>OY288244.1:3743000-5046000 GCA_958450325.1 Agrostemma githago | reverse complement strand
CCTGTGATCTGTTATTCAAGGTATTTATGTCTTAACCATTAGACAAAGATATCTACAATTTTCGAATGTTATTATTGCATACAGAGTAAATTAATGCATATTCAAATACTTACGTATTCCATCTTTCCATCCAATATTTTGGGAATTCTTAGCTGATCACATTTCTTTATATCCTTTACTTTTTTTTTTTTAACTGAAAATATGTTTTTTTTGGATACTATGGAAAAAATGTCGGTTAGGAATAGAGTATGGAATTCACAAAATTCAAGCCAAGCAATTGAAATGGATAAGAAGTTGTCCATGAGCCCAGCCGGTCTACTAATGTGAGGCCGGCCCAGAACACTTTTATTAAGAAGCCATGTTATTGAGCATGTACTGTAGTGGAGTGGAGTATAATTCATTAAATTTGAAATCACACAAAATTATAATTTACTTCCAACCTTAATTATGTTTAGTTCATCTCCCTTAAAACGGTCCATCATATGTAGGACTGTTCTTTTTTTTTTTGGGTTATTTCATAGCAATAATACCAACTATGGGGGTCCTTCTTATTTTAATACCAACTATACGTAATCTCGTTATAATACCAACTGTTCTCTCATTAATCCCACATTATAACGCCTAACCGGGTACCTTAGTAACCGGTTACCCTCTACCTTTAATTACTTGTTTTTGAATTAGGTGAATTTAATCCCCCCAATTCCCTCCTTTACCGTACATTTACTACCCCTCTCTCCTTCTTCACTGTCATTTCCTTAATCAAACGCCATTTTTCTTCATAGTAGCTTTGAAAAATCGATCCATCACCAGAAATCGTGTTTTCGAACAATGCCGAAGAAGAAGGTACGTATTTCCGTGGATTTTGCAAACATCACAAAAGAGGAAGAATCATTAAAAGAAGGTGATGAGGAATAAATAGAGCATAAATATGTTAGGGTTGACCAGAACACCATAGTTGTAGAAGTAGTAAGGAAATCGAGAATTGGGGAAGAATGGAGGAATGGGACAATCGGACGAAATCAACCCTAACGAAGATCCCTCTGCTAACCACGAAAGCAGGCCCGCGAGATGGGGCGGCATGGACGGCGCGGCTGAAGGGGGAGTACAAGGCCCTGATTGCCTCCACCTCCATGAACAAATCCAACGACAACGACTGGTTCCGCATCTCCGCCGCCAACCCGGAGGGCACCCGCTGGACCGGCAAGTGCTGGTACATCCACAATCTCCTCAAGTACGAGTTAGATCTGGAGTTCGATATCCCCATGAAGCTGATGTTTGCAAAAAAAATTAGGGAAATTATTTGTAAAATTTGCAGAGTACGAATTCGAGGAGGACCCAGATGGGATTTTCGAATAACCACACCTCATTGTGCCAATGGAGTTTTCGAATAATCTTTGAAGATTTTTGAAAGATTTTTGAAGTTTTGTTTATGAAGATTTCTGGGTTTGGTAATGAAATAAAAGGCTTTTAATTTGAGGGAAGAAGAAGAACAAGCCCTTAACCGGTCACCATGACCGGTTATCAGCAGTTAAAAGGACCCTTGTTATAATGTGGGATTAATGAGAGAACAATTGGTATTATAACGAGATTACGTATAGTTGGTATTAAAATAAGAAGGACCCCCATAGTTGGTATTATTGCTATGAAATAACCCTTTTTTTTTTTGCACATATTTTCTGTATATTCAATCTGTTAACTCATTTGTCTATTGGACTCGTTTTGTGTTTACCGTTGATATCTCAGCGTGACATACATATTCCATAGACGTAGTAGTGTAGTACTCCGTACTCCTTTTGTTTTAACTTCCATTTATTCATGCTCCAGTTCCGGGTTCCTATCATATACATAGATGAAGATGAATCAATAAATTTGAATTGTAACCCTGTCAAATCAATCTCGTGTGATCGTGTCATGTTCGTATAAAGACTCTCAATGATCTCTCACAAAAATCTAATACAAGGTACACATGTTACGTTAGGAGTGAGTTACCTAATACTCCGTAAGATTACAAGATATTCAGTTAATAAGTCCTCTTTTATATTTTTCTTAATTTTTTACATGGAGTGAGTTACGGTACTTTTTAGTGTTAAGTCTCTACTAATTAAAATTCACAAAAAACTGTCTCTCAAACAGTTGGTTTTCCTTGTGACGAGTAAAAAGTCAAGAATCATCCATATAAGACAAAATCATAATGCCTTGAAAATAAAAAATGTTTTTGTTTTCATATATTTAATCTATCACTGTCTCCGTTTCACTAAAATTTTCTCACTTTTTATTATTATCCCTCGTATTCGAATAAAAATGAGAAAATTGGAGTAAAAATTTACGATAGATATTATGGTGACCTCTTTGTGTGATAACAAATGTGATAACATTATCTACATTGGATTACTTCAACCAAAAAAGAAGAATTTGGATTTGACATGACGTTCAAATAGTGAAATAGGAGGGTGCATGCACCTAGACTCAATTAATTTAGGGTTCGTACATTTATTATGTACTCCTTCTTCCGTTACAATGAATTTTTTTGTCTAAGTGTCTCATTGAATTTATTGTCTTTCTATTTTAGAAATATTTTTTATATATAATTTGACCTTACTCGTGAATTTGACCTTATCATTGTACTTCTTCTTCCTTTGCGTCAAAAATATAAGCAAATAATTTATCGGGATGAAAGAAATATAAAATAAATAAATGAAGAGCTAGAGTGTGAAGTTGAAATTGAGTAGCAACATAAATAGTGTATCCAGTGGATCGACATAATTTTGTCCAATGTACTTTTGTACAAATTGTACCCAATTTAAATGTCCACGAATTAGATCTCGTAACATCCACCCTTATCTTACTATTTACTCAATCATGCCTCTACTATTACTCCTCCTTACCACAGTAAAAGTAACATTTTATATGCATTTATTTTTATCATTTTTGAAAAAAAAATAACGATCAAGTCTGGCTTGTGACAACCATATCCGTCAGAGGTTTGAGATGGGTCAACTACTAAAAATGTGGGTGGATAAGACAAAATACATTACCATTTTCTAGGCATTTTGCATTTGTCTTATCTTTCTACCTGGATAGTATTTGATCCGTCACACAGTTACGACGGATATGATCGTCACAAGTAAAAATTTGTGAAAAAATTATTAGCTTTAAGAAATAAAATAAAATTAGTTCGAGTTATGAGTTTTGTTATTCCTTCCCGATCCAACTAATTAAATATGAATTTCAAATTTTGGATGCATTGATTATAGAATGGATATGATTTGGAGTCATATGTGAATCAATTGTCCTAAACCCTAACACAAAAATGTACGGATTTGTAGGGATTGTTATCTACCAATTCTGACGATAGTGACCTCTAAGGGGTTAAGGGCAACCACAACGAAGTTTCTAATTACCCTTGACTTTGTCCATAAGATTATTTTTTTTGCCATTGGGGTGTTCGTGGTTCTTCAATATAAGAACTAACTTGGGTTCTTATATAAGAACCGAATTCTTCAACTAATATAAAAAAATTAGAAATGAGTCTCGTTAAAAAAACAAAATTTTGTTTAAAAAATCATTGCAACAAAAAATTACTCCGTATTATATTTAGAAAAATGGTGATAAATGACTTAACATAGGAATAACTTCATATCAGAAAAGATGTTCTTTATTTATTTGTTACGACTTATAATTTGTAATTTGATATCATTTGTATACGGAGTATATCTTATGACCTTTTATGAATGAAATTGATTTTCGATAGCAAAAAAAACTATCTAATGAAATTGATGTCACCCAAATGACTTCACATCGTCACACTTACTCTCGCTACTCTCTAGTCTCATCCCATACTCTCCTCTCTAGTCTCATCCATTAGCCCAAGCCCAACTACCTTCTCATCATATCACAAACATGTTTAGCCGGTAAAATCATCGAAGTTGATATTCATAACCCGAGTCTTTATATTGTACTCCCGTAATTAATTCCTTTACAAAAATAATGTTGATATGAGTATTTTCTTAGTCTAATCCCCACAAAAAACATAAACTTAGTTACTTAGATGTTGCAAAGCATGGTTTGATTAAGGTCAGTTCTCCCTAACTACATTTTGAATCTTAAAACTTGAAAAAAAAAACAAATCTTGTGACAAATACAGAAGAGAACTTTCACAAATACAGTAGCTATTACTCCGTACTAATCAAAATTCACTTTTTCTTCATTTAACTTGTGACTTTCATTTTATACCATAAAATAATTGGAGTATGAATATTACGTCTCATATTAATAACACTTTCGCTTCTCGGCGGCGGCGATTTACTTAAAATCGTCGACAATTTTACATAATTTACCTATTTTACCCTTACTCATTTTCCTTCCTTAAGTAAATAAAACAAAAATTCACTTGTTTCATCTCCTATATCCAACCGTCAACATCCTTTCCCTTCATTCAATCAACAGCAATTGAGTTTTCAACTTAAAAAAAAAAACAAGGGATATTCTACATGGTACCCTTGTGTTTTTTATTTTTCTATGCGGTACCCCTCCTTTTAGCCAAAATAACTTCGACTCGCGATAACTTATGGACACGGGTTCCAAAAATGACGATATTTTCGCTAAAATCGTTGTCTTTAGAAGATCCTTGATTTGAGATTTAATTTTTTTGTAATTTCGAAACTTGTACTATGAGTTATGCTCAGTCAAATACTTTCAAACGAATAAACTTTGACCGACCGTAACTCTCTTTTCCGAGTTCCGAAAGTGATGATTTTTTTTTTCTAACGGATCGTTTTTAAGAGATCTTCAGTTTAAAGTTAAAATCGTCTCTTTTGGAATTCATAGCTAGGAGTTATCGTAAGTCAGAGATATTTTGAGCAAAATGAGGGGTGCCACGTAGAATATCAAAAAACACAAGGACACCATGTAGAATATCCCAAAAAACAATTATCATCAAAATCAACTTCAAACAACCCCAATTCTCCCGTCAAGCATCCACAACGAAGATCAACAAAATCAACAACCTAACATCAGCATCAACAAAAATCATCAAATAAAATTAAACCGAGATGGAGTTAATTATAAGGGACATAGACTTCAAAACTCGAAGTCTACCCCTGGGCATAGACTTTAAATTTCGAAGTCTACGCCTGGGCATAGACTTTAAAACTCGAAGTCTACGCCTGGGCATAGACTTTAAATTTCGAAGTCTATGCCTGGGCATAGACTTTAAAACCCGAAGTCTACGCCTGAGCACAGACTTTAAATTTCAAAGTCTATGCCTGGGCATAGACTTTAAAACTCGAAGTCTACGCCTGGGCATAGACTTTAAAACTCGAAGTCTACGCCTGGACATAGACTTTAAAATTCAACACCTACACGTTAAAGCAGACGTACGCCTATAGGCTATTCCTGGGCTGTCTTCCACGCATATACCGAAAAGTCTTTCACGACTGTCTTTTCTTTTTCCGCGATAATCAATGAAATTAAACCGTATACATAACAAGAGAAATAAACGACTAACCTCGTCAAGGACGTCGTCTTCCGAATTGTTTTCGGCATACGGCAAATTCAAATCAAAAGGGAAATTGTTAACTGTGTTCGACATTCGGGACAATTGTCAATGTTATTGGAAAAATCAAAATACAAGCGTTTCGATAATATTCGGTTAAATTTAAATATAATAGTGCTACTTTCGAACTTTGTAATTTCCTTAAGTTAAATAGTGGTAGGTTAAATAATAGTAATTACGTTAATTTAGTTAGTAAATCGTGATAATATAATAGTAGTTACGTTAAATATAACTAGTATAGACCCCGTGCAATGCACGGTATTTATAATATATTTATCTTATAAAATATTTCATTTAAGATTTAAAATAAAAAATTTATTATTTTATTTTTATAATTTAGAAATAGGAAAATATTTTTTAAATCGCAAAACTAATCAAAATATTTGAGTAATGTCTTGAAATGTACGGAGTATTAAATAACGTGTAATTAATGAAAATATTGTTTATAGTATTTTTTATATACTCGGTTTATATCATCTCACGTCTCGAGATACCCACTTCTCTCTTTAACATACCATAAAATACATAAGTATTTATCAAAAATTGTATAATAATGTACTTTTTTTAATGGTTAGCACGTCGTGATACGTTATCTTTGTGTAAAAAAACTATTTAGTTTTTCATTAGAAAATTAAAAAATAAAATAAAAATGGACTGTCTCAGGTGTAAGATTTATATTATGTAATTTGTGAAACTTTTTTTATATGAATTTTAATAGTATATTCCGTATTTTGTAGTCTCCCCTACCAAAATAATCATTCTATATGATAATTATAATCCTCACATTTGAATAAATGAGAAAATCTTAGTGGTATCGAGTGAGTTTATACTCCTTCCGTCCCAATGAATTGTTTGCCTTTACTTTTGGCACAAAGAGAAAAAAGGTTCAATGATAAAGTGACATGTGAAGTCAAATTCATAAGGATGTCAAATTACATATACATATACATATATATATATAAAACATTCCCAAAATAGAAAGGGAAATAATTCATTGAGACGCCCCAATATGGAATAGACAAAGAATTCATAGGGACGGGGAGAGTATATCTTTGTAAAAGTTAAAGTAAATAGCTCATTTCAAAAAAAAAAATTAGATAACTGCTTTTTTTCTCAAGGTTAATGACATCATATCTTAAAATTTATTTAATTATTTTCATAAAAAGAAGTTTTTTTGTCAATTTCTTTAACATTAATGAAAATGAATAGTTTGCGAATTTATTAGTGAAATGTTCTTTTACTTCTCAATTTAAATTAGTGTATTTTTGAGGAAAATGTTAGTAACTGAGAGTAGTATATAGAGAATTTTCGGTGAGTTTTACTATGTATCAGGATTTGTAAGAGCAATCGGATTATCGGAATATATATCCCATTTTTATATAGTTACTAAATTTTATATCGATGTTAAGAATATGATCAGAAAGATATACAATAATAATCAAAACTATTTTATATTCTATGTAAAATATTGTACGGGATAGTGCAATCTCCTATCAACAAAAATAATGCAACTATTTGGTTAAAACGGAATACAATATGTTTATACTTTTTTTTAAAAAAAAATTGATCATACATTCCATATTAAATATTGTATGTGATATCTTTCATTTAAAACATGTGATTTTCGTAATCAATGTAATCAATCAAATTTTCTTAATTACATACTTTATGTGGTGTATAGTTTTATGTGTGATGTAGTGATATTTAAATCAGTAAGATGTTGGAGTGTAGTTGGAGAGGAGAAGGGTGACCCACGTGAGGTCAAGGGTTCGATTCGCGCCTAGCTCATTTGGTCTGTTTTTTAAAATTTTTGTTGTGGATAGCTTTAGGCGGGAAAATATATCAGTTGAGTTATTTGGTTAGTGGAAAGGGGGATGTAGTGATATTTAAATTAGTAAGATGTTGGAGTGTAGGTTCGATTCGCGCCTAGCTCATTTGGTCTGTTTTTTAAAATTTTTGTTGTGGATAGCTTTAGGCGGGAAAATATATCAGTTGAGTTATTTGGTTAGTGGAAAGGGGGATTTAGTTAGGTTAGTTTAGATTTTGTTTAGTTAGTAATTAAACATAGGGCAATTCGGTCATTTACTGTCATATTTGCCGACGACGTTAAGTAAATCGCTGACGATGATGAGTAGTCTACGGGATAACTTATACGGTAGTTCTAGTCTAGTATAAAGCAATCTTTTTTGAACAAATTTAGGAAATTATTCCTAGAGACACAAAAATACTAATAATGTTTAGTACTCCGTGATAAAGTAGTTATATTATGTACTCGTATTTTTCTACCTACTCCTTCTCATTCATTCAGTTCTTTACCTAGGTCCATCATTTCTTCTCACAAAAATGATTCCACGTAAAGAATTGAATAATAGGTCCATCATTTCTCCTCACAAAAACAATTCCCCGTAAAGAATTGAATAGATGAGAGAGTATAAAATTATCTCAGGATAACTAATACAATAACCATTTTTTGGGTTACGATACAATTAACATGAGAAAATCTAAGCCAAGATGTAGCGAACCATTATATATGTACGTTGGTGAGTGGACAAGATAGAGTAAATAGAGTAATTTGCGTGCCAACAACCACGTGGACTGCTGAAATAATACCGACTAATAATGATAGGGCTCAAATTTTGCGCATTTAGTCGCAGATGAGAATCGAACCCCTGACTTCTCGATTTGGGGTAGGAAGTTCTAACCAGTTGAACCTTCTTCTCGCCTCAAATTGTTCTTTGTCATCAAAATATCCGTCCTAATATTAAAATATTTTGTAGGTCAAATATTTATACATTTAGATGAAAAAATAAAAATATTTTCTTAATTCAGTAATATTTTACTCATTATATATTCATTTAGATTGTACTCCGTATATTTTAAACAAATTGATAAAACTACGGAGGAGGAAGTATTAACATTTTTCGAAAATCACTCTTTCTCATTACTCCGTATATAATAATTAAATGAATAATATTTGACTTGTAAATTACAATATGTCTGAGGTTGATTGGATGATGATAATGTTTCTTTTTTAACAAAAATAAAATATAAAATAAAAATAAAATGGTGGGATCTCTTAACTTATGACTTGTTCCTTCGTTAAAAATAATTTACTTTTTTTTTTTTATTTCAGTTTTGAATTTTCAAAGTCTATAAAAAAAGTTGAACCAAGTGTAAATAAATTACTACTACTTCTACTTCTACTTCTACCATGCTAGGAAATCTCACTAATGTTCTCTCTCTAAAATTTTATCTACATATAAGGTAATTATTCTTTATTACACACACACTTTTATTAATTTTTGTATATATAGAATAAATTTCAGTGTTTGTAATTAGTTTTTGTTTGTATTAGTAATAGGGTTGGTTGGTTCAATTTGTGTGATTTTATGGTAAATATTTAGTGGAAATTATTTGATATTATAAGTGGGTATGTATCTCATACACTATGGTTTAAGCATTTGTGTTTTTTTATTTAATTATTTATCTTTTTTTTGCAAGTTATTCAATTACATACTGTATTTATCTTGGTATGAACTATGAAGTGGGTATCTTGTAATTTCTAATATTTGTGTATTTTTATTTTTATTTTTATTTGTATGTGCACGGTTTATGGACAAATTCGTGTCTTGTTTTATAGTATGAATTATTATTAGCGTGAGATCGTCTTACACGAGATCTGACCCTAATTTATGGGATTATATGGTAAATTTGAGTGGTAAATAATTAAATATAATTAAGCATATGAGAGCATATCTGTCACCTATAGTTTCTTGATTTAATTCAGCATTTGGCTATAAAGTTGGTACTTGTTAACTTGTAACGTAGATATCTTAGTTGAGTGGTTAAAATGGATCTATCCTTAATACGATAGATCTTAGGTTCAATCTTCTCCCCCTATTCCCCTATTGTAATGTATGTGATCAAGTGTACTCTTTGTTGAAGCATTTAAATTAAAGCCATCATTTCAGATCAATTGAAGTTAGTTGTTGTATATTTATTGGAAAATTGATGATTAGGGTTTTGTATATGTTGGTTTTAGTTAGGGTTCAATTATTCTGCTTTATTACTTTGATCTCTACTATTCAATTCATTGATGGCAAGTTGTGTTACTCACACCCTTGCAAAATTTTCAATGGTCAAAATTGAAGTAGGTAAGATCATCTGACACGACACCCAATCAAGTAGCAAAGTGTCGGAGTAACATAGAATTGTAATTGGTGTTTGCGATCGTTTTCTTTAATTGTTTATTTTGTTCATATCGCAAATAACTAACCAACGTCGATGTTTCTCGTGCAGGTAGTCAATCATATGAATCAATTTCATCTAGAGATTGTTTGACGATGAGAGAGAGCACGATTGTAGACATTATTCACGCTCGTGGTTTAGATTTGCTTGGATGTGTGTATGAGCGTGCTCTTTCTCTTTGTCATATAATCTGACGATGGAAGGGAATGCAAACTCGTCTTTTGTTTCCGTTCTATGCTTCCTTGAGCACACACGCACGGCGACCAGGTGAGCTACCTAGTCGTGAAACAGAATTTTAGTTTCTATAGAATAATTGTTTTTGGAAAGTTAGAAACCGAACTTTCCGTGTCCATAGTTAGTTAGTTGTTGTTTTCACCGACAAGTCGACAATCTCATACAAAGCATAAATTTATATGATCTGATGAGCCACTACAAGGGCTGTGATCGAGCCGAACTACACCGAATAATGACATTATTTTTTTTTTGAGCCAACGTTTGATTTGATTTGATATAGTCTAATAATATAATGAAAACCATTATTTGATTTGATATTTGATTTATCGAATTGAATAATCGAATAATATTTAATGTGACCTAATGAAATAAAAACAAATCAAAATGCAAATATACTCGATAAGTCTTTAGTCTCTACTTTATCATCAACTTTATTATTTATTACCCGTACAATATAACTTAGTTTTTTACCCGTGAAAATCACAGATATGTCTGAGATAAATTCGGTAAAGTTACATGTAAATCCAACGTTTAAATATTACAAATTGGTGACATATATACATGTTTGATTATATATTTTTACTGTTTATCAAAAAAATCGTAAAATAAATAGTAAAACAAATCCCATAAAAACGGTGTAATTCATAAAACTTTTATCACAATTATTTTTTTTGAAAAACAATTGTCACAATTTTTTTATCTGTTATTGTTGTTGCAAATCCCATAAAAACAGTGGTGTTGCAAATAGTTTTATCTGAATGAAATAAATTATTATGCGTTTCCATCGGCATGATTAATAGTTTCTTATGGATAATTGTGTGAGCTTTGATAAGAAGCTAGCACCAAAAGACCGAAAGAAACAAAACTTGACAAAGAGGGTGAAATTTTGATCTAGTAAGAGTTGCACGAACTTGGAATCCGGTGAACAAATTAAAATTGGGATTGATGATCTGTTGAAAATTCACCCGTCATGGGTACCACGCAGTTCGCGAAATCGAGGTACTGGACCCGAGTAACGCCACGCCTCTCCTGTTAATTTGTTGTATGTTGGACACGGAGTTGGTGTAGGAGTGCTCGGAGGGGAGGAGGTACGGTGAAGGCGGAAGGGGTCGAAAGGCGTCGGCGATTGAAGAACGGGTTTGGTGGTTGAAGGTGTAGACGGCATTGAGGTACAAGGAGAATAATATTGGAGTAGGTCATCGGAGGACCGTCGGGGAGGTCAGTTGCCGAAGCGGAGCGTTTACGGTCAGTAGTACTCAGTTGATTTGATTACAATACTTCTAGTAAAAATTTACTGAACCATATGGATTCGAGCAAATAATTTGTGTTGGATGGTCTCGAATGAAGCGAAATTTGTAAGAAACATTTTGTGGTAGAATTTCATATTGTTGTAAACCCAACTGATTGTCTCTAGCCATGCTGTGTTAACTAACCTCCTGTTGGGTTTGTCTTGTGGTTTGTAGCTTGGTAGCGACTCGCGACCCGTATTGGAAACTGGGATAGCCACTAGCCAGTAGCCACATAGAGACGCATTTGTCCAAAGTAACTTGAGATTTCGAGATTAATTCCTGTTTAAACCGATTGTATATGGGCGAAAAATCGATCTTAGAGGTCCATTTTGAACTTCTTGGTATTAATGATGAACATTATACAACATAATATGGACAATTAAGAGTATAACATCATATAGCATTACAGCTCTCACATGAAGTACAAAAATTGTGTAAATTCAAAATAAAAAATAAAAAAATGAATGAATGAATGCTAAGAACTTAAGGCAGAAAATCCACCACCTTTCATCATATGCTTGAACTCTTTATAATCAACCCTTCCATCTCCATCAACATCAACTTTGCTAATCATTTTTTTGCAATCATCTATTGATCTTCCTTGCTTCAACCCTAATGATTGTAAAACCGATCGTAACTCCTCAACCGTGATAAACCCGTCTCCATTTTGGTCAAACACGTTAAACGCCTCCCTCATATCTTCCTCCTCGTCTTTGTCGTCCATTATCGACTGGTACAACGAACCAAACTCGTCTATATCAACGTACCCGTCACGGTTCACGTCGATATTATCTATCATTTGAGTTAACTCTTTATCGGGAATAAATATTCCTAAATTTTGTAACGAGTCGTTTAATTCATTTTTCGTGATTTTCCCGTCTCCGTTGCGGTCGAACATTTGGAACACTCTCTTAAGCTCATGAGCATCCATCTAATGGTAAATTAGATTTGGCAATTTAGGAAGTAAAGAGAGAATTTTATGTTGAATTTTGTGAAGATTTTGATTATGTATAATAAGATAGAAAAGTTTGTTGAGTTACATTATATACACGCTACGTCTTATTAAGATTATGATTTTATGAATTATAAAGTCGTGGGGTCCTTAATCTAAGCGTTGGACTCCATTACTAAAAGGAGTTGTTTGCCACTGCATATATTGTACTCTAAATTTTGGTGATAAGAGGACTTAGCAATGTAATAGAACAAAATACAAATAATTGAATAAATTCTTGTTTTAATCATAAATTAAATCCATTTAAAATTTAAAACTAAAATTTAATAATGGGATACTCGAAGAAAAAATAAATGTAAAGACGGATGAAAACATGTTTCAACCATCTAAATACTCGATTAATTGATCTGTTTTATGTTTAAAAATGGATACGAGACTATTTAGTAGCCTAGTACTCCGTATTAACTACAAGGAGAATTTTTAATGAGCACATGCATCATAAACTTGTGATAGGTCAAGTACAAAGAAAAATCATTTCCACTTAGTCAGGCAGTCTAACTTGTCTTTATCAACCTATATGAATGATACAGAATATTAGATCAGAGCCGTTACAGGTTTGTGACTTGTCCACTTCATGCCGTAACAAGGGAGACCTATTGAGCACTAATGTAGTCATATTTGGGAAAAGGCAAAGGGGCATCCTGAATTTAGAAAAAGATTGGCCTCAAAGACACTATAAAATAGTTCTGTAAGCCTAAAGCATGTACAATAGAAAAATATACTCAATGGATAACATATTTTTTCTAGACTATTTAGAAGATGATATGGATAATCGAGTTAAAAGATACGGAGTATATTATTACCACGAAAACCAAAAGTTACAGAATGAGATACGGAGTAGTAATAGTACTTTGTATCACACTCTGTATGTGAGTATGGCGATACCAAATTCAGTACCAGCGACTAGTAAATAAATTACATTTTTCATCGGAGAGGGAAACAAATTAGGACTTGTAGGTGTTTAGATCAAACCACTTGGCCGTCTCCCATGTATCATACAAAGTACTGTACATTACTCCGTCTCTTCATTTGTTTAATTTTATTTGTGAAGAGTATTTTAATCAAAATAAATGTCCGAGATAGAGGGAGTATTTTGACTTTCACATAAAAAATGCACATAAGAACTGGTTTACAGGCCTATGAGTGATGTGACAAAATCACTCAAATGACTTTTATTCGTGCAAATGTCAAATGGCTTTTCCATTTTATTTTAATTTTAGAACAAATTTCTCGATTTTTTTTTTCTGCGGGCATTGGAAACAGAATCAAGAGCATCTACCTTGAGCAGAAAATGGGTTAGGATCAACTTTGAAGGGATTGCCCAGCACCATGTCTGCAATCATTTCAGCTGTTCCAAGAGCCTGATCAATGATCATATAACAAATTCTCAACTTAAATTAGCCATTACCTAAATAATATGAGTAGCTCATTAAAGTGGCAAGTCGTCTTTATATAATGAAGTACATACAGTAGCGGTAAGTCAATACAATATTCAACCCGACTCTTTTAATTGGTAGCCGGAGAGTCGGAGACAGTCAGTGTATAATATGGAGTATATCGTTTTACATTTTTCCATGTATTACATATGCTCTTCACATTTTCCAAAACTCGAATAACTAGGACAGGAAGGTAAAATATGCAACTGATAGAAATGAAACGTGTGGAGTAGGGTTTAGAAAATAAAAGTTACCAGGGTAAGTCCTGCGCCTTCATGTCCGGTAGCAAGAAACACATTCGGCATGGAAGGAATAGGCCCGATTACTGGCTTCCCATCAGGCACTTGATCCATGGTAACATAACATAAAGAGTCAAGGACATTTTACGAACAAAGTCTTCAAGTCTCAACCATTTGTAAACGTTTTTTATTTTTATTTTTGCATTTTTAAAAATAAATAAATTATAGTGTCCTCTCTTCTCGGTCTAAGAGCACAAGAAAAGGAAAAACTTGATAACTTACTGTAAGGGCGCAGTCCGACTTTCACTTTGCTGTGTTGGGTTAGATGTTGGATAGAGAATTTTCTCAGAGCAGGAAAGAACTCTTGGTTGCGTTCCCATATCTGATCAATGATGTGCATATCGACTTCTGTGTTAAATCCAACGAACTGCCTACTACTCCCTAAATGAAGAACATTCAATGAAAATCAAATTTGAAAAGCCCCAAAACATGAACTGCAAAAGTGTGCATTGTGAGTTGTGACATAATCGGGTATAAGTATTGAACATGGTGGGATTTGATCATAAACTAGCACAGTCTATTGGAGAAACAAGTTTTTTTTTCCAGATTAGTTCGAACTCCGTGTGCATAAAAATTCGTCCTTGTAGACCAAGAAAAAAGGGCCTTTTTTTACCTACAAGAAGATTTCCTGCTGCATCCAATGTGGCTGTCATTGAAATCGACAAGGATTGATCAAGATGATCCTTGCCTGAAACTGGTGCATTAGTTTCCGTAGCTGTCTTGTGATGATTAATATAGCCAGCTTCCATAACAGCATGATTGAGTTTGAAGGAAGTGAGATTCTCTAAGGTGAGAAGAAAACCCTGCAAAGAACATTAAGAGTTGGCCATTATGGCTGACAAAAGGTTCACAAGATCAACTTGTTCCTACACAAGCAGATGTTCCCTACTTCTCTTCCCTTAAGTCTAGGGATGGTTTCTGGGGTTTAAAGTTCGTGGTAGCAATTTTTTCATTTAAGAAGAGATGAACATCAGTGCAATGAAAGAAGCGTGTGCTGAACTCGAGGCAAATGTGTTAAATATGCAGGTGTTACCTTCCTTGGCTGTACCGGGACTGTCACCAAAGAATCTAATTCAGTCGTGAACTTGGACAACAAAGATCCAGTCCAACAGCCTGCTGCAACAACAATGGCTCTCTTGGCATATATAATGCAATTCTTAGTCTGAACAGCTTCAACTTTCCCAGTTGTACGGGACCTGCATAATCCTTAGCTATAAAATGTGTGAAGGTGAAAGGAATTTAGTAAATAATTTATTTATTTTAAAAAATTACTCCGTACCTTAGAAGGCATACAGCTGGATCATCGTAAAAATCCCTGTATCTGTTCTCTGATGTGAAGAGCTTATTGCCCTAATATGATATACACAAGAATAGGCCTCTATTAGCCATTTTCCAAAACTAAAACCCCACTTAGTTTTTTGGCGAAAGGGGAGTGACAAAGGTTAATTATGATATTGATGGATTTCGGACATGACCATCGCTTAATGACTTTAGAAGCTAAGAAACTCAAAAATTGGAAACAGAGAAATGTGAAAAGTTAAAAAGACGAACCTTCTCAAGAAAGGAAACTGTATGGTGTACGTCTATTTGCCCGTCATTGGGAAGAAAGGCAGCACAACTTTCAGGACCAACTTCGAGTTCCGGTTCCTCAACCATTAAATCACTGCTAGACAAGTATTCTGCCATCAGTCCGGCTACATGTAATTTCTGAACCCTTTCCTTCAGAAGGCACGCCTCCTCTTTGGTTCTACCAATCAACAAACTTCCTACACAAGAATCAGTATACCAACGAGGGCAAAGATCATTAGTTTAAGTCCACTGTCACTTAGCATTCAGAAGAAAATTTTGGCATTACTAGTGCATTTATCAAGTATTCAACTGTTACTGATTTTGTTTAGTCACCTGCTATCTAATTTGAACCTTAACCAAAAGAAACCATTTTTTCTGGTGTTCTGAATCCCTTAAACTTATGCATGGATCTGCCAATGATTGCCGAAAATGTTTTACAAAAGCACTACTGCATACGCATATTTTGTAGTACAAACAGACAACCAGTTCAGGTTTAATTATGTTGAGAGATTTATTCCACTAGAACCATGTCGTTGATGGTTCAAATTTCTTGATAGTAATGAACCAATCAGCTATCTTTGGAATTTTTTTACACACCTGACTTCTTCCAGCCCAGTGCATCCAAAGGATCAATGCCTTCATTTTGTAACTCGTCTATGAGCATCTGCCACAAATGTCTGCTTCTCACTGCTAAATCCCAGATATCTGTACCTGGAGTCCTGTGAGTCATCCATATGTAACCCTGCCCTGTATTTTGTAATATGAAGAGAGTTCAAGTCCAAACAGTAGTACAGAGTAGCTAACAAAAACAATTTTCACCCTGGCTTCGATTAAGCCAGTAATTAACCTTAACATCACAGCACACTTATCATACAGGAAAGCTCCATTCCCGTCACCCAAGTTTGAGTGGTTTGACACTTTGGTAATTTGAAACATAATAGAACCAAAAATTAGTACACATCAGAACTGTGTTTAAGCGCATACAAAGTAGTTCAACGATAAATAAAATGTTTTTTTTCAGAGTTCATTAACCTTCAAAATTGAAATAAGACAGATTTACCAAGTATAGTATTGATGAAATACGGAGTATTAAAAGTGCAAGAAATTTACCAGCTCCAGTTGCACCTGAACGGAGAGGAACAGAAGCATCAACAACAGCAACTGACAAGTCAGACTGAAGTAGAAACTGTCTAGCTGTGCTTAGACCAATGATCCCAGCTCCGATGACAACCACGTCAAATGTATGGCACGGCAAAGCACCAGCATCTTGATCAATACTTTCTGACTGCGCCATTGGTCGCTTCTCCCTTTCAACTGCGTATCTGAGACAAAAGCATGCTTCTCTTGCTGTCTGAAAGATTATTCTCAAAAACTGTCTAATTTATAACAACACATACAGGCAGACAGCAATAGATTTGCTCACTGAAAGTCAACTATCTAGAAATAAATCGACATGCTAAATCATACACAGAAATTACTACATTATACCCGCAATTTCCGTCGTTACCTCTCCCATTTCCCCCTTTCCCATTCCAATTGAAAAAAAAAACCTAGCCCCATCTTCCCTACCCCGCTCAACCAATGCGGCCAACTCCGGCGGTCCCCTCGCCGGCGACCTTCCCCTTTCCCCTTCGTCACCTTCTGTCTCTCTCCTTCGCCGGCCACCGCTGCAGATGACCCATACTGTCCGTATTCCTTGCCATTGGCATAAATGGCATTTTAGCATACTGCCTTACAATTGAAAAACTTGATGCCTTAATGTTGCAGTGAGCACGGAAATAGGTTAGATTATGCACTTCTTCAGCAATGTCCGCCGGCTAACCATGGGCAAACATTAAAGTATAGACGGGTCTCTACAAGAAAAATATTCTTTAATTCAATTACTAATCAGAATTTAACGAGATGATTAACGAAACTGAAAATGTCTGAATTGGATTCGATAAATTGATTAATTGTAGAGTTTTTTTTGTTAGATTGTCTAGGGTTAGCGGGAGATGATAAAGAGAGGGGTGTTTTGGAAAGGACAAACACGGAATAAATAATGACAAAATGTGTGCCGTAAATCTACTACTCGATCTCAAAAAGAATGAAATGCATCACTTAGCTACAGTACCCATTATATTTTTGTCCTCTTTTCCTTCTCCCTCCTTTGTATCGCCTCAGTCCATCCTCCAATTCCCAGCAATAATCTGAACTGCTGATCCCACCATAACTTCCTACACTACTACTACTACTACTACTCTGATGACCACTTAAAGCTTTCGTCGAAATCCAACCGTTTTCGAAAGATATAGAAAATGATGAACGTGGTTGTACATTCTTTTCCAACAGAAGAAGATATGGGTTTCTTCTATGATGCCCGATATTATTACTATTACTATTATAATTGCATGAAAATTTTGTGTACAAAATAATAAATGGTGATCTCAATGAATTCAGACTCATTTTTCTTGAACTTGAGTTTTTTTGGATTCGAACAAATTTGAGATGAAGGATGGATCCTTGTGTGAAATGTTGTGTGCGGAGTGAGGAAGAAAGGATGAGAATGAAATGAGAGGTTGAGCAAAAACCACAAGTAATGACAATGAGTGGGACTATGGAAGGATAAAGATGGTAAAAGGAAGAAAAAAAGTGGAGGTGCGGGGAATCGAACCCCGCGCCTCTCGCACTCTACCCTATGAGCTAAGTACAAGTTTCATAAGGTATGGCATATGGGTGTGTGTCGGTCTAAGATTGACCGGCTTGGACTGTAACGGAATCGGTAAAATTTCCGGGCAAGAATACAAAGATTTCAATCCGGACAGAATCGGAAATCCAAGATTGGATCAGACTGGTTGGATCAGTATTTGTAAATGATATTTTAAAAAATGAAAAAAATTATAAGTCCAGTTCAAACTGGACATCCCAGACGGAATCTTAAAAAATGGTGGAACGGAGATTTACCGAGCATTGATGATATATTAACAGTGCAAGAAATTTACCAGCTCCAGTTGCACCTGAACGGAGAGGAACAGAAGCATCAACAGCAGCAACTGACAAGTAGGACTGAAGTAGAAACTGTCTAGCTGTGCTTACACCAATGATCCCAGCTCCAATGACGACCACGTCAAATGTATGTCACTGCAAAGCACCAGCATCTTGATCAATACTTTCTGACTGCGCCATTGGTCGCTTCTCCCTTTCAACTGCGTATCTGATACAAAAGTATGCTTCTATTGCTGCCTGAAAGATTCTCAAAAACTAATTTATAACAACACAGGCAAACAGCAATAGATTTGCTCACTGAAAGTCAACTGTCTAGAAATTAGATGCCATTGGAGTTGCTCTGCAGTTAAATAATACTATATCCAAAGCATTCACAGTACACTACCCTACAGGGCAATTGGTCTTTGTTTATTCTATTTCAAACATATAATTGACAAAAGAATTCTATACCAGTATCAATGGACTCACTTTTAACACTTTCTGCACAGCAAGAATCAGACACCCAGTGACCCAAATAAGCCAGTAAACGGATTAAAGAAGGCACAGGGTAAAAGTTTATGCTACGAGAATGGAAAAAGGAAAGTGGAGATGTCGGCCTAAAATGTTAGAAAAAGTGAGCCTGTTTATCTATTATAAATAGTGAGTATAATGTTACACAGACCTTTCTCACAGTTCTGGAGAGTTGGAAAGGAATAGCATCAACATTACAATAATGGAGCGCGGCTAAAAATGAAATGCACCAATAATATCTGCTGTAGCTAAGCCAGAGATTAGTAAACCGCCCGCCTAATAAAATAGAAAATTGCAGCTCAATAGCAGATTTTTGACTTCTTCGGAATCTTCGGTCCCCAGCAAACTAGCAACATTATGGTCGCTTTCTCAGTGCGAAAGGAAGGGCAAGACTTGAGAATTCAGATTTCAGAATGAATAAAGCCGATCAAAAGTGATACGAGTAGTTCAGAATTTTCTGGGATCGAGATGACTGTCACCCTCAGACCGGAAATGTTGGAGCTCTCAACACAGCTGATCCGATAAGCCAAAGTACACAGCCTGATTTATAGAGGTGAAAGAATGTACCTTGCTTTAAATGGTTTAATTTCAAGGATGTATATACGAATGATCAGGCTTCATCAAGGTTAAGGATGGTATCATCGTCCCACCAAATCTCGTATGGACTCCTGCTTCTATGACTATCGAGTGGGAGTTCATCAATTGACGACACAACTTTGTCCAAACAGTCGGCCAAATCATAATCCCACTTGCTGATGTCGAAAATTCTTCTGTAAGTTCCATAATTAGCAGCTTTAAAACCTTCTGAAATCAAATTTCTCAACTCATTGTGGCCAGCTCCACCAGAACTCACAGAATCAAGAAATGCTTGTGTTAACCCAGGCTGGTGCATGGCAATTACAGCACAGCTGCAATCGACCAGCCTAACATCAAAGTCTTCAGAGAAAGATTCATGGGACCCACTGAGAAGTCTTTTTAGCTCTCCTGCAGAGATACCTTTCCTGAATCCCCAGATAAAAATCAAATCATCGCAGCTTAATTTTCTAAGGCTACCTGATGAGAGTTTGTGATCATCATTATCAAAGGTTTCCAAGGGTGAGATATTGTATTGATTGAAGATGTTCGCGTATTTTTCTAGGATGGAGCTATTGCCATCACTAACATTGCAATGATCGTTTTCAAGGATGGAATACAGTTTTGCAAATGTATGACTTAGTCTCAATACATTATGCCCATGAACTTTTCCTTCATTCATCTCATCTTCTGTACCTGGAGATCATAACAGCGATATCAAGCACATTTAATAATAATTTCCAGACTCGTCAAATAAAATACTACACAAAATCCCAGCACTGAATGCTTATCTAGCCTAGAGAGGAACCTAATAAGGAGTGTATATTATGCCATGAGTGCACATATATAGAATGCACTCAGCATACAATTAAGCAAGATCGTGCTTCCAGTATTGTTGCACACATCCTATCCCCTCTGGTACTAAGTTATATCGTTGTGAGAGACACTAGTGTAATGATTTGACAATACATCCGTAGTATAAGCAACACAGCAACTTTGAACTCTAGAAGCAGTGACTTGCCTTCCAGTGGAATATCAATAGTAACTGGCCTGAAGAATCGGCTTCTCAAAAAAGATGACGCTGCCGATATACTATTTTTACTTCCCTTAGGGTTGATTTCTTTCATCAGGTGTCCCAGGTCAATAACATATGGGAAGACGGTTCCTAGCGAATCCTTGAACTCTTCAAAACTTGGAGGTAGGGGGCTAAGAAACTTCGAATGAACAAAAGTTAATTCTGAAACAGCAAAATGATAAAGGTTATGCTTGGTATATAAGTTGGCTTCAAGGAACAATATTACAAAGAAGATAACAGATGAAAGAGTTCATATAGAGATACTCACCATCAAGTGGGTTGTGTGCAACAATAGGTTTCTGGGAAACAGAAATCAAATCAATCACTTCGCGGAATCCACGAACACGCTTGCTATGCTCTTCTTCTTGAACTTGAAGTTCTTTCTACAGATTTAGGTTGCAACTTAGTAGATGAAAATTCAGGCTTGATAATGGCGCAGGAAGTCATGCTCAAAAAGGGTACCTCAAAAAGATCTTTATCGTCTTTTGACTTAGTAAAAACAACTCGAACTCCTTGTGTGCTCCCCTGCTTTGTAGGGATTAATAAAGGGATCATCTCATCAGAAAATTCTTCAACAACCTGCAGGAATTTGATGATTTGAGGACATGGCTTATATTCTATGACTCAACAAAACTAGTATACTGATGATCCAGTGGTCAAGATATATACTCCCTCCGTTCATCTTGGTTCACTACATTTACATCGAAATACATGTTTAAGAAAAGGGCAAACGGGGAGGGCAAAAGAATAAATAAAGGAACATACATGCATCAGTCTTTGTCTTTTTAAACACACAATACATCAGAAAACTAAAATGTAGTGAATTGGTTTCATTTAATAAGGAGAGCATAGTTTAGCCAAATGAGTGGAAGTAGTACAAAGATATTGACATAATTACCTCCAGGACAAGCTGCACTTGGTTCTCACTGCAAACGTCTACATCCATGCTAGCTCTGGTTTGATGATCACCAAGGACAACTTTTCTGAGGGCATTGACTAATGAATCTGTATATCAAAGACAGACATATCTGTTGAGAAGATAAGACAGCTAAAAATGTACTTCGTATATTGTAGAGCATAGTAACACAGACCAGCATGCACTGGTTTGGGGTCCTTGCATGCATTTCTCCAGCTTCTGACTCTTGACTTAATCCTCTCTTTAAAAACTAAATCAGCGACAGATGATATCCCGGAAGATTTTACAGCATGTGCTCGTAACATTGCATTTCCATTCAATGGTTTCATGGCTGCTTCTTGTGCTCTAGATAGGTACGAGATCCCTGCCGAAAGATAGCACCCAAATGATAAGGATGGGATCATTGTGGATGGGGTTTTGGGGGGGGGGATGTCATGGCCTAAATATTCTACTTCTACAACTACTTGTTGGCGTTGTTGAACCATCAACTGAATTAAGTTTTGATCGTTCACTCCAATTATGTAGACCTACACCGAAGACAATGTACAATTTGTGATTTTGATTAATCAGGCCAACTATTGTTACATTATCAATCAATATATTTGTAAATATTCTAGTCTGTGAAAAAAATACTGGTCAAGGTCGATATCTTTTGAGCCGTAAAGTCAAATGGGGATAATAAAAATGTGATGGATGGAGTATTCAAGGGACGACATATCAAGAAGGTATTGTATGTCATGCCGAAATGTTACAGATAATGGAAATTAATTAGCAGGTAAGCAATTGTAAACAACAGCAGGTCCCCTTCTCCCAAATTATGAAAAAAGACTGATAGTAGGAATGCATGAATCATCTGCACACTGGATTCCACTTCCACAGGAAATTACCATTGTATATGCAGGCATTAAAATCGAAACCAAGCCGAGCCATGGATGTCAAATATGATGTTTGACAAGCAAAACTGTAAGAAGGCATCCCTTTACTCAGTTCATCCCTTGGAAATAGATGGAAATTAAATCTGCATTTAAGGAAAGAAAACAAAACTAAAACTTAGACCAGAATTGACAGAGGAAATGTATTAAGACGATGCTTAAGAAGACTACTAATAGTAATCGCAACAAAGAGCATGCTTAAGACTATCAATACATCTTTCCAGTCATTTGAAGATGTCAGCAATCGGCTGTAAGTCACGGCTTAAAATTCCAACCGAGTCACGGCCTTTTTTGGCATATCAAACCATCCAAAGCCTAAAAACACCAATTTTGTCATTCACATTGACCACCAAACCATTCTCGAATTGGGACTTGGGAGAAATAATACAACTATTATAAATGTTCCAATTGTTCCTTCATCAGTTCATCAATTATTTTGGCACATAAAAGCATTCCAAAACCCCAGATCACCTTAAATTGGAGATGGAAATCTCTAGTTCATTTCTACCTATGTGAACAGCTCAGATTACAACCTCATTCGAAGTCCATAGCCTAGCAGGACCTTGCCTCTTCAAAAAAAACCACCACTCGCCGCCAAGTAAAATAACGGAGACACAGATCTCAACAAACATCCCTCTAAAGAAATTATTCCAAATTGTGTTAGATAGATTCATACTTCAACCAGTCCCTCAAACATTATTTTCTCATGAGCACATTGTAACAGCAACAACGACAAAGCTTTAACCCCAAATCGCTTTGGGAACAACTAGCGTTAGCTGTCGATGGAAGCGTCCAATCACGGATTTTATTTCTAGCAAGGGGACCAGCTACTGCTGACCTTTTTAGTTCATATACTCGTTAGTCAACTAGTCGGGAGTATAGCACATTCATTAACACTCGGATCGGTCAAAGGTAGATTGGTGAATAAGTGAAACCGAAATATAAGTTCAACCCTTGGTTTCCTCAACTTTTACTCAGAAGATCTGCAAATGTAAGTATCATCTATCTCCATTGGTACAACAATGAAGGTCACATTGCGTATCACATTCACATATCAAAGTATTCCTACCTAATTATGATTTTAATTATCGGCTGCAACACCGATTTGTCTATCAAGGTTTCTGAATTCACCGCGAACATTTGATTCCGCATTTTGAGGCAATATTGACAGTATGTAGCAAGATTAAGCCGCAAAAACCGAAGAGATTAAACCCTGTGTGCTTAAGACTAAGAGCATTTTCAATTGGGGTAACATTCAACCAGCTAAACCCCAAACCCAAACCCTAAACCCTAAACCCTAAACCTGACAACAAAGTAACAAACAACATCTCAATTCACACTGAATTTCACGAAATTACTACAGAATAACTGTACAAACACCTAAACTAACTACTCCATCATATAATTTCCGCAATAATTTCAATCAAACCGAAAACAAAACCGCGATTAAACGACGAAATCAACTTACGGATACGCAGTGAGTTTTGAATCCTTGAGAGTGAAAGGACATAGCGCAAACTGAAGAACCTGAAACATCTCCGCAGAACGCATTGTTTTGAGGTACGCAATCTCCGAGGTATCGAACGGAAGAACTTTTTGCCATGGCGATGAATACGAACCTGTCTTTTGAAGATAAATCGCGATAAAATCGGAATTATTTACGTAAGTTTTTACCTCTTCTAAAGCTTCGTTGAAATTTGACTTCGTTACTTGCTTAATCCTCCATTTACTGCTTGAATTAGTGTTTTTAACGGTGTTTTTGGCGTATGCAGTTGCTTGTGTGCAAAGTAAGCGTTTCTTCATCGTTGTTTTCGAGCTTGCAACAATGGCTTCCGTTGTTAATTTCTCTCACTTCGAGAATTTTGAGTTTGTTTTGTGAAGGTTGGTGAAACGGGTTAGCCCGTTAGATTAGGCGCCCCAACCTTTTCATTTGGTATCCGGATGGTTGGACTTGGTCCAAGTTGGAGCTAGGCAGACCTGGTCACGATTCACGGGTCGGGCCTTTTCAACCGGCTCGGTTGTTGGCTCGGATGTTTGTTTGTTTGTTTTCTACAAGCCCAAGCGTGCCTGATTTGGGACACAGGCGAGTCAATATACGGAGTAAAACGTCCAATTGGCTAAATCAGGATCAACTCGTTTGACTAACGTGTCTAGGTAGGATCGTAAATTCATAATTAGACTAGACAATGTAGTAACTAACTCAGATATAATAATGTTTTATTCACGTGAACTCAAGTTCAGTTCATTTCTGCTTCATTTCATATCTGATCATTTGTTCATTGTGACACACATACCTTGTTTAGTGTTTGTTGGATAATATTAGCGTGAGCAGAAGTGTCGACTTCTGATTATTTGCATTTTACCAATTTATTAAATGACGATTTACCCATTTACTATTCTATATAGCAAACACATATATTAGTCGAAGCTATTAATTGTTTGACAAATCATTTCAAACATAATACTTTTTTATCTATTACACATAAGAAATAAAAGCGGAACAGATGATCTCGATTTTAAAAAGAAATGGAGTGCTTGAGTGTTGGGCCATGTTAGTAAGATGGTAATGATCTAAAATATAAGGTGTATGCTGAATAAGAGTACCAATACTATTGAAGTCCATTGTCAAATTATCATGTCCTTAATTAATGATAATAGGTTGGACCATCATTTTTGGTAACATAAGATAATAAAAAATCATGGACCTATATGATTAGTAAACTTTATATCAATATCATTTTATTTTATTTTAAGAAAAAGTTGTGGCAATATGTGATTGAATTTTGGGGTAAACTTTATTGAATGGGGGTATTCTTCTAAAGGTTTTGTTACTCCTATTTCATATGGTCCTTCATTTCTTTAGGTTATCTTTGTGGAATTGTAGGACACTTCCATTACAAAAATGTTTGGATTACCCTTATCTAACTCCTTAATAAAATAAATATTTACCTTAGTATTACTTATAATCTAAACAATATGTAATAGAGGTTCTTTTATGTTGACAGAAAAAAAAATACTCTTAATTTTGAACACAAATCACATCTTCAGGGCTCGTTTGGTTCACCATGGGAAAATAGAGTTATCGGGAACTTAAATTCACGTGAATTTATATTTCGGGTGAATTGCGAAAATACTGTTTGTTTGTCATGGGAAATTAATTCATGTGGGAAGATGTATATACCGAGGGGGACTCGGTGAGCAACTTCCCCCATTATGTAGAAATTAAAATTTTCTGGGAAGTTGCAATTCTCACGAAATGGACAACCAAACACCATTTCAATTTATCAATTCATGGGAAGTAGAACTTCCCATGAATTAAGAGGACAACCAAACGACCCCTTAGAATCATTACACATCCAGTGTATTACATCAATTATTATTTGGATTACTCGCATATTGCTCAATTTGATATTCACAATGTTAATTATATTTCCTTAACTCAAATTCGATTGCTTAAAAAAGATCTTCATTCATGAACTAACTTAGTTAATACACTACGTACTCCGTAGCAGAAACATGAGTTTCGTTACTCGTGTGTCGTGACCAGAGTTAGACTAGCTTGCCCTAGTCCGGCACGCCACTTCGAGTCCACTAACTCAAGTATGGCCCTAGCCTCGGGAAAAAAAATATACTCCCTCCGATTTTTATTTATCTTCTCTATTTCCTTATTGGATTGAAACATCCTTTCTTTCCTATTTCTATTTTGGACCATCAACATGTGGTCTAGAATTACCCTTACATTTCTCTCTCATCCTCTTCTCTTTTGAGCCACACATCCCTAGTTACCTCCTTATTTGTCACCCAAAAGTTAAAAGGAGAAGATAATTAAAAATTGAAGGTAGTAATAAAATGGTTTAATAATTTAATGATTATGTAGACCTAGGGCTCGTTTGGTTGATGCGGGGAGTGAAAATTCATGGGAAGTACAAAATCATGAGAAATAAACTCTCGTTCTTAATTCACGGGAAGTTCTAAAAAATGTTTGGTTACCTATGTGAGAACTCAATTCATGGGAATTGCAAGTTACCGAGGGGGGTGTCGGTAAGCAACTTCCTCCATTTATGTAGGAAGTCAATTCCCCCGAAGTTCTACTTCCTCCATATGTGGGAAGTTGAGGCAAAACAAACAACTTTAATATTTTGCAATTCATGGGAAGTTCTACTTTCCATGATCTTACGAGGCAACCCAACAAGGCCATATTACTACTCTACTGCATATGCTTGATTACCTAAACAATGTATTTTGTTATTTGATGGTTTTAGTGTAAAATTATTGTGAAACCGTCTTGAACCGTTTATCCCTTGAATCGGAAAGAATTGTGTTACATACATTACACAATTAAGGAAGCAAAGGTAAGTGTGGTGGGCTTTGCATAATGCGGCCTGACCCATAGGCCATAGCTCACTTGGTCCATACTTCTGAGTAAAATTCCACTTGATAGTGGTTCAAACGTCCCCTTCTATCTCCACTAGTTTTCCCTTTTGCCTTCTTTTATGAACCATTTACGTGCCTTTAGTAAATTATTACAATGTGTAAGATATGAATTTTCCAACATTGAATTTTTTTTTATTTTTTTTATCATGGGTAAGCGTGCACATTTCTAAAGTTGAATACAACGATAATATTATGAGTTTTCTGACTATCGTGTTGAAAACTGTATTGTATAACTGATTATTTTACAAAAGAAAGAAACGAAGATAGTTTATTAAGTCATTTCACTTTAATCTATCTTAATTCATAATCAAAGATATCGAGTATTTGCTTCACAAAGAATATAAACAATTTCTAATCCGGAATATGAGGGAAAAAATGTTGTTTGATTTTCAATGCCTAGTTACACTTTGTTCGAAGATGAAACGTTCATGATTTGGTACAATATTTAAAATAGCTTTATACTTTTATAGTGAAACTTCAGCTCATTTTATACGAAATGTAGGCAAGTATTCATTTTAGGAAACGAATATGATTATTAACTTCTTTTTTCCTAATAATACTATTATTAATACGGTTTTTTTTTTTCTAACGTGTGCCCACTGGACACAATGCTAATTAAGTAAAAAATCACAATGATATTATCACGATAAACTGAAATAACATTTCCCCCCTCAAAAATGGGAATATAATTGCGTTAAAACTTCAAAATTGTTTTTAACATATACACGTGACTCGAATCCAAACTAAAATAATTACATACGTACATTTAATTGATACTCCAAATAATTAGTCATTACATTTAATTGTAGTTGAACGACACACGCATAATTGCAAGGTAAGATTAGTCGTTAACGAAAATTCGTGCGAGGGTAGGGGAATGCTTAATTAATGACGTGAAGTTAATTACAGTAATCAACAACAATTAATCGAAAGAGATAGCAACATTCCTATATATATTTCAAGTTTCAACTTCTTTCTAAATACTCAGTACATCACAGATTCACATATTATACCGCGCGTGCAACCTTGTATCGTACTGTAGCTGTAGGATGAAGTAAAAAAAATCACAATTTATGGAAAAATTCTCCGTACTACTCGTATTGTTTTAAGGTTAAACAATGAAAATGATCATTATTTTTGTCACTATCTTTTAAAGCAGTCATTTTTTCTTTCATTGTACTGTACAATGGTAATTATTGTAAATACATTATCTCAATTCACAAATTAAATGTAAGAAAATAAACAATTGTAGGAGAAGTAGTACTCCTATAATGCAAGAATAAATGATCGGTCATATATGATACGGAGTACTTCGTATATGTTTTACTTTTTAAAATAAATCTAAACTTCGTAGTAGTAATAACAATACTAATATGCAGAGTACTCCCTCCGTTCCAATGAATTGTTTGCATATTCCATATTGGGGCGTCTCAATGAATTGTTTGCCTTTCTATTTTAAGAATGCTTTTTATATGTAATTTGACTCTTGGCTCCACATGTCACCTTCTAATTGGATCTCTTGCCCTTGGTGCCAAAAACAAAGGCAAACAATTCATTGGAACGGAGGGAGTAGGTTTTACTAGGATTAGTGTTGTTATTGCAAGGGGGGTGGAAGTCCATATAATATATCGGTTGTCCACTATCTTCTTGTAATACGGAGTAATACTTACAAGAATATATTTGATAAGCCTACCTTCATTAAGGTATTAACATGTGTCCAGTTATCTGCTAATTTGTCATAAAATTGTCTCGAGCTCAACATAAGTTGCGTTTAAAAAAATAATAAAAAGAAAGATTGTTTCAACCTTAATATAGTACAACACTTATAACAAAAACTTGGCTGGCTAGTTTTATAGAGCTTGTCTTATCAAAGACGGAGCAGTAATATTCATTTGACTCGTTTAGTGATAAAAAATGCACTAAATATTTGCGTAATAATTTAGTTAAACTCAGAATATGAGTTAGCTTCCACTAATCTACATTACTACAATACTCCTTACAACTAAGCATGCATGCATCGAGATGCTTGTATTATTAGTTACCAGTATTAATTATGTAATTATTAATTAAGTAGTGGTTATTTAATTATTATGAGTAAACAATAATGACTTAACTTAAGCCCCATCCCACGGTCAAATGTGGTGGGCGATCACTTAACAAACAATTTAGCTCACATCACAATTACACTTCACGTCATTTCCCACGTAATAGACTCATATATTCGTTTTAAACAAATGAAATAACTAATACGAGTATTAATATTGTATACGAGTATTGTATACGGCTGAAATAACAAAATATATACTTAATTTATCGATCTAAATATATATATATATATATATATATTTATTTATTTATTTATTGTCGAGCCCGTTTTAAATTAATAATAATATATGTCGATTTTAAGTCTGAAAAAGGATAGACTTAGTTAATGATTAGTGCGATATAATCATTTTAAACAAGTCAAATAAATACATAATCATACATATACAAATGGACTAACAAAAAAACTTACTTTATCTATCTAAACGAGTATTATTTAACTCATTTTAAATTTAATAACACAGATAATATCAATTTTAAGAAAGATCGAATGATTTAATGATTTTATTTTCTCCAACGAAACGCACCGTTAATTGCATTATAATATGGTGGAGGGGGAAATTTAAACATGTGATCTATTATTCAGAATATACGGAGCATATGTCTAATCTTTAACTATTAGGCTATTACACACTCCGTATTGGGTAAGTAGGAGGTAATTGATTAATGATAAGCCAAGGTTAAGGTGGTTTGGTCTGTCTCATCTAGGATAGTTCTTAAGTCAATTGTCTTATCTCTTATATTCTTTATCTTTTGTCTTTTAATTAAGATCCTTTGAAGTTTTGTATCCCGAATGTTGTGGCCTCTATATCACCAACAATGTTAGGGCTAATAATATTATTGTTTTTATCTTTATGTTGTATCAACTTCAACTCATTCATAATCACGATTCACATTTCACAATTAAATCGATATTTTTATTTAACTAATTTATACGGAGTACGAGTACATAATATGGAATAATAATGATATAAATAGTCAAATACACCATTATGTTATGGAAAATAAAATTTTATGATTTTTTTTATAATATATGTAAGTACGGAGTATATTTATAAATTTTTATAATTATAATTTATTATATAATTTTAAATTTGATTTATTCATCAACAAACAAACTTTTAAACTTTGACTCCTAAATAAAAAATGTAAATAAATCACACACAATAAACAAAATTTAGTGCACATGTTAGGTGCATGGAAAGATTGATGAGCTTCAGGCTAGTTGGTTTCACCGCGGGAAGATGAAGTTAATGAAAACTTAAATTCACATTCATTTGTATTTCATGGAAATCACGCTAAGTGTCGTAGACTCGTAGTATAAATATTATTAATAATATTCGACATATTCTAATCCAAATTTTAGAATCCTTCACAACCGCCAACTGTAAATATTACTCGATACTTATTTCATATCACTAGTATATCGATCATTACATACGATTACAATATACCGAATACCGTATACCATATACCGTAACATTCTAGTAATAATATCCTTAGCATTACTTATAAGCAAATATCAATCAAACCTTTCCCTTTAGAGGTGTGTAACATTACTTATAAGCAAATATATCAATCAATGCTTTCCCTCTAGGGCAATCTTAACGTTATTTATTTATTTATTTATAAATTTCTTCTCATCTTCACAAAAAAAATGTTAAAGAGTATGTAGTAGGTCCAAACTCTATATTGTTTTTCTTATAGTATATTATTGTTTTTATATAGTATAGTAGCATACTACTACATACTACTATAATATATTAATATTCCTATTATTTTATTTTATTTTTGTTCATATATCAAGGAATCTGAACAGCCATACTACTAGTATAATACACCATAAACTCTAGCAATGAATAATTATAATAATAATAATAATAATAATAATTGGACGATGAATAATATGGCGTGGATAGTTTTGTTGGGATGGATTTCATGTTTTTTTGTGTTGACTCAATCTATTGCTCCTCAAAGTGCTCTTGTTACCCAACTTCCTGGCTTTACTGGCACTTTTCCCTCTAAGCATTATTCAGGGTATGCATATGATTTTTTATTTTTATTTTTCATGTTTTCCTGCAATTTTTGATGTTTCCAATTTCATTCCATGAAGAAGTTGTTTTAATATCTAACTGTAAAAACTTGAGATTTCTCGTAAAGGGTAAGTCTGTGTACACATGACCAATTATGAGCATCTTGGGATCGATGCAACTTCATTTATGTAATGATGTTTTACTCGGGATTTATGGTAAGGGTACAGGTAGGTTTGTGTACATTTGAGTAGTGTACCTGACCGGTACGGTTATGGTCAGGTTGGGATTGATGCTACGTAATACTTTTTGTTATGACTTTTTATTCGGGATTTCTGGTAAGATCGGACCGATTATGATTATGATTATGATTATGTTGGTATTGATTCAACTTCATGCTACTCCATCCATATGATCTTTTATAAAGTCTGTATACACCTCATTGACTATGGCCATGTTAGGAACTTATTAATGCAACTTTTATGTTATGTTTCTGTTTTTCGGTAAAAGGGTAAGTGTATGTACACCTAACTGATTAGTGATTAGGGTCATATTGGAATTAATGAAACTTCATCTTCTTGTTCGAGTTTTCATGATGAAAGCATGCATGTAGGGAGTAATACTTTAGTTTTGATGTTTTTCCTCGTGATTTTTCACGAGGGTATGTAAGTCTGCATACACCTAACTTACCTACAACACCATGTCCAGATTTATATATGCATGCACTTTATGTTGTTTTAGTAAAGTACGGAGTACATTAATTTTTAATTATTTTCTTTTTATTATATGAAAGGTATGTGACACTTGATGAGAGTCATGGGAAGAAATTATTCTATTACTTTGTTGAATCAGAGAGAAATCCATCCACTGATCCTGTTGTTCTTTGGCTTAATGGAGGCCCTGGTTGCTCTAGTTTTGATGGCTTTATCTATGAACATGGTAAATTTCTCTTTTATTTTTTTGATTTAATTTAATTCCTCTTTTTAAAAAATAAATAAATTTCAAGGTGTGAGATCGTTCAAATGACCCTTCCAAAGGATAATAATTCATGCCAACCGATTCTAGTCATTCTAGAATTATTAAGGCTTTATTGTTGTTGTTGTTGACAATATATTTCGTGGTTTGTTTTATGAAATTCTTCTGCCGTAGGATAGTTTTTCACGAGACTTACTACATCTAGTAGAGTTGGCCGAATGACCCTTATCATTTTAGTAGTATGACTCATTTTTTACGATTTCTTCAGGCCCTTTTAACTTCGAGGCAGCGACAACGAAGGGAGGCTTACCTAAGCTACATCTTAATCCATACAGTTGGTCTAAGGTTATACACTAATCAATTTCACCATTTAATTTAGCATTAGTTAATCGTATTAAAGGTTAAATGTGTTTTAAGTTTTAACGACTTTTTCAGGTTTCAAACATTATTTACTTGGACTCTCCATCTGGTGTCGGATACTCGTACTCAAAAAACACAAGTGAATACAATACTGGTGACATGAAGACTGCGGCTGATACTCACACTTTCTTACTTAAGGTTCTGTTTTTACTGTTTTATGTAGCACTGCTGAGATAGTAGGATTTGACAGTGTTCGGACTGTGTTTTTCTCTGCACTAATGAGATTGACAGTGTTCTGACTTTCTGAGTGTCTGTTTTTCACTTTACAATTGAGATTTGACAGTGTTTTGAGTTTTGACTGTCTGTTTTTCATCGCAGTACTGAGATTTTGACAGTGTTCTGATGATGTTTTTGCTGCAGTACTAAGATTTGACAGTTTTTTTTACCGTCTGTTTTTTGCCGCAGTACTGAGAATTTGACAGTGTTCTAATGTTTTCTCGCCGCAGTACTGAGATTTGATGTTCCGTGTGTCTGTTTTTCTCCAGACTACTGAGATCTGAGAGTCTTCTGAGTGTCTTTTTTCGCTGCACAACTGAGATATGACCAGTGTTCTGAGTGTCGGTTTGTTCATACTTCATCCTAATGCTATCGTGGTGGTTGTTATATTGCAGTGGTTTAATATCTATCAAGAGTTTGCATCAAACCCGTTTTTCATAGCCGGGGAGTCGTATGCTGGGATATATGTGCCAACCCTTGCTACTGCAGTGGTAAAAGGTAATTCTTCTGATGATCTATTTTATAAACAGAAAATTCGTGTAAATTCGACCTGGTAAACGTGTAAGAAAAATTATAAAGCGGGTCATTTCTGAGAGGATGACATCCCTGTGATTCTTATATTGCAGGACTTGATGCTGGTGAAAAGCCCGTCATCAACCTGAAGGTATGTACACCTCTAACACAAACTGTTGCATTCCTTGTAAAACAGTAAAAGACTGTTTCGGACACAAAGTTACTGTCTGACTGTTGTAAATTTACAGGGTTATATGGTAGGGAACGGAGTTACAGACGAGATAATTGACGGGAATGCACTGGTACCATTCGTGCATGGTATGGGATTAATTTCCGATGATCTGTATCGTGTAAGTGTCCCCTTTTAATCGACATTAGTACAATTTCATGAAGAATATTCTTAGGCAAAATCTTTGATAAAATCTCGTGTTCTTCAGAACGTCAGTAGTCACTGTCAAGGAAACTACTATAACCCGTCCTCTGAGGACTGCGCAAACTCTCTCACCAAAGTTGATGAGGTCAGAGCTCACTCATGCTGCAATTTTTTTCTTCTTCTGAAAATTCCTAGACATCACTGATTAGATTTCTTTTATTAATTGTTTTTAGTTTAATTAACTGCAGGATGTTGACGGGTTGAATATATACGACATTCTGGAGCCATGCTTCCACGGTGCAGACTCAACCGGAAAAAGGACCGTTAATATGAAGTTACCTGAAAGTTTCAGGAACTTAGGAGAAACCAACAAACCTTTTCCTGTGAGGAAGAGAATTTTCGGGCGTGCCTGGCCTATGCGCGCCCCTGTGAGAGACGGGATTGTTCCTACTTGGCCTGAACTTGCTAACAGTCTAGGCGTTCCTTGCATTGTAAGTTATTATCTGAACTTAACTGAAATAATCTGGAAAGAACGGAGTCTTAGAGTGTATTTTGGAAACGTGTCAGGATGACGAAGTTGCAACATCTTGGTTGAACAACGAGGCAGTAAGAAAAGCGCTTCATGCTGACGAGGTATATCAATATCATCTGTCTTCTTATCTATTCATTCTCGTTTTTTAGACCCAAGTTTTCAATGTTGTTTGATGCACCAGGCAAGTGTAGCCGGGCCCTGGCAACTGTGTACATCTCGCATTTCCTACAACCATGATGCCGGAAGCATGATTCCGTTCCACAAGCTCCTCACTTCTCGGGGATACCGAGCCTTAATTTATAGGTAAACCCAATTCAATCTTCAAATTATTGAGTATTACACTAAACTTAATTATTTGCTGATACTGTGATCGCATTCTGTACAAAACTATAACAGTGGAGACCATGACATGTGTGTTCCATACACTGGAAGCGAAGCGTGGACAAAATCAGTTGGATACAAAGTAGTCGACGAGTGGAGGCCATGGACTACTAATCAACAAGTTTCCGGGTATGTCCCCTTTACGCCGGTCCTCATAGCTGAGCAGAGCTTGACCAATAATTCCCAATTCACCCAAAAATAATCTGAACTCAAATGACCTGGGCTAAACCAATCTGACCTAACCTAACAATATTCCTTACCAGATTGACCCGTTTGCCAGTTCTATACTCATGACTACCGTCTTTTTGTGACTTTACAGCTGACATATGCATCGGAGACTTCTTAATTGAAGTTTTTACTGCACGAAATAATGTTGTAATGATAAAAACCGTGTTTCGTTGCAGATATACGCAGGGTTACGAAAAGGGTCTAACTTTTCTGACAGTAAAAGGAGCAGGGCATACAGTTCCTGAATACAAGCCACAGGAAGCATTATACTTCTATAGCCAGTTTCTTGCAGGAAAGCCAGTTTGAAATGTGTTTTTTTTTCCAAAAAAAATGTAAATAAATTTGGACAATTATTCATCTGATTAATAACCTATACTATATGGAAAGAATTGTTTCATCTTAGACTCAATTACATGATTTAAAGATGATTAATACTGTAGTTTTAATACTCCTATACATACTTACTCTAAATTAGAATAGTTGGATTAATAAACATGAGTTTGGATTTGGGGTTATGCTAGGATTAGTCGTCTGTTTGAGTAACGAACGAGTTTGATCGGGTCCATTGGACCGGGTCATCCAACTATATGTCTAGGTCAAATGTTAACCCCTTGATGGGCTTGAAAATTTTGTTAATATTAGAGGTGGACGAAAGTGTGGGCCAACTTTTTTCTTGTCACCTGGGTCGAGTCATGCATGTTTGAGGGTCTAACCTGTTTAGTCCACGTTTTGCCCGGCCCTGCTACCCCCCCCCGGCCCGTTTCACCATCACGGTTCATGTCAGTCAAGCCTCGTCTAACCTGAGGCCATGAAGCGTGGCTTGTTTCAACCTTTAGGAGTTAGTTTCCTGAGAGACGGTATCTCATTATAAAGAGGGTATGCTCTTTACAAAAACAGGTACAATGATGTCTCAATAAGTTATTAAGAGACCGTCTCTTTCAAGATTTTGTTTTGAAACATCAAGATAGTTTGGATGATTTGTACAATAATAAAAACTACATGCAAAAATTTATTTAAATGCTACTCGATGACTCACAACAATGAAAAAATTGAAAAAGAAATCATTTTATCAAACTATTTTCTTTAGCTTGTAATTTATAATAAAAGATAATATATTTTGGCTTTACACTATTTAAATGTATTTAGAAAATTATTTGGATATACCAATTCTTACACATGGCATCTTGAATATACCACAAATACTTACTCTACAAAGCAAAAAATATCCAACACATAAACGTCTTTTTCATGAAGTAAACTCGTACTAAAACGGGTACAATCGATGCAACTCTCAACGTAATTTTGACTATCAACCATCTAAAATCCGTCGCTTAATACTTATGTCCCGTGATAATTTTTAATTTATTTTACTTAATTAAAATTAACTTAATACAAATTAAAGTGGCCGACCAACATGTCTATTTTTTAAAATTTGAAATAAGAGCTAGTGTCATTTTCACAAAATTAAGAGATTTTTTTTCAAAAATTGATTTAAGTCAAATAAGTAGAAAGAAAATCAAAAGACTCAACTAAGACTTGGGGGTTGTGGCACTGGCACTGGCCCTTAATTATCTCCTAAAATCTGCCATCTTCCACTAATTTTCCACTTTCTTACTAGCTTCTTTATCACTAAACAGTGTGCTTCCAAAAATTAATTACTACAAAATTAGTGTATCATTATCTACTTTCTCTATTTAAACAAAGCGATTAAGTCATCCTGATGACAATACTTATATTCCTAATTGCTCAAATTAAGCTAAATCCAAGACTAAATTTGACTTTAATGAACGACTCTTATTCAGCATGTGAATCGAGTACATACCCTCTACGTTAATTGGTAAGTAAGAATCGATATTCATGATCTAATTTGAGTTGAATAAACAAATTGAGTTATTACTTTTATATATAATACGGGTTCTTGAATTGACATGATCGAAACTTGCTTGGACTAGTTGACTTGAGAGGTCACTTTTATCGAAACAAATCTGATTCACAATGATACGATGGTCATGTGCATAGGGGTTAACGAAAAAAACTTGTCCTATCTATCTAAATGCCATAAATTGTTATTGTATATCGTTTTGATCTTAAGACATACTACTCCATATGTCTGCCGGATGAGAAAACTTGAAACGACAAAATGTAACATCAAGCAATCATATCCAGATCTTGACAACCAGAACGAATTGTGTCATGTTCGATATCGTGTAACATGTAAATGAATCACGACCTCTCCATCTCGAACTCGTTTATATCTCATATCGTGTTCATATCGACTCATCTGCATAAATGGATCATTGTCGAGTTTTCATGTCGTATCATTGTTGTCAGCTCTAAACCCGGGTCATCCCCAATCTATCCAAATTTGAATAATCCAATGACAACTCGAGACAGAAAACAAATCTGAAATGACTGAGCCCGTAAATCATAACCTAATACGGAGTACAACTTAAATGACCCATTAAATGGCTTCAATCTATCACCACCACCCAAAGCCAAGGGTAGCTGTATTTATACAATGGGCCCACTGGGCCACTACCTTTTTATCACTATCTGACTTCTTACCCACACAATAAAATAAATAAAATAAAATACAATTAATTACCATTTTTTTCTTCATCTTTTTACCAAATTTGAAAACTAAATCTCACAGGCAAAAGAGTAAAGCAAAGCTATCAGATTGTTAACCAACCAACCAATCTGATGTCCACCTTTTCTCTTTGGATTACAAATTTAATTCATTTTTTTACTACTAATAACAAAATTAATATTATGGTTTTAACTAATCACGGTTTAGTGATTTAAAAAAAAAAACATTAAATATTCTCTTATACATACTATATGAATATGACTAGTCTATCGTTTCATTTTATTGTTTATGTTTGTTTTTTTACACTTGACTGATATATTAGTTATCACTTTTATGTAGAGGTCTCCAAGTAAAATTACCGTGAGCACAAGAGACTCGTTAAAAAATGATACTTGTATTTGAGATTCTCTCCATTACTGAACAGTGAAGAAAATTATTGTGTTTGATACTCGTATCTGGAAGCTAGGTTCGAAATCAGATCATGACTCGAGTAGTTGAGTACTCCGTATCAACTACCCGTACCATGGTTTTATCAACCTGATATTCCCATCCTTTATAAGGTTCCATTCTACATAGTACTCGACTACTCCCTTAAACACACGTTAGAAAAACAGATGATGGTTTAAAAAATCTACTCGTATATTTAAGCAAATTAATATTAGGTATAACCTACTATCTTTTATATTCCCGATATTCCCGTCTTTTATAAAGTTCTGTCCTACATATGGAGTACTCGACCACGCGTACAATTTGGATAATGCCCTTAATTCCTTAAACATAGGTTCGAAATCAAGTCATGACTCGTGAGTAGTACTCCGTAGTTGAGTAGCACTTATCGTGTGCTTATGAACTCGATATTCCCGGTATGTTTTACAGAATACTCGACTACTTGCACAATTTGGATGAATGAATTAATAGGCGTAGTCAATACTCTTAAACGCGGGTTAGAAAAGTGGATAAGGATATTTTTAAAAAATCTTAATGGGCAATTAATGTTACAGTTTTAATTGGTACAAAAGCAAAGCCAAAAATTTCACAGCAAGTTAACTCCACTTTCTGAGTTTTTCTGGCTCAACCATCCACAAACAAAACCCCAACCCTACCCATTTTTATTACTATTATCTTTATTATTTATTTATTATTATCACTCCATTTTCCCCTCATTTTCTCTCTCAAACCAGTGTAAAAAATCAAAATACAAAATTCTGGGTATCATCTCATCTTCTATCATAAAATTCACAAAAGATGAAACCTTTGAGCTCAAAATTCAATCTTTTGAATTGGGTTTATGGGTAAAAAAATTAATAATAAAAAAATACCCATTTACTACATTATAGATTTATACTAGTATACCACTACTACTAAAAATCTTGAATCAAAATAATTTGAAAAAAATAATGGGAAAATCAGAAGATGATGAATTTTCTGTAGCATCAACTGCTGCTGCAGAAGCAGCATCATTAGAGGAAGCAAATAGAAGAAGAAGAATAGAAGAAGAGGAAGAACGAGGGTGTTTTTGTAATTGTTGTTTTAATTTTAGTAAATTAATTAAGCTTAAGTGTATTTTAGCACTTTTGCTTGGATTTGCTGTTTTTCTTCCTGCTCTTTTTTGGTTGCCACCTTTTTCCAAGCTCTCAGATCTAGCTGATAAGGATCTAGATCCAAGGTTCAGAGGTTTGTTCTTCATCTTCTTCTAATTCTCCTCCTAATTCTGAGTTTAATGATGTTTTTTCTGTCTGCATTTGAAGTTTAAGTGATTTTTGTAGAGTGTGTTTTACTTCTTTGGACTAAATTTATGATCTTGGAATTTTGATTTTTGTTGCATTAGGGTTGGGAATTTGTGATTAATTTAGCTGTTTAATTATTGAATGAAGTTTTTTTTTTTGATTGATTATGTGTGTAGTGCTCATAATTTTATATGATTGTGTTTCGGAGACGAAATGATTCGTGTTAGTCGACCCCAAATCTTATAGGATGATGCTTGAGAGGTAATTAGTTGAGAAAATTGAAAACCCCTTTTATTTTTTTTTATTTTTTTTTGTCGGTGGGGGTGACAAGTGAATTAATTATGCTTCAAATTAGGAAAGTTGGATCCTGTAGTGTGAGTTTGTGGTAAAGGGGTTTCCTTGTTAGATGATGATTGTTATGTAAATTTAGCATGTTGGATGTGATCACATTTTGTGGGTGTTAGCAGATTTGAAAAATGTATAGGTTGAATCTCTTAATCAAAGCTTTTAATCAAGCTTTAGAGCTTTTGAATTGATCCCGTCATGCCGGTTCTTGATGTATCAGCAGTAATACAGTCTGAGATGCTGAGGAAATGTGGTAGGGGTATGTTGCGTTGGTTCTTTATGTATCGGTCTGAGACTTTGAAGGAAATGTGATTGGGGGGTGTATGTTGATTTTGCTTCAAGGATTGAAAACCTTTCAATGATGGGATGAGTTAATGGGATTTCGTTTATCCTTTGTTCCGTTCAAGCATATACTTACAAGTGTATTGACAGCAAATTGGTTGCTATTGGCTCATGAATGATCTCATTCATGTTTTCCGTGCTTGATTGATTTCGACTCTCGAGGCACTGTAATGCAAAAGCTTTCAATGTTCTATGGGTGGTTATGGAAGAACATTTTGGATGAAGAGGTTTGATTGGTGATTTCATGATCTTGTTAGGCAGATGGTGGATACTGCTTGGTCGCATATGTTGACGTAGTTTTATGTCGGTTGCCAAATACTATCGATTTACTCGACGGGGAACCAGTTCTGTCATGGGATTTGATTGAAAAATATCGATTTGCTCGACAAGCAAGATGTTTTGTCAATGGAAGTATATTCGATGTTTTTGCCTATCTTCTAGCTTTGTGAAGAATTCATTATGTGGATTAACATTGTAATATTAACCAAAGCAAGTTTCTCCCTCAAGTCTTTCAATGTACCATCCTTTGAGTTGGTTTCTCGCTGAATCTGTGAAGTTTTAGGTTTCAACCTCTGCCGTCTGCTTTTGACTGCTGATGCTTGATACAAAGAAAGAAATCGATGAATACGAGGCAAAGAGTGTCATAGACTCATAGGGGTTTGTAGTGATGAATCCTAAAGTGACGAGTTTAAGTTGCCATCCTTAGTAATTCGGTGCATTTGTTTGTGATTTTGTTTTGTGTGTTTTGGCTTGCTTGATACCCTTTACCTGCACTTTCTGGTTGTGTTTGTCTAAAACCTTTTTGGTGAATTATCTTTTCTTCGAACTCCTGTCAAAATGTTGGTTTTCTGATTTCATGCAACTACAAATTTTCAGGTCATGCAATTGTGGCGAGTTTTAAATTGCAGAAGCCAGTATCCTTCGTGAAAGATAATGTTTCTCAGCTAGAAGCGGATATCTATGATGAATTAGAAGCTGCCTATGCAAAAGTAAACATCCTAATTCCGAATTATTCTTACGCACTTTGATCCTTTTCATCTTAATTGCACCATTCCTTGTATTGATGCTTTTTTTTCTGCTGCTGTATCAGGTCGTGATTTTATCTCTGGAAGCTTCAGGACTGAATTCAACAGATGTTGTGTTCGGGATCGATCCTTTATCTAAACGCTCCAAAATACCGTTAGCTGAACTGAGTTTGATTCGGTCAAATTTTGGACTTTTCGTTACACGAGAGAATAAGTTACTCTTGACTAAATCCTTATTTGGTGAGCCATCGTTCTTCGAGGTGCTGAAGTTTCCTGGTGGAATCACCATTCAACCTCCCCAACGTATATATCCTTTGCAAAAAGTTCAGATTTATTTTAACTTCACGTTAATCAACTCGATTCTCCAAATACAAGACAACTTTGATACATTGCTTCATCAACTCAATGCCGGGCTTCATTTGGCTCCTCAAGAGGTAAAGTTCCGAACTGTCCCCAATGGTTATTACAGCATACAAACCCGTTGCCTTTACCTATTTTGAAAATGGCCCAACCCTAACTTGACCTGAGTCTCACCGACCAGAATATGATCCGACCTGACCTGAAGTTGACCCGGCTGACCCGTTTGCCAGGTTTACATGGAATGCATCATGCCAGCAGACGTTGCGCATTAACTTGTTTCATTTTTTGTGTGCGTGCAGACCTTGTACATTCGACTGACAAATACTCGAGGTTCTACTGTCGCACCTCCTGCAACAGTTCAAGCGTCTGTTGTGCTAACAGTCGGCGCTCCTTCTGTTCCTAGAATGAAGCAACTGGCGAAAACAATCAAAGATTCTCCTGCCAGGAACCTCGGTCTTAACAACACAGTATTCGGTAAAGTCAAGCAGGTTAGCCTTTCTTCGGTACTTCCTACAAGCAGCGCACCTAGCCCAATTCCTGCTCCTTCGCCTGGCCCAACACCCCACTCCCACCACAACCACCACCACCATCATCACCACCACCACCGTCACCACCACGATACTTACCCCCCTCCTCCTGCTACAACTCCTCCGCCCTCCTATCCACCAGCAAGAGCACCACCTCGTCCTGTTGAAGTCTCACCTGCTCCTAAGTCAAGCTACCATGCTGTTCCACCGACTGCACCTAAGCACGTCAAAAGCTATCCAGCAACCCCACGTGCGGCCCCCGCACCTGGTTGCAGTTTCGGGTTCAAGGGTAGGCATTCAAGGAAAAGTCCCGAACCTTCTCCTACCCCTATCGCTGTTCCACCAACCATGCAACATCATCACCATCGTAGAGGTTATCTGCCCCATCAACAAGCTAAGCCGCCGACTCCTCCCGTTGCTCATCATATTTCACCGGCCAGTCCTTTTCCTTATGTTGTCTATGCGCGTGCGCATCCTCCTCCGTCGGGAGCTCAGCCTCCGGATAGATCACCATCTGTGCTTCCCTCGCCCCTGCCGTGTGAGTATGAAACATAGCTACTCTTCTCTTAACATATTCATATCTTTTTGTCAAAAGTTTTAATGAGCTTATTACCGTGTTTTGCAGCATCTGGTGTTCGTAATATGGTTGGCCGTTGGATACTGTCGCTGTTAGTCGCTCTGTTGTTGCTTCCCTAGTAAATCGCTCTTGGTTTCTTCAGTTTAGGTGAGTTATATGGCATCTAATGGACTTATCGGTCATTTAACAAGAAAAAAAATCGGCGGATCCTGCAAGTGGGAGCTAACGTCGAAAAAAAAGCAGGCGTTCCTCACGATTGCCGAGTGAATATACGGTTTTTCTTTTTTCTTTTTTTTTGGTGTACATGTAAATACACGATTCGAAAATGTCGAGTGGCACGCAAGTGAAAGCGTTCTTGGGTCAAAGTCCACATAAGTGGCAGGCCTCCGATGAGAATGCACCTCGCCACTTTAAGTTTGTGCAACGAAACTCTCTTATGCAAAAGAGTGTAAGCTCGAAATCAGGATTTATTTCCGAATAGTACCCCTTTTTGCCCTGCTTATTGCTTAGTTTGAGCACGCCGCCTTGGTCTCGTTCGACTTATTCACAGGTGTATCGTATAATTAGGGGAAAAGGTGGTGGTAGTGGTAGTTGGGACGTCACATTGTTGACAGGAAGCAGTTGTATTGAAAGGGGATTTGAAGGACACAACGAAGTTATGGCATCATCTTCATATGTTGGTAACCAACTGAGTTTGCGTACTCTTAGGAAATACTACTGTAGTACGAGTAGTTTATTCGAGTAGGAGTGTATTTTTGTGTTATGATATCACTATGGAATGTTGTTATCTGCTGACCAAACAAACATTGCTTATTTTAAGTGATGTCGGATTTCAGGAGGCCAAATTACCAAATACGGAGTAGTTACCACCATCACAAATTGGTAAGTGCCAAACTAGTAAAAAAAAATGACATGCAAGTGACTAATTGGTACAGTATATAAAAGATAAATCTGTACAAATTTTAAGAAATTGATTGTTTATTATTAAAAGTATAAATGTGTAAAATTTAAGTATTTGTTTAATATTAAATGTAGGATAAATAATAACATTTAAATGTAATAAGTTTTAAAGTATATATGTTTAATATTAAAACAATGACTAAAATAAAAAAGAAAAACTTGGAATTGAACTTCTCAAAAAGGAATAAGAGAAGGTTCGACTTGAACGGAGAAAGTATCAGATAAGATCTATGGTTCATATTTTTATTTTCTTCTATCAAGTCAACAAGGCAGACTGAAATAGCCGCCATGATGCTGGTGTCGGCAATGGCCTGGGAAGGGGGGGTCGGCTGGCTGGGGGTTGGGACATGCATGGGGGTAAGTTGGGAGCTGAATGAGGAGGATGAAATAGTCAATTATTATTATTATTATTATTATTATTATTATTATTGAGTAGCCGTATCGAATCATATGCACAATCACGCATAGAAATCAATATATATACATATCTTCCCATCACTGAAATCGGATCATATTTTCCCAACACGATCCGGGTCATCACTGCAATTGGATCAAATCTCGGATAAACCATCAGCAGTCAAACAAGGCACGAAATATGGAAAAACACAGCTGCTAGATTTCATCTTCCTCCTTCCTTATCTACAAGTTCTTGAATATCGAGAATGAATGCAGATCGTAGGTTGTCCTTCTCCTTGACGCACTCGTAATTGGTCATGCCTTCATGGTGCTTACTGTGTTTGAAACGAACATTGATCTTCGTGTCCTCACTACTTGATAGCACTGCCACATTATGAGAGTCGCACATTGATTCATCTTCTTCAAGGAGACTGATCATATATATCAACAAACACAGTTCAAAGTTTGGTATGCAATTCATGTGAGTATAAAATAGAGAATTATACCGAACAAAAAAAAGTAGTTTGTCCAGAGCCAAAGCACTTCTTGAAGTTAAAAAAATATACAAGGGATAATTTTTGGGCCGTTTTTATGTCGTGAGATGCTTTCATACAAGAATGTCAAATAACAGCCAAACAAGACATGACAAACACACATTCCGACATTCGTATGAGACCATATCAAACCTTAAACTGCATCTAGCAATACATACAAGTTGGAACTATTTAGCCAAGAAGTTTTTTTGTTCTTCATTCAAACTTGACCAATTTAATAAAACATACTCCGCACGAGATAAAATAGAGAACTTGTTAGTGGATTGAATCAATCTTACCGTTCAATTTGCGTTTTCAGTTTCATGATCCGCTGATTGTCCAAATGCGCTACATCGAACTCCACAGAATCGTTCCAATCAAATTCAGTTTTATGATTAATAATTGTCTTTGTAGCTAGCTCTGAGTTTGGGTAGATCACTTCCTCGCGAGTACCAACTTTTTCAAAGTTTGAAAAAGTGGTTTTCCATACTCCAACTGATTTCACCTCCATCTGCAAGTGCGGTATATCATACATCCATAATTCTATAAAAATAATTTACTTGCAAGCGCATAGTATTCTGAACTTCAGATCAACATCAAGGAATGCACCACGGAACAGAATCTCAAGTTTGAGCGTTATCTGTTCTCATTCTTTGGGGCAAACCCACTTTAAAATACGATGCCCCAACCCAAACTCCATACCACGGAAAACAAGAACTTAAAAAAAGAGGCAATAAGGTTGATCAACTAACCATTCTTCCATCAACAACACATAAATCGCCAACATCAAAAGGATGCGCCACATAAACGAAAATGATCCCCTGAAACAAGGCTTTACAAGTGTCTCCAAAAACGAAAGTTGCAGCGAATAAAGGTGATGCAATCAGCACAAGTGCTTCTGTGCTGGCTAACCCAGTAAAAAGTAACCAAAGTATAAAGGAGGCGCAAATAAGAAGTATGCTGATGATGTTGTTCAAACAATCCACAACCTCCTTGACGCTGCGTAGCGTATTAGCAAGAAATAAACATTGGTTGTGCGACCTCTCCTGCAAAGTGCAAACATGTAATAGAAGAATGTATCATGGTTATAGTTTGTTGATCTGATGATAAGCTCTAATTATTGTGTAATCGATCTATATATACAATATATGGTAGGGAAATAAAGTGGGTAAACTTGCATATAAATAAACACCAGAGAAATTAATATCATCAAAATTGAGATAAGGACCATATTGACAACTAAAAGAAAAACTTGAGCCAACAAACGAAAGTAGCATTCTTAAGAAAATGTCAATGGAAGAAACTGTTGACTGGCGAGCACCACAATAATTGAGAATCAAAAGACTTAACTGAATAATGGAAGTTAGAATTACTTACCAGCCATGTTTTCATAGTTTCATGACTGACACAAATAGATGAATCCAAACCCAGCAAGCGTTTGAAGTGACTCCAATCTTGTTCTGCCGATTCACGTAGGTTTTTAAGTTCATCATTTTTCTCACTGTGATTCCCAACAATCATGTTCTTTAACACTAATTCAGGTAACACTCTACATGAAATGAAAAGAAAAGAAAAATTATTTGGGATTATCCCAACTTTAATGTGATTTCGACACGATTCGATTATAAAAACTCAGAAGATGAAGTTTGTCACCTGTAATCACTATGCGAGTTCAGATATCTGAGGATGACTGAGGTGTTAGTCTCATAAAATGCATCCGCAGCATTGAGGAAGTATTGAGCCACCTGTTGTATGTTAAACAAAGTCATGGTATCATCATCTTCTGGAAGTAACAAGTCACGCTTCACCCTTGCTCTCTTTTTATAGGACAATTTAGCCTTAGGTTGGTTGCTATGTCCTCCTGTCATCCTCGCCATCTCATAATCATCCTCATCCATTTTATCTTGATAATGAGCATCCACTCTTGCTAAGTGCTTAGCCACAAATATTTGAGCCCCTTGATCTGCCACCATGTACCTTAGTTTGAGGATATCAGCGATATGGCGACCTAGCAGTCCTAGAAAGTAGAACGCTTTCCTTGCCTCCTTGATTCTTAAAGACAATCTTTCATACACTGTGTTTGCCTCCCATGACAGCAACACAAAATCTTTGAGTACCCAAAAAAAGGATAAGATGAAGAGAACAGCACATGTCCATGTACCAAAGTCCCTCAAAGTTTTGGCCTTAGGATCTGTTTTCAAGTGAGACACATAATACAAGACCCAAACTAGTAAAAGCAATAACGAGTTGAGCATGAAATTAAAGCTTCTTTTCATTCCGTTACTATAGTACACTAGGCACTGTACACTCAGAAGTCTCTCCATCAGTAAATACCTGTGTGATCTTTCACTTTTGTCATGTACACGATCAAGATACCACGAAACAAGTTTGTGTATTGACCACACAATCAAATGAGTTAATAAAGCAACGATGTTCCAACCGATGATTACACATATGGGTACCATAAACCATTTACCTATTGGCAATCCAAGAAATTTGTGCTGAGCCTGAGGGAGAGGCTTGAATATCACAAATTCTGAACGCATGAAAAGGAGACAATCGATTATGCCACAGACGGTTTGAATAACTTTAAGCCCGCTTTCATTGTGCTCTAGTATCATCCGTGGCAAATATTTGTGGATGATCCAAAATAGGATGAACCTGACCCCAAATAACCAAAGGATTTTGGAAAATATAATATTTCCCCAAAGTAATAAAGGTTTGCCTATGATCGTAATGTGTTCTAGTCTAGTACCGGGTGAAAATTTACAGAATTCTCCAAAGGCAAATAAGAGGAGAACACCATAAATAATCATGTACCATTCGATGAACATCTTAACTTGGGTAACTTTATCATAATCTTCACCCTGCTTAAAGAACTGTGAAAAACGTAAAACCAACCATAACCCCAAGACAAATGGGAAAGTCAGAGAGGCAAGAGTACCGACAAAGCAAAGAATAAAAACAAGGATGAAAATCGATATGAAACACAGTATGATATACATAATGCCAAACAAAATTCCCTTAAGAAACAGATGAAAACAATAGAATACTGGTTTTATGAATCGCATCATCAGCACGAGTACCCAATGAAAACAGCTCAGTGGCAGGTTTTTATTCAACTCATCAGAAGGTATGCTGCTGCTAGTATCATCAGGGTCAGGGATATGAGAATCATGGATGTCAACTGCATGGGTAGATTGAATGTGCATGTCCATCATCCTATATAATTCTTGTACGGAGTACTAGAGATAGATACAAATGAAAGTGTAGTATGATGGATAGACATATAAGAAGGAAAAATTGCAGGATGAATATAAAGTTTGGGCTCAGCAGGTGACACCCCCAACTTGTACAATTATTATTACAGTATTATATATGGATTTCACCAAGTCTTGCCAATCATATTAAACTACAGTAACATGTAAGAAAATATGAGACATTTTGATGACTGGCAAGCATCTAATGAGAAGAATTCAAAGCAAAGCATATACTCCGTCCGTATATGCTAGTTACCGGGGCTGGTTCAACGTAACATCCATTGATCTATGCTGTAAACTCTTTCATATGATCATCAAAATATGGTACAGTAGATAAAAACAATGACAACACCCATCTTGGAGTGTTTCACTTCTTTGGAGATTACAATACACAAGCTTGAATTAATCCTACTGTGTTACTAAACAAAGGTAAATAGGTCAATCTATCTAATTCTATTACTTTCTTAACGGAATTTTGGATTATTTTACCTTTTGAGTTTTGATCTACTAAATTAGGAGGACTTTGTTACCATTAATTTCATGTATTACGAGTACTTTTTTTAAAGGTTCCAAGTTTACCACTTCCTTTCTTTGTGATATCTTTCAATTCCCTGAAATTTTGTGTCACATAGAGTACATTAAGATACGGTGCCACTCTCACATATGATATACTCACTCTGTCTACATAGAACAGTCACTCTTTACTTTTTGGATCGTCTCTCTAAAAGAATCACCTTTTACTTTATTCTTCTTTAGTCTGATTTTTGTGGTTAACGTTGGTTCTGACCCCACCTATTTTCCCTTATTTCATTTTTCACCACACATTTCTACCCATCTTAAATCTCACCAAAAGGGAGGGGTGACCATTTTAGTGAGACGGAGGGAATACCATTATTATTGAAGGGAGACCAATACCCCAATAATAAGGGAAACATGTGAGAGGGTGACGTCGAGATTGAGCGTTCTGTGAATTAAATGTTCAAACATTGCTGCGAATCTCTAAAAAAAAATACTGTACATACAAATAAGTAAATTGAGAATAAAGTGAAAATTAGAAATTCAACAATTAGTTGCTTGAACTGTTCCAAATTTCAACATGGGACATTAATTGTGTTAATTGTGATGCAAGTTGCAACTCATTAGAATTCAACTTTAATCAGTCTATCAAATCTCCACACAACACAAAACACACACTAAACTTGTCGTTAAATGTCATCTTCTTTCAACACGAGGTCACTTACTGATTGCCAATGTCACATGCTGATTGCTGTCAGGACGCAATAAGTGAAACAACATATCAGTGTATAACTTGGTTCCCCATACATCTTCGTTTGGTTTATTAAGAAATTAAAACTGTCTAGAAATAACAAATTTGGAGGTATGAAAATCATGAGAAAAGGATTGGATTGCAAAAAAAAGAAGTTGAAGTTCGATTCCAAATGAATACATTTTATTCTAAGCCAATTCTCATATATTTGTTGTGAACAAGCAAATGACCACAATATAGCATCCAAAAAATATACTTGCAGAAGCAAACCTGCGAGTTTATTTCTCCGTCATCTCTTTGGCAAGATTCAGCACATGGCAAATGAATGTAGATCGTAGATTGTCCTTCTCCTTGACACATTCAAAATAGGTCAGGCCCACATGGTGTTTGTAGTGTCTAAATCGAACAACAATCTTGACGCCTTTACCAGCTGGTAGCACTGCCACACTATGCGAACTGGCCATTGTTTCATCTTTTTTAGTATCAAGGTGACTGCTTAAACATGATCAATAACAGCTGGATTAAGACATTTTAAGCATTTAACCCTACTCCTCCCAATCTTCATGGTTCAGCAAATGTTGATTTAGAAATTTATGTATGAAATTGAATATAAGCTACGAAGTAGAAAAAAGTCTAAAGCCATCATATTTCACGTCTCGTGAGTCTCATGGAAGACAAACTAACAACAGCCCATGCAAGAATTGCATACAGCAGCTAACCCATGAACAATGATAGAACAATACAACCTTTCTCTACTTCAAACAAACAGTGTTACATTCATTCAGTTGAAGTAACTACACTTTTTCCACTTTTCAATTTAGATTCTTGCAGAACATATGGACTGAAGTGAAAAATATGCAGTTTCTAGATTAAAACAAGATTATAATAATATGGAACCGAGTCTTACTCCTTGATTTCCGTTATGAGTTCTTTGATCTGTTGTTTGTCCAAATTCTTGGCGCTGAACTCTACAAGATCGTTCCAATCAAAATCCGTTTTGATAATCATCTTTAGAGCGAGTTCTGTATTTGGGTATATCACATCCTCATGAACACCAACTTTGTCAACCATTGAAAAGGTTGTCTTCCACACTCCAATTGATTTTACCTCCATCTGCAAGCAAGTTGCGTAAATCCCTCAAATTAATTCTAACAATTTTCAGACGCGATGGTCTCGGTCGCTGGGGCCAATATTGACTCAAGATGTAATGAAATTCAATCACAGTGGCCTTTAAACCTTTACAATGAGGTGTCTTGGCCCATAATTGATACTCCATACAATTCAAAGTATTCCTTAGTTAAAAAAATGGAAGTGGCAGTAAAGCTGACTAACTGACCGTTTTTTCATCAATGACACATAAGTCGCCCACGTCAAAAGGATGCACCACATAAACAAAAATGATCCCCTGAAACAAGCTTTTACATGTATCTCCAAATATGAAAGTTGCAGCTAAGAAAGGTGATGCAACCAAGACAATTGCATTTGTGTTGGCTAATCCAGTAAAAATCAGCCATAGTATAAGCGACGCAGAAATCAGAAGCACACTAATTATATTGTTCAAACAGTCCACAACCTCCTTGGCACTGCGTAGTGTATTTGCAAGGAATAAACATTTGATGTGCGATTCTTCCTGCACAGACACCATTAAAGAGTCAATCCATCCAATTCTCTTGATAAGGTTATATTTGTCGATTTCATTTATTTGGGGTAACCAAGCTTTATTTGCTCGAGGACAAATACACAAGAGAGTAGAATATATTTGAAGTGGGCATAATTACCAGCCATGTTATCACTTCACTATGACAGCAATCTCTAGATGAATCTGAAAGTAGTTTTTTGAAATCTTTCCAATCTTGGGCTCCTTCTGTCACAGAAAGACCTTTTAAGATACAAAAAATGTACAATGAGAAACATGACTAGACATCCAAAATAGAATCTTGTTTCAAGATAATAATGATATAGTCGGACGAATGAGGACAATTTACAGACTAATAGCAAAACAAATAGGGCATCAATATAATCTTACCTCCGAAATGGAGAAAAATACAGAACAATGAAAGGAGTTTCTCAAACAAGCAAATAGCGAAAGACGGAAGATATTGGTGAGCCGCAGGGAATCGTGCAGACTCACTTGAGTTTTGGACCACATTACTCACATCAGACTCAGTTGAGTTTTGGACCATATCACTAACATGGGACTCACTTGAGCTTTGGACCGTATCACTAACATTCTTATCCCCAGTAATCAGCATCTTAAATATTCTCCTGATAAGAAAAAAAAGGTACTCGTATAATGTTCTGAAAGCAATAGCATGCTTTAATACGTATAATCCATAGTAGTTGCAAGGATTTTTATCAGACACAATCTTTTAAGTACAAAGTTTTAGTACTACCTTTCACCCAACAGTTTTCTTTACATTAAGTTCACTTAACATACAAATCTGACTGTCCCTGGGTCCCATATTTTGTGAGAGAGGTTTTAGATTTATGGGAAGCTAGGGTTTGAAGAAAAGGAGTACTTAAACACAACAGAGTTTCACCTACCGAAATTGCCCATGAAAGCCTCGTTTTGTGGAGGTTTTCGCTCCTATTTGCGCGCACGCGCACACACTACTATTCATCATCATCTACTCCGTATTATTTTCTTTACACTGAGTGAAAACTGCCTTATCCTTTACCTCCTTAATTACCACTGTGGTCTCACTGACAATATTTGCTCACCTTGGTCTCTGCAAATCTAAGATCTTTAAAAGTAGGTGGTACTGTGGTAGAGAAAGCATTTGATGTGACTATGTGGCTGCAAGATAGATATTGCCAGGTGAAATGACTCAGACTTGTGGGTGAATGAACCAAAGGCACAGCAATATCGACACAAATAGTAGTAATAGTAATAAGGAGAATACTAAGAATACACAGTTTTAAGCCCAAACGAACAACACAAATAGTAGTAATAGTAAAAAGGAGAATACTAGAAATAAACAGTTTTAAGCCCAAAATAAAGTTGAAAGATGATGATGATGATGATGATGATAGTAGTAATACTAATAATAGTAGTAGCAGCAGTAACAATAACAATAACAATAACAATAACAATAATAATATAAAAGGTACATTCAAGAAAAAGAAAAAAAAAAGTTTGCAAAATTTATGTTTAAAAGATGTTGCAGCATAAGATTCTCATATTTTAAACAAAATTTCGCAAGTAAGAAGCCTAGATTTTTTAATCTATACTTTTTGCCCAATCCATTCATTGTCAAGTGAAAGAGGTGGCTAATGGGAAAAGCTATTGGCATATGGTGGTATATTGCCATCGCAAAGCATTTAAAAGAAAGAAGCTATGGTAAAATCTGGTGATATCGAGACAATTGTACTTAATTTCTGTATGGACTCAACCTGAAAACAATTACTAGGATTTACTCTCAAAAACTTTAAGAGCAGAAGAAGCTTTGCACCTAATGTCACTGTGAGAATCAAATTTGCCGAGGATGTCAGATGTATATGTCTCCTTCAACAATGAATTTCCAGCAGTGAGGAAATATTGAGCCACCTGCTGTATATCAAACAAAGTCATGGTATCATCCTTTAGCAGTAATAAGTCATGCTTCACTCTTACTCTCTTTTTATTCGACAATTTAGGCTTAAGTTTGCTTTTGTTTCCTCTTCTGATCCCTTCCATCTCACCATTATCATCCAAATCCCTATAATCTTGATAATAGGCATCCACTCTTGCTAAATACTTAGCCATAAACATTTGGACCCTGTTTCTTGCACTACTTTCGCCATTATTTTCGCCACCTTTCTCCCGGACCTTGTATCTTATCTTAAGAATATCATGACTATGGCGACCAATCATTCCAAGAAAGTACAAAGATTTCCGATCCTCTAAGATTTCAGTAAACAATCTGTTGTACACCGCATTCGCCTCCCATGATAGAAGAACAAAATCTTTAAGAATCCAAAAAAAGGATAAAGTTAACAGAGCAATACAAGTCCAAGTACCAAAGTCCCTTACAGTTTTGGCCTTAGAATCTCCTTTTGTCAAGTGAGACTCAAAATAGAAGACCCAAACAAGTAGAAGCAATAACGAGCTCAGCATGAAATTAAAGCTCCTTTTCATTCCATTACCATAGTACACAAGGCAATGTACACTCAGCAGTCTCTCCAGAAGTAAATGTCTGTGTGATCTTTCTTTTTCGTTATCTACACAATTAAGATACCAAGAAACAAATTTGTGTATCAACCACACAATCATATGGGTTAATAATGCAATTATGTTCCAACCAATGACTATGAAAATGGTTACACCTATCCAATTTTGAATAGACAATCCACAAAATCTCCATGGAAGGAGATCAACCATAATCACTAACTCCACATACAATAAAAAGTGACAGTCAACTATGTCGCAAAGGGACTGTATAACTTTAAGCCCACTTTCATTGTGCTCTAACGTCATCCGTGGCGTATACTTTTGGATGATCCAAAATAGGCTGAACCTGGTCCCAGATATAGCAAGAACATTTACAGAGATTATATTGCCCCAATCCAATAAAGATTTACCGAGGATCATGGTAGGCAAATTTAACCCAAAAATCTTGTCAGCATAAGCACGCAATAGAAATATAGCCAATGCAAGAGCAACACTATTAATAAACATGAACCATTCCACCACCGACTTGACTTGGGAAACTTGATCATAATCTTCACCCTTCCTGACGAATTGTAGAAGCCGTAAAACCAACAATGAAGCTAGGAGAAATGGAAATGTCCCAGAAACAACTGCGCCACCAACGCTGAACAAAATGGCGGTGCCCACAAAAAGAACAATATACAGGCAAATTTTCAAGATTTTCTTGAAAAAATACCATATAAGTTTTACAATGCAACGTGATGGCTTTTCGTTAAGCTGAGGATTTAAAGTAGGCATGTTAGCAATGTTCTGAGCATGGGAATCAAGGATATGAGTTGAGTTCACGATTAAAAATTAGATATTCCGACTTGGGAAATAAGGATGGGTTACATGTTCATCCTACTAATTCTGTTATTGGAAATGGATACAAAATGAAAGTATAATAGAGGAATTAGCATAAATGAGACAAACTACATGATAAAATATGGAAAACAGAAATGAAGATTAGACTCAGTCCACAAAAATGTGACCATAAGTTGTCCTGTCAAGCATGGATCGTGCCAGGTCTGACCAAGCTTGATCAACAGCAGGTCAGAAAAACATGCTAGACGAAAGGAGTCTATTGAAGGAAAAACATCTAGTGCGGATAAACACATGGTACTCACATAAACTGTACACCCATCAAATACAGTATCCGTAAGACAATAGCATAATTCTAACATGACGTCGATTATCAGGATCAGGGAAGAGAGACGCAATTCAACTGTGCTTCTGCCTTATTTGGCGGGGAAAGGGATAGATGACTCTCAATGTACCAATAACATTACTTCCCACGCCTCGGACTACCGCGTGTGACAGGGCAAGAGGAATCATATATACAAACCTTATCGTATGATGACAACAAAAATAGTCTAGTTTTAAATTGCAAAAGACACAAGAGTGATGAGGGGATGCAGTGAAGATGTAAAGTGCGAGACAAAGGCCAGCGCCTCATACATTTAGCAAATAGATTATTATTTTCCAAAATTCGGCACAACAATATTCTTTTTTATTAAAGAATACCAACATGTGAAGGAGTGAAAGTCATTAATAATGTGGCAAAGAAAAGGGCATAAGAAAAGAGAACAAAAAATAGCAAGGGAATAGCATCGTAATATGTCACGCTAACTGCGCTTGATGAGTAAGGAGCACCATTATGCATTTGCTGGTGTCTCATTGTGCATTGAGCTTAACCTTGTCCAAAGTGCACCTTTTTTAAGTGTAGGATAGGGTCATAGAACAGAGGTTGAGCTGGGTCAGAGGCTATATTTAAGAAGTTCTAAGAATACACTTGACATAGTTTGTAACAACCAGCAATGCTTTCACAAAATCGTACTTGTAAATCCTTTTTAGATTACTTAATACAATAATCAAAGATCTTCAATGTATTTGTTGCAACCTGGTGTTGAACGAGGATATGGTCAAATGATGGATTCAAAATTCAATCATCTACACCGTCTTAATCTTCTTGCTAATATAGACTCTAAGAAACTTCAATAACGGGAATACAGGATGCCAACGAGATTATATTACCCCACACGGGAACTAATGAAACCCTTTCATTTTCATGATAACGAAACTTGAAGTTAAAATAACCTCTAAATTATACAATAATGATAGAACAGGTCTATGTCAGTGACTGATAGCAGCAACTTGAAGTACATTAACTTTGAATTACTACACTTAATCTCCGCGCCTACCAATACAACGAATAAAAATTTGCAACCAAACACAACTAGAATCATCGATACTGAGAACAGGTAAGACAATGCATATGAAATTGGCAACCAAGTGAACAGACCAAATAAACCTACGCCAAAAGATAAAAACTTACAGAAGAATCCTCGAGACCGATTCGTCTGTCACTCTTGAAAGCTCCATGTACATACATAACATCATTTTCAAAGATCAGTTCGTACTAGAAACAAATACGATTACTCCCTCCATTCATTCCATTTCAATACCACTGTTCAAAATTCTTGCCCTATATTTCGAACATCGTTTTACACAACTTTGTACGAATTTATTTCCGTATATTTCAAACAAGATTATGAGAATTCCACATACCTATCAATCGAAGTCTCATCATCTTCATCTTCATCTGACATCTGCACATTTAGTGACTGAAATTACTGAGAATTACACGAAAACATACGAAACCAACGATTCGCGTCAGGAATTATCATAAGTAATCAAACTCATCACTCATCAGTGTAAAATAAATTGGGTAAGAACATCGATTGCGATTATTTGTTATTAGGGTTTTCAATTTTCCCCTCTTTTGATTGGGAAATCAAAGTTTCGCGCGGTTTGTAAAATAAGTTTCAACCTTCAACGCGCTCTTTTGTTGGGCCTTGCTGTTTTATTCAGGCCCATGGGCCTAAAGATCAGAATCAATTACGAGGTAATATTGGAGTAATATTTTTCGCAAATCTTCGTATGAGACAATTTTACATGGTATTGTAGTACTAACTCATACTATGTCATAATAATATGATCATTTTAAGATTTAATTTCCGTGCTTTTAATGATCAGTTCCACTTTTAAATAGTACTCCGTATTTTTCATCTTATGGTATATAAGATCTTGTCGAAGATGACTTAATCTAGTGGTTAAAGACCAGGTGCTCTGAGACAATAGGTCTCAGGTTCGAATCATCTCTCCTATATTGTAATGCAACTAAGTGCGCTCTTCGCTGAACAAAAAAAAGGTATATAAGATCCTATAGCCCGCCTTTAGGGCTATACGAGAGTTGTCATAAATATGGTATTAGAAGCAACATAATAAAGGTTCGTAAAATTCTAGAATAGCACAATAAGAACCATAACACTCCGATGAGGTTTCCTTCTATGAAATTAAGCAAAATGAATTAAGAAAGTCGACCGTTGAGTCCTGTCAACGTCAGTGTACTCGGAAATTTCTCCGACAAGCCATCACCAGTGTCATGATTAATCAGTAATTACGGATATATTTACGGAAAAACGATGGCTGTATCTTACAGATCGAGAAGCTTTACTTCGACATTAGAAGATCAATAATGACCAACAGTTAAAGTTAAGATTTGGGCATAACTGTCATCGCGCAGCTGAAATTTAGCAGGCTTTTTTGCACCATCATTCAATAAAAGGCTGGAGAATCGATTCTTCCCCCCCAAAAGACCGCCGAGACATAGTTAGATTCATCTCTTGCGTTTCAGAGATTTCATAGTCTTGAAAATATAGCTAACAACTTCTTTTACTGTGGCCTTCCTTCCGTCCTTATAGTTCCAAAGCTCGTTGATCACGTATCTTCCACTCGGATTATACTCATTAAGCTCCAGTAAAGCTGTTGTAACCGCCTTATACACCTCATCACCCCATTCCTCCTCCACTTTCTTTAGTTTTTCATCTTCTCCGTTAATTACTTCCTGTATCATGAATCGTTAAAACTGCAAGTTATATATGGTTTGATCGCTGTGGGTAGAAAAAATGTAACGAAAGACACTCAGACCGCACCAGAAGTTTTCCGTCAATATGAATGATTTTGTATGGATGCCATGCCGGATCTTTCAGATTCTCTTGCCACAACGAGCATCCTTCACTCGCCTTAATCATGGCTTCATCAGCTGAAAACTTATTCTTGCACTCGGTAACAAAAGCCTTCTCGTCGATTTCCCCCATGCGTTTGATTCCTATATCAGGCCGGCTGCTCTGGGGGATTTCTAAGAGGGCCTAGATCATAAACACCCAGAAATCAGCTACAGTACTTAACAAGCAAGCGGGTCAACTAGGTCGGGTTGGGTTATTTTGGGTTTGTGGTAAAAATTCGGGTCATTTTGGGTTAACTAGATCAGAAACCTCGAGAGATGAGATACGGAGTACTAAACAAAACCTGACAAGTGGGTCAACGAGGTGAGGTCGGAGTATATTAGGTGGGGCCGGGTCATGTTTTGCCAGGCTTCTTCCATAGGGCGCATGAAGGAAGACCGTAAATAAGGATGGTGTAATGTAATAGACATACAGCAATCAACACTTTGCGAGCTTCCTGCAGCTCATCATTGCTCTGCCAATGTTTGGTGACGAGAGTCTGATTCAAGGTTTCGAGATGCTCCATTTCTTCAATCTTCTGATTCAACTCTTCACTCATCTCCTCCATCTTTCTCTCGATTTTAGCGTCAGAGTTGGCGTTTCCAAGATGTCTCAGGACATCAAGTTTTCCCTTCAATTCTACGATATCCAACTGTAACCTCTGCCTTTCGTCCAGTTCTCTCTCTAACCGCAGAATTTCTCTTGAAGCCTCTTCCTTTTCCCTCTGTAACAAAAGTCTTTGTCTTTACTCAGAGAAAGCTACTCCATACATAATACTAGACAGGATTAGCAAAATCAGTCACCTTTTGCTCTTCCAAGAGCCTCAGAACATTTTCATCCGATTTCTTCTGCTCCGCGGAAGCCAGTTGCAGCAAATTATTCCGTTCATTGTTCTAAGACACCGAAACATTAGTTAGTCGCACAAAGAATGATTCAAGAAAAATCATCGCGTGTCTTCAAAAACATGTATATAACCTGCTGCTTCTCCTCCTCAAGTTTCTGTCTTTCGCGCTCAGTCAAAACCTCGCGTTTACTTAGTTCCCTGGAGCGCTGATCGGCCTGCTTTTGCTTTTCCTCCAAATCAGACCGCATCTTCTCCTGCTCGTCTATAAACTTCCGAAAACGATCAAGATAGATACGCTGAATCTTACGGGTATCTGTTGTCGAAGCATTCATAAAGTAAACAAATCAAATCATACAACGCTAACATAGCATTCCGAATATGAAAGGGAAAAAAAATTACTAACAACCTTCATAATGTGCATGATGCAGCCTGTCTTTATCTTCAAGCATTTGCCTCATCAAAAAATGTTTCTCATTGATTTTCGACTGCATTTCATCCATGTTATGATTCTTCATATCGATCTCGTTCACCAACTTGATGAAAACACTCCTTTTATCCGGTCTCTCTTCGTGCATAATATCCGACAATGTTTTCACCACTCCCTTCTCACGTAAATACTCTCCTACCCTCCCTTCCGCGTAATAATCATCATCACGAGCCATCCAACCATATATCCCCGCCCCAAGATTGCCCCTCCTACCAAAATATTCCTTCTTACTGCGCTGACCCATTTCAAACGACTTCTCAAATTCAACGGCATTCCTAAACCCCGTCCACTCTTCATCGAACTGAACCATAACCTTTGCCCCCTCCTCAATAACTTCCACTGACAATGGCTTATACTTTGCAAAAGTCTTCATCCAAAACACATCATCAGCGTTTCCCTCACTCACGACATTAACAACGATCCCCACCCAAGGCCAACAATAGTACTTCTGTTGACATTGGGGTCCGGGTTCAGGAGATCCACAGGTTTCATCCCCAAACCCTAAGTCGAGTTTTATGTACTTGGCTAACGCGAGATGGGCTGCTTTCTGCTTTGTGCTTCGATGGATAGAGCCTTTGGCGACCCCATAAGCGTGCTGGTAAAGATCTTTGAAGCGGTATTCCTGCTTCTTTTTACCACAACAGAAAGGACACTTAAGGGTACCATTAGGGTTTCGGACTTTATATTCACCCGTTTGGAGACGTTGATACGGTTTCTCTACATTTTCCTCAATTTCTGACTCACTCACACCCGATTCATCACCTGAATCATCCTCCATCATCGTATTATACACCCTAAAACCAAGAAGAAAGAATTATACACCACATTTCACCAACTTTAAGAACAATAACAACGACAACAACATCATCATAGCCTTAATCGCAAAAAGATTTGGTCTCGGCTAACATGAAGTTATTTTAAGAATCAAATTTTAACAACAAAGATTAGAACTTCCACATACAAATCATCAGTTATTTCAAGAATCTAGTTAACTTCTAAGAGCATGACTAAAATTCCAATTTCAACCCAAAAAGATTGCAACTTTGACATACATATTTCAATGAAAAATCATCAGTAATTCAGTGAAATGCAATTCATCAGGAATCTACGAGTAATTAAATTCTAAGAACATAATAATCCAACTTTTTTGCAACAAAAAGATTACATCTTCTCTGAAAATACAAATTGCAGCAAATGTAGGTTACATAATTCACACAAAAAATAAGAAGATTGACGTCTAAACAAAGCTAAAAAGAAGGATTCTTTCATACAGAAATGAGAAATTGACATAAAAACTAAGAAATTCAGAGCAAAGGGTAGTAGCATTACAGGAAAAAGCATGCATGAGAAGAGAGAATTAGGAGAAAGGGGATACCTAGGGTCTTTCACTTTCTTCACTACTCACGCTAAATTGTCATGGATCACTGTGACTGATTACGAGTTAGTGACGCCTAGGACCGATTATCTATCTCAATTTAATTCTGGGTTTAGTAAAAAATTGTACGTACTCTTTTAGTTGTCTTCTGGTACAACTAGAATAATTAGCCCTTTTAGGAAGTCACCCGTGATTCCGTCAACTATTATCACGCTATTGACGGGATTTGAATAATTGAATCCCATGTATCAAAGTTTTCAGCTCTCATCATTTTACTGAATATGAATATCAAATCATCACATCGGAGGAAGTAATGGGTCGGTAGGAACATTCTCACAAAATATGAGAACTATCGGAGAATTTTTGAGGTTCCGGTATATGTTAAACCATCTATATCGAAAAATTGGTTTATTGTGTAAAAGCAACCTATGTTTGTTGTTTGGGTGTGTAATCTAGCAATGTATATCTTGAAGACCCCTTAGTGATGTGGTATGAAAATCAGGTTGACTTAAGACGTGACTTGATATGAGCTCACGAGCGTTTCGATTTGTAATGTATAATACACGTTTTTCAGAGTTTCGGAATTTAATAAAAAAAAAAACTGAAAATTGTACGAAATTTTCATCGAATAGGTTCTCACAAAATATGATGTGCAAATGAGAACGTTTGGGGTTCCGGTATGAAATAGATTTGACGTCAATACACAAAAGAGAGTACTCCATTAGACCATTAGGCAATCAAATGCAGAGTACTAAATAATAAAGTTGACGACAAATAAATTTATACTTGCTTGATTTTTTTATTTTTTTTTGCTTTTATCATCTTACAATAGGATTACTTTCTACTCAATAAAGTGATTTTGCAATTGACAAAACTTTTATGTTAGTGCCCTAGCTATACCATTCTATACCACATTTAGGATAATATCATCAATCATCATCATGCTTCGACTATGGACTCGGACATTGGGCCGCTGAGGTTTCTGAACACTAAACCGTTCCCCCAAAAGGAGGCGAGGCTCAGGCCCATGATAGCCATTGCCACCACGGAACAGGCTGATGGAACCGCCTGACTGCTTCCCAGAAATTGTGTGGCCAGTAGCCCCGCTAACGTCGAGCTCTGCATCCCCGTGCATAGTGACAGCGTCCTGCTAATTTCTTCTTCTTGCCTGTCGGGGAAAAAAATGACCGGAAATGTTTGAAAGATTGTGAAAAATCAAAACAGAGAATATGAAACTGAATACATGAAGTAAGTTACCTAACGATTGGGAGTTTGGAGAGCCAATAGCCGAGTACAAATGCAGCTCCGTGAAACGCGAGCACGGGGGCAATCAATCGGAGACCCTCGATCGACAATATACGACCACGGTTAATGGCGAGGGGACTCCCGATACACAGTGACGTACACACCATCGCTACAACCGGCATCACGGGTTGAAGAATTTTGACTATTGGTTTCGCGTATGTGTTTAGAAATAGACCCACACTCACTGGCAGAAGCACCACCTAAGAAAAATCATCCACCTAAAATCAAGTTATTCGAGCAATACGGATAAATCAATGATATGGTTCTAAACACGAGCATGAAAACTTAAACAGTGCGAGATAGTCTTACAAACATGGGTACCTGCAATATGGACTTAGACATAGCAATAGCATCAACAGGAACCACCGACCCGATAAGAAGACGGGTCAAAAGGGGAGTGACAATGACAGATGCAATGGTGGAGGAACTGGTTAACAAAATGCTCAAGGCCACATCGCCTTTGCTCAAAAAGCTCGCATAGCTCGATAACTGAGCCCCCGCCACACAAGCTGTGAGGATAAATCCCGCATAGAACGTTGGAGGTAATCCAAAGGCTTGAGCAACTAATACTCCAAGGACCGGTTTTATCACGTATTGGGCCAGAAGTCCAAGAGAAAGAGGTAGAGGCCTGAAGATTTTTGAAATTCACGGGTATAAATTACGATATCAAGGATAGTACATTACATTAGTACGTAACCTGCGAAAGCGAGAGCGTTGAATACCTCTGGAATGCAAGTACGAAATCATCTATGGATAATTTGATGCCGATAGATAGCATAATCCCGCCGAGTGCAGGGGCATAGAGTTCTTTTGATACCCTATATAACAGAAGAAAACTCATCAAACACCAAAATTTTGGACTATGCACACACACACACACAACTCTGTTTTAACAGTGCATGAGTTATGCGCCTTCAACAACGATGCGATGTCGTCAAGCAATGTCATTGTGTTTGTACACATAGAGGCATTTCAAACTAAGGCACCTTCCACTTCCACTTATGCTATCAGAGGCAACAAACACCCTATGGCAATCAACAGGGGACATTATGCATATGAAGAGCTGAATTTCACTTGAAGAGCTACAGAAGACTATTCCTATACATGACAGTATGACACATGATGACTCGAGCTAGAGCTGGGTCAAACCACGTTTTGCCTAAGCCAATTCCAAGGACTTGTCGAGGGGGCTCGGTTTACATCCATACAAAATGCAATAAAGCTTTTCAGGAATTTATGGATTCAGTCAAAAATATTCTAAGATCATACACAACATAAAAGCAAAACATTACTCCGACACTTCACGCGGGTGCCTTGTCGCGTGTCTGACATCGGAACAACACTTGGATACTTGGATTTAGACTACAAAATGGAACCTTAGTTGGTCGGAGTCGACAGCTTGCACAGAAAGCAACAAGCCAACAACTCACAATAAACTGACACTACTTAGCTTGACTACTTGATATTCTAATCTTTCTAATGACACCATCAGAAAACATTACTGTCCTTTAAAGACACAATCCAACAGAAATAAAGCCAAATACAATCACATTGTGCTACAATACACCCACTAATTAATGCATACTTTCCCACTCAATCATGCATCATGCATCCCCTTTCCCATCTGCACACCTTGAATAATTATACTCGTAACACACAAAAACGAGACAGATGTATGCATATCGTCTAGTTGATAAACGGTTTCACACAAGACTACCTACACTCTAATAAAAAAAAAGTGCAAATCTTTCCAAGTTTAGCTACCAATACCTATCTACCAAGTAAATGTAGACATTGTATGCATGCAACAATGTTGCTTCATACAAACAACTGTCTCACACAAGACTATCTCCGATTCAAAACCCGTAAACTATCAAAATGATATTTTTAACAATTAATATATAGGTGGCAAGGTACCAATTACATGCACACATTAGTTTATCATATACTTACCCACACGACTACTGTCTCACAGAAGACTAACTACGACTCAAAACCCGTAACGAAAAAAATAAAATAAATAAATAAATAATCATATTTTAAACAAATACTCCCTAGGTGACGAGTACATTTTGTCAATTGTATCAATTATATGCACACATCAATATAACATTAATTCAAAACCTCGTAAACTAAAAATTATTGGACGATCTCACAGAAGAGTAACTAACTGAATTGAACCCGTAAGACCTCGGGAAAAAATATGCCCGTCTTACCCGTAAACTAAAAAAAGAAATGATATTTTAAGAAATTAGGTAGTAGAGTACCAAGTAAACGTAGAAGGTTGCGACAAGGCGGCGACAGCGGTGGCGACGACCACAAAAGGAAGCATTGCAGACAGAATTTGAGAAGAAGAACCACCGCCACCGCCGGAATCACCACCGTTAGAACCGCCGCTGCCGCTATTAGAAACATGATTACTATTAATATCACCACCAAAAGACAGCAAGGAAACATTCCCTTCTCTTTTGGGAAACCCAACTCTACCCCCAAACCCTGTAAACGACGTCGTTGCATCTCCTTTACCAATTAAATCATCGAAATTAGTGACTAAACCTGTGTTATTGTTCAAATTGGGTAGATACCCAGATAGTTTATCAACCCAAATTTGCTTTCTTTTGATGTTTAATCGTGATTTGAGGTTGTAATTAGAAAGTTGGGTTTTGTTATTATACGAGTAAGATGTAATTGATGGTATTGTTGTTGCATGATTGAGTATGTTCATTGTTAATTTAGAGAATTTGATTGAATTTGAAATCGAAATTGAAATTGAAATTGAAATTGAAATTGAATTGAAGTGATTTGATTTGATTTTGGAGAGGTTTTAGTAATGGGATTTTAAAGGGGAGAAGAAGTGGGGGATGTGATAACGATAAGGCGTGAAAGAAGACAACGAGGTGAAAATTGACAAATGGGTGTTGAATGTTCATAACTACGAGCACAAAAAGTACTTCGATGTTAACGTAAATAGTATCGACCTCATAGACGGTTTTACGATAAAGAAAATTCAGTGTAAGACGGTCTCATAAAGGAAAGTTTAGGAAAGAAAACCTCAAAATTAAAGATGTTGTTATATCAGTCTAGAGACGGTCTTATGATAAACCTACAAATTTTTGTACGGAGTAATAGTTTAGTATGTTTAGATGTTATTATAGCTGCTTAAGTGACAATCTTTCGTTAAAACACAAACTTGGATTTTTTTTCCAACAAAGAGCAAACTTAGATATCTACTCTTAATCAATGGGCTAAGACATATTCGATACATACAATTTTTAGTGTAAAACGGGTTGTATAAGGTAAGTCTAGGAAAGAACCCGAAGATAATGAGGTTGTTATAATGGTGTGAAAGACGATTTGACGATAAACATTCAAATTTTTAGAGCAAAACGATTTTACAAGGTAATAAGTTTAGGAAAGAAAAATCAGAAAGAATGGTGTTATTATAGGTGTCCGAAAGATAATTATATGATAAACATACAAATTTTAGTGTAACACATACAGTAGTATTTTATTTTATAAGGTATAAAAAAGAGAGCATAAATGAGATTATTACGGAAGTAATTTCATGATATCTTATTGTATTACCGTCTCGTTGAATATTTGTCCATAAGCATTGTTGTTTGGTTTCTTAGTTTTTAGATTTTGATTTGTTTGAGGTATTTGTATGGACAAGTGTTCGGTTTAGGTTATTCATTCATTCTTTGATCGTTTGTTTTTTTTTCATGGGTATCAGTATCACATAGAAAATTCGTACTCCATTATTCTACGTCGTACTCCGGAACTCCCTCGATTATTTGTTTCTTAAATAAAAGGTAAATAGATGAAGCGAAGTGAAAAGAGTATTATTTCAATTTTTTGTGTTGTACCCGTCATTTGAAAGTTCATAGAAGTTAACGATGGAAGTAAGCATCAAGCATGCATATCAGAGGATTCAGCACTGTCAACGACTCAATTATGCACAAGTTTTGATTTGATTTGAGAGTCTTACACTCAAGTTTGCATTGCAAAATAAGGACTCCCTCCGTATCTATACGTTCGTCCACTTTCAATATAATACGTCACTCATATATTATACAAAGTGGACGAACATATAGATACAGAGGGAGTATTGTCTTGGCCCAGATACGACACAACTCGCATGGACATGTCCAAAATAATACAGTACTCCCAAAGTGAACGGGGAATTGGGAATTGGGAATTGAACCCCAAAGTCCCAAATGAGTTAGTGAGACTGGGTCGGGCCATGCGCGATATGGTCTAGCCTAGCATTCCCTCATGCTTGTGCGTGCCAAGACTACATTTTTTATTCATCACGAAGCCCACCACCCAACTCGAGTTAGAGTTAGAGCGAGGTACGACCCGACTCGATTTCGCCTCTAAATAAATGATGTCTCTACCATTACCCGATTCGTGAACTTGGTCACTTAGTTGACCTATTAATCTTATAAATTGGCACTCCCGTATTTGTAGGGTTACAACCCTTAAACCCAAGGACCTGTTATGAGTATTAACCGAAAAGACAAAAGTAGAGGGATAACAATTATACCTTATTTGCAGCGGAACAGCGTATTAATAAGAAGTATAATAAACCCAGAAATATATATAATCTCCACGGACGGAATAAATAATTCCCACGGACAGAATGAAGCACCCCAAACGTGATGCCTCCTTTGGTATCCACACGGGTACGGAACTGCGACGTATATGCTAGTATAAGGGTTTTGTGAGACGGTCTCACAAAATTCTCTCTCTAATAATATATGAATCAATACTCACAATTGTATCATTTGGTTCATCATATGAACCTCCTTATATAGGAGAGATAGGTTACCTACTTAACCTAGAAGTTATTCCATAACTCCAATTGGTATAATTAGATTATCACAATAACTCTAGTTACCATAACTAGATTATTACTATAACTCTAATTACCATAACCCGACAGCACAGCTGAGTCGTATTACTACTGACCCGATATATTAATATACCGATATATTAATAATATCCCGTACATATTGTGTGTGACCCAATGGGCCCACTTAAGACTACCAGACATATAACTCATTTATATGTCAACCCGACATCGACCTCTAGCAAGGCATATCGGATACATAGACTTAAGCGGGTAAATCCGTAGGACAGTGGACATAACTCCTTCAGTCTCCCACTTGTACATGTCCTCTCAAGAACGGCGTTAAGTCTCTTTGCTACTATTGTCTCCAATTGAGAATGAGGTAAGAAGAAGTGTCATCCTCACATATCTCAATCTTTTACTCGAATCTTTGAGTTGACTTGTTAAAAGAGCAGATAGATGACAATCATCCTATCTGAGCGCGGCCACGCATTTGCACAAGTCACACTCTTCGAGTGGCCAAGAAACAATAAATTTCTTTCAATAAAGGAAGAGCAAATCCCCTCTTGTCTAACCACATCCTATCACATGATCCATGCACGCCCAATAACCATCCATAGCCCCCTTTCACAGCTGACGAGGAACAGTATCAAAGCATACACATCACATGTACAGAATAGTCAAAGACTCAGGTCTAAAGACCGTACAAGTTCATAACTTGCAAAGAACTTTACTGACACTAAGCGAAATCTTAGTAAAATCCTTTTTGGCGGGTCTGTCTAATGCATGTTCTTAACATACACCCGTATGTCTGGTTTAGTATCTCAATACCTATGACTCAAGGAACTTAGTCATCAACCAACTCACACACCAGTCATTTAAAGGTATTCGAATGTCCCAACACAATACCCTGACTAGAGACAAAATAATTACATCATCCAAATAGAGTTCCAAGACTAAGTCACGTACTTAGTGATCTATTTCATCAATGTAAATTATTTAGGGACAAAATTCGGTTACATTAACCAAATGACAATATGTCATACATATATCAATTATCGAAATAACTCCCACTAAACCAAACACCTCTAAAAGTACTAAGACCATTCGCCCATGCGTCTTATACCGATCATAACCAATATGATCTTTATGTAGAAGAGGTTTCGGGACATACAACATTTGTATCGGTTATTTACAAGCATATGATCAATCTACCTTCTCTCAATTAAAGCAAACTGTTAGTTTCATAAGCAACAAATTGCTTCATAAACTTTAAAGTTGAGTGTGTGCTTAATTTGTAATCAAACGTCTATTTGCTTCAAAAGCAATAGAACACTAACTTTAGTTATAATATTAGTCATAAAGTTGTCCTTTGAAACCGTTCCAACACACAACTTCTTATCCAAAACAAAATTTACTGAGATTACAATCTCACGTCATCTTTGTCTATTTGGAAATATGAATCGTTGTAACTTGCTTACAATAATTCGCTTATCACATCATGCACATTTCTTAAACAATTCCCTTTTTGCTTCTTAAGTACAAAGGAACAATTCTTAGATAGCATTCTAGTGACTCTCACTAGATTAGTATTTACTCGTCACACGAGCACATAATAAACACATTTCTTGCAAAGTCTCGTAGACTAAAGCAATCAAATGTCATATAGTTAGAGAAGTATGTCACTTACATACCAAATAATAACGATAAATGCACTCCCACTAGCATCTTGTACACACTTTGTCTCTCTTCGTCTCAATGGAAAACAAACATATTTGAATTACCACATTGAGAACGAAGATACTTGCTCCATAATACTTGCTCCAATCAAATTGGATCATTCACATTTGTCTAGTAACTTTAATAATATGAAATTCATACGATGTGTCGCACACACATCATATTTCATCCCTTCCAAGAAATGTATTTCACATATATATGTTCAAAACTCATCATAATGAGTGATGACATTCAAAATGCTAAAACAATCTTAATAGACTTAAGCATAATGTTGTAAAAAAGGTTTTTCATAGTCATTACTATGAGATCAATCCTTAACTACCAACTATATGCTTCATAGATACTCTTATATCAATTTATATCGTCTTTATATTGAAGACTATTCTTCACTATAAGACCCATTTAACCAAAGTCTATACCTGGTAGTTATGGTATATAGAATCTATTAGATTTCATGTGACTTTTGGAGTCTTTGCCCATTATTGTTTCATCATAGGTCAAACCTATGTAGGGTAATATTTTACAGCTAAGATGATCATGACTTTTCATGGATGCATCAATATTCTCTACAACTGTTGAAGAGAAATTCTGTTAATCTTGAACAATTTCAAGGTCGATTCTACTCCCACTGTTTCTATTAGAAATCACATATTTTTAAAAGAAACATACCACTCCATGCAACAAAACAGTTTTGCTCTTTGGATGGTTTGTAGAATTAATATAATACCCCTAATAAAACACATGCCATAATTGAGTCTAAGTTCTAGAAAACAATTTTCTTTAAACTTGACTTGATAATTAAGAAAAGACTTTTAAGAACATTTTCAATCCATATCTTATATGGTGTCTATTCTCCGACTTACATGGACAATCTCATCAACATTTGTACAAAGACTTTTATAGTGCATAAGCTTCTAAAACGTCAATAATATCTGCATACGACTCATCATAGACCAAATCATATCAAATATGGTTCGATGTAGTTTGAAACACTTTTCATTACTTCTAAGATGATCACAATCTTTTAGTTCAATTCCTCCCTGTTTCAATCATATCGAACGACTCATACCAACTTATCAAGTTGATCTTGTATTTTCATCTGAACTTCCTTAAACAATTCAAAGCATTCAGATTTAAATTTCATCAAATGAACAAAATCATACATGTTACCCTTTTGCAACATCACTAGTTAAATTCACATGTATCTGTATATGTGTGATCTAACAAGTCTAAGTACCCTCCCACTACAATTAATAGGAGTCACTTGTAATGTCATTTATCCATCTAAACAAGATCCATTCACCTCAGTTGATCTTTATCAATAAGGTTAATAATATCATCATTATGAAACTTATTCTTATGTTTCTTGTCTCATAGATTAAAGACAATGCCGTGATGGGTAAAATTCAGGTCGAGGGAGTTGAACCTTTTGGTCGTTATGTTACAAATAAAAGCATTCACTACTAGGAATGTAGAGCTCAACAATCATGTTTAGCCTTATTGTACCTCGTATTCTTGCAAGATATAGAGCAACAATTGTTCTACTTTTATCAAAACTTTTCATGCCCATACATGAAACAGAATCAATGTCCTTGCTTATGACTAGTACAAGAATAACAATTATTCAATTCTAGTATTCAGCTTTATGGTAAAATTAAGTGATTTTTCTTTTATATATGAAACAACAACGTTTGTCCATTTCATCATAAAACACTTCACTTATATACCATTATTCCACCCTCTTTGAGCCATCACATCCACAATGTAATAGTTGCATTTAGTATCTTATACCAAAACAGTGGAATGAAAGTAACAATTACTCTAGTAACATACACACCAGAAGTCATACTTTAATAATTGATTTGCAGATTTTCTAGACATTTCTAGAAACTATCAACCAATGTCATATATTTGTCATTACATTAATGACTAAAATAAAATTGTACCTAATCTAAATTTGGCAACAAGTTTGGGTATGATAACAATTATCCTTCCCTTACTTTTAACCAACATCTTAGATTCATTAATCATTATCTCAAGCAATTTTCTTAATGAACTCCTAGAACATTAGTATTATTTGCCTTCTTGATACAATGTTCAATCGTCTTTTAACATCTCATGCTAGAATGTGAGAAACCTTATTAAGTCACATGTTTATTCATAATAAAGTGACCTAAACTTAAGACTAATTGAAACGATTTCAATTCCTAATTCTTTAAAAAGAGGCATCCAAAATTTTCTGATTATCAATATAATCACGTCATTATATGAGACGGATTAATTAGATCATCTTCAACATTTTCTCACTTAATGGGAACGGTTCCCTTTATTGAAACAATTAATTTTGGTACTTATAATCATCTTCATGACTCTAATTATACAGTCCATACTGTACATTAACATTGGTAATAATTTGTCGGAATTATCCTTCACAAGGACAAAATCCGTATCTCTAATTTTGAGAACGATTCTCAAGATACCAATCGATGAGGTTGAACAATTCAAACTCATCTTTATTAAATGTGATAATGGTGACTAAATTACAACTATATGTATATGCAAAGTAAAACGATAATTAATATTAATAATCTTAAACAATTTTAAGATAAAATCATGAAAACTACCCTCAAGTTCGCATAATATTCCAAGATCCTAAACCCTTTGTCGCTCAAGTGAACTTGGGCTCACTGCTCAAGCTCCAAAAGTAAAGGTAGACAACAAACTTGTCAATTACATCTCTATGTAATTCTTGGTTCGTCGGAATTAGTCATCATATGACACCAACTATTTGCCTCAAAGCCCAAGTCCGACTTGATAGCATTGTTAAGCAAACCAGACCGAACCTGTGGGTAACCGTTACCCACCTACTCAGTTCACACACATCGGCAAAGCACCGCTTAGGCAGTCACTTCAACCAATGATATGAAATTGTTGTAGTGGTCAATTCTAGAAAGGCAATACTTAATATTTGTGTGAGGGATTAAATGCATATGGGTCCTAAACATGCTGCTAGGTCAACTTACAAGGCAACCTAAACACACAAGTCACAAGTCTAAAACAATAAAAATCATGACATAATAATTCAATTGTTACTAGTGATTTGTGCATAAAACAAGTTAAAAGGTCCCATATTTTGATTCGCAATCATATCACAATTCGTAATTGCTTTTTGGTTTGAACAATTTCACCAATATCTTTCATTTTTCAAACTACGAGGAACAATTTCCTACCCGGAAAAATTGAACGGATATACAAAACTCGATTCACAATCGATCTGCAACTTATAATTGTCATATAGATAAACAATTTATCAAAATCAAATAAGACTCGAGAAACTCTTTTTCCGATCTATTTATGATAATATGATAATTAAAATGCATAATATTATTTACCGATTTAGAAAACTAATTTTTCATTGATTCGGAAAAATAAAATATAATCCATGTTTGATTCAGAATCAATACACAAACGCAAGAAAACGACTTTTCTTAAAAGCGTCACCCGACCCGACACCATGTCGTCCGAGTAAATATTGTGTCGTCTTGGTCAAACCTTTGCCGCCCGGGTCATCCCGTTCCGACCGGGACACACCCGTGCCTACCGAGTCAAACCCGTACCTATCGAGTCACACTCGTGTCGACCGGGTTGACCTTGTTTCGTTCCGTCTCCACCATAATTAAAACGAGTCTTGTCCTAATCTTATTAGGTCTCATCGTCAACGATAAATTCTTGTAATTTTACGTTCCAAATTTCAATCGAATCTTGACTAATGTAATTAGTCTCATCGTCAACAAAGAAATTTAGGATTATAGTGAATCAATTTAGGATAAATTAAATTAAAACATATTCTATATTACATCTTAATTTAATCTTTAATAGACAATTTCAGAATTTAACAATTTAGATTCAAAAATTATAACAAACCCTAAACGGAAACGACGATTACTCGCAGCAAAATAAACCAGCCTCGCAAGAAAAATAATCAGATTACCCATATGAATATGCCACGGCATGATGATATTTAATCATAATAAAGGAAGTTATATAATCAAATTATATGTTACGTGATGACTTTCTTATGCAAATTAAAAGACATTATATAATCAAATTATATGTTATGTGAAGACTTTCTTATGCAAATATGATACAAGATACAAGACACGTGGCAGCAAGAACATGGGCTTATTTGATTTAAGCAAATTATGTTACGGATTAAACAGACGGTGAGAACAATTCTCACCGCGACAAATATAATCAAATTAATACGCGGGTGAATCTCTCGTAACCAATTATGAGACATAGATTCACGTCTATTAGATTAATACTACGTAACAGAGGCTCTGATACCACTGTAGGGTTACAACCCTTAAACCCAAGGACCTGTTACGAGTATTAACCGAAAAGACAAAAGTAGAGGGATAACAATTATACCTTATTTGCAGCGGAACAGCGTATTAATAAGAAGTATAATAAACCCAGAAATATATATAATCTCCACGGACGGAATAAATAATTCCCACGGACAGAATGAAGCACCCCAAACGTGATGCCTCCTTTGGTATCCACACGGGTACGGAACTGCGACGTATATGCTAGTATAAGGGTTTTGTGAGACGGTCTCACAAAATTCTCTCTCTAATAATATATGAATCAATACTCACAATTGTATCATTTGGTTCATCATATGAACCTCCTTATATAGGAGAGATAAGTTACCTACTTAACCTAGAAGTTATTCCATAACTCCAATTGGTATAATTAGATTATCACAATAACTCTAGTTACCATAACTAGATTATTACTATAACTCTAATTACCATAACCCGACAGCACAGCTGAGTCGTATTACTACTGACCCGATATATTAATATACCGATATATTAATAATATCCCGTACATATTGTGTGTGACCCAATGGGCCCACTTAAGACTACCAGACATATAATTCATTTATATGTCAACCCGACATCGACCTCTAGCAAGGCATATCGGATACATAGACTTAAGCGGGTAAATCCGTAGGACAGTGGACATAACTCCTTCAGTATTTGTATTCAGTTAATTACTCCCTCCGTTTTTTCATTTTTATTTGATTTTAATAAAATATTGCACATACGTTGAAAAAATGAAGCAAACATTAAAAAAAAAAAAAAAGTCTCATGGTACCCTCGAACTATGTCACATTACATATGGTACCCTACTTTTAAGTTTGTTTTCATGGTAACCTTGAGTTTTATAGTTTAGTTCTCGATTTGCCCTTACCCAATTTTCTGTCATAACGCCGTTAAATTATGACCAAAAGTTGGATGATTAATTTTTGAGGAAAAATTAATTAATCACTCAACAACTAATTTTTTCAAAAGGAGTGAGGTTCCCATGGTACCCTATATTTTCATAATTGTTCTCATGCTACCCTTACATTTTCGTAGTTGTTCCCATGGTACCCCTATATTTTTATAGTTGTTCCCATGATGCCCCTAAGTTTTCATAATTGTTCATATGGTACCCTGCAAGGAAATCAATGACTCATTGAAACAAAGCAACAACTAGTTTACTGAACTAGCCGTTACACAAGTGCTTATAAATTCACTCTCCTTTCTATTTTGGCAGAAGAACAACAAACAATCCACACTTACTCACTCAATCTTTTCACCTCTTCTTCACTTGTACAAAGAAAAAACTTCATCACTATAACCTTGAAGCTCGATCATCCTAAAACATCAAAATTTTTCATTTTTTGGTACGAGTGAAGAAGGAGGTGAAAATGTTGAGTGAATAAGTGTGGATTGTCTGTTCTTTTTCTGCCAAAATAGAAAGGGAAGTGATTTTATAAGCACTTGTGTAACGGCTAGTTCATTAAACTAGTTGTTGCTTTGCTTCAATAAGTCGTTGCTTTCTTTTCAGGGGTACCATGAGAACAACTATGAAAACTTAGGGGTATCGTGAGAACAACTATGAAAATTTAGGGGTATCGTGAGAACAACTATGAAAACTTAGGGGTATCGTGAGAACAACTATGAGAACTTAGGGGTATCGTGAGAACAACTCTGAAAACTTAGGGGTACCATGGGACCCCTCTTCTTTTGAATAGTAGTTGTTAAGTGAGAAAATTAATTAACTAATCATCCAATTTTTGGTCATAATGGAAAATTGAGGTAAAGGCAAATCGGGAACTAAACTTAAAACTCAAGGTTATCATGGGAACAAACTTAAAAATAGGGTACCATGTGTAATGTGACATAGTTCGAGGGTAAAAAATGGAGGGAGTATATAGATAGTGCTTTCTTTTGCAATTAAACTTTGTACAAATTATTACTCGTAATAAAAAATGTACTCATGGGCCATGAATGTACACGGCCCAAGAAAGCAATCTTAACTCCACGAATTGGGTATAGATCAACTGCTTGGTCCATGGCCCATTGACCCTTATCGTAAATACTCGTACATACTGGATAACCAAGTTCCAATTAAAACGAATTATTTAGATTAAATCAACGTAACATAACGAAGAATCAATGAAACGGCATCAATTCAAATACTCAATTTTTAGTAATATGCGTAAAACTAATGACTAAAAATCACGATCCATTTTAATCCAAAAAAAAGTGATCAAATTTGTGTTTAGCCCAGATACGAGTCAGACTCATGTTAAATCTTGAACCAATGGATCACCGGGTTAGCCAGATTAGCACGAGTTAATCAGCCCAACCTTCATGAATTCTCGAAATTGTCTTTCTTTATACCCTCTCATTTATCAAAATGGAAGAATCGGGTGCCGAGATGACCCGAGAAAAGGTTGTGACGTCTCACAGCTCCGAACTCATACCTCGTTTTCTTTTCTAACATTATTTAAATCAGATATAAATCGTTACATTAAATGCGTAAGTAATGTCAAAATTTTGATGGCACATGGAAATGTGATACGAGTATGTGATGGTGGGACTGGGAGTGTCAGCCGACAGTGATGATATTAAAATGGGAGAAGTGAGGTTTTATGTCATCCGCATTCCGCAATGCAAGGTGGATGGAGAGAGTTTCATTAGTGAAAGAAAGTATGTAATGATTAGAGTGAGTATTAGGTGAAGTTTAATCATAGGAGTACTAGTACTAGTATAAATTAGATTCATACCTAACAATAATCTAACTTCTCCTCCTACAATAAAGGTATAACCCCTGATCGAATATCGAAGATGTCCTAACCTAATAAGATACCCACCTAATCTATAAATCTCAAGTTCGAATCACATTGATACTTGGTACTCGTAGATGATTTGTGTAACAGAATACGATCAAGAACGACTAAGGAAATGCGTAAATATCATCAAAGATCGGTGATTACAAGAGTTTTGAAATACCTTCAAATATTTTAAATTCGACGATAATCAGGATAAAATCGTTTCATTAAAGAATGAATGTATGAATGTCACATAGATGTAATTGGAGTACAAGACACAGATGAGTAGATGACTACTGCAACTTTGTTTTCAACCACAAGAATATTCTTAAACAAGCACCCAGTCCCCCAGGAAAGGCACCAAACTTTATTTTTTAAAATCACTCACAATTTGTTAAATCGTCCCGTCTCAGTCATTTATTTATTTATTTAACACATACGAAGTATTATACTTATAAAGGTAAACAAATCATCAAAACAAAAAGAATAACATGTAGAGTAAAACATTTACCAATATTTATCTACGGAGTATTATAAGATACTCCAAAACATAGCATTATTATTCCCTAAGAATAATGCTTTGTTAGTATCATTAACTAACTAAATGGATAATATTCGACATGTTATAATCAACTAAATGATCTTTTTATATCTTAATTTTTTTTATACTTGGAAAAAAAAGGAGAATCTATAAAGGAGGCATGAGATTTGAATTGAGACTGTTGCTGATCATATGATATATGATGAGGATAAGCACAAAGTTACTCAATAACAACATTAAATGACTTTCATACCTTTCTTACATAAATCTAAGCTAATCTCAAGATTCTTGGGTAATGCTACATCCTACATGTCAACATCTCTACCATTATTCCAAGATTCTGACTAGGTCTCTCGAGGACCGTCTTCTACTAAATTATTGGAAGATATAACATGAAAAAAAGAAGATATTTTATCAACAGAGAAATCTATCAATAACATTATTAGAAATCATCTCCATAAAGTTTGTATGTAAGATTTTTTGGACAATCAACCAGATATTCATCTTAGATTTAAAACAAGTTGAATTAAATGATTATAGACAATTAAATGTCCTTTCATCCAACTAAAATGTAATTTGACATGTTTTAATCAAAAAATATAAAAATTGGTAGGTCGGAAAATAATTAGTGTTCCAACTACAACCGTCATTTTCATAAAAATACAAGATTATAGAGCGTTAAATGAGCAGAATACATTAAATTAATATAAGTAATAAAATAACTAGGTCCAATAATGACCCGACTCGATTCGAAAGGGGAGCTGATCCGATATGACCCAACCAAAACCCAACACGACACGGCTCGCCCATGCCACCCTTACATAAAAGTGGAAGAATATAATAAAAACCTTTTATGAAGAATGATGTTAACATGGAGAACAAAATTCCTGTTATTTGCAAACTACCTTTACTACAAGTCACATCTATGATCTATGAGCATAACTTAACTTAACTTGTAGTAGCTCCAAAAGTAATTGAGAAATTATAGTAAGAAGAAAGTATGATGTTGAAGGACTACTCCTACTCCTACTCCTACTCCTACTTGCAAAACACAAACTTGGTACTTAGTGGATTATATATACACACATCAATAAGATGACCTTTCTTCTTTAGAAGTAACACCAAAGGAAGGTTCAAAAGCTTGTCATATACATGGAAATATGATGTTTAATTTGTCACGTCTCGACAAAACCCGAAAAAATGCCCTCTTCATTACTAATAATGTAAAAGATTTCTTCAACAAATTAGGGGTTGTCTATGAATCTACTTCTATATGATAATGTGCTTCAAATTCAAGTTTCACAAGCAAGATCTTCAAGTGGAAGTGACCAAGAAGTAAAGTATCATTAAGAGGAACAAGTTTGGATTATTATTGTCATTAAAAGCTAACAATTTAGGTAGAAAATACTCCGTACTAATTATTCAAAAAACCTCGAGATTATCACATCATTACGTGTTGTAAAACATATTTATAGCTCTGAATAGAACTTGGTACGGTTCAGTATCATTTAGTGACGCTATTTAAATCTTAGAAATGGAAAAGAATCTTACGAAAATTATTGCTAAGAGTGACCTAGCTAGTTGGGATTAAACTAGTACAACAAGTCTACAATGTATAATGTTCCTTGAAGCATCATTCATCTTTGAACCTAAACAACGACAAACAAGTTTACAAGCAAATGATTGCGATTACCGAGACGATTTAACCTATCAGACTTATATGAGACGGTCTCACAGTGAATTGAAAATGCATATAGACCACCAAATTAAATAAAAGGAACAAATAAATTATTTATTGGGATTGAATGATTGAAGCAATTATTGAATAGTATTTTTTTTTTAATTTTTCTCACCAGCTGGAGTATATATTTTCACACTACATGAGATGAATAGAGCTAGAACAGTAAGGAGAACCAGCAGACAATCAAGCTCACATAGGTAAAAGAATCTGAACATACAAAGCAACATTTAGGGTAAAATAAATGTAAAGATATAGGAGTAGTAATAGAGAGCATTATTATTATTATTATTACTAATTTATACCGATTTTGAAACAGTGTTGCTTCGATCATCCAATCCAATCCAATCCAATGAAAGCCGACGACTGTGATGATGGGCCGTTTGCGTGACGATTATGTATTTACCCTCAATCCAGAATCGAGGCTCAAAATTGCTGTGGCAGGGAACCCGAGACTCTGCACTATACACAAAAGAAAGGCAAAGCAATAATCATAGAAGCATTGCTATGAACAAAAACACAAAATATACAATCAGTTTTGACCAACATTGACACCACACCATCTCCAAATCCCCTAACAAACCAACCAATTCATCATCCTTCATTCACTCACTTCCCCTCTTCATCTTTCATCTCTACTACCAGTACTTTTCTTTTACTACATTACGTCTTTTCGACTCCTTCTCTGCCCCAAACGACGGTTTCCTACAACTCCCTCCACCTCCATCTCCATCTCCATCTCCATCTCCATGTCCATGTCCGTTTCCTGCAATCACACCAATTACACGTCAATACAACGGCAAGACAATGTCTAGTGTTTTCTTACAACGGGGAAACAACTCTAGCTCTTATAAACACGCGCCGCATTTGTATTATAGCTTTATGCACCCCCTACTCTACTATGATGACTTTTTTCAAAAGTTGAAGACACCCAAGAAAATGGTGGAACTTTTCCTATTGTAAGGGAAGAAAAATAAAAGACAGCTAAATGCCTAAAATTACACCTTTAATTAATTCAAAGCTGACCACAAATTCTTACTAATAACAACCCCATCTCATCAATTTTCCCTAATTTAATTCAAAATAAACAAATAAACGAGATGGAACAATTCATCGAATTATATAGGAACTATAATTACTCTCGTATGCTTCAATATATTCGTCTTAAATTTAAAACGAGTTACCATATAAACGGGCTCTTTATCTATCCAATTAATTAAAATGACGTGTTATTTCACCCGTGTTAATCTGCAACGTAACGGAGAATAAATAAGATAAAATTTAAAAAATAACCAAAAATAAATTAATACCGTGGTAGTCAAAAGATGATCAAAGTCAACCGAAGTTGGACCGGAAACGGCGACACAATCAGCAGGCGTTTCGAACAACGAAACGCTAAGCTCTTTATGAACACCTTTCTCAAGATCGAAATGAATCCGACCCGAATTTGGAATATCCACCCGGATCCCATTAACCGAAACCCAAACAAACAACTCCAACGACTCCATACCAGTCAAATTAGCAACCCGACCGTAACTTAACCGACCCGAAATATCCTTTTTGTATTCAAACTGGTTGTCTAACTTGGACCGGCATACTTGATCCAAGTGCGCTTCGAACCGCCCGTCTTCCTCTAGAACAAACCCCTTTACTCCTTTCGGCAGTAACCCGATTGGTAACCCGTGTGATTCTAACGCGTCGTATATCGATATCGGGTTCGGGTTCGTGACGGGTTTAACTAATTTGGATTCGAGAAGGAAAGCCATGGTTGTGAGTATGTAAACTATAAACCATAATCTTAATAGTAATAACATTTTATTTGTCATAATAATTATTAATTGATTGAAATTGGGGTTTTGAGAGTAATTAATGTAATTATAATTATAATTATGTGTGAGTGTATGTGTGGATTATATATATGAGAAGAGGGGATTGTTTAGGGGTTTTAGGTGAGGAGAAAAATGGGGGAAAAAATTGAGATTGGAAGAATAAAAACAGGGGTGGGAGGAGGAGGAGGAGGAGAAGGAGAAGAAATGCTAGTAAGAGTACAGGGAGGATTAGGAGGAATGAGCAATTATTGGTGGTGGATGTAGGTCCTATTTTATTTTATATAAATGATAGACTACTGCTCCTATCGGGTCTATCACGTCATCGTATCTATCGACTAAATGGTAGAGTTTTGATTGTATCGGATTTGTCACATTATCGTATCCAGTCGTTTATCAGGTTTGGAAATACCGATAGTAATTAGTGACTAGATGGTAGAGCAATGTTGGCATCAAGTTTATCGTGTCATCATATCTAGTCGATATCAGACCGGGAAATACTAATCATATCCAATGACTAAATGGTTCTAGTAGAATAGTGGTGGAATCGGGTTTGTCGTGTTATCTTATCTAATTTGTATCATGGTAATTTCTAATCGTAATTACTAACTAAATGATAAGCGGTAAAGTATTGGTTGTATCGAGTATAATTTTAGCATGAGATTTCTTTTATAGGTACAAAGTATTTTTCATTATAATCGATAATTTATTTATTGGGACGATTTCACAATAACCTGATAAATTCATTTGCCGTCGTAAATATAAATATAAATAGTCGGAATGCTACGACGAGTTCCACCGTAAGACAGCGTAGTCGTACGATGAGGAGAGTGGATGATTGACACATAGGATGCTGATTACGTGGAGAAAACGCGGAGGACACGTGGCCTATGGGTAGTGGTGACGTAAGCATATGAAGAAATATAGGAAAGAATATAAAAATATATAGTTGGAATTTGGAAAGAGATTATTTGGATGTCAAAGTAGAAAAAATTAACCAGAAGAATCAAATGATTTTTTTTGCCATAGAATCAAATGAACGGAAAGGAGTAACAAAAGGATAAGAAAGATTTTCACATGTTTATCAATCGTGTACTCTGTATTTAGTAAAAGTAACAAAAAAATTTCGATAAATTTCTACTTGTGAGCAGGGATATTTATCATAAATTCATAATATGATAACAAGTCAAATATTAATACAAGTAATTCATATTGAAAACGACAAAAGCTCACCCCCGCCCCCATTAAGAACGTCGATACTTTATTCAATATCAATTTTGTGTATTGTTTCTGTGTGTTAGTCTATACATTCTCTGACACATCGAATATTATAATTTGTTGACATTGAAATAAAATGACCCTTTACTGATTTATTATAACAACGGGCAAAATAAAGAAAGAAAATATTTTTTATGTTTACCACTTTACCAGGAATATAAAAATTTTCCCATTAATTTTGAGTTATGATTGATACATTCGTCAATCAACATATTATAAAAACGGATCGAATATCAACAATTTGCATTGAATATGAAACCACATTTCAAAAATTGATACTTTATTCCTAACTATCTACTCCCGTAAATGATACAGAGTAAATATTTAACTCATTATAATGTAGTGCGGATCCCTGTCCCATTTTTGTGTTTCGTGTGCTACACCATACATGGATGACACATCAACAAGTTATAAAATTTGTTGCATATTTTATTTATACAATAGACGAGGTGTCATCATGTATAATGTGACACACAAAAATGAAACAGGAGATCCGTATGGGTTATAACGTGAGGATTGAATATACGTGTCAAAAGACTCTCATTAGAGTGATAAGAGAGATTATGTGATTTATTTGGGAGGGGATTATTTTGCGGCTGTTGTTTGTTTGGTGTGGACAGAGTGATTACACGACAGAGTGATTACAGGTGTAATTTTCGGCCTTGAGGGAGGTGGAGGTGGAGGTGGATGTGGATGTGGATGTGGATGTGGATGTGGATCCAAAGCTTTTTCTATGCTTTGCTGGCTGTGTTTTTTTATTCTTTGATTCTGTAAGAGTAAGACATAGACTTATACAGACCTTTTTACGGGTCAATTAGATTAGATTGTGCTCGATCCAATGGTCCGACTCCAGATATGGGGTTTGTATGAAGCTTGAGTAAAATTCAGTCAAGTCGTTTTGGGCTAGGTCCTTTCAACTACTTGTATATTATTATCACCCCTTCTAATCTAGTCTTTTATATAGGTTGAGAATAAATAATCAAGACGAGATCACGTTAGGACGTGTTAAATTGAGTTAATTAAGGTACGGTGAAACTCAGGTTTTCAGTTTGAATGTTGACTTAGGTATCATTTATGAGCGACATCAAGTTTTGTCAAGTCTACCCATAAATAATCGAGTAGTCATTTGCTCGTTTCGTTTCGAATTTTCAATCATTTGTTTACCTTTTATTAAAATAATTCTCACAAATATAATAAAAGTGAAACAAATGATCGAGGCATAAATAGTACGGAGTATTGTATGACCGAAATTTAATATAGAGTATCAACTTTATTTGACACACAGGACACAAATTCTTATATGAGAGAAACAAATGTTTTTTCGATGAAGAATAGTTAAGCAATTGATTTACATAGTTTTTGGAGTATTAAGTTTTGTGTACAAAGTATAAATCAAGAATAAATATAGACATTGATTGCCCATACAATTAGATTGTTTTGGGACTTTAGTCAATCGCTTCCAACTTTGTAATACGATTTCACATGAAACTTGTCTAAGACATTTAATACTACTAGAACACACTTACACATAGTACAATATACTCCCTCCGTCCCAATGAATTTTTTACGTTTGCTTTTTCACATTTGTCAAGATACATTTCATTTCGCTCATATCTTTATTTACGTGCTATTAAAAATTCTAAATATTTGATAATCTTAATTTACTTATTAAGACCATTCAAAAAAAATTCACATGACTATATTTTACGTTATATATTAGAAATTATATTCGAGATCATTCCACCTCATGAATAGTGCCAAAAAACAAACGTAAAAGAATTCACTGGGATGGATGGAGTAATTACCATACCTCTCAAAGGTTTCATAATAATATTATTGTAAGATTGTCTCTAGTTGGATTTTGTACATAAGAATAGCTAATCATAGAACAAATAATTAAAGTTGAATATACTCCATATCGGTTAGATTTATATTTCACTCTTCACGTCTCAATCATTTGATTAAAATAAAATACTTTCTACAAATAATATACGAATTAAAAGATAAATAAATGAACGATCATCAAAAAAAACTTTGCATGAAATGACCATATTAACATAAACGATCAATTTTCAATATAAAATGATAGCAACACATGATACTATATGACGATAATATAGTATAATACTCCGTATGTGATACATTAAATATCCAAGACAAAAGTCATTAAATATATCGTTTTATTAGATGATATATTTGCCTAAAACTGTTCCAATTGAAGACCTTTTAACTTATTTATTCCCCTACCATGAATACCAAGTTTTGGACTTACAATTTAAAGACTAGGCGTTACAAAAGTTATTGTTTTTGGCTTATACAATCGTACGATTGTATAAATGTTTTAGTCTAATGGTTAAGAGGAAGGTACCTTGAATGATGGTTCCATTAGACTTTTTTACATTCCAGATTTACCAGCATTTGAACTCGGGATCTCCGATTAAGTATAATGAACACATTCAGAAGGGTCCTAATCCACGAGTCAATGAAATAATCACATTAAAGTTCCTCCTTGTGAGTCTTAACTAGACCGGAGGAACACCTTATAACTCAAACTATCAAACCGTGAGACTGGACGGAGTAAGAGGTGAACCAGTTCGAAATCCATTGTGTATGATATTTCCGAGTTTGGATCGGATCAAATCCCCTTTATAAGACTAATTTTTTATTCATTTTTTCCTAGTGCAAACCAAACCACACTAACTCAAATTGTCACACCCGAAGACCGACCGATTAGGAGTGAATTCAAATCCAAACCCATTACTCCATTAGGTCTAGTATTCCAAACCCCTTTATAAGACTATTTTTATATTCATTTTTCCTAGTGCACACCGAACCAAACCAAGACCGGGCCAATTGGTAACTCCCCACCTCTAATTTAAGAGTACGGTATTTCTAGGATTTGAACTCGAGAAATCTCTAATTAAACAAGAATAATCCATTATCAGTTGATCCGAGATCAGGAAAACATGATTTGATAGTCAAAGAAATAAGAGAGGGGGGAGTCGACATCATGATACAGCTGGGAAAGGGGTGGGGGTGGGGGGCCTGGAGAGAGTAGAGATGGAGATGAAGCATGTGCATGAGCAGGAAGGCTAAGGTGTAAGGGGGGGCGTCAAAATAATGCTGATTTTGTCTTCACACACCAACATCCTCATACTCCTCCCCCATTGACCTGTCGAAATTTGACTCCATCTCCAAACCCGACTCCATCCAACACCTTTTTCTTAGGTAAAAATCCGAAAATTTTGATCCGTGGGTCGCTAAGTATAATGATTCGTTGATTTAGGCGGAAATATGATCTAATCTGATCCGATTTGATTAGCTCGATATGCTAAGTCGATGATAAGTCATTAGAATTTTTACCTGTATAGTATGAATAATGGTGATTTTGTCTACACACCAACATGCTCCAACATAAACTTGTCAATTTTTCGACCTGGTTTGCAAACCTGACCCCATCCAACTCGTTCTTCTTAGATTGAAACCACAAAATTATAATCTGTGGGTCATGATATAAAATGATTCGTTGATTCATTTGATTTAGGCCGAAACCTTATGTTATCCGATTTGATTAGCCTGATATGTTAGTCGATGACGAAAATTATTAAAATATCAATAATAATAATGCTGATTTTGTTGTCACACACCAACAAATCGCTACGTAAACCTGTCAAATTTTGACCTGATCCAGCTTGTTTTTTTATGATTAAAATTCGGAAGTTATAACTCGTGGGTACCGACAAAAAATGATTGGTCAATTTAGCGTTGAAATCTGATCCCATCTGCTGCAGTCAAATTAGGTCGATATTAATACCAAAAATTACTATAATCTTTGGACCAGGACATAAAATAATTCGTTGATTTAAGGTCAAAATCTGTTATGATTAGCTCGATATGCTAAATCGATAAAAATTTATTAAATGATTAAATATATCAATAATAATGGTGATTTTGTCTTGACACATACACCTGCATACTCGTATGAATCAACTCATCATCTCTCTTAATCATTGACATATTTTTTCACATTTCTTGATCATTCTTTTCCTACGTAATTTTACGCTAATATTGGATTGGTCAAAGGATTCAAGTACTAAGCTACTAGTACTACTAGTAGTAGTATGTGGTAGTCTATTAGCCGTAGTAGCCCATTGCCCATAGATTTCGTTACCCGATCAAATTAAATAAAATCCGACCTGCATAAATATGACAAAACTTTGACTTTTATGAATCATTTTACTTAACCCGGCAGATATACAAATCTGAAACAAGAATTTATATTTGATACAGAGTAATTTAATTTGGTAATTTGTAGTGATTTGACTGTTATCTAGTTAACTCCTGCCGTATTCCGTATTTATGACGGTGAATATCATTATTCACACAAAAAAAAACGAGTGAGAAGATTTGTTTTAATCGTAAAAGAGGATGAACCTTAATTAACTTGAATCACTCGGTGGTGAAGCAACATTATTTATGTTGACTTCAGTCATCGACGAGTTCTCAACTTGTCACAAATACGAGCCCTCACTTGGCTATGAAAATACGACCCCATTGATCTTGCTTGCGCGGTTTATGCTCGTGAAGTAAAGTTTGAGTTTGAGTTCGAGTCCAAAGTCAATTGTAGAGCTTATAGTAGTCCGATGCGAGAAATGTGAAGCAGGCAGAGGCAGGTGTTTGTTGGAAAAACGTAAAGGAAGTAAAGAGAAAGCGGCCCACGGTGCGGCGCAAATGGCTGGACATATTCTTCCTATTACAACTTTGCTTTGGGATAGATATAAGATATATAACCCCATGTGAGGATTTATTGTCACTATATGCCTCCCCCTCACCTATCATCATCCACATTATTAAGTCGACTACGTCTTGTGAAAGACCCTTTTTTCATAAATATTTGTAAAGTGTATCATTATATGAGTGAGTCGGGACTTTTATATGTGAAGATATAAAGGATGATATTTATGAAACTGGGTTCAGATTCGACCAACAGACAAAGTTGAAGATGTTTTAGTGCAATGGGTAAGGCGGATGTACAGTAGATGTGAAGTCCAGTTCCCAAAAAATAACTAATTGGTGCAATCGAGTTTGGCTTATATCAAGTTATGAGAAACTGGTCGAGTGGACATGAGAAATTTAGGGGCGTAGTTAGTAGACCTGGTAAGTTAAACGGTTTGACCAGACCCAACTCGTTTTACCGGTCCACATTTGCAAGTCCGCATGACTCGGATCTAGCCTACACATGCCTGCTCAATGCTTTGAATTAGGCCCAGGTCTATTGAAGCTAGATCGACCCGCTAAATAAAATAGAAATTTTAGGATCAGGTTCGAGTCTGGGTTAACCAGGAGTATTGCATTACATATACCTTAATCCAAACTCGTTGTTCTTTTGTTTGATATAATAGCCCAACAACCTTGGGTTGTACTCCAGCAGCATAGTACTGACTACTGAGGTAGCTACATCACAGAAGCAACATATTTGTCTTTGAATTCTTTAACCAGTCTCTGTCTTTCTACAACATATTTACTGCTATCGGTTGCTGAAGATGGTTTTTCTTCCAGGTTAATGTATTTCTTGAACTTGCGTATGAAATATGCACCATCGGGATCTACAACTCCGTTACCCACAATGATCAACTCCTCCACCAACGGGAATTTCACAAGTCGCTCTAACCTCCGGCTAACCCAACCCTTGTACGGTAAAACCCACCATGATGCATTCCACTTCGCCAACACACTCTTTATCTCATCCTGGAACAACTTCGGGTTTGAGTTCAAAGCTCTAAAAGGTAACAACACTACCACAATCTCAAACTCAATGTTATCAGCTTTACACCCTTCACACAGCCAATGTAACATCGGAATGGACTCCCCTGTAAAGCACAGGTACACACCCACGATCTTCGACTCAAGCTGAAGCTGTTCGATAGATGTCTTCTCATAATAATTACCACCGCCTCCCGGTATCCTTGCAAGAACACATTCTGTGGATCTGCACCTAAATAGTTTCTCAAGGGACTGACCCTTCCACCGTATCTTACGTTCTTCCGCACATTTTTTCCTGAAGTCTTCCAAGGTAAAGGGAAACGTGTCTATTCCAAATGATTGAAAACCACTTAACTGTTTGTGCCAAATAACATCCCTTTCATCCGCACGTAAAAACAGACCCATCGGAGAACTTGAAAATCCGAGAGAGTAGCATATAGAGTCACGGGAGAGCGGACGGTGAAAGGGAACCACAAGACATGATGAAGGAAAGCCAGACAACATGTGTCGGAAAGCCACATCATCAACTTCAAAATCCTGACTCATCTTCAAGACTAAGACCATCTCAAAAGAATCACCATACTTTTCATACAACTCAGAGCAGACATCTGAAATACCATAATAGGTCTCACAAATAGAGCTATTGAAGAAAACGGGGCATGAAAAGCAACAAATCATAACCCATTTTTTATCCCCAAGACTCTCAACTTTAAAACAAGTGGTAAGACTACCATCATTGCGAAACAAGTAATCAATCTTATGATCAACTGAGAGAAATGAGACGACATCGAAATTATTACTAGTGTCAATTTTTGTCATTTTCTCGTGCACCACCTCTGGGTATTGCGCAGGCTCGATTGACACATTTTCATCATAAATTTTGGACGCAAAATATTGGTTCCACTCATCTTCATCAATACTACCAACAAAGAAATGAGGTGGTTTCACTCTCCCACCCAGTGGGAGATCAGGAAAGAAGTACTCTTCCCCTAGCAAAGGAAGAAGTGCCTTGCAATGGTTCAATTCTTCAACAAACTGACTCCCTGCAAAATAATTAGATCAAATTAATAAATAACAGCGAAGACATAACAGAAACTGTTACACCATTTTCATAATCAATGCAGCAAAAGACTCGATTATAGGGGCTGAAGATTACCAGATGATTCTGCACTCCTCGCCTTGTGCGGATTATCATTCAAGGGGAAACCCGGGCAGGAAAAACATACACGTCGTAGAGCACGTAAGGAAGAAATATGACCGTCTATGCCGATAGAAATAACAGTACTACATTCGCCACCCTTACTGAATATCGTCCTCTTTACAAAATCAGAGTGCTTAGGGTCTGAGGGGAGTACCAACCATGGCATTGCACAAGAACTTCCAATATCAGGGAAAGATGTTGTATCCAAGCCGACAAACACCGATTCAAAATTGGGATCGAGCGCCATAGTCTGACAGTACGAAACGAGTTTATCGAAACAAGTGGTAGAATGGTCCTTTGCATAGTGAAGATACAGAAGAACATTCTTGCCTCGAAGCTCTGTGACAGGTACGCGATGCAAGAAATCGGATCCGGTAGAGAGAAGGTAATTTATCGACCCGTAAACCAACAACGACTCGAGGGTTACTGCCCTGAGCCTTTCCACTTCCCTGGTGACCAGAAGCTCCCTCGAGAAGGAATATGGATATGCACTTGGTGAGCCAAAGTGTTGTATGAATGCTGCTTCGCCATGAAGCTCCACAGACTTGGATATCGGGTCTATGATTATCAGCCGATCATCATGGGAATCATAGTGAAGGAGTTACCCAGTTGACGAAGGGTACCACCCACCAGGATATATTTCGGTCCCTCAAGGTGGAATTGATATGGTCTTGGAACAATTGAGGGTCGGCAAAGTCATTGAAAGGCATGTACACCAGGACAATCTCAAAGTCCACGCCCAAACAGCTGTATTTTTTATGAATGTCCTCAAGTGAAGGTATCAAATTTCCGGTTTGGCAGAGATACAAACCCACACACTTCCAATCAAGATGAGAAATGTCCACTCTTTCTACGCGGCCTTTACAGAGAAATGTAGGATTTAAGGGTTCGGAGGTTAAAAAAGAAGAAAGAGTATGCCATGAGTTGCAGGAGAATGTGGTTTCTTCACGCTGAGTAGTCCAGGAGAGCCTCTCGGGTGTAAAGGGAAAGGCGTCGACTCCAAATTGCAGAAAAAGGTCAAGAGGTCCCTCCCACTTCACAGCTGGAGCTCGATTTATCAACAAACCTATGGGATGAGAGGGGGTGGGGCGGAGTACGAAATGTACAGACGGGGGGAGTAGAAGACAGAATGGGGGGAAGTGGGAAATGAAGTCGGAATAGGCATGACCATTACGGTCATTGTCCCCAGGTGGAGTCTGGACAAGGAGAATAAGTTCAAAAGCACCAAAGGAATGCAACTCAGAAGATAAAAGAGAAACGGCATGTGCAATGGCAACAGCTTCGGACGACAGAGGCAGACTAAAATGACAAACCATCACCACTTTCCCTTTCACCACATCATTAGCATCAATTAATTCACCTTCTTCCACACTTTTACTACTATTATTATTGTTATTATTGCGAACCAGAGCTGGACAGTCGTCACCGAATAAGAAAAGAAGAGCGTTTCTCATTGAAAACGTTGATTCGACTCCATGGATAACATCAAGTAATGTGTCTGATGGAAAACTGTTGCGAGCCCTTTTACGTGGAAATGTTGAGTCGTCTTCTTCCTCCATATTCTGAAATTAATCAAACAAGACAAAATACCAGTATTACTATGATGAAGATATACTCCTAAGCCAACCAAACCCTAAATTAAACTAAATAATTCAAATGAAATAGTAAAGCTGAGATTGACAGAATTAACAATAGAATTAATCTAATTATAATTTTAATTAGTATAATCAGCTCATAAACCATGATTTCTCTGAATTCAATTGAAAAAGAGAAGAGATGGAGAGAATTGAAAGTAGAATTAACTTACCGTAATCAAATCAAAGCTGGGATCAGTGATGAAGCCATTAGTAGCCCAAAGTGGGCCACCTTAGTTTTTTTTTGGAAGAAATAGGAGAATATAAAGTTCTTCTATTGCATGTCGGTATACACCAAAATTTTATATTATTTCGGTATCTATTTAGGAATAATATTTTTTATTTAGAGATAATTATCAATAAATATTGTAATAATATTTTAGATGTTTTAGAATATTCTTAGCTTGTTCTCTAAGCTATCTAACTATAAATATTGATCTCCATCTAGGGTTTAGAGGAGGTCAGATGGAATAAGTTTCACACACGACCCATCATTCCATCGTCCTACTACCAAATTGTACTTAAATGGAATAACTCACCAAAAAGACTCCATCTTTTCCTACGGATCTAAGTCGATAAGACCTCCGTAGAACTATCAAACCCAAACCTTCGAGATTGAAATCAAGAGATCTACGGAAGTTGTAACACGCAATCTTTCGATTATCAAATAAAAACTCTTGTTTCATATTATTTTGTATCTGTTATTATATTATTGCAGGTTTCAAAATTTTATGTCTTACAATGTCATATCTCACACATTCCAATACAATATGCAACAACTCTTTTTTATGGAAAATTGTTTAATTTAAATAGATTTTGCTTACTCCAAAGTAGTTTTAATTATTCACAACTACCAATATGTGATAAACTCAGTTCTTATAATAGAACCCAGTTCTTAGATTTAAGAACAAACCTTTTACTGCAATTGCTCTAATTAATAGATGTATAATGAGATAAAGGTAACATAAGGACCCGAACTTGCTCTAATTAATAGATGTATAATGAGATAAAGGTAACATAAGGACCCGAACTTTACAATTTTTTTCAGTTAAGGGATGCAACATTTAAGTTTTACGGTTAAGGACTTCAAGGACTAACACTGAAAACTCTACGGTTAACTAACATTAACTTTTGACGGAAAATTAAATACTCCGTATATCATTTAAAATGCAATCATCTTTATAATACGAGTAACATTTACGGAGTATATTTTTTTAGACCATATATTTCGTGATTAACATAGTATTTTATCAATTGTCCTTGAACTAATTTGGCACTAAAATTATTCATTGTCAAATATATATATATTTTCGTCTTATTTTAATTTCATACTTGTCAAATTTTGACCCAATCCAAAATGATTTTTCCCTAGGTCAAGACTTGTAAACCTTGACCTGCGATCTGAAATTACCAAAATCTGAAAATGAGCTCGTTAATTTAATGTTAGAGGCTTAGAGTTAATTCTTTCGATCAGTTGGGTCAAAAGTTTATCATTAAAATTATTAAAGTATTAACAATCCTCTAGGTCAGTTATTTACTTTTGATTTAAAAAATTCTCGATTTAGAATATAAAAGGTAACAAAAGAATGTGACGGAGAGAATTATTATATTTATAATAAAAAATTTATTAAATTGTGTTATTAGAGTAATTAAAATATTAAAAATCGGTCAATATAGCGGAGTAAATCTTAATCAATATTTTACGACCCTAAAATAGCGGATTGAATTGCATTCCGTCAAAAGTTAACGTTAGTTAATCACAGAGTTAACTGTGTTAGTCTTTGGGGTCCTTAATCGTAAAATTTAAATGTTGAATCCCTTAACTGAAAAAATACGTAAAGTTCGGGTCCTTGTCTTACCTTTATCTCGATGTGTAATTGGTCTTAGTGGTTAGTCTCAATTGTACAATGTTTTTAGACCTAGGCTTGATTCTCATTGTCAACAATTATTTTTTATACAAGTACTATTTCGTGCTACATAACTTTTAATAGTTATTCTCTTGTGAGACCGTTTTACGGTAACTTATCGTGAGACATACTAATAGAGAATAAAATAATATTAAAAGTAACTTTCTTGTATGTGAGAGGTCTCACGATAAATTTATCGTTTGTGAACTTTTAATAAAGGGATCCTAAAATAATTTTAAGTAGACTAAGGGGGCGTTTGGTTCGCGTGAAGGTATAGGGTTGGAATCAGGAATCAAACCAGGGTGGTATGAGATTGAAAGTTGATTCCTCATACCTGGTGTTTGGTTCGTTTTTTAAAAGATCATGAATCAAATTAGAATTATAGTTTTGTAAAGTACTCCGTATTTAATAATCTAATTTTAAATATATAAAGCTTTATACGGTAATGTTATACGGAGTACTACAAAATAAAATAAAAATCAATTAAAATAAAGTAAAATAAATTTCATTAAGAAACTAGTTATTGGGAATATGAAATCTCAATTATATTTAATAATAATTTTGAAGATATTTTTTTTAGTATTTTTTTATTAGTTTTTCCAATAAAATATTTTAATTAAGACATTTTACAAAAAAAAAGAAAAAAGAAAAAAAAATCGGAAAAATCAAATACGAGTACAAGTACTCTGATTCCAAGGTATGAGTATCATACCCACCTCCTCCCTTGGGTATGAGAAACCCATACCTGGGAGGTTTGAGGTATGGGTATCAAACGCATACTTTTGCCAACCAAACAAGAGGTATAGGTTTGGTTTACTCTAAACTCATACCTTATACCTCTTTTTGGCGAACCAAACGCCCCCTAAAGCGGTTAGTTGGCTTATTTACATTGATAAAAAAAGTTGTAGTTAAAAGTTATATTTAAACTATGTCATCATTTGTTTACAACTAATAACGACTTCAATTTATAATCACAGTATCACCCGTTATGATAATCTTTCAATTTGGTATAATTATATTACTTTCTCCTTTCTATCTTCTTCCCATATTCTATTTTTCTCCGTCTTTTTATCTTACTCTCATCATAAATATTTGGAAGAAATATATTTAATTTATACCAAGTAAATTTCACACAATAACCTTATTCTTTTAGCGTAGGGCAAACACCTAACTATAATTTATAAATAAAAGCATAATTTTTCGATATGAGATAATTTTACTTAATTTTATAGTTTAAGGATAAAAAAATTGTTTGAAATCTAAGATCGAATGATCATTTTTATTTGTAATATAGAAATTTATCACCTTATTATAATTTTTCGATGTGAGATAATTTTACTATTTTTATATGCAATATATTTATTACTTTTTTGAGCAAATAATATGAAATTCATAACTTTATAATAATTTTTTGATGTGGAAAATTTTTACTCACTTTTATAGTGTTAAGAGTTTTTTTAACCCTCAAAGGGATAATTTTACTTTTAAGTTTATTAGTCTTAAATGTTTTTCTAGAACTCAAAAGATGTTTGGTTGATATCTATGAAATTCATGACTTTTTCGATGTGGCCACGTGGGAAGCTTTATTCAGGTCTGGTGAGTTAATTCCTGAGTCGGTCATACGGGTTAGGTCAGAATGATAATCGGGTTAGTTTCAGTCATATACTTCGTATACAAATGATTATTATTGAATCATTTAAAAATAAAAATATGTATATTAATTTTAACAATGGAGATAAATTATACTTGCAGATTTTAGATGATGGTCCCTTTCAATATATATATATATATATATATATATATATATATATATATATATATATATATATATATATATATATATATATATAGGAAGGATCAAGTGAGTTCTTTTATTTTTTTTGAGTCCATGAGTCCTATCTACAACCATTGATCTAGAGTGGGATGGATGGTGGTGATTGATTCCAGTAATTAAGGCAATAAATAACATATTTTGGTAAAAATAAAATAAAATCCTCTCTCCTCCCTTAATTATCTCCAACCAATACACGTTACTTCCTCATTCAATTTTTTCCTCACATTCAATTTTTTCATTCACATCCTAACTGAAACCCTTCACCTTCATCATCCCAAACACAATCGCTCGACTTCTGTTTCTTTTCAAAACACACTCGCGCATCCTCCCGTCTTCAACTCAAGCAAGGCTACATTGAAGCAACTCTCTAACTTCAGCAAAGATAATCTTCAGGCGGCATAATACAAGGTAACTCGCTAATTAATACTCGATTGTTGTACTAAAGAACTAGGTTTAGTTTATATTCGTATCTGATTTCATTAATTTTCTCGCTAATTATTGATTGATTTACGTACTTTGCTGTGTTTGTGCCCTATAATTAATTGGTTTCACTAAAGATTGTTGCGGTATCTGGGTATGAATCTGTAGAGTTTAATTGAATTCACCTACTTCATATTATGCTTCTACTATGCTTCTACTCTTCATACTTAGTCTAACATATATTGAATGTTACTCTAATGCTCTTATGAGTTACTGTAATAAACTTGAGGTGTTACTGTAAGGGGTTGTTCAGTTAGTGTTACACATGTATGATGTTATTTTAAAGACGACCATGTGTTACTGTAATGTACAAGACATGTTACTTTTACTCCCATCTTTGCGTTACTTTGAATGCTAGTAATCTGGTACATTTAATTGTGTAGACGTGTTACTCTAATTTGCACTCTATGTTACTCTAACACTTTCTTTGTGTTACTTTAACGCGTATCAGCTTTACATATGGTATTTCTTTCACCCGTATCAGTTTACTTTAATTTTATATACCAGATTAAACTGTAACAATAGTTGTACATAATTATTGTACTTTTCAGATGGCAAAAAGAGGAGACAAATCAAGGTGCGATCGCGGTTGTTGGATAACGTAGATAAGTATGTGGACACTAGGCAAAAGATCATCGATGGTCCCAAGAGCAAGCCAACAAAGGGTCGAAAAAAATAACGTGTCTAACGAATTATGTCATCTTTTTCTAATTACGAATAATGCTTTGTATCATTTTCGAAACTTGTTATGTACATTAGTATTTTGATTATCACCAATGGAACAACGCTGTTAAACTCTGTTACCCTGACTAATTGTTCCTGTCACTCTAATTAACGACCGGTGTTACTATGGGAATGAATGAAGTTTACCCAATATACAAATGTGGTCTCATAATCATTGTGTTACATTGACGCATTATAACTGTTACTTTAATGAACAAATGATGTTACTCTAAGTCATTAATGATGTTATTCTTTGTCTCATAGTTAAACAATGTTATTATCAATGACGCATTATATATGGTTCTTTAAAAAGTGAATGTTGTTACTTTGGTAATGAATGGTTCTAATCCAAGTTATCCTCAGTTACTTTGGTAATGAATTGTTTAAATAACGTTGCTGTCCTCAGTTACCTTCATGCATTATGTCTGTTACTGTAACTAACGAATGGTGTTACTCCAATAGACATGAGATGTTACTCTAACCAAATACACATGTATTAAATAAATATATATAGTTAATTGCAACGTAGCACAGCGCTATGTGTAAAAAAATGTGTACAAAATCCAGTTCCTGTGTTTTGCCAAACCCCCCCCAGAAACGGACTGTCTCTGCAACCTGAACTCCCGAATTAATCCGCACAAGCTTTTCAACATGAAAATTAATCCGCACAAGCTTTTCACATTTGGCTTGTCTTTTGCCCTTAAAATTCTGTATCAATGAAGCTTTAGTGCCGTGTCTGCTTCAACAAAAAACAAAACAATAATATCAGTGAAGCTTACGTTACTGTAACTCAGGAGGTATGTTACTTCAATAACGTTTCTGCGTTAATATAAAACAAAACAATAGTATCAGTGTATATTATGGAAAACCTAAATAAGAAACATAAAACCCTGGAATCTATAAAGATCGATAGAGCAACTAACCATTGATAGGAAAGTATGATGAATGAAATAACAATGAAAGCAATATCAACATTAAAATTGACGGTTATATCAATTCATAAGTTGTGTTACTCTAACTATTACACTATGTTACTTTAACATCATCATCATCAAACTCTTTTTTCTAAACGTTCAGTGTGTTACTGTAATTGCAATTAAGTGTTACTGTAACTCAAAGGTATGTTACTTCAATGACGTTTTTGCATATCATCAAACAACATTACATCAATGGAAATAATGTGTTACTGTAATTCATAAGTGGTGTTACCCTAACGTGTACAATACGTTACTCTAGCATATCAAAAAACCCTTTTCCTGAACGTTCATTTGTGTTACTGTAATTGCAATGAAGTGTTACTTTAACTCAGAAGGCATGTTACTTCAACGATGAATCTGCGTTAACTGAAATCAAAAAAATAGAATCAATGGATATCAGGGAAAATCTTAATAAAAAGCATAAAGACCTGTAATCTATAGAGATCGAGATATCAAAATACCATCGATACGAAACTGTGATATCAAAACGCAATGACATCAAAACAACGCAAATTGATACGAACTGTGATACGGAATGACAATGAAAGCACTATAAACATGAAGATCGACGTAAAAAAAAAACGCAATTCGACGCGATAAAACATTGATATGAAAACGCAAATTGAAAGCCATATGACTATTGAAATCCATGAAGAAAAAACGAATAAAAACGTGAATGAAACACTGAAACTCACCATTGTTATACTCGATTAGTTGCATATCAACCGTTGAAGACGATGATGCGGTAATTGAATCCATTGTAGCAGAATTTCGAGTTCAAAATCGATGAATGAGCGTGAATGAATCAAAGTTTTTTTTTTAGGTGTGAATGAACGTGGAATGAAAATTGTGATAATGAACGTGAATGATAAGAAGTTATTGTTTCCTAAATTCTTGTGAGTTATTTTAGGAACGTAAATCTTCCTTTTTTTTTTTTTTAATGCAACGCATCTTGTCCATCCATCCTCATCTCATCCAATGGATAAGATGAGGACTCATGGACTCATATATAGAGAAGAACTCATAAGAGCCTTACTCTATATATAGTGAAGATTAAGTGAGTTCTTTTTTTTTCGAAATTACTTTTTCCTAACGAGCCTTTACTCAATCCTAACGAAAATAACAACATTTTTCCAATTATACCCTCTCCATAATTTAACCTAACTTGTAATTTTTCTCTCTTCTTCTTTGTCTCTTTACCTCCCCAATTTCTTTAATCAACTAAACTCTTTTGAATTCGATTATAAATTTTAATTCAATTATCAATGAAGTAATATCATTTTAATTAATTATTTAATTAATTGATTTATATTTTGTTCAGGATTTAATTAATTTTTTAAATTAGGGTTAGAGATTTAGGGTGCATTATGGTTTTTATTTTCATGTAATTTTTTTAATTCGGTTTTTTACTATCTTATTTTTCTTTTATTATATCAAATTAAACTTAATTAATTGTGTTTTGGTGGTGTTTGTTGGTGTTTTGGGTGACGGTGGTTGGTGTTGATAAGTTTAATTGTGTTTTGGGTGGTGTTTGTTGGTGTTTTGCGTGGTGGTTGATTGGTGGTTGAATTTAGGATTTTTTTAAAGAAAATCAATTTGGGTGAAATGACAAGGACAAACTGGTAAAATGTCGTTAGGATTGAGTAAAAGCTCGTTAGGAAAAAGCACGACCCTTTTTTTTTGAGTCCATGAGTCCTATTCTTAGCCATTGACTTAAAGAGGATGAATGATTGAGATTGCATGTAGTAATTAAGGTAGTAACTACCCTATTTTGGAAATAATATGAGAAAATCATATCTCCTTCCTAAATTACTGCCAAATGATATCTTCTTCTCTCTCATCTCATTCATTTTTTTTCATTCAAACACCCGCCTAACACAAAAACCTTTCACCTTCATCATCTCTCATCTCATTCAATTTTTTCACTCAACTCAAGCACACCCGAGCACTCAATCGCACAACTCAACTCAATCGCTCAACTCAACTCAGTCGCTCACCTTCAACTCGAGCAAGGTTATATTGAAGCAGCTTTCTAACTTTAGCAAACATAATGAACAAGGTGCGATCGCGATTGTTGGAAAACGTAGACAAGTATGCGAACGCTAGACAAAAGATCATCGACGCTCCCAAGAGCAAGCCAACAAAGACCGAAAAAAATAACGTGTTTACTGAATCATGTCATCTCTTTTCTAACTACGAATTAATGGTTTGTATTCTTTAGTTACCTGTCTAATTACATTGGTATTTTGACTATCACCAATGCATTGAACCTGTTAAACTCTGTTACACTGACTAGTTGTACCGGTTACTCTAATTTACTGCTGGTGTTACTATTGGGATTACTGAAGTTAACCGAATTTTCTTTGGTCTCACAATCTGTGTGTTACACCGAAGCATTGTAAATGTTACTTTAATGAACAATTTATGTTACTTTAAGTTATTAATGGTGTTTGTACAATGATATTGCAATTAATTCCTCTGACGCATTATATATTGTTTTTTGAAGAACAAATGTTGGTACTTTGTCAATGAATGGAACCAATCCAAGTTATCCCCAGTTACTTTGACAATGATTTTGTCTAAACAACGTCGTTGTCTTCAGTTACTTCAATGCATTGTTTCTGTTACTGTAACAGACGAATAATGTTACTCTGACACACATGAGATGTTGCTCTAACAAAAAACACATGTATTAAATAAATATAGTGTTAAATGCACCGTAACACAGCGCTATGTGTAAAAAAAATTGTACAAAATTAGTTTTTCGTGTAAACCAGAAAAAAAGAAAAAATTCTTATAATGACAAAAAAACATGAGTATTCTCAAAACACTTGTTCATCCTCCTCGTCTTCCTCGGTGTCTTCTTCAGTTTCCTCTCCTTTGATGTCTTCATCTACTTCATCCTCGTCATCCTCATCATTGGTTGGCTTAGTAGGCTGTTTAGGCGGTCGTGCTGCGTACGGATTTGGACAGTTTCGTTTGGTTGGCTTAGTATACTTTCTCACATCAAATCCGCAAGCCAGCGCGTAGATTTTGTAAAATTCCACTGCCTCATCAATTGTTCCGAATACTTGCTCCATGTACGGAGTGAAAACCTCACCCACATCTCTGCACCATTCCTGTGCATTCGGTTCTTTGCCAATGCTTCGTGCAAGAAATTAAAAAATGTCACGCCCATGGACATAAGTGTTACTTCAACTCATAAGTTGTGTTACTTTAACCCTTAAAGGATGTTACTCCAACGCCAGCGCCAAAAACCCTTTTCAGTGTTACGTGTTTGTGTTACTCTAATTAGAATTAGATATTACTGTAATTCATAACTTGTGTTACTTCAACGCCATGACTGCTTCAACATAAAGCAAACAATAATATCAGTGAAACAATAATATCAATGAACCATTGTTATTAATCCATGATTGATCAAATGAATCAAATTCTACCTTTTCCAGTGTTGTCATGTGCGTTCGCATATTTGGCAAAACCACCTGCACAAAATCAAACAGCGTTACACCCATGCAAATAATGTGTTACTATAATTCCTAAGTGGTGTTACTCTAACGTGTACAATACGTTACTCTAACATCATCATCAAAATCCTTTTTCTGAACGTTCATTTGTGTTACTGTGAGAACCACTCCTTCAATGAGAACCGTGAGAACTATAATATGACCCATTAGATCATAGTGTTCAATCTCATGGATCCTTCAAAATTATTCAATCTTACCAATTAATCACAATTGCTTGAGCCTTCAACTCGTAAAGTCGTATCTCCTTCTCCTTCTACAAAATTCTTTGACCCGTAATCTTTTAATCCATAATTCTTCAATCGACTATTGAATCCAATTTTCAATCCATCAATTTTTCAATCGACTTTTCTTCAATCCATCAATTCATCACAATTGGGACCCCAGTAACCTAAGTAACTTTTAATTTTTTTTTTAAAAAAATTAATTATTTTATGAGTTAACTTATTCGATTAAATTCATTATTTTATTACAATAGTAACAGTATTATCGTCGGCAAATATAATTGCAATGATCCCAGCTATCGTTTTTTTTCAAATTTCCTCATTGACTTAGGAGTTCATCTAAAATATTGTTCTTTAATTTTCTTTTGTACGGATTTGATATGAAATACAACACTTCTTCTTCCAGCCCTACTCGATTTAATTCATTTTTCAATTTTAGCGTACCATTTTTCAATTTTAGCATACCATTGTCGTACCCTCTTTTAATTATGGTGTATCCCTTTTCAATTTTAGCGTACCATTTCTTAAATTTGTCGTACCCTTTTCCAATTTTAGCGTACTCTTTTTCACTTTTAGCGTACTTTTTTTTCAATTTCAATTTTAACGTACCCTTTTTCTATTTTAACGTACCCTTTTTCTATTTAAGATCATGTGAGAACCATCAACTTGATGAGAACCTTGAGAACTCCATTAAATTGATTTTTTTTTCAAAATTTAATGACATTTGAATTCGTTGTATAATTTAATGACTGGGTAACATAATTTTCGGTAAAAAACATATCGTCTAGTGACGTAAACAAAAACATGTAATTTTAGTGTACCTAGTACTCGTTTAAGTGTATCTAATTTTTTTGATGTACCTTATTATACTTTCAGTGTACAATTAGTTATGCCTAATAAAGTATTTGAATATATTTTTTTATCAAAAACAGAATATGAATTAATAAAAATATTTATCTATTATCAAATATGTCTTACTATATTATATTTCCACTCAAATATTTTCGTAAAAACAATTTTATCCCAAAAGTATTAAAAGAAGTACAACAATTTAATTATGACAAATAATTGTGACAATATGAGTCACATTGTCACAATTATTTGTCACAATTAAATTTTAATAAACAATTGTGACAGTTATCTGATATATCCGTGATTTTTAAAAAATTTAGTAGACATTTATTTAAATAATGATTTGGGTTTTAGGAACGACGAGTACGAACAACTAACACTATGAAAAATCGGTCCGGGGTACAATTCAATCCTGGCTTCGTCACTAGCTATACAGAGACTTCATCAAAGTGAAATCAAAGTCTCTTCTTACAGGTGAAGGAAAATGCGCCTGATCTATACAGAGACTTTCTAAGATCTTGGGCTTCAATAAGTGAAATCTCAGTACGTGGAAGCGAACGTCTAGCTAGACGTGAATTTAATTCTCATGGATTACTTGGTTTTTTGCCACTTGACACTTATTTCCGTCACTGTATCAAGTGGCATCAAGAATTAGATATTACATCTAAGATGTCATGGATATGTTAGCTTTTAAATTCTTATTCATTTTTTTTTTGTTTTTTTATTCTTTGTAAATTAAACATTGTTACTAATGTAAAAGAATTAACATCTCTTTGCAGCTGAGGCCCGACGCACCGAGGTTCAATTTGAGTCATTGAATGGAGTGGTTTATCGTGGGTTGAAGTTAAGTCTAATTCATAAAGAGTTAGACAATATGGGTGTCCCGTGCCGAATGTTCACGACGAACCAAGGGACGTAACAAGGAAAATCTTTCAAACTCATTTGGGAGGTACAATTCGAACTAACTTGGGATATGTAATTTGTGCACAATTTTAGGGAATGTAGTCCAAAATTTTATCACGATTATTACAAATTATATCTACTTGATGATATTGATTTTTTTTCTAGTAATTTATGAAGGGATCAGTAAATCTGTAATGTATAAGTATGTCATTTTGGTGAACGTTTAAATTTTCCTTATTGTATCTTCTTTTATTTAATCAGAAATCAGAAATTGTTCTTTTCTTGCACCTCTTGCAAAATTCATTTTTTGGATGTTCATCTAAGTTATGTAGTTTTAGTATAACTTGCCTTTCCTGAAATAAAGCACAACTATTTTATTTGGAAATTACAAAAAAAAGTCAATTAATACTACTAGTATTCAACTACACTGCATGGTAAATAGATAAATTTTTGGTCGGAGGTCACTATCCATCTTAAACTTTAAGACGGGTCATGTATCATACCACTTAACTTGTGCATATAAGACAAATATATCATCTTCTCTTCTGCACTCTTATATACGGAGTACATAAGTAGTATATATATTTACACGTTTTATGTTTAAGACGGATAATACCATCTTAAGGGAGACTATAAATAAGACAATACCTCTTTGATTCTTTGCCACCATTTGTGTGCACAAGTTCTTGATCTCCAATTAATTGCAAAAATGCAAAATGAGGGTACTCTGTATAAATTAGAAATGGTGAGGACATCTCCAATCGTAAGACTTACTAGAGTAATATGATCGTAATTACTCAAAGTAATACCCAATACGAGTACATATTATATTCAGGTATATTTTATTAAACATTTTAAATTTGTTACGTTGTTCATTACGGAGTATATATAATATTTAAAGTGATATACGTATGTCGATATTGTTGTTTATCGTTAATTTTTAACGAAATTATAAAATTTATAAACAAAACACATAAGTTTAAATTAGTAAACTGTGATATGAAGATATTTATTTCATACGAGATCATTAAATTATAGAGTCCAAAATCTCATTTTGGCCCGAAAAGCCCGTTCTAGCCCGCCAAGGCTGGGTTTGGGCTTAAAAAATAGGCCCACTCATTTGGCCCGGCCCAACCAACCTGCTCATGTGGATCATTTTTATTGCTTAGGTCCGGTCCAAGCCCGCATTGGCCCGGCCCAAGATCACTTTTAAATTGAGTGATCATGTGCGTATATATAGAAACTAAGTACTCCCTCTGAGTTTCCATTATTGTTCTATTTGTTGTTGAGATGAAAATGAAGGAGGGGAAAGTAATTGAGATGAAAAGGAGAAAGAGAGAAAAATGAGAGAATAATTGTGAATCACGCATTGATGGCCTAAAAAAAAGGGGACAATTATGAAACTCAACTAAAAAAGAAAGTAGGACAAAAATAGAAACTTGGGGGAGTATATCATTTCATATTAGTTTTCTAATCACATCATTGCATCATATTATATCATATAGTTTAAATTTAGTCACATATCATATTCATGTAAATTATTGATAATCTGACTATGAAAAATTAAAGTGTTGTTTTCGGTCGCAAAGATGACAAGATTATTTGGATGAAAATGCAACATTCGTTATGGATGATTATCTTCGTATTATTCGTATAAGTTTTTGAGGTGATGATCAATGATTTGTAGTTATTGAAGAAATCTATGAAGTTCCTCAAATATGATGATTGTTATTTCAAAGATCAGGGATCATCGTCACATCATGGATAATATTGTTATTTTCCGAGTGATGTAACAATCAGGGGAATATGCACGCGATGTACCTTATTTCCTTATCTACGGTTTTGTCTCACTGGGTTTTACATAGAAAGGTTTTAATGAAGCATGTCCAAAAGTAAACAAACCTCTTGAACTACTGCGAAAAACACCATCAGATTTCAAAGTAGCACGGTCTAATTCGAAAATTTCACCTAATTGAGCACGCCTAGCATATTTTTTGACAGTAGCAGGATCGCTATAACTGACTCCGTTCAATTCACCACCATAGAACTCAACAGTTACACCTACTTGTTCAACGCTATACTTAGATTCCGCTCTTCAAAAAGGAACGTCAGCTCTAACAATTCCATCTCCATCTATCAAAACGACATCATATGCGTGCTGAGGAATATTATACTTTTACATTAATATTTTTTTTCCACGAGGTTTTTTCTAGCAAGGTTTGTATGAGGGCATGAGGCATATTAATCCGGTTATTGGACATTCAAGGTGGAATGTTATAAAATCTATTATGTGAATGAGAAACGAAATCGTCCCAACTACGGTATAAATCAGAATGGACATCTTTTCCAAGGTCACACAACACTCCTAAAAGGTTTATGTGTACGTAACCATTAGGAGTTGGAACTCATATGATATGTTCAAAATTATCATAAAGAAGAAGTAGATGAGATGAGAGATCACGTATCTCAAAATTATCATAGTGGTACGAGAGAAAAGCCAAAAAACAAAGTGATTAATTGGGTACCATAATCACCCAGTTAATGGCATTGCCACCACCATAAACATAAGTATAAACACAAAGTTTAATGGTCATAATCATGCTATTAGTCGTAAGATGCTTTTACGATGTTATGAAAGACTTATCTACAATACAATGGCTAGCCATTGCATCCAACAAGGCCATAGTTACATTTCTTGATCTCCATTGATTTTTCACGTGCTTGTGCTTGAGCATCCCATTTTTCTTTTCAAACTCGAATGTTGGACATCGATACAAATTAAAAGAACCAAATTAAAATCTAAACCTAATTGTAACCAAACAAATTAAATGGACCACCGTAGATGTCTTAGCCTAGTGGTTAAGATGAAGGTACCTAGGATAAATGGACAATGGGTCTCCAGCGCTATTATAAGACCAAATTCAACGGCAAAATCCATTTCAAGAAGTGAATTGAGTAGATTATTTAAAGCTAAAACACGTTAATTTGTAGTTACTTCCAATCCCCAGTTTCTTTCATCACTATTCAGTTGAAAATATACAAAATCCGAAATATGTCATTCCAAATCTAACCTGTTTCGATTTCTGAAATCACCGAATCTATGAAATTAGTGCAGCTAACCGCGTGCGTAATGCGTAAGTGGCTACGTACGTCGAAGAAATCAAACAATGATGCAGAATAGATCGGCTAAACGCCAATTATTTACGGCGTTAGATTAATTTTAGTTGGCAGCATTGTAAGCATCGCTAGCATTCAACTTTTACGTAATTTATGTATGTATAATATAATATTGTAATCCAACGTCACCTGATAACTTATAAATAACAAGCACTTATTTTGTTGACATATGGTTCAACAATTCAAGCATCAGTTAGTTAAGCAAAAATTGGTGAAGACATTCAACAATGGATTCAAAGAAGGTCATATCTACACCATATCAAAATTTAGTGTTTCAATGAATGTTGGAAGAGACTGTCTTAGTATTTCATCAGCTCAGTTCAGTTTAGTTCAACTTACTTCAATACGAGTATAAAAGAATAGAGCCTAATTGAGCTATCCAAACAAAGAACCTACCCTCACTCGATCCTAGTATTAATACCAAACATTTTAAAGAGCGTGAATTGATACTCGATCTTATTCTTTGTGAAAATTATTGAAATCAAAAATAAAGAAATGACTGAGACGTATGAAAATGATATAAATATACCTAAACAATATTAATGACCTTAACAAATGAGTATTATTGTAATAATCAAAGATTCAAAGGAGGGAGAAGCAAATCGAAAAACTTATCAGTTACTTTATACTCTAATTACCTCGTAACTTTTTTATTCCAGCAAATTTTATTTGTCGAAAGAAGCTAATTTGTTCAAATAAACTACTTTCGGTAGCCTTTTTATAACTTCTCACTTCATTATTTTTTTTCTCTCCTAAATGAATATCCAATGAGAAGTTATTAGGGGCCGGCGAAAATACTTTAATAGAAGTACTCCGTAGTTTAATTGAACAAGTTGACCAAAATATCGTGTCAAGCAAAGTGTTTGATTTGAAATAGATGAAGCACAAAAATTATGGATAGACCGTGTCTCAATAAGTTATTGAGAAATCATTTTTCAGTATCCTCGTACTTAATTTATTATTAGATGTCTCACTAAATAACAATTTCATCGAAGATGTCTTAGATTAGTGGTTAAGACAAGATACTGTGGACATGACATAGGTCCACCCTGACGCGGCCACGCGCGGGTTTTGGGGAGGCGAATGAATCTCCATGAGATGGTCAAATGGAAATTTAAATCGAAGTCGGAGTCGCCAAAACCCGCGCGTGGCCGCGTCGGGGTGGACCTATGTCATGTCCACAATTTGGCGACTCCGCTGGGGAATAGGAATTTTGAGAAAAAGGTTTGAGTTTTTGAATTTGAAAAAGTCTTTGAAAAATTAGGGAATTTTTGTTTTGACTTTGAAAATGAATAGGAATGCTCGGAATGACTTAGCTAAGTCTTAGGATAATGGCTTGTATGCTAAATGCTCTAGGATTGGGAATCCTAAGGTGAGGAGAAGAACTTGTTTTTATGCTATAAATACCCCTTCTTGCTCCATAAATTTCATAATTCCACAATTCCTTAATTACTCAGAGAAAAGAATAAGCCCTGAACAATTTATTCTTTTCTTTTAGCAAATCAAATATGGGAATCAATCGATTAGTCGGAATGTTGCACGAGTGGTCCAAATATTTTAGGGATGCCGATAGGGCTATCCTAAATCAGAATGGCGTTACCCAATTGTCCGTGATCCGTCAGATGCAAGTAGACTGCCACTTCTTGGATGCTTGCCTATCCTATTGGGATGATACCTATCATGTATTTGGTTTTCCTCGAGGAGAGATTTGCCCTATTCCTGAGGAAATTGCTGCTGCAGGAGGATGGAATCCTATACTTCGCCTTGCTATCCCTTTTTCAGTTTCTGACCCAAGGAGGAAGTTAAGGGAATTTTTAGGGCTTTCCCATATGGAGGTATCCCGTATGCTAGAAGGAGATACCGTTTCCCTGATCGACCTGGCTGAAAAATTCATGAATCCAGATGATGTCTGGGTCAGGCCGGTTCATAGCCGTAGGGCCTTTACTTTTTGTATGCTCCATGTTTATGCCTTCGAAGGACATATGGACTTGTTATCTTGCATGGGCCACGTTAGACTTTTCACCGTGGCTGACCTAATGGAGACGGAGCACAGTCCGACTTGGCTGATTACAGGGGAGATTATTCAAGGTTTGGATAATCGTAAGAGGGATCCGTCAGTCCGGCTAACTGGGAGTACTCGGCTTCTACAGGTATGCCATTTTTCGACTTTTCTGATTTTCCAGTTTTTCCCGTTTTCCCGATTTTGCGCGGCTTTTTCCCGATTTTCCGGCTTCTGCGGTTTTCTCGGTTTTCACGTTTTTTTTTTTTTTTTTTTTTTTTTTTTTTTTCCGGATTTTTCAGCTGTGGCTATTCGAGAGGTTATCGATCTTGGATCCTCCCCTGAATGTGAGCCGATATCAACCCAGGCAAGTTATGTCGAGGAGACGAGCTATTGCCTTTTCTCGCTTCAATACCCAACAATATTGGGATGAGGTGCTATCTTTTCATGGAGGCATGTTGATCCGTTGGGCCGTGCCATGGTGGCCGATTTACCTTTGGACTGGTCTAGAATCTCGAGATAGAGCTAGATATCAGGTAATCCTATCTTTTAGGCAAACAATTCACCTCTTTCCCGATCGCATACTTAGGCAATATGGTCGGGCGCAAAGAATCCCAGAAATCGAGGCCGTTGTGAGTGAATCTACTCAGCTGACGGATGTGATGTGTGACACCTGGATGCAAAGGTGGTATACACGGGCTACTTGGCCTGTTCTTAAAAATTCTCATTCGATCTGGGTAACCGATTCTTATGTAATATGGACCCGAGCTGATTCAGCTAAGACCCGGGCTGCCCTGAAAATTGACGAAGCCTATGACCTGTTACGCCGGGAGCATGCTAAAGATAACAGAAGCTTCTTTACTGAGGGAGCTACCTCGACAGGTCAGAAAGGGAGACCTAAGACTCAGACTGAAGGGTCCAGTAATAAGGGTGCACGGGGGAGAGTGACTCCCCAGACGGACTTAGAAAGGAGACTAGGGCCAAGACTGGCTGCTAAGGACCGACTTGGTCCTCGAGACAGGCTTCCCGAGCCGGTTAGGGCTCGGCTTGGGCCGGTGCAAAGGATGGAAAACCCAAAATCGAAGAAGCGGGTTCGAGCAAAGGAAGTTCCCCTTGTGATTAGGGAACGTTCGCTCCCGCCTCGTCGGCCTCGGGCTCCACGTGACCCGAAAGATAAGGGAAAGGGCAAAATGTACGAGTAGTCTCCTTAACTTATTATTTAAGTATTACTACTATTTTTTGTGGTGTGATTTTGTTGTTTTTTTTGTGATGTATTTTTTGAAATAATAAAAAGACATATTAGTGAATACCGTCCCCGTCTTTTCGTTATTGCAATGGTTGTACCCTTTTGAGGGGTTGCCTACGTATCCAAAATTAATGGAATCAAACCTTCCGTAGTTCAGAAGTACTTTTGCAATTTTTGAAATACATCAAGATTATTAATTCGAGATGTGCAACGGTAGGATAAATGATCCTAACTTATTGACTTGCTTAAAATTTTGAAAATTCATAAAAAAGAAAAAGACATTTTTTTTATAAACTTTGCAAATGATATTGAGACAGGGTTTATGGGTAGTAACGCTTCAGTTGGTCCAAGTTTGTTGGATTGACGAACTCGTTCCCGTCCAAGTCAGTTAGCATTACCGCCCCTCCTGAAAGAATCTTCTTGACTAAGTATGGCCCAGCCCAATTAGGTTTGAATTTTCCTCTTGGGTCAACTGGTAGCAAAGCTCGAACAGATTTTAGGACTAGATCGCCCTCTTTGATGTTCCTGGGCCTAACCCTTTTGTTAAAAGCCCGTTGGATCCTTTTCTGATATATCTGAATATTATTCAGAGCCCGGGACCACCGTTCGTCTAAGAGGATTAGTGAGTCATATCGGGCTTGGACCCAGTCCGCCTCAGGTACCTGACTTTCGAGCAGAATCCTAAGGGAGGGTACTTCTAGCTCGACCGGTTGGACTGCTTCCATTCCATATGTCAGATAATATGGAGTTGCTCCGGTTGCAGTTCGAATCGATGTCCGATATCCCCATAAGGCAAAGGGTATTTTGTCGGGCCAATCCCGGTAATTCTCAGCCATCTTCTTAAGAATGGTGACAATTGTTTTATTGGCTGCCTCTACCGCTCCATTTGTTTGAGGACGGTAAGGCGACGATGTATGCCTTTGGATCTTGTACTTTTCCAGTAGAGTGGCAGTTTCAGCTTGGAAATGGGTCCCGTGATCGCTGATGAACTCGTGTGGAATCCCATATCGACATATAATTTTGTTTTGGATGAACTTAGCCACATGTTTGGCATTCAAGATCCGGTATGACTCGGCTTTGACCCATTTAGTGAAATAGTCGATAGCCACTAGGATGAAACAGTGACCTCCTGTCCCGGAAGGATTCACTTTCCCGATTATATCAATTCCCCATGTTGAGAATGGCCATGACGATGTCATTGTATATAGTAGGGATGAAGGCATATGCTGAACGTTAGCGAAAATCTGACAGTTGTGACAGTGTTTGATATACAGCTGACAGTCAGTTTCCATGCTATTCCAATAGTAACCGAGTCTTGCGATTTTTCGGGCCAACATATGGGCATTCATGTGTGGTCCGTTTTCGCCATCGTGCACCTCGGCCATAACTCTTTCGGCTCGAGTTTTGTCAATGCATAGAAGTAAAGCCCCCTGTGCTGTCTTCTTATATAGCTGTCCATCGTCTGTGCGGATGAACTGGGTTGCCCATCTTCGTAGAGCTTTCTTGGCCCGGTTTTCAGTTCCCGGAGGATATTCCCCTGACGTCAAGTAGGTTAGAATAGCCTGGTACCAAGGTTCTGGATCAGTTATTTCGATATCTTGGATAGTGTTGATATATGCCGGCTCTGACCGTCTTTCGACACAAATGGGCATGCTAGTTAGATGCGCTGGGATATTCAGCAAAGATGCTAATTTTGACAGAGCATCTGCAAACTGGTTTTCTTCCCGAGGCAGATAAATGTACTCCACCTTTTGGAATTGTTTCTCGAGAACCCTTACTCGTGCTTGGTAAGCCACGAGATTTGCGTTCCGAGTCTTCCATTTTTGTAGGGTTTGGTTTATGACTAACGATGAGTCACCGTGGACCCGGAGGTTTGTTACTCCTAAATCGGCGGCGGCTTGCAACCCGTGAATGCACGCTTCGTATTCGGCTGCGTTATTAGTCACGTCAAAATCTAGCTTAATGGATAATGGGGTATGCTCACCTTGTGGTGAGATTAGCAAGATCCCGACACCAAATCCTCGAAAGTTGGACGCTCCGTCGAAGTACAAATCCCATGTGTCGGTGTCGGTATGGAATATGTCTTCATCTGGGAAGGCCCAAGTATCGGTATGTTCTTCCTCAGATACCGGGCTGTCGGCGAGGAATTCTGCTACTACCCGGCCCTTGATGGCTTTTAAAGGTACGAACTTGAGGTCAAACTCAGCTAGCATTAAAGTCCACCTGGATATACGACCGTTAAGGATGGGCTTCTCGAAAAGATACTTGATCGGATCCATTTTGGATAGCACATGTACCTCGTGACTAAGCATGTAGTGTCGGAGCTTTTTAGTGGCCCATACTAATGCTAGACACGTCTTCTCGAGCATAGTGTATTTGCATTCGTATTCTAAGAACTTCTTACTGATGTAGTAAATGGCCCGTTCTTCAGAATCGACCGTCTGGGCCAGCATAGCGCCCATGGCAGTCTCGGTTGTCGTCAAGTATAGTGATAGAGGCAAACCATGCTGAGGTGGTATTAGCACCGGTGGAGAGGATAAAATCTCCTTGATCTTGTCGAAAGCCATTTGACATTTGTCGTCCCATAGTGTTCGTTCTCCTATCTTCAGTTTCTTGAAAATGGGTTCACATACCATGGTTAGCTTTGAAATGAATCGGCTTATATATTGGACTTTTCCGAGAAACCCTCTTATCTCCTTTTCGATTTTAGGCGGTTGCATCTCGGTTATGGCTTTGATCTTTGCTGGGTCAACTTCGATGCCCCGTTGGCTGACAATGTGGCCCAGTAGCTTGCCCGATGTTACCCCGAAACTGCATTTTTGAGGGTTTAACCTCATGTTGTACTTGCGTAGTCGGGTGAAGAACTTCCTTAGGGCTGCAATGTGCCCGTTTCGGTCCTTGGACTTGACAATCATATCGTCGACGTAGACCTCTACTTCCTTATGCATCATGTCATGCAATAAAGTAGTAGCGGTCCGTTGATAAGTGGCACCAGCGTTAATAAGCCCAAATGGCATCACGGTATAGCAGTAAGTCCCCCAAGGTGTGATGAAGGTGGTCTTACTCATGTCTTCTTCCGCCATTTTGATCTGATTGTATCCGGCATACCCGTCCATAAATGATAGAAGGGCATGATCGGCCGTGTTATCCACCAGTATGTCGATATGTGGCAACGGGAAATCGTCTTTTGGGCTGGCCTTATTAAGGTCTCGGAAATCTACACATACTCGGACTTTGCCATCCTTTTTGGGTACTGGTACTATGTTTGCAACCCAGTCTGGATATTCAGACACTTGAATAAAGCCCGCTTTGAATTGTTTATCAACTTCTTCTTTGACTTTGAGAGACCATTCGGGCCTCATTCTTCGGAGTTTCTGTTTTACCGGCTTGTACCCGTCTTTGATGGGTATTCGGTGTTCAGCTATTTCCCGGTCTATTCCCGGCATGTCCTTGTAGGACCATGCAAAGACATCTTTGAATTCCTGGAGGAGGTCCGTGAATTGTTGTCTTTCTTCGGGATCTAAAGATAGGCCCAACCTAAGCATCTGAGGCTCTAAAGGGGTTCCTACGTTGATGGAATCGGTTTCTTCGATTACCGGATTTCGGGACTCCCTTTGTTCAAGTTGCTCGATTAGATGCGGAGGCAGTGGTACCTGTTCGTCGGGTTTCTCAATGTCATTGCAAGTAATATTTTTGAAAACATTTTGAAAATAAGCCAAGTCGTAAGCAGAACGGTTATCGTTATTATTGATAGTAAACTTTGAAAAGAGCTCGAAGAGAGCTGCCATCTGATCGTTGGTCAGAGGCGGGATAAGGAGAACCCTCGGGACAGACTCCGGGGCTCCCGATGGTGAGGCTAAAGAAGGGAGAGAGGTTACAGACTCGATCCTAGTACTGGACCCTCTAGACTTTGACTCAGACTCCGACTCTGACTCTGACTCGGACTCGGACTCAGATTCAGACTCGATAGCATGCATATCTCCTTCGCCGGTGGTTAGCTTGTAGACCCGGCCTTGATTGTCGGTCCACTTAGTTGTCTTCCTCCAAGCTCTCTTCCCAGTGTCGGCACCAACTTCAGAGATCAGCTTAGTTGGATCGAACCTGCTGCTACGAAGGATCAAGCTGACTAGCTCTTGCTTAGGGGTCGGGATGACCTTGTCCTCCCCGAAGAGTAGTCCTAGAATGGGCTCGGTGTTGGTTGGGCCCTCCTTTGATTTGGCCTGGATAAGGGCGAATATGTCGTCTGGAATGAAATTGCATTCCCGAGCCAGTTTGGTCCCGGGATATGAGATGGTGGGCCGATAGAGGCCCGTTTGAACAGTTTCGAATACCGGGGTGACGAACGTGACCGCTTTGGTTTGGTTCGTGTAGCCGGATGCCATAGTATAGCCTAGACCGAGGTGAGATTGCCCATTGTTCAGGGTTTCGATGATCTTTCCCGGTGGAAGATATGGCCTTGAAGTGACTCCCGGTAGGCAACCCAGGTTCCGTAGCATCGTATAGATGCTAACGGTGAAGTATGGCTGGAAAAGGTACTCTTCTTCAATCATTCCCACAAAGTTAAATCCTCGTGGGTCAGCGGAGCCTGCGGTGTTGCAGCTTGACACAGTTATGGGAGTGGCTTCGAGAGTGATGATCCCGTCTTGTAAAGGTAGTTTGACCTTCCTGTGAAGAGTGGAAGATACAGCTTTGACCGCATGAATCCATGGTCTTCCAAGTAGCAGGTTGAAAGATGAAGTAACATCGATCACTTGGAACTCTAACTCTTTCTCGATCGGGCCTGTTATGATGGTTAGTTTAACGGCCCCAGCCACTGATTTTGGGCTTCCATCAAAAGCCTGGATAGTCTTTGCGGTCGGAAGGTAGTCAGCCTCGGTAATGCCGAGGGCCTTGGCTGTCCTTAAAGGAAGGACGTTAACTGCGGACCCGTCATCAATTAGGGTCATCGGGAGATATTTGTTTCGACAAATCACCGTAATGTATAGGGCCAAGTTATGAGTGGTCCCGAATGGTGGAAGGTCGGATTCAGAGAAGGTGATAAGTGGGCCTTCTCCTTTGGGCTTGTCCTTGAGATATGGCATGATCGTGGCTACCATTTCGGTGGGGGTAACCGATGAGTCGACCTTGATTTCATCGAGGGCCTTAGTAAGTGCCGCTCGATGCTCCTGTGAACTAACCAAAAGCTGCCATATGGTAATATCGGTTCGGACCCTCTTCAATTGTCTAACTAGGGCTGTGTCGGCATTTGGTTCTTCAGGAGTGAGTTCCGTCCTGGAAGGTTCAGTGACGGTTTCCGGGGTGGCTGTGATGGTGTGCGTACCGGCCAGAGCTTTGGCTTTAGCCCTCCGGATTTCCTCGATAGTGACGGGGATGGCTTCCCCTTTAGCCAGGTAAATATCGTCTTCATCGTCGTTCCATATCCCGTTGATTTGGGAAATGAAGGGTGAAATGAGATGAGTGCAGTCAACTACCTCTCCAGTAAAAATGGCATGAGTAGCAAGAGGATTATTTTTGTTACTTGGCTTGTCACTGGGTAGCGGTATCTTCCCATTTTCGATCAGATCCTGGATAAGATGTTTCAATTTCCAGCATTTCTCCGTGTCATGCCCGTTGCCTTGGTGATAATGGCAATAGGCCTGGATGTTGTAGCTTTTGGACCGTTTTTCTATGGGAACTTCCGGAGTTGGGCCTATCGGTTGGATTAGGCCCTTCGAAGATAGCCTTTGTAAGGCATTAGCATAGGTTGTTCCTATGTCAGTGAATTCCCGATTTGGAGTATTCTTCTTGGTTGAGGTGTCAAGTGAGTTTACCTCGTCGAAAATGCTTCGGGCCGCCGTTGTGGTGGCGGGCTTGCTAGAGGAGGAGCTGGATCCTTGATACCCTTTGGTAGAGGCCTTCTAACCTTAGATCGTCTTCGATTCTGGTACCCATTTCGGTCAAAGTGGCGAAGTCGGGTATGATGGCGTACCTGAGATGGACTCGGTAAGCAGGGAGGAGGTTTTTGACAAAGGCCTCCACTAGAACTTTTTCGCTGGGCTTGTCCACCAGCTTAACACTTTCGGTCCGCCACCTTTGGAGGTATTTGGTGAAACCCTCCTTAGGCTCTTGGGCCATAACTTCCAGAGTACGCATGGTAGTCTGGATTTCAGCATTGTCCGCGTAGTTTCGTGCGAACTCCATGGCAACATCGTCCCAAGTTTTGAATTTCTTGGGGTCAAGCCTGTAGTACCAGGCTTTTGGGTGTTTCTCCAGGGAGGAAGCAAAGAGATGCTTGAACATGGTCGATTTGACCCCTTTGACAGCCATAAAGTCTTTGAAAGCCCGAATATGAAGTACCGGGTCTTCAGTCCCATCGAACATTGGTAAGCCCGTTAAGTTAAGGTTAGCGGGCAATTCATCAGTTAGGGTCGAATAGGTACGGGCATTTTCCGTGAGAATGGTGTTTCTGGTGGTCGAGTGGACCTGTTCCTGCAACTTTTGGACCGCGCCGGCCAATGCGGCTAGAGGTCCGTTATCTTCGATCGAGGCGTTAGGGGTTCCCTGTTCTACGGCACTAACCCGAGTGACAATGGCGATCTGGTCTTCCCGCATTTGCCTCAATTGGGTCTGGATTTGGGCCAACGTGGTGTTCAACTCGTCTATGGCCTTTTGCGTCATGGTTCGAGTGAAGGGTGGCCTGTCTGTAAGAGCACCGCGTAATTAGCAACTTAACCCGAATCCTAAGGAAAGTACATCCCGAGCAAGGAAAAAAAAGAAGAAGACTAAAAAGACGGTAAATGACTCGGAAAAGACACCTAGACGGGTGACTTGTGAAGAGGTGGGCCTTCCTCAGGATCCAACGTTGTGGGTTGGGCCCTGTCCGAAGGAAGGTTCACGTGAGACATTCCCAGACTTTTAGACTCGATTGTGTGAACGGGCCAACCTTTGTAGGAGTATGTCCTACGTAGGTGGGCCTTGCCTTAGTTAGGTAAGGCGGACTAGGATGGGGGGGGAAATCCGTGATGTAGAATCGACGGAGTTTCGACGCTAGAGACTTCAACGACTTATGACACGACCCGACACTGCTAAATACGGGAAGTCCTAAGAAGAGGAAGTTTTAAAATATGAATTTTTGAAAAGCCCGAAATGAATCGGGTGGAGAAATTTGGCCCTTTTTCGAAAAAGAAAAGGGAGTGGGCCGAATGACGGGTTTTGAAAGTTTCGAAAGTATTTTCGAGTTTTGAATTGGGCATAATACCGGCTAGAAAAAGGCTATTTTGAGTAAAATCATAAGTCCTAAGTTCGGTATATGACCCGGGTTTTGAAAATTGGATATTTTGAAAAGGATGCAAATTTTGAAAAGATGACGGTTTTGAAAAAGATGTGGATCAAGTAGCACGTAGTCACGGAAACAGTATAACGACGCCATGTATGCTCTTAATCTAAGTCTCGGTCAGTCTGTAAGGGTCTATACCAGTGTACATAGCCTATCAAGAATCGGGGCGGACTCCCTAACTCGAGTTGAGATTAGGACATGCCGTAAAACCCATATGAATCGGCTAATGGACACCTTTGACATAACCAGTTTGGACTATATCAACGGTATAGTGGGACGTCGGTCACGAGTACCGGCCCGGGAAAATGGGGTTTATGCATGAACCGTAAAACTAAAACGCGCATTGTACTAGTCAAACGATTTCTATTCGAGTCTCACCCTGAGGACACTAAAGGTTATTAACTCATCAGAAAATCCCCAGCGGAGTCGCCAAATTGTGGACATGACATAGGTCCACCCCGACGCGGCCACGCGCGGGTTTTGGGGAGGCGAATGAATCTCCATGAGATGGTCAAATGGAAATTTAAATCGAAGTCGGAGTCGCCACCGAATTTTATGGTTATTCGGAACCGTTCGAGCCCACTCTATGTCGTAGTGGGCCGTGTACAAAATACGGCCCATTTCCGATGTCAGAGTTTATTGGGCTCGTCCCTTTTGCATATCGATATAGATGCCGACTGAAGCGGTTAATCGTATATTGAATGACTCTCGTTGCCAATGGTTTCGGACATCCGGAAACCACGGTTCTGAGTAAGGGGTGAGGGTACGTGTTGGGAAGTTCACTAAGAACACCCAACCCCGCCCGCACATTAGCGGCCTCTACTAGGATATCGAATGACGTTTTAATGCGCGCGTTAGTAATACGATGAATGATATGCAAACATTGTTTTCCTAAACATGTGAGGAATTGAATGGGTTGCTAAGTGGTTTAATGCATGCAAAATTAATTAATGTCAAAGTCAAATTTAACATGTGAGATTCGTTTTAGTATAATAAAACAAATGAAATAAAAAGATGAAATTGCTACAAGATGAACAAACGAGTTAGTATCGATTTGTAAATAATAATAGCAAAAATAAATATGCGAAATCTAAAAAATAAATATTAATCGAAATCTGAAAAATATCGTTGAAAAGAACGTTGTTTTGTATAAAAAACGAAGTTCGAAAAATAATAAAAAAGACGGAAAAGGCCTCGGCATAACAGCCGGCCGCGCGACTCGCCCGGGACGCCGGCGGGTCGCGTGGTGGCCTGTTTCGGGTCCGGTTTTCGAAAACTCGAAGTTCGTATTAAATCGCGTACGAATATTGCATGATTCGTACTCGACTTAATATTTTCGATATTATTTATATTCGATAGTTGACTACGAAATCAATATCAAATACTTGGAATAGTTTTAGAAAAGATGTAAATTTTAGAAATCGATCGAAGAATAAATAATAAAACGAACGAAAACGTAGAAAAAAGAAATCCCGGATTCCAGGCCTGCGCGCGAGTCGCCTGGGCATGGCGCGACTCGCGTGCGGGTCTGTCCGTCTTTATATTTTTGTTCGAAATTGCTATTCTGATGAATCGCGTACAAATTATGAATTAATTTGTACTCGATCCATGTTTTCGATATTCGTCGTATCCAATGTTCGATTATGAAATCGATATTGGATACTTAGAATGAGTTTAAAAAAGGTTTTGTGAAATTGTTTGTTTTGAACGAAAAGTAAAAAAAAGAATTTTGAACGAGAAAGATGTAACGATTTTTAATATCGTCGAGATCTTAATATAATTCTTTTCGATACGATATTCGATTATAGAAAAATCGATATCGTATGTTTAAGAATATTCGTTATGAAAATAGTTTTTCGTTAATAACGATATTAGGAAAAAATAGAAAAAAATGACTCTAGACCCATAATATATAAAAAACGGACGAAGAGAAGAGAAGAGAAGAAGGGAGAAATCGGGTTTGGTACACCCTCAACCTACATGCTTTTGTTGACTCGGATCGGGACTCGTCGGAATGTGGCTAGGCGCGGGAGCGTCGAGGCAACGTTGGTTGGGTTAGGGTGGTACGGTTAAGACGGGTGAAGGGTGTCGGGTTTCGGACCGGTTTCCTTCGGGTTTTGGATGTATTATCGGTTTCTCGATGCTAAGGGAATTATGTGTGTGTGTGTCGGAGTGTGTATGTGTGTGTTCCTAGTAATTGGTGTCGATAATTGATGTCAATGAATGTCCTTATTATGTTGGATGCAAGGGGCTATTTATAGGGAGTTCCCGACCTTGGTTTAGGAGAGTTTGACTACCGCTTAGGATAGGAAATGTAGGAATTTGAGGGAAATAAGAATTCCGCTTTCTTGTGGAGGAAGAAAGGCAAACCGGTGGATTTGCTCTTGTTTTGGGCTGTCTCGGCCGAGTGTTTTACACTCGGTCGGGTACTTGAATCGGCTTTTGAATAGGATTCCTGTTTGAGCTAGAATTACCGCTTGGGTAAGAAGCTGAAGAGAACGAGAATTCCGTTTTCTTGTGTAGGAAGAAAAGAGGAAAAAAAACCGGCTGGTTTGGGTACTTGGCCGAGTGTTTCAACTCGGTTGAGTGTTTGAGTCGGTTCTCGGATAGGATTCCTACTCGGGATCGAATTCTACCTTAAACGGAATTGTTTATTATTTTTTGTATGGATGATTTTGCAGAGTTGGAGTCCGAATAGGACGTGTGGGATGTCACGGTCAGCCTACGAGTTTCGGGAAATATCTTTGACCGGGTTTTGACTCGGTCGCTAAAAGACGGTTTTACCCCTGGTGACGGATTCGACCCAAATTAGCGTTATTTGACTCGAAACGACCCACTGGGCCTGAATTTGAGGTTGGTTTTGTGAGACTTGTATTCCTTAACATGCCTAGGCCCAATATCCATCATTTCGAGCCCATTTCCGAGTACGTCAAGGCGCGTTAGCGTCCGATCATCATCGGGTGTTTGTCGGAAACTACTATAGACACCTGGCGGTCAAAATGTGGGTGTCTACAGATACCTTGGGACAATAGATCTCAGATTCAAATCTCTCTTTCCTGTACTATAATGCGAGTAAGTGCGCTCTTCGCTGAACAAAAAAAACTACTCTTATTATTTTAGTCACTCACATTTGAATAAAAGTGGGTAAATCATTGTGGAGCGGAGGGAGTAAATAACAATTTTGTTTTGTATCTATTTTTAATTTATAACAAGCCTATATCTTTTATGCTTGTATACTCTTTTATGTTAAAATTACCTATTTTCGTAGATTTAATATTATTACTATTAGTTTATTACCTTGATTTGTATTCTCTCTGCTTCATTGATATCTTCCACGTTTCTTTATTATACAATTTCTTTAATTTCTTCCACTTTATTATACCTATTTTATTGTTTTTCTTAAGAAAAATGGAAGAAATCATTGAAACTGAGGTAGTAATTAATTTGCCAATAAATTTAATAAGAGATCTTTTTCTCATACGTGCCCTGAAATATGAGTACAAATTAGGGATGTAATCACCTACAAAGATGAAAAGCATGCACCCTAAGCATTTCTCGTGTACATGAATTGTAGTCCTTATCTTTATTGCACTAATTACCCTTTAATCCCAAGTATATCCCCACACTCTTCTACACTATAAATACTTCTCCATCAACTCATCTAATCACTCAAAACGTAAACACTCACAATTTTTAAAAAAAAATTAAGGTTAATCACAATCAATATGGGGATTAAGGGGAAGAACAACAATGTAGGTACCCTAATGACCATTTTAATTATAGTCGGAGCGATAATGATCCACGGCATAAATGGGCAATTAGTAATATGTAACATACCAGCGCTGAAGTTCATGGCTTGTTATCCTGCCCTACAGGGTTCGAACCCACCACCTCCGACACCAGATTGTTGTAATATTCTTAAGGATGCGGATGAGAAGTGTTTGTGTAATTATGCTAAGTCACCTCTTTTGCCTCAATTTGGGATTGATCCTAAAAATTTCTTAGCCATTTTTGGCAAATGTAACCTTCCTAATTGTAGTTAAGCTTGATTAATTATCCTTGAGAAAAAAAATTGAGCTTAATTGATTAATGTAATTGTTGTATGGTTTATCTTGGAATAAATGAATTAAGAATTATGAAATTACAAAGTATAATACGGAGTATTATGTTTCGTGCTATGCTTTAGTCGATAATTAAATTAATTAAGGCTTCTATTAAATTAGAAGCTAGATCACCTAAATCAAAAACTAGCTAGATATTAAGAATGTTTACTTGATTAAATAACAATTACTAGTACGATTATACGAGTAAAGTAACGACCTAGTAACATTATATTGAGTACGGAGTATTTGATATCGTAGGTAATCGAGTTTATTAGAAAAATCGAACAATTAACAAAAAAAATAAAATCGATCTTGTATAATTCTCAAGAGAAACTAAAATCAATAAGATTGAATCAACTAAAGTCTAAAACCACTCCTTAATTATATTCATGTTTTTATTAAAAGATCATATCCATAAAAACTTAAATAAGATTTTTTTTTTGAAATCAAAACTTAAATAAGATTTAATTAGCAGGCACATGGCTTAAATAAGATTTTTAAATAAAAAAAAAAAAAAAACGTCGCCTGGGAGATTCGAACTCTCGCGGGGAAACCCCATGTACTTAGCAGGCACACGCCTTAACCACTCGGCCAAAGCGACTTTGTTGGTGGAATATTCTACGTTTATTTAGTTATTGAAATGTTATGACTTATGAGAGCAAGGTTTGTTGACTTCTGTTGTTTTACACTGGTTTATGCCTCTATTTCATTTGGAGGTCAATTTATACAGTACTATAGTCTAAAATTATGGCCCAAAATATTAGAGATTTTCGTAATTTAAATTATGATGATATAATCATATAAAGTACGGAGTAAATGATTCACTAAATTAGACTTGTCTTTTTTCTTTTTTCGATGAAAAGAATTGGCGAGTACTCCCTCCATCCCACTATAATGTTCTCACTTTCCTAAAATGGATTTCTCACTATCTTGTTCCCATTTTGATTATTTCCTTATTTGGCTATCAACTTTTACAATATTATCCCTTTTCCTTTTCATTATTTACAATTGTGTCATCATATTTGGTCTAACTATATTTTTTAATTATTTCTTTTGTTTACACTTGGACCCACTTGGAATAAACAACTATATTCCTTAAGAGATGTGCCCATATGAAATGGGAACATCTCTTTGGGATGGAGGGAGTAGTAGTTATGAAATTGATTGCGTAGGAGTTGATAGAAGTGGAGATGCATGTCGGTAGTGGTACGTCTTAATTGGAGACGAGTTTGCTTTGAGTCTTTGACAACTCGTTTAGGCTTGGTCATGTAGTCATGTATTTACAACTAGCACGATACTACTCTGCAGTATGTAAGTGTCTACATTTGCATGAATCATGGCTTAGTATGAGCACGATTTCATGTACAAACAACTACCCGAAAATTCACCAATATCTCACGATCAAATTCATTGTTACGACTAACACGATCCTGTTACATTTGAACAACTTAGGAGTACGATTTCATGTACAAATCAACTATGCGAAAACTCATCAGTACGTCACTACTAAATTCATATTTACGACTAACATGATCTCCTACTAGGTAAGTCACTTGGTAGGAGTACGATTTTATGTACAAAAGCTTATGCATAAACTCATTTTACACTCGAAAAGCTTTCCAATTTAATCAAAATGTCCAATAACACAAACACGGTCGATAAAATGTTACTTCATTAACATAAACATTGTAATCACAATTACAAAAACTCACACCAACATTAAAAAAAACGAATGCAAAGGAAAATGAGATGATGTAACCCCTAGCCACGATTACATAAAACCTAACCACGAGTCCGATAAATAATCCGACCCCTAGCGGAATCATATCGACTAACTTCAACCTTAACCCGATCACCTGGCAAAATCCGAATCGACCCGCGACGCATCTTCCCGGAAACATAACCCAGAATCACTTCACCATTATCGCAATTAACCCAGAACATACCATTAGGAAGTGACTCAGAAATTGTACCTTCATGAACCCATTTTTGCTCTTTATTATTAGTTGAAGAAGATGAAGACGAAGAAGAATTGGAAAATGAACTAAGTATTGGTTTTAGGATTAGGGTTTTGGAGTGATTAATTGGGAATTTGGGGGGAAATGGATTGGATTTGATATGGGTGAAATTTGATGGAAGTTGAAGGAGAAGATAGGAGGATTGGTGGGTGTTGATTTGTGTCCCCATTTTTTTTATTTTTTTGGTTCAAGTTTTTTTTTCCTTTTGTGAGGTTGAGAGGGGTTTTGATGAAGTTGAACGAAGGATTTTGTTGGTGTTTGGGTTATGTTTGTGATGTTGGGCTTTGAAGGGATTGGATTTTACTCCTTCCTAGGGTTAGTTACCGACTGTCAATCCAGGTTCGAGTTCAGATGACATAAGATCGACTTGAAAATATGTGTTTGAGTTCGGAATTGGATCAGAACTCTATTGACTTTTAAAAGTGTAGCTCGGAATGGATCGGGAAAAGGACCGAGTTCGATTCGAGCTCAAATCGATCCCATCTAAATCATTACAGAGTTTTACTTTTAACACTTGTTCACTTTTAAAAGCTTTTCAAAAACATACTGAGTACGAGTATATTTTTAAAAGTAAATACTTTTATAAATGATAAATTAAAATAAAAAATCGATTATAAATGATCAATTAAGATTTAAAATAAAATAACTAAAAAAATGTTTTTAAGCAAGCTTCTAAATGACCTTTGCTAAGATCGAAATCGACTCAAAAAAGCCTGGAATCAATTATCAATTACGTATATAACTAATTTCAAGTCGAGTTTTGACCGAGCTGATTCTGAGAGTTTTACGGACCGGCTCAATCACTTGCGGACTACATCCCAACTCCCAATTGAGCAATATTGTAGGTAGGTGTGAGAATTGAAGAATTAGACACTAAAGATAACCCGATATAAACCACACATAAACAAACCACTCTTTCTGTCTCGGTCATTTGCTGTCATTTGATTAAAATATTCTTCACAAGTTACTCCCTCCGTCCCAATGAATTGTTTGCCTATTCCATATTGGGACGTCTCAGTGAATTGTTTGCCTTTCTATTTTAGGAATGTTTTTTATATGCAATTTGACCATTCTCATGAGTTTTGCTCCACATGTCACTTCTTTATTGGATCCCTTACCCTTGGTGCTAAAACGAAAGGCAAACGATTCATTGGAACGGAGGGAGTATATAAATGACGGAGACGGAGAGGGTAATAAAAGGATATCTGGAGTCGACCACTTTGAACTCGTTCTTTTGGCTCGACTAGCTCACGTGGTAACAAGGGAACACCCCGTCTCGAATCCAACCGGGCCAATGTCAAAGGTTTCCGGCCCAATAAACCTGGGCCCAAACAAATCCAGAGAAATAAAAGTATTCGGGTTGAAGCCGGGTCAAACATAAAGGAGCCTAGCCAAACTTGTCGTAATAAATGCCCATGCTTGCCTGCTTGGGTCACACTTTCCCGGCCCAACCCCCGCCAGCTCGACCCAATGTCTAACTCTAGGCGCTCTACCAAAAAGTATGACCAGATTTCTGAAAATGTCTGGAATTAAACACGACTCGACCAAGATGGGCCGATCAAAAATGACTCGATAGCACTCAAATTAACTTGAAATACTCCAGCATTTAATCTTTAAATTGCGACCCAAATTGACCCAAAATGACGAGACCAAACTCACCCATTTGCCACGTTTGTGTATGAAACGGTTTATGGAGTCATTGAACTATGTACCGAGACTCGGATTCTGATGTACAAGATTGAAGCAGTGCTGCATTATTATTCACTTTTACAGAGGAACTGTATTAAATTCTTGGTTTTTCTGAGTTATTTGCCTGTCGACGACTTACACTTACAGTCAGACTCACAGTTATGGAATATTACAGGAATACTGTCAGATTGCATTCGATACAGCCATACAGGTCCAAAATCAATGTACATCAAAACTCTTCGAGAATAATATATACGGTGTAATATAATCATATAAATCCGTTTCCTGAACCATTCAAGCACAATATCACAATCACACATCATTCACACCTGAACTTCTATAGAAACACATTACTTTCAGACCAATAAAACCTCGACATTACAGGACTAACAATCAAAAACATCATCTATCTATCTATCTATCTATCTATCTATCTCGTTTCTCTTCGATAATGTATTTAAAAACAGTCCTTGTTATCTTCCTATGGACTGTCGCATTCCACAATCCACAGTTAACAAACGGCGACATAAGTCTAATAGACCATCTCTGCAAGGAGACAGGCTTCTACAATGAATGCACAGGTTGTGTAGAAACACTTGCTGGAAGAGACGTTTCAAGTGAAATCGTTGTCCTTCAAGCTGTAATGGAGTGCTCATCGCGCGCCATCTCAGCACTAGACCACGATGCTCGCGTAAATCAACAGTTAACCTCAGACCCAAATTTAAAGGCAGCGTTGACAGTCTGCCTGAACAAAATCGAGGAAATTAAAAAACCGATTACTAATGTCGGAGATCGAGTTAATAAAAGGGATTTCCATGGAGCACAGGGTTACATTGGTAATATTACTACTGTTGTTGGTGTCTGTAATGATGCTGCTAGGTCTAAGGGTGTTAAACTGCCTGATGTCGTCGTTACTGACTTGAATATTATTCAAAGGGATTGGCACGAGATCGTCTTCAAGATGTTGAATGTTATTCATTAGACTTTGATGTAACTTCAGAATGTACTACGACACAAATTCTTGTTTCAGAATAATATCAGTTTATAGATTTGCTCCGCTTTTTAACTGTTTTTTTTTCTCTCGTGAATTATTTACAGTACTAATAGCATTAACAGGAGTATCAGTATTCTATCGAGTTTTAAAGTTAAGAATGAGTGGGTAAGAAAAAGAGGATGATAGACAAATGTAAGGGTAATTTGCGAAGTTGATGATAGTAATTGACAATTTTTTTACGAAATATTGACAGTACTTACTGTTAGCATCAGTAAGACTCTTCGTTCATTCTTACGAGTTATCTGCCAGTCGGCAACTTGCAGTTACAGTTATGGTATTAAGGATTCATTGAGCTCAATACTAGGTGTAGAATCAAGAAATACAGGATTAAAGTCCGAAATCAATGTACTTAAAAACTGTTTAGGATGAAAATAATTCGCTTACATAGAAAGTAGAAACACATCATTTTCCCGGCATTACAATACTCATAATCAACCATTCAACATTCATCTATCTCAATTCCCTTCCAAAATGCATTCAGCACTACTGCAGACACCACAGTCATCATACGGAGACGTCTACCTAATAATCCGAATGTGCAGGGGAACAGACTTCTAAAAAGTACAAACAATGCACTGACTGTGTCGACACAGTCTCAGGAAGAAACATCGACACACAAAAAGCTGTTGTTAAGTCCGTGATCATGACCTGCGCTGCACGAGCTATTCCAGCGTTGTACTCCGATGCACATGTGAATCATGAGAGCACCAAACACCCTAATCTAAAGGCAGCATTGACAGTCTGCCTGGACAAAATCGAGGGGATTCAGAGACCGATTTATGCAGTTAGGGATCAGCATGTCGACAAAAGCGATTTCCATGTTGCAATGAGATATATATATTGGTAAGATAACTGTTGTGGTTGGTGTCTGTAATGCTGCTGCTAAAGGTAAAGGTGTCTCTCTAGCCTCTAGGCTCCGCTTCTTCCCGTCGCTCTATCAGAACTGGGACGGGAATGGGATTGTTCTCAGCTTGTTTACTAGGTTGGCCGGATGGGTCCGAGCTTTTGAATTGGGTTGGGACCGTGTCAGCGTTTTTGGCTTTTGGACCTTGGCAGTGAATTTTTGGTATGTTTTCATGGGCTAAGGGGAAGTTGAGATGGGCCGGGACATACAGGTTAGGGCCAAGAAAAATGACCCAATGTGGCGAGCCGGGCTAGGCCAAGTTGGCTCGTCATATTAGCCACCTCTAATTTTCCATATTATAGACGTGAGTAAGGATAATCTGTATGGACTCGACCCGAGTCAATCAATCAAAGTACGAAACAATGCGCAAATTAATCATGTCGTCTCAATTCAAATTGAGTTTAATCCCTCGATTTTATATTACTAGTTGTCATTCAGAAAAATCATTTAAAATCCCAGTATAATAATCTTACTCACAAATGCTGATATCAAGCAAATAAACTACCACAATAGTACCACTAATATAGTACAGCAACATGATTAGTACACCCTTGTCATTAAACACAAAGTAGTTAATCAAACAGATCATAATTCACGATCCTACACCCAACAATTACCCACTTTTAATTTAATATAGGATGGCATTTCATAAAGATTTTCTAAATAATTATTTTAATAATGAGGATGATTTGTCTTTAACCCGTCAGGTTGTGTTTCTAACACAAATTCATAAATTAGTTAATCACTCGTGGTCAAAATTCCAAAGTTCAGATTAAGGAAAACGGATCTGTGAGATTGAGGCAGATTTTGACAGGTCTATTAGTATTGGAATATGAGATTCAGGTCAATTAATTACTCACAAATACTTACATAGCTACATCAATCAAATTATATATATAACTAGCCCCTGCAAGCGCGAACTTGTGGGAGTCGTATGGCTTGAGACTATGTCTTTTACACTTCGAGTCTGTCGTCCACGGACAGTTTACCCTGGTGTGCGTGGTTTGTAGGCTATGCGTACCCAGAGCGCACAAAAAAGGTAGCAGTTGCGGGTTCCCTCGGTCATCAAAAATAAATAAATTATATAACTACCTTATCATTCAGTGTAAGTCTCGTTAGAAACCGTCTCTCGCTCAGTTAACATAAAACATAGAAAAAAGTGAAATCTTTCGCTAATGTTATCGAAATTGTTAGGAAATAAGTGTCTAGTAATTGTCTTTTCGGATTTCGAATTGACTTATGATCTGAATCTGTTTAATTAGGAAAGTTTCCTAATTAATATATCTGACCTATGGTTCTTTATTGTATAAGTTTCCTAATCTGTTTAAATTGAGAGTGTTATATAAAGCAATAATATCTCTACTCTAGAAAGATATCTAAGCTCACGTCAAATTAATAAAACTATTTGACAAGTTGTTAATAAAGCAAGTAAATTTATTCTCTCGATTTTACGTTCTTAATTTGTTTGTTTTTTCTTCCGTCATAACAGAAACATCCATCTTTAACCATAAAGTTAATGGAAGAGATCATGATTCATGATCCTACACCCGACAATCACCCATTTTATTAACATTCCACTTCCTATTTTTCCAACCTGCCCATGTGCACCACATTATTATTCCCTTAATCACAACCCTATTTAAACCATTTCTCAACGAAATTAACAACCGACCTAATTAACCTAAACTTCTAGTTCTAACAAAAACCCTCCTTAATCTTCTCTCTAATCTCAAATTAAACCCAAATGAGCACAACTAAACCCATTTCACTCTCCCTTGCATCCCTCTTCCTTGTTATTATTATATCATATACCGTCTCCTGCTCCTGGTCGGCTGAGCCATGGACCCTATGGACCGTGTTTTTAGCCCTAGCCACGGTATGTCTAGGGTTGATGTGCTTAGTCATAGTGGCTCGAACCACAATGGTAGCTTGGATCGCGGTTCTAGTCCTACTTGCTTTCTCGGGGAAACGACGTCGTGTTTTAGCACATGAAGGAAGGAAGATTACGATGGACGTAGCCATGCATGTAATTAAGGTCATGCTTATAGAACCACCACGCCGGTTTATAACGTTTATTTGTGTTATGCTCCAAGGAACAAGATTCTGATTTAGTTAATACAGAGCAAAAAAAAAAGGATATATTATAGGAGCTAGCTTAGTAATTGTATTTATTTATTTTCTAAATTGGAATTATATATACTTAATGGTGCTCTTTATGTAATTAATTAGGTGTACTTTACGAGAGAGTTCAATCATTTATTCATTTGCAAATGCATGAACTTTGTTCAACCGGAATCATGAAGACGACTCTTATATCAATTACAAATCGTAATAAGTTTATGTTACTTGCCGAAATTTCAACGATAAAACTAGCTAGACAACGACTTTAATGATATATAATTGTATCGAGAATCACAGTACATATAGACATATAGTCCGAGTAAAGAAACATCCCTTGAATTAAAAGTAATTTTACTTATTCCATCATCGTCCTAAGTCATACCATAGTTATTCTTCTTAATTATTTCGATTAAAACCTGGTAAAACAAAATATGGAAATTCTCTTTGTATCATTTTTTTTTTCGATGATCAAATAGGTAGAATAATTGAATTGAAGTGAAACAAAGTTGAAAATAATAGCGGAAAAGGCGGCCTTAATTAGTCCGCTAGACGGCATACGATGATATCGTACAAAGATGATAACTTTCCATGAAACTTCAGCTGCTAAAAAAGGACAAAGAAGCGTGTAAGATAAATTGTTTAGTGAATTAGTGATTGAATATATATGAGACTAATGATAAGATTATGTCGTATGTATGTATTTGCCTAATTGTGTGGACGAAAGGGTAATTAGTTACTTTAAGATCTGTAATTATATACTTTAATGACAATCCGCAGAGGAATATGTACGTTCTGCCTGATCGATCTAACATGCATGCTGTTAAAGTGTTAAATGTCTAAGGCTGTTTAGTTTTTATTAAGACAACAATTTCCTTCATCTAATACAATATTATTAATTAATGGTTATGAATCTGAATTTGTGAGACGGTATTATGATCGTTTGTAATGAAATTAAACTTCGAAATGGAAGAGTAATTGTAAACCACACATTGATGGCCTAAAAAAGGAAAGTGGGACAAAAATCAAACTCAGTCCAAAAAGGAAAGTAGGACAATAAAAAGGAAAGTGAGATAATAATAGGAACTTGGAGGAAGTAATAAAATTCATTCCACGTGTGACAATAATCTAATCATGTGGGGTTTTGAAGTTTGATTGCTAACAATTTCATTCGTTAATGTAATACTGTGCACAATATTAATTAATAATGGTGATATATGAATATGAGTTGCACAAAAATTTATATGAGACCGTCTCACGGTAATTTATCGTGAGATCTCTCATACAAGAGGTGGTTACTAAATTTGTAACCACCCTTTGTGTGAGAGGTCTCACGATAAAATTATCGTGAGACGGTTTCACAGGAGAGTTATTGAGTTGCGACACCGTAGTTTGTAATGAAATTATACTTCCAGAAGAATTCTTTCTACTTGTTAATTAGGTGACAGGTGTAATAGGATTGATTTATTTTTTCCACACAATTTTTTATATTCTTTATTAAATTTAAAAAATATATTAAAACTAACTTTAATTAGATTGTTTATAAAAGTTGGACTCTCTAATATTGCTCGAAAAATTATTGTTTTATAATTATTAACAATAAAAAAATCAAGTAGAGAATCTTTTAATTATTATAATACAGTATAATTTAATTTATTATATTAATGTGATATTTTATAATTTCATCTAAAAATCTTATAAAATTTAATCCGTATTATATTGATTGATTAGCTGATTGCATATATTTTATAAATATATAACTTTTTTTTGAGGAAAACGTAGCCCATTATATTAGATCAATCTCCGACAACTCAATCGCCGTTGTCGGGAAATCAGAAATAGAGACGTACTTGTCACCCACCGAATTACAGAATCTGGCCATCCAGTGAGCGACAGTATTACCGCTACGCTTAATGTGTAAACAACGAGAAAAGGAAAAGCGATCTAGCAAAAAATAAATGTCATCGAAATATATATTGTATGCTGAGTAATGTATAAATAAGTGAATCTTACTTTCAAAAAAAAAAAAAGTGAATCTTTTTATTTTAAGGTGCAATTTAAATTGAAAAAATCAAAAATTTGTATTGAATTTCACTAAACTAGGGACATAAATGTAATTAAAGGAATATAGTAAAAATAAGTTACGTGATATAGTAGACTAGTAGTCCCCTCAATTGCTACTGCTACGGAGTACAACTGAAAGATTGATCCTCACAATTGAGTAGCCAAGGGACTCGCCACTTTCGCGCTATAAATAAATATAAATATAAATATAAATAGAGAGAGTTTGCGATTGATTCATCATCTCCTACCTCCCAAAATCAAACCCTACACAGAATTCTACAGCAATTTATTTATTATTTATTGAGCCCTGATCTCAGTTCGATTTTTTATTAGTTGGATTTATTTCTGGTTGCTTTAATTTCTCTCACCATTCCATATCTTACTTGCTAGCTATCAGGTTAGTTTTTGATGGAGGGTGATGAAGATGAAAGGGTTTGTAGGATTGAGAATATGGACCGGATTACACAGTTGCCGAAGCCTATGATCCTTGGCATATTATCCCGTCTTCCTTTACGGGATATTTCTCGAGCATCCATCCTATCCAAGTCCTGGAAATACTATTGCAGTTTATACCCCATTCTGAATTTCAATAATATCTCATTTGCATTGCGATATAATAAAGAAATGAATGAAATAACAATATTGGATATGTTTATGGATGATGTGGATAAACAGTTGGCTAGTACACAACTAAATTCACCCATTCGGCGATTAGTATTGATCGTGGAAATTCATGATACCATCTACTTTGCTCGTGTCGATAAGTGGATGGAGTTGATGCAACAAATTAATATTGAAGACTTGTCTATTTATGTGGGAACGGAGTCCTACTACTCTTTGCCTAACATCAAGGTTGAAGACTTGCCTAAATTGTATGAAATTCCATTTTCGGTGCTGGCTTTGAAAGGTTTGCGCTCACTTTTTGTTCAATGGTGCAAGCTGGGTTGTGACACAGGTGACGACCCCGTCACCAGATTTTGTTCTCTGCAGCAGCTGCATTTGTCTGATGTTTTTATGGATAGGCATGTATTGGATAGCCTGATAAGGTTTTGTCAGGGGATTGAAGATCTAGTCCTTAACGACTGCATTGTCGAGGTTGAAATTCTAGAGCTCTCGAAGTTTCGTAAGCTCAAAAAGGCTTTTATTGGGATCAACTATCCCGAGTTTGAGTATGTTGACATCGTAGACACTAATCTTGAGTGCATTGAATGTCATTCGGATTCTCAAATGGAACTTTATATCAACCCTGCTGCGTGTGCTAGCATTAGAAAGCTTGTCTGTATGTCGTGCACAATCAGACAGGCCGACTTGCTTAAAGATCTTACTTCTACCTTTCCAATTCTCGAAGAAGGTGTTTTTGAGCTCAATGATATCGCTTCAATAAAAGCAGCTAGTAATGCTCTTAGGAAGTTAACTTTGGGTGGTTATCCATTTAATGTGAAGGAGGTGTATATTGATTGTCCCGGTTTAACATTGCTTGATTGCCAGACTAATGGTGTGGAAGATTTATACGTTAATTGTCCGAAACTGAGAGACTTCAAGTATAATGGCACTACACTTCCCGATCGTGTTTTCTGTGGTTCAATGCCTCATCTAGAGTGGAGTAGCATTAGTATATTGGGGGATGAGGCTTATGACACATTGTGGTTGATTAAATTGAGGAAATTTCTCATACTCTTTAACGGAAATACGACCTGCGTTTCTTCGTCCTTTAAATCGCCAATGGTGAGTACTGAGTACCCATCGATCTCTTTCTAGACCGTCTCATTTCTTTTCTTGCTTTTATTATATATACCTCATAGAGTTCATTTGGTTTTGCAAGGCAACAATGGTACGTGATGAGGTTGTAGAAGCAGTTGATTATTCCCCGCGACACAATATTCATTTACGTCTGCAAAATCACAGTAGAAACGTGGAAAATGGAACTGCCCTTGTGGATGACTTGCTCTGGATTATTCGTCCGGCCGAATTAACTCTTTGGTGTGGAGCGTACGAGGTGGTCAAGGTATTTCATCCCTACTACTACTACTACTACTACAGCTTCAACCATGTACATGTCTTTTCACCGTAACCCAACTATCTAGCCTCGCTCGACCAAACTCATCATGATTCATGCTAATGCTATTAGTTTTGTGTTTGTGTTTGCAGTACCTGTGTGAGATTTTGTTTATGAAAGCAGAGGTACCTTGTTGGATGCAAGTATTGGAAGATTTCGGTGTAGAGTGCGAGTGCTCGTTGGATGTTTCGATTACAAAGGATAATGTGGCGGCTTTCCTTGAGCAATGTCCAACCCTCTTCGGATTCACCGAGTTCAAGTTTCAGTGGTCCTCCAAATAGCCAGGAATTCACCAATTCTGCCTTCTTTTCAAATCATTCTTACGTTTTTGAACTAGTTTTGAGAAAATGAATCCAGCTACGTTCCACCAGTAGTACCTTTTAGCTTGTCCACGAGACGTGAAAAATAATTACCTCCAAACTTATTTTAAGTAATGTTCGGATTATTTAACATGTAACTTAATTTATTTTCCTCTTGAAAGAGGTATTTTTTTTCTTTGTTCTAGGTTTCAAATTGTGCCAAGAAATGTACATGAGTGGTCAATTTTCCAACTTTCCTCGTGTGATGAAGCTATATTTAGGTGATCACTTCATTGTCCTGCTTGGTGAAACCATGTTAATTAGATCCAAAAAGAGTTCATCCAAGTTAGGTTTGGATCAACGCAATTTGGGTTACTTGCTTGGGTCGAATCTCCCCTTCCCTCTATTGCAATGCAACTCGGTGACAGGGCAAATGACGAAAGGCGCAGAAAAATTGTCATTAGTGTTTCTTAAAAGTCGTGGAGTTTTTTTTAGGCAATTGTAGGATCCTCTTACTGCACCAGTGGACAGACTTGACACTTATGCCTACTGGTATAGAAAGTAAACTGGAAGGGATGATAGCATGGACTGAATAAGAGTTAATCTTCCTGGCCCGCTCGCGATAGAAGACAACTAACTATTCCATGATTGAATTCTTTTCTGCAGAGGAATCCAAAGTTTTGGATCTTTTTCATTGACCCGTTACCTGCTGTGCTTAGATCAAGGGGAATACCCAAATACTCGGTATTTCCCAAGACCATTTCTTGGGTCAGTACCAAAAAGGCTGAAATTTTGAAACATGGGCTGAAGAAAAGTGAGGATTTGTCGCCATTCGACTAACTTCCTTGAAAGTATTTCCGTACAAAGTACAAAAATATAGGGCGACAATGGATCTCCCTGTCGAATACCTTTGGTTGGGTAGTAGAATTGATCTGTCGCCTCCCCATTAAGAAGTAACTGACAGCTTACCGAGGAGATGCACTTCGAAATAAGCTCCATCATGTTGGTGGGGAATGTAAGATATATATTATGATTTCGATTATGAAATCAGTCCCATGATCATTATAGATTTGAGTTAATTCAACCCTAGTACAATCGGTGAACGGAAAAGCGGACTAACCTTGGTCCATGTCTTACGACGCACTCAATAACAAGAAGAATAAAGACCCAAATATGATTCTCCTCCTTAACCCGTTTCCTTAACGTTCTCAGTATGATGGAGAAGAGAACCCTGCCTTTCACAAACTGTTTTCCTTTATTTTGAGAAGATGAAGATAAGATAATGTTTTCTGTTACTGATATGTATATGGATATATACAATTATACATGTCAAGGGATGTGTTTGTTCATAACTCAAATCGTTATATCTCTTCGTGAAAAGGCACTTCGTGATATTGGGTAAGGTCGGAAGGAATATTTATTCCCGACTTTAATTACTTTAATTGAGACCGATCCATCGCGGTGTCGTCTTTTATATTAAAGTCCCGTTAAATGTGAACTCGTTATTTACAAACCCGAAAGACACAAGGCCATAAGAATATAAATATTCCAACATTCTCCCACTTGGCCTTAGTGTCACTTAAAGGATCAATAATTATAATGTTCACCTTAAATTGAGCTCATTAAACTTTCTATAAAACATTAATAGATTTAGAATTAATTGAATCATGGCGGTCACACATCATTCTGCGACATGATCCCTTCCATGTATCACAATTCAATCCTAACTCTTAACTATCTCTAATTTGAGAAAATACAATAATTCTCAAAACGATCACATGTAATCTCCAATCATAAATGTATACATATATCATAATGATCACATGTACTTTATAGAGAAACATAACAATAAATGATATCAAAATGTCATAAACATAATATGAGCACACTACTTTTACATTAGCAAGGCTTTATCTACAACACCCATGCGCTCTACATGGCCAATAAACGCTTTAGGTGGTAATCCCTTAATTAACGGATCGGCTACCATTACATCCGTCCTAATATGCTCAATTGACACTCTACGTTTCTGCACATCCTCTTTAACTGATAAGTATTTCAATTCAATATGCTTAGCACCCGTAGAGTACTTATCATTTTTAGCGAAGAATACGGCTGCTTCATTATCACAATAAATTCTCAGTGGCTTGGCTATACTATCGATGATTCCAAGTCCCGAGATAAAGTTCCGCATCCACAATGCATGAATAGTGGCTTCAAAGCATGCCACAAATTCAGCTTCCATAGTGGAGGTAGCAAAGATAGATTGTTTTCCACATTTCCATGATACTGCTCCCTCAGCTAATAGAAAGACATAACCAAATGTTGATTTCCTAGTATCTTTACATCCGGCATGGTCTGAATCTGAATATCCAATAACCTCTAGATCATTATCGGATCTCCTATATGTAAGCATGAACTCCTTGGTTCCTTGCAAGTACCTGAGCACTTTCTTTGCAGCTCTCCAATGGTCCATCCCGGGATCACTTTGATACCGACCCAACATTCCAACAGCAAAGCTGATGTCTGGTCGAGTACATGTTTGAACATAGTTCAAGCTCCCAACCACTGATGCATAAGGAATTCTTTCCATTTCTTTTCGTTCTAGCTCATTCTGGGGGCATTGCATTTTACTGAACTTATCCCCTTTCTGTATAGGAACGATTCCGGGCGAGCAACTCTCCATTCTATATCTCTCTAAAATTGTATTGATGTAAGTTTTCTGAGACAGTCCTAACAATCCTTGTGATCTATCACGGGTTATTTCAATCCCAATCACATAGGATGCCTCACCCATATCTTTCATCTCAAAATTTTTAGAGAGGTACTTCTTTACATCATGTAACATACCCATATTATTCTGATAGTCGGGATTTGTCGTCAATCCTACCATCAAACAAACCAACTAACCTAAACTAGAATAGCAAGGGCAAGTCGGGTCGAATCCACAGAGAGATCGGGAATGAGTACTAGTTCGGTCTCGAATTACAAATTAGCTACGCGAATCGATTGATAAGAGTGATTGAACTAGATAAACTAACTAATAAATACATAAAGAAACTAAAAATCTAAAACTAGAAATCTAAAGAAACAAAGAGATATGAAATGATGTAATCAAATAAGAAAAGGTACTAAGGGACGATGTCACCCGCGACTTATTCAAATCACGCTAACGAATGCCAAGTATCGAGGAAGTCGGGTTCTCGAACAAGGGCAAGGCGCATTCTAGGTCGGTCACCTCCCTCCCAGGCTCGTGAAACGACTAATTACCCCGTTTACCTCCCTCCCGGGTTCGTAAGACGGAATCCTAAGGTCTAGACCGGAGACTCACTCCCGTGATGTTCCCCAAACTAACCCAAGTCAATGAAAAGCACGCTAATCGAAACTAGTGTTAGGGATACCCCGCTCAATTCCCACTCCCGTGTTCAACTAAGTAGAGTAAGGCAAGATAAAGGGGAAGAATCGACAATTAATCCTAATCGACTCCCGTCGATGACCAAGGGACTAAATTCGACTCAAACCCCATAGACCAAGGTTGTCCATAAATCCCCAACACATCCCCATCCAATCACTCAACTAAACCAATACAAGGCATACAATCGCGCAATTCAAACAAATCGGGGATTCATCTACCCCTAGTGAGAAAACTACTCACTACCCATAATTATATTAATCAAAACACAAATAATTACCCTAAACATAATAATAAGCCTAAAGAAATAATAAAGATAAGAACTTTGGCTAATGAAATAAATTAAACTAAGCTAAACTACACATACTAATTACTCAACATAAAGATGAACCCAAACTAAGAATCATATTTCGAAACATAATAAACTATAAATACATAAACTTTAAGTGATTAACAATCTAAACATGAAATAAGATAAAATCGAATCAAATAAAATAGAGATGAAATTATACTGAGAATAAGGAAATCTAGAATGATTAAGAAAATATTAGATAAATAAACTAATTAAAGTAATTAATTAAACAAAAAAGGAAAGAAGGGAAAAACAGAGGAATTGGGCTCCTGCTCTCTTCGATCTCCTCGCACTCTACTGCTGCCCCTGTTTCTCTCTACTCTCTACTCTAAAACCCTTTGAAAATCCCTACTTTCTCCTCTCTACTCTAAACAAAATCAGCCTCCTTTACAATTTTGGTTTTTTTGTCTAAGTACTCAACATCTCACAAAACAAAATAAAGAAAAAGACTTAAACACCCTCCATTTAAATGTAAAGAAAATGGAGTGAATGCAAGGGTAGGAAAGTCATTTGCTTCTTCAAGTAAGACAAACATCCAAATCAACAACTGAGCACGGTGGCTTCGTTGCGCACGGTCGATTAAGCACGGCAGCTACGTCCCTGAATCGGTTACGCACGGCTGGACGTGCGTGACGCACGGTGGCTGAGATGACGGGTCGCAGCTAGAGGTGGTGGTCCGATGGTGCTCCGGCGACGGTGCTGCTGCTCGATAGTTGACATTGGTGGTCGACGGCGGCTATCGGAGTGTGGTGGTGTGTTGGGTTGAATTGGGGATGAATTGATTAATGAAGCTAATGGGAATGGGGAAATGGTATGAAATGGATAATGATTGATTAGAGTTTGATTGTAAATGAATTGAGTTGGAAATGGAGGGATGAAGGATTGAAGATGATGGATAATGGAGGCAGAGGGATGATGAAGGTGGTAAATGGTAGATGGATTGATTGATGATGGAAGATGATTGTACGATGATGATGGTGGAGGGAGTAGTAGAATGGGTCAAGTCAAACTTGACCTTCATTTGGGTTAATATGAAAATGGGTTTTAATGAGTTTGAGTATTGGATTTGGGTTAATGAAAAATGGGCTAATGAAGTGATAGGTTTGGTCTTCACTTGTTTTCATCCGATTTTTGCCATCTTAACCCGTCTTGACTTGTTTAGGTCTTAGTCAACTCGATCCTTTTCGGTACCTACAAAATCAAATATCGAAGCAGTACCAAAAATTCCAAGAAATATGCTAAAACGACATTATTAAGCTAGACTCGACTAATAATCAAAATTAAACGTAAAATGACTAATTACTAACAAATCGGGTTATAAAATTGATCGAATAAGAGTAGAAATATGGGGCAAAAACCGGTAAAATCACGAGTTATCATATTCGCAGCTAGCAAAATATCGTCAACCTACAGAACTAAAATTACAAACTTACTCCCACTGATTTTCATATAGATACATCGATCAACGATGACCTCTGTGAAACCATATGATGTGATAGTATCATTAAACTTTAAGTACCACTGTCGGGAAGCTTGTTTTAGTCCATATATCGACTTCTTCAGCCTACAAACCTTGTCCTCATTACCTGGAGCTAAAAAGCCCTCAGGTTGCTTCATATATACTTCCTCCTCAAGTTCACCATTTAGAAAAGCGGTTTTCACATCCATTTGGTGAAGCTCGAGATCATAATGAGCTACCATTGCCAACACAATTCTTAAGGAATCCTTCTTAGATACTGGAGAGAAGGTTTCCTTATAGTCAATACCGTCTTTCTGAGTAAAACCTTTGGCGACAAGTCGGGCTTTGTATCTTTCTATGTTCCCCTTAGAATCCTTTTTGATCTTATAGACCCATTTCGAACCAATGGTCTTGGACCCTTCAGGTAACACAACTAAATCCCACACTTTATTATCATCCATTGATTTCATCTCTTCTTTCATAGCAATTAACCACTTTTCAGAATCGTTACTTTCTATGGCTTTTTGGAATGAGACAGGATCCTCACTAATGCTCAAGTCACATTCACTTTCCACATGATAACACACATAATCATCTGAAATAGCAGGTCTTTTATCTCTTACAGACCGCCTTGGTTGTTCATGTGGTGTATCATGTGGTGTATCATTTCCTCCTTGAATTGTGACTTCTAATTCATTGTTATTGTCATTTTGTGGATGTTGAACATCATTATGTTGCTCCATTGTGTCATTTGACTGTATAGATACAATGGGTACAACTACTTTAGGTGCAACTTCAGGAGGGTGAATTTCTTCCCGAATTTCATGAATATCCACATTTCGTGGTTTATCACTCCCACTAGTTTGACCATTCTCAATGAATCTAGCATTACCAGTCTCAACTATTCTCGTACTGTGATTAGGACAGTAAAATACATACCCCTTTGACTTTTCAGGATAGCCAATGAAAAAACCACTGACCGTCCTAGAATCTAGCTTCTTTTCATGAGGGTTATACAACCTCACTTCAGCTTGGCAACCCCATACTCTAAGATGTCTTAAGCTCGGCTTCCTTCCCGTCCACAGTTCATAAGGAGTCTTAGGAACTGACTTACTAGGAACCCGATTTAAAACATAGGTTGCAGTTTTTAATGCATAGATCCATAAAGAAAGAGGTAAAGAACAATTACTTAACATGCTCCTAACCATTTCAATTAGAGTACGATTCCGCCTTTCAGCTACACCGTTCTGCTGAGGTGTACCTGGCATAGTATATTGAGCACAAATGCCTCTATTTTCAAGAAGCTTTGCAAATGGACCGGGACACTGACCATTTTCGGTGAACCTTCCATAATATTCACCACCTCTATCCGATCTCACAATTTTTACCTTCTTTTCTAGCTGCCTTTCTACCTCATTCAAGAATATCTCGAGGACATTCACAGAATGGGCCTTTTCATGCAGTAGATAAGTGTATCCATACCGTGAGTAATCATCAATAAAGGTGATAAAGTACTTTTCACCACTCCAAGAATGAAGGAGCGTCAAAAGGTCCACAAATATCAGTGTGTATAATTTCAAGTAGCTGAGAACTTCTCGTGGCTGGTTTCTTTACTGTGTGTTTAGTATGCTTACCCTTAATGCATTCTATACATACATCTAGGTCACTAAAATCTAATTGAGGAAGAATTTCATTCTTTACCAACCTCAATAACCTTTCTTTAGATATGTGACCTAGTCTTTGATGCCACAAGTAAGCTGAACTTTCATCTGATGCACTACGTTTAATGCCTCTACTCTCAACATGATACAAAGATTCAGAAAAATTAATATCAAGATTGAACTTATAAAGAGAATCGCATAAAGTACCACTACCATAATAGTAATCATTCAGGTACAAAGAAAATAATCCAAGTTCAAACTTAACTTTAAATCCTACATCATCCAATTTACTTAAAGATACGAGATTTCTAGCACATTCGGGTACATAAAGACAATTTATAAGATCTATTTGACAACCAGTGTCTAAGATCAAACGATAGGTCCCAATGCCCTCAATTCGTGCCTTCATCCTGTTTCCCATGGCCGGATAGATATTCATTTGGTCCTCTTATGGGCCGGATCGAACTGAATCCCTGTTTAATATGAGAAACGTGAGTAGTAGCACCAGAATCTAACCACCAGGTATTATTAGGCACTTCAATAAGGTTTGATTCAAAGCATACAGAACAATAATGCATACCTCTCTTTTCGAACCAATCTTTCATTTTTGGACATTCTTTCTTGAAATGTCCCTTTTTCTTACAAAAGTGACACTTCAAATCCTTTTTCATCTTACTTTCGGGTCCTTTAATGTAAGATTTGCCCTTGTTTTTGCCTTTCCAACCTGGTGTGCTCTTGCTGCTGCTGGCTCCTTCATGACCTACAAGATGGACAACTGGGGTTTTTGCCTTCTTTAATCTCCCTTCCTCCTGAATGAGCATAGCCTTTAACTCTTGAAGTTTCCATTTAACCGTTAATGTGTTATAATTCACTTGAAACTGGCTAAACTCATCAGGTAGGGAATTAATGACAAATTGCACCAAGAAGGAATCATTTACTTCCATCCCTAGCTTCTTTAACTTTGCTGCCAGATTTGACATTTCTGTCACATGAGTATGCATTGATTCCGAGCCGTTCAAGTCATATTTCTTATTAGTCAGTTCGCTCATAAGACTACCCGTTATTGACTTGTCCGCCAGCTCAGATTGGGAGCACTCCTTTATCTTTTTCAAGAATTCCCTTGCTTTCTCTGTTTTAGGCATTGATGGCTTAATACTTTCCGCCATTGTCAATCTCATGAGGGTTAAACTCAGCCTGTTAGAGCGTTCCCACGACTCATATAAGGAAATTTCTTCCTTAGTGCTCTTGTCAGTTATGGCTGAGGGTTCCTCATTAGAAATAATGGCTAGGTCGAGTGCCATAATACCCAGTGTGAACCGGATTTCCTCGGACCATTCATCATAGTTCAGCCCATTAAACTTAGTAACAGAGTTAGCGGATGCAGGTAAATTAGATGAGACTGCAAAAATTTACACATGCTTAACCTATTAGTGCTTTGAAAACTTAATACAAATTCAGTAACATTACATACACATTTAAGTAACCTTTGGGCAATACTAAAATGCATATATATACTACAATTGATGTTATAAATACTTTAATAGTCAATTATCAACATACCAAAATTTTAAATGAATGACATCTTTGGACATACATAACATTCAAATTTCGTACAAATAATAATTTAACCCTTTCATATTATTATCTATATTTCATGTTCCTCCTTTGGGTGGTCACATAAACATACATAATAAAATATAGGACTTTAATATATAGCATCTCTATAATATGGTCTAAAAAAAACATTTAAACTTTTCATATATTTAAGGGTATCATAACAAGGTCACTTTGGTGACTAACTTGTACATACAATATAAACATTTAAACTTTAATGGATAATTTTCATTATAATGTGTTAATTTTTCATAAACACAAAATTTACCATCACAATGAAAGCATTATGGTGAAAGTAACACAATTCAACAATAGAGTAGTTTATAATGTACCGACTATTTATATACCTATTGTTCATTAATCCATACAATACCATACGCAGCGGAAGAAAATTATAAACATTGTGAACATTGATGTACAGACAGTATTAGATTCCACACATGATGAACCCTTAATAACATGAATTTCCTGATTATATATATCATGTACAAGAAGATGATGGTATGAAATTATTAGTCAAAATCATCAAACCATTATAGTCTGTATTCACAAGCATGTCATACGAGTTGCATTCTGCCTTAATAATGAATTACTGACCTAAGGCTTAATTTATATCATTGATGACATAATACCTTATCCTAAACCGACATATAATTATTAATTTATTGTAGATCAATTATGCAACATGACTGACTATCTAGTATCATGCACAAATACTTGCACGAATTCATGTGAAGTGATTAAAAACAATAAATAAGATTAATTCATGAAACAATATGCATCAACAAAACAGTACGTCCAAATATTGATCATAATGAGCATATTGTATGCCTTGATATAATAAATTGCCTTAATATAATAATCAACAAAACAGTACGTCCAAATATTATGCCTTGACATAATAAACATATAATCATTGCCTTGCATATATTATAAAATCAGTATGTTTATAAATTAAATCATGAGACACGCATCATCAAGACAATTATTATACGCATATTATTGTGCCTAACAATGAATACTGATTTAATAAACAATCATACAGAAACTTTATACTCCAATGCATACTGATTTATAATCATCATTATAACCATCATTGTACCGCAAAATATACTAATGCAGCGGACAAAAAATATAAAAATTTATGATGAATTTACTTCGTGCGATGTAGAATGAGTATCACCGATACAAAACAGAGAAAGAATTCATGGATAAACTTTTTCGAGTAAATTAATCCAATCTATAAAGGCTCTGATACCAACTGTAAGATATATATTATGATTTCGATTATGAAATCAGTCCCATGATCATTATAGATTTGATTTAATTCAACCCTAGTACAATCGGTGAACGGAAAAGCGGACTAACCTTGGTCCATGTCTTACGACGCACTCAATAACAAGAAGAATAAAGACCCAAATATGATTCTCCTCCTTAACCCGTTTCCTTAACGTTCTCAGTATGATGGAGAAGAGAACTCTGCCTTTCACAAACTGTTTTCCTTTATTTTGAGAAGATGAAGATAAGATAATGTTTTCTGTTACTGATATGTATATGGATATATACATGTCAAGGGATGTGTTTGTTCATAACTCAAATCGTTATATCTCTTCGTGAAAAGGCACTTCGTGATATTGGGTAAGGTCGGAAGGAATATTTATTCCCGACTTTAATTACTTTAATTGAGACCGATCCATCGCGGTGTCGTCTTTTATATTAAAGTCCCGTTAAATGTGAACTCGTTATTTACAAACCCGAAAGACACAAGGCCATAAGAATATAAATATTCCAACAGGGAAGCCATAGAATTCCAACGTTGCCCGAATGAAATTCCAACTAATTAAGGCGGTCGTATGCTTTACTTAAATCTGCTTTGAATGCCAGTAGTCCGTGGATCGTACGCCTGCTGGTAGATATTTTGTTGACGATCTCTTGGGCTATCAAAATGTTGTCTGTAATCTGTCTTCCTAGTCTGAAAGCATTTTGAAATGGTCCTATGATACTAGGAATATATAGGAAGAACCTTCTGCATTCTACTTTCACTATTAATTAGTTATGCATTTGGTCACTATTTTCATAGCCACATTGCATAAGCTGATTGGACGATAATGTTCCACTTTTTCCGGGGCATTGTTTTTCGATAGTAGGGTTATTAGGGTTTTATTGAGGCGATTGCATGCTTCACCCTCGTTCAAAATATGCAGTATCGTTGTAAACACATCCTATTTCACAAAATGCCAGCCCTTTAGAAATAATAGTGCCGGAATCTCATCTGGTCCAGGTGATTTTTGTGCACCAATTTGGAATATGGCCTTTTTAATTTGCTTTTTTGTGTAAGGCTTAGACAGTTCACTTCCCTGCAGAGCCGATATGGACTCTATATGGTGTGGAAACACCCTCCGTATTTTTACATTTTCTAATAAAGTTCTTTAAGACAACCCTTAGGATAGTTACCCATTACCGTTGGATATTTCTACTGAATATGAATCTATAATACATAGTGATAATATGTCCTTGCTGTCAATTTGTTTTTCAAGGGAGTATATGTTTGAATGACTTTTATTATGTGGAACCCTATTACTTATAAGAAGAAAATTTCATCAGTCATCGTTATTATGCAGTTGGGAACACCCTATCTATATTTTTTTGCCGACCAAGAAAGAAATATTGACTAGGACCTGAAGCCCAAAAAAGTAAGTTCATGAGCCTCCATGTTTTTTTAGAACCCTAGGAACATAATAAAGACTCAAACAATGAAAAAACATAAGTGAGAAAAGTTTCCGATGATGCGAGAGATCACGGGCATAGGTTTCGATCCTATGAAGTGAAAAATCAGAACATTTTTAACCTAACCTAGTTCAAGCTTAAAGCAAAAGTGATGCGGAGTATTCATTCCACGACTTTACTCACACCATCGATTGCAAATCATAACATTTTTCTGTCTTGTAAATTCATTTACCACAAGTCAAGATATAACTAAAGTGGTAAATTCATCCAAAAAAACACGTTTAGAAATCTCTTACTCCAACATGAAGTTTGAGATTTGATTCTTACCAACCGCTAATTGAATCAAAATTACTACGTTACCGAAAAGTACGTTAATTTCATTTCTATTACAGAGTATACGGTAGTATTTCTCATCAAAATAAATGTTAATCAAGGTGTAGGTGCATAGAATGTCTGCCCAACCCGAGGCAAGCGGGCGTGTACATGTGTGGATTAAGGTCAAACTCACACACACCCATAAAAGACTCCCTATATTACAACTTTACAAGTGATCAAACAAGGAGGAAGCTTATAAACATAATGTCTTCCTCTTATTTTTCCAATGGAAGCTAAAAAAACAGGCCAACTTTGTCAATGTGGAATAAATCCCAACTAGTCGCTATACCCGTGCACTACACAGGACTATGTTGTTTTATATCCTTTGTGATTAGTTCATCTATTTGATGTATTGCCTAATATTTATTTATATATATTTTTGTAAATCTTACATCTTATTGATAACTTTATTTACTTGCAAAGTCTTTATAATATGATAAAAACAAATGCAATAATGCATTATTTGAGGTTAATGTGATAATTCTAGAGTCATTACCAATGACCTACTGGGCAGGGTGGTACATTTTTCAGACCGTCTTCAACTCAGTTTGAGTTTCTAGGAGCATAAGACAAAATGATTAAATCAACCCAATTACATTAAGCTATAAGGTGTCATCCATAATAACAAATAAATCTATATTTTTTGAACTATTATTGAAGAAAGTAAACATCTTATTTTGATTTTGTTTCTTCTTTGTTTTTCTCTCGCCTATGTTGTTGGTTATTCAAATCTTACTTCTTTTTTCGATGATGTCTATGGTTATGAATGCTTCTTTAATTACCACTTCAACACTTTTAACTGGTGTGTTTACCACAATCTCTAATCCTCTAGCATGTTTTCCTACGGTGTCGTCTTGTGGTTGCACTTGTAAAACATTGTTTTAGCTAATATTATAATGGTAGAGACATAGATTTTGTTGTTGTTGGATCATAATCTTTCTTATTACCTTCGAATTTTCATCATTCTTTTCCACCATGGTTATACTTGGTGTGTCTTTTCTCTTCTCGTGTATTTTTAATTATTTTTTGCTAATAAGAAATTCACATTATTATTATATGAAGAGAGTTTATTACCTTAATCATTTGCGAGTTTTGTAGAAGTGATGATAACCACCATGTCATCATGTGCATCTTTTCTAACGATTTCTTTAATAATGAGGTCTAATGCATCGCCTTAGCAGGCCACATTGATTATTTTTTTGCATGTACGTAGCTATTTAATTTTACTACGTACCATATATTCCTTGATAAAATTATCGTGAGACCGTCTCACAAGCAACTTACTGTTCATTAAGATGTAATAATACATTTTTTTTCTTTTTCTTTTTTAAATTAGTAGGTGGTTTTAATTTATGGTCCAATTAGATTAATCCATTTGGATTGAATGGGAGGTGGAATGAGGTAAACGATGTTTTGTTTGAGTTTTAATATAATAATATATAATATGTAGATTTGTTATTTTCTTAATGCGGACAAGTAAAGGCCACTAAAATGACGATATAGGATAATTATCCAGCATTAGTATCATAATGAGCCAGCAAGACTTAGAATCTATATATATACGGTATATAATAAAAAAAACAATCCAAAATAAGTTTTTTTTGTGATTTCTAAACAACGTCGTGTGGCGGCCTTAAATACAATCATGTGATTACCTTAACCGATCATTTATCCACTCCCAAATTACTCCCTTCGGTCACTATATATTTTTCGCCCCACTTTCCTTATTTGGCAAGTTTTTATTTTTTGCCCCACTTCTCCACTTTCCTTTTATATCATACCCTTTTACCATATTATCCTTCTTTTTATCCTTTATTTACAACAAATGTCATTGAATTTTACACTTTAAGGTCCACCATTCATTTTTTTACCATTTTATATTCATTTTTCACTACCCCACCATCATTTCTATACCATTTTATATTCATTCCTTATTTTACGTGCAAAAGTGAGCGGGGCGATAAATAATGACCGGAGTGAGTAACTTTTTAGAATATCATATTTACACCCAAATAGAATACTTATTTCCTAATGAATAATTTATCGAAAAATATGCAAAAAATTGTCACAGTTTATTTTTGAAATTTAATTGTGAAAAAAATTCCTGTTAGTACAACGTTACTAGGTTGCTTATTTGTTATTTATTTAACCTAATTTAGAAATAAAAAATATTTTACTTAAATTATTTATTTCTATAATTGTGAATATCAAACAACATACAAGATTTTATTTAAACTTAAAAACACAAATTTCTTGAAGTATGTACTTGATACGGATAAAAAAACTAGTAATCCATCTCACAAAGCAGCCTATGCACTGTGATTAACAACACAATCACAAGGCTCAATGTGGAATCGATAAAGAAACAGGATTTAAAATAAACTTTAAAAAATTACCCTGAATTGAAGGTTTAGAGGGTTGAGATCTTCTGCTCCCGCATTTTTTTTTGCCCTAAATCAATTGTATGATTACATTAATTACTCCCTCCGTTCCAATGAATTGTTTGCCTATTCCATATTGGGGCGTCTCAATGAATTGTTTGCCTTTCTATTTTAGGAATGCTTTTTATGTGTAATTTGACTATTGGCTCCACATGTCACCTTCTAATTGGATCTTTTGCCCTTAGTGACAAAAGCAAAGGCAAACAATTCATTGGAACGGAGGGAGTATGATTTAGGGAAGGAATTTAGAGGGTGGTGGTGATCACGGTGTGGGGTGGGTAAAAATGAGACACCTCTAAGAAATCCACCTCGCGAAGCATCCGATACACCGTAATTAACAAGACAATCACAAAGTTCGGTATGGAATCGATAAAGAAACGGGATTTAAAACAAACTTAAAAAAAATTACCCTTAATTGGAGGTTTAGAGGGTTGAGATCTTCTGCTCCCGCATTTTTTTTTGGAGCATTTTTATGTTTTTTTTCTTATATTAATTTATATAAAACGTGACTTAAAAATCAATTAACTACTCTTAATTAAAAATGAAATTTTGTTTTAAAAAAGATAGAATAAATATAAAACCGGATACCGGATATCCGATCATACAAAAAATACTCTAAAAGAAAATGAAAACTGCTCAATTTCATAATAACCGGATATCGGTTTAAGCCCAAAAATACACAGAAGCCTAATCCAACGGCATACCTATTTTTCCCCAAACAAGAAAAGACAACACAAAAATGGTCAGATTTCAATCAATTGTACTAAAATGCACCATTGAGCTCATAAACCCTTGAAAAACCCTCCCTTCTCCTCCATTAACAGCCATGAACAGAGCTCAGCTGCTCCGTTTCTCCATCCGAAAATTTAGAACGGAGAAAAACGTAAGGAGGATAGGAGTCCACCTTTCATGGCACCCTGACACTGCATTATATACCGTTATTTATTGTATGCAGGTAGACTAGTGCTGGTCGAAGTTGTTCCTAGTCACTATAACAAGATTTTTCTACACGACACTAATGGGAATGAGTTTTTTTAGTGGTTACACAAGTTCAAGAATTTTTCTATGATGTAGCAAAATTATATAATAACTAATTTTTCATTTTATTGTAGATGAAAATTATGTTCTTACGTCAATTATTTACCCTAGAACATTTTGTGCACGGTTTACAGATCAGTGAATAACTACATTAAATATAACGTAAGTAACAATTATACACAAAAATAAAGAAAAACTAATTTCATTTTAAAAAAATTGTGATAATTTGGACGAAAAATAATTCATTTACAAAGCATTTTTCAAATAAAAGTAGTTTATTGTACGTTTTTTTCCCTTAAAATTTTGATAGATTGTAATTCACAAAAAATTTGTTCCAAAAATGAAAATATGTTATCTTGATAAACAAAATAAGCAATTTAAACGATATCAAAAAATTTGTGGTAAAAAAATTTGGGTCATGCTTTTACCTAACGAGCTTCACTCAATCCTAACGGCATTTTACCTATTTACGATATTTTACCTATTTGGTTCATTTTCTCTCTAAAAAAAATCTGAAATTTGACCTAATCGAATCCGACCACTCAACCCGCCGGCCGCCACCACCACCACCACCGTGATCACCACCACCCTCTAATTCGTTCCCTAAACCTAACTTACTTCACCAATTACAATTAAACAATAACTAATTCAATCCTTCAATTTCAATTAATTTTGATTAGACAAAATAATTAATGTAATCATACAATTGATTTATGGCAAACGACAATTAAGTTATCATTAATTGAATTAGGGCTAACGATCGATTCCCTAATTTTTTCCACCAATTTCAATTAAACAATAATTAGAAGAAAAAAAAATAACAAAACCCTAATTTAATCCTTCAATTTCAATAAAAGATTAATTAGAAAAAGTAATTACCATAACCAAACAAATAATTTAGGAAAAACGATGATTACCACTAATTGAATTAGTACTCACAATCGATTTGTAATGGTTTGAATAGTTGTATGCAAATGAGAAAAAAATTGTTCTTGGTTGGGAGAACTGTGAATTATGGAAGGGTAAATTTGGAAATATTAAGAAAAATACGTTAGGATTGAGAAATTGCGTTAGGAAAAAGTAATTTCGAAAAATTTTTAACAACAAAACCTAACTTCGATTGTTCTTGAGCAGTACAGCAGAATTAAGATCTTGTATAAGAACCGGGACTCATTCTACCAACTGTGATATACCCCTGTATAGTCCAAGAAATAGAGATAGGAGAATTGAGAGAATTTTTTTTGGTTCAACGAAGAGCGCACTTAGTCGCATTACAATATAAGGGGAGGAGAATTCGAACCTGAAACCTACTGTCCCAGAATACCTAATCCTAACCATTAGGATAAAACATCTTCGGTAGAATTGAGAGAATTTGGGAAAGGGAGGAAGAAGAGAGGTGAAGGAAGGGTGAGTAATAAAATGCCTTGATTAATCTACTGGGTGGGTCATTTCGCGTTTAGAGTAAATCTCTCTTACTCATTAGTCGTTACGTTAGAAGTAGACTTCTCGAAACTAATCCGAATAAGCCAACCCAAAAAAATACTCTGTAGGTTTGTAGTATACAATTAGATATGACAAACGGGTCAATCAGCCGCGTCCAGCTAGGCTCAGTTCGGAACGAGACTTCATTTACCAACTCGGACACGGGTCAGGTCAGTTTGGATATCGGTCTTCAGCTAGCTACCTGGACACGGTAAAATTATTGGTTATGGAGCTCTCAGGGAAGAGTTGTTCTAATAACAATGTTTGACTTGTGTCGTGCGAGCATTACTACGATTGGTTCGAGACTATTTCATAATAAACGGTTAAGCCCAAAAATACAGATGCACGGTTAAGCTCATAAACCCTTGAAAAACCCTCACTTCTCCTCATTAACCGCCATGAACAGAGCTCAGCTCTTCCGTTTCTCCATCCGACTCGCCTCTTCACTCACCTCAACTCGGCAACTCGGTCTCAATACGCTCAGCACGACTCAGGTGAATCGTTTCTCTCTACTCGCTCAATCTCCTCATTTTTCACCCAATTTGAATCCTCTCCCTTGTTGTAAGAACCCTAATTTGCATCGAATCGCGTTCTTTTCATCGAAGCCGGGTTCGTATGTTGATGTGGTTTTGTCAAGTGATTGGTCTGAAGAAACCGAGGCTGAACTGGAAAAATTGGTACCCAAATTGACCCACGAATCTGTAGTTTATGCATTGATGAAATTGAATGGAAACCCTAAAAAAAGTTTGGATTTTTTCAAATGGGCATGTGTTAGAAAAGGGTTTGATCCGAGTATCGTGCCTTATACTTTAATGCTGAAATGTTTAGCCTGTAAAGAGTTTGTGGAGGAGTTTTGGATTGTTGCTTCAGAAATGCAGGAGAAGGGTTTTGTAATCGACAATCGGCTTTATTATCACATTCTTGGTAGTCTAAGACGAGATAAGTTGGATAAAGCAGTCGTTGATTGGACTAAATTGTATAAAACTATGTGTGATGATTCTGATGGAAATGAGGATTTGAAGTATGTAGTGAAGTTGATTTCGGATTATGATTGGAGTGAAGAGGTCGAGAGTAAGTTAGAGGAGAAGCTTACGTTTCCTTTGTCGGAGAGTTTTGTGTTTCAAGTGTTACGAGGGTTGTGGAAGATTCCGTTGAATGCATTGGAGTTTTTCAAATGGGTTAGTAGTTGTGGAGGGTATGAACACGATAGTGCGGTGTATAATGAAATGCTCAAGATTTTGGCTAGCCCTAATTCGATTCACGAGTTTTGGGAGGTGTTGGGAAAGATGAAAAATGACGGTTTTGATGTGGATTATAGTTCATTCATGTTCATGTTAAGGCATCTACCTAGTGGAGATTCTGTTAAGTTGTTTGAGATTATGATGGACGGAACTCATAAGCCGTCATTATCTGAATGTAATTTGCTACTGAGATTCATTTCTCGAGATTCTAATCCGGATGTGGATTTGGCATGTAGGGTTCTTAGCAAATGTGTGGATGCAGGAAATATGCTATCAAAAAAGGAGTATGATAGTTTGCATAACATTCTATGTAAGATAGGGAAATTTGACGATGCTAAGAGGATTAAGCAGGAAATGAAGGATGCAGGGTTCGAGCTTGATAACATCACTTATAGTCAAGAGGTGTTTGGCCTTTGTCGTGAAAAACGGTTTGAAGAAGCATCTAACTTGCTTGACCATATGGAGGCCGAAGGTTGTATTCCCGACATCAAAACTTGGACTATTTTGATTCAAGGGTATTGCAATGCTGATCAAGTAGACGATGCTTTAGTCTGTCTTATTAAAATGAAGGATAAAAACGTCGAACCAGATGCAGAAACCTTGGAAGTTTTGGTTTACGGTTTTCTTTCAAAAAACAAAGTGTTTGGCGCTTATAGACTTCTAGTTGAGATGGTGAACAAGGGTGATATTAAACCTTGGCAGGCTACATACAAGGTTATGATTGAAAAGTTGGCAGAAATTGGAAAACTCGAAGAAGCTCTCGAACTACTTTGTATGATGAAGAAGCATGGTTATCCTCCTTTTCCTCATCCAATAGTTCAGTACATTGGCAAGTCAGGAGTTATTGATGATGCTAAGAATATCCTCAGTTTACTATCTTTCAACGGACATCCTTCGACTGCATGTTATGTTAAGGTTATAGGAGCTTTTGTTGAAAATGGTCGACAATCTGAGGCTCGGGATTTGCTTTATAGTAGTCCTTACCATGTTCGTACTAATAAAGAAATCCGGGAAATGTTTGGTTGGGGACCGGCCTCCAGGCCGAAGAAGGAGGCGACTAATTTTGTAAGATAGAGGTTCAGAACCATATATTATGGTGTTTTAAGATGATGATTTGTGTTTTTTGAAAGTTGAAACTCTTTTTTGTATGCTAATTTGGCTTTGCTAGAAATCGGATCGTTTAATTTACTGAAGTTTTTGTCATCGTTTGATGAAAATATCTCGAATTCAATAGAAATGATGTTAGTCAAGTGAGCAAATGAACTTAATTGGATCGAACTAAACCAGTACTTGCAATGAATCTTGACATGGTCGAGTTTGAATCGTAAATTTCCAACTAAATCACGTAGAATTAGCAAAACTTAAAGGACATGAGTCTGAATCTTGGAAGTTCAGATGCCCTCCTGAATCCGTCATATTCACCATCGTGAATCTTGATTCAGATATAGTCAGATTCTGCATATCACTATTCCTCAACCGGTTTTTTATCAGACGGAAAATTATGAATGCCTCGACTCTTTGTGAGTTAATGTATGTACATGCTATAAAATTAGAACTCTCTTTGATCCCACCACTTACAAAAGGACTTGTTTTCATGTGATCTAAAAAACGAAATTAGTCTCGACAAACTACAATTAACTTGGTACAGCAAAAGTTTCTTGTACAAACAACTACATCAAAGTTATACTGGTAGCTCCGAACGTTCTCTTTTAGCTGTATTGACCATTGCACATAGAAACTTGTCAGGCTCGTAGTTGAAGTTATGGGTCACAGCCGCGTGTGCCAAAAATGGAAGCTTTCGCAACGATCTTCCACTCAAACCCTGATGAGAGAATTCGATTGCATTAAAAACACGACACTTATCAGTTATCAGCTGGAAAGTGGAGAGTGGCTCATGGTCAAGGACTCGGATTACAAATCAATTGGTACTAGTTAGGTTCCCAATTAGACTTGGCCACGGGCCAGGTTTGGACCAGGCCGGGCCTTGCCTGTTTGAACCTAAAACGGCCCGTGACATTGCATGTGTCGGCTAAATGTTGGCATGAACTCAGTCCGACACTGTTTTTTACTTCCAGTTTTATTCTTTGGCGGGCATGGACGGGCCAGACAGTTCCTTTGGGCCTCTGTCTCGGCCTGGATGGGAGCCACGTTGGGCTGAGTCGGCCAAATCCGGATCAGCAAGCTGAGATGGGCCGACCCATTTGTTTCGCCAGCTCTAGTTCCGACTCTTCAGGTTAGCTATTGTTACAACTCAACACTCGGACAAAGATTTGGCACTTCGACACATTATTTTAAGCCAAAAAAAACAGACTAATTTGACACTTGGGTATGCATGCACCCATGGTAGGTACTTTGATCTGAGCTACGTGACGGCGTAGAGGATCAGTCATACCTCACATGCTTCTGCAGCTTCAAATAACTGCCTGGACAATGTCAATGATGTCTGAACATCTTGCATTTGACATGGCTGCAATTTTTCCTTGAGAGTCGTAAATGTCAGAATCTCGAGGGGATCATTCTGCATTGCAGTAAGAATTCAAATGCATTTAGAAACAAAAAATATACTCCGTATATCACTAAGATCTAAATTTGAGAAGAGAGTAGAAAAGACCAGTAACCTGGGGATTCTTCAGTATTCCTGTTCTTATAAGCTCTTGCAAACATGATCTCAGTATTTCGTAGCGTGCTTGCAAAGTAGGAGGCCCTACGTAAGCCTTGATATCTGCCCTGTCAACAAAAGCAATATCTGCAAGCCAATGGAGAAACTAAACTGGGCTGTGTATTCAGAGAACTAAAGAGAAGAGACCGGACAAAGGCGGAATTCATAAACAATACTACAACAGAAGATAGAGAGGGTTGAAGACTTCGAGATAATAAAGCAAGGGTGAAAGAGTGATAAAGGTTTTACAAGTGCTGACTGCATTAAGTAAACTTTTTGATATGTTCACTTATGATGCCCGTTTTAAAACAGAGAAAAGGTAGATTACCTATAGCTGCAGTAATGTTGGAAGTCGTCATGATGATGACATTCGGTGAGGCCTTCAACTTGTCCAACTGGGTTAGTAGAGCATTCACAACCTGGGAAAAAATGTTATGATCAATTTCAATAGTTTCAAACAGATCTTTGAAACCAAGAAATCGTTCATTTCACAGTAGCAACAAGTTACCCGAATAGAGTCAGAAGGTTCAGAGCCGGACAAGGCAGCTTTTCTAGCAGCTGCAAGGCTTTCAACTTCATCTGCAAGATCATGGATGTTAAAAGTGGCGCTGGAGACAAGAAATGAGTAGAAGAAATAGTGGTCTTCAGGCAAAACAAACTCACCAATCAAAACAAATACCAGATTGTTTTCGTCATCTACCATTTCTTGAATGTTTTGGAAAAGCTTAGCAACCTGACATAGCAGATGCCATATATCTTAGTCCTTGAAAGACTAGTAAGTAGATAAGTTTACTGAAATGAGGGGTGAGTTATTTTATATTGAAAATATAACAAATATGCCTTAATAAACTCCATGGTCGACTGGAACTTGTTGATACCGCTGTAATTCGTAGTCATGCTACTCTAACTTGTGTAATTTAATTTGAAGTTCGAAAAGTGTATTCCAAGCCACCACATTTTACAAATAACAAAACACTACGGAGTAGGACGTTTACAAAAATAACGGACGAGGACACTAAGTCTAAATATATAGAAAAGCACACATACCAATTTGCCACTCTCTGAAAACCATTTGCTGAACAAAGAATGGGCGTTAACTTCGATCAACTGGGACTGTGGATATCTGTCGTCAAAAGGAAAGAAAACATTAAGCTGGCGAGTTAGAATGGTGTGTAGCAAAGCACTACGACTGCTGAAATAAGGAAGAATGGTTTGAAGACATGCACAACCTAGAGCTGAACCGTATTGATAGTTTCTGAGCCAGTGCTTTACATAATGACGTCTTTCCAGTACCAGGAGGTCCATGTAGAAGAATGATTCTGTCACAGGAAAAGAAATAAAAGAAAAATGATAATCTTTACAAATGAAAATAATCAATCTATACTTGACATTAAACACGTGATAGCGGAAAGATTAGCAAAACAAGCAAATTTGTAAACAGACTGCGAAAGTTTGCAAAGAAGGCAAATGTATAGAGAGTTAGAGATAAACGACATCAATAAGAAAGAACGAACAAGAGAAGGCGTAATGATGATTGATGGAAGAAGAGAGGACTGCTCAATTACCTATTCCAGGACACAAGAAACGGATTAACACCCTTCTCACTGAAAAGTAACGCACTTGCTGCATAGCGCAGCAGTCTCTCTTTAAGTCCATATTCGTAGATCAAACTGTAATTGTGCTATCAACATGTCAAAACTATATAGAACAAAGAATAAGAAGATGAGGAAATCATTAGAGAACACACACACACACACCTTTCCCACATTCCATCAAATTCCTTGGCAGGTAGAACCCATTCGTTGAAGCTGGAGTGTTGCCCATCACCTCCTAGTTCTTCACAAGGTCCTTCCTCACTAAGCTAGGAAATTAACCACGAGTTATCATACCATAACATAATTATTGACGCAAGAGGAATGGTTAAAGCACGTGCTTTGATTAGGCAATTTATGAATGACAGTTGCAGAAAGTACCTGATACACATGCACAACTGGTTTGACCTGCCAGAATAAGAGAACTTCTCCATTCTCTACCCATTCATCTAATAAAATAAGTACCGTGTCTTTTATATTAGAATAAAGCTAGACCAAGGAAGCACTAACATAGTAACATATGTAAAAAGCACTAACGAAGCATACCAGTGTCACAGATACAGATCCTCTGCACATTTTCTACTAGATATCGATCGACATGAGGGACCTCAATGGGACCATTAGTGTAGCTCAAACTTCTTTGCTCCAGCATTCTAACATAGAAAACACAGTATAATTAGAAACTTTATCATATCCCCACCTCCTCACTTCTGGAAATTTTAACATATGAACCCAAAGTAGTAATAAGACATTTGTCGATAGCTTCTACCTAGGAACCCATAACTATTTTTGGGTAAAACTATTTTTAGCCAACTTCCACTGTTGTGTACTCTGTGCAGCTATTATTAAAAGTTAACCACTGAAGTCTCGTACATAGAATGTTGCTGCAAATATGGCTCATCGTTATATGTTACTAAGTACCCAACCAAGACAATACCCAAGCGACTACAATGCCAAGTAAAAGCTGCCACTGGCTACCTACTATTTCAAGTCAACAGCCGCATCAAAGCACACTTCCTACATACTCTCACCAGTTTATTATAAACACACTCGACAATTGCAACTATTGAAATTGCAAAAACACCAAGAGTACATCATCAAGTTGAACTAACCGAGCAATTAGAATCAACATTCCTCCTCAGTTTGCCAGATACAAAACAAACCTTTACTACTGCGACAATTCCTCGGCAATCACCGGATCAGTTATTCCAAAAACAAAGACTTTCACCTCTCCATTTGATTATACAAGTACTCGTAAACAATAAAGCGAAATATGAGAAAAAAACCTTTCAACACGTGTCCGGATATCATCGATACAAGCCGTACTCGAGGGTTTTAAGCACACTTCAACTGCAATCACAAACGCGAAAACAAAACTATCAAGCTCAAATAACATAAAACAGCCCAATTTCCAAAAAAAAAAAACATGTAGCTGGGGTTGAAGCAGGAGGTGCCTGAAACGAGGAATTTATCTTCAACGACAGCTAAACACGGAGAAACAGCAGCATCTGGTGATTTTGGAACAATCGGCGAAGAGACTGTAACCGTATCTGGGATAATCGGCAAAGGAGGAACAAGTGGCTCACGAACGACGCCGTTTTGGGAGCTGGTGATTTCAAGAGCTCCAATGGCGTCATCATTTAGTAAGGGGATTGAAACTGCGATGTCCATTGGAGTGCTCATCTTGATTTCAGTAAGAAAATCGAGTGAAATTGAGTGCGATAGAGAGTGTGAAATTGGGGATTTTTGAGGTGGTGTGTAAACCCTAGAATTTGATTTTGTGGTGTTTTAGGTTTTTGATATTTTAAAATTAGGCGGGAACGCGATACCATGCTACTATAGTACCCCATATATCAGCGAACAACGGGTAAGATCAAGTGGTAAGATCTCCCTTATTTCGATTCGATTCTCATCTGCTATGGAGTGTGATCTTCTTTAGACAAGAAAAAAAATTGGCTATAAAGAGAAGTTAAGTGGTTTATTATGAAACAATTTTATGATATTTTGTTTTTCACCATGTTTTGCATTATTTTAATGTGGGTTTTTAAGAGATGTATTATAGGCATAGGCCGCATAGCCAATAAAATTTCGATGTTCTCTATGATAATTTCATTTAAAATTGTTATGAATATTTTCTTTAAAGCTTTTAAAATCAAATTAGAAGATTATACAATTAGGTACATAGCTTTATGTACGTAAACTTTCTGAGCTTTAGTGTAAAGTGGTCGAGTTAATGTTCAAACTAGAAAACTTACCATTCGACTAATAAACTTTTATAAACTCAGTAAATATATACAAAAACTCAACAACTTTGTCTTAGTTGTATAATGTGTACAACCATGTGTATAATCCTATTTTCTAGTACAACCAATACGTTTTCACCGACCTCTAATGTACCGACGACTCCATGAGGTCATGATCGCTTAGATCCACCGATAAGGAGTTGTACTAACTAACCAAAGTTTTTAAATTCAAGCTTTGAGAATTCAACTGTGTTAAAACTTATTAAAAAAAAACTTTAACGTCGTCATAGTGATCTAAACCGACTCAACACCGAACTACATCAGATAATTTACCCCAAAAACCGACTCACCTAATTTCATTATATTACATTAAATAAGATACATAAATTACAATAGGGTAAGGCACAACATACAACGACTTCCTTAAAAAGAATGTGTCATTGTCAAAAGCCAAAGCCCATATGCTTGATGGCATGCATTACCAAACTATCCGAGTTTGGGCTAGTTATCCATACACAATACACGTCTTTGCATTCCCATCTCACATTTCTCATCCACTTTCCCAACCCTAAATTCCTACCCAAATTCTAGTTATAACAGACAGTAACAGATCAAATAAAAGGGATAAGATAAAACAAAGTTTATGGGTACTAGTGATAGGGTCAGCACAAATGAGATTTCATTCGGTTTTAGGAATCGGAGCCCAAACAATGTAGTGCCTCAATATATATACTATTCATACAGTTTTAATAGGAAGTAGTGGAGTGGTGCAATGGATAATACACTTAAACCCGGTATGTATGATCGTGAATTCAAACCCCTTTGTGCTACTTTTTTTAAGTCAGGTATGACTATATGAGATGTTATTTGACTCGTTTTAAACTTTTAATCTTAAAATAAGACAGATATACCCGTTTTAAGAAAGACCTAACGAAATACCTAAAGTCATGCTATATATTTAAGTCCTCAACTTACTTGACGGTCCATTCTTTTAATTCAAACATTGCCAATATTAATAATAATAATTCACACCCACCTATATTGATACTACACTATATACTAGTAAATGAAAGGCTCTTATTGGTCCAACAATTTTGATAATAACATCCATATGGACCATTTAGGCCCTTCAAATTAGAAATCATATAGTATGAATTATGATGAAGCAAAAAAAAGATGATAATAGAAGTTATGATGAAATTCACAAGGCAGTTGCACAAGCATGGCATAGTCATTTCAACAATGAGAAGCTCGCCACGTGTGAGTTCGACCTCAGAAGACGAAACTTCCAAGGGATTCCCTCAAGGTTCAAACTCGAGGCCATGAGAGATGATGCTCTTCGTAAGAGGAGTTTGAAGAACGAGTGGCGGTTTAAAGAGTCGTTATGGGACTCGTACGAGATTGTGTCCGTGTCTAAGAAGCTCGAGACCGGGTTGATTATGGGTTACAGTTCATGTGATTTTGAACAGATGGGAAAGAGTAATAAGGTGTTTAGGAGGAGAAAAGAGAGTAAGAATAGTCTTAGGAATTTGTTTAATGATATGTCCTCTAGGAGGTTTAATGATTCCGAAGTTTCCTCTAATGAGACTACTAATTGATTTTGTAGGTTTTTTTTTCAAGAAACCTCGAATATTGAGACCAAATCTTTATAAAAGGTCTCCTTTACTCGATATTTACCTTCTTTATGGTTGTTGGATTCGTTAGGAATATGCTTACAAATCACGATTTTCTTTTGTAGTTGTGTGATTTTGTATTCAGTAAGTAACTGGTTGGATACGTTCTTAATTGTACGATTAATGATTCGCATGATATTGGTCGAGTTCGGTAAACTCGTCTCATGTTGCAAGCCTTGAAGGTATTGTCCATATAATTCAATAGAAGAGAAGTGATGCAAGTATAAATTGCGTTTTTCTTTGGGGTGTACATACAAGGTTAGATAGGAACAAATTTTAACATGGTTATCCACGTAAATTTTATCGAATTAAATAAATTAGTCATTGGTAAACAACTTTTCTGTATTGCTAATATAAGTGTACGGATGTTTGATCCTCAATCTTGTAATTTAAGAGAATTTTGAATACATTGATGTTATGTTGTTGTAACTTGTAAGCCCACACATCAAAAGAAAAATGGCAAGAGAGACAAGCAAGTTTGGGATGCATGAAAGACAAAAACAAGGTCATCAAGGGAGATTGAGATATAGACTCACTAAGCAACCTAGTTCACCCTTATTGATATACTCCCTCCGTTCCAATGAATTGTTTGCCTTTGGTTTTGACACCAAGGGTAAGGGATCCAATAAGGAAGTGACATGTGGAGCAAAACTCATGAAAATGATCAAATTACATACAAAAAACATTCCTAAAATAGAAAGGCAAACAATTCATTGAGACGCCCCAATATGGAATAGGCTAACAATTCATTGGAACGGAGGGAGTACTTGATACTCATTTCTTATTATTCAAACATATGTATTCCCTAACTCGAATTAGTAAAACAACAATAATTCATATAGGACCATTATATACTTACGATAAATCTAGTTCGTGTTATCAATCTAATACATTACTTGTACGGAGTATAATCGTATCTTAATAATTTAACCAATTCAAAAATATTGTGGCAGACTTCTAAACCCTCTGCGCATACAAATCCCCCCTACAAAACAATTACGAGGGAAGGTCGGAACACTTTACCGTCATTTAGGTTCAATTCTTGATATGATTTCACTTGTTCTCCTATTGATTTCAAAGGCAACGACGTTTTAAGTGAAGTCTATCAGAACCGAATTAGACCAGGCTAGGGCTCTCAAGCTGACTGGACGCTCGAGCCTTGGATGCGTTAGAAGCAACACATAGGGGTGGGTTGTTCGTGTTCTCGACTCCCGGTATGTTGCTTTCGCGATATTTACATGACTAACCATTTATCCGTTTTTTTATATATTTTTTTTCTCCTTTAAACATTTACCTATTTGAATTTGGATTAAACCGGATGAAAAACGAAGCAAAATTTCGGATAATTTTGTTGGTTTGTTTTGTTGTTGAAATCAAAGTAATGTCTTTAAAGAGAAAGTGTCTCACCCTCACTTGATTGTTACTCCAAGTATCAAACGCTCCTCGCCCCCCCCCCCTCTCTCTTCCACTTCATCCCCAAAATCGGTGCACGAATTACATTCCAAAAACCCTAGAAAATCGAACCCCCAAATTCGACGAACATAAGCTATACATCTTCATAATCACTATATCGAAAGCAGGTATATCATCGATCGCTCTTCTACAAAGTTCTAATTCTCAACTTCTTCTAGTTCTGTAGCTTTAATCAGCGATTTTTTGCGATTAAAAGTTTCGAGGATGCATTTCAAGATTGATGAATATGGCTGGTTGATGATATCCAGTTTAATATTGTTATTAGAAGTGATTGCATTACTTGAATTAACCGTTTGATGTGTAGTTTGTGTTGGTGGGTCTGTTGAGTGAGCTTTGCTTGTGGTTATTTCATATTGATGGTTTGATTAGAGGTAAAATTTGGGGTTTATGTTTGAATTTACTGTGAAATTACTTGAATTAACCGTTATGTAGATTTTGTGGTGGTTGGGCTGGTGGGTTTGAGCTTTACTTTTGATTGTCTTCTCATTTTGATGGGTTGATTAAAGGATACATTTGGGTTATATGTTTGAATCATGGCTACCGGATTTGCTATGAAAACGCTCTTACAGATTTACAAGTCGTTCTCATACATTATGTGTTATGTGTATTTTTAGTAAGTGACATGATGGGATTGCTCTTAATGATTCGCGGTTTGCTTGGTTTGAATTGTTGATTGGATTTACTCTTCATCGTGGGTAATTTTGGTGAGTATGAGCTTTATGCGTGATTCCGAAGATGTGATGCTTTTATGAAGGGAATCGTTTGGTGGAAGGTTGGAGCTGAAGGCATTTACCTCATTTAGGGTTCAAAGTTAAAAATTTGGTGGTGATATTATGTTGATGTAATACTTATAGCAGTGCTAGATCCGGGTGGTGGTAATTTTTTTGATTGCTACGTATATCCATTGCTAACCAAATTGAGTTAGTGCAATCTGGCTAAGCTCTAATAAGACGGTGCACACGATAGAGTCATAGAGCACCCACATTTTTTTAGCCATATATAACCTTGCTATATGCTTGTAAATATCCAATTTGGCTCACTATTAAGGAAAAATTTAGCGAAAAACGTGGATTTGAATCAATTTAGATTGTAATGGATTTTTCATTTTTGAACTTGAGATGTAGAAAATGTTTTTCTTTCTTTTTTTTTTTTTGCGAATTTTCTTTATTTTGTTAGATTTATCTCAAAATAACCAAGTGTAAGTGATTATTTCAAACCCTCGTAGGTAGAACACTTGGAATATAATAGATAGAAAAGTGTAGTGATACACAGCAGGGTGAGCAGTGAGCTCAAATGTATGTATTTCGAAAATCATCTGAACCCGTGTCGTCGAAAAATGTTTGTCCAGGGCTTCAGCCCATGCTTAGTATTGTTTGCCTGCCTCAAATATGTTTGTTATTTAATGGAATCCTCAATGGAATCCTCTCAATTTCTTCTTAACACACCATTGTTGCTTGTTATTTAAAGAATACTATCATTCTTCGTGTCTTTTGAAGTGATACAACTTATACGGACTTGTAGTAGGTCTGGGTCTTCTCACTTCCCTACTTGAATGTATGGTGATCCAACAGCTGGCATTTTAACTGAGTAATATTCCGTTATCTTACTTTGCAAATTTTATGTAGCAGTATGGTAACCGGCAATTCCCAAGAAGAAGAGGACAGAAAATCGAAGGGAGTAACACGGTCATGGGGCACAGCTGTTTCAGGTCAGTCTGTGTCAACCAGTGGCAGTGGTGGTTCACCATCCAGCAGAAGTGAAGCTGGTATGACAACACCAGCTCGTGATAATACAGCTCTTAGATTAAGCCATCTTGAGATTCAGGGCGATGATTCTGCTTCTCAGGGTGTCGTTGGGTAAGTCTTGTAGCGTCATTTTAATGTTACTATTTAAAGAGTTCGATGCTTTGATTTGCAATCAGCCAATCACGTATTTTGTTTTTTTAATACTCAGATCACTATTATCTTTGTTCACCTCTTTTCGAATCTCAGTGCCGTGTTTTGTAACTGAAGTGTTACAACTTATCAGCATATTAAGTACTGTGTACTTAAATCATCATTGCTTAATTTTGTGTTTTATCGTCACTGTTTTCTGCTCTAAAATTGGATTTGTGTGTGATACGTTTCAAACTTCTATACAGGAGCAAGAAGAAAAAAAGAGGTCAACGTGTAACTGGAACTGATAAAAGTGGCCGAGGACTTCGGCAATTCAGCATGAAAGGTTGGCAAATATTCATTCACTGCAGTTTCCAAGAAAGCCATGAGCAAGATGGCCTGAACTCTTATTTATAGCTTAATATATGTCCCTTATTTGGCTGGTTACGTGACTAATTTTTGTTTAACATCGTTAGTGTGTGAGAAAGTGGAGAGCAAGGGAAGAACAACATATAATGAGGTAAGCTGTTTGTTGAAATTGATTCACTATTATTTCTTCTCTTGTTTGAGTTTGAATGTCTCCATGGTTGTTCAGTTGCAAGAAACACGCCTTAATATAAAATTTTGTGTGTAAAGAGAATCAATTATAAAAATGGCCTCTGTATTTTTAATATAGAGGGTGCAGTGATAAAACGCCATTTGCGGAGGAAAATCTTATATACTACAAAAGTAGACTCTCATCTTAACAAATGTGAATATCCACGTGGATCTTTTAAAGCTTCCTGCTTATGCATTTGCACATGACCTAGTCCTCGCTATCTTAGTTCGTGTTGCACCATTACAGCTTCTGGAGTGTGGTCGGTCATGTAACTTCTGTCAAAGAACATGCCCCTTGTCTACTAGGAGTTGGTGATGGTTTTGTTATTCATCTGAATTGCTTGTTCATATGAATATTTGATGGCTGAATATGGAGTAAATGTCATCTCCCGACCTCTAAATATCTCTATCTCAGTCCATATGCCTTTTCTAATACTATAGGACATTTTTATATGCTATAGAGTTACCTTAGTGTGAATATGGAGCCCTTTTTTTTACTACGAGGCCCAAGAGACCCAAAATACGTGGATAATACCTTCAAAATCAATCATTTTCTACTATTTGGAAACCTGCAGAGTTTTTGTAGAAAACTCGTGAGTAGGACTAGTGTGTCTTGACATGACCACTAGAACACTCGAATAACGTAGAATGAAGTATGCAACATGTTTCGTCAATTAGCGTCACGAGTCAAAAAGCTCTCTCTAAATGTCTCAATTTCAATCCATACGCCCTTTCTAACACCACCACTTATTTTATATTCTTTAGAGTTGACGTGGTGTGAGTATGAATCCCTTTTATTCATATTCGTAGTTGGTGTTTTTGTCGACAGTAGAACTAGTGTCTTAACATGACTACACGAACACTCCAAATCGACATAGGACGAAGCATATATCATGTTTTGTCAAATACCGCCACGACTCAAAAAGCATTCGTAACAGTCGTAAGGCATCTATATGTCTCTATTTGAATCTATATACCTTTTCTCATACCAATATACCATAAGACATTTTTATATGCTATAGTGTAACTCGGTGTGAATATCAATCCCTTTTATTCCGAGGCCCAGGATAATAGCCTTCAAAATAATTTTCCAAATTTTCTACTATTTCGAAACTCAAAGATCCATATGCTCCTTCTAAATTTCTAATACCATAGGACATTTTTATATGTAATAGAGTTGTGCAAATATGGATCCCTTTCATTCGGGGGGCAAATATGTGGATAATCACTTTCAAAATCAGCAAATTTCGTTTCTTTTGAAACTATGAGTTTTTGTGCAAAGCTTGTCACTTGGACTAGTATGCCTTAAAATGACTATCACAATTCTGAATTCACATAGAATGAACTATGTTGTGTCGATAACCGGCACAACTCGAAACACACTCGTAAGGCCTTAAAATACCAGCAGACATGTTTATATGCTAGAGTGTGGTGCGAATATGAATCCCTTTTATTCCGAGACCCAGCGTGCCCAATATACATGAATAATAACCTTCAAAATCAACATTTTTCAACCATTTCAGTAGGTCTTATACACTTAGAATTACCACTAGAACTCTCTGGATCAACATAGAATGAAGTCATGAACTATATATACATCATGCTTCGTCAATTACCAACACAGGTCGAAAAACCCTCTTAATGTCTCAAAATGTCTCTATTTCAATCCATGTCCTTTGTTATACCATAAGACATTTTTATATGCTATATAGTTACTAAAGTGTGAGTATGGATACCTTTTATTCTGTGGCCCATGAGGCCCAAAATATGTGGATAGTACCCTTAGAATAAGTAAGTTTCGACTATTTCGAAACAAGAGAGAGTTTTTGTCGAAAACTTGTCGGGAGAACTAGTGTCTTAACATGACTACGAGAGCACTCAGACTAGACATAGAATAAAGTATACATCATGTTTCGTTAAATATCGACACAACTCAAAATGCACTCCTAAGGTCTCTAATCTATATGCCCTTTCTAATAATATTGAACGTTTTTATATGCCCTTTCTAATAATATTGAACGTTTTTATATGCTATAAAGTTACTCTGGTGCAATTGTGGATCCATTTTTTTAGAGGCCCAGGAAGTAATAAATACGTGGATAACCTTCGAAATCAACAATTTTCGACTAAAACCGGATAGAGTTTTTGTCACAAACCTGTTAGTGAACTAGTGTGTCTTAGAGTGACTACCAGAACTCTCCGGATTGACATAGAATGAACTATACATCATGTTTTGTCAATTACTAACAAGACTCAAAAAGCACTCTTAAGGTCTTTAGTCTTTACTTGTCCCTATTTTGGCCAAAGTGCCCTTTCTAATAACATAGGACATTTTTATATGCTAGAGTTATTGTTGCGCAAATATGGATACCTTTTATTCAAGGCCCAAAGTACCAACAAACGTGGATAAGAGCCTTGAGAATTAGCAATTTTCGACTATTTGGGATATGGGGGAGAGTTATTGTCATAAACTTGTTCAGTAGGATTAATGTGTTGTAACACAAGTATTAGAACACTCAGAATAGATGTAGTATGAAGTATACATCATGTTTCGTTAAATATTGAGATGATTTGAAATTCACTCTTGAAATTCACTCGTAAGGCTTCTAGATGTCTTTATTTCGATCCATATGACTTTATTAATACCGTAGGACATTTTAATATGCTATAGAGTTATCACGATATGAATATGGATCCTTTTCATTCTGGGCCCAAGAGGCCCAAAATACGTAGATAATAACCTTCCAAATCAGCAATTTTCAAGTTTTTTGCCGAAAACTTGTGAGTAGAGCTAGTGTGTCTTAACATGACTACCAGAACACTCGTAATAGATTTGGAACCTCAACTCGAAATAGACCAGAACTAGTATGTAAGGAGAGGGATTACTTTAGCTGCACTATGCGTACATCAACTTATATTGCTTGTTAACACAGAGTTAAGGCTGTGTACTTTTGATCCCCTTTGCCCCACTATTTGCAGAAGTCCTTTATATCGTTATTTGATCCTTTTGCTTGTGTTTGTAAACACAAGTAGGTGCTAGCAATTCCTTTGGTACTGTCTGGTTTTATGGATGTTTCGAATTGTGATACAGGATTAAACTTCTCAGCAGTCATACCTGTGGATTGAGCTTTGAGTATTTAATTTCTTTCAGGTTGCAGATGAACTAGTCGCTGAATATGCAGATGCAAGTAATGCTCTTGGAACAAATGAGCAAGGATATGACGAGAAAAACATTCGCCGGAGAGTTTATGATGCCTTAAATGTTCTAATGGCAATGGATATTATTTCCAAAGATAAGAAGGAAATACAATGGAAAGGTCTACCTCGAACTAGCGTAAATGATATTGAAGAGCTGAAGGTGAGTTAATCTTCTTTTCTCTTCGTGCGTTTTCAGTTTATTAATCAATATAAACTTTTGTATGAATTGTTTGGAGCCTGACAAGAAGTTTTATCTAATAAATCCAGACCGAGAGGGTAGGACTGAAAGCCAGGATAGAAAAGAAAGCTGCATACTTGCGGGAATTGGAGGAGCAAGTAAGGGTTCCCTTATACTGACCATTAGTTAATATTATGGCCCCTACACTACTGTCCCCTTTCTTAGTGCATGAAAAGCTAACCTTACTTATTCTTAAATATTCTTTCCCTTGTTCTTTAGTTCGTAGGATATCAAAACCTTATACAGCGCAATCAGGAATTGTATGGCAATGGAAATACACCTACCGGTGGCGTTGCCTTGCCTTTTATTCTGGTGCAGGTATTACTATACTATTAAACACATATTGTTTGTTTTTCCTCTTTTGTTCTTTCAGTCATGCGCTTTTTCTTCTAGATGTAATTGTACCACTTACACATCTTCAAAAACCACATTTTCTGTTATGGTTGGTTATTAGGGTAATAAAGAAATTGGGAACATAACTGGTATTTCCTGTTGTGTGTCACTGTCAATGTTAGATGACAAAGTGAGGATTTGGTTCCGTTTGTGAAGAGCCGAGTAGTTTGTATCTTGGCTTTAAAATTAAATGAATCACAGCCCATACCTTCTTGTTTTTTCTTCCTAGTTTTTGAGTGAAGGAAGGGGATGGGGTTGATCGAAGGCTATGTTACCTGGCTGCAAGTGTTGGAAGTTACACGATGTGGAGCGTCGAACTTGGCTAATATTGATATACACTAAAATTGAAGTGTCAGTATCCTAATGTGTTAACCCAGAGCTGAGAATGTCTCGTCTCAGCTTGTTGGAAATATTGTTTAGTTAGTGTGCTGTGTGGCTCTCTTTCTGAAATTAACATTAGCAAGTGAATTTTGGCTTAATGTATACCCCCTCTTTTTTGAGTTAGCCCCATTTTCTTTTTAACGCCTTTTTTGTTGAACACATTTTTTAATAACAGTTTTTGTTTGTCAAGTGACCATACTATCCTTGTCATTTTTTAAATATTTTTTTTATCACCCTCCTTGCCATCGTTTGAGGAGAGAGAGGGCGAGTGAGGTTCCCCACAAGTAAATTGACAAACCTTACCCTAACTTTTTTTTTAATTCTTTCATAGACTTTTTTGCCCCATCCTTGTGGGACTAAATCGAAAAGGAGGAGTAGTATTTTGCAGTCATTTCAGTTTACTCTTGCTTTTAAATTACAGACTAGGCCCAATGCGACTGTCGAGGTGGAAATATCAGAAGATATGCAGCTTGTGCATTTTGACTTCAATAGGTCAGTATATTCCCTTATATGCATGTGACAGTTTATCATATGTTTTCCAATACTTTACCGATTTAACGACCCGATTTTGAAGTCAGTGAAAGTAAATCCCCTTTTGCACTTAATAAGATGCTAAAATTGTTTATATTAAAATGAGAAATTGTTCAAAACTTTAGCCAAATGGAATTGGTGAAAGCTCATATCACCCAAGTGTTGTGAACCCCTTATATCTTAGGATGAGACTTGGAAGTGTTCATGTGCTGTCAAAGAGTGTGGACTAACAGGAGCACTCGCCTAATCTGCATCACAATAAGCCTCAAGTACCATGGGCATGTCAGCACAAAACACCTTGAAGTGGACTGACTATTCTTCAAATATCGCACAAGTAACTAAAGATAGGAGTGAGACGTACCGTCCTTTGTGCCGACCTAATGTGTCGGGACAAGAAAATGTCTACCAAAAGGTGGGCATCGTGCCGTGTCGTATAAAATGGATTCATACTCACATCACAATAACCCTAGAGTATATAAAGATATCCTATGGTGTTAGAAATGCCATATGGATTGAAACAAAGACATCTAGAGGCATGAAAGTTATTCATAGAGTTATGATAAAAAAATATAAAAATTCAATATTCGCATCAAAATATAAAAAAATCCATATTCGCACCACAATAACTCTTATCCTATAAAAATGTCCTATGATATTAAAAAGGGTACGTGGGTTGAAATAGGGACATCTAGAAGCCTTAAGTGTGTTTTTCGAGTTGGGTCGATAATTGAAGAAACTTGATGTATACTTCATTTTTTTGTCGATTCCGAGTGTTCTGAAAGTTATTTTGAAGACAGTAGTTCACTCAGTTTTTTTTAAAAAAAAATTCTCTCCGATTTCGATCAAAAGTTGTCACTGGTTTAGAATTTGTCAAAAATTCTTGATTTTGAAGCCTATTATCCACGTGTTTTGGGTCTCTTGGGCCTCTGAATAAAAGCTATTCATATTCGCATCACAATAGTTCTATTGCATATGAAAACGTCCTATGGTATTAGAACGGACATATGGACGGAAATTGAGACATGCAAATGCTTTAAGAGTGCTTTTCAAGCCGTTTTGTTAATTGATAAAACATGATGTATGATTCATTCTATGTCGATGTGGAGAGTTTTGGTAGTCATTTTAAAACATATTAGTCGTACTTGCTAATTTTTGACACACACTTTTCAGTTTCTGGAGAATATATCACCGGTTTCGAAATTGTTGAAAATTGCTATGAAGTATTATCCATTTATTTTGGGTCTCAAGGACCCAAGAATAAACGTAATTTATATTCGCACCATAATAGCTTTATAGCAAATAAAAATGTTCTATTATTAGAAAGGACATATGGGATTTATAGACATCTAAAGGCATTAAGAGTGTTTTTAGAGCCGTGTCGGTAATTGAAGAAACATGATGTATACTTCATTCTATGTAGTAGTCGCTTTATGACATACTAGACAAATTTTCTACAGAATTTTATCTAATTTCCACAAATTATCACTGCTTTCAAAATTGTCAAAAATTGATTGTGAAGGCTATAGCATCCACTTAATTCGTGCCGCCCAAGCCAGGAATTAAAAAGTCCATGTAGCACCACAAAAATTCTGTAACATATGAAAATGTGAGTATATGGTTATTAGAAAGGGCACGGGATTGAAATAGAGATATTTAGAGGCCTAAAGAATGGTTTTCGAGTCGTGTCGATAATTGACAAAACATGATGTTTACTTTAGTCTATGTCGATTGGTAGTCATTTCAAGACCTGCCCATCTTAATGACAAGTTTTCAACAAGTGTTCTGGTAGTCCATGGCACAATGATATTGTTGACGATCCGCTAATCCTCAAATCATCCGAATCTTCTACCAGTTTCTTTAGGACACCGTCAGTGATTCTCAGTTTGTGGTTGATACTCAAGGATACCCCGAAATCCATTTACCTGCCAAGGCCCCTTTTTCCACACCTCATTGAGGTCGGTGCCACCCTTTGTGATTCGACCCATTAATAATGACCTGGTCTACGACCTACAATTAAGCCTTGAAATATGACAATAATATCACAACAGAATTGTTTACTACTCTGTATATATGATGGTATTATGTTAATAATGACCCATCGAACCCGTCTCAAACCCGTTGTCCGTGAGCCAATTTCTCAGACTCGGCCTCCCCATATCCGGCCCAAACTCGCATATTATCACGTAATGATGTTTTTCTTTTGTTCATCCCGCAACTGTCTTTCTAGTCTTTTTAGTTGTTTGCTCTGTCTAATAGTTATCTCTTTTATGTTCTTCAACGCAGCACCCCTTTCGAGTTGCATGACGACAACTATGTTTTGAAGCAAATGAAATTTTGTGAAAAACCTCGGTTAGAGAACGGAACTTCAGATCCTCCGGTTAATACTGGTGAAAATCCCAGTATGTTGAACGGATACCATCCTCAGCCACCGTCACCAAATCATCATGCTCAAGTCTCTTCAAACCCGTCATCACCACCTAAACCATATCAACCTCAACTATCTCCCTCCCCGCAAGCATTAAACTCATATCAACCTCCGTTGCTTTTGCCGTGTTCAAACTCGAGTACATCAACAAAGACGCCAACATCTCCCCCGCTTCCAGGTATACTTAAAGCCCGTGTCCAAAATGAGCGATAGAGGTCGCGATTTTAAACATTTAACATATTTAACAGTCTGTTTTAATTTGTATGTATAAAATTCTTAGCATGTCTTCAACCTCTAGATTTAGTTGGAGGGATTAGGAGTGAAAATTGGTCTGAGTTATTCTTCACCTCTGAAAAATTAGGGATTTACAACCATTCATGTATCATGTAATGTATCTGCATAATTCTTGTGATATATTATCATTCCCTTTCATTCCCTTACTACTATGACTCGGAGCAACGAGTATCAGACAAAAACGTACTAATAGTTTCGTGTCAGCCTATACCGAGTTTATATTCGAGTTGATTTTGTTCATAGTTTTCCTATCACTTTCTTCCTCCTTTTGACTCTGGTAACTGGAAATGACGAAGCTAGCCGTGGACACGAGACCTGGAATGGCATAACCAAGTATGACTTGACCCAGACGTGACGAGTTTGCTAGTCCTGAAATGACTGGAATGTACTCCGTATTAATTTTGTTATTATGGTAATGTGCTCAACTTTTTTGTGTTTGATTTAAGCCCATGGAGTTCAGTTTAATTAAGTTCAGCCTTTTTAGGTTTTAGCTTATCCAATTCCATTTAGTCCAGCCTTATTTAAGTTACTTAGGTTTGATTTTTGACCAACGGTGGTTTAACACATACCCGTGCATTCAAATGTACTCGGTTGTTCTGACCCTTTTTTATTCTAGACCTCGAATCAATGAAAATCATGTATTATACACTTTAATTTGACCTGATTGAGAGGTGAGTCATGTTTCAATTTTACTTGATTTTCTTGCCACGTGTTTGAGGTTGATTTGGGATCTACTCTGCCCGATTTAACGTAAAAACAATAAGTATACGTCATTTTACACGATTAGTTGATTTTCGATCGACAGTGGTTTTAACACATGTCGATACAATCAAATGTTCTTCGTTGTTCATCATAATTTGTTGTCTTTTTAACTTACTCGAAGAATCCGTCGATTTCTGACATTTTTATTCCGACTAGAATCTCTAAAAATATTGCATTTCGAGTTGATCGAGATATTGTACTGGACCACAATTCAAATTAACTTAATTTTACTACGTGTCTGGGATCGTTTCGAGATGAACCCTATCTGATTTCATGCTCAAATAACAAGTATACATCGCTTTTACGAGATTAGTTGAATTTTGGACTGTTTAACACACACTGACACCCTCAAATGTTCTTCATTGCTCCTCATATTTTGTGTGCTCTTTTAAGAAACTGGTAAAATTTTGTGATCCTTTTCCTTTTGGACCCCGAATATCTGAAAACCGTGTGTAAATAGAGGGATTCGTACCCGACCCATTGCATGAAATGTTGTCAATGTAACCAATTTCACCACCTTATGTTTCATGTTGCATATTATTGGAAGATTTATATTATATTTAAACTATATCTCAAAACTTTCAAGTATTGTGTACAGAGAAAACCCACTCGACCCGATCACCCGACCCATTTCCGGATTTTTTTTCTTTTAATTTGCATTGATTTGTATAATAAATCTTGATTGTCGACTTGTCGTAAATTAATTAGGAATTTGCTAATTACGTTTATTAACTTGTATTAAGTCGTTAATTAATCTAATTAACTGTTTAAAATCGGAAGCATAACGATAATAAAAAAAACGGTTTTATTATCGAGTTCTAATAAAACGATACTCTATAAAATGTAAATGTGATAATATTTTACGTAATTCCATATATTAACTATATAAGAAGTCGGTTTTGGTTTATTACGATAATCGAAAAAGACGGTTTTATTATCGAGTTTTAATAAACCGATAATCTATAAAATGTAAAAGCAATATTATTTCGAGAATAAATGGCAAGGACAAAGTCATCATTTTACGTAATTAATGCCGATGGTAAGAGGTAAAACGTCAACGGTAAATGCAATTTTCAAAACAACACATTTATCATTCACTTCTATGCTAGTATATTTATAACATATACAAAGATTTTCTAAATTTATTAGAAAAATCTTTACAAAAGTTGAGGCCAAGCTAATAACTCAAAAGTACACAAAGCTCAGCAGTGATTCACATTTGCTAAAACTGTACTAAAACTTCGTCGTGGGATGTTCAACTTGTCCAATTCGAAGTGGATGATCTTCAACTCAAGTCCACGTTATCATGGCCGGCCAATGAAATTTAGAAACCATGTTCCGACTTTAATATGTAGGCCCTTAGTATAATAAAATACTGCTCATTTTTTTAAATTTTTTTTGTTACTGCAAAAAGACGGTAGTTTCACTTGGAAAAAAATTATTGAAAAAAATGACAAGTATTTTTTAATCGGAAAAAAATTAAACTCTAATATTTTTTTTAAAACAGTATTTTTATAAAAAATAGTTAGCGAATTGAAACAAAAATTTATTCAATCGTAAACTAATTTTTTAACATATCATATTTGCATCCAAATGTTCAATAATTTGGATATTCAAAAGAATTTTCACAATTTGTTTTTTGAAATTTAATTGTGACAAATATTTCACGGAGTATATATCGTTATTATGTTGTTTATTTCATTTTTTATTTGAAATAATTTAGAAATGTAAACTATTTACTTGATTTATTTCCATAATTGTGAATATCAAACGAAGACTTTATTTAAACGTTAAATTACTGATATTCAAAAGAATTGTCACAATTTATTTTTTTAAATTTAATTGTGACAAATATTTCACAGAGTATATCGTTATTACGTTGATCTCAAGATAAATATTAAATATTTTAGCCACCGCACCAATGTACCACTTTTGCTAATTTTGTAGCATAATCAATAATATTAATATTGAGGTCATTCACCTATCAAACCACGGTGGGTCGTTGTTCAGTTGAAAATAAATACTCCGCATTAAGTATAACATATTAAATGACACTGAAATTGAACATAAAGTAGACCAATTGTTTATAAGTAAACTACCTATCCATGCTAATGTTCCACTAATTAGGAGATCTCTTTGTCAGCTTACAAAATATAAACAACCTAATAAACCTTGAACTTCATGGTCCTGAAATTCCTTCGCTACCAAAGATCTGCTTCCTTCTTCCAAAATATAACGCATCGAAGTCCACAACATTAAAAAATGTTCTTATAGAACCTGATCTGTTAACCTAACCTTAAGTTTTATAATGATATATAAAATTTCAAGCGATTCTCTATCTCTTCTAGGTAGACTCCTTAGTCCCTAGCCTCAAATCTCTTTGTTGACTATAGGCGTTACTAGTGGTCACTAAGTAACTAAAATCTGTGATAACCACGACAAGCATATCTAACATTCCATAGTCCTATGTCGTAACTAGAAAGTCAACCAGAGATATATCATCCGTACTCTGAAACTCTTTCTTTGACACAGATTCTGGGCATATGCCATGAACATCTGAAACGATGTCTTTGTCTTGGATATGTTCCTCATGTGCTTATGGAACATTTGTTTTTTAGTCCATGATTGCCTAGGATCATTTTCATCATCTAAACTCGACTTAACGAGCTATTGAAAAAGAAAAGAGAGAGATTCATCTTAAAACAGTACTCCGTATAATAATATCAAATTAAATTTAAATTATAAACTTTTTAATTAATCATTAAATCGTACCCTCCTAACAAAGAAATACTCTTCTGGTGCGTCTGGTGGCAGATTAGGACGCACCATCGGCTACAACCCATGCGTCAACGACGGCTCCAATAGCCTGACATAGTGGTGACCGTAATAAATTGACAATGATAGGGCTATTAGGATGATATCTTATTTAGTATTTTTATTATTCTGTAATCTGCTTATCTTAGATAACTAGATATTTATGTAATCTTTAGATAGGACTAGAATACTATAACCCTACCATACATTGTAGGGCAAGTACTTTCATAAGGGCAAGTAGTTATTCACTGAGGTTAAAAGTTAATTCTAAATTTTATTATATATTCACTAAGGTTAAAAGTTAATGTAGAAAAAACTAGAAGACATGAAACATGTTATTCATGTCTAGACTCACCGTAACGACAACTTCAAACAATTCTTTTATTGAAGAAAATAAATGATCGGAAAAAAAAACTTAAACCCAAATGTCTTTCCAAAGACAATGTTTTTATAAAAAATTGAATACGAATTAATAGAAACAATTATCTATTTTTAAATAAGTTTTTAACGTATCATATTTGCACCAAAATATAAAACTTATTTCGTAATAAACAATTTTATTTCAAAAATACTGATATAATTTAGTTGTAACAAATAATTGTGACAATATTGTCACAATTATTTGTCACAATTAATTTTAAAAACAAAATTGTGACAATTATTTCGAAATATATCCATGATTTTAACGGATAAAAAACTAGTTAATACTACCTTCCATTTCTTGCGTTGCTTGAAGTAGCCAGGCTGAAAGAAGTTAATTATTTAACAATAAGATGTTAAATATCATAATAAATTAAACCTATCATTGCTATCTATGAAGTACATGGTAAAATAGACAGACTTCTAGGTAGGTTAAAAGTGATGTCATTGGTAAAAACTAAGTCATGTCATTGGTAAAAACTACTCCCGGACAAAAAAAATAGTGTCCATATAAAAGTAATAAATCCTAATCAACCTTCGTCATTTTCAAATCTCCAAAACTATTATTTATATTGTTAAATTATCATCTGCGCTCTCATCTTCAAGAGTTTATATCTATGACGGAATACTTTTTGTGATTGGTGTACGTTCGACCACAGGCACCAATCACAAAAATAGAAAACGTGAAAAGAGTTCCTATTACAGAATACTACTTCTTTGCTTGTCTTTTTCAGCCAAATTAAAAGAGATCTAAAGAGTTGAAGTTAGACTTACCTGGAAAAGAAAAGGAAAAGATGGAAAAGAAAATGATGGAGGAGGAAAAGATTGAAAAAATGAGGAAGAAGAGATGTGCTACTCCATAAGGAAGACGGTGATAATTAGTAGGGAGATAAGTGTGGGGTTGGGTTGGAATTCAAGTATTCAACCCACTGTGTGGAGTGTCTTATTATACTTGATTAAAATCAAAACTAACCTTCCACTTTATCCACAAGTTTAAAAAATGTGTCCGTAAGGGTGTGGTATGTTAGATAAAATTTGTGATCATCAATACAAGGGTCTCAGATTTAAGTCTCTGCAAGCACGAATTCGTGGGAGTTGTATGAGTTGAGACTATGCCTTCTAGGTTTGGAGTATGTCGTCTACGGACGGTTTACATGGTGTGCGTGGTTTGCAGGGTATGCGTACCCCCGAGGTTTACCCAGAGCGCATCGAAGGGAGCGACTGTGAATTCCCTCGTCATCAAAAAAAGTTTTACAAACGTTTTACAACTGTATTTGTTTATTATTAAAGGTGAATATGTACGTATTTGTTTAATATTAAATGTAGATTAGATATTAAATATGTAATGTACAGGATTTGTTTATTATTAAAGGTGAATATGTACGTATTTGTTTAATATTAAATGTAGATTATATGTACGTATTTGTTTAATATTTTGAATGTAAGGTTTAAAATATTTGTTTGGTATTAAAACAATGATTAAAATGAATTTGAGAAGGTTGAACTTGAACGTCCCAAAAATTAATAAGGGAAAGTTCGACTTGAACGGACTCGTATCATTGATTGATACGAGTATTACTCCAATAACTATTACTTCCTCCGTACCACTAACATGTTCCCACTTCTATTCATTTGTGAGGATATAATATTGAAGTGAGAATATCTTACCGGAGGGAGTACTCGGTAATTAACCTGAAATAATTAAATAATCCATATTTTAATAATGTTAACCTCGATTAATCTCATAATAAACCACCCGATGAAGAGTTACTCAGACCATTAGGTATATGAATAAAAGGATCTTTGAATATCACTTGTTTTCCTTTTTTTCTCCGATTAAGTGTCATTTTCCTTTTTTATTCAGTTCATAAAATGATCCATCTAAGGTAAGATCATACATATTTCAGTTATTCTCTCTTGTGATGGGCGTCACAAAGATATAATGGGGTCAAATATCACTTACATGAATGCATAGGTAATAACAAATGCCTTATCTTTATCTACCTATATAAATAATATTTGATCCATCACATATTTATGACGGATATGTTCGTTACAAACAATAAGTTATCACAATTTTAAAATAACCCATTATATTTTGAGGGAGAGAGGAAGTAATAAACGTGCATGGTAAATTTGGTATGTTGTTGGAATGGGGATATGTGGGCGGAAGCAAGTGATGGGTCTACCTATAAGGTCGGACTCCCATAATATATACTCCGTATACACGGGGTACTTTGATAGCAAACTTTAAAATTGAGCATTTTCAACTATTTTTACAATCCTGTGGAATTTTCGTCATAAGAGGTTTATTGACGAAAACTTGCTACTATTAACTATAGTCTGTGTAAAATGACTATTAGAACCCTAATTTATGATTGAATTTATGACTTGTTTCGACTATCTCAGACGGGTTTCGAAACAAAGTTTAAATTCGTTTAGATATCTCTATTTCAGTTCATTTGCCCTTTTTAATACTATGGGACACTTGTATTTTATGGAATTAATATAGTGCGAAATTGGATGCCTTTTATCACGGTTTATCGTGAACCGAAAATACATGGATGATCAAAATTAGGAAATTTCGACCATTTTCGGATCTGGTGAAATTTGTTGTCAAACAGTTGTCACTAAGAGTAATTTGCTATGAGTTGACTATAAGAATCAGAGGTCAGAACTCTCGAACACGACTTGAAGATATCTCTGTTTCAATCCAACCAATTACTCAAAAATTACCGATCTTAAAAATTATTTTTGTATGACAATAAATGTAATGTATTGTACGTATACAAGTATTCTCGTCATATTTAATATTTAATTTTTAAGACATACGAGTATACGAGTCTAAATAACAAGTTGTCGACAAAAAAGGGTACGACCCATTTCGAAATAATTAAAATTAGGGATTCAGAAAATGCTAACCAACAAGAGCAAAGTCATCATTCATGGTAAAATGAAAGAACATGAGTTAGAGGGTTGGTTCAGGAAGATCCCCATGCCAGAATCGAAACTAGTTATTCAAAGCGATAAATTAGTTGGATAATACGAACTAGTACTCCATCCCTAGATATGTACTCCACTAAGTTGTCTCTTCGGTGATGAGATCCACAACCACATGAGAAAGAGAAATGCTTCCGTGGTTCTTCGCCAACAGCTTCTTGTTTATATCCTTGTCTTCCAAACCCTGCAAGTTAAATTAAGACTCGGTTACTTTGAAAGAGGTGTTTTGACTCAAAAACCGATTATTTCATGAGAATAATCTCAACTATTAATGTATTCTTAAATTAATTCATCCTTCTAATCAATACATTTGCATTCATTAATCAAATTATAACTTTATTTTTAGGGTCCTCGAGGGTAACCAAATATAGAGCTTGTGGGAAATCGTCATATTTTGACGATAAGTATACTTACCATCTCCCTGAGCTCGTCGAGGATAGGGTCCCAATCAGAATCATCAGAAACATCATAATCCACAGCTCCACCTGAAACCACCTCTTCTGCAATTTGCTCCTCACTTTCAGTTTTGATGTTGTCCTGCACATTCGATGCACAAAAGCGTACATGAGACACACCAATCTATTATTTTTATTACCAGTGACGGGTTTATATATATATCTGGATCAAATATCACGCACATTGAATTGGAAGATGAATGAAAGAAATCAGAGTAGATTAGTGAGGACTCGTACAACATATCTTGCAATTAAACGGCAGCAGACATTATCATTATCAAGCTCAGGAAAAGAGTCGGGTGAGGGTCCGACAACAGATTCAGGTTTGTCTTCAGTATTAGCAGCGGGTTGTGGGACCGGAGATAATCTCACATTATCAAATTCATCGTTGATCGGGAGATTCAGGTCAAGCATCTGAATCTTATGGTTCGAATCAAATTCAGGTTTAACCTCGACATTGTCGGCCTTGGGAGTTTCGGGAGGCAGATTCAGGTTCAAAGCCGGGGAGATTTCGCGGGTCAATTCCTCCTCCACCTGTACAACAATACAATAATACACGTGAGCTGGTCTAATTCTGTAAAAAGACAATTGATTTAATATCAGTAGATGAGTGATCCTTTTACGCAATTGAAAGGGGAAACTGTGAAGACGGAAAGAAACCTGAATTTCAACTTCCACGACCTGTCCAAACATTTTACCAGAAGAATCGGCCATCCTCCAAAGAGCCATGTACCGGCCAGGCAATTCAGGGGCAATGAAATCGACAGCTATTTCAAGTTCTTGATCGAGATCCACACCGTAAACAGGAACCTAACATTATTCAAACAATGTCATTTTAACCATGAACAAGAATTTTGAACACCTTAAGATTTTTAAAGTTATACAAGGAATAAAATTTTCGTGCCTGTATCTCAATTGAATCAGTAGGACTCAACTGGTGTCCAGAAACACAGATAAATTGCAGACCGGGATACCAAGGAAGCGAGCCTTTGTTCTGCATCCACCATATTTTTGTAAACGGTGCTGACGGTGCCATTATTGTCCCATCCATAATGGGATCATTCCTAATCAGGCAACTGTCGAGTCTTAGGCGAGGAAGCTTCAGAGGCGGCCTCCTCATACTTGACTACAAACATGCATTTATTTAAGTAAGAATTATTCCAACAATAAAAAAAACAAGATAATGAATAGTACTCGTACATCAGAAGGCTTAACAGACTCGGACGGATCAATCCTTCCGTAATCCGTGTAATCTTCAGCCTTTAAGATACAGATGCAACACAAGTGACAGTCATGCCTCCTGCGCCAAAAAACACCAGAAAATCAATCAACCAGACCAATAATGTCGGAAATTAATTATAATTAGAAGTAACGTAGTCTTACACTTTAGACGTGTAGCGTGGTCCGGGAATAGGATCAACTCCACATTCATTACAAGCGAAACTTGACGGTCCATTATAGAAACAATCAGCTACATCCGGAAACATTGACGAGGAATAATCATCTGTCGATCGGGTCCCTCTGACAGATTCAACAAGGGTAGTAGGCCACTTCACCTCCGAGATTTTGACAGCATCAACATTGTGGGCTGGAGTAGCAGCAGCAGGAGCAGGAGCAAGAGCAGCGGGAATAACAAGCAGGTCTCGAACATGGATTCTGACAGGATCGAGACCTTGCCTGACTACATCACGCAGATCATCATCATCGGCAAGGGTGACAATGTCGTTGTCTTCATCTCTGTAGGTAAGACGGAACTCAGCGTCCGAAGGGAACTTGAAAAGAGAACAGATTTTCGATCTCAGACTCCCCACGTTAAGGTCTAAACACTGGTCTTCATTGATAGAGACGTTGAAACGTCTAAGTATCGTCCCATACTTAACCTGCCATTAATTTAGCATTATTAGACGAAATCGAGTGTAACCATGTACTCCCTCCGTCTCAATAAGATCACAAAGTTGGATTAACTAACAGTTGAATTAAACTTGCAAATTTGAACGTCAAAATACCGTTACGTAAACGTCAACTATTGATCAACGACAAAGATGAACAAAATTTCATAATTAAATACAAATACAAAATTATTAATCATGAATATGAATATTCATGGCTAGAAGTACCTTGAACACTACGGAAGCCATGGATGGAAGTATTGAGAATTGAGGATCTAAACCCTAATAAATAAATTTATTTATTTATATATATATATATATTTATAGTGATGAGAAGCTTGAAATTGTGTTATAGTATTAGGAAAGGAATTTGAGTGTAACTAAAATTGGAAGCAGTAGTTAGCAACAGAATCGTATCCGTTAATTCCAAATTTTTTAGAATTATGATTTAATTAAATATAATAATATTTTATAGCTCGAGCTTATTCAAATCCCGAACTCGAATTGGTATTGTGTGATTTAAATTTAAATATACAGAATAATATTTTAAAGCTCGAGCTTATTTAAATTAGGGACGATTCCAAAATAGAATTGGTAAAGTGCGATTTAAATATACTATTTTAAATCCCGAGCTTATTTAAATTAGGAACGATCCCAAACAAGATAGGTATAATGTAATTTAAATATAATATTTTAAAGTGATTTAAAGTTTAAATATACGTAATATTTAAAGTCCGGGCTTACATAAATATATATGAGACAATTCCGATCCAGAATTGATAGTGTGATTTAAATATAATATTTTAATGCTCGAACTTATTACCTATTTAAATCCAAGACTATACCGAACTAGAATTGGTATAATGTGATTTTAATAAAATATACTACGAAGTAATATTTTGAATTATATTTATTTCACATTATATATGCATGTTATTTTAGAAATTATATTTATATTATACTCCGTAATTATTTTATCATATTCTGACATTGGTTAATTTTATGTTTTTAACAAATCGAGCTAAATCTTTTTCTAGCCAAACGTGAGCTTTAATTTATTTATTTCATCACGACAAGCTCGAGTTTAAAATTGTGAGACAATCCCGATCCAAGCCGGGTGAAGCTTGAGCTTATATCGACTCACTAACACATTTAAGTAATTAGGCTGATAAAAAAAACGACGAGGAATTTTACTGTTGGATTTTTGTAGTCGATTTCGTGGTCAAACTTGGAAGATATATATAACGAAATACATACTGTAGTATTTAGTTAGATGATCATGTTATAATACTCCGTATAATTTACGCGTGAGCTGATAAACAAAAATTACCCGTTGATTTTAAACGTTCATCTCAAAACTGACGAAATCGAAACAGTGGTTCGCTCATGAGTGTCATGGCACCACGGTTCAAGACCGTCAATATCCAAACCGTTAAATACTGAGTATATTTACACCCAAAAAAGAGCCAAGAAATACAAAATACAAGGGCAAATGGAGAGTAGCATGGGTCTTAACTCTTTAAGAGTCGCTTTCTGAGTCAGAATTGGATGCGGAACCTGCATGTAAATCATAGGGCCTGACACGGTTCAAGTTGGCTTCAAGTGGGGGAAGTCCATCATCATCGTCATCGTCGTCACTGGCATCTGTTTCTTCTGTTTGTTCCGTGACAAGAGCTGGCACCGTTCCAGCAGTACTGTTTATGGCTTCTAACTTGAAGGCTTCTGGCCTGTTTACAGAATTACAGTGGCGGAAGGAACCAAATAAGAAAAAGATATCGCGTTCTATTCTAGCAAACACGGTCAGTTTTCAAATCTGGTCAATTACAGCGAGCACATTTCCGAACAGGTCATTTTTTTTAAGACCTAATCAATCAGCTGCAACCAAATAGATATAATGAAGTACGAAAAGTATACAAGAAAAATCAGAAACAATCTAAGTTTCAACCAACAGTCAATTGACTGTACTGTTATTCTGCTAACATGGACTGCACAGTCTGCACTGTGAAATACTTTCACCTCAGAATACCATAAAGAATGGAGATGCATCGATCACATAGAGCGCTAACAACGTACATAGGAATTTCACTACTACGGATTACGTTTTAGATAGGTAAAACATTCCTCAGAAAAGAAGCGACGGAAAGTGAGGTCAGATTTGGGTATGACTAGTCTGTTTGTAAGTCTAATATAGTCTTAATAGGTTATGGCGCGCTATCTTTCGAAAGATGGGGACTAGCATGAAGGTGCCATAAAGACTCGAGCTTTCACACATGCTAATCAGCCAAGTAATTATGGTGATCTGATCATGCACTTTGGTTTACGAGTTTTAGGCAAAATAAAGTAGAGGGATGAGTGGATACCATTCAGAACTTTTTGCAAGCCGGCGAACTTGCTCGTGAAACAGAACCTGCAAAACAATACATGCCACCTTACTACCAGCTTCTAGAGCCGCCTCCCTGCCACTTTCGTCAACTACGACAAAACTCCCTGTCCAAGAAAGAAAAAAAACACTTCATTAGTTATTATTGTACGAGTACACGTGTCCATGAACTCAAAAGAAATGGTAGAACATCCTTTCTGATGATAACCGAGTATTTAGGTGTGTAACCAACCTCTCTTCATCCACATGCTCTTCTGAAATTTAGCTGGAAACAAAGCTAATGACTTCTCACCTTGAGCGTCAATAACCTGAAAAATGTATCGTGAAAATGAGAAAAACCGAGAAGTCACGAGAACTGCCCTCCACCACACGGAAGATAACTTAAACTTTGCATGTTTTTTTCCACGCCCTGTCTGTAGGTTACCTAAGAAGCTCAGTAACATCCATTCTCCAACATATTAACCTCATGCCAGCTCTATCCCCAATGTTCAAGTTGAATGGATATAAAATCTCATTTGCAAACAAATAAAGTCTCCTTACCTACTACATGAAGGCCGAACAATTCTTTCATGTGAAAGGAGTCTAATAGTATCAAAGTATGAAAGAGAAAACATAATCCCCAATTCCCCAGACACTAATCTATTGCTAAAGTAGGTATATTTTGCTCTCTGCGACCATTACACCACAGCGAGGGTCTCCAACAAGACGAACAAATCAACAAAAAAGGAAGGGGAGGGCTACAAGAAAACGTGTACTCTGCAACACATAGAAGTGTCGGATACAGCTATTCTGGGCGAAGTGTCGTGTCATCCAAGTGAAGAGTCAAAGTGTCAAATATTCCTATCCAAATGAGGGAAATTATCTCCATTCAAATACCTTCACTCCCTTTTCCCCCATATCCTTCAATCTAGCAAAGGGCTATAGAGAGCACTCCTTATATAAGAGCGGACACAAGCCCCTACACAAAAACGCTTACACCAGATTATACAATTTCCCACGTATATGTCACGCATTTCCACTTATGTATCAACTATCAAGTGTTTTGTTGCTCAATTTCAGTCCATTTTGGCTCTTGTATCGAGAGTCAGACAGCTGTGATCTAGCACGGCCGCAAATGTGAGAAATACACAAATATATAAGCAGACAGTAAGCCTGAAACCATGAACCATAATTGCTCTACAGAAACTCCAACTATGAAATCAACCTAGCACTTATAATCATAGGATGTAATATCTACAGCATCATAAGGGGAATCATAACGTAAACAATAAACCCTAAACCCTAAATCATGAACCACAACTGCTCTACAGAAAAGCCAACTATGAAATTAATATACCAATTATAATTATAACGATATAATACAGAAATCGGAAACAACACACAAATATACATATGTTCGATTGTTTAATTATTCAATTTCAGTCGAATTTGGCCCTAAAACATAAACCCTAAACCCTAATCCATCATTCTTGCTCCAATTACGTTACAGAACATAGCAATTACACAGAAATCGGAAACAACGAGGATTTAAATCAAAAAAACACCTCAATAAGATTAGAACCGCGAAGGGAGACAACTTGCATAATGGATTGACCAGGTTGAAGAGTGACATGAACATCCTCAACTCCTCTCTTCAAATTCTTCCTACCTCCTCCCATATCCAATTTCTCCGGATTTCAATTATGGTGGCGGAATAATTACTAACGAATCGGCACGACGGCGGCGGAAGTGGATGCGGAGTACACTTTTCTGGGAGGAGGTTGATGTTGTTGTTCAATTGTTTCGGTTTCGATTTTGATTTTAGTCAACTGGTCTATACTCTGTGGACTCACTAGTCTCTAGAGTGGAAACGATTGACCCGTACGAAAACCCTCGATACAAAATCATCCTTTATTTATTAAAGCAGGCACCACGCATAGTGACGTGGCGCTGCTCTTTGATGAGTATTTTGAAATACTCCATCCTCATGCATCCAACCTTTGTATGGCAACTCTTCCGTGGGAAGCTAAATCATGCAGGTTCACAATTTGGGTCAAGCAATCCGAGCTTAACAATCTTTCTTTCACACACAATTAACCTGCCCACAATTACATCCTCATTAATCCTTAATCCTTGATCAAACAACTTACCCTAATCTCAAATATCATATAATTCAAACCAAATAGAATTAAAACCTATCAGAAAATTAAAAACCTTAATTGACTATTGAATTAAAATGTTGCACTGTCTATCAAAGCCTAATCTCAAATATCGTATAATTCAAACCGAATAGAATTAAAACCTATCAGAGAATTAAAAACCTTAATTGACTATTGAATTAAAATACTGCACTGTCTATCAAACCCTAATCTCAAATGTCTGCTGCGATTAACCCATCAATTGCTACTCTAATTCAAGACGTCAAACTATCGAATATGGATGTTAGGGTCATATACAGATGACAGAGGCCTGACTTCAATGACAAGTCAAAGATCGATGGTGTCGAGTTGCTACTAATTGATTCAAAGGTGATGTTATTTAACACAATGTACATATACGAACAATACAATTCAGTTTATATAAATAAGCATTTATATGAACAATACAATTTCATGATCAGAGTGAATGTAATTTATGTACGGTTACATAATCATGATGGAATTATGTGTATATGGAATACAATTATTCACTCTCCGTCTTCTTGAAAATATATGCTTAGATATTGGAATTTTCAAGTCCATTTATATGTACACAGCATTATTAACATTTATATGCACATGATCATATATAAATATAAAAATTCTGAATGATAGTTGAATTACATGAACAATACTATTTAATAAAAATATTGATTGTAATTTATATACTACTATTTTAATTTATATAGCATTTGTTATCCTTCGCTTTCAAATTTCCGTCTCAGTCATCACGAGTATATAAGTATATATGTATATAATTATATATGCTATACCGCTTTCAAACAATCGACTAATAGGATGTATACTCATCTGAGAACGTATTTTCCCGTCTCTTATTTTTTATCTATTAGAATTGCGAAACAACTATCGTGTAAATTGTATGTTACCTACTAAAAGTCATTCATGACCACAAGCATTATTCGTTCGTAGTGAAATGGTCTTCCTACGTGTATTAATATTGTATGTAGGTAACAATTTTTTTAAAAACTAATTACCACAAAATAAACGTAATGGCCCGTAAATTTTCACGGGCCATCAAACTAGTTGGCTTATAATTTAAGGGTGTCGGCAATTCAATTGGCTAACACGGATATGACACGAAATTTGATTATGATATAGTTGAGGTCTCATTATGCTGACATGAGCCGGATATAAATAAAACTAGATTAAAGCCCGTGCGTTGCACGGGTTAGTTGGCTTCGAGTTAATTGACTTAATTACATTTATGATATGCTTTAAAGACTCAGAAAAACGCACGATTACTAATTTACTCTTATTTATAATATAGAATATCACCTTATTTAAATTTTTCGATGTAGGATAATTTTAGGTTTCTGGTCCTTAAATTTGTTGCTTGATATTTAAAACCATAAGATTACTCACTTATGATAAAGAATTTCATCACCTCGTCATATTTTTTCGATGTGGTATAATTTAATTACTTAATTAAGTTTATAATTTTAAAAGCTATTTTGAAGATTTAAAAGAGTTTGTTTTTATATCTATGTTAAATGATAGACGATTACTCTTTATTTATATAATCGAATTTGATCATCTTTTATTATAATTTTTTGATGTAAGATAATTTTAATTAAGTTTATTTAAGTTTAGATAATATAGTCTAATTAAGAACTTTTATTTGTAGACGGATGCATGATTACTCTTGTGTATTTATAATACATAGAATTTCATCACACCATCGTAATTTCGATGCGGGATAATTATACATTAACTATATACTTTAATTATACATTTTTTTAAGTTCAAAAGATTGTTGGTTAATACGGAGTATCTAAGAACGAAAGATTACGTAGAATTATATCACCTCATTATAATTTTTCGATATGGGATAATTTTAATTTAACTTTATTTGTAGTTTTATTAATAGCTTTTTTTAAGACTAGAAGTTTTTCGATATGTGATAATTTTAATTTAACTTTATTTGTAGTTTTATTAATAGATTTTTTTTAGACTAAAAGTTTTTTTATTCACTAGTAGAAAAAGATCTAATTGCTGCTCCTTATTTGAGGCATTTTAGGTAAATAGCAGCGAATAATTTTTCTTTTTTTTTAAGTACATTTTTTAAAGGAGTCATTTTAATAAAAAAATTCATAAAAGGTAATGGTGTGGCGTCTATTTACACAAACTGACGCCTCACCAGTCATCTCTACTGAGTATTACTGACGCCTCACCAGTCACCTCTACTGAGTATTGAGTACAATATTTTATTATTTCAGCCAAACCCCAAACCCAACCCCATCTTCTTCTTCGCGCATTGCAAACACGGTCTGTTTTGATCTCAAAAACTGAAACACAGAGTTCCTCCTTCTCTATTACAAACCCTAGTTCTTCATCCAGCCTCCTATCTTCCGCTTCCTTCGCCTACGTTCAACTTCTCCTTCGCTCATCTCAATTCCGCCTGTCTCCGCTCCTCCTTTCTGCTGTTCCGCCTGTGTTCGCCCATCTGTCCTCTGTCGCCTGTTTTCGCTCCTCCTTCCTCTTCCCCACCACATCTCGTCGTTGCTCAGGTAGTTGCTCTGTTCCCTCATTTCACCTCAGTTTCATTTCAGTTCCTCAGGTTGTTTTACTTGTTAAGAGTTAGAGTACTTGACAAAGATTGAAACTTTACCCGTTTCAATTGAATTTCTTCCTTATGTTATTAATTATTTTGTCGGGCTTGAGGTTTACCAGTTTTTGTTACTAATTTTGGGTAATAAATTTGTTCAAAGTTGAAAAACAGATTGAAACTTAGGGTTTACTATAGTATGGAGCAATAAATTATTCTTGCACCTTAATTAATTGGATTGGGTGTGCATATAAGGGTATCGGGTAACATTGCATTGATGTCCTTGACAAATCTTTGAAGTGTAATATGATTGGAATGTGTATTTTCTTAAGGCATTCTTATTTTTCGTTGAGCCAACACTTGGTGGTTTTTATTCTTTTCTTTACAATTTCCTCAGGAAAGTGGACACCTTCTTTCGGATTGGAGTTTTATACGTTCACTAATGTTAATAAGGGTTTGCTTGAGTTGTTACTTAGTTAGTACAGAGTAGCATTTGGTGCCTGGTTGTAGTTAATTTTGGGCGGGTAAATAATCATGACGATTATGGCCTACCATATCGAAATTGACAAGTGAAAGCGAGTTTGCTAAGTGAATAATCGTCTTTTACATATGAATTAGGCTGTCAATTTAGTGAATTGTGCATGTTTGGAGAGCTTAAGCAAGTACCTGAAAAGTTAGATACGAATATAAGTTTATGACAAATTCACTTGTGCTATGTTTGGGCAATAAATGTTTTGGTACTTAATTAAGGATTCGTCCAAGTTTTTAGTCTTTGATGCAAGGATACAGAAATTGGTGGTTGGTTATAGCTTCTTATATGAAGAGAAAAGTGTATTATGTGGGAATAATCCGTCAAAATACTTCATGGAACTAATCACTCGATACTCTTGCTTGCGTCACACAATAGTTTAACCTCACTTCATTTCATATGACTTATTTAGTAAACACAATATCTTATATGAGACCGTCTCACAATAAGTTTATTGTGAGACCTCTCACATCAAAGGAAGTTATTTTAGTAATTTTTATTCTCTATTAGTGTGTCTCACGATAAATTATCGTGAGACGGTCTCACACGAGATTTACTAGTTAGTAAATGTTGATGGAGTAATTGGTTAGTAATCTCCTGGCACATGGATGCCATGTGTTCTTGTCCAACAAATATACTCACACGGACATCTTTTTAACTATGCTTTTCTGATCAAGGGCATTTGCAACTATTTATTCATATTTTGAATATTTGATCAGATTACCCACGTATCTGATGTGGATTGTTATGTAATACTCTGTCTTTATTTTTAATTATCTATTGGTGCCATGAGGGGTTCTAGGAAGAGGGGATGGGTACGCTGTGATTACTTCTCTTCTCTGAAAGTGTCTGATTCTATTATTTGGAGTGCATATAAAAGAGAAGTCTAACCTGGATTTCCCCCTTATTTTGGGATCATGCTTAAATTTTGGTAACAATGTTTGGTTTTCAAATAGGTTTTGGAGGAAAACCTTGATTTGGGAGGATGTTCAGTGGTCTCAAACTGATGGTGTTTTGATTGCTGAAAGAGTACCAGCTTGCAAGGGTACATTTCTTGTCCCGAAATTAGGTGTATATTTCATTTATTTGTATCCATAAATCGTCTCTTTGACGAGAGGATTTTTAAGGCATTGCATGTGATGTTGTTTCTTTGACAAACTATTCTTTAAGAATAGTGATCTCATGTCAAAAAAATATTGCGATTTGTGTCTTGAAATCACATTTTTTTCCAATCCAGGTGATCTCATCAACAACTTCCTGAAACGCAATGTGAGTCAGCTGACAGTTTATGATTTCGCTTTCATTTTCTACTGCTTCATCTTTTTAAATTATCACTTGATTTGACGTTTAAGGTTTTAAAGTATTACAATGACAATCATTTTGTTTTGGGCAGGTGGACTTTTCCTCTAGTGACTATATTTTGGGGGTAAGTAATCATGATGTTATCATTTATTATTACATCATTGTTGTATACAAGTGATTTGGAGTATGATGTATATAAATTATACTAATTGCTAAATGAAGCTTGGATCAGTGATGTCAATTGGTTGTTATGAGTATCACAACAAAGTTGGTAGAGAAAGGGTTCATAGTGATTCAGAAAGAGGTGATTACAACATGGCGTTTCTGTATATGGTTATGGTACATTGTAAGTGTCATTATATGAATTTGTAGTAGTATTGTTTTTGAAATATTAAGTGTCATTTTTCTTGTTAAATTAAAGCAATCCCACTTTTTGTTTTTCCATCCCTTTTCATCGTTTCGTCTAAAACATATCTCTATCTTTTATTCTTTTGATGATTCATTGTGGACTAGAGAAGAAAAAAATAAAACAAAAAGAGAAGAATATTATGAACAACGAACACAATTATTGGGCTAAACTTATTTGTATGATAATTGTACTAATTACTACTACTTCCTAAGCAAACTCTTGCTTATTTAGGCTTTGAGCAAGTTGTTGATGGCATGGTACACGTGATTGTTAAAAGTTAGCTATTTAGTTAAATTTGCGATGTTCACATTTTGCATTTTACATGAATTACAAAAGAGATTTTTTTGGTTTGGGTGTAGTTAGATTAATGTTTATAATGGTGTCATTGATCAACTGAGCAATCATTCTATTTAATTAGTTCTTATTTAATGTGATTTATTATTTCTGTTATTTATATAGGCAGTGGAGAAGAAGCCTTCTTTGACACCCAAGCTTGGCTAGAGTCTAATTGCGAAGATGATTTTTACAGCGTGAACGGAGGTAAAAATTCGGAACTACTTTGTCCAGTTCTTTAAAATCCGTATAACAATGTTGTAAAGAGATGTATATTAGAGCCGAAGTGGGTAACCGGGCCTAAATATGTGCTTTCATCTACGTAATAATCACTGTTTTACTTGACCAAAGTTAATTAATTCGTTAATATCAATGTAGTTGACATACCTGTGCTATACGTCTTAACCAAGAGGCTAACAAATGTTGTTATGTTTGAAGTGTAATTAACGTATGACTTGATGAACGATCTTGCGATGGGTCAACTATCACTCACATGGACTGAATAGGTAGATTAAATAAAGTTATAGATTGCACACGCCACTAGTAGAAAAGTATGGAATTGCAGCTCTTCGTTTGCGACATCTTTGCCAAAACGCAACACGACCTTATTACACTTTGCTTTTTATTTTGTAATTGATTAAACGCAGCTCTCTCATAGTCTCATCCCAACTCTTTCTATTCCCTCGTCAGTGCCACCAATACATAAACTCTCCTAAGTCCTAGATGCTCCCTTATCATCAGTCTTCGCCGCCTTGCCATTGATTGTTGTTATCCAGATTCCGGTGGCGTTAATTTCTCCATGCCCCCCCCCCCACCACACACACACACAAGATTTTCCCCCAAATTAAATGGAAATCATATACTTATATTTGTTATATTGTTTAGATTTGCCCTCAACAATATTGATTTCTACTTCTCCCTTCTCTTCTTTTTGTTAATTTTCTTTTCTCTGTTCTGTAAATTTAAAGCACACAATTTTTAGGGATGTTAATAATTTAATTTCAGGTGATGGATTTAGGGTTTTTTCGATGCTATCAAATATATATACAAACTTGTATATACTTTATATATTTTTTGGGCAGAAGAAATGTAAGTAGAAGTAGGAGGCAGGAACGGGGAGAAGAGCGATCATCAGTTCGTAGATCGAAGTACAGTGATAATGATCGAAGTGCCGCATTTTTTATGTGATAATGATGCCAACGATTGTGTTGACATTTTCTTCCTTCTTTCCAACTGTTATTCCTATTTCTTTTTGGTGATTCACTTGCTATCTTTGGTTATGTTAAGGTTTGTATAGTTATGTTAAGGTTTGTGTGGTTGATAGGTGAACCAGCTGAACTGAGTAGTCTTTTTATTTTTCTTTTTCATTTGTGAGCTTGTTTTGCTAATCAATTGATGAATATTTATGATGAATATGATTTATATACTATACATGTGACTTATGTCCATTCATGATGAATTTTTACAGTATGTTATAGGAGGAGGACATCAAATCATTTTGCAACTCAATTATCTTCGTCTACTTCAGTATGTTTTCTATCTGTTATTGTTAATGCTATTGTACCTTTGATGTGGCTTATTTATTTGCAGTCAAGGTTGATCGACGTGTTAGTATTGCGATTTATTTCCTGTTACCATTTGGATGTGTGTCAATGATTCACTGGATTTCTTGTGCAGAAACCTGGCATTTCTATTTGGAAGAATCAATCAAGGTAATTACTTATGAATTCATGATTCTGCTTGCTTGTTATTTGAATGCTCTTATACTCTAGGACATGCCACGGCTGCCGGTTAATCCTTGCTCTACCTAGAATAATATTGCATTTTCGTGCTATTCTCTTTTCGTTATTACATTTAATAATAGTCATTAGTCATTTGCTCATTTGCTCCCATGTTAAAATTAACGGAAAAAACTGTTAGTTCACTTTTTGCTAATGCAAGAGGTTCAATTTTTCATTTAAGAGATGTTTGTGTTCGCCCCTCATTTTGAAGATCTGGAGGTCGCACAAAGAGAAACTTACAACTACGGTGAAATCGTGAAGATGAGATGAATGAATTGTGGGACAAATGGGCTACATATTTAACAAGTCGACGTTGTATGTGAAATTGACTAGCTAATCCCTACCTTTTAGGATTCTATTTAGTGTAAGAGTATTTAGATACATATCTATGTTACTTTATGGGATTGTATAAGACATTTGATTTATTTGTATAAATTTATTAATCTTCATAATAATGAATAATTATTTGGTTTCAATTCTATTTTAGTAGCATTATATATATATATTTTAATTTTTTAAATACCTATTTGCGGCGTCAAATTGGAGAAACGCCTCAAATAAGTACTTATTTGCAGCGTCCCTGTACCAAAGACGCCGCTAATAGTTCCGTATTTGAGGCGGTTGTTAAAAAAGACGCCGCAAATAATTCCTTAACTGATGCGTTTTTTTGACACAGCACCGTAATATCTTATTTGCTGCCCCGCCATATGAGGCATCATTAAGAACGCCTCATATATAGGGATATTTGGAGCCGCAAATTGCGTTTTTTCTACTAGTGATTGACATCTAAGGATGAATGATTAATCTTGTTTATAATATAGAATTTCATCACCATAGAATTTTATCGTCTTATTATGGTCTTAAGAGTTTTTTGAAGACTCAAAAGATTTTGATTGATATGAACAAATAATTAGTTTTATTTATAATATAGAACCATAACCATATTATAATTTATCGATGTGAGATAATTTAAGTAAAATTTGTAGTCTTATTTATAATATAGAATCATCACCGTACCTTATTTTAATTGTTTCAATGTGGGATAATTTTAATTTTGTAGTCTTATTAAGTCTTTTCTAAACTCAAAATATTATTGGTTGATATTTAAAAACAATGATTACTCTTATTTAGTAGAAATTCATAACCTTATCATTATTTTTCAATGTGGGAGAATTACTTTAAGTTGGTTGATGCCTAAGGAAAAAATTATAATTAGTCTTTTGTGTATAAGTCTTAAGAATCTTTTTAAGACTCAAAAGATTTTTGTTTGATAAAACTATATAATTTTTCGGATGTGGGATAGTTTTACTTAAGTTTCACCTTATTATAATTTTTCGATGTCAGATTATTTTAGTTAAGTGTGTAGTCTTATTAAGAGATTAAGACATAGAATTTTTATATAGGTGGAGTATTATATTAAGATGAGAAGATATAAAAAAAATGGAGGAATTATCATAACTTTTCGATGTGGGATGATTTATTTAAGTTTATAGTCTTCCATCAGCTCGTCAATCTCTTTTTAACTCTTGATTATAATACGAAGTATAGAATTTCATCACAGTTTTCAATGTGGGATGATTTTAAGTTTGTAGTCTTCTATATTTTTTTTCGATGTGGGATAATTTAAAAGTTTTTCTTGGTCGATATTTAAAACAAATGATTACTCTTATTGATAATTACTTAAGTTTATAGTCTTAGAAATTCTTTTTGAGATTCAAAAGACTTTTGGTAGATATCGAAGAACGAATTATTACTCTTTATTTATAATATAGAATTTCATTATCAATTTATCATACTGTAATTTGTCGATGTGGGATAATTTAAAAAGTTTTTCTTGGCCGATATTTAAAACGAATGATTACTCTTATTTATAATATAAAATTTCATCATCTCGATGTAGGATAATTACTTAAGTTTATAGTCTTAGAAATTCTTTTTGAGATTCAAAAGACTTTTGGTAGATATCGAAGAACGAATTATTACTCTTTATTTATAATATAGAATTTCATTATCATACTGTAATTTGTCGATGTGGGATAATTTTAAAACTGTTATGTGTTATAAATTTATCACATAATGTGAAACAAATGATATGAAATTTATACTCTAATGAAAACATTTTTTAACACGAATCTAATTATTTCATTTTTATAATTTATTTTACGATAATGTTTTAAAAAAATGAACTCTAAAGGTTTTCACGTCAGAATTGTAAAATATCACATTAATATAATAAATTAAATATATATTGTAATAATCAAAAGATTCTCTAATTGATTTTTTTATTTATTTATGATATTTTCCTAATTTGAGATTTGATTGAACGGACCAATGAGATCGCTTGAAAAAAGCCTAATATATCGGGGAAGTCTGTTATAACTTGAGAGCAGGGGCGGACCTAGGGGTGCGCACAGCACCCCACGTGCGCACCCTTAGGTTTTCAATTTTTTTTTAAAAAAAAAAATACTGAAGCTTTACTACTTGTGTAATATGTGTGAAAGGGGAGCAAGAGGAACATTAGTGGTGCACTGGTAGAGTGCACTCCCTCAAGTCCCTTTGCTTGGAGTTGGCAGGGGTTCGAGTCCCCATACCAGCATTACTTTGTTCCCAACCCTCTGCCTCAGTTACTTTTTTTTTTAATTCACGCATCAGGATCTATTAATTAGTCTATTTCATTTGTAAGGTTTCAAAAATTCTTTCTCAATTATCAATTTCGAATCATATTCTTATAATCTTATAGGTACATGTTTTTGGGTATTTGTTTATGTCAATTATGGATTTTGCTTTGATATTGTCAATTAATTGTTAATTTAAATATAATTCTCAATTGATATTTCACATTTGTAAAACCCTAATTTTGGGGGTTTGTGTTATTTATTTGTTGGTTGATCGTTATTTCTTTAGTTGGACTATAAATTCACAAATAGTATGAGTGATTCTCTTTTGAATCATTGTTTAGTCCCATATATAGAGAAAGATCTTTTTATCCAAGTTAGTTTTTTTTGTTCAACGAAGAGCGCACTTAGTCGCATTACAATACAAGGGAAGAAGAATTCGAACCTGAGACCTATTGTCCCAGAGCACTACACCTAGTGACGATGATGTATTGAAACGTTTTCAGAACATGAAATATCGTCGGGGTCTTTAAGTTATATTTAATATTTATAGTTAACGGACAATATGTAACTATGTGACGACACGATCAATTTCTATTTTTAATTAATATTTTATATTCTTCGTAATTCATTGATTTTTTTAAAAGTGAACCCCCTATTTTAAATTTCTGGGTCCGCCACTGCTTGAGAGAATACAATAAGTTAGTTTGTTATACCGTGGATATGCGCAAAAAAAGTGAGAAACCGTCGAGAGAATATTACAACTTGAGACCTAGTGTTTAGGTTCACTTCATAGACGAAAACATAGATATTTGTAAGAAGTAATTTAGCATCGTTAGCAACTTGCCAACTTATAGCATAATTGATTACGAGTATGACATATTTACATTAATCTTATCTAACATGAAATCACCCTAAAATAACACCTAAATCAATCAATTGTCTATATGACTATATCTAAATTTGAAATAAATTAACGCACTTCCTTCATGTTCTTCTTATCTTCTCATTTTAATATAATAGTTCTCCCATATATTGAGAGAATGTGAAGATAAAAAAAAACACAGAGGAGGTAGCATATTTATCAAGAGTCAATTGGTTATCAAATTGACATTAATTTCTTTGGTTCTTCAAGTTTGTAGGAATTCTGGCAATACAAATCATTGTCGTCGCAGTTGAGGCAATCGGCGGGTGGATCAACAAACCCAAATGCGGAACCCATAGCTGAATTGCAGAACGTTTGAGCCGTCCCATTCCTCTTTACTAACACAATGTTGGCCATCACGATTTTCTTGCATGGGACGGTGTCACTACAAGCCAACTTTATGGCTACGTCGCTTGTGGTCGTTCCAAATATGTTCCGATACATTATGTCACTTACTTCCACGGCTTTACTCTGAAAAAGAAACCGGGCAAACTAATTAAAATAAGGGCATGTTTGACCGACCAATATACTAATGATGTCTTTTTTCTATTTGTTGATTGTCAAACACGAAACTAATTCAGCTGATTAAAATACGCTCGCTAACACTAATCGATAATAATAGGATTTTGAACCTATTGAAATTACCTGATTTGCACAAGGAGTGAAAGAATCACAGTAAAACTGATCGATAATGATAGGATTTTTAACATCTTCCATGAACACATTTTCGAACTTTATCGCCTTTGCATAACCCGATCCTCCCTACAATTCCACGAAAACATTAGTCGGATTTCATGCTCGAAACTAGACCTAGCAAAATTCACTCGACCCAAATAACCCCACATGAATTTGACCCAACACCTGAACTGAAAACCCGAGTTTGACCCATAACCCAAATTGACCTGGCCTAACTCAGAACTGACCCGAAAGTAGTGCGAGCCAATTGATCCGATCCGTTTGTGAGGTCTACTCGAAACCCTTCATAAATGATTGAACAAACATGACTGTACCTGCCAACTCTTGATCCTTAGGCCATTCGTAGTATTTCGCATAAACGCACCGTTCAGCTCAATGTTCTGTACGGTATCTGTAGCATGATTCTTCCCTAGACTTCCTATGCTGCAATGATTTATGAATCGGGTTATGTGAATTTTTATGTTAATCGGATTTTAGTGGAAAAACGCGCCATCTTACGTACATTATGTTATAAAAAACACGTTGAAAAAAAAGAACGTACCTGATGCCGTGTCCCGGACCACAATAGATCGCTTTCATTTTGATATTTGAGCTACCGCTCACGATGGATACACAATCATCACCTAAAAAGAATAAAATTGATACATCGAATTTAATTTTTTAGTAATTTTATCTTATAACGTAAAACTCCCTAAAAATTAGTAAATATCTACGACATTATTTATTAATTTATTGAGGGGTGTAATTATATTGTGTGATTAAAAAAGTATGTACGTACCTGTTGCAATTATACATTTCTTAAGAACAACATTAGTTGATTGAGTGATATGTATGCCGTCAGTGTTGGGACTGTCTCCCGGAGCTGTAATTACCGCGTTTGTGACCCGAACTGAACTCGAATGAGAGATCACGAAATGTATTTGTTGGCTGTTTCGAATTGTTAGATCTCGAAATCTTATATTTGAGCTTGTTACTAGTGATAATGCCTGCATCATTTACAACATCACAGTTCATAAGAACCACAGAAAAGTCATCATCGTGTGACACGAATGCAATTTCAAATTCAATTTCTCGACCCGTAATTAATGAATATGAAAAAGGGTTAGGGAGAGAGAGTATACTCACTGTAGGTGCTCCCACACATGGCTGTAATAAAATCAAGAAAAAATAAATTAGAATGAGTTAATTAGCAACAAAAAATTAAACAGGTTAAAAAATTTAAACCTTAAAAAGTTACAGCAGTTAAAAAAAAAAAAGTTACATTGGTTCTGTTTTTTTTGCAAGAAGCTGCCCACCATTTACTACCTGAGCCATCAATGACTCCTTTGCCTTTGAAAAGAACATCAGTCAGGTTGTAAAACCCAAGCCAGATTCGTCCGAACTTGACATTATTCCAATGCTTTGGGTCGGACGGTGCAACTATTGTACCATCAACCTGCAAAACATCAAGATTATTAGAGCCGACAAATAATGACAGGAATGCAACTAAAAATTTTAAAAACTTGAATAGTTAATTACCTTGACAGTGAGTTTACCAGCACAGGGTCCTGCAAAAATAGTTGCATTCACCAGATATCTACTCCTTTTCGGAACCAAAAACACGGATTTTGGTGTCGCGCATGCCTGCTTCCATGCTCCTATGAATGCCTAAATATGTTTTTTCACAATTTTTACCATCCAAAATATATAAATAAGTTTAGTTCAGTAAAGTGTCTGAATGTAATAACTTAAAAGAAACCTTGGTGTCATCAGAAACTCCGTCCCCAATGGCTCCAAATTTATCGACATTTACAACGCGTTTCTCACAAGTTTTGTACTCGTTTTTGTGTTTATGTATGTCGAAGCTGTCAACTGTGATCAACAAGCTTATAAGAAGTAGACAAATAAAAAATGCCATGATTTTGAACATGTTTTTGGAATTTATAACTTGATCAACTAAATTGAATAATTATAAATCGGAGACGGGTTGGCATTTATACGAATTGGGTTAGTTCCGAAAATGGAAAAAAAAGGGGGATGAATTGATTGAATTCCATGCCTACACTTGAAGTATAAGTGAAAGTGAAAACTCAATAGAATATCATTGCTTTACTCTTAAAACTTAACACAAAAATGTATATTCACTACTTTGAGAATGCCTTTATTCTGCTTGCACTACAATTTACAAATCACAATACCAATACATACTTACCTCTAACTTGTCATTTCTGACTTTAATCTTTGTGACGGAGGCTTTACGGATATGAATTTACTCTGAAATCGCGGCTTTAATCCTAAAAGCTATACAAAAACGAGCCTTATACGTGACTCGCTCGACTCATATTTGAATGATCAAGACCCGGAACTGTCATGGCACGTTACTTTAGACCCGAGACTCACCGAAATGGTAAGAAATTTTTTGTTGGAGTTTCAAACCGTATTTTGAGAGTGACCCTTATAAGCCGACCCGTATTTCAACCTCACTTACAACTTGACTCGCTCGATCCGTTTGACAGATTTTAGTAGGATTCCTAATGGATCATGTATTCATGGCCCATTACTACGACTAAATTCTTCAAAAAAAAATTGAACCCAAAGCAAAACATCAAAAAAAATGCTGCAATTTCCGGCGTTCATGACGCAATTTCCGTCATCGGAGAAGACGATTCCGGCGACAGTACTTCTACAAAATCAATTCGCAAATGTTCAAAATGAAGATGAACTCTTAGCCCTTGAAGAAGCCGAATTCTTGGATAAGGTCTTTCCTTGTAATTTAATTTCCCCTTTTCACTGCAGTAATTTTTTTTAGGGTAATTGTTCATCTGATCTTGGTAATATTCGATTTTTGTAGGAATTAAGTGTTAATTTTTCTTACCCTTTTGATCCAAATTGAGAATACTGCAGAAATTTACAATTGCACTGAGAAGTTTTCAGCTGGGATTTGAGCCTTATGAAATTTAGGGTTCTTTTCTAATTGATTTTTTTTAACGGAAATTAAGGGTTGATTTTACTTACCCTTTTGACCCAATTGAGATTTCTGCTGAGCTTTACTGTTCAAATTGTCAAATTATGACTGTGGTTAGAAGTTTTCAGGTGGGATTTGACCCTTATGAAATTTAGGTTTCTTCTCTGATTCAATTGTATGGTTCATTATCTCGAACTTTTAAATGATTTGAGCTCGAGACCTCGGGATCATTCATAATCATCTCAGCCAAAACCCTAACTTGACTAAGTTGATGATTTAATATCCTAATAGTAATGTGCAAGTAAAATGGGTGTGAATTGAAGAAAAGACGGTTGTGTGCTCATTTCAGTCAAGTGTTAATTGTAAATGGCAATCTCTTTTCAGTGATGTGAACACACAAAACCCCTCAATTTCCCGTGTTGTGTTTTGCTCGCGGCAATCTTATGCATAATTGATTAAGTGGCCGATTCTGTGAGTTGTTTTGAAATTAGCTTAGATCAAGTGGCCGATTCTGTGAAAATGCTTATACATAATTGTTGCTATATGTTAATTCTATAAGTTTGGCTGCTGACGGAAATGGCGGCTATTTCAATATTGGGCAGTGTAATGAAATAAAAAAGATGAATAGCAATGTTACAGTGATTGGGAAAACGAAAGTCGATAATGATAAAGAAGATGTCGACAATGATGCAGAGGAGGAGGACGATGCAGACAATGCTGAGGAATCAGAAGGCGAATTTGAACAGGAAACTGGTTAACCACTGTCTTATACCCCGTTTTCTTGCTTGACTGCACTCCACACGGTTATACGGAGTAGTAGTTACTGTACTGTATTAGAGAGACTAGATATTACTGGTAGTATGTGCTTTTAGCTGTCTTGATCTAATAAGCCTAATAATTACTCGGCCCGAGTCTCTGAAAGCTTGCTTTTTCAAAAATAGTAATCCTTGCGTATGTTCAGAAAAGTGGAAGCTTTCAGTTATTCGGAGGGTGTGTTTTTATTGAGTAGAGCCATACTCTGTACTATTGTTGTGACATGAAACTCGTCATTTCCATGAAAGGCTATGTTTTGTTGGAAGCCTCTATTACCATGGATGTTCTTGATATTACTGTTTGAAAGCGAGTGTGTTGAAACGGTTTGTATCGTAAGCACTGTGGTTTTTGCTCCATGTAAGTTTCGAGTTGTTCATCATTTAGGTCGTATTTTGTCTGTCGCATCAAATTTTTAGGGTTTTTCTATATAAATTTACTCGTAAAATTATGAGTGTTGGCTACTCGTGAGTCGTGATTTGAGTTTGAATTCCGTCAGAAAACATAGTGGGTTGAAACAGATTTTGTGCACTAGGCTTCTATGATTAATTATTCTTCCTGGCTCCAACAATCCAACCCTTTGAAATTATATTAATCAACCTAATAACTAACTAAGTATCTTCGGCCTTTAAAGTAGTTTATCAGTCAGTCAGTCACTCTATTAGTTAAGCACTAAAGCTACTACACAATCTCACCTTTTAGAATTGGTCAAAGGCCAACCTTATAAAAGGATCATGTAACCTTTAGTATTTTTTAGGATAGATATATGACTATAGGAGTTAAGTTGAATTTACAGAGGCAAACTTACCGCAGTTGAAATTATGTAGGACAAAAATATAACCTTAGGGGTTGTTGGTTTGTAAAGAGGAATTGTAGTTCCTAGGAAGTACTGTAGCAGTTACCATGATTATGCATTTCACGTGAATTGAGAGAGTTGTTTATTTGGTTGAGAATGTGGAAAGTAAATTACACATGAATTACAACTTATCTAGATGACTATGTAAGCAACCTCGTCTATTATGGAAGAATTAGGATTCCTATGTAACTCCAGTTCACGTGATTTGTAAACAAATACTATTCCGCCAATCCCATGAATTATTTCAATTCAGTAATTCATGTGTTTTGAGAGAGGGCATCCGAGCGATTCCTTAGTGGTGATAGCTCAGGGATTTGATTTCTAATGCTCGTGAATGAAATGACCGAACTTAAGAATCTTCTGTTAAAACTATCTTCCATCCTGAGAGAGATTACCCTAATTGTTGATAAGGAACTCACCCGCTTAACACCGAGATATGATCACTTTTACATGGTGTAGGCTCTCACGAGTCACACCCAACAAAACCAGAATATCATGGACCACTAATTTTTATTTATATCAAAGATATTCGTCCTATTGTTATACTAACTGGTCAAATATTTACATATTCAGATAGAAAAATAAAAATAAAAACCATTGTATTTTTCAAATCAAATAACAATGTTTCATCTTTATCTAACTAAATGAATAATATTTGACCCGTTTTAACAATACGATGAATAATCATTCAGAACGTAGACTAACTCGTCCATGGACCCACTAATAATTGTCCTATACTTAAATGAGGACGTCCAAATTGTATCCACAAGCAATACGTCTGCCCAACTGTTGGAGCATTTCATCCCGAAACGACTTTATTCTCAAGTGACTTTAAATGATGTTTGTTTGGTTGTTTCCATAGAGTGACGATTTAGATTGGGATCATATCCTTATCTCCTCCTTAATATGCATAGGTCCACTATCATGTCTACAACAATGGCCACCCCTCCTCCCACTTGCTACCACTTCTTATATTCTAAAATTTCTAACAAAATTATTGTATGGAATGACGTCATTATAACTTCATAAGTTATACTCTCCACTTTGTTCTATTCGAAAAATATACTTCGTACATCTTAGTATTAAAATTTAAAGGGAATATGTATATATTTTAATGAGATTTTGTGTTGTTTGGTTAATATTCGTATTAATCTCTTTGAACCAAAGATCACTATATACTCCGTAACAAGTTTACTTTCCAAATATCATAAAATAGAGAGTAATGATAAAATGATAAATGTGTCTTTGATGGTATATATTTGTGTAAAAGACACTTACTCCACAATATATGACGATAAATAACCTAAGAAATATACATTTATGTGAAATAAATAATTAATGTGAAAGGGTTCATTTTTCAATTTTTTTGGCTCAAAGTTTAGCAATTTGTTGTTTTAGTTAGGTAACTATCCATCCATTCGGGTTAATGAATACGATGACATATTGTCCATTTCCCTAATGAGACAAATTATATTGTTTGAATACTGATTTGCCCTCAATTAGAGTTTGCCTTATCTTATGCCCTCTCCGTATCTATATGTTCGTCCACTAGTATTAATAAAATTACTCCATTCGTCCCACTTCATCCCATTCAGTTATAAGTAAACAAATGATTGAAACAAATACTTCCAATATCATTGTTTATGATATACTCCATACTGCAATTTAGATCGATTGGTTCACATTTTCAAACTTTTAACCCATCCAACTGATACCCGTAAGGCCATTTGAATCAATTGGTTCATATTGAGCCCTTGTTCATCTTGTTTACGGTTTAGCTTAACAATTTCAATTTGTATGTTAACGAGAGATCTCATTATTATTTATTAATTTCTTTAAAGTTGATTTAGTTTGAAAAGATCTCTGAAAAGAACTGGTCTTGTCAATTTGTGGTTATGACGAGGATTTTAGTACTTTAATGTTTGATTTAAGAAAATATTATGATGAATAAAGGAGGTCATTTTCATTATCAGTTCCAACTTTAAGTGTCATCCATCCTGTGTATTCTTGTGTAAACCCGTTTCGAGTTTCAAGGAATAAGTCTTCTTCAAAGTTCCCAACCTGCAACAAAATCAAACAAAATCCGTATTAGTTATCATTCTTAAACTCCAAATACAAAACAATACGGAGCACAATACATACATACATACATACAAGACACACAAAAACAATAAACTACGATACATAGTACGAGTAATAAACACATAGTACGAAATACACAAAAACAATACAAATACATACACAATACATGTATACGAAACACACAAAACGTATATACACAGGGCACATCACATATACGGCACACAAAATACACACAACACACGCACGACTACAAAACCTACGATTTTGGAATTGCGTACTTGTATTTTCAGCGCGGTTGCTAAAATATTGGAAAGTAAATTGACGGCGGGTAACGGAACCCTAACGGCTTTAGATTTGGGCAAATTCCGTGAAATTAGAACGACCAAAAAAAGAGTTAAATCGAAATCAACAAACCACACCAGATTTCTCTGTATAATACAACCGAATTACATAGCCAATTAAAAAAAAATTATAGGCTATACTCCTACTATATTCATTTCTTCGATTTTTTTTAATTTTTTTTTTTGAGTTTTTAGGGTTCCAAATTGTAGATCAAATTCAAATTATATGACGATTTGAAAGTAAAAATTCGATTATTTTTAGGAAAATTTGAAAGAATGTACTGTACTATATAAAATTTAATGCCAGAGATTGGAAGGCTGAGGCGAAAAATACGACGAAGATCGCGGCCGTGAATTGGCCTGCAGATTGCAAGGATAGTAATTGTGATAGCAATCTCCGACGACTTTATACTGATAAACTCTCCTCGGAACACTATTCCGGTGCATCGCCGCCGTCAACGGCGGTTTCCGGTGGCTCCAACGGCGTGGATCGTTGGATGACGGCGATAGGTCGGGGCTAGACGACGAGGACGACACCGGCGATGCTGGCGATGAGGCGGTGGAATGCGGCGACGATAGGATTGCTCTGATTTTCGCTTCTTTGCCTGAAATTGTTGCGGATTTGTCGTATTCTTCGATTATGTTGGTTAGATCTTCGTTTGATTTGATTGTTACGAGAACATCGAGATCTTCCGTCGGCAGCTGACACCGGAGAATCACCGTGTAGCCGCACAGCTCATGTAGCTTCTCCGCCAGCTCTATAATCACAATAACAACAAATCAATCAATAATTCGTTACGAAAATTGCTCAGAATTCAATCAATTTGAGAGAAATTGATGATAAATTATTAAATTATGTAATTAAATTCAAATTAATTGAATAAATTGATGATAATGAATTAATTAGTACCGTTAAAGGAGACGGAGCGAGGAACGGAGACGACGCGAGTGAGGCCGCCGACGTAACGGAGGTGGCCGTCGGAAGGACGAGGAAGGATTCGGCCGCCGTAACTGCAGAGAAGCTTGACGGAGGTGACAGATTTCGGTGGCGAAGATGACGTCATTGAAGGAATTATGTTTGCGGTGGAGGAGAGAGAAAAGTGAGGGGGGAGGTGTTGAAGACAGGTGGTGGCTTCAAACCGCTGGGAACAAACGAAGGAGGTTAATTTATAGAGGGGAAGAAGGGGGAGAGGTGGAAGTGGCCCACACGTTTTATTTTAATATTTTTTTAATTGAAAAAAGTGATTTAGGAAAATTAGTTGAACTTTGTGGGACTCAATTATTAATTTATTATTATTATCATTATTTTCCTTCCACTTTACTCGTAAGTTTTACTCCCTCCCCTTCACTAAGATTTTCTCACTTTCCTTAAAATGAAATCCCACTAGAATTTTTTCACTTCAAAACTTTCCTTATTCATCTATTATACCCTCTTTCTATTGGTTACTTTTTGTGATTTGACATCTTTGAACCCCACTCAATAATTTACCACCTTTCATTACCCATTTCTTAATCCATGTGCCATTTATAAATGGGAACATCATTGTGGTGGGGAGGGAGTATTTTACGGTATATGGCTCATAACATGGTCTTATATATACATGATGTCTTAGCCTAGTGGTTAAAATTAGATGTTCTGGGACAATAGATCTTACGTTCGAATCTCTCTCTCCTATATTGTACCGCACAAAGTGCGCTCTTCATTGAAGCAAAAAATAAGACGGTCTTATACTCCGTATCATGAATCAGTTTATCTTATATAAATCCAAATAATTAATTATCACTCTCATTTATTTAGTGCATCTCTCTTACAACGGTTTATCTCTGGATAGATTAAAAGTTAAAACGAGTTCAATAGCATAATACTTCATAATTGTATAGAGACGAATATTTTGTACCGTCAAAATATTTTATTTTTCTCTTTTCAATAATACTTGATCCATGAAAATCTTTAATTTGAATCATTCTTTATTGGGCATAAATCACATAATCTTATGTCACACTAGCTCAGTAGTGCCGCGTAGTTACTTCTTTTAGAGCCCTGGTAGGTGCGTATTACGTCGATGGGCTCATATGGTTCTAATAAGACTCAAACCCATTTTTGCACATGCTATCCTAACATTCTGAGGGTCGTGCCTAGGCTGGAGTTTGAGAAAGAAGAGTATGACACAACCCACATCGAGCATGACACATTTACACATAAAAATAGGTTTAAAAAAAATATAAAGAAAAAAGGTTAAACCGAAGAATTGTTTGTATTCAAAGATTAGAGAAAATAATACCCCATATATTGTTGTCATATTATTGGGAATATTGGGAGAAATGGTGGGATTGAAAGTTGAAGGAGAATCAAAATATGAAAAGGGCCGGGTTTGGTGGTATCGGGTGATGGGTGAAGTGAAGGTCGTTCCAAGAATATGGGTACGCACGCATAAGTCAGTCTGACTATGGAGTATGGACTTCGGATACGGTCCATACTGATGGACCATAGACATGGAGTATAATCAAAGTCAATACCAATTACTTTTCCAATTTTTGGGCATCTATCTCATATTCTCAACTCCTAGCTAGGGCCATAACACACGTCTTTCACACACCAAAAACTTAGGTAAACCACACAAAATATTACTCCTACTTTCTACTAGGGGTGGTCCCGGCTCGAACTGTGGGGTGGGCGGGCCGGGTTGAGTGAGGGGATCTACCCGAACCCGACACGTGGAGGTAAAAATACATTATTCCTTAAGAAAAACAAATTTTGGCGGTACCTGATGAACTGAGCTGTCTTTCAGGACCCGGAGCTGGCCCGGGCATGGGGTGGGTAATGTCAGGTCACCCATTGGTCTGACGAGCGCTGACTTAAAGTGACCAGGGAAGCGGGTTGAGTTCGAGCAGACCCGCATGTTTGACCACCATTACCTCATCGACCATCGTACTACTTCGTAATAAACTTGAGTAATTATACGGATGACACACATCAGCAAATTTGATTATAGACTAGATTGTACTCCCTCCTGGGTTGAATATTCCCCACACCTTCCTTTTTCAGTTTAGTTTGGTTTTCTTCTCACTTTCCTTTTATGGATATACTTTTAATCATTCTTTATTCTTCCTTCAATTCTTATTACCACATTTTACACTTTATACTCCACCTTTTACACGTCATACCCTAAATTGGGGAAGAATACTCTAACTAGGAGGGAGTAATATCTATCTCATTCATGAGTTTTTTTTATCATTTAAATAAGATATTTTTATATATTCAATAAATGATAGAAATTCAATAAAGAAATGAAATACAACTCGATACATTCACTAAATGATAGAAATTCGATTAAAGAAAGGGAGTATGTATCAACTTGACAATGATCTTTTATATTAAACTGTTTAATTATTTTATCACGTATACCGTCTATTTTATTTTATTTTTTTAATTATCATCATTAAAAAAACAAGATAGATAAAAAAAGAAGTTACGTGGAGTGGTGAATATGGGTATGATAAAGTGTAAATATAAGCATTTGCTGTAATAGAAAGACACGATGAAATTCGTCGGCATGAATGAGTAATGCCGACTTACATGTCTATTCAACATCATATGACGCGATTAAGGAAACAAATACCCACATGTGTTGTTACGGACTAGTAAAATCTTAACTAAAACCAGAGAAGTCGTGAAACACTAAAATATACTCCTTATCTTATTCGTAAATGATACTCCGTATTACGTATAAAAGTTGAACGATTGATTATAATATTATATTAAATTATCCCTCCAATTTTTATTTATCTTTCCATCTGACTTTTGGGTGAAAAATAGAGTAAAAACAGGAAAGATAAATAAAATCGGAGGGGGTATTTGACATTATGCATGACAATTGACCGGATCAAGTAAAGTGACATTTGGTGACATTAATTCTGATACCATGTTAGATGACTATGTCAATCAAAACTTTAAGGTGATAATTATTGAGACTCAATTATTATATTTATATCCTATTATTGTCTTAGCAAAAGAAGTTTCCAAGTTTCCGTGCAAGTGGAATTGTATCCCGTTAGTTGGTCATCCTTCAATCCGTTAGTTTCTTATAAAATAATCACAAAGTGATTAGTATTCGTGTAAATTGTCTATACTTGAAGCATGTACACCGTACCGTACATGTGGTCTCGAAGCAATCATGTATATAAAAATTTCCTTCTACATAATTAATACTCGTATTCTATACGTATCATTTTATATAAGAGTACGTAGAGTGATAGATACCCTATGCAATAATTTCACGATAATTTTACAAATACTCCATAATTCTGTATTATTAGGGAGTAGTAAGAATTAGAGTATTATTGTAGGTAGCTTTTTCAACTAATTTGTGCCTACTCATGGGCTTTGCACAAGAATGATTGTCCAACAAAATGTCAGGAAACATAGTGGCCTAATGTTTGGCCACAAATACAGGATACGTGTCCCAACCAATTGTTTTTTTTTAGATTCATGAATCAAAGAATACGTATTCTTGTTTATAATGGTAATATTTGTTGTAAATGACGGGTCAAATACTTATAAAATCACACCACAAATTACCTAAAAAATGTTAAAACGTTTCGTCTTTATTACTACATGTGCTAGTATTTGACCCCTTTTAATCAAGATTAGCTCATTAAAGAATCGTAAACACTTAATAATCAAACGTAACTGTAAGACAATCCCATACGTGTAACGATCTATTTCTATAAAAAAAATTATTCATTTATTATTAATAAATAAATAAATATTTTATACAAAGAGATCATTTTACGATGCAAAATCGTATAAGATAATAGGAGGGATAATCATATGACTCCAAATTAATTTGGAAATCCAGAAAATGAGGAGAAGGAGAGTGGAGAGGAGACAAAGCAATAGGAAAAAATGTAGTTGAGCATATTCTGATTGTGAGGTCAAGGTTTAGGGTTACAAAATAAGTGGTTTAAGGTTACTTGCTATGATGATCACACCAAACTATTGGTCTCACTTTTTATAACTTTCCTTTTCATGAGCTTAGTAAGGAAATACATGTGTCATCATATCTATCTGATAATGCGTTTTCTTAAAACTATTATCTCGATTTAGTAATTCTCAAATGAGACAATCTTACAATAAGTTTATTGTGAGAGCACCTCTCACATGATGGTGGTTACTGTTTTAAGTTTTAGTGGATTATAAAGCGTATGTGACACAATAAGCGTTTGTGAGACGATTTCCAATTTTTAATGGCTTTAAAATACATTAAATAGTGTTCAGTGCGTTGTGGAAGGGTGGAGAATTTCAGCTAAAATAAATCATACATGAAATACGAGTAGAAAATTAAACTTAACCTAAAATAACAATATTTTCATTGTTCAAGCAATGGGGCCGACTAACATGCTGACCCTAGTGACCTGTCGGACCGCCGTGTTACTAAGCTACTAGTCTTTTAATAAATGACACAGTAAAAGCTACCTAAACTAGTACGGAATAATCTGTATTTCAATTGAGTGTGGAACTGGTATCTATGAAGGATTAAAGAAGGGTGTACTGTGTACATATCACATACGGAGTTATTGTAACGGGTATATCCGAAACAAATTTATGACGAGTTAAATATCACTCACATGGAAAGACAAGACAAATCAAAATGCTTAGGACATAACGTACAAATGCTTCTACCCATGTGGGTTGGATACATGACCAGTTATACAGTTGTGATGAATATGGTCATCACTCAGTAATTTGAACCCTTGTATTTTTGGTTGAAAGACCACCCACCATGTTGCTTAACCAATTTGCATACAAATTAAATGATTGCTGGCTGAGATATATTCAGAGCATTATCAGTGCACCAACACACAACCTTGGCTCTCTTGCCAAAGCTTCTCATTTCGAATCCCGTCTCCCTCAATCTTATTATCGTTTTAAGCAAGACTAGCTGATATATAATTTACTTGTCTATATGATAATAATAATAATAATAATAATAATACAGCATAGTTTCAAACATTAGTTGACAATTTACAGCTTTATGCACATAATTATCCGATTCATACTCAATATTGAAAGTAGTAATCGCGTCTTAATTAATTAAGAGGCTAGATGTCTGCGCAAATCTTACGTTTTTGAGCTTTGAAGTGTCGGAAAACTAGAGAGTGAAGTTGAGGGAGTGGAAATCAAAGGCAGGTTGAGTTTGCTGCTTCTTTGGCATCAACTTGAGAGCTTGTCTTTTTTCTTGGCATGCTAATGCCACTGATTCCTTCATTGATTCCGGTCCACAAACGACGACACCGACACTCGATCCCTTGATTTCCATTCCTGTGTCAGCCACTAAATCTGTTGGAATGTGTCACAGTATACAGTCATCAGTTTCACAAGATTAATTAAGTAAAAGTCCAAACAAAAACAGAGCTTTTGTAGGCAAATGAATCATGTTTTTTAGATGCAGTTGTGCCTGGACAACATAATGTTGCAATGAGTGGTCATGACTCATTAAGTATTAGCTATCAAGAATGCTGACCCAATGACATCACAGATAGAGCTCGCAAACGTGACCCAACTTGACTCGACAGAACCCGAAAATAAAGACCTAAATTGACTGGACCCGATGCGTTTGGGACCTGACACAACCAGATGTTCAGGCACCTGAACACAACTGAATCCGGCCCAGTAAACTTAATATTGATCTAAATGAAAGTGATTTAGTATTAGCTTCATACTTTTGACTTGACAAAAAAGTAAACAAACCAAAAAGTGGTCGAAAAGTAAAATTATTCACAAAAAAATGACATGGCGTAATAAAAAAAAGAACTGACAATATTGGAAGGCTCAATAATGACCCAACCTGGCCGCTACATCAGCAGACCCGATAACGACCCGACCCGGATTTGAAAACCTATGTTGACTCGGTATGGCCGAACCCGATATTACCCAACCCGATTGCCACCTTTAATTACATATATGAGGTACTTGAAGTCTTGAATCAAAACAAAACATAATAACAAGAAAATGGTCCTGAAACCGGAACTGACCGGTAAGTAGTGTGAACTTTGATGGACCTAGCAGTCTAGTACGAAGTGATTATAACTCGAAAGTGGCCTAATCGAATGACTAAATAAAAATTGACCCGAACTGAAGCTACCAGAAATGAGGATTACCAGAAAAAATAGGCCTTCCTCCATAATAGATTTCGTGTTCTTCAACAGCCGATACATCATCCACGGATCCTAATTTCACAACTTTTTGATCTTCTTTTTCTCGAGTTGATATAATTTGGTCTTTCTTCGAGTATCTCCATCGCAGCACAACTGCTACCAACCCACTACAACCGATAGCGATTAGAAACGAGCATACCAGAAAGAGATCAGTTACAGTCGAGGGAGTACTCATCTTCGATGATTTCGTCTTTGATGTCAGGAAAAAAAGGTTGAAAATACATAGGGAAAGAAGGAACGCAACAGATGAAATGCCAACAAACGCCGCCATCCACAGCAGATTTACAGGTCCGAAAATGTAATTCGACCTGTTCAAGTCACAGAGAATGCTCCTCTCTGTGGAAAATTCATTCAGCAACTCTCTTACACTTGAACTGCCCTTTTCTTCTTGGGTCACAAAGACTTTAATCTTGAGATTGTATGACTCTGAGGATCGGTTTGAGATTAAGTGAGATATCGGACTGAACAAAGAAATGTCTTGAGACTTCTTCGTGACATATATGAGCTGAATTTGTGTAGGGGATTTGTTTCTTAGACCATTTTCGGTGCATCCTATTTCCTGCAATATGCTCAGCATTGGAGTTATCCCGATTCCTCCTGCGACTAATAATAGATTGTCATACCTGCATCAAAAAATTAGGAATAGTTACGTGAAGGTATAATTTGATTTGAATCAAACATTTTATTTTGTTGATCTTTGCCTACGATTTAGGTCACTTAGTGATAAACTAACGAAACTCCTAAGTCCTAAAGTGTAACTATTTTTTGTCAAACCCTACAAAAATCACTATTTCAACATGAATAAATAAAATAATCTGACTTGCTTGTATCATAGGCTATGAGTTTATTTCTACAAAAATATTCAAAAAGTGTTCCGGACCAGTATACCAGGACCGTCAGATCTCCGGATTCCCGAAAAATTGGTGACCGGTCTTCGGCCTGGTCCACAATTTTATTTTATTTTTAAAAATTGCTTTATATTGCTGGCCCGGTCCGGTTGAGACCCCTAAAAACCAGTCTTTAAGGATTACGGTCCAGTCTCTTGTCTCCAGGTCTTTTTTTTTTATGTTGTCCAGTCCGCGGTTGAATTCGCTTCTGAGTTCTGACCAGTGAACACCCTTACAAATAACTAGGATGAAGATAAATAGATAATAGTGGTGATGAAGGTCGATGAAAAGCACTTTTGAGGAAACTAGGACGAAACTTTAATTTGGCAGTAATCTACTCCGTATATAATAGAAACCAAAATTCAGTAATTTGGAAATCATACACAAACCTCATAAAATCTAAGGAAGCAGGTCCATAAGGCCCTTCTACTGCAATAGCAATGTGTCTTTTGGTTTTGCCAAGTGACTCTAGCTCATTACCCACCATATTGTACAAAGCATTTGTCCAGGATCCTTTACATTTGATCATAACTGATATAGTCTTATCACTGACAACGGAGCTCGAAGAAATGCTGAAAGGATGCCAATCCAATTTGGAAATCATCGGTATTTTCACGAATACTATGCTTGTTGGCGTATATTTCAACCCTGCACACAATAAAAAAAGACGGCTTTTTGTTTCATTGTGAAATACTCGTATCATTTGGTGCAATTTTACTTCTCATCAAAATGTGAGTATATGTTTTGAATTTACACCTCTCAAAACCGACCCTAATGACCGGCCTGACATCTTAAGTAAAGACCTTAAAGACCTGAGTGACATTGTAACCCTGAATTAACCAGACCCCATTCAAATGTTTGTTTTAGCACACAAATCATTATCTTTAAATAACTTGATAATAACACACATGAAATAACCCGAACCTAAAATGACCACACTAACCTGAATTGTTACAAACTTGAAATGTCCTAACCCAAACCTAATTTGGTTGACCCTGTTCTAATTTGCGTGACCCTTGAGGCATTCTAAATATATGGACGAAGAGTGTCGTTTATATTTCTAACCTGGATCTTTCGGAAATGTGAGCTCGACAATCTTGCTCGGGAAGATTCTAACCGAAAGAACTTGGGTTTCCGGCTTTGAGCCGATCACTCTGAGCATCTTGTCAAGGCCAAAGAGGAAAACTCCAGGGAATACCAAGAAGAAGTGTTTGTCCCCAGCATGGAACAAAAAGAAGGCTATGAAAATTATATACAAATGGTGAGTATAGAAGAACACATTAAAGTATCTCCTTCTGACTAAGGGAAGTGATGAAATCCATATAACCAGTGCTGCAACAAGTGCAATCACCCCAGCTAAATAAATTCGACCGTCTTTTTGCCAATTCCATATCTGCAATCATATTATAGACAAATATTAGTGACAGTAAACTGATACACATCGAGTTGCCTCAATTTTGCCGGGTTTAGTAGAATGTGTGCAGCCTTTTGCTTAGAGCTAGCAAACTTGACTCGACCAGACACCACCTGCCTCGTCCCATATTGGACTCTGCACCAGATAGCCAGTGCCCGAACCCGACCCAACTCGTTACAAACTCAACTTAGTATTGACCCATTAAGAAATAAGATTGATGACGGCCAATTATTAAACTTAATATTGATCCAAATGAAAGTGATTCAGAACGTTTGACTTAATAACAATATAATCAAACAAAATAATGGTGAAAACTAAAACTATTGGGTAAAAAAGCCTACAATAATAAAATGACCGGCCCAAAACCCGACTCAAAATGGCACATCAATTGCTCCAATAGAGACCCGACACGAGCCCGACTGGGCCTAAAAAGTTTTGACCCGACCCGATTGACCTGATTGTCACCTCTACAAGTTTTGTTGCAACAAGAAAGAGTCGGTTTCCTATTACCATTAACCAAAAAGGCGGAAATAGAAATCGTGTAGATTCAGTTATGTGAGAACCTGATCTTGAATCTTGTGGTTGATGCCCCAAATGAATAGGGTACCTGCTCCATGCAGAGTAGCGAAAAATACCAGCATTGTTCCAAGCCAAATATGATACTTCACAGAAGCTTCAAATTGGATGCCAACCAATCTGAGTATGGACAATCCTCTTAAGATAGGCAGCAGAAGAAGAGCAAGGCAAATTTCCGTCATGAGGCCGAACCTATTACACATCTTGAAGAACTTGTACTGCCATCTGAAATATCATGACATCAATGCATTAATTTACCGTATAATAATCCATGTTGCTCGGACTCGTTTAGAAGTGTCTGACACAAGTGCGTATCCAAGTGTTGGCTATTTTTATGAACACTCTACATATTTTGACTTAAAGGAAGAATCCAAGTGTGAGACATGGGTACGCGAGGTGATTCGACGAGTCGGAGCAACTTTGATAATAATCAAGTAATGCATGCAGGTATCAGATAACTCGGTAAAGTCATTAAAAGGTGATACTTGTGATATGGTTTCGAAAAATAAATAGATTCAGAATTAATAGGAAACTCACAGAATATTCAATTTCACGGGTTTGGCCGGTGCCATCTTCTTGTAATCTTGGGAGAGTCGAGTATAAAATGTCCAAACAAGAAGAGATAAAACTACAAACATTGCTATAAAATCCATGCCAGTTAACACACCCAAAGGAGTTCTGACTATAAGCGGATTTGATAGACCCATTGCATGTCTTCTCGATTTCCTGCATCAAAAAACCACAGGCTATAGATTACTATGCATGTTAGAGAATTAATAAAACCGATCAATCTATACACAAAACACGGTAGGATCATAGAATATGATACAGATAAAAGTCGAGATAATCTATACACATAGTATGGTACGTAGACCCAACCTTCTGATTGACCGCTTTGGCCGCAAATACAAGTACACAAATCCAACAATAGCCAGTAACATAAAAGGGAGATTATACACCAAAAAATCGATTCCTGCAGATTAATTAAAATACCAAAAACTGTCATTAGTTTCGATCAGTTAAGCAATCCAACCATATGAAATGAGTACAACATATATACCATTATAATGAAAAATGGTGTGCATGTTTTCTACTTTTTTCCATTTCTTTGTCCAGAAATCTGTGGGTTTGAGAAACCAAAGGGTAAGCCATGTAGCAAACATCAGAGTCATGAATGTGGGTAGAAGAGCAAGAAGCACAGTTTTTGCCATTTGTCATCCAAACTTCTTGGGAGTATACCACATACTACCTGCAAGGTATGTTTATATAAGGGTCTGATGAAATGATTAGCAGGAAATAAAGTTAAGGGAAAGCAACATTTGAGTGCATTGCCCACTTCATTAGTGGCCTCAGCAAACTCATAGGTAGATATAGCCTCCAGGCAACCAAATGATATAATTACTCGATTGATTATCGGGTTGTTTGATGTAAACGGAATCCAAATCCCCCGTTAATGCGCTTGTTTCCTCTAAATGGCATCTTTAATTTGTTGATAACTTGATATGGATTTAACGCGATCACCATAAACCCCTGCCTACGGTACAACACGTCCTATATATAAGATGAATTCACATGCGACGAACTCAAGTATCGGTTGTCTCACATGTAAATGGTCTAATATTAGTGTCTGTAAAAAAAAATCTACCACAAGTACTCTTTTTTTAAACATTAATCGCAAAGATATGAATACCGATGACCCATAACACACTCTTCGCTCAAAATTGCATTGCCTGATCGTTACTTCAGGATTTAAAAACGTACTGAGTAAACATATTACTAAGTCAATTTTCATGCCATGTTTTTCCATTAGAGACAGAAAAGAGATCATCAGGCACATCAACTAGTGACGAGATTATGAGAACCTATGTTATTCCAACTCTTCCCATTACCTTGCATAGTTGCATACCCGTGTCCCCGTGTGACCGTGACAGTCGGACATGGGTATGACAACAGGACACCTCATTTCAAGCCAAAATACACACATTTATCATAAAATAGCATAGTGTCAGATACTTCTAAACAAGTCCGTAAATTAAATGCTGCCTTTTTCAATCAGTTATCAGCTGATATATACTGCTACCCTAAAGGGCACTTGATGGTGATGTAACTATATAGTTCATGCACTGCATTAGTGATGCAGTTAATTTAGGACAATTTCTTAATTAGTGGGTGGACCATTTATACTGATGACATCTCATAGGTGAGTGGGTGGGTCTTCAATTCTGAGAATCACACTTAAATAAGAGACTACAAAGAAAATAACAGAGTATACTTTGGATCTCCACTTGCTAGAAAAATTGGAAAGGGTAACCAGAATTTTAGATCATAGATTAGTGTTGACCAGTGTTCAGTTTTTAACATTGCAGCGACAACAAAGACGTAATTGCTTAGAGACTCTTGCCTATGACGGGTGGAAGGGTAAGGTACTCAGCCTTCTCCCATGTTGTGACACTCGACTCCATGTTTTTTTGGTAGCTTTGATCATTGGCTATGTGGTAGGTGGCCATCAGGTCAGTCGTGTCAGGTTTGGGTCAGATCAAGTCACAACGGGCCATATTGGGTCAATATTGAATCGGGTTTTGGGTTCATGTAACTGATGATCAGAATTTATCAGAATTTATCAAGTCAAGTCTTCTGGCTGTTGCCTCTTGGTGTATCTATTATCAGCTCTATACACAGACACTACAGAAGAAATAAGCCAGATCCAGGATTATGTTTTCTAACCATGGGAATAAAACGAGACTATAACAACAATATTCACGTAATATCTCTAAAAAGACTCCCACGATGATATAAAAGGAAGTAAGATAGTTGAATACATAATGCTTACGCGAAATCTTACCGTTTCTGTGTACGGAAATGTCCAATTAAATGGACAATTAGGAGGGATACTGATTTGTTGCATCATTTGCATAGCAAGAATGAGATATTTTATCTGCAAATAAAAAGGGTAAAGTGTCACAGTCAGCATTACAATCAGCATTTCAGCCTAGCATGCTTGAATAGTATGATGGTATCCAATAACTTAATGCAGCATGTCACTAGTACTTTATACTACAAATTCAACCATAGATTTGGCACTAACTAACAAAAAGTAAATGGACAAATTCCCCCTAGTCCTAAGACCTAACTGAGTAATGTATAACTAGGTGTTACTATTCTTTGTTCAGTTCAGCTCACTACGGTTGCATACAAGCTTGACTGGCTCAATGCTTGTATGGCTCCCGGGTGTACGAGGGTAAATGGGCTGTGTTGCACATCCATTCCCCGCTGTTTCAAAAACCCCTAGAGGGGTACAGGTATCGGGTTTTGGAACCTATCAAGAATGGAGAGTAGACACTAGACATACAAGAAATTAATGTAAACGACAACCACCAGAACACCAATGACAAAGCCGTAATCCAAAATGAGTCGGAGTAACATAGGCCTTCTATTTAATTTTGCAAGGCATCGTAGTCTGTTGCAAATAGATGACGAGGCCCTGCATGAGACCGTCTGAAACGTCTCATAGCAGTATTCACTATTCAGGTTGTTATCATTATCCACACAAGTAGCTATATATAGAGAGGTGTAACACATTTTGCTACAAAGCAAACATCACTGAATATCAAGTAATTTCACAGCTACTACATGCACAAGCATAAACAGATGCACTAACGAGAATATATAGGCTATATCAAGGCCGTCAAATGATATTTGGAGGCCCGTACCAAGTTGTATAGCACACCGTACTTATATCAAAGAAGCATTATAAAGCACACGTCCACATGCATGCAGCTGTACATATATTAATCTCATACGGATATAAAAACTATACTCACATTTCGATTTGCAATGGAAGACGTAAGACCTCAAGATAAATGTTTCACACTTGAGTAAACACACGACATTGTTAACTGTTAACTGTGTGCAAATCGAACTTGAGACCTCATGATCACGACTTGAATACCTATAAGTCGCCTTCGGGAAGAACAACTTGTTAGTAGCGGCTTAAGACCTATAATCCAACTTTGTAAGCACCTCTTGAGGAATACATAATGGACAACCAAGCTAGAACACATCTATAGATCGAGCTAGCTAGCGATTGCTTAGCCAATCAAGGTGTCTACGCCTCCTTCGCTACCACTTTATTGCACTCAACACCATCGTAGCTCCAAACCATCCTCCGGAAGGACTTCTTAGGAGTATCTTTATCTCGTTTTATACCAAAAAAATCAACTCAACGATCATTTTAACCAAAACCTTAACGTTTACCTCTCCACTCACCCATTTGATTGAACACATGGTGTGCATAACTCGGAAAATAAAAAACATGACGAAAATTCAAAATCCGAAACGTGTACATGGCATTCCATATATCCCTATACCCCTAAAGCATCATTATCTAGTATTCTAGTCCCCTCCACTACTATGGCACTATATGTAAGAATGTAAACAAAGTTCAAAAATTGATGTTAAAACTTTACAATATGCTTTCTTTCTTTAGCCCTACACATTCAAAAGTCAAAAAAACATAATGAAGAAATCCACCAAGAGCAGAGCAGAGCAGAGCCTAATCCTATGGCTATGGATTCCCTTTGTTTGTGCCAAGAAGGCAGCAAAAGGAGATTCATAGGTATATTCCAAAAGCAAGTGAGGGAGGGAGGGGATTAGTTGTATGGAATATGGGTAGAGACTAGAGAGCACTTTGTGGGCCATTTTGGGACTTTGGGTTGAGGATGTGGTCCGCCCGTTCCTTGAATGAAGTGGGTATTTTGGTCTAACCAACCGGGTTAATCTCAATTTGAGTCGAGTGGATCTAAGACTATGTTTATTCATGGTGAAGAAAAGGGTGGAGGGTTAGGGTGAAAGCTCAAAAAATAATAAAAAAATTGGACCAAGTTTTGTTTTGGGTGGCAGTGGCCAGTGGGTTGGCAGAGGACCTCCTCCACCCTCTTTTAATCGTGGGCCCGTGGTGAAAAGAAGGTGTGAATAAAGATGGAAAAGTTAGTATGAGTTTATTAAAGTAGGTTGTAAATAAAGAATCAGTTGGTCTCTCTTGTGACGGATATATCCGTCGCAAGCTTAAGACGGGTCAAGTAGATATCATTTGAGGAGAAAAGGACAAAGGCCCCACCAACCTCACTTTTGTCTTTTCCCCTCAAATGACATCTACTTGACCCGTCATACGTTAACAAGAATTTGTGATAAAGAATACTCCGTAATACGGAGTATAAAATAGGTTGGACCTTAATGAAGGAGATAGGGATAAACATGGTCTTAGGTGCGATAAAGTTCTCACCCATAAGTTTTACTTTCCCCGTTCAAGTTGGACCTTTCCTTATTCTTTCTCAAAACGTTCAATTTCAAGCTTCTCATTTTCATTTTAATCTTTGTTTTAATATTAAACAAATATTTTCCAAATAAATTGTTTACCTATTACATGTTGGGCGTCTCAATGAATTCTTTGTCTTTCTATTTTAGGAATATTTTTTATACCGTATGTAATTTGACACATCTCATGAATTTGGCTCCACATGTCATCTCATGATTTTACCTCTTCCTCTTTGTGCCAAAAACAAAGGTAAACAATTCATCGGGACAGATGAAATACTTACTTACAAAAATGTCAGTATTTACTCTCATTTAATATCATCCTCATTGTTAAACATTCCTCCCACGGTAGATTACCCTCATTTAATATCATCCCCTTTGTGCTAAAGGGAGGCCTTGTTTGGTTCACCCGGGAACTTATTTTCCGGAGAAGGTTGCATTTCCCATGAAGTTACTTCCCATATCAACTTCTCGGGAATTTACAATATTTGTTTGGTTGACATCCTGGAATTCACATTTCTCATGAATTGAATTCCTGCATCTTGTTTGGTTGTCTTGACCTGATTCCCATGATTTTGTTTATAATGACTAATATGTCCTTTATTAATCAAGGTTATAAAACTGATGAAATACGAGTAACTTATTTTTACAGCAACTTATAAAATAGCTGAAATTATCTTCTCTATGATTGTGGACATGACATAGGTCCACCCCGACGCGGCCACGCGCGGGTTTGGGGAGGCGAATGAATCTACATATGAGATGGTCAAATTGAAATTTAAATCGAAGTAGGAGTCGCCACCGAACTTTGTGGGAGTTCGGGCCCGTTCGAACCCACTCTATGTCGTAGTGGGCCATATACAAAATATGGCCCATTTCCGATGTCAGAGTTTATCGGGTTCGTCCCTTAGCATTTGATACCGATACCGACATTATCGGATATCGTGTATTGAATGACTCTCGTTGCCAATGGATTCGGACATCCGGAAACCATGGTTCTGAGTAAGGGGTGAGGGTACGTGTTGGGAAGTTCACTAAGAACACCCAACGCCGCCCGCACTTAGCGGCCTTTACTAAGATATCGTTCGTTTTTGGTGTACACGCGTTAGTTCGATAGTGGAATGATATGCAAACATTATTTTCCCCAAGCATGTGAGAGAAATTGAACGGGTTGCTAAGTCGTTTAATGCATCTTAAACTAATAAGATCAAAGTTATTTTAACATGTGAAGTTCGTTTTAGTCTAATAAAACAATAGAAATAAAATAAACTGCTACAAACACGAGAAAACGAGTTAGTAACGATTGAATAAATCGAATAAAGGTGCAAATACGATAATATGTCATGACTTTGAAAAAGGTTTATGACACGTGATGGATTAACACGTGTTGACCGAGGTCGAAAAAGTATTTATCGAAATATGAAAATATGTCGCGAAAGTCGCTGTTTTATGTAAGAAACGAAAAAAAAAGGGCACGGTTTTCCAGGCTCTCGCGGGAGTCTGTCCCGCTTTTCTTATTTTTCGAAAATCGTTAATTTTTATAAATCACGTACAAATATGGATTAACTTGTACTCGATTTATATTTTCGACATTCGTCGTATTCGATATTCGATTATGAAATCGATATCAAATATTCGGAGTGATTTTTAGAAAAGGTTTAAAAATTTGAAAATCGCTTTGTAAAGTAAAAGAAAACGATGTTTGACTCCCTCCGCGTTGAAAATCGTTGTATTATGTTCTTAAGACCGTATAACGATTTCCTAGCATCAATGAGATTTAATTTAGTCCTTGTTTAATACGATATTTGATTAGAGAATCGATATCGTATTTTAAGAACGTTTATATATGAAAATAGTTTTTATAGTATCGATATTAGAAAATAAAAAAGATGCGACGACGACCCATATTAAAAAGAAACGGACCGACACAACGACGCAAAAACGGAAAAAATCGTGAAAAAGAAAGAGAAGGAGGAAGAATCGGGCTTGATTTTACACCCTCAACCTACATGCTTTGTTTTCTCGGAAAAGAGCTCGTCGGGAAGTGGCTGAGGCACTGGAGCGTCGAGACGATGTGGATGAGTTTAGGATGGTGTATTTGGACGTGTGAAGTGATGGGTTTCGGCCGGCTTGTGGGTCGAATTCGTCGGGTTGATGTTGACGGTATTTCGATGCTATTTTTGGATGTATGGATATTATGGGATTGGTTATGTAACGAAGGTGTATGATTATGGATTGTAGATGTGTTATGAATTGTTGGTGTAATTGATAGATAATTGATTGATTATTGATGTGTGACCGGAGGGTCCTATTTATAGGTGAGGAGGTTTAGGAGAAGTATCTTGCTTAGACAACAAGAAATACCGGTTTAGATAGAAAACGTAAGAGTTCGAAAGGGAACGAGAGTCCCGTTTCTTGGTGAGGAAGCCGAGTATCTCGACTGTTTTGGGGCTGTTTTGGCCGAGTGTTTGAGCTCGGTCGGTAAATTGATTTGGTTTTCGGATAGAATTCCTACTTGAGATCGAATTCTATCATTGAATGGATTATTTAATATTTTTCGAGGCTGATTTTTTGTAGTATTTGAGTCCAAACCGGACGTGTGGTGTCACGGCTGGTCGTCCGTGTGTCTCGGGAAAAAATATCTTTGACCGGGTTTGACCCGGTCGCTAAAAGACGGTTTTGCCCCTGGTGTCGGATTCGACCCAAATTAGTCTTATTTGACTCGAAACGACCTACTGGGCCTGGATTTGAGGTTGATTTTGTAAGATTTGTACTCCGTAATAAGCCTAAACCAAATGTCCATGATTTCGAGCCCATATGCGAGTCCATCAAAGCACGTTTGCGTCCGATCATCATCGGGTGTTTGGCGGGAACTATTATAGACACCTGGCGGTCAAAATGTGGGTGTCTACAATGATATGCAGTCGTAACCAAATTACTTCATCAGCATAAAAAGAAAATTGAATATTATTTTAAAAAAACTTTCTGAGTTACATTATCATCCTTGTTCCGGAAAAATCAATAAAGAAGAGTTAAGTGGAAAACCGTAGATGGAGAGTTGAGTGAAAAATTAGGGTTATAAATGGGAAATATGATGAGCGCACAAGAGTATAAAAGTTGCAGTTGGTCTATCCGTCGCAAGCTTAAGACATGTCAAGTTGAGGGGATCAAGACAATTATTTATCTAGGTCCCACCATCCTCACTTTTGTCTTATCCCCTATTTGGTATCTATTTGGCCCGTCATTTGTTTGTGACGGATATCTCCGTCACAAACAAGAATTTGTGTAAAAGTTGTTGGCATAAGTCGAGAGGTGGGAAGTCCAACTCACCGAGGGGGGCTTGGTGAGCAACTTCTCACCTGAAATGCAACTCATGGTGGAAGGTTGAGTTCCCTCACAATTTTTCACTTTTGGGTAACCAAACAATTCATGGGATCTCCCACTTCCAGGAAAGTAGGAGAGTAACCAAACGAGGTCTAAACATTACTCATTAGTTATTACTAGATGCTTTGTAATATACACGAAATATCTTTTTAATTAAAAGGTCTTAATTCACTCTCTCCCTCTCTTAGTACTTCAGAATTTGAGATCCATAAACTCTTTTACCCCTCCTCCATTGTCACCAAATCAGGATCTTCGATCTCAATCACCATAGGTTCATCCCCCTAGTAACTGCTACGACCTTCGTCACCTTTGTCGTAGAACTCTTCATCAAGCGTTTCTAGATGCACTGTTGCCTGAGCAAAGTTCTCATCTTTATCCACCATAGACCAAACGTATTATCTTATGTAACGTTGTTGATCATGATAGTTGCTGCATGTTTTGCCATGTCTCTCACATAAACGCTAATAACATGGCTTTGATACCACTTGGTGTACGCGAAAACATGGATATCTCTTGTTTGACCTTTGCTATACTTGAGTCCATGACCCACAATAGTATGATAATGTCCACTTTAGACTAAATCCTCGCGGATTTACTCTTAGGCTCCTTCATTGTAAAACCCTTCGTCAAGGGTTTCCTCAAGCAAAAGTCTCATATTTATGTGCCATATAGACCAAAATTATTATTGTTGGCGGTAGATATTTATTTATAAAGATGCTCTTTCATCGTTACACCACCAATGTGGCACATACTTTTGCACTTAAATCCTTAACATTACTAAAGTGGGTTGGCTCGAATGACAGCCCCCAACTTAACCCAACCCAAGTATCCAACACTTGAATTGACGACCAAAATTGGACCCATAACCCAAATTCACCCAATTAGAAACTACATGCTCCGGATTTTATACCGCATACAAACTAATCTAATATCACTAACACAATGTCACAATGTGATTGATAACATACGTTCTAATTCGACTTAACCCTAAACAATCCGCTCTATCTCAACCCACCATATTCATACTACACAAAATAATCCAACTCCACTCGTTCCCGTTATAGTTGATCCATTTCTCTATTCTATCCCGTATTCGGTAACACAAATTTTTATATAAGACAATCTTACAATCAATTATCGTGATACATTTTCCACGAAAGAAAGTTTGAGACGGTCCGACATGACGAGAGTTGAGACTAATTGATTCCCTGATGTCATAAATCCAGGTGGGTGACACGTCAATTAAAGGAGAAAATCCAAAACTGGAATTAATTAGTCGCTGTTGTATACTTCCTCCACTCACTCCACATTTTCGTCTTCTTCCCTCCACAATTTGCATTATTCTACTAATATTATTGTTTAAATCAGGAATTATAATCGACGGAAATCGATCAATACACACTTTAATTTAGTTTGCATGTCAATTAGTTGCCAAAATCTTAAATTATACATTGAAAATTCTGATTTCGAGCTTTCGAATCCTTTACAATGGCCGCAGTTTCGAAAACGTCGTCGTTTTCGGAAACGCCTTCGAAGTCCAACGACGCCGTTTTGTCGTCTCATGCTGATCATCCTACATTGCCTGCCAAAGGTAGTAACCTAGTAACCTATTTCTCTCTTTTTTTCATCGTTAAATTGAGGCGATTGTATTTTTTTAAATTTTTTTTTGAATTGTTTATGATCATGAAGTTTTTTCGGTTTCTCGTAGTTGTTGAGTTATTATTGTATGATGATTGTTCGTTTTGCGTTGATAACTTGGGTTTTCGTCGATATTTTGTTGTTGTTGTTTAATGTAGCAAATCATGATGAAAATCTTGCAGTTGCTGAAATTATTGTTGTATGATGAATTGATGATGATGATGATTTTTGTTTTCCGTCGATAAATCTAGGTTTCGTCGATTTTTCTGCTATTTATCGTCGCAAATTGTGATGAAAACAGTAAAACTCGGTAGTTATCCTATAATTGTTGACATTATTGCTGTATGATGATGATGATTGATGATTGTTTGTTTTTGTGGATGAATTTAGGTTTCGTCGATTCTTTGTTTGCTGTTTAATGTCGCAAAGTATGATGAAAACAGTAGAAGTCGGTAATTATCCTGTAGTTGCTGGAATTGTTGTTGTATGATGATGATGATGATGATGGTGATTGTTTGTTTTGTGTTGATACAAAATTTAGGTTTCGTCGATATTTTTTGCTGTTTGATGTCGCAAATTATGATGAAAACAGTCAAACTCGGTAGTCATCTTGTAGTTGTTGAAATCGTTGTGGTATGATGACGATGATGATGATTGTTTGTTTTGCGATGATAAATTTAGGTTTCATCTATTTTTTCGGCTGTTTAGTGTCGCAAATTATGATGAAAATAGTTGGTTAGTAATTGTTGTGTTTGCTTAAGATGTGGTTACAAAACCGTCTACACCTCATTTATTGATAGTGATCAATGTTCTTGGAATATAAATTTTAACATCTTGCAGTTGTATGATAGTGATCAAGCTTCTAATACGCTGTATAACCGTCTCACACGATTATGAAAACAATGCTCAGCTTCTGAACGTTTCCCGATATTTAGCCTGTAAGCGTTGTGGTACGGCTTACAGTGATGTTGCAAGACCGGCTGAACCTCATTTATTGATAGCAATCAATGAGACGAACAAGTATCATCGCTCTGTGCTGAACAATTCTTGTCTAATTTCCTTGCATTTCTTTGTTGAAAAGCATTACCGCTTTGATACACCTTGAAAGATGAAACACATGTTCTTGCGATACGTAACACCAATCCACGAGACTTTGACACTGACTAGTATGGAGTTGATGATGCTATCGGTACATAATATAGCTTCATCATTGATGAATGATTTTCCCTCTGGTTTCGTTGATTCTACTATTACGTCATTGTCGTATAAATATATGCAGAGTAGGTCATTTCAACATTTTGAGTCAAACTTTATGTTTGATAATGTGTCCTTGTATGGAACTTAGGTAAGATGGTCTTGCTATTGCAGGTGTAGCGCCAAACATGGTCTAGCTGTGAGATATTGAGATATACTATGTTCTTGAGTTTTCATCATGATGATTTCGTTAATGAACTTCAAGAGATTTTTGGAAATCTTTTATCCCCTCATTGTCAAAATTTGTAAAATAAACCATGATTAATCCATCAAGGAGCGTTAGTGTATTACAGTTCTTGACGTGTGAGGATTCGGTGGTACAGTATGGTATGAGGGAATGCCTACTTCTCTGCGACTATCTAAATTTTGTGGAGTATGTCATGTCTTGCGATCTTTTCATCAATTTTTGTTTGCATTATAATTGCTTATCGTCCAGGCATCCATAGCTTGCCAAAGGCTGGGAACAAGCATCCTCTGGATCCCCTTTCTGAAGCTGAAATTTCAGTAGCTGTGGTCACTGTTCGAGCTTCTGGTGAAACTCCTGAGGTCAGTGATTTTTCAGGTCAGAGACGGCATGTGGTTGAAATGATCTTGTCTCGGAAAATCTAAGGCTCTCCTAATGTTTCAGGTCAGAGACGGCATGCGGTTTATTGAAGTAACCCTGGTTGAACCTGAAAAACACGTTGTGGCATTGGCCGATGCTTATTTCTTCCCCCCTTTCCAGTCATCATTAGTTCCAAGGAACAAAGATGGGCCATTCGTTCCTAGTATGCTACCTCCAAGACAGGCTAGGCTCATTGTTTACAATAGACGAACGAATGAGACAAGTATATGGGTTGTGGAGTTGTCAGAAGTGCATGCTGTAGCTCGAGGAGGTCATCATAGGGGGAAAGTTGTATCGTCAGAAGTTATCCCCGACGTCCAGCCCGCAATGGTATATAAGCTTGTAACTGCTTTATTATGATTCCACCGTGCTTGGCTCTTACATCGTTCTTTTCCTTTCCACGCTAGGTTGCATATTTGAAGAGAGCTACTCAACAAAATGAAGATCAATTTGAACTTCTGGAAATTTGTTGGCGTAGCTCATGATCTGAGTTTTCACTGTACTGATGTTTGCATGAGGAGTAGAACTAGCTGGTATTTGATCTTATTGAGGCCTTTTAGGATTTTTGTGAAGGGATGTTGTCCCTTTTGCTTGGCTTATGATAGGTGTATGTCATAGTGAAGGCTTGTCGAAGGATTTCCCATGATAGTTGATGTTGATCTGATGCGTGATGTGTCCCTCTAATAAAATGTGTCTTTCTATGTTGACATCTCTTAGATTCCTGTAAACATCTTAGAGTTTATGTTTTTTCAAACAAAATTTACTTTTAAAATTCCAACAATTTTGTCTATGAAGATTCTTAGTATGAGGCTTTGACATTGCTCTTGTATCTTGCTGATAAGCTTCTATTTCATTTTTAGCTTTCTGATGGATGTATAAAACAACGGAATTAGTCAGATTCAGTAACTAATGTGCTATGAGGATCAGTTTAAAAGAAGTTGCATTCTCTTAAGTCAGAGTCTCTCGAAGGAAAATGACTACAAATCAAACTTTCAATTCTGTAGGGACTTTAGAATTTACAACCAGCTTTCATTTGGTTCGATGGAGTTTATTTGTGGGACTATCATCATAAGAAATTTATACTAGTAGTTTAGGTATTTAAGTGCCATTTGTTTGTTTGATGTATAAGTCATGCAATCTAATACTCCGTAGCTTCTTGATTCATCTCTTTTACTTTAGTCTGTTTGTGTGCGTATTTATTACTCCGTATATGTCTTGGGAGTTGTTCTTTTCATTGAAATTTTTTTTTCCACTCCCTTTCATTGTTGAACAAGCCTGTTTTTAAACGTAGGTCTTCCACCTGACGATTCTTCTAGCAATAGATAATACCTTTCAATGTTTGTGTTTTTTGCCTTCTTTCACCATGTTAGGATGCTGCAGAGTATGCTGAATGCGAAGCTGTTGTGAAAGAATATCCTCCTTTCCAAGAAGCAATGAGGAAGAGGGGTATTGAAAATATGGAACTAGTCATGGTTGATCCTTGGTTAGTTGAATTTTTCATTATGGCTTCCGGAAAGAATTTCACGTGTAATTGATCATGATCGAGGTTGAATCACATGCAGGTGTGTGGGCTATCACAGCGAAGCTGATTTACCGAGTAGGAGACTTGCTAAACCACTAATATTCTGTAGAATTGAGAGCGATTACCCAATGGATAATGGTTATGCGCGGCCTGTTGAAGGCATTCATGTGCTTGTTGATTTACAGAACATGGTAATCCTGGAATTTGAGGATCGTAAATTTGTCCCCCTTCCACCTCCGGATCTGTTGAGAAATTATACTTCTGGTGAGACCAGAGGTGGGAGTGATCGTAGTGATATTAAGCCCCTTCAAATACTGCAGCCTGAAGGCCCTAGCTTTCGTGTTGATGGACACTTTGTTCAGTGGCAGAAGGTACATACTGGCTGCCATTTCCCTTGTATATGAAATGTTGTTGACACCAACTGACAGATACTGTACTGTGGACTGTGATCTTAAAGTGGAATTTTCGGGTAGGATTCACTCCACGAGAGGGGCTAGTTTTATATTCTGTGGCGTATGTAGATGGCAGTCGAGGTCGGAGGTCTGTGGCTCATAGATTGAGTTTTGTTGAGATGGTTGTCCCTTATGGAGATCCACACGAGCCCCATTACAGGAAAAATGCATTTGATGCTGGTGAAGATGGCCTTGGGAAAAATGCACATTCTCTTAAGAAGGTTCGGAAGCCTCTATCTACCACTAGCTCCATAAAAAGTGTATTTATCGTTTCTATTTGACTTGGATGGTCCACCGATGTCAACTTTGACCATTATTTCTTCAATAATGTCTCATCATTTTTACATGTCACTGATGTTAACCCATGCAAAATTGCATGATTTGCGTTTAAAATCTTTACTACTCAGTCATTGTTAGTCTTTCAAACTTGCTAGGAATTGATTTTACCTTTTTTTTAAAATTTATTTTTAGATTTCTATCTTGTAAATGAAGGTGAGTTAGACAATTTACTGTATTAATATTTTAATCTCCTAAAAATAATAGTGCTTTTCAGCTGAGGATCAATGAAGAGTCTTCATTTGACATTCCTTTAGGAAAGAAACTAAGAAAGGATGTTTGCATTTTGATTAATTATAAGTTACAGTAAAACATTATTTTCATATCATCATTTTTTTTCCAGAAGTTCTGGCTATTATATAATGTAGCAATAAAATATTGGTCTGCGTCGACATTGTATGACTACCAAAGTTAAAGGGATACAATATAAATGAGATGGAGCCATGGAGGAAGTACTTTGTTTGACCAGGGGGCTAAGCACTTCAGTTTCTAAGACATTTTTGTTTTTTTACTACTTGTCAGGGTTGTGATTGTTTAGGCTTCATTAAATACTTTGACGCTCACTTTACAACATTCATCGGGGAAGTTGAGACAATTGAGAATTGTGTGTGCCTGCATGAAGAGGACCACGGAATTTTATGGAAACATCAAGACTGGAGAACTGGTTTAGCTGAAGTTAGGAGGTCGAGACGGCTTACTGTGTCTTTTTTTTGTACGGTAGCAAACTATGAGTATGGCTTCTATTGGCACTTTTATCAGGCAAGTAGACATCTTCAGCATAAATAAACTCTCTGATTGCTACATCTTTTGTTCCAATATCAATGTTTCATCCTCCATAACAACCTAAACATTGAACCTCTTCCTCTAAAAATACTCCTACCTGGGCAGTAGGCACTCTTGGCAGACAAGGGGATTCTTAATCCAATGTCCGACGAATATTTGCCACTCTGAGCCATCAAGCTGTATTGTTCCTTTATTTGGAAACTAGTCAACCCTCGTTTATGAGACCACTTGCCTTAGGAATATTGTGTTTGTAATAAAATTTCTTGTAAATCATTTACTGGATTTCTCTTATGAATCGCTGAATCCAATTATTGATTATTTCAATTTTTTGGCCTTGTGTTCTTGTAGGATGGGAAAATTGAAGCTGAAGTCAAACTCACTGGAATTCTGAGTTTAGGTGCATTATCACCCGGGGAATCTCGGAAATATGGTACAGTGATTGCCCCTGGGCTGTATGCACCAGTTCACCAGCATTTCTTTGTTGCTCGTATGGATATGGCAGTTGATTGTAAGCCAGGGGAGGCAGTAAATCAGGTATACCGCTTTGCCTCACTACACAACATTATTCCATAGTCAGCTCTTTAGTTGCTGGGAATTACTTAAGAATAGTGGCATTCGTCATTGTTGTCGTTTCTGCTTTTATAAGTGTAACCATCTTTGAAATAAATCTTATTATGATGTTGCATAGGTTGTTGAGGTGAATGTCAAAGTTGAAGATCAGGGAGATCATAATGTCCATAATAATGCTTTCCTTGCTGAAGAGACAATTCTGGGATCAGAATTACAAGCGATGCGTGATTGCAACCCCTTATCTGCTCGTCATTGGATTGTACGGAACTTTTTCGTATTGTTATTTCCTGTCTTCCCTTTCTCTACGAGTTTAACCTCTTAATCAAGGTTACCGGATTTGCTTTGTTACTCCCTCACCGATTTTCTATTCACTCTTCTTATAAATCTGTGCTATATTTGTAGAGCTATTTGTTATTTATTTGTAGGGTACCCATGCGAATCCAGTAACCCTGCTTTGAATTAAGTGAATGTCTTGTGAATTCTTCCGTGACTTATGTACTATAAAGTATTTGTTTGGTTTGTCTCTGAATCGTGGTTGATATCCTTTTCAAACACAGGTCAGAAATACGAGGACTGTAAACAGGACAGGTCACTTGACAGGCTACAAATTGGTGCCGGGTTCTAATTGCCTGCCTTTGGCGGGTCATGATGCCAAATTTTTGAGGAGAGCAACTTTCTTGAAGCATAATCTTTGGGTCACAGTCTATGCAAGCAATGAAATGTATCCTGGGGGAGAGTTTCCAAATCAGAATCCAAGAGTCGGGGAAGGATTGGCCTCATGGGCCGAGAAAAACCGACCTCTGCATGAAAGCGACCTAGTCCTTTGGTCAGTTCACCTTAGCCTTAATATACTTCTACTAAAATCGTCTTTGATATTGTTTGATTCAACTAAATATTTCTCAAGTAGCATGCATGTTCATCATCTATTCATCTAGTCAGGACTTCGATTCAAGTTCGTAGAATTGCATAATCATGATGGATAATGAATCTATAGGATTACTTGATAAATACTCCGTAACATGTTTCCTAAACTTAGTAGAATACAAATAAAAACTAGGATATAATATACTGTAATTATTAACGTCGATCTTGAACAAGAATATGCAAAAAATAAAACAAAAAATAAAAAAATCGCCAGTAAACTAACAAAACAAATTATTAACTTTCACTACTGGAAGATTTGAGCATACATGAAAAGTACTTTTAAGTATTTTGAAACATTGTTTCCAACAAGAACAAAGTTGAAGAGACCATATTCTTCTTCTTCTTCTTCAATTAGCATATTTCTGGGTCCACTTCTTGGCAGTAGCCTCATACTTGGGCCTATTTGTCTTGTACATGTTAGCAATGTCAGGCATTAAAGGATCATCGGGATTAGGATCCGTCAATAGAGAACATATTGAAAGCAAAACCTTGGAGATGGTTAGGGCAGGGCTCCATTGCTCCTTCAAAATATCTAGACAAATGCTCCCGTTACCATTAACATTAGGATGGAAAACCTTAGTCTTGAATGCTACCTTTGGCGGCTTGAATGGATAATCGGACGGAAAATGGATGTCAAGTAAAAAAATTCCGCCGGCATAAGGACTATCAGCAGGACCCATAATTGTTGCCTGCCACTGTAACATGGTTTCACCCGTGGGGCCAGCACTGCAAGAAGCAGGAGGATCGTTCTGAAGATCCTTGAGTTCCTTGAGAATTCGCCTTGTTGCCATGGCCAAACCCTAGGAATTCCGAAATACGCCGGGTGTTTAGAGAGTGAGACGAGGGGGAAGAGAGTACTCTGTTGAGGACTTGTAGTTGTCTTGTAGAATTGAATAATTATTTGTGATGGATGAAGCTCCTATTTATAGGAATACACTTTCCTAAATTGAGTAGAATACGAAGACCATCCAAATATCCATAAGAGTACACTTTCCTAAATTGAGTAGAATACAAAGTCTAGATAAATTTCTTTTTCCTAAATCTAATCTAAGATATAAAGTGTAATTCTAACATGACTGAGAGATAACATAGTTACACTTAGTCTCTCCTCAGACGAATATATCCGTCGTAAGATTAAAACAAGTTAAGTAAGTACCCACTCAAGTAGATAGACAATTGTTTACCTAGGCCCCACCAATATTACTTTTGTCTCATCCTTCCTACCCCTCCGATTTTTATTTATCTTCTCTGTTTTCTTATTGGACAGAAACACCATTCTTCCCTATCTCTATCTCTATTTGGACCATCAACATGTGGTCTAGAATTACCCTTACATTTCTCTCTATCTTTCTTTTCTTTTGAGCCACACGCCCACACATTCCTACCCCTTATTTTTCACCAAAAAGTCAAATGGAAAGATAATTAAAAATCGGAGGGAGTATTTGATATGTATCTATTTGACCCGTATATGTTTATGACGGATATCTTTGTCACAATACTTTCCTCATGAGGTAAACCAATTCTAATTCCACTCAAAAAACAAAGAAAACTAAGCCAATTCTAATTTTCGATGTAATAATAATATGTGAAACTCAAGCAAGAGTGACTATTAAAAAACCATTTTAGCCAAAAATAAATAAATAAAGATGGTGATTGAGGCTCATTCGATATTAAATATTAACAAAAACTTAGAAGAGATGGTCAATCATTAGCAATTTAGCGTTTATAAGAGACCTTGCACATAAATGGTGGATTCTACTTTGTTTTTTTTAATCTATGTCTTTCAGAGACGGTCTCTCCATAAACCTAATATGCCCCTTCATATTCGTTATCAACTGTGTGGGGCGTGTGTGGCGAGGGCTTTCAGGAGCTGGGTCAATTCCAATTTTTTGTGTAATAATGTATGTGAAACTCAAGCAATAGTATTGTTAAAAGACCATTACAATCAAAAAAACTTAAGGCAATGATTGAGGTTGAATTGATTCTTAACATGTTCCCTCATCACATTTATCCTGAAGTCATGAACTGTGAGGTGACTAGGTGAGGGGTCGAAGGGGCTTCCGGGATTCGAACACGTGATGGATAAGTCAACGTAGCCACGTAGGCGTAATTAATATGCATATTCTTTTACAGTGATATTGTCGATATTGTTCATACTCTGTGTTGCTGTGCTTCATGAATGTACAAACTGCGGACATCTATCATCTATGAAAAGTTGTTTTTTGTAATGGAAATGCAGGTATGTATTTGGTGTGACCCACATTCCTCGTCTAGAAGACTGGCCCGTAATGCCAGTGGACTGCATCGGATTTATGCTCATGGTACGTTTTCATACAACCATCTTCTTTCATTGCTCCTCATACTAATCACATGCTTCCTCCTATTATCAGTTTTCTTTCCTCCTTCCTTAGACACTAGTTTACTTATCTTTCCTCTTTTTAGTTTGAGTTGTACTTTTAATCGGTTCTTTATTATTTCCTTTACATACAAACCCACCATATTTCCATTACTAACGGGAGGATTCAAGGAAGAATATCTCAAGTTCAATGCTCTATCTTTTGTCATATATACAAGATGTTCATACATTTTAAAGTATCAAGTTAACTTTCATTGGGAAAAAAAACACTTAATTTCTAGTAAAATTTTGGAACTTTTATTAACTATTCTTACACTCTTAAGTTCTTAAGTGACTAAGTGAGCATACTTTTTAATCCATAAAAAATTTCTTTCTTAATCCTCATACTGTATATACAAGTGGTTCATGCATTTTAAAGTATAATCATTTTGTATCCGTCACAAGAAAGACTTATTGTTGTAAATAAATAAATTGAAAATTACTCCTAGTAAATAAAGGTGACAGTCCTCCAACTACATCCATGTCCTACATACGAGGCTACAGGGGATAATTCCTTTCAAAGTCAAACTTATACTTTTCTCTTGACTTCTAGGCCAGGGCCAGGGATCCATGGTTTGAGTTTGAGTGAAGTAAACGTTGATTCGTTTTTCCACTCCTTCCAATATAATAGTCCAATCCATTCTAACTCATTTGATTATTCACGGTGTGTGTCAAAAACTCTTTAACTATTGGTTTTTCAGTTTATATAATACTCTACTCCGTATATTTTTTTTAAAATTATACGACTACTTTTTTGAAAAGTCTTTATATCTACGAATAATGTTATTTTTTGGAAAATGAGTTTGAGGGTTGTGTATAGATTCCAAAAGAGGAAATAAAAAGTTAAATTAAACATTGATATTTATCATACTTTCTTCGTTTTATTCATTTATTTGTCTTAAAGGCAATCAAATGAATGGGACGTAGGAAGTAAATTCTTACTCTGGTTTCATTTTAGAAAAATGCATCTAATTCTTATTTACAATCCTTAGAGTTGTACTCCTATTTAACCTACGAGTATTTTTTTTTATGTATTTTATAAATTTGACTAAATTTAGTCAAAGCTAATAACTTACAAGTTTGACTTTAAATACTCATAATCAAGGGATATGAATTTGTGGTTTGTAGGTTTGTCCCTCTTTTTCTGGTTTCAAGTTGACCTCATTAAAAATCCTCTCTTTATTTCACTTCATGTTTCACGTCATACGTCACTGCTTAGTTAGTTAGAAATACTGTAGTTGGTAAGTTTCTTTCCATGGCTTGCCTTTTGTGTACCCACGTAGTAATTAAATGCAATTGTTTCATTGTTTGCTTTCTAGCATGAAAGTGAAGGTTCCTTCACAAAAGATGTTGAATAAGTCCAAGGGTAAACCCGAGAGTAGTGTCGGATACAGCTATTTGAGCAAAGTTTTCAATTTTTTGGGGTCTGAACTCTAAAGTGAAGCGTCAAACTATCATGTCATCTAGGACACGGTACATGTCAAACACGTGATACAACACCCGAAGTAACATAGGTATCTTGTTAGTACTCATAGTAAGTATTGAAAGCTTAAGCTAACAGTTGAGACCAAAGCAACGGTTTTATACCCTAATACAGAGTACATTCCTACCTGCAACTGATGTTTTTTTAGGTTTGAAGGGTGGATAATGCACAGACCCGCTCATTAAACCACAACTTGTGCGATTATGGAGGTTCCGAGATACCATAAATAGGAATCCTTTCGACCAAAATTTAAGCTAATGGTTAAGGGCGAAATCATAGAGATTTTATGCCTTAATAGATGATGAGCTATCTATCTTATGTTGTCAAAGGACTATTAAGGTTTGGGGCCATGCCGTGGGGTCGGGCAGTAAGGCAGTAGAGCCGAGGCCTAAGGGAGGAGAAGATGAAAGAGAGTATAGAGTTTTGCCAAGTATAGTTATGATAACATGTTAGATGAATCATTTCAACTAAAATCTTAGGGTAATTTCCTATGTTTCTTCGATCTATCAACATTTTTATTCAATTATGAGAAATATTATAATCAAATAAAAAAAGGTGGAGGATGAGGAAATTCAAAAATTATGAATTGAGTATTGTAAATTTGTTTGGGGTTTGTTTGGGTTTACAGCCTCACGGATTCTTCAATTGTTCTCCTGCGGTTGACGTCCCACCCAATTCCCATGAATCAGATGTGAAAGATGGAAAGTCGTCCAAGTCAGTCACACCTGGATTATTGGTAGCAAAGCTCTAGCACGACTACATGACCAAGTCTTACTTCTCGTGGTCGTGGGTTGACAATCTTATAACCAACAAATTAAGTATATATCATTTGTTATATGGAGTAGAAATTTATGTAGAAATCATCAAATTTAATATCCTTCAAGCATAAAATAGGTCAAATCATATCACATTTAGATAGATGAGCCACGAGACATGTGTTTTTGCTAACCTGTGGACATTTGACTTTTGTTTCGTCCATCTATTTGACATGTTTTAAGTATGAAGAATATATTAGTTTGAAACGAGAATTTGTGTAATTGCTTTGTTTGTTTGTTTGTTGGTTAAGCTTAATATGAGGTCAATTGGTACCTCATTTAGATAGATGAGACACATTTTTTGTTTGGTTCCTGGACATTGTGTGTTTGTCTACTTTATCAATTAAACCTATTTAAAGTTTGATGAATATACGGATTTGAAATAAGTGTTTGTGTAATTGCTTTGTTTTTTTGAGTTAAGTTTGACGAATGTTGGGGTCCGAAACATGAATACGGGTAACTAACTACATTGTCTGTTTTTAGTTGGGGCTGTAAAGTTTATGCAGCTTTTGCTAATTTTGGTGTGTATTGACAACATTACTAGAGAAAGTAGAGAGTAGAGAGTGGAGAGTGGAGAGTAGTCGAGTACAAAAGGTTGTCAAATGGACCCTTTTGCAAATTGCAATAGCATGTCCGTATCTTGGGAATTTGTTGCCTGTCTAGGTCCAAGTGTCTAACCTTAAATTTGGAGATTTATAGCTAATCATTTTAGTTAGATAGCTTTTCATTATATGCATTTATGCTTGTGTAATTATAGAAAACATCCTAGTTAGTGGTTAGTAGTTACATTATGTATTTAGTAGGTTTGATGTAACCGATTAATTGTATTGCGCACGGTTTATGTTTTAGGCCTAAACCAAAATAAGACTTTGTTTTTCGAGAAAAATCAAAATGAAACTTTTGAGCATTCGGTCTCTTTTAAGTGTGTAGTTTACTTTAACTTCTTTCATTCATTTTAATTCTTACTTTTAATTCATTTGAAGAATGACAAGTGGTGAGTCGGGTGACATGATATTCAATTTTCATTCATTTTCATTCTTATTTTTAGTGTAACTGTTTGCGGAAAAGAAAAATCTTATTTTTTCTTTAGGAAAATAAATAAATTGAATTTCACCAAAATCAAAATTAAATATACGGAGTATTTCTTTTTAATACTCTGTATTAGTTAATGATGAAATCAGACGACTCATAAGTACTCATCTATAGAATTGTTAATTTTTTTTTTGATTTCCGAGAATTGCTAACTTTTGAACATACTAGTACGGAGTATATATTACTCCGTTGGAAGTTTTACTTGTATTAGATCTGATACTACTAAATACTCGTACTACTCTTAAATTGTAAAATACACTTTTTTTAGTCGACTGTCAAAACAAAATAAAAACAAAAAAAAATTATACTTACTCCGTATTTAAATAATTATCATTCGGTACGTATAATATAAGTGTACGACTAAATAAACATTAATAAAAAAAAACTTTAATGTTTTGAAATGGATGACTAGTTCTAAGGAGGAAACTTCTATAGAGGTTATTAGCCAAGGAAAAACAAAATGTGGAAAATTGAATTTGAAGATTCGTACAATATTGTCGACAATCCTTTCCTATACGCTCACGGCTCACCACTTGAATTCTTTGTCAAAATACTCCAATTAATTATTGGTAGTAATTATATTAGTAATAAATTAATAATTAAAATAATTGGGTGTTGGGTTTACACACAACCTAGACTTTCTTGGTCCTACCTGCGTTCTTCTCCTCTGACCACCAATGTAAAGCAACAACTTTGGTCACCCCATTATATTCCTCAATTTCTCAGTTGTGATGGGTTTATGGTCACAAATTTGTGACGATCGAGCCAATTTAAATAATATTCAGAATAACAAAAATATTTGCAAAACATCACACATCTATGAATCTATAATCATATTTAGATGAAACTTTAATATATTCGATTTGTTCTCTTTTTCATGATTCGTATTTGTTATATAATGTATCATCGACTATTACAAAATTTAATAAGATTGGATCCCATAGTACTTTGAAGTACTTGGTCAAACTAGAACAATAGATTCATTGGAAAATTTGGGACTTCAATGAGAGAATATTGACTTCAATTATCAACTTGACACATTAAAAATTACGGGGCATTTGAATTCCAAAAATGATTCATTCGAGTATAAAAGAGTTTTTATGTGCAACGTAGTTGATACTTTTTCACAAAAAAAGAACCTCCTACGTACTTGCGCCTAATTTTCACTGTGTTTCAAAATTAGGAAAGGGGAGACATCATGACCTCAATTGTGTAAGTGTACTTTGTATTTAATCCATTGATACGAGATGACACTTTCAAATCCTATGATCGATGCAATATCAAGTTTTTTTATCATCAACCTAACAATTAATGTTGATGGAACATATCCATCAACATCAATAATAGATTGATGATCCGTCTAATATCGAATGTTATCTGCTACAGTATAATCATATACGGAGTATTGATTAATTAATGCTCGTAAATAATAATACTTCGTATAAAATACATGAAAACATAGATTTGTAGATGTTATTGGTTTAGCGTATAATTGTATACCGATTAATTAAGAAATAAATAGATGGAATTTAGTAGAAATTGTAGACTTGTTTTACTACTAATAATGGCATATGATCTTTGATTGAATACTCTTCTACTCTCCTACTACTGCCTCACTTGGACCAAAAACATTCCTCCTAAATCCCCGGCCACCATTTTCACTCTCTCTCTCTCCCTCCTCAAAACCTTCACTTCAAGCTCCATTAATGGCGGCTTCCTCCGCCTCAGCCGCCGCCGCCGCCGCTGCAGCGAAAGAAAGAGAAATCACACTCCAAGAGGAGCTCGCGCTTCCTATCCTCCTCACTGACCGCATCATCAAAGCCGCCGCCGAAGCAGAATCCTCACGCTCTGAGTGCGCTGAAATAGCGTGTCATGCTGAGGTGCTCTCTCACAAGCTACGCGCCGCCGTGAGGCTGACGTCATCGTCTTCTTCCTCCGCCGTCTACGACCGTCCTATTCGTCGTATTGCTGCTGAAACCTCGAAGAATCTTGACCGAGCGCTGACGCTTGTTCGTAAGTGTAAGCACACCGGAATTCTTCGTCATGTTTTTCTCACTATTACTTCTTCGATTGCTGATTTTAAGAAGGTTACGACTGTTCTAGAATCTTGTATTGCTGATTTTACGTGGTTGTTGTCGATTTATGCTGACGACGGTGATGATTATGGAGGAAATATTGCGATTCCTCCGATTGCGATTAGTGATTCGATTATCGCTTGGATTTGGTCGTATATTGCGTCGTTACAGAGTAATCGCCGGTTGAATGATCGAATTGAGGCGGCGAATAATTTAGCGTCGCTGGCGAGCTCGAATGTTAGGTATCGGAAAGTTATTGTGGAGGAAAACGCGGTTCCGGCGTTGCTACGGTTGTTGAAGGACGGCGGTGGTTGTCCGGAAGGTCAGATAGCGGCCGCAACAGCGTTGTATTGGTTAGCGGAGAATGATGAGGAGAGGTGTAGAGTAATTTCCTCCGATAAAACCCTAGGAATTCCGATAATTGTGCAGATACTCGGAGAATCTTCGATGACTGTCCAGATTGCGGTGGCCGACCTGGTGGCGAAGATCGCTGAAGCGGATAAAGCAGCGAGGGAAGATCTTGGGAGGGAGAACGTGTTGAAACCGCTTGTTTCGTGTTTGGTTTATGACTCGGATATGAATGAGTATCGGAGGTATCATAGTGGGGGTGGTAAGAGCAGTTTGAGCTTGCATTCTGTTGTTCAAACTGCTAAAAATAGGAATTATAGCTATGTTGATAATAGCAATGGTGGTAGTACTAGTGGCGGTAGTGGCAGTGGCGGTAGTGGTAGTTATCCCAGGATGAACTCGAGTTCGTCATTTGGAGGGGTGAGTCATACTAATAGTAAGAAAGATAGGGAGAATGAGTCGCCCGAGGTTAAGCATAAGCTAAAGGTTAAATGTGCATTAGCTCTGTGGAAATTGTGTGAAAATAGTTTGTTGAACAGTCAAAAAATTGCGGAGCCAAAAGGTTTTTTTTGTTTGTCGAAGATGATTGAGACGGAGAAAGGGGAGTTGGGGTTTAATTGTTTGATGACAATAATGGAGGTTGCTAAGGTGGCGGAGGGTAATGCCGAACTTAGGAAAGCCGCTTGGAAACCGAGCGCACTCCCTACTAAGGCCGTTCTTGACCAATTGAAGAGGGTGGTTAAGGAGGAGAGTAACCCCGACTTTCAAATCCCGGCTATAAGAGCAATTGGTTGTTTAGCAAGGATTTTTCCGGCTAAGGAGTCGGATCTTGTTAGTTCTTTGGTCGGAAAGCTTGGGGATGGGAATGTAAGTGTGGCTATTGAAGCGGCTATAGCCTTGACCAAGTTCACCTCCCCGGAGAACCATATTTGTGTTGACCATTCAAAGACGATCATTGAATGTAACGGTGTTCCTCTTTTGATGAAATTGATGGGTATTTCCGAGCGTGCAAAGAGGGATGGACTTGTTCTTCTTTGTTACTTATCCAAGAATGTCGGAAATAGTAAGGCGCTTGTGGAAGCCAAAGCACTTAGAACTCTTGAGAGTGCTATTCGTTCCGGGATGGCCCAAAATGCCGATTTAAGGGAGATCATTGCTAAAGCCATGAATCAACTCATGTTGTATCAAGATGGACCCCATGCTCATAGCCATACTTTTGCTATGGTTTGAACTTTCAAGGGCGTAAACTTGGTGGCCAGGTACTTGTTTGTTCTTGTAGAACTGAATCTTTTATCTGTATCTGTATTCTGTACATTGTGTATGTTTTGTCATCGTTGAAGGAAGATGACTAAATGTTCTATGATCGTTTTGTCATTGTTTTAGTAAATAATCTGTAGGAAATTGTTCTCCTTGAGGAATAAATACCACTTTTTTTTCCTGTAGCTTGTAATTTGTGAGTTCGATTTGTTATAAATCGAGCAGAGATTTTTTTCGTGTAATTTTGAAATTTGTTGAATTGATGATGCTAACTGTTCATTGTTTCTTAGTTGTCGACCTGCCCGAGTATTTATGTTGGTTGTTCGTAGACCAGTTAATCGACTTTTCGTTCTTCATGGTTGACTAAATACCCCATCCATCTTCCCCATTGATCGAAATCATCTCGAACAGACAAATATAAAAATAAAAGATTAACTGATGGAATTAGAAATGAAATATACAAAAATCGTCACCTCCGTAGTTGCACGCCTCTCCATGCTCATTCATTTTCCATATATGAAGTATATCAATATATGTGCTCTGTCGACATTTTGCCACTGCGGTGTACTTTTTTTTGATGGAATTACTGTCACAAAAGCTGTGAGAGCGAATCAAAATTTACCGACATTATCCGCTGTGAGATCCAAAAACATCGAAAGCCAACTTAAACTGTTCTTTCTTCCATGAACTTGGCTGATCTGGATCACTCTTCCCTCTTATTGAACAAGTATTTGAGAAAAATGAGACTCCATCTTGTTATGGTAAGTATTATCCTAATTTTCCCATGAAAACACTTTGCTGTTGTTATTTTTCAAATTTATTAGCGTAGTGTAAAAAAATTGCAGGCAACAGTCGATTATGTACTATAATAATTGTTAAAAACAGATGGTATAATGTCGTCTGTTTTTGCGATCTTAACTAATGATTGTGCTACATATGGTACCAGATTTTATTGTTAGGATTGCCTATGTATTTCACTTCCTCATGTAGCCAGGTTTGACAGAGTTAAGAAGTTTTTTCGTCAATACTCGCTGTGTCTGTGAGGAACTACAGATTACATTTTTAAATTTACTGTATATTTTGTGGTGTAAATGTGTAATGTTTACTTCTCTGGTTAAATAGTTGTTGGTATCCCTGGTGTTGTCAAATCTGTTCGTTTAACTGTCAGTTCGATGATGATGTTCTGAAACCGATGTTTGATTTTGAGTTTGATGATGATCTGTTACGATCACATTAATGAAAATAACATAGCACTCATAATTGAAGGACTAGTTGTCCCTTACTGGGATGCAAATAGTAGCTACATTAGCAGCAGTATTAGTCTTCTTGAAGCTGCTGCTCTGAAATATAAAGGGACTTCGATGCAAGAAGCAAATACTCGGAGTTTCATTGTAGTGCTTATTGTATTTGCTTCAGTGATACTAGGCCAGTAGCCCAATACTCTCTTAACAAATAGTACTTTGTACCGAGTGGTTAATGTTGAGTCTTTTGTTATATTGATGCTCCTAATATTGAGTCCTCCTTTCTGTGGGTCTTGGCTATTTTTGTGTGTCTAATGCTTTTTTATTAAGCTAATACCATTGCAGACATATTTTGTTAGAGCAACTATCTAGATCGCCTCAGACATCGCCTCCTTATTACGAAGGAGCCGGACATGGTCCGAAGCTACCATGTATTTACTTTGAATAATCCTCTGTTTCTTGCTATTTCAAAGTTGGAATGACAATTCATTAACCTTAATTGTTCATGGGACTAGATTTGTGTAGTGGAAAGTGGAAGATCCGGATGAAAGACCGATACTTCAGCAGAGTGGCAGTGATTGTGATTCTGATCCCATGGACCGATTGTCTTTAATCTAGGCAACTGAGCCTAATGATCGTACAGATAGTAAACCATATCAGGCCGTCGAGGTAAGTTGTAGAACTTGAATACACATTCCTTATATTGTATCCCATTTTATCTTGTTTTGTTATAGAGTTAGTTAGAGTTAAAGGTAGATTGATAGTCTTACCAAGAGATTAAAGAAGAGCATAGACTCGGTTATCTAATATGGAGGATTGTGGGTCCATGTAAAGCTGTTGGGCATAAACACTGAACATTTCCGATTATCTAATGGAGGATTGGGGATCCGTGTAAAGCCGTTGGGCATAAACACTGAACCCTGATATGTTCATTTATTTCCAGAGGACAAGAGGCATTGCTATCCGTATTGAGAATTATCACGAAGTTTTTCATTTCCAGACTTAATTTGCTGCTCTTTAGAGTGGGTTCACAAGCTACATGATGGAGACCTGTATTTGTCGTGTAAATTACTTGGAAGATAGTATTATCATTATTTATTTCAATATCTTAATGAAGCTTTGAAGGAAACGGGGAGCTTTGTTGTTTTATGCTTCGGAAAGTCAACTTTGGCTGAACCCTACCTTTAAAAAAAGCATTAGGTAGGATATACCACAAGAAAATACAGTACTCTGTACATTTTAGTTAATCCATATGTTTTTAAAAAAAAAATAAACTAAACACCTACTTGGCCAATCTCAATAGAGCAGTTGGAAGCAGGAGTTAGTGAGAGTAAATCAGATAGAACAACTAAAAAAGCGTTGAAATTCAAAACTACTGGAAATGAAAAGCTTCGTTTTAGCTTCATCGTTATTATGTTTGTTCCTAATGGCTACCTTTTTATCGTATGCGTTTTCAGCTGATCATGGTAATAAGTTTTGATTTTGCTTCACTGTCTGTCCTCTTGTTCATGTTATTCCCGTAGTTTTAGAGACTGACATCGTATATGGTGTATATATTGCTATTTTTGCTTGAAAAGTTGGCGTGCAGGAACCATTACAGCCTTCAACTGATAAGACAATAAAGGTTATCAGAAAATTGGTTGCTCATCCATCTTACGTAGCAGAGATGAAACGACGAAGAAGAAACCCATGGAAGCCACCATCTCCGAAACCAAATGATCTTCATCATCAGTTCATGCCACCAGGAAAGGAGCAGCCAGCTCCACCTCCTTATTAAGCTCTCAATTCGTAATACACCATTGTTAGCGGAGTAGTTTATTATGTGTGACGTAAACTCAGAAGCTTAGATGCTTCAACGCAACTTTGTGTTGTAACATTCTTCGGAATGTAAATTTTTAGAATGAAGAAATACTATACTCTATTAATTACCCCCTCCATCGTCATCTTTCGTACTGAGAATAAAAGAAAGTAAATAGTCTATCAAAATGTAATTTTTGTTGGATCTGACTAATTATCCTCTGATGTTTGGCTACTTGCTTCTCATCGAAGGTTCCACTTTCCTCGAAAGCCTGCAGTCCGAAATTCATCTGCATGCTAAAAAATGGAGTTTGTTGATTAAGAGCAATAAATTGCTCTATTATTGCAGAAATCTTTTAGTCGCTGTATATTTCTCAGTTGCTATACATGAAGATGAAGCTACTACAAACACCGATATAATATAGTGTTGTATGGTATTCATTTATTTGTTGCAGGGGTGCAGTCGTCTTTAAAATCCCAGGTCAGTTGTTTTTCCATCTTCTGCAAGTTATACAATGCAAAATAACTATCATTTTATCATATGGAATCCATTACTTGGGCTCGTATGAGTGTGGAATACAGGTACATATCAAGTGTTCGAGAGTTATACTGATCACGATTATGTTGTAAGGTCTGCTGGTCGGGATGGATCCTACAGAAATTGTTTTTGCCGGTTTCATTGTTCTTTTCGCATGGAAGGTAACTCTTTATTTTTGTCTATGTTGTGCATTTGACTGTTCGATCATTTGTGTTGTTACGGGTGACACCGTCTTATTATCATATGCTCATCTAGCTAGGATGAATTTAATAGATGGTGCCATGCTTAAGATTTAAGAAGTCATCTGAAAATCTGGAAAATTTGCCTCAGTTTGTTAAATATGATATACAATATGCACTTAATAAAACATGTGACAGTACCACAGATGTCTCCGTCTAGTGGTTAAGAGTTAAGATGGAGGTAGGTCCATCCCCCCTCCCCGCTATTGTAATGCTACTAATGCGACTAAGTCCTGATTTCTTTCTTCTTCTGTTTCTATCTGTAATAATAAAAAAACCAGAGTCCAAAGTCTGAGCTGTACTGTATTCTTTAGTTTAAACTACATTTCAAAGTTTCCATTTGGTAGTACTGAGTATTAGTTAACTCCTAGATGTGGACTCAATTATCATTTGCATATTAGTTAACTGCTTACATTAGAGACCAAAGTGTAGAATTCTCGAGTCCGCGTTTTGACCCATAGTTTCTTAAGGGGCAAGCGATAACATGTCAGTTTTATTTATTTAATTAATATATATTTTACTGACTAAACAACTATGGAATTCTTATTTCAATTAACTGTACTAGCATAAATTGTGAGATAATTGTGTAAGTGGAAGTACCAAAATACGAAAGATGTTCAATTCGCAAGCAAATCCTGTGGCATCAGTTCTTCTTGCAGTAATGTTCCTCATTTTTACTATCAGGCCACCTGAACTTTGTTTATCTGCTAACGGTACACTATATTCCTCCCATCCTCTATCGTTATTCTATTCGATATATGTTGAAATCTATGTTACTCTGACTCATTTGCAAGCACCGGACACGATACGGTATTAGAGTATCAAATACTTTTGTTTGGTGTGAGATTGTCGTATTGGACATTTGGACACGTGATAGGACAGCTACGTGAAATATCGAGGTTGAAATGAACTCGAGTTAAACCAATAGATATTCCTAACTAATTTTTTCGGTATCAGAGTATCATTATACTTCTGTTTAGGGTGAAAATTTCACACTTTTGGTCTAAAATTTGGAGTGTACGTTGAAGTGTTGGGTCGTATTGGACACGTGATACGACAACTACGTGAAAATCGGGGTTGAAATGAACTCGAGTTAAATCGATATTGATTCCTAACTAGTGTTATTTTTTTCCTTGTCGAATAATCGAATGGCAAGATGAATCAGGGACCGGGTTTCACAAGGCAGAGGAGCAACGAGGCGGAGGGACAAAGAGGATTTTGAGAGCGGCCCCACCAAAGAGGCATCCACCGACACCAGTAGGCAATCCCGGGCCTCACGAGCACAATCCAAGATGTTGCCACCCGCCTCCTTTCTATTAGTCTTCATAGACTCGGTAAACATCTCAGGCCGTGTCACACTTTTGTTTATGCTGTGTATAGATTTAGTATCGAAGTTATGTCGGATTTACATTCGCTTAATACTCGTCCAAATATATTAGGCTGTCAAATAAATTGAAATGGTCTTCTCATTTTTGAGCAACATGAAAAATTCATTATTCAAATTAATGTCGTCGACAATAAAAATAATTCACTGGCATATGCATCCTACTATCCTAGTAAAAATGGTGATAATATACCAAACATTATTGTAAGAGAATCGTGGGACTATTATTGTATCTATCGCGTGCCCACAATTTTCCGTGTAATTAAGCTTGGGTGCAGTCGGTAGCTTTAAAGGACACCTTCCCATCAACAGTGTCGTACCCGACCAAGAAATCCATTTGAGCAACGTTACCCCAAATCGCTCCGAGTTGAGCGTCTCCCGGTACAATAGCCAAACACACGACATCATTCGCAATGGCTACAAACGTGTTGGAAGGCGGCAACTCGACATCTGCACCGTCAAAGTGGGCCGTAATGTTTGGAATATTCAAGTCCTGACCGCCGTCTGTGGTTTGGTAACACAATTCGAGACTCCCGGACGGGTCTTGGGTCTTCTGCCCTTGTATCGCCCCCTCCAAGGCCGAGATCAACTCCGTGTACATATCCTGTGGCAAAAGAGTCAACGTGGTTCCCGAGTCTATAATGATGTTACCTTCCGTCGTACCGTAGTCTTGTTCTGTCTTGTAAAACGGTATTCTCGAGTTACCGACGGTGACACCCTCTAAGGTAAGGAAGTAGAACGTATCAGGATTACCCTTAACCAATGGAGTAGAAACGACACCACGACCCGAAACCTCACCGATTGTTCCGAAACTGATCTTGGAAGTAAATTGACCTTCCTTAAAAAAGGGGATCAAACAATGCGAGAATTTACCCCCGACCGTCCCGAGTTGGGACACCAACGACAACGGTCCACCCCCGAGACCCACCAAACCCGACCCTTCATTTCCAAAAGTCCCGGCATTATCATGACCGCAACCAAACGTTATACCCGGGAAAGACGTGGATCCGGACCGACCACTACCCGAGTTAAACGTTATGGTCTCGGTCGATATGTCCCCGGACGTGTGTGATTGATCACCGTAGCCATAAGTGTAAGTACAAACATTTTTACTGCTGCATGAAGACTGACTGGAGTCCAAGGCTTGGCACGCGTCGGAACTGCACGATTGGGTCTGGTAAGTCGAGGATTTAGCCGGGTTGTAAATCGGGATATCTTGCTTGTAACATTGCACACAAGGCAGGCATTGAGTCCATATGAGGTCACTTCCGGTGTCGACAATACCGAGTTGGCGCACGGGTGGCGTACCGTAGGCCAATTCCATAAGGTACTCACCTTGTGCTGACTTCACATCGGCTTGCACGTCACGCGGGGACAAGGACGATGCCTTAAATCGATTGACACGAGAGGCCGAACGTTGGATCGACTTCTTTAGACGATCATATTTGTCGAGTGAGTGAGTCGACAATGGAGACGAGGGTGATTCACGGTGGATTAGGCGAGTGGTGAAGCCTTGTTGTATGGATAGTGTAGTTTGAACAAAGATGGATGAAATGAGGAGAAATGAGATAACAAAGGAAGTTGCCATGGTTAATTTTGTTGAGGAAATTGTGTGATTAAGATGTAATAATTTTGGACTAATTTGCATGGGATTTTATAGCATGGCACGTCTACGCAATCTTCATGCAAATAATACAGTAAACAGTAAAATAATAATTACAACGATTCTGTAATGTATTCCCAGTGGAGACACGCACGTTAATTAATTTGTTAATCAAAGTAAGAATCACAATGATATGTCTAATTAAGTATCATAAATATGAATTAATATTTTGATTAATATTCTGATGAATACACATTAATGCATGTTGATTAAGGTAAAATCACAATGATATTGTTCAAGTATGTTAAATATGAATTACTCCTTCCCATCCATTTAATTTTTGACATACCGTATGTTTTTTCACCATTTTTAAGAAAAGTGGTAAAAGGATATTATTGATTAATTAAATAGTTTTATGGGTTCAACAAATTTAAAGTAAGTAAAAAAGTAGTGACATTATTTTGTGTAAATAGAGGTAGGATATGAGAATTATATGGTAGAGTCTTTTACTAAAAGAGGAATGTAACAAATTGATTAGATTGTCTATTTATAGTAAGTTTAAAGAATTGAATGGATGTGAGAGAGTAATATATATTTCAATTTCTCGTGATAAACTAGTGTGATTCTTGTTTTTTTAGCATATCAAACGTGTGTCTAGTGGACACATTATACGTTAGAAAAACCGATAAAATATACCAAAGAAATGTGCACACGTTAATAAGCTTATTAAAATAAGATTTGTAAGGATATTATTACACGAAATTGAATACTATTACTAGACAACATTATTTAAATATTACTTTAATTAACATATCAACGTTAGAAAACGGTTATTCTACTATGGAATGTTTTATGATTTTATTCAATTATGTTATTATGTATATCGGTTTTTCTAACCTATGTCCACTGGGCACATGTTAAAACCTTAAGTAAGGAAACATTATCAAGTTTATTAGGTAAGTAAGGTAAATATAAGTTAACATTTCAATTTTTCATGATAATATCTTTGATAATGTTTCCTTACTTAAGGTTTTAACTTGTGCCCAGTGGACATAGGTTAGAAAAACCGTATATATATTGATTCATTCATTCCATCTTCTGATGATTTCATTCCATAAGTACAGAATCAATTAATACTATTGGTTATCCAAATCATAATGCACCTGATTCTTTTCATATGTATTTTTACACAAATGTTTTTTGTAAAATCATTCATTAACTATGTACTTTTGCGTTTTATTTGTTACGTACTATGAGTGAATGTGGATGAAAAATGGGACAAATAATCTTATCATGAAAACCTTAAACCTTAATTATCTCATTTTCATATATAAATTTTAAGATATTTATAGTGTATAAACCAAGTTATTGATGCATAGTTCAATGGATAAATATACAACTTTAATATGTACCAAGTATGTATATAACTTTCATTAATCACAAATTATACACGGTTTCACATGTAAGAAGATCCACTTACTTGAACAAAAGTTCATTTATTATTAATTGATAAAATGTATGAACTTTTTATACAAAAAATTATGTGATCAGTTATACAAGAGCATTACAAGTTTACATACATATATTTACGAAATTACTTTTTTATTAACGCAACATTACTCAATTCTAACTTGTCTTTCTTAATATTTCTTAATTATGTTATACGGAGTAGTTTTTTTAATGAAGTCAAAACTAAAATCTACTTGAGTTTATATTTTATTATTTTTGAGTTGAGTTATTATTTTCAGAACCAATATATATATATATATATATATATATATATATATATATATATATATATATATATATGGACAGGATCACATAGGAGTATAGGACATAACTTTAGGATAAAACTCGTATATTTTGTAAGGGGCATATATTTATCTCAACAATTTTATTACAAAAGAGCATAAACTATACCAGATCGGATCAGATTGACCCAAAAACTGGTCACCCAAAAATCCTAAACCCGGAGACCATATTACACAATAACTATTTGCCCATTCATTGCGTAAACTCCTGTGATTTCATGCATACTCGAAAGATATGTTTCAATATTTGCAATGGATTGTGATTTGCGACAATATTTCAATCACCAGTCCGGGACAAAGAAAATAATTGAAAGAAGGACGAAAAAAAAGTCACAACTATCAAATATTTATCCCTTTTTAAGTAATTTGTAAACTTTGATTTTTTATAGTTTGAATACAATAAATAACCATCATTTTCATACGGTCTGTTAGCGATATTTTGCGTAAATCTTGTATTTACGGCAAATTAGTGATTTGTATATATTGTGCATATATTTTGCCCATATTTGGTTGATCCTTTACTTGTTTAAAGGATGTAAAATAGGAAGTAGTTGACATATAGTGATATATATGTAACATTTGACAGAGGAATGACACACAAAAATCATCTTAATTATCTTCTTCTTATTTTACTTTATGGTATCAGAGCTGTTTCGATTTTTTTAAAATAAATTTTCTCCACAAAATGGCAGGTGATGGAGTATCCACGTCCCACACCACCAAACCCATCTATTTGCTTTCCAATAATGATGGAGTCGGAGCCAAAATTACTCATGTTGTGCTCACCGGTTCTAATTATGCGGAATGGTCTAAGGGTTTTCGTAATGGTTTGGGGGCAAAGCGGAAACTGGGATTTGTCGATGGTACCCTCAAGAGACCGGCGGATGACTCGGAGGATCTTGAGGATTGGATGACGGTTAATTTTACTATCATCGCTTGGATTTTTAACACAATCGAGCCGACTCTTCGTTCTCAGATTTCTTATCGAGATACGGCGGCTGAATTGTGGGATGATATTCAACAGCGTTTTTCACATGGAAACGGGGTCAAAATTTATCAATTAGAATCTGATATATCTAATTGTAAACAACTCGATGGTGAGACCGTAATGGCTTATTATGGTCGTATAAAGAAGTTATGGGATGACGTCAATGATTATGATGTCCTTCCCTCTTGTAAGTGCTCCGGTTGCAAGTGTGGTTTTCCTGCTCTCCTTCGACAGCGCCGCGAGACTCGTCAAACTCGTCAATTTTTGATGGGTCTCGAACCATATTTTGCTACTGCTCGCTCAAATATCTTGGGAACCGAACCATTACCCTCCTTGAATTCAGTTTATTCTCGCATGATTCAAGAGGAAGAGGTTCGTGGTCTTACACAACAACGTACAACGGCGATGGCATTTGCGGTTCAGGGTGGCTCGACGGATGGAACATGGGGAAAGCAGCAGGGCAGACCACGGCTGAAGTGCTCTCATTGCACCAAGATCGGGCACACGGAGTCACGGTGCTGGGTGAAGCATGGATATCCAGAGGGCCGTGGTCCGCGTACTGGTGCGGGTCCGGATGGTGGCAGCACGTCTTCTGCCAAAGTAAACTCTGTTCATGGTGAGCCAAGTATTGATGTCAACCATATCCGTCTCAACGGTAAGCAACACGTAGCCTGGATTGTTGATACAGGTGCCTCGACTCATGTCAGCGGCGACTTAGGCCTATTTGAACATGTTGCTCCCATCCAACCCATAGAGATTGGGCTTCCAAATGGGTCTCGATTAAAGGCCACCCATAAAGGCCGTGTTCGGATTAACGATGGACTTGTGTTACACGATGTTTTATATGTACCCGATTTTCAATGTCATTTATTGTCCGTGTCACAGCTCTTGTCGACACAAAATTTAAGTATTAAATTCACTAATAGTAATTGTGTTATACAGGACCCTATCTTGAGGACGAGGATTGGTGAAGGTGAACTCGTGAATGGACTCTATCTTTTGTGTATGGCATCTCCAAATTGTGTTAATGTGGTCGAAGACAAAGGGGATTTTGAACTTTGGCACAAACGATTAGGGCATCCTTCTTCTCAAGCAATGGAGTTCATTCCTCAAGTTAGTGGTTGTAAGCGCAACTTAGCTATTAAATCTTGTGACATTTGCTTTCGGGCCAAACAAACTCGTTCCGTTTTTCCTTTAAGTACTAATAAGGCCGACTCTTTGTTTGAATTAATTCATTGTGATGTTTGGGGTCCTTATGTTCCTAATCGTGCTTGTGGTTCCCGCTATTTTTTGTCCATTGTCGATGATTTTTCGCGTTGTGTATGGGTGTTTTTGATGAAAACAAAAGATGAGGTGACAAGGCTTTTAAAGGATTTTTTTGCTCTTATTAAAAGGCAATTTAATTTTGACATCAAAAAACTACGTAGCGATAATGGTACAGAATTTAGGCCCTTAGGTCCCTTTTTTCGTGAAAATGGAGTTATTCATGAGACTTCGATGGTTCGTACGCCACAGCAAAATGCTCGAGTGGAACGTAAACATCGACATATTCTTAATGTGGGTCGTGCCTTACGGTTTCAAGGGGGGTTACCTATTGATTTTTGGGGTGAATGTGTTCTTACGGCTGCTCATTTAATTAATAGAACTCCTACTCGAATTCTTGAAGGAAAGACACCTTTTGAGTTGTTATTTGGTTGTAAAGCGGATCTTAATTTACTCCGTGTTTTTGGTTGCTTAGCCTATGCGAAAGTGTTGAACCCGTCTGATAAATTTGCAAGTCGGAGTCGTCGTTGTATATTTATTGGATATCCCTTTGGTAAAAAAGGTTGGAATTTATTTGATCTTGAGACAGGAGAGTATTTTCAATCCCGTGATGTGAGTTTTATTGAGACGGAATTTCCTTTATCCGAAACATTTGTGCCCGTATCTTATTCGGAATTCAATGACCCGGAACATTCTGACCCGGAACCACCAAATAATGGTCCGGAGCCACGGGTTGATGAGAGCAGCCCTGCTGTTGATTTGGGTGCCAATAATAGTGACAATACTCCTAATTCTCATGAGATTTCAAGTGATAATACTACTGGAACTATTGACAATATTGAGAATGATGTTGCGCATGAAACTGTATTGAGTGATGCAGTGTTAACTGAAGAACAGACATTAGACCTTGGTCGAGGCAAGCGTGAGAAAATTCCAAATAGAAATCACAAAGACTATGTTTCTTGGGATCACATTAACACGACTGAGCCATCCGAGTCATCTTCATCTATTCCGTTCTCAGGTAGTCTTTATCCTTTAACTCATTACGTGAATTATAATACTTTTTCGAGTGCACATCGCCATTTTCTTGCAGCCTTGAATCATGATGTCGAACCAACTTCTTTCGCTATGGCCATGCGTGATCCACGGTGGCAGGCGGCTATGGCAGAAGAAATAGCAGCTCTTGAATCAAATGAAACTTGGTCTATTTGTGATTTGCCACCAGGAAAGAGTGCTATTGGTTGTATGTGGGTCTATAAAATCAAGCGTCTTGCGGACGGCTCTATCGAGAGGTTTAAGGCTCGGCTCGTTGTACTCGGTAATCACCAAGAAGCAGGCATTGATTATACTGAAACTTTTGCTCCCACTGTTAAGATGGTGACTGTACGTACATTTTTAGCTGTTGCGACTATTAAAAAATGGGAGTTGCACCAAATGGATGTCCGAAATGCTTTTCTTCATGGTGATTTATCGGAGGAAGTTTATATGAGAATGCCGCCTGGGTTTAGTCGTGGTGTAAAGGGTAAGGTTTGTCGACTTCGTAAATCGCTTTATGGGCTTAAACAAGCTCCACGGTGTTGGTATGCGAAGCTTAATGCAGCCTTATGTTCTTATGGTTTTGTTATGAGCGCTTCCGATAATTCCTTGTTCACTTTTCGTAAGAATGGAGTTGATTTGCATATTCTTGTCTATGTCGATGACTTGGTTATTGCGGGTAACAATTCTAGTGCCATTTCTGATTTTAAATCCTACTTGAGTAAATGTTTTTTTATGAAAGATTTGGGTAAATTAAAATATTTTCTTGGGTTGGAAGTGGCACATAGTTCGAAGGGGTTGTTTATTTGTCAACGAAAATACACTCTTGACTTGTTAACTGAAACCGGGTTACTCGGTTGTAAGCCGGCTAGTGTTCCTATGGATGAGAAACATCAACTTGCACTTGCTACTGATCCGCCTCTAGAGGATGGAGTACGGTATAGACGACTGGTTGGTAAGTTAATTTATTTAACACTAACTCGTCCCGAGATTTGTTACTCGGTTCATATACTCTCTCAATTTATGCAAAAACCTACTTCATCTCAACTAGAGGCTGCTTTGCGGGTATTACGTTATTTAAAGGGCAGTCCCGGGCAAGGAATTATGTTTCGGGCTGACTCGGTTTTGTCTCTTGAGGCATATTGTGACGCGGCATATGCAAGTTGTCCGATTACCCGTCGTTCTATCACTGCTTATTTTGTTTGTCTTGGTGGTTCACCTATTTCATGGAAAACCAAGAAGCAAGATACGGTTTCTTTATCTTCAACCGAGGCTGAGTATCGTGCCATGGTCGCGGCCACTTGTGAGATTTTATGGCTCAAAGGCTTATTTGCAGGTCTCGGTATTGAAGTTTCTTTTCCGGTTCGTTTGCATTGTGACAACCAATCCGCTATGCACATTGCTAACAACCCGGTTTATCATGAGCGCACTAAGCATATCGAGATTGATTGTCATTTTATTCGTGATCATATCCGTAACGGCTTCATTCTTCCTTGCTATGTGCATACTACTTCTCAACTTGCGGATATTTTGACTAAGGCTTTGGGACGTCCGCGGTTTAATGATTTGATAAGCAAGTTGGGCATTTCTAACATCCTTGCTCCAACTTGAAGGGGGGTGTTAGCGATATTTTGCGTAAATCTTGTATTTACGGCAAATTAGTGATTTGTATATATTGTGCATATATTTTGCCCATATTTGGTTGATCCTTTACTTGTTTAAAGGATGTAAAATAGGAAGTAGTTGACATATAGTGATATATATGTAACATTTGACAGAGGAATGACACACAAAAATCATCTTAATTATCTTCTTCTTATTTTACTTTACGGTCACTATTTTTCGTCCCATTTTATTAATATTTGTGAGAAATATTTTAATGGAATTGGACGAAAAATAGTGACCGGAGGAAGTACATCACTTGGGCTTGTATGATTGTCGGATTTGTACTTGATTAATACTCGTCGAAATATATTAGACCGGGAATTAAATCGAAATGGTCTCTTCTCATTTTTGAGCTAGCAACATGAAAAATTCAATACAATTCGAACAATACAAATTCACTGGCATACAGATACAATACATGCATCCTAGTAACAATAATACTAACGTTATTATTATTATTGTACCAGAATCGTATGTATGTAACATTATTACAATTGTATCAATTTTCCGTAATTAATTACTTAGGCCTCGGTGCAGTCGGTGGCCTTAAAGGACACCTTACCATCGACAGTGTCGTACCCGACCAAGAAATCCATTTGAGCCACGTTACCCCAAATTGCTCCGAGTTGAGCATTTGAGGGTACAAAAGCAAGACACACGACATCAGTGGCAACGGCTATAAACGCGTTGGAAGGCGGCAACACGATATTTGCACCGTCAAAGTGGGCCGTAATGCTTGGAATACTCAAGTCGTTTGTGTTTTGGTAACACAATTCGAGACCACTCCCGGACGGGTCTTGGGTCTTCTCCCCTTGTATCGCCTCCTCCAAGGCCGACCTCAACTCCGAGTACATATCCTCTGGTAAAAGAGTCAATGTGGTTCCTGAGTCGATAATTATGTTACCTTCCGACGTATCCTTGTCTTGTTCTGTCGTCTTGTAAAACGGTATTATTCTGGAGTCAACGACGGTAATACCCTCTAGGGTAAGGTAATAGAAGTTATCAGGGTTACCCTTAACTAATGGGGTAGAAACGACACCCCGACCCGAAACCTCACCACTTGTTCCGAAACTGATTTTGGAAGTAAATATACCTTCCTTATAAAAAGGGATCAAACAATACGAGAATTTACCCCCGACGACTGACCCGAGTTGCGACACCAACGACAACGGTCCACGACCCAGTCCCACTATACCCGACCCCCCATCTCCAAAAGTCCCCGCATTATCATGACCGCAACCAAAGCTAATATTAGTGAAAGACGTGGATTTGGACCGACCGTCGTCCGAATTAAACGTTATGGTCTCGGTCGATATGTCCCCTAACGTGTGTGACTTATCACCGTATCCATAACGGTAATTACAAACGTTTTTCGTGCTACATGAAGACTGCCTCGGGTCCAAGGCTTGGCACGCGTCGGAACTGCACGATTGCGTCTTGTAAGTCGAGGATTTAGCCGGGTTGAAAATCGGGAGTTGTTGCTTGTAGCATTGTTTACAAGGTTGGCATTGGGTCCATATGAGGTCGCTTCCGGTGTCCACAATACCGAGTTGGCGCACGGGTGGGGTGCCGAACGCCAATTCCATAAGATACTCGCCTTGCACTGACTTCACATCGGCTTGTACGTCCCCCCGGGATCGATTGACTCGAGAGATTGAACGTTGGATCGAGTTTCTTAGACGATCATATTGGTCGAGTGAGGGCGACTGAGTCGACAACGGAGACAAGGGTGAGTCGCGGTGGATTAGGCGAGTGGTGAAGCCTGTTTGTGTGGCTAGTGTAGTAGTTTGAACAAAGAGGAGAAATGAGAGGAGGATGAATAATGGAGTTGTCATTATGGCTAATGTAATTTGTTGAGTGATGATTTTGGAGTAAATTGCATGGGGTTTTTATAGCATGGCATACATTGACACATGCATGCATGTCGAGATCACTGAAGCAATCTTCATGCAAGTAATTAATAACGGATTTTCTAAAGTATTTACCGTTGATATGCCTTAATTAATACCGTACTACGTATTTGATATCCTAATTAGGTTGTTTTTCTAACATATGTCTAATGTATATTCTAGTTAAAGTAAGAATCAAAATGATATAGCCTAAAAATGCTAAATAATTATTAAAATTTTAATTTTTTGTGATAATTTCCTCGTAAATGTTGTTTTAATTAACGTGTACGTGTCCAATTACTCCTAGTTGGTAGTATAATATTATGAGACAATATTGTTGTAAATCTTACTTTAATTAGTACTTATATATCAATGTTCGAAAAACGCGTATTATTACTTAATCCCTCCATTTCAATGAAATCTTTCACTTTTCTTTTTTCGTAAATTTCTTTAATAGTTTCTACTTTTTTTTGGTATCACTCTCCTCTCTTACAGGTGACCCATCTACGTTATCCCTCTCTACTTTTTGAATATTTTATTATTCACCTTAAAAAATTGTCGTTTTTAAATAGAAGTTTTCATTGAAATAGAGGAAGTATTATTGCATGCTTATGATTTTATTCAATTATTATTATTGAATGTATTTCCTCCGTTCGTATCCAATGTACGCTTCCCTTTTGCACAATGATTAAGAAAATTGTAATTAAAATAATATTAAAAGTACAATAATGAGGGATAAATTAATATATTTAATTATCCAAAGTGTACTTTTGTAATGACATATTGTGTAAATGTGTTAGTAGAATAAGGGTAATTTGGTCCAAAAAATGGCCTAAAAAGGAAAGATGTCAATTAGATTTGAATGATCCTAAAAGGAATAAGTACCCTTTGGATACAAACGGAGGGAGTATTATTTATTCATTCCCTATTTTGATGATTTCATTCCATAATTACAAGATCAATTAATATTTTTTGACCAAATTATAATGCACCTGATTCTTTTCATGTACTCATTTTTTTGTAAAATCATTCATTAATTATATGTACCTTTTTGAGTTTTATTTGGTACTATGAGCGAATGTGGATGAAAATGAGACAAATAATTTTTGGGATTTTCTACATGTTTCCATTGTGTTTTTAGCTTTTATAAATTCTCTCCGGACATTATTTTTCGCCCCGTTACCCTAATATTTGTGAGGAGTATTTTAATGAAATGGAGCAAAAAATAGTGTCCGGAGGAAGTATTATACTTTGCAGTTTTATAATCATCCATGCTATCCATCACCTTTAGTGTATTATAAATCCATATCCTCAATGATGTTTTCCGACTTCTTTAACTTCCTCTTTTCGTTAGCATAAACAACCCAAGTAAATTAAACATATTAAACCAACATAACTAACGGAAAAAATGAAGTCAAAGAAAATAGAAAACATCATTAAGGATATGAGATCTAATACATTAAAAGTGAGGGGTGTCAACTATCATACATTAAAATTAAACATCATAAAAGTAGTGTAGGACTATAGGGTAGTATCATATAGAAGAAAACAGAAAATAAGGGGTACCATGTAGAAAAAATCCCAATAATTAATCTTTTATTATGAAACCTTTTAATTGTCTCATTTTCCATGTATAAATTTAAGAGAAGTATAAAGCTTTAATACCAAGTGCAGTGAATATCTAACTTTCATTATTCATTATTACTAGCTAGTGCAAAACCCGTGTCTACACACGGTTTATAAATTAATTTTTGTTTAGATAAATAATTTAGTTGCTTAGACAAAATTTTAGGAGATAATGATTAGATAGGAGATTGTTAAATTAGCAAATAGACCCGTCAAATTTCTACTCGGCTCACCCCACCCAATTTTTGTTGAGTCAAGACCTGAAATTTTTGAGACACAACCCGTTTGGCTTGAATCCGAAATGATTTGTTAATTTAGGATTAAAAGTTGACCCGAACAAATCGACAACATGTGATTAAAATTATTAGTCTGCATGCATGTATTTACATGAGTATATTATATTTAATAATATTTTTCAGATTTCAATTAATATTTATTTTCTCGATCTCGTATATTTATTTGTTATATTATTATTCATCGTTACTAACTCGTTTTCTCGTGTTTGCAGCAATTTATTTTCATATTTTGTTTTTATCGTTTTATTAGACTAAAACGGACTCACATGCTAAAATAACTTTGACGTTATTAGTTTAACATGCATTAAACCACTTAGCAACCCATTTATTTATTTTTCCTCATATGTCTTAGGAAAATAATCTCTGCATATCATTCAATCGTCGAACTAACGCGTGTACACAAAACCGAACGATATCTTAGTAAAGGCCGCTAAGTGCGGGCGGGGTTGGGTGTTCTCAATGAACTTCCCAACACGTACCCTCACCCCTTACTCAGAACCGTGGTTTCCGGATGTCCGAAACCATTGGCAACGAGAGTCATTCAATATACGATTAACTGCTCAAGTCGGCATCGGTATCGAACTGCAAAGGGACGAACCCGATAAACTCTGACGTCGGAAATGGGCCAGGTTTTAAATATGGCCCACTACGACATAGAGTGGGTTCGAATGGTTCCGAATAACCATAAAATTCGGTGAAGACTCCTACTTCGATTTAAAATTCTATTCGATCCATCTCATATGGAAAATCTATCGCCTCCCCAAAACCCGCGCTTCGCCGCGTCGGGGTGGACCTATGTCATGTCCACAATTTGGCGACTCCGCTGGGGATTAACTGATGTGTCACTTACCATCGGCATCCTCAGGGTGAGACTCGAAAAGAAATCGTTCGATTAGTAATGTACACGTTTTAGTTCAATGGTTCATGCATAACCCCATTCTATCCCGGGCCGGTTACTTGTGACCGACGTCCCACTATACCACGGTGCATTCCCACTTGGTTGCACTAAAGACTTCGATCGCGGAACTCGCATGGGTTTTACGGCAGGTTCTAAGACCAACTCGGCTTAGGAAGTCCGTCCTGATTTGCGAGAATGCGATCGTTGTTGGTATAGACCCTATTCGACCGACCGAGACTTAGATTAAGAGCATACATGGCGTCGTTATACTGTTTCCGTGACTACATGCTACTTGATCTTCTTTGGTCTTTTCAAAAACCGTCATTTTCAAAAACTTACTTCCTTTCAAATCCATTCTTTTTCAAAACCCGGAAAGCTGCCGAATTTAGGACTTATGATTTTGACTCAAAATAGCCTATTTTTAGCCGGTATGCTGTCCAAACTTTCCAAAAAAAATTCAAAATCTCGGCCCGATACCCTTTTTTTTTTTTTCGATTTTTCAAAAAAAATCGGGCCTTCCAATCCGACCTTGCTCGGTTTTCAAATCCAAATTCCCTTTTCAAAACCCTCTTCTTCTTAGGACTTCCCGTATTTAGCAGTGTCGGGTCTTGTCATAGGTTGTAAGAGTCTATAGCGTCGAAACTCCGTCGATCTTACATCACGGATTTCCACCCCATCCCAGTCCGCCTTATTTGTCAAGGCACGGCCCACCTTCGTAGGACGAACTCCTACAAAGGGAAGCCCGTTTACACATTCGAACGGGACTAGGCCCACTTTGCCAAATCCTAAGGAAAGCTCACCGTCCACGAGTCACCCGTCTAGGTGTATTTTCCGAGTCAACCTTTTACAAGGCATAGCCTTATAACAAAAGGTTCGTGATCCTTACATCTAAGGGTCACTCGTCCGACACTCGAATCTTAACAAAGTCTTCAGTCCCACTCGGGGGCTACCCTTTCAGTAGAGCGACCAATCACGGTTGCTCTAAGGGTCTTGTTTTACACGTGTTGGCTCACGTACCCCACTTTCGAGTCACTTAGATGTTGCACCATTTGAGTCCTATCAAAGTCTTTAGTCTCACTCGGGGGCTGTCCTCCACCCGAGCAGTCAACCACAGTCACCTTAAGGGGTACCCTACGTTCATTCTGCACCGGCGTCCTTATGATGCCTTCTTCGTGTTGTACCTATGCTACAAATACTCGAGTCACCTAGGGTTAGGTCACCACGGTTGGTCCGAGCACGTGATATGGTCAAACACGGTCGCCCCCATTTTCGGATTCACCCTTATGCAGCTCGAGTCCAATTCGCAGTCGTTACCTCGTTTAGATCAACGTTCGAGTATCCCGGTCCAAGAGTCTTTGTCGACCCGTCACCCCGGGCCGTGTCTAGTTTGACTCCCTCTATTGCACTTGCGCAAAGCCGAGTTTAGGCGAGTCGTGACACCCGTCGTTCTCTCCAATCAAAAACCTTACCAAAAAAAAAACAACCAACCGAGCATCCAAGTCCGGATTTGATTCGAGTCTAAGTCTGAGTTCGAGTCTAGGATACCCTACATCCTCATTTCCAAATCAAAGTCAGAGTCAGAGTCAGCGGTATTCTGTCCTCTTTTCACATTTCAATAAAATCAGCTTTTCTATTTCTCATATATACTTTCCTTATGTGTTTCCGAGAACATGATGAACACCATCATACACTGTGAGCACACGCACGTGACTATTATAGGTACATCTATAATGACTGCAGGAAACCGAGCCCGTGTTTTCCTTTTACCTATTCCATGTCTGGTATAGAAAAGCCACATAACTACCCTTAGTAGGAGCGGTATCGAATCCTATGACAAATCTGAGTAGTCTTCTAGTTTGGGTTCAAGACGGGAGGCAAGCCCACTTCCCACAATATACACTCTTCCAATAAGACTAACCAAACCCTACCTTAGGTGTTAGTCTGACCAACAAAAAAAGAAAAAAAACAGGACAAAAAAAAAGAAAAAAAAAAGTCCAAGAAAAAAAAAAGCAAAAGGCCCAAAACAAAAGAGCTGACCATGATAAAAAAGAACTCCCAAAAATCCATGACCATGATCAACGGTCAATTCAAGTGGAAGCCACATGACCAGGGTACAGTCAATTATCAATACTCATACCATCAAATAGGGGAGAAACAATCAAGTTGGTCAACTAACACCACATTTAGCCTTCCCACATTACAACCCTCAAGACCTTCCAGAGACTCAGGCTAGAGACAGCCCGGAATTTTGAGGATTCAAGCTCCATAGAATACCCCTAACCATTAGGGCCAGACATGAAAATCAGATCTCGCATTATCAAAACTTATCCCGATCAAAGTTCGAGCCATTCTACTCGACTTCCCCTTTACATAACAAAATTCACAATCACCATATGCAAATCCGAGAGCAAAACTCGTTAAAATCCCCGAGAGCAAAACTCGTTAAAATCCCCGAGAGCAAAACTCGTTAAAATCCCCGAGAGCAAAACTCGTTAAAATCCCCGAGAGCAAAACTCATCAAATCCCCGAGAGCAAAACTCATCAAATCCCCGAGAGCAGAACTCATCAAATCCCCGAGAGCAGAACTCATCAAATCCCCGAGAGCAGAACTCGTTAAAATCCCATCCAAATTCTTCTCATTCAAACCAGTTACCAGCCCCAAACACGGGAACTCAACTTGCAGTCGGCATAGAACATGCCCAAATAAGTTCACACCACCTCTGGGGGCTACCCCGGAGAACGCTCACAGTCACAGGATCAACATCCTAACTATTCTAGCCCTTTGATCAAGACATCACTGGGAATGCACCTAGCCTACACCATCGCTACGGCTAGTTACACACAAAGCCCTAGTAAACTAGGCACCATTATATATCTTTCAATCCACTGAACTACGGCTTGGTTTGATTTCACTACACGTGAATACGTAGGCAGCCTTTCAACAAGGGCACAACCACCCACATTGACACACATTCAAAAAGCGTCATCATTCCGGTCACGACACCATCATGTTCTCAACAGCTAGCTTTGTCGTCCTGGGGGCTTCTCCTAGGCAGAAGTTCTCCATCCACTCACAAAATCCAGATAAATTCAAAGAATAAAGATCTAGCCTCCTTTCTATAGTGTGTCCTAGTACTCGGCTCAGTTGAAGACGAGAATTGGTCAGGGACTCGAAGCAATACCCACTTTGGGAATGTACCCCTAAATCAAAAGAATATCCAAAAGAACACCAATCTACGGCATTGCTACCACAAAGCCCTGTCGTACGGAAAGTCTCATTCCGAGGATTCGACCGTGTTGCCACTTGCCTAGGCTACGGAATAGCGCAACTTAAGAGTCTTGTAATTTTAGGTGGCCCATCCCCTACCGAGTCACGGTCCAACCCTTAGAGAGTCCAGTCGTGTCTGTCAACTCGTTTTGTCGCGTCCAGAGTTGAGTCGGTCGGTATATCTCTCTCTTCAAATTCTCATTTTAAAATTCGCAAAACTTAGCCATTTGAGAAAATCCCTTTCCTAGTCACCACGGGAATAGGAATTTTTACCACACTTCATCTAGGCATACAGGCCTAACCAGAGACTTTAGGAGTCCGTGTCAGAATCCGATTAGGAATCAAAGTCATCCCAAGCAATCCTTATTTTCAAACCATTCCAAAAAAAATTCAGCATTTTTTTTTCTTCAATTTTTTTTTCGAAAAATCATCATTTCTTCCCCAGCATGAGTCAGTGTTTCACCTAAATGTTACATACAAATTATGTCAGCATACAGGTACACCCAAGACTCCCAGAAAATTCTAAGTTCCCCAGTGGAAAAGCTCAGGCAACTTCTTTAAGGATATATCTGCAAACGAATATGCCCATAGCTTCCAAGGCAAGCTCCCGCGCAATTCTAAGACAGGATATATCTGCAAACAGGTATACCCATAGCTTCCTAGGCAAGCTCCCGCGACATTATCAGCATCAACCCAGGTATAATTTCTATTCTATGGCTGGCGAGCCCTTCACGCAGGTTTAATGGACCCTAAACGACCCGATCGGAAGTCTGCCAGGTTTTAATCCTTGATTGACCTGGTAGCTACTCTGACTTTTGCCTTGTCCAAGCCTCAGTCAGAGTGGGGGCTCTGTAGACACCCACATTTTGACCGCCAGGTGTCTATAGTAGTTCCCGCCAAACACCCGATGATGATTGGACGTAAACGTGCTTTGATAGACTCGGATATGAGCTTGTAATTATGGACATTTGGTTTAGACTTTTAAGGAGTACAAATCTTACAAAACCAACCTCAAATCCAGGCCCAGTGGGTCGTTTCGAGTCAAATGAGACTAATTTGGGTCGATTCCGACACCAGGGGTAAAACCGTCTTTTAGCAACCGAGTCAAAACCCGGTCAAAGATATTTTCCGAGGCATAAAATCTGCCGTGTCACCCCGCCAATCCGGTTTGAACTCGAATACTACAAAAATCAGCCGAAAAAACATTAAACAATTCCGTTAAAGGTAGAGTTCGACCCCAAGTAGGAATTCTATCCGGAAACCGATTCAGACATTGACCGAGTACCAAATACTCGGCCAATACACCCTCAAAACAGCCGAGATGTCTCTTACTTCTTCACCAAGAAAACGGAATTCTCGTTCTTCTCAGCTTCTTACACAAGCGGTAATTCTAGCTCAAACGGGAATCCTATTCAAAAACCGATTCGAGCACCCGACCGAGTGTAAAACACTCGGCCAAAACAGCCCAAATCTGCCGTGTTTCCCTTTCTTCCTTCACAAGAAAGCGGAATTCTTATTTCCCTCAAATTCCTACGTTTCTTATCCTAAGCGGTATTCAAACTCTCCTAAACCAAGGTCGGAAACTCCTTATAAATAGGACCTCCCGTCCAACACTTTCAAGGACCGAAAATCAGACGAATCCAACAACATCACAACATCAGAAAAAACCGAGACACACGATCAACACACAATTATTTTCATACATCCTCAATAGTTAGCAAATCCCGACACCTTTCCGAAGCCTCGAAGCCCCGACCACGCGTCAAACCCGACGTCCAACCACCCATCCAAACCGACACCCTAAACTCATCCTCATTATCTCGACGCTCCTAAGTTTAAGCCACTTTACGACGAGCCTTATCCCGAGAAAACAAAGCATGTAGGTTGAGGGTGTAAATCAAACCCGTTTCTCCTTCTTCTCTTCTCTTCTTCTCGTTTTTTTATGGGTCTTTTCGTCGGTCTTTTTCTATTTTTCTAATATCGATATTATTAAAAAACTATTTTTATATATCAAACATTCTTAAAAATATGATATCGATTCTCTATAATCGAATATTGTATCAAAAAGAATTATATTAAGTTTTCGACGATATCGTTACATTTTTTCGTTCAAAATCTTTTTTTAAACTTTTCGAACAAAACAAACTTTTTTCCAAAACCTTTTCTAAAACCGTTCCGACTATTCCATATCGATTTCATAATCGAATATCGAATACGACGAATATCGAAAATATAAACCGAGTATAAATTAATCCATATTTGTACGCGATTTATAAGATTAACGATTTTCGAACAAAAAAATAAAAAGCGGACAGACCCGCACGCGAGTCGCGCCAAGCCCAGGCGGCTCGCGCACGGGCCTGTGACCCGGTCCTTTTTTTGGTCTTTTCGATCGTTTTATTTTTATTATTCTACGAAACGATTTCTAAATTTATATCTTTTCTAAAACTATTCCAAATATTTGATATTGATTTCGTAGTCAACTATCGAATATAACGAATATCGAGAATATTAAGTCGAGTACAAATTATGCAATATTCGTACGCGATTTAATCAAAAAATTTCCGAAAACCGATTCCGAAACAGGCTGCCACGCGACTCGCCGGCATCTCGGGCGAGCCGCGCGGCCGGCTGCCGTGACCCGTCTTTTCTTCGTTTCTTTATTATTTTTCGAACTTCGTCTTTTATACAAAACAACGTTTTAATAATATTTTTCAGATTTCAATTAATATTTATTTTCTCGATCTCGTATATTTATTTGTTATATTATTATTCATCGTTACTAACTCGTTTTCTCGTGTTTGCAGCAATTTATTTTCATATTTTGTTTTTATCGTTTTATTAGACTAAAACGGACTCACATGCTAAAATAACTTTGACGTTATTAGTTTAACATGCATTAAACCACTTAGCAACCCATTTATTTATTTTTCCTCATATGTCTTAGGAAAATAATCTCTGCATATCATTCAATCGTCGAACTAACGCGTGTACACAAAACCGAACGATATCTTAGTAAAGGCCGCTAAGTGCGGGCGGGGTTGGGTGTTCTCAATGAACTTCCCAACACGTACCCTCACCCCTTACTCAGAACCGTGGTTTCCGGATGTCCGAAACCATTGGCAACGAGAGTCATTCAATATACGATTAACTGCTCAAGTCGGCATCGGTATCGAACTGCAAAGGGACGAACCCGATAAACTCTGACGTCGGAAATGGGCCAGGTTTTAAATATGGCCCACTACGACATAGAGTGGGTTCGAATGGTTCCGAATAACCATAAAATTCGGTGGCGACTCCTACTTCGATTTAAAATTCTATTCGATCCATCTAATATGGAAAATCTATCGCCTCCCCAAAACCCGCGCTTCGCCGCGTCGGGGTGGACCTATGTCATGTCCACAGCATTTTTTTTTATAACTATTTAAAATCGGAGACGTAATGATAATCGAAAAAATGGTTTTATTATCAAGTTCTAATAAACCGATACTTTATAAAATGTAAATGTGATAATGTTTCGGAATTAATTGCAAAGGAGAACTCGTCGTTTTACGTAATTCAATATATTAACTATATAGGAAGTCGATTTTGGTTTATTACGATAATCGAAAAAGACGGTTTTATTATCGAGTTTTAATAAATCGATAATCTATAAAATGTAAAAGTAATATTATTTCGAGAATAAATACCAAGGACAAATTCGTCATTTTACGCAATTAATGCCGACGGTAAGAAGTAAAGCACCGACGGTAAAAAGTAGTTCCGGGATAAATATACAGCTTTGACATGTACCAAGCACGTATATAACTTTCATTTATCACAAATTATGCACAGTTTCACAGGTAAGAAGATCCACTTACTTGAACAGAAAAGTTCATTTATTATTGATAAATTGAATGAACTTTTTATACAAAAAATTACTGTATATGACCAGTTGTACAAGACCATTACAAGTTTACATAAATATATTTACGAAATTACTTTTTTTAACGCAACATTACTCAATTCCAACGTATCTTTCTTAATATTTCTAAATTTTACCCTTCTCATAATTCACAGTTCTCTTAACCAAAAAGAACTTTTATCTCATTTGCGTACAATTATTCAAGCCCAAATTACAGATCGGTCATGAGTACTAATTCAATTAGTGATTAAATAATCACCATTTTTTCTAAATTAATTGTTTGATTACGGTAATTACTTTTTCGAATTAATTTTTAATAGAAATTGAAGGATTAAATGAGAGTTTTGTTACTGTCTTTTTTTTTAAAAAAAATTATTGTTTAATTGAAATTGGTGGAGTAAATTAGGGGATCGATCATCGACCCTAATTCAATTAATGATGAACTAATCATCGTTTTCCCTAAATTAATTGTTTGGTTACATTAATTACTTAATCTAATCAAAATTTAATTGAAATTGAAGGATTAAATTAGGATGTAGTTATTTTTTTTTCAAGTTATTGTTTAAATGTAATTGGTGGAGTAAATCAGGGTTTAAGGAAGAAATTGGCGGGTTCTCAGGGTGGTCATGTTGGTGGTGGTCGGTGGTGGTGATCGCTGGTGGGTTGGGTATATAGTCGGATTCGATTGAGTTGAATTTCAATTAAATTGATTTTTTTGTTTTTTTAGAGGAAACGCTAAACTAAGATCGAAATGAGAGGGGAAATGAGAGAGGAAAATATCGTCTCGCCACGTTAGGATTGAGTAAAATCTCGTTAGGAAACCCTATGTGAGAAAAAGGGGTAAGAGCTCCTTACTTCGATCGAGAGGTTGGGGTTTCGATTCTCAGTTGCGACGTAGTGCGATTTTCTCTAGAAAAAAAAAAGAAAAATATATTTAAGGGCGAGCATCAAACCAAATTAGACCGGACCGATTTCTTTTCGAATTTCACCCTATGGTCCGGATCACAAGTAGTACACCAGACATTGCTAGCGGAGTCGCCAAATTGTGGACATGACAATTGTCCACCTTGCGTGGCCATACTTTTATGGAGCTTTTTAAATAAAATATGTTTTACAGAGTAGTTTATTTTTTTGAAGTCAAAACTAAAATCTACTTGAGTTTATATTTAGCGAAAATTACACATCACAGTCTTATAAAAATCATTTTTTTTCAATTACTGACTTATAAAAAAAATCAACAAATACTACCTAATAAAGCACTTTTCATTTGCGCTTGCTACCTTAAGTGGACTCTGTTGGATTAGTAAGCTAATTTTCGTCCAAAATTAGATTACGCCTAATATTGTGACCATTTTGCCCTTGAGTCTATATACTCTTTCCCTCCACCTTTATCACTCTGACAAGTCTTACTGCTCTCAATTTCTTTACTCTTCCATTCAAAATTTACACTTTTCGATTTCTTCACCCTTCTCTCTAATGTTTCTACCTCTTCATTATTTTAGCCACTATCAGTGACTACAGTGTATTGAACTCTTGATACAAACAAAGTAGGTAGCCCTAATTCATTTAACATTAGCAGACATTTGGCTAACAAAAATCAATAACAAATTGCAGAAACCCTAAAAATTGAAATTATTTAATCGACAATTGCATTTGGCTCTCAACGTGCTAATGAACTACAATAACAATAAAACTACACTTAATTCATATAAGAAAGACTAAATTTAAATGCAAATCTGGGTATTGTTTTAAGAATCGATTAACCCTAAATTAACAAAGGATTTTGGTTACTTACTTGCAGATTTGTCGTTTCCTTCAATTGCGCCAGAATATGGTATGGATTTTGGATTCATTTGTCGATTTAATTAGCATTTAGGGGATGGTTGACGAGGAAGGTACGGAATGAGTAGATGAAGAGAGAAGTAAAATGGGTTAATCGGGGGTTAATGAAGTAAAAAGATATTTTAACATCGAGGGTATTTTCGTCAGTTAACAATTTTGGAAACGAAAATCAGCTTACTAATGAACGTAGTCCACTTAAGGTAGCAAGCGCAAATGAAAAGTGCTTTATTAGATAGTAATTGTTGATTTTTTTTTATAAGTCTGTAATTGAAAAAAAAGTGATTTTTATAAGGCTGTAATGTGGAATTTTCGCTTATATTTATTATTTTTGAGTTGAATTATTATTTTCTGAACCAATATATATATATTTATGGAAAGGACATAACTTTAGAATAAAATTCGTATATTTATGTAAGGAGTATATATATTTATCTCAACAATTTTATTACAAAAGAGCACAAACTATATCAGATCAGACCGGATTGGCCCAAAAACTGGCCACCCAAAAATCCTAAACCCGGAGACCATATTACACAATAACTATTTGCCCATTCATCGCGTGAACTCATGTGATTTCATGCATACTCGAAAGATATGTTTCAATATTTGCAATTGATTGTGATTTGTCACAATACTAGTTTTAACCCGTGCAAATTGCACGGTTGTTGTTAAACTGTATTGATAAACTAATGAGTGCACAACAGTCATGTTATAAGTAATTGAACGTATTATGCTACTCAGATAATTTGAGCGCATTGTAATTGGAGCTCGGAAAGTGCAATTAATAACAACGCAATTCTAAATGTTAACAAAAACAACACACAAATCATAACAGTAAAACCATTACAAATATTGGAATACTTCATGGTAGACAACATTAGTCGTAGTGTTCGTTGTACGCTTCTCTGTATCATAAATAAGAATTTTTAATCCGCGCTTGCTGGTGACTCTTGATAATGCAACATACAACTGCCCGTGTGTAAAAACAGGCTTAGGGAGGTATAAGCCAACATGAGATAGTGACTGCCCTTGACTCTTGTTAATAGTCATCGCGAAGCATACTGAAATGGGAAACTGGCGCCTTATAAAGCGTACTGGAAATTTACTTGAGTCGGATGGAGACAGAGAGAATCGAGGGATAAAGACTATGTCACCTTTGTGACTACCTGTTAGCACCTTACAACAAATTACTCTTGTTGCTAGCTTAGTAATAATTAAACGCGTCCCGTTACACAATCCATGGAATTGGTTAATATTCCTGATGAGCATGACCATAGCACCCACCTTTAATCGGAGCTCGTGGTTAGGTACACCAGAGCACTTAATGCTATTTAGAAATTCAGTTGAGTGAAGTTCAGGTTGGCATGCAGGTGAATCGGTTAAGGGTACATAATGTGTTTTTACAGGTGCTTCATCCATACAGGGCTCATCAGAGCTTAAATATACGACTTCTGGTTCATCAATAAGAGATAGGACGTAGTCGTTAATCAACTCCACAAATTCATGGGTAGGAGCGAGGATTGCTCTTTCCTGTAGGTAACCATCTTCCCGCATTCGGTCCAAAAGGTTAGGGTATGTGGAGGCCACTATTGACGCAATTGGGTCATCAACATTATGAATTAGAACTTCCTCCGGGAAAGTAATAGCAACTTCACCGTCATTTGGACCACCTTCTTTTCCATCACCAACTCTTAACATCCAGTCGGAGAATTCGCGTATCTCATGTGCGTTAGCAGAGGAGTTTCCAACACGTAAACGCATATTTTCAGTCAACTCAATGACCTACATGATATTTTTCCGAGAAAGTATTAAATCGGCAATAAAAAGGGCGAAGTTGGAAAACATGCATGTTTTATTAAAAATAGCAGTCCATAACGAAATAAAAAAATAGATCTACAAATAGGGGAAAACGAACCTTGCATGATGACCATATATGTGATGAACACAGAGCCGCATGCACGATATCTGACCTGCTGCCTCTAGGGACAACTGGAAGTATTTGCCTAAAGTCTCCTCCAAAAACTACGACCTTCCCACCAAAAGGTAGATCAGCATTACTTGGCGAAACAACACGCATGACATCTTTCAAGCTACGATCAAGTGCTTCAAAACTATGTCTATGCGTCATTGGTGCCTCGTCCCAAATAATGAGGCTTGCCTTCACTATTAACTCAGTTAAAAATGTTCCTGGCCTAATATCAGAGCACGTGGACGTTTCAACGACATTAATGGGAATACCAAACCTAGAATGAGCTGTCCTACCACCAGGGATTAACGTAGCTGCAATTCCGCTTGAAGCAACAGGGAGAACAATCTTCCCCTTGCTACGTAAATCGGCGCATAAAGTACGCCATATGAATGTTTTCCCTGTTCCCCCATAGCCATATACAAAGAAAACGGCACCACGATTAGCTGCAACAGCAGCACTTATTTCATCATATACAGAGCGTTGTTCGGTAGTGAACATGGGTAATGCAGCTTCGTATTCTCGACGCAGTGTGGCCCTATCATACGCTAACTCGTCTCGTACCAATGTGTTCCCAAGATATTCAATAATTGAATCGTTCGGGATAGGCATATTAGGAAATCTGGCCAAGCTACTGCCATTGCTTCGCAGTGATGCCTCAATTTCAAGGAGAGCTAAGTTCTTTAGTTCTTCCTCTGACAACTCTAAGTCTGAGATGCAAAGAACATGATGGTCACACATAACTAACTGCTCCAATGGTGTAATGGTGAAGCCAAATAAGCATTGTAGATAATTTAATAGGTATTGGCAAGACGAACCAAATGTTATCAATTAAATACTGAGAATGTATATAAAGTGAAGGTAATAATAGTTGAACTAACCAGGATTCTGTAAAAATCTACATTGATGGTAAAGGATGTCGTCAGATAGCAGAGGCCATGTCTTCTCCCAAACAATATGAGGCATCGACATCGAATCAGATAAAAGCAATGATGTGAACAAATGCCTTAGGTACACACCTGATTCCCAATAATTCGCTTCTTTAATAGCGTCAATGTACTCTGTGTCATCCCCAACCAAGCCAAGGGCGTAACATGCTTCGCGAAAGGTTGGGTGCACCACGTCACCAATCTTTCGAATATCTTCGTAACACCTGGGACCTCTAACGTGGTTCAACATTACTCTCATATAAAATAACTCACCACACTTTGGAGGAATATGGTGCAGTCTTCCAATTGCAAACCCTCTTTGCCTACGCTTCCACATCTTCTTAGACCTATCCCAAACATATTTTTGAGGGATTTCACATAGCAACAGTTCACGTGCAGCATGGTCTCTCTCATTTAGTTGTAGCCAGTCATTAAATTTTGACATGGCAACACTGGGGTCCTCAAGAACCTCATCAATTGGTTCATCATCGTCAAAGATAACAGATTCTTCCCCTGGAAGGTGGAATTGCAACCTCTCAACAGCAGGCGTCCTATAGTGGATATCGAAAGCAAATATCCTCCAAGTAGCTTCACATGCAGATATGTATCTACAGTCGTATAACTTTTTAATCTCGTCAAGCTTATTTTGGTTATTACGCCGACTATACGACGATTCCATTGTCGCACGATCAGACCCCTTGTTAATGTACTTGAAGAGGTATTTTATTGACCTAGCCTGGTTGCACCATTCCACATTGATGTGTGCCCGGTACTTGTCAATCAACTCGGCATTATAAGGGACGACGTATCGATTGTCAATAGGTACACCATTTTTGTAAATGACACGACCATTATCCCTTCTTTGATAAATGGGGAATCCATGTTTATCAACAGTTGTTTTTTCATTGAAAGGCTTTGGGAATTTACGAATGCACACACCATCTGACATGCAGGGTGAGTTTGGGTTTACAATGCCACAGGGACCATGAATCATTAACTCAGACACAGCAGCATGCAATACCGGGTGTTGTCGTTCATCAGGAATCTCTGCGGAGATGATTCTGTCAACATTTGATACCTCTGGAAATTTATCATCCCGATGGAGGAATAGAAGAATATGTGCATGTGGGAGACCACGTTTCTGGAATTCAACTGTGTACACAACTGCAAGTGATTTCAAGAGAGAAAATATGTACATAAGATTGAACATCCCCAGACAATCAATTTACTATAAGTAATAAGAGTAATTATAGAGTTTACTAACCTGCTCTAGTTCTTCCAAAGATTTCCCGGTTTTTTAGGTCATGGATCAATTCATACAACTTCACCTGAAAGACACGGGTCAAAATATCTGGTCGATCTTCAGCACGAAGACCCCGCTTAGATACAAATCGTACAATCTCAGGCCACTTAGGATTGCATGTGAAGGTTATGAATAGGTCTGGATAGCCACACCACCTACAAATAGCAAGTGTGTCTAGATACTTCCCCCTCATGAAAGCATCTCCAGACGTGAAAGAAGCTGGAACAATATAACGACCACCAGTTGAGGACGGTTCAACATTACCTTCTTCAGTCGCGGCAACAATATTCTTTAGTTTGTCAACCCTGAGTAAGTTTTGGTTGAAACGCAAAAAAGATAGGCGTTGAGATTCGACCATCATATACCCGTCAACACAAATTTGTTGAAATAAATTCCCAGCCTGTGACCAAGTTGGGAACTCTAGGTCCCGAGGTCTGTCTTGTAAGCGAAAGGCGAAAAATTCACGTAATGTAACTTCTTCGCGTGGTTTCAAACTCTTGCTAATACCAAGAGATGCTTCGCTATGGGGAATGTGAGGACGGAAACCATCCTCGCCATACGGAAATAGGATGGGATATTGTAGGGCAAGATATGATGGATGAAGCTCAGAAATACGTTGTAGTGAACCACACACCTTTTCAACGATAATGTCACGTTGTTCCATCTCAGGCCCAATATCACCTTCAATTAGAGCAGCAACTTCGGAGGCAGTTGGACGATTGTAAGTTCTACCATCAGTACATCTCCGTGCAATGAGCCTAATGCTAACGTCACCCTCTATATCTGACGCCAGTCTATCTCGAGCTCTACGGAACGTCTTTGCAAGAGGGTTGTGCTCATCTATCATCTCCTTCAGTAAGTACATGAGCTCCTCGTTGAATCCACGACCGCTGCCAGAACTTGTTTTAAAAAAATTGTCACAATTTGTCCATTGTTGAAAAATGGGTATTTGTTGAGCACAACAATTGGCATCGAAAACAGCTAAGTGATGTATGAACATAATGAGTCGAGACATAATGTAAGAGGAGGTAAGTACCTTAAGGCGTTTATTCGATTGTTTACCTCATCCTCTGTATCATAAATGTATAGCTGACAAAACTTAGGAATTGATTCGTCAGGAGGCAGCAAACTACCAATGCGATGTATGTTTTGACCGCCCATTCGAAATGTATAGGGGCCACGCCCACAATTAATCGTTTTATCGATAATGCCACCCAGAGATGACCAAGCCCAACCACAATTATATTTTCGAATATTTGTAATGAACGTGCTACTCAAGTGATGCTCACGGAGTAAAAGTGACTTCAACAAATCGGGGGGATCAACTAAATATGGCAGTGTTACCTTCCCATCTGAACAACACAGTGAGAATCTTGGTCTAGTTGTCCCACGATCTTTACCAATTCTCTCCTCATACCACATTAGTGCTCCACACATTCCACATTGGTATTCTGGGTCACCAATATCCCAATATTTTGTAGACAACAACACTGATTGCATATATGCAAGCCAACAAAACTGGTGACGTAAGTGACAATTTTAAAATAATTCAATTACATACTTAAATATGTTGTGTATTCTGACCTTCATCGAAAAACGGTACAACTGACACTACAGCACAGCTTGACCCAACCCCAAAATGTGGCTGAGAGTGAGTTGGTCCAACCGCTTCATCGTTTGAAATTGAGGGTATGTTTATTGTGCTGCTGAGGGTGGATGTGATACGTGGAGATTCACCTAATATCGGATAGTACGCGAATTTTTCAGGTGCTAATATGAAACCAATTACAAAAGTCGAAGTGTGACAAAAGGACAATAAAGTAAAAATGTGAATACCATTCGCATTTGAAATAAGTGACTGACTTGACATCTTTTTGTGTGCGTTCAAAACTTTCCTCTTAGCCCTTTTTAGTTTTGCAGCTTGTTCGACTGGTGTGAGGACGGGGGCTTCAATTGTGAGTGTGGGTAATGGAATTGGGCTAACTGTGGTAGGTGTACGGCGACGGTGGGAAGAACCAATAGTAGACGAAGAAGACAACACTGCGGAATGATGTAATCAACGATTTACATGCAACAACGATGGAAATGGTTGACAATTTCAAACAATTCCAAGACATAGTGATGCAGCGGTAAAAATATGCGAACATATATATCGATTGAATAAGAATATACATATGTGCACATATGAATGCACGCACGCGCGCACACGCACATACATATATGTGCACACACGTATGTACATACATATGATACGTATGAATGTACGCATAAGGAGGGAAATTAATGTGAGAACCTTTATGTCACTGAAAGCCGTATGAACAAATTATATTCATAGTCAATGAACAATCTACATGTGTTGGTGGTAGATAGTTAAACTTGTAATAACAGTACTTGTGGATCCAACTATTTTAGCAAAATTCCATTTTTTTTTATAACTGATGGACTTAAAAGTGTAACCAAGTTCATTAAAAGTAATAATTTTTTCATGTCTTATTGAAATGTAGTCCTTAATTGTAACTTAGTTGTATTTATTTCTCCGTGTATGTGTAGATATATATACACACACATGTATGCATGTATACTACATATCTATATACATATGCATGTGTATGTATGTATACATATATATATATGTATGTATGTATGTGAATGTATGTGTATATAAATGAATGTATGTATGTGCATGTATAATTGTAATTATATACTCCCTCCGGTTCTTCGGAATTGCAACATTTGATTAAAATATACCTCACAAATCATATAAAGTGTTGCAATTCCAAAGAACCGGAGGGAGTAGCATTCATGCAAAATAGGTGTCAGTATAAAAACATAAGTGGACAAACAAATTTGAATAACAACAAAGATATACCATTGGTATTGGTAATATTTGTCAAAGGAGAACGAACGATTGGCGTGCCTTCGGTATCTGCGTTTATCCGGCCTATCGTAGTGGTGCTGTTTTCAGTGCCTAAAACAGTAGGACAAACAATGGTCAATTAACTCCGACAAAGATATACAATAGGCCTTTTGTGAGTCAATGTCATCATAATCTTATCGTCAGAACTCTCGCATATGGAGTCAATAAAAGTATATACTATTTGTAGGGGTGCAAGAAAAGATTGTGAAACCGTCTCATATTAACGGCTGTCAATAACAAAACCCGACTTGCAACCCAAACACAGTCGTCGCTATCATTTAAACACAAAGCTGCCCGAGGCCAACATATTCGATCCCAACAGATTTGGGCCCAACAGACTCGAGCCCAATATAAGGATCCAATAATGGGCTGAACACACCACATACACGCCCAAAAAAACCCCAAGAGTATGACAACTCAACTTCCACAACTATCTTATTACATGAAACCCTATCTACCCGCCTATCTCCCCTTATGCTGCCGCTCTGTCTAACTCTCTGTCTCCCTCACTCTCTCTCTCTCTCACCCAGTTCCCCTATTCTAGAATATTCGTCGCCTTCCTCCACCTTCCTCCCCTAAATGAAACCTAAATCACTGACCAGTATCCTGAACATTTAATCGATAATGGCCCATTTCCGATTCTGCGATACATTCGTCGACGCTGGGTGGTTTAATTACCGGGTACTGCGTCAAACGTAATCTATAATTTCTGCATCTCCGGCGCATATTCGGTGGATCTTCGATCTGGAAATGCTGGCCAACCCACTGTCGGAAGTGCTTAAAACTATGGTATACTCACTTCGTCCCTTCACAATCACTTCGCTCTCTCCCTTTGTTTTTCCAGATTAAATTCGTTTTTAATGCATGTTAATCATTGCACTATAAATCCATCATAAAATTGTTGACAATTTAATTTAACACAAATGCGAATGTTCTTTCCCCTTGTTCAAAATCAACATGCATGATGATATAGTAGTAAATCAATGCATATTAAATGTGTCCTTATGTTTTTTGTTCATGATTCTGTAAAAAATTTGTTATGTTTTCCTGTTATTTCAACCTACTGCGATTGTTTCAACAAAATGCGAACCTTATTTCTCCTTCTTTAAAAATCGACATGCATGATGGTTTAGTAGTAGAATTCGTATATTATTATTCCTAATATAGATAAATTACTGAACAAATTGCAGATCTGAAAACGCCTTTTTTTATAGTTGTTGTTTATTGAAGAGATGTTTAATTTTGAGATGACTATTGTGTTAACATCTGGTGAAACTCTCAAATTGCAGAACTATTATTGAAATAAACTCATTGCATGAATGTGGAATTAGTACACTATTACTGATACAAACAAAATGATGATGTAATTACTTATTTTTAGTTGAAATTTATTCACCTAATATTTAATTTTAAGATCGTTGGAGCATTATCACTGAAATTTTTTAAATGTAGATCTATTTCTTTGGAACTCACTGCATTTATGTCAGTTAGTCTTTTTTTCTCCTGACTAAACAGTTTGCAGAAGTAAGAATGCATTTTTAGTTGAGCATTTGCTGCTCGAACTATATATCTGAAATGGTTACTAATAAAACGTAGCAAGACTTCTTAACAAACTATTCACTAAAATGAATAACCCTAATATCGTCTGTGTTCGAGAACTTACTGTAATCTGTGTCCGACTTGCTCCGTTTCCTTGATTTTTTTTTGCTTGAACTTGGTACATCTGCTTCTCCCATCATCAACCTGAATTATCTAGAACTGGATATATTTCCTTGGGTTTAAAAATCAAAATTGGATGATATAGATTTTTAGTTAATGATGATTTATGTAATTAATTTTGATAAGTATTATGAAGTGACTGTAACTTGCACAATGAAAATGTCTAAATGGTATAAGTAGAGAAATAATATGGGCAGTTAACAACATAACTTCATTGAAACTGAATGTTAAGCAGTACACTACATGAACTGCCCAACACTGAGTTGTTATTGTTAACATTGTTCCAAAGGGCATGATTTTCATACTATTTAGATACATCTTTTTTTTGTCTTCTTAATAATAAAAAGTAAAATCTGGGTATTAAATCTTTAATAATGCAAACTAATATCTGACTACAAAATCCTTTTTAAAAAAATTGACTTGTCTGAACACAATAAAAACTAAATAAGAAATAACTTCAATGAAAACAAATGCACTTCAGTCAACATATCAGAAGCTGATTTAAAGGGAAATTAACTGAAATCAAACTAAACACACACTTAAACATGACACATGAAACTGCATCAGATCAAACAGTACTTCAATTGTTCTACTTCTTTTGACATTTTGAGGCTTGTTTGGTTGCTGATTCATCATCTAATGCATCTGCTTTCTCCTGACATGAACCTTCCACTGCCGAAAAAACTCGTTTACATGGGTGCTTGCTCATGGGTGTAACTTCATCATTGTTTTCACCCACTGAACCTGACCCGGACCCATCAGCAATTGTGTAACCAAGAGGTATTACTTTCTGCATTCAATCAACGATTAATAAGCATTTTAGCACAATTAAATGTATGTCACTGGTTCATTGTATAATGCCACAAACAAAAAATTAGTTTACCAATCCTGAGTCTGATGATAACCCTGATGCTACTGAACTGATTGTACTTTCTTCCTGCATTTTGAAAACAATAACATCATAATAGCCTTCTGAAAGAACCCATTTTACATTGGTATGACATAATAATGTTAATTGTTTAACCTTATGTGCACAGACATCCTTCATCTTGCGTATTTCTTCACTGTTATCACAAAAGCGCATCACCTTAAAACACTTTAAACCCAAATCAATATTGAAATATCTTGAAACCTCCAAATCAATAATGTACTCCTTGTTCAAAAGTGCCTTCAATGTAAACGGTATCTCGTTTGAATTAACCTACAAAGAATACTTGTCAAATATAAGTTCAAACATAACTTGATGCATAATATGAAGTTTGTTAGATGTTTAATTATTGTTTGTATTATTGTATATCATACGTCCATTAGCAATGCCAAACAATCTGCTGCTGGTAACCCGACTTCAGTCTCTACTACATTGTCTTTTGCAACAATATGCACTTTGTCACCATTCTGATCTTCAATGAGAAATTTGACTTTGAAACTGTAATGCAAAGTGCAACAAAACAAACATGAAATGCATGTCATCTTGATTAATTAACAGTCAATTTATCTGTTAATCTGTGTTCAATTAATCTACGAACATTATATTTCTCTCAGTTGATCCATATTCAGAAGCATAGCAACACTCCTTTGAACAATACCACAGATTGTCCATTTTCTGTCCAGCTCTACCATTCTTGCACTTTCGACATTTGTTGCGATACCACCTCTTTGTTGTGTCAATTTCTTTTATAGTTGCAATGACTGAATAATTTCCAGCCTACAATTTGTTTTAAAAAAAACAGCAGTAATTAAAATATGTTACTCACATTTAAATCAGTAACGATGTTAAAAAAGTATACACTTGCCTTACGAACTTCACACAATTCTGAAATACTTGAAAGAATGCTTGGACATTGGATTCGCTTGGGATTCATTGTTATTGAATGCTAACTCTTCTCTTTCAATAAATCAATGTATGTTTTTGGGAGGAAATTGGTGTTGTACTATGTATGAAAAACCTACAGCCTCATTGCTTGTATTTATATGCACTTGACACTAATTGCTTTTCCTATTTTGATGGAGGATAATGGTGCTAATGGATTGAGAGGAGGAAGTGGCATAGTGGGAAACATGGGTTTAATGGGAAGGTGCAGCAGCCATAATAAGTTAAGTATTCTTTCCCATTACATTGAACTTACTAATTACTCTTTCCCTACTTCTGCTTCAATAATTGTGCATCTGTTGAAAATGGTCAAGTATCCTATCAAACTGTATTGATGTGAAAGTCTACTGTTACTTAACTGAATTAAAAAAAAATTCAATTATGAACTCAACTGAATCGAATGTAACTTAATATAAAGAAGAAATCACGTTTCTCACACATCAAACTTCAACCCATATGCACTCTAATTTTTTTAAAAAAAGGAATTTTTAAAACATCAAATAATGTATTAGAAAAAACACTGAATTATAAAGTTATGTAAACCGAACTTAACTTAACTTTATCTTATCTTACTTTAATTAATATAATGGAATAAAGTTGATATTAAGTTAACTTCATGAATCTTGTTACATGAATTCAACCACTACATACATATGGTCTAGCTGGAATGTACTTTGACATTTTGGCAACAAAATCTCACATGAATTATAAAATTTATAATATCTTATACGAATTATATCCTACATGAATTATGTCAGACTATAGTTCTTGCGTTTGGCACATTCGATGGCCAACTAAATATATAAATCGAAAATCGCTTAATTGTTAATCTTCAAAATGAACATTAATAAATGTTAATACCAACAAAACAATATATGATTTTCAACATGATTTCCCAATGTTGTCATGCAATACATATACCCTTTCATAATATTGAGTGTTGTTTTTTCCTTCAAAATTTACCTCCACCTTATATTTTCAGTGTACTTTGTTATCTATTTCAACTGATTTTCAATTACAAAGTTGCAGACTTCTCTTCTTCACAACTTACTATTTTTTTAAACTGTAACCCTTTGACAGCTGTAAAAAAAAATTACTTCAAAAAAATATCTGTACAGCTTACTATAAAATTTTACTGAAAAAAAAAATGTTTGTGCAGCAAAAATACAGAATACAACTGTAACCCTTTCACATTTTTCACTAATATCTGTCCAGCTTTTTAATATTGTGTTGACGACACAAAAGACAATTTCCCTTCCGCTCTGTTACGGTACTTTAATACTGACCAATAAAAAAATTAAAATTCATTGTTTTCTATTTCATTGAATCACATTTTAGTAGACAATAATCTGTTTCACCAAAAAAATCCAATTCACTTTCTGTGAAACTAAATTTTCTCACTGTATAATTAAATTTGGCTTAATTATTCTTGCTCTTTAAAAAACACCAATTTTCTCAATGTATACACTTCATTTTTTTTCATTTTAGACTTTATAACTATCGTGCACCAATATTTCATTACTGTGAGAAGAAAATTGACTTTCATTGTTAAGTTATACAATGCCTTATTAATTAAAACAAAACAAAAATAAACCACAATGAAGTTTGACTAAGTTTCAAATCAACAAAAGAAACAGCGGAAATAGAACAACCTAAAAAATAAATGGTTCTCGGAAATCAGCAGAAAGCAAAAAAAAAGAATTAAAATGACCACCGGCAAAAGAAACAGCAGAGATAGAACAACGTAAAAAAAATGGTTCTCGGAAATCAGCAGAAAGCAACAAAAAAAGAATAAAAATGACCACAATCCATCCCAACAAATTAACTTAATACTGCCCTAATAACATTGGGAAAACAAACCAAAACAGTATCTTAGTCTGAAACGGTCCCATTTTCACCGGGAGCATTCCACTTCACCCTGTAGATCTCCCTCTCACCCTCCGTACGATCGTAGTTCCGAACTTCAGGAATGTCTGGGTCTAAGTGTAGCTTCGTTGCTTTTGTTGCCTCCAGCACAATATTTCCAAGCACATCGTCCACTACAGTACATGTATGTGAACATATATGAGAAATTGAATGTGCATATAACTTAAATATATCATTCATGTTTAATAAACGTAACATTAATTTTACTTACATGTATACTTGAATGCCACACATTGGAATGCCAATATCGGTCTTCGCAAGAAGTACCCTTCATCAGTAGTCACTCGTTCCAATTGTCCGATGAAATCACCCCACAGCCACACTCTAGCTTTTTCTCCACTTATTATACATAGTAAATAATATAGAAAATATAGATTATGAGGTTAACATGTTTTCACCATTAAAAAATATAGAGTATTAATCGAGACTTTAAAGATAAAACACATACTTTTGGTCACACAAATGCAAGTACACACATGGTACACGTCCTTTGAAGAGCACCCTATATTCCACAATCTCAGCAATAAAATCTGTGAATGATATCAACAACATTACAAACATATAGATAACTGCTTAATTGTAAGCTATTTGTTCAATTGTTTAAAGAATATGTGAAAATTTTATTGGAATAAAACACACTGACCTATGAGCTCTCGTCCTCGTAAATCTTTTTCTAGTATATCTCTAACTGAAACAAAATTGAAACCATAAAATGGAAATCTTGACATTACTGTTTCCACCACGGTGTTTCTGTCGAACCACACTTTAAAAGAATGGGAAGTAGCCATCTCAAATCCTTTGTTCTCACCACATTTGACGTTGGATATTTTATAACAGTTGCCTTCAATGAACATACCTCCAAATTTATCCAGAAGATGCTTAGGAACAGTACATTGTATTACACACCCCTGCATTTGATTTAGTTGATCATGCTTATTCATGTACATGGAGATATATCATAAGTTGTTACTGATTAAAAATTAACAACGTAATGTAACCTCATCGTCGGCTAACAACAGCTCTTCCGAATTGATTTCTGCTTTTCCCTGAGTACAGTCAACACCTTTCCCTGACCAAACTCTGAGAATCCTTCCCTCAACATGAGGGAAATCCATAGAGATAACCATAGTTGCGCTCACTGTGACTGTTTTTTCAAAGATCTGTATTCTGATTTTTTGGACTAAGGTAGTACTGTTGATGCTCCTACTCTACAACCCTTATGACCCTTATATACTGATATTTAAATATTTATTGTGGCTGATATTTCTTATTATTTAATTACTCATTATGAAAACGTACGTACTGGTAATCCCTAGGAAATATCCCTTTTTTTGGGCATATTTTGTGATTCACAGTAACTGATTTCCTGATTGATTATTTGTTAACCTTGAATTCTAAAAAGATCCCATGAAGCTGTCATCCCATATTTTTAGGTCAGATAAAGTGGTTCTCAGAAGTTGTAGGCCACTGGGTCGCCTTTTTTTTTTATTTGTTGATTAACTTAGAAGACTTCTTAATTATTAGAATGAAGTGTTTCATATTTCGATAACTACTACTTTATATCTTCGTTATTCGTATTGGCAATCTAAAAAAATCTGTTTACCACATCTGTGTGAATACTCTTTTGTACTCGTTAATTAGGAACTCAAAACCGACTACCTTCACTGGATAATTAAATACGGCTGCTAAAATAATGGACACTATCGGCAGCATATTCAAGGTAGCATTCCTATTGTAACATAACCAATTTTCAAGACTTGAAATTTTAAAATTGCCAGTACATACGACAAACCAAGACTATATTTCTAAACAACTTACACTGACAAATACCTATTCGTGTTAACAGGCAAGATTTATTGTTGAGAGACACCGTTAGGAGGCCGACGCAACTATTATTACGATCAAAGGCTCAATGTTAGATGCTCTTAGAGTCATGGGTGATCACAATTCCCATTCTCTAATTGTAGTGACTGCTTGTGTCCGTAAATCTGTTTTAATAGAACGTGTGGTCTCCTAACCAATGTTGCTGCTTTCGCAATTCTCAATGATGAGCAGTGCTAATGAACAATCATAAAAGCAGCAGTTAAGATTCCCACATATCCATAATTACGATCAAAGACACAGTGTAAGATGCTCTTAGAGTAATGGGTAACTACAATTCCCATTCACTAATTGTAGCGACTACTTGTGTCCATAAATCGATTTTTGATAGGATGTGTGGTCTCCTAACCAATGCTATAGCTTTCTCGATGATGAGCAGTACTAATGACCAAAACACAAAAGCAGCAGTTAAGATGCCTACTTGTCCACCTTTACGATGAAAGACACAATGTAAGCCGCTCTTAGAACGACGGGTGACTACAATCCCCATCCTCTAATTGTAGTGGCTGCTTGTGTCCATTAGTCTGTTTTGGTAGGATATATAGTCTCTTATCTGTTGTTGGTGACTACGGTTAATGCCTGAGAGAAAGATAACAGCAGCCCAAAAAGTAGACAAAGTCTATCACTGTAAGTAATCGAGACCACAAAGTCAGGAAACTATAGACAAAGTCTGACCAAAACCTGAAAACCAAATTCTGAAAACCATAGTAAACTATAAATAACTTAATCAAACTGTATGTTTTTTGCCATTGTCAATCTTATGCTTCTTTGTTTGTAACCCAATGACTTCACATCCACTGTCACTTTCGGCATCCACCACGTCAGCCACCTCACACGACTCTCTAGCACACATAGACTCACCCAATGCATGTCCGACTGTTATGGTTTCCTTGCACTCTACCTCCACTGTTGTTGTCTCCGCAAATTCCACTGCAGTTGAGTCGGTAAATTGCTCCTGCAATGTAGATTCTCTTATCTTGGGTAGCTGTAAATTAGAATCCTGAGAATGAGATGTCAGTATATGTCTAGAGACGTAAGTTGAATATCAGCCACAAAATTTAATTTAAAAAAAAGGTAAAACAAACGATGTCAAACCGTGCTAGATTGTACGTATGGTGTTGAACTTTCCCCGACGTCTTGCCTTTCAATAGGTTCATTCTGTATTGGGATATAGTAGGCTTGTTAGTTTGTGGTACATGTTAGAAGTTATGAGTCGGTGACAGTCATGAAAATAAATATGTATTTTACTTAGCAAGGATCAAACAGGCTTACAGTTGACCCCCTGACTAACATCCTCCAATCCTGCATCAACGTATTGTCGGTGCTAATCTCCACAACTCCGTAACACTTAGAATTTTGAAGGATGTTGAATGTTCTTGTGACCCTAACTTTGAACAAATACTCTTTCTCTATAATAGACCAAAATATTGGGGGGGGGGTAGGCCTGACGGACTTTCCTAAGGGAAAACATTTGTGGAAGTGTATTGGTCAGCTTTTAAAACACCGAAATATAAAGTTCTGGATGGTATTTAGTACTGTACCGCTGTTTTGTCTAGCAACTCCTGGGCTGTCAATCCCAGTAGCGTAGTCATATCCTCATCCCAGATTATGATATCGGCAAACTCACAGTCATCGTCAAAGATGCTAAACCTGGCTTGGTACCTGTTGTTATTACAAATTAGTTGATGTAAAGTAACATAATTGAAATGTCAGCATGTTTACAATGGGTACAACTGCTCACCTGATCTTAGGGTCTGTGATAGGCTTCTCGAAAAGAGTGCAGCTCGACTTTTCGCAATAATATTTTTCCATCTCATTTGTCGTCATTTTGGATCGACACACTGAGCACGAATAGTAACACCATTCTCTAGATGTGTCAATTTCATATAAAACTGCAAGTACGACAAATGTACCGGCCTGCAAAGTTGGTTGTTATAATCGATGCCATATAATTAGCGATTAAGTGGAAGATTGTGTTAATAGCAAATGCAGCCACGCATATTTCGATAACATACCAAGGTCGTGTTTTTTATCTCTTTTAGCATTTTGCATTTAGATCCTGTAAGAATGTTTCTTTCAGGGTTCACAAACGACCCCACTGACCATCGGTCTGCTCCACTGCTTTTTGGGTAGCTACAAAAATGGAACGTAGCCAATATACTGCATGTCAACTAATTTTGCCGAACCCTCCAAGGTAATGTTATATAATTTTTTTGCCAACTTACTTTTTCAAAAAAGACTTGACCTCCTGTATCTTTGGGTTAGCTGCAATCCTTGTAGCATCCCGGGTCATGACAGTTATTTCGTCTACATAGTTCAAGTTGTGGTGTTGCATTAAAATCAAAAGGACAATATTACTGTGACCATCTTCCTAGCAGCTCGGTCATGTAATTTTTACGTATGTTTACAGTTTCATGTGTTTATCAATAGCTGGTTTCTATGGGTAATTAGCTCAGTACAGAATGCCTCAAATATCAAGCTGAGATCTAAAACTGAGCAAATATGTAACATCTATTAAAGGAAAAACATACCCCTCCAACTGTTTCGCTTCACATGCCTTAGCACCATGATAGGTCGGTCAAGGTCCTTATAATCATTCGTGATTGAGATGATGTCAGAAACGCAATCCCCAAAAATAGAACATGAAATTTGTTCGTTCCTGCATAATAAGTAATGTTAGATATGAACATTAATTCCGCAAATTTTTTAAAACATCATAGATTACCCAAAAATTTGATTGACCTTGTATTTTCAAGCAAAATTCTTGTCCAACTATATCCTTTTGTTGATGTAAACACTGGATTGTATGCTGCAAATTTTCCAATAACATCTGTGCGAATGGACAAAGTTATTCTAGTGAAGCCTCACCCGTAGTTAATAAAAAAAATCATTTGTGTACCTAGGCACAGAATAAAACTATCACCTATATACTGGTTGTTGGAGACATTTTCTGCAACAATGTCTTCGAACTCCACAAAGTTGTAGATACACCTCGGAATATTGGGGTCGGGATGCATCTCAATTGCTTTTGTACTGAATTCAAACCAAATCCGACACGGGTGTGCTGTACCTTGTTCATTCCCCATATTCGATGAGATCGAAAATTTGTGTATATTGTAAATGCGTCCTTCCTTGAAGCCGCTTTTAAAGTTTGACACTAACCTTTGTCTGATAGATGCTTGAATTGTAGAACCCTACGAAGTGAATAGAACCAAACGTATCACGGTGACGATACAATTATACTGACACTTTCGATACAAAATTACAATGAAGGAAAAAGGTAAAATATATCATGGTGACGATACAATTGTACTTACACTACTGTCGACCAAAATAAGTTCGAGACCGTAAATGACAGGCTTCACCCCAATTTGCGACGCGTCGTTGTCCGGTTTTCTGGCCTTCCGGAACCACTTTGTCATAACTCTGGCTTTAATCTGTATCATTCGCATTGATTCGGTAATCTCAGATATTGTGACAGGTTCGTACTGGAGTGACATTTTCGAATGATTGAGTGAAGAATGCGGATATTTGATTTTAATTTGAAGAGAATATGAAGGATATTGAAAACTCAATGTACTGAATGTTGAATGTTTTGGTGTATTGATTGATGATTGATGATTGATGCATTGATTACTTAATACTTAATATGATTTGATGAATGGTAATGGAGATATCATGCAAATATGAGTGGATGAAAATGAAAACTGAATACAAACCGCCTGTAGTGGAGTGATTTCCAACTGCCTGCCATGGCAGTTTCTCCACCCAACCGCACGAAGACTGAATACAGTGGCAGTTTTTTCCTCAAACTTGGATTTTGACCTGTTTTTCCACTACCACATATGCTGCCACGCAGACTCCATGTCACCTTACCAAGTCAGCAGCCGACGTGGCTTAATGTGGGAGCAGCATTTGCTGCTACTTTATAATATAAGGGATTTCAGTCACCAGCCCGGGTCAAAGAAAATAATTGAAAGAAGGAAGAAAAAGAAGTCACAACTATCAAATATTTATCCCTTTTAAAGTAATTTGTAAACTTTCAAACGTTGATTTTTTATAGTTTGAATACAATAATATAACCATCATTTTATGTTTTATTATATCTAATACTCCATACGGTCACTATTTTTCGTCCCATTTTATTAATATTTGTGAGAGATATTTTAATGGAATTGGACGAAAAATAGTGACCGGAGGAAGTACATCACTTGGGCTTGTATGATTGTCGGATTTGTACTTGATTAATACTCGTCGAAATATATTAGACCGTGAATTAAATCAAAATGGTCTCTTCTCATTTTTGAGCTAACAACATGAAAAATTCAATACAATTCGAACAATATAAATTCACTGGCATACAGATACAATACATGCATCCTAGTAACAATAATACTAACGTTATTATTATTATTGTACCAGAATCGTATGTACGTAACATTATTACAATTGTATCAATTTTCCGTAATTAATTACTTAGGCCTCGGTGCAGTCGGTGGCCTTAAAGGACACCTTACCATCGACAGTGTCGTACCCGACCAAGAAATCCATTTGAGCCACGTTACCCCAAATTGCTCCGAGTTGAGCATTTGAGGGTACAAAAGCAAGACACACGACATCAGTGGCAACGGCTATAAACGCGTTGGAAGGCGGCAACACGATATTTGCACCGTCAAAGTGGGCCGTAATGCTTGGAATACTCAAGTCGTTTGTGTTTTGGTAACACAATTCGAGACCACTCCCGGACGGGTCTTGGGTCTTCTCCCCTTGTATCGCCTCCTCCAAGGCCGACCTCAACTCCGAGTACATATCCTCTGGTAAAAGAGTCAATGTGGTTCCTGAGTCGATAATTATGTTACCTTCCGACGTATCCTTGTCTTGTTCTGTCTTGTAAAACGGTATTATTCTGGAGTCAACGACGGTAATACCCTTTAGGGTAAGGTAATAGAAGTTATCAGGGTTACCCTTAACTAATGGGGTAGAAACGACACCCCGACCCGAAACCTCACCACTTGTTCCGAAACTGATTTTGGAAGTAAATATACCTTCCTTATAAAAAGGGATCAAACAATACGAGAATTTACCCCCGACGACTGACCCGAGTTGCGACACCAACGACAACGGTCCACGACCCAGACCCACTATACCCGACCCGCCATCTCCAAAAGTCCCCGCATTGTCGTGACCGCAACCAAAGCTAATATTGGGGAAAGACGTGGATTTGGACCGACCGTCGTCCGAATTAAACGTTATGGTCTCGGTCGATATGTCCCCTAACGTGTGTGACTTATCACCGTATCCATAACGGTAATTACAAACGTTTTTCGTGCTGCATGAAGACTGCCTCGGGTCCAAGGCTTGGCACGCGTCGGAACTGCACGATTGCGTCTTGTAAGTCGAGGATTTAGCCGGGTTGAAAATCGGGAGACGTTGCTTATAGCATTGTTTGCAAGGTTGGCATTGGGTCCATATGAGGTCGCTTCCGGTGTCCACGATACCGAGTTGGCGCACGGGTGGGGTACCCAACGCCAACTCCATAAGGTACTCACCTTGGGCAGACCTCACATCGGCTTGTACGTCACCCTGGGTTCGATTGACTCGAGAGATTGAACGTTGGATCGAGTTTTTTAGACGATCATATTTGTCGAGTACTGACGACTGAGTCGACAACGGAGACGAGGGTGAGTCGCGGTGGATTAGGCGAGTGGTGAAGCCTTGTTGTGTGGCTAGTACTGTAGTTTGAACAAAGATGGAGGATGAAATGAGGAGAAATGAGAGGATGATGGATAATGGAGTTGTCATTATATTATGGCTGATATAATTTGTTGTGTGATGATTTTGGAGTGAATTGCATGGATTTTTATAGCTTGGCGCATACATGCATGTGGAGATCATTGAAGCAATCTTCATGCAAGTAATTAACGACGGATTTTCTAATGTATCTACACTTGATACGCCTTAATTAATTTACTACGTATTTAATATCGTAATTCGATTGTTTTTCTAACGTATTTCTGATGTATATTCTAATTAAAGTAAGAATCAAAATGATATAGTCTAGAAATGCTAAGTAATACTCTATGCATTAAAATTTTAATTTGTTGTGATAATTTTCTCGTAATTGTTGTTTTAATTAACGTGTATCCAATTAATTGGTACTCCGTATAATATTACTCGTATCAGATAATATTGTTGTAAATCTTACTTTAATTAGTACTTATATATCAAGGTTAGAAAAACGCGTATATTACATAGTCACTCCATTTCAATGAAACCTTTCACTTTTCTTTTTTCGTAAATTTAATTTCTTTGATAGTTTTTACTTTTTTTTGGTATCACTCTTTCACTTACCTAGGTGACCCACCAACTTTATCCCCTCTCTACTTTTGAATATTTTATTATTCTCCTTAAAAAATTGTCCTTTTTAAGTACTATTGAATGTTTATGATTTTATTCAATTATTATTATTGAATGTATTCACTCCGTTCGTATCTAAAGGGCACGTTTTTCTTTTGCAAAAGGATTAAGAAAATAGTAAAATAATATTAAAAGTACAATAATCAGGGATAAATTAATATATTTAATCATCCAAAGTGTACTTTTGTAATGACATACTCGTATTGTGTAAATATGTTAGTAGAATAAGGGTAATTTGGTCCAAAAAATAGACTAAAAAGAAAAGAGGTCAATTGAATTTGAACGACCAAAATAAAATACGTACCCTTTGGATACGAACGGAGGGAGTATTATTTATTCATTTGGATACGAACGGAGGAAGTGTTATTTATTCATTCCCTATTTTGATGATTTCATTCCATAATTACAAGATCAATTAATATTCATTGACCAAATTATAATGCACCTGATTCTTTTCATATGCATTTTTGTAAAATCATTTATTAATTATGTACCTTTTGGGTTTTACTTGGTAGTACGAGTGAATGTGGATGAAATAAAATGGGACAAATGATCTTGGAATTTTCTACATCTTAACATTATATTTTTAGTTTTATTTTATATATGGTACCCTGCAGTTTTATAATCATACATGGTATCTCTCACCTTTAATGTATTATATCTCCATATCCTCGATGATGTTTTCCGTCTTTTTTACTTCCTCTTTCCGTTAGCATAAACAACTCAAGTAAGCATATTAAAGCAACATAATTAACGGAAAAAGGAAGTCAAAGAAGACAAAAAACATCATTAAAGGTATGAAGATCTAATACACTAAAAGTGAAGGTACCATGTACTCCCTCCATTCAACTCCACTTATCACTATTCATTTGTACACATTTGCCGAGGCGCGTTTTACATTAGCAATATCTTTCATTTTACATTAGCAAAAATTATAAAAATGTGATATTCTTAATGTACTCATAAAGATGAATCAAACAAAATTCCACATGACTATATTCTCACTTATAGATTGTCGAGAATATCGAAGATTCTCCTCAAGTGTGAATAGTGTCAAAAAAAGAAATGTGAAGAGTGGAGTTGAATGGAGAGAGTATCATTATAAAGTGTAAGGTACATATAGAAAAATACAGGGTACAATGTAGAAAAAACTCAATAATCTTTTGTTATGAAACCTTTTAATTATCTCATTTTCCATATATAAATTTAAGAGAAGTATCCTCTATATATTAATACAGAAACCACTTCCCATTTTTTTAGGCAATGTGAGGCTCCCATTTTGAAATAAGTCCCATTTTTTACACTCTCTACTCCTCCTCCAGTGTGAACACAACTTTGTTTGCATAGAGAGTACATGCCTCACAGAACTCCCAAAAAAGCTGATGACAGGTTTCGAACCCGCGTCCTTTGAGACAATTCCCAACTTACCGAGCCACTGGGCCACTTTGCTGATTGTGAGAAAATATTACAAACAAAATATACTACCTTCCACAGTTCCCCCTTAAACCATCAACAACCCGCCTCTTCGTCTTCTCCATTCCTCATTCACTGATCATTCAATTCATCAATTACACTCCATTTCAGTCAATCATCCAGTCTACTCATCCTCCTCGAAAACTCATCCATCATTCATCTCCTCGAATACCTTAATCATCAATTCACCCCCCCCTCCCTCGGAAATCTTCATCTTCTTCAATGATTCCTCGCTGGAAGTTGTGATGCCATTTAAACCCGTCCCATGATCTCCACAAGCCCTTTATCTTACTTCCGCCAGAGGTAATATATATTTGTTCAAACACCTTGAATTGCATTTCCCTATCAGCCATTAATTCTTTTCTGAACTCCTCTGCTCTTTTTCTATTACTACTGTTATCTTTCCCCGCTTTAGCCACCATGTCTGTTATACGTCGTGACTCCATTTCAACATTAAGTGAGGGTGTGCGTGTGAGGGATCTAAATGTCAGGGTGATCAATCGATGGAATAGACTAAATTTTAATGACAAATCCGTCACCGACTCAATTGAGTTGCTGCTTATTGACGAGAAGGTTGTTTCCAAGTAGTATTGATGTATAACTGTAGACAGTGGTTATGATGTTTTATTTTGTTGATATTTTAGCTTTTTTTTATATATCAGGATGATTTGGTCCAAGCTACTATAAATAAACCCTTGATTAGCAAGTTCATTGACAAATTCATAGTGAAGGAGGCTTATAACATTCGCAGTCTCACCGTGACGACTAACACTGGATCGGAGCGAGCCACCTCCCATGCCTGCAGGCTTCAAGTTGAATTCTCGACAAGGGTTACTCATTTGCCCAAATGTTCATCAATTCCTTTCAACATATACCGCTTTGCGAGATTTGATGACATCGTCAATGACAAAGTACCAATGAATCAGTACATAGGTCTCCATTATTTTACCTCTTGGTTGCATTTACTTACACTATATTGAGCCGGCAGGATAGCGTTGAGGTTAGTCTACGGCTTATTGATGGACGGCACATGGACGGTCGCACATACAATCTCCCGTCCGTCTCTGAAGTAGCTGCTATTATTGTCGGTGACATTGATGAGGCCATTGAGAGCAGAGACATCGTCGTTGTTGAAAGGTGCGGACGTCTTCAGCGAATTTCTGAACTTCACCCGTCTTACCTCGCACTTCAGTATCCACTCTTATTCCCGCATGGGGAGGACGGTTACCGTCTTGGAATTAAGCATTGCCAGAATTCTATCGAAACCAGTCGTAACCCCGAGACAGCCCATAATACTCTTACTTTGAGAGAGTGGTTTGCATTTCGTTTGCAGGATCGTCCATCAAATGTAGAACCTGACACTTTGTTGCGAGCAGGTAGGTTATTCCAGCAATTGATTGTTGATGGATACACAATGGTCGAAGCCCAACGAATAACTTACCTGAAATTCAATCAGCCTAAACTTAGATCCGAGAATTACAAGCAGTTAATAAGGAATGCTGTCGATAATGGAGAAACAAACACCTCATCTCAAGGTGTTAAGTACATTCTGCCTTCAAGTTTTGTTGGGGGTAAAGGTTACATGAGGGAAACGTATCAGGATACGATGACGATTTGTCGCTGGTGTGGCTACCCCGATTTGTTTATAACGTTCACGTGCAATCCGAAGTGGCCGGAAATTACACGTTTTGTTAAAAGTAGAGGGCTGCAGCCCGAGGACAGACCCGATATAGTTTCCCGTGTATTCAAGCAGAAATTGGATCTTCTAATGAAAGACTTTAGGGAAAATTACGTCTTCGGACGAACCAGGGCAGGTATATTCCATCCCACATCCATACTTTCCAATTTTAAATGTTATTTTATGTACTTTATTATTGTGATGCCAATTTACTTTGATGATTTGCAGTTGTGTACACAATAGAGTTTCAGAAACGAGGTATGCCCCATGCTCACATACTTTTGTTTCTCGAGAGGGAGGACAAGTTCCCCGAGGCGTCGGATGTCGATGCTGTTATTTCTGCAGAAATCCCAGATCCGTCGGAAAACCCATCACTATATGAAGCAGTTCAGGATTTAATGATTCATGGTCCCTGTGGCCTCGCGAATCCTAATTCACCGTGTATGGTTAATGGTGTATGCACTAAAAGATTTCCTAAGGCATTTTGTGAACGTACAACTGTCGATGGTGACGGTTACCCGATGTACCAGAGAAGAGACAATGGAGTTAGAATTGACAAGGGTGGTGTGAGCGTTCACAATGGTTTTGTTGTCCCTTATAATGCAGATTTGCTTAGCAGGTATCATGCGCACATAAACGTCGAGTGGTGTAATCAGGCAAGATCCATCAAATATCTGTTCAAGTATGTTAATAAAGGGTATGACAGGGTGACTGTTGGTGCATCTTTTAGGACAAAATCCGACGAAGTGGATCACATCCAGGAATACTATGACTGTCGGTACGTGTCGCCGTGTGAGGCCGTATGGCGTATCTTTTCATTTGAAATACACTATAGGACTCCTCCAGTACTTCGTTTGGAGTACCATTTGCCGAACGAACAAAATGTTGTGTACAATGACGATGACCCACTTGAAGAAATTGTTGCAAGGTCGAACGGTGCTAGAACGAAGTTCACCGCTTGGTTGGAGTACAACGCAAACCATCAGGAGTCCAGGGGACTGACGTACACCGAGTTTCCAACCAAGTACGTTTGGCAGAGAGAGGGTAGGTGTTGGACCCCCCGTAAGAGGGGCTTTAGCCTTGGCAGAATGTACCATATGTCTCCAAACGGGGGTGAACAATACTACATGAGGTTATTACTGAATTTTGTCAAAGGTGCTACATCGTATGAGGACATTCGTACGGTGAAGGGTGTCTTATACGAAACATACAAGGATGCTTGCTACGCTATAGGTCTGCTGGGTGACGACAAGGAGTATATCGACGCAATAGAGGAGGCCAGTTTTTGGGGCACCGGTGTGTATTTAAGGAACATGTTTGCAACCCTTCTGTTTTCCGGAAGTTTGGTAAAACCAGAGGAAGTTTGGGAGAAGACGTGGCACCATCTCTGCGATGACATTCTATCTAGGCGACGGAAGGAACTTCTCAATTTTGGTTTGTCTTCTACAGCTTTTATACTAACATATACTGTTGTTAGCTGTTCAATATTGCAACTATTCGAATTACACAGATGACTCACAAGTATTGAATCCGATCTAATTTATGTGTATTGCAATGCAGAATTGCAGATGACGGATGACCAATTGAAGAACTACGCCTTATCTGAAATTGAAGTTGTACTTCTTGGTAATGGTAGTTCAGGATATAATGATTCATGGTCCCTGTGGCCTCGCGAATCCTAATTCACCGTGTATGGTTAATGGTGTATGCACTAAAAGATTTCCTAAGGCATTTTGTGAACGTACAACTGTCGATGGTGACGGTTACCCGATGTACCAGAGAAGAGACAATGGAGTTAGAATTGACAAGGGTGGTGTGAGCGTTCACAATGGTTTTGTTGTCCCTTATAATGCAGATTTGCTTAGCAGGTATCATGCGCACATAAACGTCGAGTGGTGTAATCAGGCAAGATCCATCAAATATCTGTTCAAGTATGTTAATAAAGGGTATGACAGGGTGACTGTTGGTGCATCTTTTAGGACAAAACCCGACGAAGTGGATCACATCCAGGAATACTATGACTGTCGGTACGTGTCGCCATGTGAGGCCGTATGGCGTATCTTTTCATTTGAAATACACTATAGGACTCCTCCAGTACTTCGTTTGGAGTACCATTTGCCGAACGAACAAAATGTTGTGTACAATGACGATGACCCACTTGAAGAAATTGTTGCAAGGTCGAACGGTGCTAGAACGAAGTTCACCGCTTGGTTGGAGTACAACGCAAACCATCAGGAGTCCAGGGGACTGACGTACACCGAGTTTCCAACCAAGTACGTTTGGCAGAGAGAGGGTAGGTGTTGGACCCCCCGTAAGAGGGGCTTTAGCCTTGGCAGAATGTACCATATGTCTCCAAACGGGGGTGAACAATACTACATGAGGTTATTACTGAATTTTGTCAAAGGTGCTACATCGTATGAGGACATTCGTACGGTGAAGGGTGTCTTATACGAAACATACAAGGATGCTTGCTACGCTCTAGGTCTGCTGGGTGACGACAAGGAGTATATCGACGCAATAGAGGAGGCCAGTTTTTGGGGCACCGGTGTGTATTTAAGGAACATGTTTGCAACCCTTCTGTTTTCCGGAAGTTTGGTAAAACCAGAGGAAGTTTGGGAGAAGACGTGGCACCATCTCTGCGATGACATTCTATCTAGGCGACGGAAGGAACTTCTCAATTTTGGTTTGTCTTCTACAGCTTTTATACTAACATATACTGTTGTTAGCTGTTCAATATTGCAACTATTCGAATTACACAGATGACTCACAAGTATTGAATCCGATCTAATTTATGTGTATTGCAATGCAGAATTGCAGATGACGGATGACCAATTGAAGAACTACGCCTTATCTGAAATTGAAGCTGTACTTCTTGGTAATGGTAGTTCGCTTTCGAAATTCGCGAATATGCCACAACCCGACAACGAACTTTTTCGTGTCGATTCGAATAGGCTGATTTCGGATGAATTATCTTACGACCGTGACAATATGCAATCTGAGCACTTATCATATATGTCAACTATTACTGCTGAACAGAGGTCAGTGTATGACTCGATTATTGGTGCAGTTGAATCCGGTTACGGTGGTCTGTTTTTCCTGTACGGCCACGGTGGTACCGGGAAGACATTTATCTGGAAAACTCTGTGCGCTGCTCTGCGAAGTAAGGGCGAGATAGTCCTGCCTGTAGCATCAAGTGGAATTGCTGCCACCCTGCTGCCGAGAGGTCGAACTGCTCATTCCAGGTTCAGTATACCTATTAATGTCGATGAGAAGTCTATGTGTCCCGGAATTAGGCCTGGATCTGACTTAGCTGAACTACTCACTAAAGCTAAGTTAATAATATGGGACGAAGCCCCGATGGTTAGTCGATATTGTTTTGAGGCTCTTGACAGGAGTCTTAGGGATATCATGCGCTTTGTCAACCCTATGTTTGCGGAAAGACCGTTCGGGGGCAAGGTGGTTGTACTGGGTGGAGATTTCAGACAAATCCTACCGGTTGTGCCGAAGGGTAGCAGACAGGACATTATGTACGCCACAATTTGTTCTTCACCTATTTGGAGAGATGTAAAGGTCAGGCCTTACGTGATATTTCTGTGCCTGACTAATGCATTGAACCTGGAACATCTAACGAACTTTATTTACGTTATATGTTACTGACTGGAATTGCATTCTCACCTGCAGGTCCTTCGGTTGAAAACAAACATGCGCCTTCAATCTGGACGCTCCGGAGACGATGTTGATGAAATTCGACAGTTCTCAGAATGGATATTGAATGTAGGGGATGGGCTCGAGGGGGGTCCTAATGATGGTGTAGCAACCATAAAAATACCAGACGAGTTCCTAATAAACCCCGGTGCAGATGCCATTGCAGTAATTGTTGATAGCACATATCCAAATTTGTTAATAAAATACAAGGACACTGACTACTTGCAGGAAAGAGCTGTGCTTGCACCAACTCACGACGTTGTTGAGAAGGTTAACGCTTATGTATTGTCAATATTACCCGGAGACGAAGTTGTCTACCTAAGCTCAGACGAGATTAGCAGTGATGAAACAAGTATTCCTATTCTGGAGTTGCACTCTACTGAGTACTTGAACACTATTAGATCTTCAGGGCTCCCAAATCACCGTTTAACTTTAAAAGTTGGGGCAATTGTCGTGCTATTGAGAAACCTAGACCAAGCTAACGGCCTATGTAACGGGACAAGATTAGTTATATCGAAACTCGGAGATCGTGTAATTGAAGCCAAGGTTATATCAGGGGTGAGAAAAGGGGAAATGGTGTACGTACCAAGGATTAAACTGTCACCTTCAGATGATAACAAGTTCCCCATCAAGTTCGAGAGAAGGCAGTTTCCAATAACTGTGTGTTTCGCGATGACCATAAACAAGAGCCAAGGTCAGTCTCTATCTAATGTCGGGTTGTTTCTACAGCGGCCTGTGTTCACCCATGGGCAGCTCTATGTCGCGTTATCAAGGGTGACGAATAAGAGGGGTCTTAAAGTTCTAATCCTAGACAAAGATTCTTTCGACACGGACTCCACCACAAATGTCGTCTATAAAGAGATCTTTTCAAACACTAGATGATAGCTATGTTGTAATCTACTCAAAGTGTAGGAAACAGGGTAGACTGGGTTACAGAAAATGTTGAACCGTTACATGTATCACTTATTCGATCTACAATTAATATTCCCCACAGTTATTTGGGTGATGTTCCGGCTTACAGATTTTTTGCCCAATACGTCCACCATGAACAACTGCCAGTTAGTGTAACACAACTCAATTGATAGAATTCAAACGCAGATCAAGCATCCGCATCGTAATGAAACTGACTAGATAGTCACATAGTTGTATGTACTTCATAATTCAAGGTGAAAATATTCATTGTCGCAAACAAAATAGGGCAAAATAGTAACAATTCATACCAGTAATCCATTACAGACTGTTCAAAATTTAACAACAAATTAACTGACAAAGAAGAGTCCAGCAGTTAATTGAGTGAGATAGTTCAGTAGACAGTTGAAAAGGGTCATTGCATTGAGTCAGGGGGAGTTACCTTTCAGACATAGAACCCAGGGCGATGCTGCTTCAGCTGATTAAACACGCACACGTATGTCGATAGGCTGTCCGCGTCCGCGTCCCCGTATCCCAGCCTCTTCCAATCAGCTGACAGAGCAATGCAGTTCATCCCCTCCTTCACCAGCCCAAGATCTGCATTAGTTGCAACCCACAAGTGAGGACCCGACGTTCTGTCTGAAGTCTTATCGAAGTCCGACCTACCCCTACCGACTCTCTCAAAGCATTTCTGCAGTCTGAATGCACTCCTGAATCTATGCTCGCCCCTTAAGAACTCAACTGCAATGGCCCTCTTGAAGTTCCCGGGCTTCCCTTTCCATACATGGAAGACCTTCCTAACAGGGTACCCCAAACTGATCAGTTCGTCCCTCACAAAGTTGAAACTCTGGCCAATTACCCTCCCCTCACCTTCGATTTGAAAGGGCAGGTTGTGCATTATGACAGTAGCTGGGTATACATACGTTTCAGCCATGGATACAAGATTTCGACTCTGTGAAATTTGTTATATGTATTGCAGTTGAAGATGGATTCTTATTTTGGAAATGATCGGATGTTTTTGTTTTTTTTTTGCATGCTAAAGACTTCCCTCAGACGGTTATTGATTGGTAGTACAGTAGTTTTTTGTGATGTCATTATTACCTCAATTTTGATAATGAGGCAGCAGTTAATTGGTAATTATGCTACTTGGAATACGTAATATAATATGACCCTTTGCTTGCCAATTTGGTTAAGCAGTCATCATTACTTTTTCTTCCAATTAAGCTCCCTCCGTCTTACTGCTTGATCTTAATGTATCTTTGTAGCAGTCCGAACGTATACAGTCGAGTGTTATTTCTTTGGCAAAACGTATTCCGTAATTGATGTTTCACTTTAAATGTACGGTAACAAAGGTGATTGGTATAGTCTACGTAACATTCGCTCATTCGTGAAATTCTCTAGACAACAATTTTGTTTTTTCTTATTCAACAGTAGTTCAATATTTTTGATTAGTTAACCTATTTACGGACAACCTCGAGTTTACGTTTGTGTTACGATTTTCGTACAAAATTAAGTTATTTTGTTACTGTGTCGAGTCCGAACGTCTTAGTGCACAATTAGTCCTTTCGCTCGTTACTTTTTTGACACACTCTGTTTATGCTACCTACCCAATGGCTAATTGTCAATGACGACAACTGTGGAGATTCTTCATCGTAAAGAAGATAATTCCATAGAACGCACCACTTAGCCAATATTTGATGAAATATTTTATAACTAACACCGTAATCAAAATATATGAATACCGAGGTCCAAGTTCTTAACATTCAAACTGTTTACATATATAAAAATTTAGTTACAAACACATACGTACATCTTTCAAGCTACATATATATGTTACTTCTATTTACATCGAAATCAGTCAACATACTTACATCAGTTGACATGCATTCAATCGACGTAGAAATCCCGGTATATTTCATTCAAAGCGTCCATAACATGTCCATAGGTCCCAAATTCCTCGGCCTCACCCAAGTACGTTCCAACGTAACGGCACCAAATTGGCACCATACGGTAGTCCGTGGTCGTTGATAAATACTTTTCATCCTCCCAAGAAGCGACCCAACAATGTGGACCGGCCTGGTGATCCCATTGGTTGGCCATAGCTTCCTTGGTCATCCCTTCATTTTCAAACTCCCTTTGAAGTTTGAATGCTTGAAAGTAGTTTGGGAGCCTCCCTCCAAACTCAACTACGACCGCCCTTTCGAAATCAAGCGTAGGCGATATACAAGGATCTAACCCAACCACGTTATAGCCTAGGTAGATTAATCTCATTTTAAGAATATGCAAATTCTGGCATATATACCACCCGTCTTGCACATCGTATGGCATGTTGTCGAGAATGCATTTAGGCGGCCACATCAACTCTCTATACATGTCGATTGATTAGAAGACGTTGGTTGTTGGATTGTGCTTTTTAATGGATGTAGAGGAGCTAGATTTGCATGCAAGTTTAAGTTTTCTCTTAAAATGCTCAAATTGGTAGATGTCATGTGTACTTTGAATATATATATTTGAATGGTAATAACTCTTCGACTTCCGGTTCGCGTGATTTACTTACGACTTCGACCAATATATATACACACTGATTAGAACATGTTTTCACTACTTTTTACCACATAAAGTTCGTTCTAATTACGACTTCTTAATACCGTCAGGAATGGTACTTTTAAGTTGCGGCTCCGTTAGCTTCGTGTCAATCACATTATACTCGATGTTCATCAATTTGTCGCTGGACTGTTGCCCCCAATTGTGGACCAGGCGGTACTTTCTGGCCCATAACTGGTATTGGTTGGTCACACATTTCTATTGGACCGAGGAATCCAAGCAACCCGAGATAGTTGGGCCATGAATCAGCCTTCTCCACTACACTTCCAGCAGTAAAGGTCAGCCCGATATACAAGGAAAATGGCCTATTCCAATTTTTGATCCCGTACTCCGTTATGCATCAGAAAATCAAGCAGGTTTCATTGCGTTTAGCCTTAACTTAAGTGAACCCAGTCCACCCAACGAATAGCGTTTGTCATTTCAGAAATGTTGCGTGCACATTTTTTTTACACACCAAATTATCTAATCTTGCTGTCATTGACACAGATCAGGGAAAAAAAATGGAATACAAATTTCTTTTGTACAAAAACGTTCTTTTTAATTTTAAGTTACAACAAACGGACATCCGATACGAACTTCAGATTATAAGAATGCCAAAACTATATCAATATTTACCGCTGCGATGCTTACTTTGAACATATATGATACGTGGTGGCTGCTGATGCCCGGGTAGCTATGGGATTCTATAATATACTAATTAGCCGTGCTGTAAGTCGCGTTGACATCGCCCTCTTCGTTCATATGCTTAACTGTTACATAATGAATCTATTCAAGTACTCTCAACATGGAGTAGAAAGTTCATGATGATGTCATCTTGAATATATTGCTTACTTTTTAATATACATTGTTGATTGATATCGTCAGAACATTATTCACCGCCTTACTTCATTCCATCTTTCATATAATCACAAGCGAACAACCCGTGAAATTTTTCACGGGTAACACACTAGCTAGTAAAGCTTTAATACCAAGTGCAATGCATATCTAACTTTCATTATTACTAGTGCAAAACCCGTGTCTACACACGGTTTATAAATTAATTTTTGTTTAAACAATTAATTTATTTGCTTAGACAAAATTTTAGGAGATAATGATTAGATAGGACTCATAGGAGATTGTTAAATTAGCAAATAAACCTTTCAAATTTCTACTCGACTCACCCCACCCAATTTTTGTTGAGTCAAGACCTGAATTTTTTGAGAAACAACCTGTTTGGCTTGAATCTGAAATGATTCGTTAATTTAGGATTAAAAGTTGACCCGAATAAATCGACAACATGTGATTAAAATTATTAGTCCACATGTATTTACATGAGTATATTATATTTAAATTAAGGAAAATTCTCATGGTATCCTCGAATTATGTCACATTAAACATGGTACCCCTGTTTGTTCTCATGGACCATGGTAACCTTGAGTTTTATAGTTTAGTTCCCGATTTGCCCTCACCCAATTTATTTTTGTCATGACGCCGTTGAATTATAATCAAGAGCTAGATGATTAGGTGTTAATTAATTTATGAGGGAAAATTAATTACAATCGCTCAACAGCTATTTTTTAGAACCCTACATTATACTCCGTAATAGCCTTACCCTTTAACCCTCACCCCATCCTTTATTTACACAAAATGTTATCACTTTTTCTCTACTTTAAGTTGGGTTGACCCATAAAATAATTTGATTTACGAATAACTTTACTTTTACCACTTCTCTAAAGTGGTGAAATATCCTATATTCCTATGTAAAGGATTGAGTGGATGAAAGGAAATACTCCCTCCGAGTTTCTAACATTGCCCTATTTTCCTTTTTGAGCTGAGTTCAATCTTTTACCTACTTTCCATTTTAGGCCATAAATGTGTGGTTCACATTCACCCACCCATTTATCTCTCTTCCTTTTTTTTTTTTAACCATCCATTTTTCCTTCCTTATTTTCCACCCAAAAAGAAACGGGGCAATCATAGGAACTCGAAGGGAGTATATTTTTTTGTTACAACACGTTTTTTGGTCTATCAAGTACGTATGAAATAATCAAAATCCTACTTTTCTCATTGAGTTTTTCTTTTGGCTTGACCAGATAATAGAATATAATAAATGTAATAATTTGACTCGACCATTGATTTTGATTGAGATTGTACATCTAACACCAAATTATAAATACAAAAAATATTCAAATTCAGACTCTTTAAATTCAGTTGTAAGTCATCAATTTCAACTCCATGGACAACATTTATTTAGGTCATATGCATGCCCTAATTTCAATTCATGGGATGAAATTAAAGATCTCTCTTTTATATGAGTAACTTTCTTCTGGTTGGACAAGTTAACCTGGACAAGCAATCTGACTTTAACATATCGAAATCAACTCGTTCTTTGCCAACGTTCTATTGATAGTAACAACTTCCTTGATATTAACTCTCTAAATTAGTATGTAGGTGCGAACCCTACATCATCTACAGGTGTATATTTATTATAAGTAAGGTGACGAACTTTTGGGCAACCATTAGAATATTATGTTCAAAAAAGGCTGCTCAACCCAAATTTAATACCCTACAAAACCTGGAAATTACTAGTAATATTAGTTAAACTTTCTTAATCATACTCTTCTTCTTCTTCACTTTTTTCCCAATTAAATCCCCTCTGTAATAACCTTGAAAACATGGAAAATGTATTATCCAAATTGATTGTATTTACTTTAATAATGGGATTCCTTTTAGCTGGATTTGCTACTCCATCATCACTGCCTTCAGGTAAGATTAAACTAAATTATACCCGAGTACATAGTTATTATGTGAGATGATTTTAAACCGTGAAACAATTACTTTGCGTAAATTAATCGTCTTTTTATGGAGTATGACCATCGTGAGATCGATGTCACCCTAACTTGTAACTTGTAAGGCTGTGACCATCTGATCACATGGTGCAACATGTCGATTTGGGCTCATATCGACCAATGAGGTCGTATATATGGGCCACGCAACCTAACCTACTCTTTTGTTTAGCGGGGTTAAGTGGGTCGGTTTTTTTTTTTTTTTTTTTTTGTAAAAAAAGTCACGGGGACAAGTAGGATGCTGACGGATTCGATCCCAATTTATGAGTATCATCTCTCATAACTTACCAACTAAGATACTTGACATGTCTAGACCAAGTCTCTTTTGTGGTGCTTAGCTTGGACCTAGCCCAAGTACAGTGTCTCGGGCTGGGCTAAAACGTGGGTTGACTAAAACGCAATTTTTGTGTGTATTTTACTTGGGCCAAGATTGGTATTTTTTTAAATGTAAATATAGTTTTAAGATTATCCATGAAAGTCTTAGAAAGAAAAAATTCTGGATCACATGACATATGTTTGACCTATAAACTATCGTAGTAATTTTGTTTGTTTGTTTGTTTGTTTGTTTTTTTGACCTTTAGATGAAGGTGTTGGTTTACGGAGTAGAAAAATAAGGGTGGATGGTGGTACACCCTACTATCCCAAGAGACGTCTCGGAGGCAGACGGTTGTCCCAAAATGACTCTCCTTACGCCACTTCCTATCCAACTGGACCTTACCCGCCATGTTGTTAAACGATCGTGTTTTCGATAAATCTCATGTAACCTTTAGGAATTTCGCTTTAAAGTCTAAACTCACTTGGTTTAAATTTACCATGTGATTCCATGTAATGTTATTATGTACGGAGTATGTCCATATACCTCATGGTATCGTAGATATTGCTGAAATATCGACATATCATAGTACAGAGTAATATTTATGGAAATATATTAGTTAGTATTATTAGTGATACTATAAGAAGATGTATGTGCGACGGGTACGACCTAAGGTTTCGCTGGGTTTTGTCATTTGTGAGTAAGAATATGAGATGCTATATACGGAATATTTTGTACTGGCTTCAATAAATAATACGAGTATTACTTGTGCTTTTACATTAATCATCTCTTTCAAAATCGTTGAAATTCAAATATGTGTATTATCATCATCTAATTTTTACTCTCTTGTCTCTCTTCATTCAACTACACATCCAACATTATTTATACGGAGTAGGAGTAATATTTTGCACATGTTTCAATGTTTTAAAATGTAGCGGGCTGATAGTTGGCCCGTGAGCCCAGCCGACCCATCAACCTGACGAAGTCAAGGTCAAACTAGCTAACGCGCACTCCAAGTAGAATAATGAGATGGCGTCACCGGGTGGCGCCGAATTTGTGCGTCACCGAGGGTATTTTAGTAATTTATTAGGGTTATATTATTTTTTATTTCAAAAGTAGTTAGTTGACAAGGGTAAAATTAGTACTTCACAAAATAAGTTAAATTATATATAAAATAATTATACTCCATAATTTAAGAAAAGAAACATTCAAAAGAGATACGTTAGTTACTATTGAAGATTATTTTAAAAAATTGTATCTTAATGGTAGGGATTGGTTAGGCTAGGCATGTATTGAAAAAATTAAATCTATTTGTTGTTAGGCGAGTAGTGAATAAATAAATAAGACGGAAAAAGGAATAATCTTATCTGAGAGGAATGGTTGTGACGTGACTTGAGGTCACTGTCCTAAAGTCGATTATACCCCGTCTACTACACACGGACTCTTTGACATTCGACCCCCAGGATTGCACAAACGCTACGATCTTTGTGTAGGCAAGACCGTAGATGAGTTACTACCAAAATCGTTGCCAAATTTCCACTCAAACTATAAATTATATTACTAACATTTTGAGAGAGTATTTTTATGATAGAGATAGAAGTAGAAGATGGATTTTTGGATGATTGAAAATGATGGATTTGATGGCTATTTATAGACTAATGTACTTGATCACCAAGCATGATACATCACCATGGATGTCATGGTATGACACAAGAAGAAGATGTCATGGAGATGATGTTACTACTTGGCCTCCAAGTATCCAAGTTACTTACATCACCATTACACAAACTATATGTCATCATAAAAGCACAAATTAAGCTTCTTTTGAATCATTTTTCCAACAATCCCCCACATGGTTCAAAAGAAGACGCAAAAGAAAGAGAGAAAATTGGCAACAGAGATTTAGCGTTAAGATGCTGGTGTCTTGTGGACTTTAACCAGCACCCAATGACATACAACGATCTTGAACCGCCATCCCAGGTGGAACTAATCCTTGAACCTTCGAATGGAGTTGGCTCTAAGACAGTTGCGCACTTACTTAATCTCAAATTAAGGTAGAAACTCGCGACATCCATGAACTCATCCCATGGATTTTTTCGGTATAAATATCTTTTACTTGGACTAGCCAAGTGCCCACACAGTACATCCTGGTATTTCATGAATGCCTCTAGAGATCCAGCCTGAAGATCTCTTGGGAGTAGGGCAAGAACCCCCCACATTCACATAGGTGAGTTTATCAAGTCTGTTTCTCACAGACCATCCACACAAGGGACTATACACTCATTAAGAGTAAAAACTCATCCTTTTTCACATCGGTGAGCTCATCAAGTCTGCCTCTTACAGACCATCCATACAAGGACTATGAACTCATTAAGAGCAAAAGCTCATCCTTTAAACAATCGGTGAATCCATCAAGTCTGCCTCATACAGACCACCCATACGAGGGCTATGAACTCATTAAGAGCGAAAGCTCATCCTAAAACAATGTCAGTAAAGACACAAAAAATACTGCATCTCAAATATATTATTATTATTAGGAATGGTCGCAGTATTACACAACAAGAGTTCCTTGTGACTTCGTTTGACCTGTTGAACTTAAACTAGTTAAGACGGGTATCCATCACAAGTTACTCTATTACAAGCTTTAAACCCATTCCTAGTGCTGACTCCAGCACTATCTTTCTGCCAAGGCCTTTTGTGAGAGGATCTGCAATGTTCCTCTCAGATTTTACATACTCGAGTGATATCACATTATTTCTGATCAGATTTCTCACAATTCCATGTCTTAAGCGAATATGTCTCTTTTTACCATTATACGCTTGATTGTTAGCTACCCCGATTGCAGCTTGAGAATCACAGTGCATGGAAATTGAAGGAGTCGGCTTTCCTCACAAAGGAATATCAGCTAGAAGGCCCCGTAGCCATTCAGCTTCTTCTCCTGCCAAAGCTAAAGCAATGAACTCAGATTCCATTGTCGATTTCGCAAGGCAGGTTTGTTTAGCCGACTTCCACGATACAGCAGCACTCGCCAAAGTAAACACATAGCCACTAGTAGAGTGTATCTCGTCATTCCCAGATACCCAGTTGGCATCACAATATCCTTCCAACACACACGGTGTTCTCTGATAATGTAATCCCCAATCAATGGTGCCCTTTAAGTATCTCAATAATCTTATCAAGGCATCCCAATGATCTCTGCCAGGGTTATGTGTATACCTGCTAAGTCTACTAACAGTATAAGCTATGTCGGGTCTAGTGCAGTTCATCAAAAACATGACACTTCCAATTACTTTCGCGTACTCCTCTTGAGACACGCTGTCACCGGTATTCTTGGTTAGATGTATACTGGAATCATAGGGGGTGTGCAATGGTTTTCTATCAAACTGATTGAATTTCTTCAGAATTTTCTCAACGTAATGAGATTGACTCAGGCACAACCCGGATTCAGTCCTCGTGATCTTTAAACCAAGAATTACATCGGCTTCACCCATATCTTTCATATCAAAGCATGAGCTCAAGAATTTCTTCGTCTCATTTACAACCCCCATGTTTGTACCGAAGATAAGCATGTCATCCACATAAAGACATATTATCACACAACCATTTTCATCATGTTTGGCATACACACATGAATCAGAATCATTTACCACGAAGCCATTTGATGTAATGGTTTTATCGAACTTGTCATACCATTGCTTTGGGGCTTGTTTCAAGCCATATAATGATCTGGCCAATTTGCACACCTTATGTTCTTGACCGGGGATCACACATCCCTCCGGTTGTTTCATGTAAATTTCCTCGTGCAAATCGCCATTTAAAAACGCAGTCTTAACATCCATCTGATGTATGACAAGGTTGTGAACAGATGCAAGTGCTACCAAGGCTCTAATTGTGGTTACCTTAGTCACGGGTGAATATGTATCGAAGAAATCCAACCCCTTTGTTTGACGATTTCCACAAGCCACTAATCTTGCCTTGTACTTATCAATTGACCCATCTGTTTTGAGTTTCCGCTTGAAAACCCACTTGTTACTCAAAGCTTTGCAACCCCTGGGAAGCTCGGTCACTACCCAGGTGTGGTTATTCATTATTGAATTAATTTCACTGTTTAAGGCCTCGAGCCAAAACGTAGAGTCCACCGATTGCATAGCCTCTTTGTATGTTCTCGGGTCTTCTTCAAGTATGAAGACACTCACCTCATCTTCACTCAAACACTTATTCTCAATCAGCATGACAAAATATGGACCAAAATTCTTTTGAGTCCTGTCACGTTTACCTCTCCTAGGCTCTACTACTTTCTCTGTAGCAGCAGAAGACTGATTTGAACCACTAGGTGTAACAGACACACTAGTGCTCGTACTGTTTTTCATGGGAAAAATGTGCTCAAAGAATTCAACATCTCTTGACTCTCTAATGGGTCCAAAATCCGATGAATCCTTGAGAATCAGACGATATGCAGCACTATTGGCGGCATTACCAATGAAGATTGCGTCTACGGTTTTAGGCCCAATTTTGTTCCTTTGAAATTCCGGAAGACCAATCTTACCTAAACACCCCCACACTTTCAGATAATTAAGGTTAGGTGGATAACCTTTCCATAACTCATAGGGTGTTTTACCAGTTTTCTTGTGCGAAACTCGGTTGAGAATGTGACACACATACAACATTGCTTCACCCCACATGTTAACAGGCATACCAGAACTAATTAACATTGCATTCATCATATTTTTTAGTGACCGGTTTTTCCTCTCAGCTATCCCATTTTGTTGTGGAGCATAAGGTGCTGTGTATTCGTGAATAATTCCACAAGACTCGCAAAATCTCTTTAGTGGATCCCCATCATATTCTCCACCTCTATCAGATCTAACTCTCTTAATTTTTAGATCTAATTGATTTTCTACCTCGGATTTGTAGATCATGACTTTTTCCTCAGCCTCATCTTTTGTACTCAATAAATAGACCTTGGTGTATCTCGAGAAATCATCTACAAACGTAATGTAGTAGTGCTTCCCACCTCTACTCATTGAGTTTCTATAATCTCCTAGGTCAGAGTGAACCAGTTCTAGGAGACTACTAGATCGTTCTACGCATTTATTAAACGACGCCTTTGCGTGTTTAGCCTCAACACATACTTCACATTTTTCAAAACTTGTGCTACTGAATTGAGGTATAAGATTCTGCTTTTTGAGTCGTTTAATCGAGTCGACATTCACATGTCCTAATCTAGAATGCCATAGTAAAACAAACTCAGCAATATAAACAGAAGCAGGAATATTCTTATTAATTGTCTCAACATCGAGGACAAATAGACCACCATTACAGAATCCCTTTTCAACGAAATTACCATTCCTAGTGAGTACAAGTTTGTCGGATTCAAAAGTTAATTTAACCCCAGCCTTGTTCATAAGTGACCCAGAAATTAAATTCCTCCTAATTTCGGGTACATGCAGCACATTATTGAGCTCAAGAGTTTTTCCCGAGGTTAGTTTGAGTACTACTTTGCCCTTTCCATGAACTCTAACGGAGCTAGAGTTGCCCATAAATACACACTCATTCCCGGGAACCTCAAAATATTCCTTGAACATGTTCTTGTCGAAGCAGATGTGCCTTGTAGCACCCGTATCCAATACCCATTCAGACAAGTTGCTAACTAAATTGATTTCAGATACTACAGCAGCTATGATTTCTTTTGAATCAGACTCAGCTAGATGTGCTTGTGGCCTATTTTGTCGACGTTTGTTGTTAAACCCTTCTGGACAGAATTTTGACACATGACCCACTTTCCCACATGTGAAGCAATTCCCCTTAAATTCCCTTTTATTATTATTTCCACTTTCCTTGAATTGTTCAGTTTGTTTAGGCCCATAATATTTGTTAGGACCTTTGTGGGAATTTTTCTGCCCCTTATGATTATTTTTCCTAGATTCGACCAAATTAGCAGTAGAGGAAGAGTGTTCAGCTCGTTTTTCCTTGGTCTGAATCCTATTCTGCTCCTCGACTTTTATATGAGACACAAGTTCGAGGAGGGAAAAATCTTTTTGTTTGTGTTTCATATTGTGGACAAAATTTTGGCAAGACGGGGGAAGTTTGTCAAGCAGACAGTTGGCTTGAAATATTTCACAGATTTTCATTCCCTCAGAAGCGATTTCAGAACACAGATTTTCATATTCATGAACCTGGTCTAAGACAGGTTTATCATCAGACATTTTGAAAGCTAGCCATCGGCTACAAGCATATTTCTTAGACCCATAATCATCGCTCTCATATTTCAATTTCAGAGCATCCCAAATTTCTTTAGCCGAGTTAAACTTGCTATATATCATAAATAAGGCGGGAGTCATATAATGAAGGAGCATTCCTCGACAAGTTTTATTATCCGTCCCAAAATCCCTCCTAATATTTTCAGGGGTTTGAATATTAAACAGAGTATAGTCTACCCGTATTTGTGTAGACACCCACATTTGGCCCCTAGGTGTCTATAGCAGTTCCCAAAAAACACCCGATGATGATCGGACGCAAACGTGCTTTAACGCGCTCGAATATGGGCTCGGAATCAGTAATGTCTGGCATGGGCTTTTAGCGGAGTACAAATCTCATAAAACTGACCTCAAATTCAGGCCCAGTGGGCCGTTTCCAATAAAATGAGACTAATTTGGGTCAAAACCGTCACCGGAAATAAAACCGTCTTTTAGCGACCGAGTCAAAACCCGGTCAAAGTCGAATCTCGAGACTAACCAGCCTCACATTATGTCCAAATACACAAAATGAATCGAGTCACAACAACCAAATCCTTTCAAAAATGGTCAACAATCATTCCTTATTTACACTCCCTCCGTTCACACACACTCGATCGAGTGGTTCACACTCACTCGGTCGAGTAAGGCCGTGAACCCGCCAAACCGAGCACTCGATCGAGTGACCCTGAACCGGGGTATTTCCCTATAAATACTCCATCACCCCAATACATTACACAACTTTTTACCCATCACATTTACAACTTTTCAACCCTTCAATCACCCTACAACTTTCACCCATCACATTTATAATTCTACACAACACATCCCTTTGAACTTAGCTTCAAAGTCACACACATACATACATATTCAAAATCCCGAGATCAAAACTCGTCAAAGACCGAGAGCAAAACTCGTTAAAATCCATCTCTACAAAACCACATACACACCATAACTCCCCTACGTATCTCGACGCTCCCGTGACTTTGCCACCATTTGACGAGCCCTATTCCGAGAAGCAAAAGCATGTAGGTTGAGGGTGTAAACATTCAAATCCCGACATCCCTCTTTTCCTTATTTTTATCGTTTTTTTTCTTTATATATATATGTATACGTATACTAATTAATCGATAATAACGATACTATTTAATTACTAACATACTAACTTTTCATTTTATGTATACTAACATTTTATTTTATGTCAACTAACATCTAACATTTATTTATCGTACGCTAACCCCTAACATTTAATTATCGTCATTTACATTTTGTTATAATATTAATACCGCGTATATTTATCGCAATAAAAAAACTATTTTCAAAGCAATCTGAGCAACGTCCGTTGAGGCTAAATTAATGATTGTAGGCCTAAAAGACCAAATTACGATGTTAAAATGACGAGGACCTAAGTTTGCGACGACGGTCGAATTTTTGGGTCGAATATGTCTAATTATGAATTCCGCCTAAAGTCTATTTAATCCCTTTACAAGTTGTATTGGAGGTGGCGCCCTTCGAGGTGCGCCGCCCTAAACACTTAAGGGCGTAATAGATCGTGGAGATTCGTTGTTAAATATGTACGACCCCATCTCATTCAAAATATTATTCTAAAAAGGTCATCGACAAATCGGATTAGGACGAAACCCATTGACGCCGAATTAATTGTCACACGATCCGAAAGGATTGATTACGACATTATGACGCAGAGGGAATCGATATTCGTTCTAGTCCGATCAAACTCGATTTTACAAATTCGCTCTAAATACTAGATGACGGTTCTATAACCGAATGTCGAGTATGACGAGCCATCGAAATTTACACTAATATAAATTAGACAATATTTATATTTAGTGTAATTACATGTCGATTTCAAAATCAATAAAACGGAATCGCCACCTTTTCCTAATCGAGTAGCACCTCGGACAGGGGGCACTCGATCGAGTGTCTTGGCTCACTCGATCGAGTGAAACCTCAAATAACAGGCAGAAGGCCTCCACGAGGGGCACTCGATCGAGTCTCCCCCATGACTCGATCGAGTGTCTTGTATCATGCCTAAACCGTGAGCCTTCTAAATATCGTAAGCCTAATCAATTTCTTTTTACGACTTTAAGTCATCACGTGTTAATTCAATCACGTGATTCCTTATTCAAAACTCATGCATTTTATTCTATTTTACTACTTTCACGACTTTGACTAATGTCTTGCACGACTAGTTTTGTGTCGACAACTCCTTAGTCGTGTCCGACGCATGACTAGTCTAGACATCAATCTTTCAATATGATAAGTCGGGACAAGGCATCGAGACCCGGAATCGAGCTAGCACCACGCTTCGGTCCCATACGTGAATACGTATTAAAGTCTCCGTCCTCCGTTTAATGCACAATATAATGTGTATTTAATCGAAGTTCGTCCATCTATTCAAATTACGGTTTAGCTTACATTTTCTATTTACGAATCCGTTTATGGTTAATGTTTACCGTTTTCTAATTCGATTATTATATTATCGCTCGTTGTATTGTAAATTCCGGGTTGTATTCCGCCCGTGTAATTTGTAATTTATTTACGAGTTTTCTATTTTCGATGTTTGCCATTTATTGCCTTAAATGAACATCGCATGCTAAATCACTTTGACGTGAATCAAGATGCATTAAAATGACGTAACAACCCATTCGATATTTATATCTCGTAAAATGTTGTTTGCATATCATTTTACCGGATTAATAACGCGCATATTAGAAAGTCAAACGATGTCTTAGTAGAGGTCGCTAAGTGCGGGCGGGGTTGGGTGTCCTTTGTGGGTTTCCCAACACGTACCCTCACCCCTTACTCAGAACCTCGGTTTCCGGATGTCCGAAACCGTTGGCGCACGAGAGTCATTCTATACACGATAACCGGTATTGACGGTATCGGTATCGCAATGCAAAGGGACGAGCCCAATAAACTCTCAAACCGAAATGGGCCATACTCTGTGTATGGTCCATAGCGATATAGAGTGGGCTCGAATGGGTCCGAACTCCCACAAAGTTCGGTGGCGACTCCATTTTGACTTAAATTTCAATTCGATCCATTCTCATTTGGAGATGCATTCGCCTACCCAAACCCGCGCGTGGCCGCGTCGGGGTGGACCTACGTCATGTCCACAATTTGACCCAGAAAAAAGTCCATTTTGTCGGACCACATTTTATAGTTTTTTCCGTCAAACGGGTCAAGTTTTGTCATATCAGGAATTATGGGATTAGTCAACATGTTATATATTAACGGAATAACATCATACGAATCACTACTAGCCATAATAAAAATTGAAGAGCAATAATCGACTTTAGATTGTTAGGCAAGTAGTGAATAAATAAATAAGACGGAAAAAGGAATAATCTTATCTGAGAGGCCGGAATGGTTGTGACGTGACTTGAGGTCACTGTCCTAAAGTCGATTATGCCCCGTCTACCACACACGGACTCTTTGACATTCGACCCCCAGGATTGCACAAACGCTACGATCTTTGTGTAGGCAAGACCGTAGATGAGTTACTACCAAAATCGTTGCCGAATTTCCACTCAAACTATAAATTATATTACTAACATTTTGAGAGAGTATTTTTATGATAGAGATAGAAGTAGAAGATGGATTTTTGGATGATTGAAAATGATGGATTTGATGGCTATTTATAGACTAATGTACTTGATCACCAAGCATGATACATCACCATGGATGTCATGGTATGACACAAGAAGAAGATGTCATGGAGATGATGTTACTACTTGGCCTCCACGTATCCAAGTTACTTATATTACCATTACACAAACCATATGTCATCATAAAATCACAAATTAAGCTTCTTTTGAAGCATTTTTCCAACATTTGTATTACATACTCCCTCCGTCCATAATTTATCGTCCCACTTTCCTTTTTGGGTAGGTTATTATTTATTGCCCCATTCTCTCACTTTCCTTTTTCATCCTACCTTTTTTACCCAACTATTCTTGTTAGTCTATCTTATTTACCAAAATACCATTGAATTAAACTTTCAATAGTACACTTATCATCATACCTACATTAATTAATTAATACATTAACCATTAATTGTGGCCCACCATCATTTCTTTAACATTATATACATTTTTCTTATTTTCTGTGCATAATGGTGTGGGGCGATAAATTATGGACGGAGGGAGTATAATTTTATCACATTTAAGAATTGTATTACATTTTATTTACAGTAATCTAATGTATTTTTATACATTAGTACTAAAATACATTATATACATTTTATAATGACAGAGGTATACATAAAATTGTATACTACGATTGACAGAGCTAACATCGACAGTAAAATTGTATTCACATTTTATCACATTATACATAAAATTGATACTACGATTTTATTTTTCAAAAAAGAAAGTATATAATATACGTATTATTAAAATATAAAGTGAGGATTATAAGATTTTTTTTCGGTTAAAATTATGCATATGGTCTCTTCTTAAGAGAAAAAGATTTGTACTCCGTATAAGACAACTAATTAAGTAATTAAAAATTGATTAATGTAACTAACTTTTATATGAAAGGTCTTACATTAACATTAATGTGAGGCGGTCTCATTTGAGAATTTGTGTTTAGTCTTATACTAACGAATTCTTTTTGGTTGAATTAAGGACCTTTCATCCTTCCAAAATTCTTATATTGTACCGTTGTACGTGCTCCGTATTTAAAGTAATTTATATGGGTGTAGATCTTACAATATTTAGAGTATTTTTAGAAGTTAGTGATATAAATTTCAGAAATTTTTAGTATCTATTAAAAAAATCGCTTCACGTCTAACCATGACAAATTTGTCGACATCAGTTTAGCCCTAGATAGTTTCGATTCTTAGATCCGCCCCTGTCAGTAATACGTAAAATAAAGATGAGAATCATTTAAAAGATATAGTAAATATTAATTTATTTGAAATATTTTTAATTAAATAATTAATAATTAATAATAAATGGTAAATTACATATCTACCCTTTTGAGTTTGACACAAAATCAAAAAAAAGATTCTCAATATTTTTTTTTAAAATTTATTCTGGTGGCGCCGAGATTCGCCGCCACCCAGTGACGCCCTATCACTATCAAGTATATACTACTCCAAGTAATATTAATGCTTTGACTAAAAAACCTACTCCGTACTACTCGTATGTAATACTTATTCACATCAATTCAATTCTTTACCTAGGTCCACCATTTTTTCTCACAAAAGTGATCTCCACGAAAAGAATTGAATGGACGGTAGGGAGTATAAATTTAATTTATCAATTATTATTGTATATTTGTATGAAACGATCTCACGTAAATTGTTAATTAAACGATTCATTTATATAAAATGGCCATTTGTTTATAAATAATAAATTAAGCATCTTTTCATAGAACTTGACAGTTTCACGCGCGATATACCGTATTAGGTCATGTCCTTTTGAGCTGAAGTAGGCTTAACTGAACCAAATTGAGTTAATGAACTGAACTGAATTTGACTGAAATATTGAAACAAAATGAGGCTCCTAATTTGAATTGAATTGAACTGAAGTTGAAAAGAACATGACCGTACTCTATAATTTGTTGAAATTTATATTAGCAAATGATAACATGATAACCCTTTACCTAGCTAAACGACTGTCCACATAGCACCTCAGATCAATCTAAGATTTATAAACAACTAGTACTATGATAGTATATACGAACATGCATGATGCTTTATGCTTAGCTTCCCACCAATCTAATTAATTAAGGTCATTAGTTAAAGTCAAATGATTCATTATTAAGGTAGTATTGGTCAATTTAGACAACACTTAAATTTATATTCATTTGATGTAGTTAGTACAGAAGAGCCGTCTTGGATGTCAAACCGTCTTATTCTATAATTTATGATCAAGAAGATGAACAAATTAAAATACTCAACACTCAATAATGTAGCACAAATGTATGTATATATGTAGGGGTGATGGTAATATGAAATTATTAAGAATGTTGATAGATTCTCTATATATAACTTGGATTAATATTCATATAACTAACATTATCAATCTTTTTAATTGAGTTTAATTTCTTTGCATGTTGAAGAAGATGAAAAATATTATCCCACTAATCAAATTATTGGTCACATTATTATGTGTAGTAGTATTCATCTTCTTAATGTTTAGCTTCATGCCACCATCCTCCTTTGCTACTTCGCCTCAAGGTACATATACTCTTTTCTATTAGGGTTTCACCAAAACTTTGTATTCCTTCCAATTTAATTAGTTATTTTTTAAAAAAAAAAATTACAAAATATTCTTTATTAGTACATTATATGTTTTATTATTTAGATTACTATATAGAAAATTATATTAACGATACGATAAACTAAAATGATGATTGAAACCCGATAGTTAATTTATACAGTACTCCGTACTATATACCTTTATAGTCGCTACCTAATAGCAAATGAATGAAATACACAAATTATAGAGCAAAATTGTCTCACGCCTGAGACGATCCTGTTTGGTATACAAAGGGATCGTTTTACAGCTTGTAATTGCCTGACACAATAACCCTTGAATTAAATATTATTATGCATGTCTTCATTTATACTTTTGGATATTGCATAATTATATGATGGTAAATAAGATAATGTTATTGGTTGAAAAGATGGGATGCAATTAGAAGAAGCAACAAAAACCTCAAGTGATGAGAATGAGGTATTGTTAATAACAAGAAGAATGCTAGTAGTTCATCACCAAACACACCACAAAGTACACAAAGGGAAGAGAAAAGAAGCTCATCAAAGGATGCCTCCACCACCAAGACCTAACATCTCTAACCACAACCACGACTCGCCACCTAGAGACGATGCACCACCCCCTCCCTTTAGTTTCTGGCCGTCTCCTTCGGATCGACCCCCCACCAGTGGCTGTTGTCCCTCGTGTCCTTAATTTTGGGATAATGTCACTAGAGAACGAATCTCTTCTGCCACTCAATTTTGTGAGAGCATGTCTTTGCATTATCTTAATTAATCTTACACTCGATCACAATTAAAATTGTGTGGCAGAAGGATTTTTTAATGGTGCTAGCTAGCTAGTACTACTTCCCTAAAATTTTATGTATAAGAGTGCTTTACAATATATAAGAGTGCTTTCAATTCGTTTTAAACCCGTGATATGATCTCATTTTGGTGTTAATGGTTAGTTTTGATCATTAATCTCCTCGAGTACATTATATATTTATATGTATGTAAGTCGTTGATCTAATGACAAATTTGTCGTGGTTGATTTCTCGGTATATATATGTTGTAATTTTGGCAACGAAATGCAATGAGCTTAGAATTCTTAAACGTGGACAGTTCATTTTTATATATTGATTTTTTAAAAAAAAATTATCTAGAATTAGAACACGCATTCCCTCACCCTCACGTGTTTTTTATAAGGATCATCATTTTGACAACCATTACATGTGAACGTGATCGAGAATGACGCTACTGAAATTCGATACCACCTGATATGGATATCTCTTATTCAACAAAAATTGGGAAAGTTGTGTTCAATTCCCTATTCACTAAAACAAAAACCAAGGGACATTAAAGACTTTTCAACTTTCCCACCAAATGCTTCTCTCAATTGTGGAAATTGGGCTTCCCAAAAAAACAAATTCTTTTAAGCTTTTAAGGCCCAATTTAATGAATCACTTGATAGAAGTCATAATCATATATTACAATTTTTTATTTAAAAAATGGATCCAATGATATAATAATTTTTTTTCAATTTTTTCTGTTTTGTAACTTACGATATTAAAGTTAATAATATTTTGAATAATTTTTTAATGACACATCATCGAACCAACGGGTCAAACCGAATTTTGATACTAAATTAATGGATCATTTCGAGTTTGTACTAAATGGATACGGGTAAAACATTTAGGGTCAAAATTAACTAGAACTATATTCTAATTTAAAAATTCTCTATTTAATCATAATCCATTAAAATTTTGAAATAAATTAATTTATGAAAATTATTTTACTAAACGCTAAATATAGAAAGTACTGTGTAGTCTTTTCAAATATAGATACAAGTATAATTATCCCGTTAATATGATAAGAAAATAACGTCGAATATGATCTAAAACTAGAATAAATAAATAAATAATTTGGAGCTAAAATGAGTAAAGAGTAAGACATCCAATATTATTTTTTTACTTATATTCTTATCCTGTTATGTTTACGTGATAAATTCGATGCGATTTGATCCATTTGTTCGCTATACTTCTTAAAGAATATGAGTATTATTTTATTGATGACATATAAAATCAAAATAATAGTGGGAACAATATATTTACTCCGTATGACTAAACAAATTACGAGCACTAATTTAATACTTTCTTCATCATAATAGAATCTTACCTTTTTTTTTTATACTGAAAGACAAGACAGTGAGAGGAAAATTGCTTTTATGGTTAAAAATAAAATGTACTCTGTAATTAGTAAAGTTCACCCAAAACAGAAACGTAAACTTTTAACGGAAACACTATAAAAGAAAAGTGTAACTATTAACTTAGACACATATTATTTTGTCATGTTACTAAACTTTTTGTATACACAAACATTAATTATAAAACCGTGCGCAGGCACGGGTTTTGAACTAGTAAAGGACTAAGTCAAAATTGTCGAGCTATAATAATTACACAAAAAAAACCTACAAAAGCTTGAAATTAGTGATAAACTCTCTTAATAATAATAACTCTACTTCACTTCATTCTCTAAATTCCTGCCTTCAAAAAACATGGAAAATGTATTCTTATCCAAATTAGTGGTATTTACTTTAGTAATAACTAGTGTGTTACCCGTGAAAAATTTCACGGGTTGTCCACCCTTATTTATACAGAGAGTAAAGTGAAGTATACACTTATTTTAGATTATTCGTTAAGAGATTGAAAGTTAGTTTATGGGTTTATTGGTGGACGAAAATACGAAAAACTGAAAACAATCGACCCGAAGACGGTATTTATATGCCAACGATGAAAAATTGAGTTATATAAATGCAATTAATATGCGTTAATAACCCATAAATGCGACAATAACGCGTATTTGACCCGCACCCCGTCTCAAAATCCGTATAAACGAAATCCTTATAGTTAATATTTCTAACATGCGTTAGTAAACCGTTTCTCACGAAATCCCTTTAAACCCAGCCCGTAATCCGTATTTGACCTGAAAGCAAACCAAAACCGTATAAATGTAATTTCATGTAACTCGTATTTGACCCAAAGACGGTATGTACTTATATGTCAAGGATGAAGATTTGGGTTATATAAATGTAATTTCATGTTTTCAAGGGTTCAAATCTCAATCAAAAATTAGATTGTTTTTCTAGATAATTTCATATTGTTTTTTTTTCCAAATGCCTCATTTATTAGTTTTGCGTAAATCCAACTCGTATAATTAATGTTTTTAATGTGCGTTAATAAATCGTTTTGACCCGAAATCCCTTTAAACCCGACTCGTATAAGTAATGTGATTAATATGTGTTAATAACGCGTAAATGCGATAATAACACGTATTTGACCCGAACCCCATCTCAAAATCCATATAAACCCGACCCTTTTAGTTAATATTTTAACATGCGTTAATAAATCCGTATAATTAATGTTGAAAATGTTTTTAACCCGTATTTGACCTGAAAGCAAACCAAAACCGTATAAATGCAATTTCATGTAACATATTGTTACATGAAATAATTAGGCATCACCATACCTAATTTGACAATTTCTAGATAAAATCATATTGTTTTTTTTTTCAAATGCCTCATTTATTAGTTTTACGTAAATCCAACTTGTATAATTAATGTTTTTAATGTGTGATAATAAACCGTTTTGACCCGAAATTTCTTTAATCTCGACTCGTATAAGTGATGTGATTAATATGCGTTAATAACCCGTAAATGCGATAATAACGAATATATAAAATAAAAGATGTACATTTGTCATTAACGATGTCATTAACCCGTTAAAGATGTACAAATTGTGGGAAAAAAAATGTTACAACGATTTCTAAAATTAACTTTAACTATAATTTAGTAATAAATTAACAGCAATGAGAAATCAAGTAAATTTCAATCTTTTGAGCAATTCTTTCTTCGAATTAAATCTTTACTTTCATTCCTCTTCTTACCTTAAGATAAAATACATCAAAAAGAAAAACAATATCAGAAAATATCACATGTAGATATTCAAAATCAAAAATCACAATATTATAACTATAAGCGAAATTAGAAATTAGAAATCGTAATCAGAAAACAATATTAAAAAATAACACAGGTAGATATTAAAAATCAGAAATCACAATATTATAACTGTAACCGAAAATTAGAGAACAATATTAAAAAATAACACAATATAATAACTATAATCGAAAGTAGAAATAATCATAATTGAAAAGTCATAATCTTTTATAAAAGTTCATATAACCATCGTTTGAAAATATATCACCCAAAAATAATAAATAAGTTTTCAAATAGTTATAACAAAATTACTTACTTTAATTCCTAAAATACCTCTATTAAATTCATAGTATCTTCGTTCATCATCACATTTGAAAAAACGCCCTTCATCAAAATTAACATCACCGTCTATCTTCATCATATCCTGAATTAGAACGTACAAAACGAACATTATTATACACATTAAAAATGGAAATAAAATTAACTGAATTAGTTTTTGAATTTTTTGAATAAAAATTCACTAAACAATAGCTAATTGAAGACTAATTTTGAATAAATCTGCAAATTTTGACATTCAATAGCATCAATTCACGAAAAACTGAAAATCCGTACATCTTAAAAATCTTGAAATTTTTACCCTATTTTCTTTAAAATAAAAATAAAATCACAATAAAATAATAATAATTACCAATTAGATGACGATGCTTTGTTTTTTTGTTGATCTCATCTCCCTTCTTCTACCTGAAAATCCACGAAATAAATTGAAAAAAAAAAAACAGATTTTTTTAAAATGAATTGACCATTATATTTCAATTGCTACGTACGTCACACATATTGAAATAGAGAGCGATAAATTAAGATATGAAAACAGAGAACGAAGAGAAAACAACTGGGGGAGAACAGAGGATATCAGGAATGGTGGCAGGCAGAAATGGAAAATCATCAAACCTGCTCAACATAATATATAGAGGATTCTAGGAAGTGACTGAGGAAGGTGAATGCAGACGATGAGACGCCCATAAATTGTATCACCATTTCCGGAGAAGAATGCTGACGGCAATCGAGGAGGCATGAATAAGTATTTTGAATCAATAACTGGGGGATTAATCGATGATGAAGAAGGAAAAACAACTCATTAATTTTCCTAATTACCGATGAATGTGATTAATGATACTCGCAACATTTAATGACCCGGGTTGTTGGATTGAGGTGGTTGGGATTTGATTGCAATTGTTGAATTGAAATTGGGTATAGGAATTAGAATTGAAATGTAATTGATGAATTGATTGATCAGTAAATGAGGAATGGGGAAGACGAAGAGGCGGGTTGTTGATGGATTAAGGGAGAACTGTGAAAGGTAGTATATTTTGTTTGTACTATTTTCTCACAATCAGCAAAGTGGCCCAGTGGCGCGGTAAGTTGGGAATTGTCTCAAAGGTCGCGGGTTCGAAACCTGTTGTCTCAAAAAGTGGGAAGTGGTTTCTGTATTAATATATAGAAGATGATATGCATTTGGACCGGCTTTGCGACTCCATCGTCACTAGCTTCAGTAATTATTTTGCAACACGGTCTCAAATCACATTATAAAACGGTTTTTGTATATAAAAAAATCACTTAATAATTGTTGTTTTACCGAAATGGATAACCCTAATTTGTGAACAAAGAATGATCAAACCTGATTTTTTTTTGGCCAAAATGGCCTTGACCGAGGCTGGGCCAGTGGGCCACCCCGCACCGGGCGGTCAAGTATCCAGGTCTATCATCTACTCCGTATTAATTAAGGTGATACTCCATAGTACATTAGATCAGTTGGTCTTCCATGTGACGAGTATATTCGTCGTAACGTTAATATTGATCGCATATACCCAACTAGGAAGAAAATGTCAAAAATCTTTTCCTACACCGTAGCCACATGAATTTGTCTTATCCCACATATTTCGGTTGTCATAAGCTTAAGACGGATATTTCCATTACAAACAAGAATTTGTCACGTTAGATTCGCATGAACGGTTTGAAGGAGTTATGTCCCCTGTCCTACGGATTAACCCGCTTAAGTATGTATCCGATATGCCTTGCTAGAGGTCGATGTCGGGTTGACATGTAAATTGGTTACGTGTCTGGTAGTCTTAAGTGGGCCGGTCACACACAATGTGTACGAGATATTTTTAATATATATCGATATATTAAATATATCGGGTCAGTGGAAATACGGACCCAGCTGCGTTGTCAGGGTATGGTAATGAAAGTTATACTAATAATCTTATTATAGGAGATGAACCAATATATGGAATAAAGAGTATTGACTCATAATATATTCGTCTTATAAAGAGTTATAGATATATAAAGAGAAGTTGTGAGACGGTCTCACGTACCTTTATACGTTTGGGTGCTTTATTCTATCCGTGGAGATTATTTATTCTGTCCGTGGAGATTATTTATTCTTGTCCGTGAAGATTATTTATTCCGTCCGTGGAGATTATATATATTTTTGGGTTTATTATACTTCTTATTAATACGCTGTTCCGGGCTGCAAATAAGGTATAATTGTTATCCTCTTCTTTTGTCTTTTGTCTACAGTGATATCAGAGTCTCTGTTATTAGTATTAATCAAATCGACTTGAATCCATGGCTCATAATTGATTATGAGGAATTCAATCCGCGTATTAATTTGATTTTATCTAATCGATGTCCGTAATTATGTCTGTATGTTGCGGTGTACCGTAAGTATGATTCTTTAATTTAATCCTCACATAATTGTTGTTGCTGGCAAATTGTTACTTATTAGATCGAGCACGTAGTAAAAAAAAAAAATCTTTCCACGTGGTGTTTGAAATTTGGTTTATATTACTAGGGTTGCTTTGCATGTTGGCTGATTATCAGAGTTTTTATTTTTACCTTAGTAAAACGGTTGTTTGTTTGTTTGTTTTCTCACCTTTAGATGAAGGTGTTGGTTTACGGAGTAGAAAATTAAGGGTGGTGCCGGTGGATGGTGGTACACCCTACTATCCCAAGAGACGTCTCGGACGCAAACGGTTGTCCCAAAATGACTCTCCTTACGCCACTTCCTATCCAACTGGACCTTACCCGCCATGTTGTTAAACGATCGTGTTTTCGATAAATCTCATGTAACCTTTAGGAATTTCGCTTTAAAGTCTAAACTCACTTTGGTTTAATTTACCATGTGATTCCATGTAACGTTATTATGTACGGAGTATGTCCATATACCTCATGGTATTGTAGATATTGCTGAAATATCGACATATCTTAGTACAAGGTAATAATTATGGAAATATATTATTAGTGATATTATAAGATGTACCAAAGATGTCTTAGCCTAGTGGTTAAGGCTAGGTGCTCTGGGACAACAAGTCTCAGGTTCCCTATATTGTATTGCGACTAAGTGCGCTCTTCGTTGAACAAAAAAAATATATGTGCGACGGGTACAACCTAAGGTTTCGCGGGGTTTCATCATTTGTGAGATCATGAGAATATGAAATGCTATATACGGAGTATTTTGTATTGTCTTCGATAATAATACGAGTATTACTCGTGCTTTTACATTAATTAATCATCTCTTTTAAAATCAGGGGCGGATACGGCCTATGGCTGTATGGGCTATAGGCCTATAGCCCAAGTAAGATTTCAGTATATAGGAAATTTATGTAACAAACTAAACAAGTAAGATATGTTGCAGAGGTGGTAAGGTAGGTAGTTGTTTGTTGTGATGGTCATGGGTTCAAGCCACCATCATCCTCCTATTTGTACTATTATGGTGCAACTTTATTTAAATGATCATTAATCACAATTTTGCTTTAAATGTCCTGCAAAATATTTAAAGAAAACATAAGTGAAGTACTTTAGTGTCAAAGTAAATCGCCTGCGAAAAATTTAGAGAAAACATAACTAAACTACTTTAGTGTCAAAGTAATCCGACTACCACTTAACCCTAAAAATAAGCCCAATTAAACCACACAATGCAACAAATTGACAAAAATTCAACTGAAATAAAGAAAATTACCATAAATTTACAGTTCGGAAGCATAATCATCGAATTCGTATGTTCTGAATAGCTGAAGTGGAATAGCTCCAAAGTGCCAGGATTTGAAGTGTACCAAAAGTGGATTGTAACTGAAATAGTTCCAAATTTACAACATTCAAGTGAAATGGCAGAAGGTGTTCGATATTAAGGCTTATTAAGAAATTAATTATCAAAAACAACTTCAAAAAAAATTAAGCTAATTAACATAGTCTAATTGAAATTAAAAAATATATATAAAAATAAATAAATGACAAATACTTCATTATTTTTGTGATTCATAATTTACCCAATTAAGGTGATTTCACCACAAATAGAGCTACCTAGCCTTTAACTTTCCCCAATACAGTTATGTAGTAACAAAATTGTTCTATGATTGTATATTCCTTAAATTCAATTCAACCTTAAATCTAAAAGGCCCTGTATTTGTATAATCACATAGAAAAAATATCAATGATATGCATAAACTTAAGAGATCGATAGACAAATCTAACAACAATCATAGTAAAACAACAAAAGCGATAATAATTACAGACACCGAGTACATAAAATAGGAATCCATAAACTTACTTTTGGACGCTATAAATTTTTTCGAGCTCTCGAGAAATATGCAATTGCAGATGATATTATGAAAGTAATTGATAATTGATGGGAGTTTCGATTGATGAAGAAATAAGGAATAATAGAGGAAGTATGACGGTTTCCAATTGTATTTCGAGTAAGCAATGGAAAATATGAAGGCACACAATGAAAAGAAGCAAAATCAATGGGCAAGATTATTTGGGCAGTCAAGTAAGATTACTCCTTGCTCATTTTTCATAGTTTCTCCAAGGATTTTTCAAAGTTTGTCTCATAATTTTCATTCAATAAAATGTAAGCTAGTTTTTATCATGACAGTCATTCATCTTATAAAAACATCCAACCGAGATCTTTGCCAAAGACCTTGCATTAATTGATCATGAAATTAGTTCAAGAAATCAGTTTCATAAGATGAGATTACCTTAGATGTTAATGCAAATTCCAAGAGTTGCTACATAGAAATAGAACTTAAGAAGCAATGCCATATAGCCTATCGAAGGAGCTTGATCCCACTGAAGGATCCATATTTTTCTTCTAAAGTAACTTTTTTTTGCCTTTCTTCTGTAAATAGAAATCCACAGGTAAGAGGATTTAATGATACCAAAAACGCATGAACAAAGTAGGCAAAAATTTACATGCACCAAGTTGATACAAAAACTTAATTAAAGCACTCGTTTGAACAAACAAAACAACAAATCGACCAAAACTGCCAAGAAAAGAAACAAAATTACATGAAAATTCCAATTCCGAAGTACAATCATCGAATTCGTCAGTTACCACATGTAGAATTCAACGTAATATACCTAAACTGAAATCGTTCTGCTATTCATCCTCTTCTTACCATTACCATTCCCAAAACCGATCATCTTCGGCAGGAGAAGACCGTGTCTTCACTATTTTGGCAAGCTGATGTTGTTACTCCTCCTCCTCATAACTTCACCTTGTTCTGCAACGGCCCTGTACTTGATTCAGATCTTACACTTCTAGTTGATCCTTTCAAGCATAGTTCATTCATAGAAGTCAATGACCCTCAAACATGAGACGATCTATTATCAGCTAAAAATTGAAAGAACGAAGCTAACACGTATCAAACATATCAGCATGCACCCATGTCGTATATATGAAACTGATGGTGACAAAGGCCTAAACTACACCAAGCAAAAACACCGGATATAATAATAACTAAATAATCGGCCGATATGTCTTCTTCCTTCTTCAAAAGCCCAATTTTTTTTCGTAAAACCTAAACTCTCATTAGGATGGTGTGTGGATTTAATAACCAACGCATGTCTTTTCTATAATAGTCAAGCTACCCACTCTCTCAATGTCTATCATCAACCTATCTCAAAACCTCAACTTTGTGAACCTTATTCACAAATTTATTCATTCAATTATTAATACGCATGCCCTATATGAAAGCCTGAAAGGTACCGTACCATGATATGCTTTTACTTTCGTATATGACATCAGATTAGATTCGGTCTACTTTCACTTTGAAAATCAATCAATTTAATAATTAAATCACATAACCAAAATAAAAGTATTAATGATTGAATGAGGGGCAAACAAAATAATCATATATACCTCCTGGAAAAACAATACTCCGTATATATCAGTTAGATGTTCTCCGCAACATTACCGTCTTGAAGAGAAATAGCTTTGAAGGTGTTGGTGAATTTGGGCAATTTCATGAGATGTTGAACTGACCATGAAATTTTTAGTTTTGTAGAAATGGCAATCTTGTGCGATTAAGAATGGAGATGAAGAGAGTTCTTTTGACAGAGAACATGGGTAGTTTTGGAGTAAACTTACAATGGTAGTTTTCTTAACATAACTGATCATCAGTTTCCTGGGTTTGTTCACACAAAAGAACTCTCTCGAAAAAAAAAAATGTTTTACTTGCCACATCTGTGCCACGTCAACGACACATAAGATGCTGAGGTGGATCAATTTGAGGGCTTCAAATGTTTCTACTTTAATATATAAAGGATACCGAAAATTGTTTGCATTTGAGATTTTGAACTAAGTAATTGTAGAAAACTAGTATAGCCCCGTGCAATACTGCACGTGATACATAGATCGGGTACTTATTACTCCGTGGTAGATATTACTTACTTTAAAAAAAATTGAAATTACATTTTTCCCATAAAATGTATCATAATCTTTCGATTGAAGTTAAACCGTAAACCTAATTAAAAGATTACCAGTTAGTGATTTTTTTACCACGAAGTGAATGAATACGTTTAATATTTTTTTTAAAAATATATTCGTATGTACTAATTGAAAGTTATTTTTGTCATAAAACTCACAATCATTATCGTTAGAAAATTTAGCAATATATAACTTCGATATTTATTTCGAATGTATTGTATTTAAAATAAAAAATTGTCACATTGATTTTCTTTTGTACGACTCTTCATCTACACATGCAAGGATTAATAATTTTTACAAATTATAACGATTTGCAATTCATTTTAAGGAATTAAGATTGGTATAAACACTTATAGAAATTACGATCAAAAGTTTCTTATTTAATGTGAGCATATAAATTTATATAACATTTTATTTATACTTGCCATATTTATTTGGCAATGGTAATGGGCCGGGCGAGAAAATTTTAATCCTAATGCTGACACGTCAGCGCATTTATAGTGTCACCTATCCTCTTAGTAAAAGAGAGATTCATCATATTGGATCAATTAGAATCAATTAGTATCAATCATCAATTAAAAAATATATATTCCTTTAGATAATGTCATATTTGCCTTATTTTTCAAAAATAAGGGTGTCTTATATTATGCAATTTCATAAAGTATGCATGAATATTACATAAAAAATGTCATACTTTTTGCTTATTATTCAAATTGCACAAATTTATTCATTCAAGCTTATGTGCAATCAATAGAATGTTGCTTATTTACTACATTAAAATTTACTAAAAAATTTACATACAAATGTTCCTTATTCATGGTTATTTCAAATTATCAACTAACGATTATACAATATTTTTTTTAATATCCATAATAGGTAAATTTTTGTGGAAAAAATTGGCTAGTTAATATTATGTTGTTATATAGAAGGATTGAATATATTTTCCATTTTTGAGGATTACATATATAGTTAGAATTAAAATTTTGGGCCAACTAAAGTGAGTTTTATGGGTTATATTGGTGAGCTTCATAAGAAGTTGTTATACTGGTACTGGGGTAAAAATTAGAGTTAAGGCCCATTTTTAAGTTTTAGAAGTGAGCGGGAAAAAGGATGAAGGAGAGGCTGCCACATCAGCATATTTCTAACATTTCCTATCCTTTTAGTTAGGGGGATGTTAGTATTAAAAAAAAATTGACACTACGATTTTATTTTTCAAAAAAGAAAGTATATAATATACGTATTATTAAAATATAAAGTGAGGATTATAAGATTTTTTTTTCGGTTAAAATTATGCATATGGTCTCTTCTTAAGAGAAAAAGATTTATACTCCGTATAAGACAACTAATTAAATAATTAAAAATTGATTAATGTAACTAACTTTTATATGGAAGGTCTCATTTGAGAATTTGTGCTTAGTCTTATACTAACGATTTTTTTTTTTGAAGTGCAGATCAATTTCATTAATAATAAATGATACGGCATCTACAAGCGATATCAAATTGAACTGAATACATATTTGTAAAAAAATAAATAAAGAGCAACACGCTTCTGCATTACCTTCTATATATCTCTGTTGATTGACACAACCTTTTGCGATGATATAGTCTTCAAAAGGATGAACTTTCTCAATTTTGACAAATAGTAGACCGAGATCTGATCTCAATTATATCACCATACGTCGAAATTTCATTGCTCCCATGATCTTGCACATCATTCTTGAACCTCTCCAAAGAGAGAACAAACCCACAAAAATATGGGAACAAACTCATCAATTGATGGGACAAATCTCCAAAAAGGAGAGACAAGAGTTATTATAATCTAAATAAATTATTAAAAATTAAATATAAAGATTAAAATTTGGGGCTTACCACTACCGGAATCGGTAGATGGCAGCCCTGAGTAAGGATTTTTTTTTTAGGGTTTGGAGGGGAGCGGAGGGTAGGGAGGCGGGAGGAGGAGAGGGTTCTTTTTTTATACTAACGAATTCTTTTTGGTTGAATTAAGGAACTTTCATCCTTAAATTGTACCGTTGTACGTACTCCGTATTTAAAGTATTTTATATGAGTGTAGATCTTGCAATATTTAGAGTATTTTTTGGAAGTTAATGATATAAATTTCAGAAATTTTTAATATTTATTAAAAAAGTTGCTTCACGCCTAATCATGACAAATTTGTCGACATCAGTTTAACCCTAAATAGTCTTGATTCCTAGATCCGTCCCTTTTCAAAATGGTAGAAATTCAAATATGTGTATCGTCGTCTAATTTTTACTCTCTTCGATCAACTACACATCTAACATTATTTATACGGTGTACGAGTAATATTTTGCACATATTTCAAAGTTTTAAAATGTAGGGGGCTGATGGTTGGCCCGTGAGCCCAGCCGACCCATCAACCTGACGAAGTCAAGGTCAAACTAGCTAACACGCACTCCAAGCATATACTAATATTAATGCCTTGACTAAAAAATATACTCCGTAATAGAGTACAAATTTAATTTATCAATTGTTATTGTGTATTGGTAAGAAACGATCTCACGTACATTGTTAATTAAACGAGTCATTTGTATAAAATAATCATTTGTTTGTAAATAATAAATGAAACATTTTTTCATAGAATTTGTTATTTTCTTTCACGCGTGATATATCGTCTTAGATCATGTTCTTTTGGACTTAAATAGACTGAACTGAACTAAATTGAACTAATGAACTGCACTAAATTTGACTGAAATATTGAAACAAAAAATTGAGGCTCCTAGTCTGAATTGAACTGAACTGAAGTTGAAAATAACCTCAACTTTGAGAAATTTATATTAGCAAATGATAATCCTTTACCTAGCTAAACGACTGTCCACATAGCAACTCAGATCAATCTAAGATTTATAAACAACTAGTACTATGATAATATGATATAGAAGCTTCCTACCAATCTAATTACTTAAGGTCATTAGTTAAAGTCAAATGATTCATTATTAGGGTATTATTGGTCAATTTAGACAACACTTCAATTTATATTCATTCGATGTAAGTAGTACAGAAAAGCTGTCTTGAATATCAGATCGTCTTATTCTATAATTTATAATCATAAAAATGAACAAATAAATACTCAACACTCAATAATGTAGCACAAATGTATGTATAATGAAGGGGTGATCGAATTATTAAGAATGTTGATAGATTCTCTATATATATATAACTTGGATTGGTATTCATATAACTAACTAACATTATCAATCTTTTTAATTGAGTTTAATTTCTTTAATTTGCAAGTTTTTGGATGTTGAAGATGATGAAAAATATTATCCCACTAATCAAATTATTGGTCACTTTATTATGTGTAGTAGTATTCATCTTCTTAATGTTTAGCTTCATGCCACCATCCTCCTTTTCTACTTCTCCTCAAGGTACATACACTCTCTTCTATTAGGGTTTCATCAATTAATTAGTTATTTTTTTTAAAAAATTACAAAAAATTGTTTATTAGTACATTATAAGTATGTTTTGTCATTAAGGTTACTATATAGAAAATTATCTTAACGGTACGATAAATTAAAATGATGATTGAAACCCAATAATTAATTTATACTCCACTATATACCTTTATAGTCGCTACCTAATAACAAATGAATGAAATACACAAATTATAGAGCAAAATTGTCTCACGCATGAGACAATCCTATCCGGTAAACAACTAATTCATTTATTATTAATTGATAAATATATTATTATGCATGTCTTCATTTATACTTTTGGATATTGCATAATTATATGATGGTAATTTTTTTTTTTGGTATGATAATGTTATTGGTTGAAAAGATGGGATGCAATTATTAGAAGAAGCAACAAAAAGCTCAAGTGATGAGAATGAGGTATTGTTAATAAGCAAGGCAATAATAAGAAGAAGAATGCTAGTAGTTCATCATCAAACACATGACAAAGTACACAAAAAAGTGCACAAAGGAAAGAGAAATCAAGCTAAAAGGATGCCTCCACCACCAAGACCTGACATCTCTAACCACAACCGTGACTGGCCACCTGGAGACGATGCACCACCCCCTCCCTTTAGTTTCTGGCCGTCTCCTTCAGATCGACCCCCCACCAGTGGCCCCAGCTCGGGTTGTCCCTCGTGTCCTTAATGTCACTAGAGAATCTCTCCTGAATGCCACTCAATTTTTTGAGATCGAGCATATCACATGTTTGCATTATCTTAATTAATCTTACACTCGATCACTAAATTGTGTGGCAGAAGGATTTTCGAATGGTGCTAGCTAATACTACGAGTATTATATTTCCCTAAAATTTTATGTATATGTCGTTCTCACTTTACAATATATCACACCGCTTTCAATTCGTTATAAACCCGTGATATGATCTCATTTTGGTGTTAATGGTTAGTTTTGATCATTAATCTCCTCGAGTACTACATTATATATTTACGAAATTACTTTTCCTAACGAGGTTTTACTCAATCCTAACGATATTTTACCGTTTTAACCCTCCCATTTCACCATCAAAAAATTAGGTCTCTCTAAATAAATCACAAAATTCAACCACCCATAAACCACCACAAACATCAAAACTGTCCGGGGTTGGTGGCTAAGGTGGCTCGAGTTGCCGGCACTGAGGTCGAGTCAACAGGGGCTAGGGTCGGCGGCGGGTTAGTTTGGTGGGGCTAGGGTCGGCGGCGGGTTAGTTTGGTGGGGTTGGGTCGATGCCGGTGTGAGACGAGTAGTGTTTGGGTGGTAGGTGGTGGAGGAATGGGTGGGGTTCAGGTGGGAGTCGGTGTCGGGGGTGGGCGGATGGGGTGGGGTGGTTGGTGGAGGGGTTCGGGTGGGAGTCGGTGTCGGGGGTGGGCGGATGGGGTGGGGTGGTTGGTGGTGGGGTAGGGGGAGAGAGCACTCTCGTAAGTTTTTTTTTTTAAAAAAAAATATTTTATTTATTTAAATTTCCCTTTTTTCTTTTGTTATTTGTTTTTTTTTTTTGTTAATTTTTTTTCAACGTTATGTAAATCCTAAAAATTAATTAAACAATAATAATACGATTAAAAAAATAATTTGGTAAATAAATAACGATTGTGCATATCAGTAATTGATTAGAAGTCATAATCGAATTCGGGAGAGATTGATTATCTAAATTGATGGAGTAAGACGAAAGAAGCGAACTTGAATCTCAATGTAAAAGGTAAACTTTATATCGGGGTATAATTGGAAAAATTTAGAAAAATTCGTTAGGATTGAGTAAAGGCTCGTTAGGAAAAAGCACGACCCTATATTTATATGTAAGTCGATGATCTATTTCTCGGTATATATATGTTGTAATTTTGGCAACGAAAAGTAACTAGCTCAGAATTTTTAAACGTGGACAGTTCATTTATATATTGAATTTTTAAAAAATTATCTAGAATTAGAACACGCATTCCCACACCCTCACGTGTTTTTTATAAAGATCATCGTTTTGACAATCATTACATGTGAACGTGATCGAGAAGGCGCTACTAAAATTCGATACCACCTGATATCGAAATCTCTTATTCAACGAAAATTGGGAAAGTTGTGTTCAACAAAGGACTAAGTCAAAATTGTCGAGCTATAATAATTACACAAAAACACCCTACAAAAGCTTGAAATTAGTGAGAAACTCTCTTAATAATAATAACTCTACTTCACTTCATTCTCTAAATTCCTGCCTTCAAAAAACATGGAAAATGTATTCTTATCCAAATTAGTGGTATTTACTTTAATAATAATGATATTCGTTTGGACCGGCTTTGCGACTCCATCGTCACTAGCTTCAGGTAAGTTTCAATAGTTATTTTGTAACACGGTCTCAAATCACACCGTAAGACGGTTTTTGTATAAAAAAAATCACTTAATAATTGTCGTTTTATTGAAGTGGATAACCCTAATAATATTTTTCACATCTTTTAAATAGGACGAGTAGTACTAAGGTGTCATGTGTAGGTGGAAAGAGAAAATCTGCCAATCTGAATTTTTATTTTTTTTATTGTAGCAAACAAATTACTTTTCTCGGGCATTTTTCTGCTCATTTTTTATCATCATTTATTCATTTTAGTTGTTTAAATTAATAATTTGATTATTTTCTCGACTCATTTCTTACCCGTCCTTAAAATCTCTATCTTAGAGGAAGCAACATGGCCCCTTAACCGTAAGGTGGGTGACAATCACGTGGAAAAGACGGTTTTTCAAGGAGTCGGGGTAAGAAATAGGAGGTGTCTAAGAAAATTAATTCCGTCAAAGCCGCCACCAACACCACAAGCACAAGCGGGCCATCCCGTGGATGTTCCACCTTCTCCTACGTAGTACCTCTCATTTTATGAAATTCTCGATGCAATTTTTCACAAAACACCCAATATAATTGCTTGCTATTCTATTTTAAGAGCGTGTGCAATAGTGGTTTTACTTCTCGGGGTTATCAACAAGAACTTTATTTATAAAGTTCATTTACTAAATCATAAAGTTTTTTCTTTATTTTAAGAAGTAAGTTCTAGAATAAGAACTTGGTTTGTAAGCATAGTAAAATGTGATGACCAATAATCAATTGATCATTGCATAGAATAATGTGATAGGTATTTAAACTTTGTTCATTTTCCAAGTTCATCTACTGTAGCTAAAAGTTCAAAAAGATTAGACATACAATGGGTGTATGAGGGGGTTTGTACACCACCAGCAAAAAGGTTGCCACGTGTCCATTTTAGAATTTTTTTTTCATTTTAATTTTGTTGATTCCCTCATTAAATACACCGTATTAAATGCATTGATTTATTGTATTAATTATGTTTTGTAATTATTAACTTTTTTTTTTTTTTCAGTTTTTTTAGTATTTCGTATTTTTTTACTTTTACCGTATATGTACGTATATTCTGCTCGTATATTTCTAATCTCTGTATTTGTATTCGCTGTACATGTATTGCTTTATGCTTGTACCTTATGTTTACGTATTTTATATTTGTATGCTGTAAAATGTTGTGTTGTGGAATATTTTTTTTTATATGAATTTGTTTGTACGTTTCAGTTTGTATGTTACGGTAGACAATTTTTTTGTTGATTTACTGTGAACGGGTCAATCGTGTGAGGCAATTTTTTTTTACGGAAAAAATAAAAAAATATGTAATCAGGTTATATAACTAAGTGAATAAATATTACGTACGTACTACAAATTGTGTACTCGTGAAAATTTACTGACGATGTACAATCTCCCCAAAATTCATTTAAAAGTAATTTAAATGTCATTAATTAAAAAAAAAATCTCGTGAGACCGTCCCGACAATTTGAAACGTAATTCGGGGCTTCGAACCAACAAAACAGAAATAAAAAGTAGAAACAAAATCAATTTAAATGTTTACGTATTTTATATTTAATGTTTTAAAATGTTGTGTTGCGTGATATTTCTTTTGTGTAATTTTTTATATGAATTTGTTTCTACGTTTTAGTTTGTATGTTACGGTAGACTATATTTTTGTTGATTTACTGTGAACGGGTCAATCGTGCGAGGCAATTTTTTTTACGGAGAAAATAATAAAATATGTAGTCATGTTATATAACTATGTGAATAAATATTACGTACGTAGTAAAAATTGTGTAGTCGTGTAAATTTACTGACGATATACAATCTCCCCGGAATTCATTAAAAAACAATTTAAATGTCATTAGTAAAAAAAAATTTAATAATTTACGCCTTGTATATTTTTAGGCCAATATTTGTACGCCTTGTATATTTTTCATATGTATTTTTGTATAATTTTGTAGTTTGTAGTTTTGTACGCCTTGATGTTATATGTTTGGTGTAATTTTTTTAAGATTAGTTATACGATATCAATAACATATTATAATAATACGATATGTTTTGTGTAATTTTTCATTTGTTATACGATATTATTAACATATTATAATTTTGTCTTAATATATTACTCCGCATTTTAATGTTAAAAAATAGTTTTAGTAACATTTTGTAGTTTATTTTTATAATATCATTTGTCATTATTTACGCCGCATATTTTACTACGTAATTATCATTACTAACATTTTGTAGTTTATTTTTGCAGCTTACGGATTTATTATATATATTTATTTAAAAAATATTTTGTTTTAATTTTTTACCGATGTAAATACCTTCTACTTAGGTATTTAACCCGTATATTGCACTCGTTTTTCAAACATTAAGTATATAAAGTACAAGTAACGAGACATAGTATTTTCAAATACTAATACGGTACTATCCACATTTCATACGGAGTAGTATAATATAAGTCGCTTTATGGATAAAAAAATTTATAAACCTTTTAATCATTTATTATGATTTTACATTCTCAATAACACTAATGAGTTAATAACAAGAGAAAGGATAATTCAAACACTATGATTGTTTTAAAAAATATAGGAGTATATGTTTCCAAGGATCATTAATTGGACATATTTAAAAAATGGAATAAAAAAATCTCCTAGAATTGGGATTCGATCCCGCGGCCTACACATTACAAGGCTGGCTTTTTACCACTTGACCAAGAGATAATTCCTGTAATTAATTATGCATAAATAGTCTATATTATGAGGCCCTCTTGGCTTTGGGCCGGATGAAAAAATAATAGAAAACTGTCATCATCAAGGCTCAAACACTGGAACTTCAGAAAAATAACCAACCCAACAACCAATTGAACAACAATGTATTACTAAAATAATTTGCACTTCAATTACACTTCACAAACTATCTCGGGCTACGACCCAAGTGTAAAAAAATAGTAAACTTAAGAATTTACAAAATTAAAAAAATTAAAGAAAATTAAAATTAAAGAACAAATACTTTCAACACGTATATATCCGGAATACACCTAATATAGTTATTACACTACTAAAAAAATACCTTACGAAAATATTGTATGTAAAACATCTTAAATTTTTTTTTCTATAAATTTTTTTAAATAAAAATAAAGTGCAAACAAAGTTTACAAAACGTAATAGAGCATAAATAAAAATGTATAAATAATGTATAAATTCACTACAAATATGTATTCGGGTATACATACACAAAAGGTATAAATAAATTATTATACTAAGATGGTATAAATACATAACTATAACATACATATAAAATACAGTTTAATAATACGTAACAAAATATATTTGGGTAAAAAAATACACCAATATAACACTAACGTATAAATACATTTACAATACAACACCGTATAAAAATACACGTATAATATGGTATATAAAAATACATGTATAAAAATAAGAAGTATTAAATTTGAAGTTAATAAAATAACAAAAAAAAAAGTAATTAGGTGAGAAAAGTAGGTGAAAGTTAGGTAGGAAGATCAATTAATAAGGAATCTTTCAAAAAGGTAGATTCTTTAGAGTGCATAGGTGGCATGCATATATTGGTGGTGTACAAACCCACACATACACCCATTGTATCTCTATCACTTGCCTAAGTTCTTAAATGTATGTGTATTGTATTCCGTTACCTATATTTTTTCGTCCCCTCGTGTATTTTAATACGAAGTTCTTCGCATTAATTATTTTTCCACCGCAATTATTTGACTTCAATGTTATATACTCCCTCTCCTTCACTAAGATATTCTACATTTCCTTTTTAAGAAACTTCAATAAGATGTTCCATTTTCTTTTTAGTAAATATTTTGTGGTTCTTATCGCTTGTGACCCCATTTTCTTTTCTCTATCTTCATTTTCCTCCACATATATCTCTTTTCTTAATTTCTTCCCACAATCAAATGTGAAACATGATAGAGAAGCGGAGGGAGTAGTAATTAATTAAAATTTCTAGCAAATTAGAATGATCAAACATGATTTTTTTTGGGCCACCCTATCCAAGGACAGTCTACTTGGGCTCATTTAGAAAAACGCTATATGGATCAATCGGGCCAAAGAAGAGGGAGGCAATCCTTAGGGTTAGGCCTGGGAGATTTGGCCTAGTTCCACAAGAATAGCTTGGTCGTACCCCAATCGACCCACCCCGCACCGGGCGGTCAAGTATCCAGGTCTATCGTCTACTCTGTAAGATGATACTCCGTACATTAGATAGATCAGTTGGTCTTTCTTGTGACGAGTATATTCGTCATAACGTTAATATTGATCACATATACTCAACTAGGAAGAAAATGTCAAAAATCTTTTCCTACACCGCAGTCACATGAATTTGTCTTATCCCACATATTTCGGCTGTCATAAGCTTAAGACGTATATTTCCGTTACAAACAAGAACTTGTCACGTTAGATTCGCATGAACGGTTTTTGTTGTAGCATATTACTAAAAGACGGTACAAAATGCGTGCCTATGGACAATTTTTCATTAATTTTTGTTTATACAAATAGTTTAATGATTTACAAAATTATTCTCGTTTAAGTCTATAATTAACATTTTTCTTTTGGAAATGTCAATTTGGAAATAACTTGTGTGTACTTTTCAATTTGGAAATAAATATACCTGTCAAATTTCGACTTGACTCGTAAAATTGACGACCCATTTTTTTAGGTTCAAGACTTAAGACACTAAAATTTGACCTATGGTCCGTTTGGCTCGAACCCGGAATGATCAGTTACTTTAGGATCAAAACTTGACCCAAATGGGTCGACTTATTGAAATGTTGGCGTCCTATGACAGTTATTACGATATTAGTAAGGAGTATATACTTTGTGAGTATATATCATATTTTAAATAATAACTAGTTTTTGTACCCGTGCATTGGGTTAGTGTAAAAAGATTATGTGAATACTGTTTATTATTCTGGAAATACTAAATGTGGGTGTGAATATAAAATTGGGAAGGAAGGAGAGAAGAGGGAAAAGAAAGAAAAGGAGGAAAGAAGGGGAAACGGATTACATTGTTTTTTCTATCCAAAACTTATTTAGATGGAAAAAAAATTGGCTTGGAAACTTGCTCGCACTGCTCGACTTTCTCTTCTTCAATCACATTTGTAAATGCATATTCATCCTATCTACTCTTTGTCTCAAGTCTAGCTCCTACAATATCAGTTGCTGCATCCACTCGACACCTTGATAAAATTAAGTTGATATAAAACAAATAAAACATGCAAAGATTGAATCCAACTAATCCGTTAAGTCTACCTCACTTGATGAACTATATTATTGTTAGTAAGTTAAATAAATTTAATGAAACTTAAAACATCAATTAGATACTTGTATATTGTAAAATTTAACACGAAAGAACTATAAGGATATCAAAGTGTCAACTCCATCAAAGAGTAAAACATATATAGTTAAGACAAAGGCACCAAATACACGAAAAAGGCTACACTTATACGCGGTGTATGAAAATTTCATACACAGCGAATTATATCGCGTCACGTGTCAACTTTTTGTTAACCTAGAGTAATTAGTTGAAGGTTAGGTTGGTAATTTTACACTTTTAGTTAATTTAGTTAAGTCAACTTTAGAAACTTTTGTAATTTGTTTTTGTATATTTGTTTTCTTGAAATAATTATATGATATTGTTAATACATTTTTGATTCATTTAAAATGTAAAATTAATTAATATTATTACATTTTGTAGTTTTTTAAAATCTTAATCTATTATTCTCTAAATATATAAAAGGTAAATATATTAAAATAAATAATTAATAATTAGAATTTTCGAAAAATAATACTCCATTACAAAACATATTAAAATTTTCGAAACGGTAAATATATTAAAATTTTCGAAAAGATAAATAATATGATTACTAAACATATTAAACATATGATTACTCTATATAAAAGGTAAATATATACGGAGTAAAAGTTAACAAATAAAAGTAATTACAATGTGAACAAATATGGAATATTCTTAATTAATATTTCATTCCACTCCATTCCATTCCATTATACAGTATATTTCTATCCATCTTCTACCTATTTCCGTATAATCTTTTTACGACGTAGACGTATATATGTATATAATAAATATTTTTATATTTTTATATAATAATTTTTTTTTATAATTATAAAAAACGTGAATATATTATGGAAGCTTAATTAAAAAATTTGAAAATTATAAAGTAAATTTTTGGATATACGTTTTTTAATTTTTGACAATTATATTATATATATATATATATATATATCAATTATTAATATACTAAAAAAATCGTATTAAAAAATTTAAATAAAATTTTCATGAATTTACTTTAAAATTTTCGAAAATTTTAATTATTAATTATTTATTTTAATATATTTATCTGTTATTCATATATATAATAATAAATTAAGTTTTTGAAAAACTACAAAATGTAATCATATTAATTAATTTTACATTTTAAATTAATCAAAAATATATTAACAATATCATATACTTATTTCAACGAAATCGAAAAATGCAAAATAAAAACAAAATACAAAAGTTTCTAAAATTGACTTAACTAGATTAAGGTTAATAATTAACTAAAGATGTAAAATTACTAACTTAATCCTAGTCTAATCATCCACGTGGCGCGATGTGTTTTGCTGTGTATGGAATTCTCATACACCGCGTGTAAGTGTATCATCTCCCCAAATACATATAGATAGATGTTTGTAAAACAAAGACATCATAATATCATAGAATAACCTTATAATTGTTCTCAAATAGAGACGAAAAAAATGGCAAATAATTCTTCTAAAACGACTTATAACAAACTCGTAAACAAAAATTATGATCGATTATGAGTAATTTATTTGGTCGATAAATTCTCTCTGATTCGGTATTTCAATTTGTGGAAATTGTGGACATGTAGCACATCAATTATTAATGTGCTAGCACAATTTGTTTACTCGATTGTACAACATAACTTGTACTCCCTCCGTCCCAACTAAGATAGTTACATTTCATTAAAATATTTCTCACATATAATAGGGAGATGAGACAATCTCAGATAATATTCGTTTAACTCGATCAATTTCAAGTGGAACAATCATATGGCCATCGATAATATTTATTTAGATCGATCATATGTATGAAGTATTTGAGAAAGCTTGAATATTATTCAGGGGCGAATATAAAGGGGTATTTGAGAAAGCTTGAATAATAATAATTATATCCGAACCCTAGTTTTTCCTCCTCTTTCTCCTAAAAAAAATTAATCGATGGTAAGCCCCAAAAATTGTTTTAATCTCAATTATTAGTTAACAAATCTTATTCAATAAAAGTCTCTATTTTATGAGAGTTGTTTTCGTCCTTTATTTTAGGGTCGTGCTTTTTCCTAACGAGCTTTTACTCAATTCTAACGACATTTTACCAAATTATCCTTGTCACTTCCTCTCAATTCTAAAAATTTTACAATTTCTCTCTCTAAAAAAATTGAACAATCAACTTTTTCTTAATTTTTCTTAATTTCAAAGCTACATTTGACATTCGCAATGAAATATAAGCCTTAGAACACTTCTTTAATCGATCGATCAATCAATCAATCTTATAGTAAAAAACTAGATTCATAAACCCTAAAAGAATCCATAAAAATCAATCATCGAGAGAAAGCCTAATAAATCAACTTTACAATAAATTGATTAGAAGACTAAAGTTAAAACTTAAATCAATATAACTTAATCTTAATTGAAGAACTACGATCTTTAATTGTATTAAAATAGTTCGATTGATGGATCAGAATATGTTTGGTAGAGATTTAAATGTAATTAGAATTATTAATCCCTAAAAATCAATCACAAGGAGAAACCCTAATTGATAAATTTCACAATAAATTGTTTAAAAAATCTAAAGTTAAACTTAAAGAGATATATTACTTCATCATTAATCGGAGAACGGGGTTCCATGGTTGAATTTAAAAAGTTCGATTGATTGATCATGATTTTTTGAGTAGAGATTAAATGTAATCAAAAGAATTAACTGGGGAGGTTGTGTGAAGGGCAGAATGGGAAAATCTTGAGAAAATTCGTTAGGATTGAGTAATGCTTCGTTAGGAAAAAGTAATTTCGTTATTTTAAGGTTTTTTTCTTTATTTTGAGGTTTCAGTCCTTTACATTAGTATAGGGCTTAGATTTCAAGAACTATGTGCAAGATGAGAGTAAGAGAATCCCTACGTACGGCGATACAATTGAGGTCAGATCTCGGTCTACTATTTGTCAAAATAGGGAAAGTTCATCATTATGGAGGCTATTTCATCAAATCTATAGATTCCTTCGCGAAAGACTGTGTCAATAAATAATGATATATAGAACGATATATAGAAGGCTATGCAGAAGCGCATTATTCTAATAGTGATCTTTGTCTCAATGATGTTCTTTATTTATTTTTCACAAATCTGTATTCAGTTCAATTTGACATCGTTTGTAGATGTCGGATGACTTATTATTAATATATTGAACTTCACTTCAAAAAAATAAAATAATAATAATAATAATTATTATTATTATTGACATGATCAGGAACAATTTATACAAGTGTATGCTATAGTTACGATCTACGTAAGTTAAGTAACTAATCAAATATAATCATGGAAAAATTACACATTACAGACTTACAGTCTTATAAAAATTACATTTTTTCAATTACAGACTTATAAAAAAAATTCAACAATTACTACCTAATAAATCACTTTCTATTTACTTTTGCTACCTTAAATGAACTCCGACGGATTCGTAAGCTGATTTCCGTCCAAAATTACTTTTCTTCTAATTACGTGACCATTTTGCCCCTGCATCTTTTAATGAGTCTATTTATACCCTCCCCCTTTCCCAAAGCTTTTTCACTCTTATTGTTCTTCAATTTCTATCTGGTTGTTCTTCAATTTCTTCATCATTGTCCTTCCCTACTGTTTCTACCCCTCCGTTATTTTTGCTTAAGGAAGAACACTATTATTCTTCATTGTCTCTACATTGTCTTACCTTTATTGTAGACGAAACTACCATCAAACATCATCCGCAAGTTAACAACAAATGACTGAATATTCATATCTACAACAAATCAACAATAACAGCAATGGCAAAATCAACATCAACTAACATTTAATCTAATTAAAACAAATTGCAAAAACCCTAAAAATTGAAATTATTTAATCAACGACAACTACATTTGGCTTAATTACACTAAATTGCATAAACCATAAAGTGCAATTACACTAAACAATAAACTTAATTCATGTAAGAAAAACATAATTTAAATGCAAATCTGGGTTTTATTGTAGGAATCGATTGAAAAACCCTAAATTAACGATTGAATCGATTGAAAACTACTTGTAGATTTGTTGTTTTCTTCAATTGCAAATCTGTGTTTCAATTTTGTACAGATTTTATCATATTAATTAGGGTTAGATGATGATTTGGAGACGGAGATGTACCGAGTGGGTAGAAGAGTTGAAGAGGGTTAATGAGGAGTCAATGAAGTGAAACGATTTTTTAACTGAGGGATATTTCGGTCTGTTCACAACTTTCGAAACATAATCAACTTACTAATCCACTGAACTTCATTTAAGGTAGTAAAAGCAAATGAAAAGTGATTTATTAGGTAGTAACTGTTGATTTTTTATTATAAGTCTGTAATTGAAAAAATGTGATTTTTATAAGGCTGTAATGTATAATTTTTCCTATAATCAAAGATGATACTAGTATCAAGTATACATGTTAACTATAATCAAATTATCAAAATATTGGGTGCATGTGTAATCCCCTATAAATTCTAACGCAATACAGTGGCGGAAACACTGTAGATTTGGGATTAAAACACACTGATGTTCTATATTTTACAAAAAGAACGGTCAGTCAATACAAAGGCCACTTTTTACAAAAGGACTAAAAGTAAAAATTCTCCAAATGGGTTTAACAATCCAAAAATTAATGTAAATGAAGTAGAGTAGGATCCATGCTACTCGCTAGCTCACACCCAAAACCCAGCAGCAAATACCTGTCATGTTATAAACATAACAGCCACAATTCAGTGGGGAGTAACGACGACGTTCTCCCAGCCATATTACATGACATTAAAGCATAATTACTATTATATCAAAATAGTTCAAAATGGAAAACGTTTAAAACGATATAGTAAAATAATTCAAAACGATTGCCAAACTTCAGGACAATACCAATCAATAATAATAACGGCGTTATGGATATGAATCAGTGCAACAGAATAGACTTTCACTAGGAGAATACTAAAAACTAGCTTCGAGAACTTAGTTCAAACAAATCAAACGTCGATCTCTAACTAGGCTACTCAACCATAATAGGACGGCGACTTATCAATGCGAGGTCCTAGCTTAAGTAAATATGCACACCCCTCCTGGAACACCAAGTGTGCCCAGTTCAACCCGACGGCGTCTTACATGCAAGGTACGAGTTTAAGGTCAAAATGAACATACACTCCTGGACAAGAACATGCCCAGTTCAACAACCAATGCATCCCGCTCGGATACACAAGCCTTATAGCTGATGGCAAAGCGTATACTCTAGACTGTATTACTCTACCCGTACACTTCTCTTATTCCATAACTCCAAAACAAAGCCATTACCGAAATTCAATAAAAATATAGTTTGTTTTTCAAAAGAGAAAACTTTATAGATATAGAACTTTTGTTAAGATAACTTTCCAAAAGTAGGTATTATAATAAATCGAAATCGATTAAAATAGGAATTATATAAAATAGTTAATATTAGGCCTCGAGACGTAAACATTATATTTATTATATATATATATATGTATAATTCATGAGTAAAGTCAAATAAAGTCAAAATCAAATTATTTCAAAAAGGATTGAAGTTTAAGTAATTAAAAGTATTTAAATAACAAATTGACCGATTTTCCAGAATTGCACTGTCTTACTATAAAATTCGTAATTAAATCATTAAAAATCAAAACAACGTTAGATCAGTGGGGTTGAAAACTTTAGAAACTTAGTTACAATTTTTATTTCTGGAGAAAATCCAAATTCTAAATAAAACATAGGTTTCTATTCGTGTGTTTACAAACTGTCAGAATTAGACACCCGATTGTATTTATTTAATAAAACACGTTTAATAATTGATTTTAAATAAATTCCAATTGGAAACATTAACTAGACTCTTCATAGTGTCTGTAAGTAAATTACCAATATTAAATAAAAAGTTTAACATATGTTTAAATTTAGATCTTATCACAACTGACAGAATCGCGGATTAGTTTGACACCTGTTCATAAACAATTTATTATGACGAAACCACTTGGAATTAGTTTATGAAATTAAACAGACATAAATTAGACTTAAAATAAATAGTAGTCTCTTTTCAAAGTTTTTGTAAATAAAGTCTTTAAAATAAAGTATTAATTCACACAAAAACACTAACAGATTCTGAAACATGCTGTAACTTTATTAAAAATAATAAAACTTTCAATTTAATAATTCATACTTAAAAATCACGAAATTTATAAAATAAAATTATTAGGCGTATGTTTTAGTCTTGGCCTTATAATAATTTTTAATAATTAAAAGAAAGATTTATTCGCAAATCTCGTAAAAACGATTAAAACAACAAAACATGTGAAGATTTACGATTTTAAAGTTTTTGTTATTAAAAACGAGACATAAATATATTGTCTAACAAAAATCTAATTTCTATACATGCAACTACAACAATAACATCACATAATACCGAGTAACGTGTCAATGTTACCTTAACCGAGATCCGAATCAATTAAATAATCATCTTCGTCGGATCTAGCAAGATAGCCTACGAAATAATTAAACATATGGTATTAAAACCACATTAAAAGTGAATAGAAAGGAGAAAACGAGATGAAGAACGAACGAAAAAGAGTAATTAAATTACCCTCGAGATCGGAAAGAATTAGAGACGAATTAGGATCAGATTGATGATGAACGTAAAGAATGAAGTTTAAAGTGAAACATAGAGAAAAGGAGACTTGTGTTGTGAATAAAAGATACTAGAATGAATAAGAATATAAAGAGAAATTAGGAAGCTAAAAGATAGGAATAATTGAGTTACAAGGACTCTTAACTCAACTAGGAGACGAGATGGTTGAGATGGAAAGAACAAACACAAACCGATGTAATAAGTTTTTGATTAAAATAAATACGAGGATAGATAGGTTAAAAAATAATATGTAGTGTTAATAAAAGGTGGTTCGTAAAATAATATAAATGTTCACGGAGAAATCAGATTAAAACGCGTTAGAAAATAATTATTTATGAAATCGCGTAGTAAAATAATTAAACAACCATTTTTCAGAAATAAAATATTTTTGAGCTAGAAATTAATTATAAATATAATCGAGCATTTTTAGAAACATAAATAGTTCAAACTTGATTTTAAAACTATTGTTCATAGAAAATATTATTTTTCAAAAATAATTAAACATACTTGCGATAAAAAGAATTAAATGGATTTTCGAATAAAAATAGAATAATTAAAATCCTTTTACAAAAATAAGTAATTTTAGGCTCGATATTGAAAGAGGCTTTGAAATGGGAAAAATGTGATTGACGAAATATTACAGAGTTACGATATAATCGTAATGAAGCAGATAGCAAAGTCAGGAAAATTGCGGGTGTTACAATCCTCCCTACTAAAAAAAAAGTTTCGTCCTCGAAACTGGAAAAGGGCATAAAGGAAATCGAGATTCCAAGTACGACTCCTACGAAACTCGGGTTCCTATTTCCATGAAACAATACTAAGTCCATTAATATCAGGCACTAGGTGGTCCTACACGGTCTACAACCTCAAAAATTATCAAATGCTACAACCTCGAATACAAAGTCCTCAAAATTAATAATACCAATATGTTTTCAAACACATCACTAGGATAAAGTTTCTTAGAAGTCCCTCAAAGTTCTAATCACAAGGCTGCAACCACTATATGATTAATATCACAACGAAGCCACAATCTCGTTGGTCTAAGGGTTCTTAATTGTAAATTCCATTAAGGTGCGTGGTTTGCACTAAAGTATTCCTCAAAACAAGTTTAGATCACTCAACTCAAAATTTCATAAGTTATAACCTTATCACACTCCACGATCTAATCCATAAAAACCAAGGTTTAATCTATGTCAACAAAAATTACTAAAAACATTAATGAGAACCTAAAATAGTACCACAACACTCAGGTTAAAACTCTAAAGAGGTTCTATGACCTTAAACATCCACGTCACATCCATTAAATACGTATTAGGTAGGAATCCCAAAATAATATTAATTTACACTTAGCTTGGTACTATGTATCCGTCAAATAAAATATAATCTTACCATCCAAAACTTATTCAATTCTATGTACTCCATATAATCAGGTAAACTATAACCCAAAGTCAACACTTAAGGTACAATCTTAATTCCATTAATTAACTAATACCATCGTATCAATCCTCAAAAGCTCTTACCATGTTAGGAAACAGGTACAACTCACAATCCTCAATCGTAGGTAATAAGGGTTACTAATCCTCAAATATCTTTAACTTCTAACAAGGTTTACTAAGACAAGAGTCGATGTTACCAAAGAATCTCAAGAGGAAAGGTGGTAAAATAGGAGAATATAACGGAGATTTACCACAAGAATGGAGATGAGAATTTGTAAGAGAAGAATTGGGAAGAAGCTGAGACTTGAAGAAAAGAATCAATGATCCTAAGGTCTTGAACTAGAAGAGAATCTTCGGGCCTCCAGAGTTTACAAAGGAACTCGCTGGATTTCTTCATCTTCTTGTAGAGATATGAGCACACTAGTCTTGGTCGTTCCATCTGGATCCAAAGTGAAGTGAAGTCGCATCTAAGTCTACTACACCATCATAGAACTTGATGTTGAGAGTGCTAAGTAGGTCTTGTCCCGATATAGAGCAGCATCTCCAAGTCTTGTCCACTCATCTTCTTCTTGGGCATATAAAACAAATATTCAATGCTAATCATTGAGTTACAAGAACATGAAAACCTAACATTTAAGTCCTTAATTTGGTTTCTACCCATCTCTCACTAATCTTTCATTAATGTTCAAATCATTTACGGGTGTTTTTCCTAAAATCAGGTGTAAGCGTCGGGAGCAACGATGCTCTGATACCAACTGTAATCCCCTATAAATTCTAACGCAATACAGTGGCGGAAACACTGTAGATTTGGGATTAAAACACACTGATGTTCTATATTTTACAAAAAGAACGGTCAGTCAATACAAAGGCCACTTTTTACAAAAGGACTAAAAGTAAAAATTCTCCAAATGGGTTTAACAATCCAAAAATTAATGTAAATGAAGTAGAGTAGGATCCATGCTACTCGCTAGCTCACACCCAAAACCCAGCAGCAAATACCTGTCATGTTATAAACATAACAGCCACAATTCAGTGGGGAGTAACGACGACGTTCTCCCAGCCATATTACATGACATTAAAGCATAATTACTATTATATCAAAATAGTTCAAAATGGAAAACGTTTAAAACGATATAGTAAAATAATTCAAAACGATTGCCAAACTTCAGGACAATACCAATCAATAATAATAACGGCGTTATGGATATGAATCAGTGCAACAGAATAGACTTTCACTAGGAGAATACTAAAAACTAGCTTCGAGAACTTAGTTCAAACAAATCAAACGTCGATCTCTAACTAGGCTACTCAACCATAATAGGACGGCGACTTATCAATGCGAGGTCCTAGCTTAAGTAAATATGCACACCCCTCCTGGAACACCAAGTGTGCCCAGTTCAACCCGACGGCGTCTTACATGCAAGGTACGAGTTTAAGGTCAAAATGAACATACACTCCTGGACAAGAACATGCCCAGTTCAACAACCAATGCATCCCGCTCGGATACACAAGCCTTATAGCTGATGGCAAAGCGTATACTCTAGACTGTATTACTCTACCCGTACACTTCTCTTATTCCATAACTCCAAAACAAAGCCATTACCGAAATTCAATAAAAATATAGTTTGTTTTTCAAAAGAGAAAACTTTATAGATATAGAACTTTTGTTAAGATAACTTTCCAAAAGTAGGTATTATAATAAATCGAAATCGATTAAAATAGGAATTATATAAAATAGTTAATATTAGGCCTCGAGACGTAAACATTATATTTATTATATATATATATATGTATAATTCATGAGTAAAGTCAAATAAAGTCAAAATCAAATTATTTCAAAAAGGATTGAAGTTTAAGTAATTAAAAGTATTTAAATAACAAATTGACCGATTTTCCAGAATTGCACTGTCTTACTATAAAATTCGTAATTAAATCATTAAAAATCAAAACAACGTTAGATCAGTGGGGTTGAAAACTTTAGAAACTTAGTTACAATTTTTATTTCTGGAGAAAATCCAAATTCTAAATAAAACATAGGTTTCTATTCGTGTGTTTACAAACTGTCAGAATTAGACACCCGATTGTATTTATTTAATAAAACACGTTTAATAATTGATTTTAAATAAATTCCAATTGGAAACATTAACTAGACTCTTCATAGTGTCTGTAAGTAAATTACCAATATTAAATAAAAAGTTTAACATATGTTTAAATTTAGATCTTATCACAACTGACAGAATCGCGGATTAGTTTGACACCTGTTCATAAACAATTTATTATGACGAAACCACTTGGAATTAGTTTATGAAATTAAACAGACATAAATTAGACTTAAAATAAATAGTAGTCTCTTTTCAAAGTTTTTGTAAATAAAGTCTTTAAAATAAAGTATTAATTCACACAAAAACACTAACAGATTCTGAAACATGCTGTAACTTTATTAAAAATAATAAAACTTTCAATTTAATAATTCATACTTAAAAATCACGAAATTTATAAAATAAAATTATTAGGCGTATGTTTTAGTCTTGGCCTTATAATAATTTTTAATAATTAAAAGAAAGATTTATTCGCAAATCTCGTAAAAACGATTAAAACAACAAAACATGTGAAGATTTACGATTTTAAAGTTTTTGTTATTAAAAACGAGACATAAATATATTGTCTAACAAAAATCTAATTTCTATACATGCAACTACAACAATAACATCACATAATACCGAGTAACGTGTCAATGTTACCTTAACCGAGATCCGAATCAATTAAATAATCATCTTCGTCGGATCTAGCAAGATAGCCTACGAAATAATTAAACATATGGTATTAAAACCACATTAAAAGTGAATAGAAAGGAGAAAACGAGATGAAGAACGAACGAAAAAGAGTAATTAAATTACCCTCGAGATCGGAAAGAATTAGAGACGAATTAGGATCAGATTGATGATGAACGTAAAGAATGAAGTTTAAAGTGAAACATAGAGAAAAGGAGACTTGTGTTGTGAATAAAAGATACTAGAATGAATAAGAATATAAAGAGAAATTAGGAAGCTAAAAGATAGGAATAATTGAGTTACAAGGACTCTTAACTCAACTAGGAGACGAGATGGTTGAGATGGAAAGAACAAACACAAACCGATGTAATAAGTTTTTGATTAAAATAAATACGAGGATAGATAGGTTAAAAAATAATATGTAGTGTTAATAAAAGGTGGTTCGTAAAATAATATAAATATTCACGGAGAAATCAGATTAAAACGCGTTAGAAAATAATTATTTATGAAATCGCGTAGTAAAATAATTAAACAACCATTTTTCAGAAATAAAATATTTTTGAGCTAGAAATTAATTATAAATATAATCGAGCATTTTTAGAAACATAAATAGTTCAAACTTGATTTTAAAACTATTGTTCATAGAAAATATTATTTTTCAAAAATAATTAAACATACTTGCGATAAAAAGAATTAAATGGATTTTCGAATAAAAATAGAATAATTAAAATCCTTTTACAAAAATAAGTAATTTTAGGCTCGATATTGAAAGAGGCTTTGAAATGGGAAAAATGTGATTGACGAAATATTACAGAGTTACGATATAATCGTAATGAAGCAGATAGCAAAGTCAGGAAAATTGCGGGTGTTACAGCATGGGATATGGTTAGTATATCGCCTAGGATATTAGGTGCATCGTGCATGCATGGAATATGGTGAGCATATTAGGTGCAGCCGTGCATGGAATATGGTGAGCGTATTAGGTAAGGATCAAGGTGATTGTGTTAGTGATGTCTAGAGATAAGTGGCTAGTGTTGAGTGATCACGAGATCACTTAGGTTGATCTTGCGTGATACTCCGTATATATTAGTAATATCTTCAATAATAATATGCCTAATTTCATAGGCGATCTCTTTTGTATAACTTTCTTATCATTGGACGAGTAAGTTAACCTCTCGACAATCTGATTTCAACATTTTAAATCAATGCGTTCTTTGTCTGGTGGATAGTTAAAACTTAAAACTTCCTTGATAATTGTTAACTCGGTAAATTAGTAGGCGATTCAAAGAACTTTCAACAATTAAATTTTTTTCGATTCATAAATCACCGACAAGACGACAAGTGTATATCTATTATAAGTCGATTAAAAAGTGGCCAAACATTGGAAAATTATACTGTTCCAAAAAGGCTGCTCAAGCCAAATTTAAGACACTATAAGAGCTGGAAATTAGTTGTAGTAATAATATAATTAAATAAAGAGAAAATTGATAATTTATACCCTCAATAACTTTGTTTTTCAAACTTTATACCTTACCTAATATTTTTTCAAAACTTATACCTCCTTAATCTATTAATCACATCATCAATACCTAATCTTATTTTCCGTCAAAAAATTAACGAAACCCGTCACCTAGAATATTTTATTTACGATTTCTTTAATTTCTCTTCCAATTATACCCCCACCCCCATTGAGTCATTCACATGTCAGATTTGCTTCAACCCACCCTCATATTTATCCCATCTTCAGTAACTTTTCTCTTCAATTTTTTTTTTCATCTTCTCATTTTTTCTGTAAATCACAAATTAATGCATCAATTTTTATCTATTTAATGTTTCAACCATTATTAATTTTTATCTAAGAAATTAGGGTTAAATAAAATTATGACAAAAGACATAACCCATCAAAAGAGATTGCTCAGATTTTTTTTCTTTGTTCACTAGAAAGTAATTACAAAGACAAGCAACATCAATTTAATCGAAATTGCAATCGATTAATCACGAAACTGCAAAAAGAAGCATAACCAAATCGAACTTGTGCTGTATTGGAGGAAAAAATTCAATCGAAAATTAGGGTGGAATTACGAAATTGGTGTAGAGAGTAGAAGATTTGGGTTGAATTCATTAGATCTTGATAATTTAGGTGATTAGGGTGAGCAATTTTTTGAAAAAAAAAAAGAATTAGTCTGGAAAAATCTTGACATTCATGGATGCAAGGTAAATTGGGGGAAATGAAAGTGAAGGAGAGGGGGTGAATTGGAGGGTAAATAAGACATTTGTGATGGTTTCCATTAATTTTTTGACGGAAAATAAGATTAGGTATTGATTATGCAATTAATAGAACAAGTAGGTATAAATTTTGAAAAAAAATTATGAAAGGTATAAAGTTTGAAAAACAAAGGTATTAAGGGTATAAATTATCAATTTTCCCTTAAATAAACAAACTCTTTTATAATTATACTCTTCTTCACTTTTACAAATTAAATCCCCTCTCCAACCTTCAAAATTAAACATGGAAAATGCATTACCCAAATTAATTGTATTTACCTTAATAATGGGCTTCCTTTTATCTGCCTTCGCCACTCCATCATCACTCCCTTCATGTAAGATTTAACTAAATTATGAGTACTTTGTGAGACGGTTTCATGAATCTGCTCATTTATATAAGATCATTTAAATTGTTTTTTTACTGAATATGATCGACTCACGTATGTAACCGTCTTACTCTATAATTGATATTTTGGGTAATATTATTTCCCTAAGAAATATTGTGATGAAAAGTAAATAATTAAATTATATTTCGGTTAATTTATTTGATCAAAATTTTTAATAATTATTTTCTATAAAAGAGCTAGTTGAAATAAAAATTTATTTAGAGTTTGAGTTTTTTTTTTTGTGAAACACAACCTTTAATAAAAGTATTTTGCGAAACACCACCTTTAATAAAAAAAAGTTTGTAAAACGCCTTTAATAAGTATTTTGCGAAACACCACCTTTAATAAAAAAAGTTTGTAAAACGCCTTTAATAAGTATTTTGCGAAACACCACCTTTAATAAAAAAAGTTTGTAAAACGCCTTTAATAAAAGTGTTTTGCGAAACACCACCTTTAATAATAAAAAGTTTGTAAAACACCTTTAATAAAAGTATTTTGCGAAACAGATACTCCGTATTTACTGAAAAATACAACCTTTGACAAATATTTTGCGAAAAACATCATTTTTGCCTCGGGTTTTTTGATGAAATCATGTGACTTATCATTTTGTTATAATAATCTGTCCCATTCAATTTTGTTAATCAAAAGACAACTTCACCCTGTCCCTCTCATTAAACTCGATCATCTTTCTTTCACCCCTCCCAAATCCTAACAAATCATGATTAATATCTTCGAATCCATTTTCAGAATAAATAATGTCATTTCTCTTGATTTATGATATTGATTTGGTTTGATCCTTGACCATGAGTACCAACTTTCATGATCTTAATTAACAACTAATTAACTAAGCTAGTTGACATCTGTAGATCGGCTCTCTTATACGGAGCTTAGCTTGGACCCAGGCCAAAAAGTTATGGAGTAATTGATTGTAAAACAATTTTTGTGCATATTTTAGACCAAGATCGGTATTTCTTAGTATGTAAATATCGCTTTAAGATTATTATTATCGATCTATGGGACCTCGGAAGACAAAAAAAAATCTGGATTCGATAGTGTATGTGTTTAACCCATAAACTAATTTTGTTTGTTTTCTCGCCTCCTTTAGATAAAGGGGTTGATTTACAGAGTAGAAAAATAAGGGTGGTGTCGGTGGGTGGTGGTACGCCCTACTATCCCAAGAGACATCTCGGACGCAGACGGTTGTTCCAAAGTGGTTCCGATGTTGATTACATCCCGAGCTATGGACCCACACCTGCCCCGCCGTGCTGTTAAAACGACGACAGTGTTTCCAACAATCTCCCCTGAAATGGTTACACATGTAACCTTTAAGCATCCGATCTCTCTAAAGTCTAATAATAAAGTCACTTGGTTTACCATGTGATAGTTTGTAAGCGTTATTATGTATACTATGTCGTTGTATGTCCGTACGACATCATATCGGGTGTTGTAGATATATATTGTCGAGATATCGACATATCTAAATAATTGTGGACTTATATTATTAGTGATATTATAAGATGTATGTGCGACAGGTACGTTCGCCTAGCTAAGGTTTCATTAATTGGGTCTTGTATGTGAGACGAGATGCTTGTGATATCCCTATCTTTTACTCCGTATGATAGCAAGGTCTTTTTAAGTTTTCTCCTCAACTTTCAACTAAAAAATCTCATGTGTCATCACTATGATTATTTTGAGATTAAAATATTCACATGTTTATATATGTAAGTAACTATACCTAAGAATGATTATGACTAACAATGTAACTTACATTTTTACCATAATCACGACTTATATACGGAGTGAAATATTTTTTATATTTTAGTCCTATCCAGCCAATTAGTTTATGCAATGACCTCCAAAATGAAAATCAATCAATAAATTACTTAAATTAAATTATTAATAAATGACAAATATAATTACTAATTGATACGCATGGATTAAAAAAATTACTTATGAAGTCATGATCTCTAATAAACTCCATTAGACACCTAAAACATTCTTTTTAATTTAATTGAATAATTAAACACAAATTCTCATATGAGACGGTAATAATTAAATGATCCTAAATTCTCATGTGAGGAGGTTACAAATTTAGTAACTTCCATCAAAGATCTCACATGAGACCTCCTCGGACATAATTTTTCTTGTACTCCCTTCATTCACAAATGATTGTCCTATTTTACAATAATACTCCTTGCATATATTCATGAAATGCGACAATGATCATTTAAAAATGGAGGGGAATCATTTTTTTTGACATTCTTATCATTGTTTACGTCAACGATTCATCTTTACTTTAATGTCCATATATTCAAGAGAAAATTGTCTAAATTATGTATACATTTTGTTGAATAAATATTACGTATAATAGCAAAGCATGCAATTTTTGCATGGGCTAATATTAGTATGTATATATATACTCCGTATAATACATTTCACCAATTCACCATAATTAAATGTAACGGGCACTCATCTATCAACAATATATTGTGAACCATTTTAGTAACGGTTTTTCTAATATGTATCCAGATGTTAATTAATTAAAGATGAAACCACAATGATGTTATTTTAATGCGCCTCGTGGCACTCATTGAACACTCATTATGACTTTTAATATTGATATATAGATATAGATTATGAGTTAATATTTCAATTTTTCGTTATAATATAATTGTGATTCATTCTTTAATTATTAGCATCTTAATGTCTTATATGAGCACACGTTAGAAAACCATTTTAATAATACTCGTTCTATTTTGTACTACCTTCAATAAATAATTCTACCCTCATTCAATCCAAAGTTAACATTCATCATCAAAAGAAGCTGAAAGGATGCCTCCACCACCAAGACCTAACATTTCTAACCACAACCATGACTCACCACCTATCTAGTGACAATGCCATACTGCATTTCGTCGTCGGCATTTCAGCCACGTCGGCGGCGCTTTATACGTGAATTTACTCTTTTATCCTTTCCTAATTGTGATTAATGATATTAATTAAGTTTCTTAATTAATTTAATTAATATTTCCGAGTAAATTAAAATTACGATTTTTGAGGCACGTGTACTCTTTTACCCTTCTGTAATTGTGATTAATGAAATTAATTAAATTTCTTAATTAATGTAACTATTATATCCCGGGGCGCGTTTTCTGGGTCGTTTGGGGCCGCTAGAAATCGACCTGGACGCCCAAAACCCGCGTCGGGGGCCCCCGGACGCCCAAAATTACAAAAATTTGTAATTACCAAGACTCAAACCCACAACCTCTCGAACACAAATGAACCTCTTTACCACTAAATCAATTGAACATTATTGATAAGTCTTACTAAAATATTATCTATATTTGATTCTAAAATCCCTAAAATCGCCTATTAATACAATTTTAATATTATTAATAATATTAGTGTTGTTGTGGGTGGGGGAGAATATATAATATAACATAATCCGTAACATAATAAAATGACGGTTTTAAAAAAAAAAACCATTTTATCATCGAGTTTCATTAACATGATTAAACTTTTTAATTTCATTAACAAAGTTAGTTAATGTAATTAGGGAAGGACGTTGTTGTCTTTTCACATTAAAAACCGCCGACAACCTAATTTCTAGAAAAGTCGGGTTTCTCTAAAGAAAAGACACTTTTTTTTAAGTGAGAGAAAATAAAATAAAATATGGTGAGTGGAGTTTGAGTGGATATATAATAAGGACAAGATAATAACGGAACGGTTTGAAAAATTAAAAACCGCTTAATTAACGAGTTTCAATAACTAATCTAACTTCTAAAATTACATAACACTAGGTATGTGACCCGTGAAATTCACGGGATTATCTGTTTTAATTTTTTATCGTATTGTTAATATATTTCTGACCAAGTGTTGTCAAATAATTCAGCTAAAAAAGTTGTCATGAGTGATCTTACAAAATTAATATAAAGCCAGTAAATGTTCAAAAAATAAAGCGAATGAAATGCAAAAAAAATCTCAATTATGTGTATCCCTTCATTGTTTTATACTCCTGTTATTTTTTTAGTTCTAATATTAAGTTTTTAATGTTAAATAACATAATTATTCATATTAACTACGACAAAAGTTGTGTTTGTAATTTCTTAATTTTTTTAGAAAACTATTAAGCTTTCTTAAGAATAATATACTATGTTTAAGTGAAATATTAAGTTGTGTTTGTAATTTCCTTACTAATTTTTTTTTATTAATGATTTATCTTTAATTAAACTCAAATACTTGTCATTATTCTTAGTATGCTACTTTGATTAACACTTTGCAACTTTTTCTTAATATTAAAATTTGATTATTAAGACAAAAGTAAATGAAAATGTGTAACCTCCAAATGATTAAGTTATTTTTTTTTTTTTCAAAAATCATTAATTTTTTTATTAATAACATTACCTTACTATTTTTATTTATTGTTGATTTACCTTTGGACTAAAATATTAAATACATTACCCAAATAATTGTAATCCTTAATATGCTACTTTGATTAACACTTAAATTTGCAACTTCTTCTTAATCATATTTTGTAAATTTCTTCAATTTTGAAAATAAATAAAAGTACACTCTTATGTACACAAAATCCATGAGATTTAAAGTTAACTTGAAATGTATTTGTATAATAATCAATATAAAAATCAGTTAAAATAAAATTATTATACCTTAAAAATGAGAAATTTCAGACTTGATTATTGGCTTCGCATAAGTTCGCTAAACAAAAATATATGCAAAAAGATAAAATTAGTACTTTCTCTAACTTTCTAAGATCTTCCCATTTGATTATTTTATACTCACCTAAATCAATATTCAATGAGTAGATCTTAGAAAGTTGGAGGAAGTACTAAAATTAGAATCAACGAAGAACAATTACAAAATTGAAGAGAATATTTATAAAATAGAACGAATGAAATGTGAATAAGAAATCTCAAAATACAAATACTTTTTTCTCCAACTCTCTATTATACTGATTTTTTAGTTATATAATGATGCTAATGAAGTTCTTCATAATATATAATATAATTATTAATATTAAATTTGATTATTAATGCAAAAGTAGATGGAAAGATGTAACTTCCAAATGATTAAGTTTTTTTTCAAAAATCATTAATTTTATTAATAACAATAAATTTATGCTTAGAGTGAAATATTAAGTTTTTTTCATTGTTTTAAAAAAAAGTTTGATATTTTAAGTTGACTTTTGAATATATTATGTAGAACAATTAGTAAATATAAATAATGTAGATTTGTTGTGATCCTTAATAATGTGATTAATTATATATGAAGAAAATGAAAATAAAATTTACAACACATATATAATAAGAAAATTCAAAAATTTTAAAAAATATTTTTTTTGTAAAACATTAAATTTTTAAAAAAAACATGAAAACATCCGCCACATGCGCAAAAACTAAATGCATTACAAAATCTTTTTTTGCGAATAAAAAAACTGTAAGTATTAATAAATTTATTAATAAATTAAAATAGCTAAACACATAACGAATTTATAATGTAATAAAGTTTAAATTTAGTAGGCATAAAATAGCAAACAAATATTACTTTTGTTAAAGAAAAACCCTAAAAAATGGAAATTCTTATTTTAAAAAAAGATGTTAAACTATTTACGATGTACTATTTTTAATAGTTGCTTGTAATGAAAGATGAGTGTAAATATTTTGAAAACTAAACAATAATAAATTGAATTATTTATTATAACAAATTATTAAATATGGGGTAAACGAAAAGTTTGTGATACTTAATAATGTGATAAAATATAAACTTAATAAAAATAAAAATGTACACACATATGTAATTACACAATTCAAAATTTAATAAGAATAAATTTTAATAAAATACAAAATTGAAAAAAAAACTCATTAATGCATGCCACGTGGCAAAAAATTAAATGTTCAAAGAATCCTTTTAACTTTATATATAGATTAGTTAGCTAATCTAATTAAGGCAAGGACAAGATCGTCTTTTACATTAAAAAGCGCCGACGACGTGGCTGAAATGCCGACGACGAAAAACAGCACTCGTGACAATGCACCACCCCCTCCCTTTAGTTTCTCACCGTCTCCTTCAGATTGACCCCCAAGACTGGCTCCAGTTCGGATTGTCTTTCATCTCCTTAACTTTATGAGAAAGTTATTCGAGAATCTCTTCAGCAGTTTTGCCACTCGATTTTGGAAGAGCATATATAGGCATCTTAGATGGTAATTTACATAGAGTAATTTACAAAAATTAACCCTCAATATTTCTTAAATTTATTATTTTATATTCATTACAAAATTTCTTATGTCAAATCTAAATGAGAAGATAAAATAAAAATGAAGAGAGTATCAATTCATCTTCATTGATATTTTTGTCATGGATTTGTGGAGGTTGTGGACTCGTAGCACATCAATTATTAATGTGCAAGGACAATTTGTTTACTCGATAGTACAACACCACTTGTACATTTTTTGTGGCAAACACTTTTTCGTCAATCAAAGTCCTACTCTTCTCATTGATTTTTTTTCCTTTTGGCTTAACTACAATTACAAACCCAAAGAATAGTCAAATACTCAGTTGCAACTTAGTTTTTGGTCTGAAATAGCAGTGGAGTGAGCTCAACAAATTCGGGTCATATCCGTCGTAAGTGTGTGACGGATCAAATACTATTCATGTGGGTAGATAAGACAAAAACAAAATGTCTATCCATGTTTTGTCTTATCTATCACATGAGTAGTATTTGGCCCGTCGCAGACTTATGACGAATATATCCGTTACAAGCCAGACTTGCTGAGTGAGCTCACACCATGGTGTACCATCAATTTAGTTCCATCATCTTTAATATTCATTTTAACTCGGTCAATTTCAACTAGAACGATCGTGTGATTACCGATAATATTTATTTAGGTCATATACGACTTAATTTCATGGTTGATCCCTCGTATCGTTGGACAAGTTAAACTCTCGGCAATCTGACTTTAAATCAATTTGTTCTTGCCTGGATAGTTAAAACTTAACTTAAACTTTCTTGATACTCCCTTCGGTTTTTAATTTTCACCCAATTTTCTTTTGCACAGAAATTAAGAAAATTGATAAAGTAAGAATAAAGAAAGAAATTATGATGGAATTTTGGTGACTAGGCACAATGAATCATCAAACCTAAGGTATAAGTGTGTAAATATAATGACAAATTGTACCGAAGATGTCTTAGCCTAGTGGTTAAGAATAGGTGCTCTGGGACAATATGTTCCAGGTTCGAATCACCCCTCCCCTATGCTTCTAATATACATAGAACAAATAAGAAATGTGACAAAAAATAAAAATTTGTTAAATAAGAAATATGGGGAAAAAATAAAAAAACGGAGTACTCCCTCCGTACCACTAATATCTTTCCACTTTATTCATTAAACTTTTATCAATCAATTTTTTTGATACGTAAATATCTTTGACAAACCAACACGTGTATATCTATTATAGGTGGATCAAAAAGTGGCCAAACATTGAAAAATTATACGGAGTACTATTCCAACAAGGCTGCTCAAGCCAAATTTAAGACACTATAAAAGATGGGAATTAGTAGTAGTAGTATAGTAATTAAACAAACACTCTCTTTCTTCACTTTTTTCCAAGTTATTAAATCCCCAGGATCTCTAATAATAATCTTGAAAACATGGAAAATGCAATATTATCCAAATTAATTGTATTTACTTTAATAATGGGCTTCCTTTTACCTGCCTTTGCTACTCCATCATCACTCCCTTCAGGTAAATATTAAACTAAACTAGCGTACTAATCCGTGAAAATTTATGGGGTAGTTGAGACGTTTTCATTGTCATTAGAAAATATCGAAGATAATTAATAAGCAGTATAACATAAAGATTTTATTGCATGGTACATTTGTGAAATTATTGAATTTGGAGGAATAGTGTAATACTCGTGAAAATTCACGGAGTTGAAACGTTTTCTTGCATCAAAAAGGCAAATCACAATCCATATATATGAGGATGAACGGAAAGACGATATTGTTTGAAAATAACGTACAAGAAATGAATATTGACACAGACGATTATTACAGTGTTTTCATTATCTAAGTCAAATAATCCACGTGAATATACATTTCGCCCAATTTCGAAGAGTGTATGATAAATGCAGAAGATATCGTAAGTATAACGACATATAACGTCGAAATAATTACTTGTAGAATATGCGTTTCACACCACTTATACACAAAAAAAAAAGGAAAATGAAACAAATTATACTCTAGAATTAAGGAAATTTAAATTCATTAAAAATTGAGTTTTGTCATCTATTCATCGAACATCACTACAATTCCCATATCACATTAATTATTTTTATTAAATAATTTCAAACTCCTTAAGAAGAAAATTTTAATATTTAAAGTACGAAAATAATTAAAAACGAATGTTTTGTATACTTTTGTATGTACCAATATATTTTAGATTATGAATACTCGTACTAATATTAATATATTATTGAGATAAGAATTAATAAAAATATGAATAATAATTTCCTTGCGATAAAAATTCCTAATATTTATATGTTTTAGAAAATGAATACTCCGTAATACTTATTTATTAGAAACTAATTAAAAACACAAATGACTCAAGCAATTGAAGACCCTCAATATGTATTATGTTTATATAATTTTTTGACAACAAAAATCGGAGTAGTGTAGTGGTAAAGGGATTGGGTTCTAACGTGAAGGTTATGAGTTCAAACCTTTCGGATATCGTGTGTGATTATAAAAGTGCAAGGCTACCATTAGAGCAGGCAAAATCGGGCCTGGCACGGGCACGGCCCGTCGGGCCTCGGGTCGGGCCACGGCGAAGAAGTGGCTGAAAATCCCGTGCCAGACACGGGCACTCCTATTTACTGCTACCTACTCCCTAGCCTCCCCTTTTTACCTTCCCAATTGTAATTTTTAGTAATTGTGTTTTTTTACAATTACAATTTTTTTTAATAAAGAGTATTAACTATTTCCAAAGTGAGACTTGTGGAGTGCTAGCTACAAGGCTACAAATATTATAATATATAATTACATACAAGGCTACAAATATCCGGGTCGCACACAAACGCGTCTTGTTTTTGCTGGAAAAAATATGAAATAGATTGAGGCACGACCCGAAACCCGAAAACCGGCACGAAAACCGAAACACGGGCACGAGCACGAAACTAGCACGACGGGCCGGACACGACCGAGCACGAGACCCGGCCCGAGCACGGCACGACCGGGCCCGGGCCTCGGGCCGTGCCTCGGCGGTAAGGTCGGCTAGAGCTCCGTGCCGGGCACGGCACGAGCCCGGGTCTAGGCACGACCGGGCCGGCCCACCCAGGCACGAAGCCCGCCGGGCACGGCACGAAGCCCGGCCCGGCCCGACTAACTGCCAGCTCTAGCTACCATATAGAAAAACTAAAAACACGGGTATCATGCTATCACGTAGAAAATCCCAAATAAAAATTTGCATAAACTAGACGGACTAGGTCGAGTTGGGCTCTCTCACGCTTGGTCCATATCGACCAGTGAGGTGGGTAATCTGGGTATGGGTCGAGCAACCAAACCTACTTTTATTTTGCACGGCCAAGTAGCCCAAGTGGGTTCTTTTTTTTTTTTTTTCCTTCGAGAGTCATGAAAACGATTATGAATTTATGATATTGATTTGGTTTGATCCTAGCCTGACCATGAGTACCAACTTTTATAACCTTAATTACCAACTAAGTTAGTTGACATCCATGGACCGACTCTTGTGTGGAGATTTAGCCTGGACCCAGACTAAGTGTTGGTCCGGACTTGAAAGGTTGGTTTACCGAAAGCAATTTTTGTGTGTATCTTAGGCCAAGATTGGTATTTCTTACGTAAATATCGCTTTATGATTATTTGTGAGACCCTTGAAGAAAAATATCTGGATCCGACACCGTATGTGTTTGACATATAAACTAATTTTGTTTGATTGTTTGTTTTCTCACCTTTAGATAATGAAGGGGTTGGTTTGCAGAGTAGAAAAATAAGGGTGGTGTCGGTGGGTGGTGGTGGTGGTACACCCTACCATCCCAAGAGACGTCTCGGACGCAGACAGTTGTTCCAGAGTTCTGACGCTCCTTACGACGACAGCTATGGATCCACGCCTTATCCGCCGTGCTGTAAAGATGACGACAGTGTTTCCAACAATCTCCCCTGAAATCGTTGCATGATGAAACCTTTAAGCATCTCTCTCTAAAGTCTAGTCACTTGGTTTTCCATGTGATCGTATTCGAATGTACGTACTGATGTAGGTAAAATACGTTATTATGTATACTAAGTCATTGTATACGGAGTACTTGTACGTACGTACGACAGATATTGTCGAGATATCGACATATCTCAATAATTATGGAATTATATTATTGGTGATATTATAAGATGTATGTGCGACGGGTACGTCTGCCTAGCTAAGGACCTAAGGTTTCATTGGGTCTTGTATGTGAGACGAGATGCTACATCCTTATATTCCTATTTCGTACTCCAATAGCAAGGTCTTTTTAAACCTTCTCCTTAACTTTCAACTAAAAAATCCTATGTGTCATCATCATGATTATTTGAGATGAAAATATTCACGTGTTTATATATGTAACTACTTAAAAATGGTTATGACTAATAATGTAACTTACATCTTTACCATAATCCCGACTTATATACGGAGTGAAATATTTTTCATATTTTAATCCTACCCAGCCAATTAGTTTATGCCAAATTTAATGACCTCCAAAATGAAAATCAATCAATAAATTACTTAAATTAAAGGATTAATTACTAATAATTGATACGTATGGATTAAAAAAATTACTTGTGAACTCATGATCTCTAATAAACTCCATTAGACACCTAAAACATTATTTTTTTTAAAAAATTTAATTGAATAATTAAACACAAATTTTCATATGAGACGGTAATAATTAAATGATCTTAAATTCTCATGTGAGGAGGTTACAAATTTAATTATCGATGGAGGTCCCGGATATGGAGGAGGAAAGTTATTTTGTACTCTCTTCATTCCCAAATGATTGCCCTATTTTACAATACTGTAATATTTTTTGCGTATATTCATGAAATGAGACAACAATCATTTAAAAACGTAGTGACATCATTTTTTTCAACATTCTTATCATTGTTTACGTTGATTCATCTTTACTTTAATGTCCATATATTCAAGAGAATATTGTCTAAATTATGTTTACGTTTTGTTGAATAAATTTTACGTATAATAGCAAAGCATGCAATTTTTGCATGGACTAATATTAGTGTGTGTATACACATACTCCGTGTAATATATTTCACCAATTCAACCATAATTAAATGTAAAGGACACTCATCTATCAACAATATATTGTGAACTATTTTAATAACGATTTTTCTAATATGTGTCCAGATGTTAATTAATTAAAGACGAAATCATAATGATGTTATTTAAGTATGATAATTATGAGTTAGTATTTTAATTTTTCATGATAATATAATTGTGATTTCTTCTTTAGTTATTAATATCTTAATGTGTTATATGAGCACACATTAGAAAAACCGTTTTAATAATACTTGTTCTATTTTGTACTGTCTTCCATCAATATTCAATAATTCTATCTCTCGTTCAATCCAAACTTAACCTCCATCATCAAACATTCAAACACATGACAAAGTGCGCAAAGGGAAGAGAAAAGATCAGAAGCTCAAAGGTCAAAGGATGCCTCCACCACCGAACAATGCAGATCTCCCGTCCCATTTTGTGTCCCACTCAATGTCCGCACCATACATGGGATGACATATCAACTACTTATGATAAATCTTGCATATTTTATTTATTTAATAGACGACGTGTCATCCTGTGTATGGTGCGGCACACAGAGTGTGACACAAAAATGGGACATGAAATCCGCTTTGACCACCAAGACCTAACATTTCTAACTACAACCATGACTCACCACCTAGTTAGTGACAATGCACCACCCCTCCCTTTACTTTCTCACCGTCTCCTTCAGACAGTGGCGGACCTAGGATTTCCCCGTTAAGGGGCACAAAAAAAAATTCCGACATTTTTTAAGTTTATAAATTACTCCACATTTTATGCTATTATTTTCTCTATAAATTAATCCATATTTTACGCTATTATTTTCTTTATAATACTTGAAAATTTTGAAAAATAATTTAGATATAATACAAATCTTCCAATAATATGAAGCATGAAGTTGAAAGTGGTAGAGTTGGTTGTATTGACAATATTTCATACAAGTGACTCGGGTTCAAATCCCTCTATCTACACATAATGGTTTAAATCTATTTGTTTCAAAAATTGTCGGGGGGGCCAGAGCCCCCCCGGTCCGCCCCTGCCTTCAGATCGACCCTCAAGAGTGGCACCAGTTCGGGTTGTCCCTCATTATCTCCTTAATTTTATGACAAAGTCATTCGAGAATCCCTTTAGCAGTCTGCCACTCGATTTAGGGAGAGCATACATGAGCATCTTAGATGGTAATTTACTGAGAGTAATTTACAGAAATTTATTATATCAATCTAATTAGGGTCATTAGATGGAGTTTCTCGCAATTTATTCCAAAATAATTGCTTTGCGTTTTCAATAACTACTCCGTACATTAATGTGCATGAACATTTGGCTTCCTCCCTTGTATTTTTTTTTTGTCATAGTTTATTCGGAAATTATTTCTTCATATTTTCAATCCAAGTGTCAATTCTGATGTATTTTTAGAATTTTGTGGTCGATTTGTGGAAATTGTGGACTTGTAGCACATCAATTATTAATGTGCAAGCTAAGGACAATTTGATTACTTGATAGTACAACACTAGTATATTTTTTGTCGCAACACTTTTTTGTCAATCAAAGTCCAACTTTTCTCATTGATTTTTTCCTTTGGCTTGATTATAGTACAATTACAAACTCAAAGAATAGTCAAATACAAGTAACAACTTAGTTTTTGGTCTAAAATAGTCGTCGAGCTCAGTGAGCTAGTCACACCATAGTGTACCAACAGTTTAGTTCAGCCTCATTAATATTCATTTTAACTTGATGAATTTCAACTTGAACGATCATGTGACTATCGGTAACATTTATTTAATTAGGTCATATTCCCTAATTTCATCGATGATCTCTCTTATTGTTGGATAGTTAACTTCTCGACAATCCGACTTCAACATGTTAAATCAACTCCTTCTTTGCCTGAATGGTTAGAAACTTAAAACTTCCTTGATAATTGTTAACTCGGTAAATTAGTAGGTAACTCGAAAAACTTTCATCAATCAAACTTTTTCGATTTATAAATCATCACCGACAAGGGAACAAGTGTATATCTATTATAAGTCGATTAAAAAGTGGCCAAACATTGGAAAATTATTTTCCAAAAAGGCTGCTCAAGCCAAATTTAAGACACTATATAAAAGCTGGAAATTACTAGTTGTAGTAATAATAATTAAACAAACGCTTTTAATTAAACTCTTCTTCACTTTGAAAACATGGAAAATGCAATATTATCCAAATTAATTGTATTTACTTTAATAATGGGCTTCCTTTTAGCTGCCTTTGCTACTCCGCCATCATCACTCCTTTCAGGTAAAGATTAAACAAAATTATGAGTATTTTGTAAGACGGTTTGAAACTGTGAAATGACCCCTTTATATATGAGATCATTTAAATTGTTGTTTTATGGAACATGATGGACTCACACATGTAGCCGTCTTAATCTATAATAATGTGTTTGACCTATAAACTAATTTTGTTTGATTCTTTGTTTATTTTCTCGCCTTTAGATGAAGGGGTTGGAAAAATAAGGGTGGTGTCGGTGGGCGGTGGTACACCCTACCATCCCAAGAGACGTCTCGGACGCAGACGGTTGTTTTCCGACGCTCCTTACGGCGAGGGCTATGGATCCACGCCTTACCCGCCCTGCTGTAAAAACGACGACAGTGTTTCTAACAATCTCCCCTGAAATCGTTGCACGATGAAATCTTTAAGCATCTCTCTCTAAAGTCTAAAGTCACTTGATTTTATTTCCATGTGATCGTATTTGTATGTACGTATCGATAGATGTACGTAACATGCGTTATTATGTATACGGAGTACTTGTATGTCCGTACCACATTGGGTGTTGTAGATATTGTCGAGATATCGACATATCTAAATAATTATGGACTTATATTATTAGTGATATATAAGATGTATGTGCGACGGGTACGTGTACGTCCGCCTAGCTAAGGTTTCATTGGGTCTTGTATGTGAGACGAGATGCTATATACATATTGTTGTATTATTATCCCACATTGTCAATTTAATGACGTAGTTGTATGTTTCAAAAGAAGTCTTTTTGCTCTTGTCCCATATTGAGAAAATAAGAAGTTTGAGTTTAACGTTTCTAACCCCAACCACCATGACTCACCACCCTTTCTCACCGTCTCCTTCAGATAGACCCCGGCAGTGGCCCCAATTTGGGTTGTCCCTCGTGTCCTTAATTTTGGGATAATGTCACCACAGACTCACTTCAGTTGTACAGTCCTGTCACTCGATTTGTGTTAAAATTGAGCGCATTCTCATATTGTGAGATATCAGAGTATTTTCTATTCGTTTTAAACATGTGAATCCGTGATATGATGTCATTTTTGTGGTAATGGTTAATTTAATAATTTCGATCATTATCTCTTCAAGTCCATTTTATGTATGTTGTTGATGCCAAATTTGTCGTGTTGTATCTATCAATATATATGTTGTAATTATGGCAGCGAATTATAATGAGCTTAGAAATCCTCAAATGTGGACAATTTATTTATATATGATTATGATATATGTTGTATCTATCAATATATATGTTGTAATTATGGCAGCGAATTGTAATGAGCTTAGAAATCCTCAAATGTGGACAATTTATTTATATATCAATTTTGCTTTTGAAATTATCTAACATTATTCATGTAAAATCGTGGATAAACATAAGATATTGTCAACTGTACGTAACTATACGTACGTCCAAGGGGTTCTCATAATTAGAACATGCATCCCCTCACTCTCCCGTGTTTTTTTATAAGGATCATCGTTTTAACAATCAGTACATGTGAACGTGAGAATTAAGGGTACCGAAACTTGATACCACCCAATATCCATATCTCATATTCGTATTCGATTTGGTATTCTAACCAAATAAAGCCAAATATTCGGCTCGATTCGTTTCTCCCCATTACTTGATCCATTTTTTCGGTGTATTTAAATTCATGGTCCATTTAGAAAATTTATCCTAAAATTTTACTTAAATATTGATTTTCATGGTCTATATATTTTACTTAATTCAAACCCAATTTTCTTAAACTCACGACCAGTTGAAAGTATGAAACATTGAAACCGTCAATAAAGAGCTAAATGTTGATTTATCGTTAGAAGTTTCACAACCATCACTTGCAAAACTGCAAAGAAAATTTGCAAAAACAACCATCGTCGAGCACAAAAAAAGCAAAGAAGAATTGAAAACAAGATTTAATTTGAAAACTTATTATTTGTGGATGAATTTTTATTGTAATAGATATTAAAGTCTCTAAAATAAAGATTTTTTTTAAGTAGATTTGCATTTTGCTTAGTTTTTTATTTTATTAGGTCAAATCAAATATTATTTGATATTCGATTCGGTAAATCAAATATCAAACCAAATAACGATTTTCATTATTCGACGTTTTCAAACCAAATCAAACATCGGCTCGAAAAAATATCAAATCAAACCAAATAATGTCATTATTCGGTATAGTTCGACTCGATCGCAGCCCTACTCATATTCAATGAAAATTTGAAAGTTATATTTCAGAAAGGACTAAGTCAAAATTGTTCAGTTATAATAATAATAACTCTACTTCACTTCTCTAAATTACTGCCTTCATAACATGAAAACTATATTATTATCCAAATTAATGGTACTGTATTTAGTTTAATAATGATCTTTCTTTGGACCGGCTTTGCGACTCCATCGTCACTAGCTTTAGGTAAGCTTTAGTAATTATTTTGCAACACGGTCTCAAATCACACCATAAAACGGTTTTGTATAAAAAAAATCACTTAATAATTGTCATTTTATCGAAGTGGATATATAACCCTAATAATATCTTTCACATCTTTTAAATAGTAGTACTCATTATGTTCTACCTACGTCTCTAAAGGTCTAAGTACCAAGGGTAGCTAATAAGGTCATGTGTAAGTGGAGAAACGGAAACCTCCATTTTTGAAGGGAAATTCAATCATTTTCATTAGTTTTATTATGACAGGGTCTCATTTTTTATTTTTATTTTTAGCTTGGACTCTTGGAGCCTTCCCTTTTGTTGAGATGTCCTTAATTTTTTTATTGTAGCAAACAAATTACTTTTCTCGGGCATTTTTAACTATCCTTTCTACTAATTTTTTATCATCATTTATTCATTTTAGTGGTTTAAATTAATAATTTGATTATTTTTCTGACTTGTTTCATACCCGTCCTTAAAATGTCCATCTTAGAGGAAGCAACATGGCCCCTGAATCGTAAGGTGGGTGAAAAAGACGATTTTTCAAGGAGTACTCGAGGTAAGAAATAGGAGGTGTCTAAGACAATCAATTCCGTCAAAGCCGCCACCAACACCACAAGCACAAACGGGCAAGCCCACGGATGTTCCACCTTCTCCTACGTAGTAGTCTCGGTAGCTAAATGTCACCAAAACTTCCTTAAAATAGTTGTCATTTAATGTAATTTTACACAAAACCCGAATATAATTTCTTACGTATTACTCCGTATATTTTAATATATGTATTATGTACGAAGTATATATCTAGTGTATTGTATTCCGTTATCTATGTTTTTTCTTCCCCTCGTGTATTTTAATACGATGTACTCCGTATTAATTATTTTTCCACTGCAATTATTTGACTTCAATAGAAGTTGTTGTTGTCAATTTTATATAGTTTAAAGTAGCAAAGAATGATCAAATATGAACTTTTTTCGTCAAAATGGCCCGACTGAGGCCGGGCCAGTGGGTCATCCTATCCAAGGACAGCCCAGGCCACTTGGGCTCATTAAAAAAAACGCTATATGGATCGACCGGGCACACAACAATGTGCTCTATATCTACTTCTATTCCCTCTCCATTTCTTATACCCTATTGTTCTCTGAACTATACTTGGCAGCGTTCTTGCCGGTGTTTAGTTTACAGTTCTGTCTATACAGAAGCTGCAAACATCATGTACTCATGGGGATTGATTGTCATGAAAATCATCTGTAATGAACGAGACAAATTCGATTTTAAGACAATGACATGTCACGCTACAGTCAAATAAGCTCGCTACTTCATTCCTTTTACTAGACACTTGGAAGACAACTTATATTCGATATTGGAGTATATTATTTGATAGAGGATACCGTAGTATTACGGTATCACGATAGAGTTCGTAAAGATTAAAATTATTATGTAGAAATCTATATTTCGATATCTGAAATGAAAGTACAAAGCTCGGTATATAAAGCCGAGGAAGATGCGAGATACAATGAATACTAAAAGACTACTTAATTACAATCAATAGGACTAAGTAAAGACGGAAAACGAAGAGTATTACAATCAATACAACTCAATACACATATTTACTAAGACACCCCCGCAGTCGGAACGGTAGACGAGCAAACGTTCAGACTGGACCGGAAACGAGTGAACAGGTGCTTCGGAAGACCCTTGGTGAAGATGTCGGCGTACTGATAGTCAGGCGGGATATGGAAAACACGGACCAAACCGAGACGAACTTTTTCCCGCACAAAGTGAATGTCGATCTCAATATGCTTAGTACGTTGATGCTGGACGGGGTTGCCAGAGAGATAGACGGCAGACACATTATCACAGTAGACGACGGAGTCCTGGCGAATGGGCACATGGAGCTCTAGAAGCAAATTACGAAGCCAACATGTCTTGGCGACAACGTTAGCAACGCCGCGATACTCGGCTTCAGCGCTAGATCGAGAAACAGTGGGTTTCCGTTTGGAGGACCAAGAAACCAAGTTATCACCAAGAAAAACACAGTACCCAGACGTGGACCGACGGAGGTCGGGGTAGCCAGCCCAGTCAGCATCGGAATAGGCGGTTAGCTTATGAGTAGCAGTGGAGACAAGACGGAGACCGTGGTCAAGGGTACCTTTTGACCCAATTGTGGAGCCCAAAAAATTAGTCAACGGTCCTGATAAAGCAATTGACTATGCACGTGGACCATCCTATCACAAGTCGTTATGGGTAAGCGTGTATTGGCCCAAACATGGCCAGATTCATGCAACTACACCAAGGATCCATGAAGAGAATATTGCTTATCCTAAAAAGATGTGGGGGATCTCGTGGAATTGACAAGATATCCACAATGATGGTAGGAGGATAAAAGAAGATATGGCTGGTATCTTTTATGATACACCAATCTCAAGTAAAAGGCAACAAGAGGATCTCCAAATATTTGGGATCACTACAAGAAATACTGCATGTAGCTACTAATCACGCGCGACTGATAAATTCAGTCGCTAATTTAGCGACTGAAAGTTCAACGCGCGACCGACATTAGTAGCTGGACGAGGAGACGAAAATTTAAAATATCAATTTTTTTTAGCGATCGAAATCGGTCGCTAAAAAAAATTTCGCGACCGATTTCAGTCGCTAAAAATAAAGCGCGCGACTGATTTAGCGACTGAAATCGGTCGCTAAAAAAAATACGCGCGACAGAATTAGCGACCGAAATCGGTCGCTAAAGTTGTTAATTTTTTTTAAATTAACGAACACCCCCCCTCCCCCGAGTCATTCTCTCATTTCGGTCTCTCTCTAAAACCCTCCCCCCTCTCTCTAACACTCGTCCCTCCTCCTTTCCTTTTCATTCCTTCTTCAATTCTCTCATTTTCCTTAAGGTATGTTTATCTATCTTTATTTAGTTTCAATTGTTTGTTAATTTCTGTTTTTATCAATTTAAATAAATTAGTTATTGGGTTGGATAGTTTCTTAGTTGTTGGAATATTTAGTGTAGTTAGGATTTTAATCGCCCAATAGGTTCCCCAATTTGAATTAGGTAGATTGTTAGTATAAAATTAGGGTTTGCAGTTAAGTAGTTGATTGAATTGGGTTGTTTTGATGTGTTAGGAATTTGGAAATAAAATACAATTATGCCGATTTGGTGATGTAATTATGGACGAATTGGGTGAAAATAGTACTATGTTTAGGTGAATTGAGATTTTTACCTAATATTTGACTAGTGTATATATATATATATATTAGTAAATTACTTTAGAGAAAATAATTTGTATGTGGTTATTGTCTTAAATTTTTTAGATAAAAAAATGAAGAGACAGGAACGAAAATGGATGTATGGGGAAAGATTCGATAAGAAACGACGTCCCACAAAGGAATTTTTAGATGGTGTTAATCGCTTTCTTGAGTTCGCTGAAACCCATCCCGAATACGCGTCAGATGGTAGATTTAGGTGTCCTTGTGTGAAATGTAAGAACATCAAATTCTTGGATAGTATTTTGATTAAAGAACATATTATCTCAGATGGGTTTAGCCCAAATTATTATTATTGGATTTGTCATGGTGAGAAGTCTGATTTTGAGGAATCTAAGGTGGATCAGAATGAGGGCGGGGTGAGAGGAATGATTGTTGATGTGGTTGAGTGCAATTTGTTTAATGATGAGAGCATGTACACTAACGACGATGACCAACCTTGATTTTTTTTCGAGTGTATTTCAATATTATGATGTCAGTTCCTAACTTTCAACTATTACATGTCTGCAGATATGACGTTGGGCAGCAGGTTGCGGTTTGGAAGTTCGAGCAGCGGCAGCAGCAGGAGCAGGGATCGGGTGCAGCAGCAAGGCCAAGAAGAAAACAGGCAAGAGGAAGTGGAGGACGAGGAGGTGCATGGCAATGAGGAACAAGAACAACCGCAGCCACGCCAGGATGAAGGGCTGCAATACACACACGACGGGCGCCTAATCATTGGCCCCGAGGGCACATGGTGAGACATTGTATTTTTTTTTTTTTTGTGAGACATCATCTTATTTCACTCTTTGGTGTATACCTACATGTAGGTTTCGTACTCGTGCGACGGTGACAGGTGTCAAGGATAGTTTCATGGAAGATTTGACTACTTACTGCACGAGCTGGACTAAGTTGCCTCTGTGGCAACGGGAGAAGTGGTTTGCCAACTTCAAGGTACACCAATTTCTGATTTTTATTAATTATCTGTTACTGTTTACAGATTACTTATACAACGACAACAAACTATCTTGCAGTTGAAACACTTCTACAACGATGGTCTCGAGGTGGCTGTTCGAGACAGATACATGGATGTCGCAACTGTAAGATACAAAGACATGATGTATAAGCTGGCAAGCGATGGAAAGTTACAGCAACAACTTAGAGGTTCGATTACTAAATTGGTATTAGTACCTGAACAGAAAGTCGTATATATATTCAAAACATTTATTGATATCAAAGTGTATAAATTGTAGGTGACGCGATCCAACAGTTCCAAACAGCGCGAGCCGACCCGAAGTTCCTGAAGAGATCCGTCCAGGCTAAGAAGAACAAGAGGCGGGGAGGGGATCCCGAGGCAGAGGCGGAGCGCACCCACTACGGTGGGTCGCAGTCGATGCACCAGCGGGCCATGAACGTTAGTATTTTCGTCTCCTTTGATTATTATATTGGATTCTTATTTAATGTTTTCATTATAAAAATAAATGAATAATCTACATGTACTGTCAACAGGCGAAGAAGAAAACCGGAGAATTCCCTCCTCCTGTGCAGCTATTTCTCGAATCGAAGAGTAAGGGGGACGATGAGACCGGTCGATCATTCGCCACGAAGAAGGATTTGGAGACTTGGGTAAGTTTCAAACACAATACTTTGTTACTTTTTCCTTCAAACAATCAACCTAATCATGACTTCTATTTCTTTCAGAGATCGTATTTGGCGGCCACTAGAGCGCCCGAAAATGAAGGTGTGGACCCGAGCACAATTTGGTTTAGAGTCGCCGAGGGATACCGCAAGGGAGCGGTGTACGGTACGGGGAACGCTCATTCCCTGTACTGGACACCACCCAATGTTCGGGGGGCCCATTCTACGACGACCGAGTGTGTGCCATCCGAGATGGCTGAGATGAGGGCTCAAATTCAAGAGGAGAGGGCGGAACGGGCAGCTATGGCCGAGCAGATGAAGGAGCAGAATGAGAGGTTGAAGACGCAGGAGTCCATTAACCTGCAAATTCTGGAAGAGCTACGGCGTCTTAGGAACACGCAGCAATATAACTGCAACTCCGGCCCCACTCCCCGATTCCCGGATCCTAGAGACCTCTTCGGCGGTAATAGTGGTGCGTCCGCCAGTTTTCCTGTTGGCTGAGTTGATTTATTGAAAACAATTTGTAGTGGGAGAAATGCTTGTTGAAAAAACTGTTTGTAACAACACTTTTAATTTTTGCGTACTTGGTTGACATTTTTGGAGTATGAAGCTTGCATAACGTTTGGAATAACGTTTGGAATGATGTTTGGGATGTATTGTAGTTGTTGCTTTGTTTTATTGTGCAGATTTTGGCTAGAAAAATAATAAATTGAACCGGCCTATTTCTGGCACGGTAGCGACTGATATCAGTAGCTAAGTTTTATATTTAGCGACTGATATCAGTCGCTAAATGATGCCACGTCGCACTATTTAGCGACTGAAATCAGTCGCCAACTGAAGTTTTAGCGACTGATATCAGTCGCTAAATCAGTCGCTAATGGCGCCATTAGCGACTGATATCAGTCGCTAAAATGAGGCCTTAGCTACCGATTTCAGTCGCTAAATTTAGCGACTGATTTCAGTCGCGCGCTTTTTTAGCGACTGAAATCAGTCGCTAGAAGCGACTAACTGTAGCCACTGTCGCTTAGCGACTGCTGACGGTCGCGCGTCTGTTTTTTGCGACAGATGTCAGTAGCTAAGATCAGTCGCCAATGACTTTAACTCTTGTAGTGGATATCAATCTATCTTGAATATATGGTAAGGAATAAACAAGAGGATCTCCATCAAATAATTGGAGATGTGAAAATCTCGGACATATGGCAAGGAATAATGTGTGAGGATCTTCGCCAAATAATTGGAAGTGTCGTGATCTTCTACATTCACACACCACCTATTATTTCAAGCATTAGATCACACATCACATAGTAATCTTGGAGACATTACAAAAGGATCTTCATCACATAATAAGAGATGTCGTGATCTCCTATGATCACACACTATCTTTTATTTAAGGCAAGTAGAATAAAGATCACACCCATAGGTGGCATGTGATACTAGTAGTTATATTCCGTAGTATTTGTTTCCTTTTATATTAGTATTATTATTCTAGAATATCACTCGGAATATAACGAGGATATCACACATGTGGGCTATATAAGCCAATGTCTTTCATTGAATAAAACATCGAATATTTATGAATTTACAAACAACTTGTCAAACTCTGGATTAATTTATTAATCACGTGTTTAAACTTCGAGAAGGTGCTTCGAAGTGTTTAGAGGGTTGGTGTTCCAAACTCTGAGCTATTAATTCCGGGTTCAAGGTCGAACTACGGGTTAAATATCCTTTGGTTACTCACCGATTAACATCGGATCACAAAATACAGAAAATCGAAGCGTTTGCTTCCCAAAAATAGCCGAGCCACAAAACACAAAATCTTCACAGACCTTAACCACGAACCAGGGTTACATTAACCTAAGTTCAATTTCACTCCAAAATCCACGTCATCACTCAAGGTTATATTAACCTTCAACCCAACTTTCATTTCTTATTCTAAACCGCTTCCGCATTCGCATCACCTTTCAAGTACCGGAGGATCCGCTTAAGGAACTGAAAATGAGGTTCACGAGGAGCATGCATGAAGAGACAATTTTGCTGGACGGCATACGAGATATCGGGACGAGTGATTGTCAAAAACTGAAGGGCACCAGCTAAGCTGCGGTAGAGGGTTGAGTCACTTAAGAGAGAACCAGCGGTAGCACTTTGTTTGGAACCGGCATCGACTGGCGTGGAGACAGCGTTGCAATGAGTCATGTCGGCACGGGCAAGGATATCACGGGCATACACTTCCTGGGAGAGGAAGAGACCGGAGCTGCAACGAGTGACTTGAATCCCGAGAAAATGACTAAGTGGTCCAAGGTCGGTCATGGCAAATTCCTGTGAAAGGGCAGTTATAATGCTAAGCTGCGGTAGAGGGTTGAGTCACTTAAGAGAGAACCAGCGGTAGCACTTTGTTTGGAACCGGCATCGACTGGCGTGGAGACAGCGTTGCAATGAGTCATGTCGGCACGGGCATACACTTCCTGGGAGAGGAAGAGACCGGAGCTGCAACGAGTGACTTGAATCCCGAGAAAATGACTAAGTGGTCCAAGGTCGGTCATGGCAAATTCCTGTGAAAGGGCAGTTATAATGCGACGAAGCAAGCTAGTGCTCGACGCGGTCAACACAATGTCATCGACATAGAGCAATAAATAAGCCATATTGGGTCCGTCTTTAAGAATAAAAAGAGATTGGTCACATACATTGCTGGTGAAACCACGAGAAAGAATAAAAGCGGCAAAGCGTTGGTACCATGCTCGGGGGGGGGGGCTGTTTGAGACCGTAAAGAGACTTACGAAGGCGACAAACATGGCCTGGGACCGAAGTATCGACAAACCCGGGGGGTTGGTGCATAAAAACGGTTTCGACGAGGTCACCATGTAAGAAGGCATTCTTAACATCTAGATGATGGATGGACCAGGCCCGGGTGACGGCGAGGCTGAGAACGGTTCGAATCGTCGTAGGCTTCACAACAGGACTAAAAGTTTCATCATAGTCAATTCCGACTTGTTGACTTTTCCCGTTAACGACAAGACGAGCCTTGTAACGGGCAAGAGAGCCATCCGAGTTAAACTTGTGACGATACAGCCACATGCACCGAATAACGGGGGAATTAGTAGGCCGAGGAACCAAGTCCCACGTCCCGTTCTTAATTAGAGCACGATACTCGTCGTTCATAGCAGTATTCCAGTTCGGGTCACGAAGGGCAAGATGGGGAGATTTAGGAATGGGTGAGAGAGGTGGTGGAGAGGCGGAAGCTGTGATACCCCCATTTATCCAAGAGCCTTATCAAGACATTCCCGGATAAATAAAGGTGTTACCATCTCCCCATTTATCCAAGAGCCTTATCAAGACATTCCCGGATAAATAAAGGTGTTACCATCTCGGTTTTCCGAGGTAGTAGCTCATTACAATACAACATGGAATGCCAAACCGACAATTAGATTTAAACATTACAACTCATTAACTATTACAACTCTAGTTACACAGCGAAAGCTATACAATCTATATAAACAGGAATGTCTACGCATTAACCCGTGCTACGACTAGGATCATTATCGCGTTCACCCCAATCCCGTACAAGCATCCCAGCATCCAAACACATCACGATATACATAACCTGTATTATAGACTGCTCCCCAATTGATCGGAAATATCAATTGGATCATCACAGGCCCCCGAGAAATTGAGTGACAATATAGACAGAGAAAACGGTTAGAACATGCTAACATTATAACAAAAGTACGTAATATAAAACATCCAGTCTCAACCATCTCAGTACCATCATTAGTACTAATCAATAATATCATCTCCACATTCTCGGTACCATCACGGTACCAATCAATAATCTCCTCTCAACATCCAGTACCATCACGGTACCATATCAATATTCTCATCTCAACTCTTCTGGCAGGCCCTTTCATTCCGAGTATGCACACCCCCGCAGGTTCAACAACCCGCGAGGAGAAATCAGGGAGGGGACCGTGATCAGAGGCCCCGGCTAGGTCTAAGCTAGCCTCACCAACTCCAATATATCAATATTCATCAATCATTCTCCCATCATTGTTCAACATTATTCTCATTAGCACGATATCACATCGTACTCGTAACGCATACATGCATAATAATATTAACGTATTCTGAGTAAGGAAAAACCTTACCTAGCCAGCAAATCACCACCGCATCGGCAGTACAAATCAGCACGGAAATTCTACGAAGTTTGATCCTAATAGAATATTATATAATTAAATTAATATTGACCATAACGTAGCTAAATAATAAAATGAAACCCGGCCTGGCTTAGTCCCGACATATTATTATATACTTAAATTAATATCGATTCTAAAGTAATTATATTATAAAGTAAAATCGACACCGACCTAACTAACTTATAAAATGAGACCGACCCAACCTAATTAGATTTTAAGTCGAGTCCAACCCGGCATAATTGGATTATAACGTAGACCGACATAGCCAACTGTGACTCGGCCGCACCCTGACACAATGACAACAACGGCCGACAAGGACACTATATTGACGGTAACATAGTACACAGACATCAATGATAATAGTAGTAGTAAACCGACACTACCAACCTTAACTATAACAATACACGGACAATAGTAACACTACAACAAACCGCAAGACAAAAGTACAGCACTACAACGACGACGACGACCCACACCATACCACGCAACAACTAACCCCGATAACTACAATTATAAAACGATAGCAATGACGATAACAAAACTGAAACCAAAAAGATGGTGTACACACACCTAGGGCTACGTGCACAGGAGACAACGGCGGTATAAGGGTTGGGCGAATCACCGAATGGACGCTGGTTCGGGTCTGAAACAAAGGCGGATGGTTCGGGTTTGAAGCAAAGGCGACACACAATAAATAAGGGGGACATTAAGCGGTGGTTGACTGTGGTTCATGGACATTGCTGATGATGGCGGTGGTTGTAGAAGAAAGAAGAAAGGGTCGTGAATGAATACGATTAGGTTTTGTGCGGAGGTCGTAGATGTTATTTGGTTTGAAAGCAAGTTGTGCGTAGGTTTGTTGTAGGTTATACACTCCTGATCAACGCAATTTATATCGTATTTTATTGTCCCCCGACAACCGTTTTTGAGCTTTTCTTCTTCCATATTTATTTGATTAATGTCGATTTCTATTAGAAAGTCGATACTGTCGGTCCTCGTGATATTTTGTAGGTTAAGTGCAATTTTGAGCATATTTTGGAGTAATAACCCGGATAGCCGAGACGAGGACGGAAGACAAGGAAGAAAACGAAAAGCTGAGAAGTAAAGGAATAACTCGATCAAGAGCTCAGCAGCATCCACTCGATCGAGTGGCGTAGAGTACTCGATCGAGTGCCATTCATCCAGGCTTAATGTGAAGCTTTCACGCATCCACTCGATCGAGTGCACGCATGTACTCGATCGAGTGCCTTGCATTCAGGCCGCGGATTGGATTTCTCTTTTAATTAGAATTGGGCCTGTTTGTAAGTCCAACTGATTTCTTTTAAATCAGTTGGAAGAGGATTGTCAGACTACTTTTTTCATTCTATCTTTTGGGGGAGACTTTACGTTACATTAGTTAGCATAGAAGCTACGTTGATTCCGTCCTTCTTAGCAAGATTCATCATACTCCGTTCTTCCTTTTTTTTCAGATCTGAATTTGTTCGGTATCGCCACTTTAATTTTAATTTTAATTTCAATTTCAATTCCCTAGTTTTATAATTCTTGTCTTAATCTCTAGTTTAATTTCTGTCTGAATTCGTTCTTAATTTTCATAGTTATCTGATTTCAGTCTCGTAGTTTAATTCAATTCACATTCATCATGTTTAATTGCAATTCATGTTTTGTTAGTTTATTTACGATCGTCATGAGTAGCTAATTTTTATCTAGGGTTTAAGGGGATCGATGGGTGTTAATTGTGTTATAGAAAATTGACCTGTCTCTGATCATATGAATTGTCTCCTGAATGTTGTTTTTAATTCTGATTGATTAATTACTGGCCAGGATTAATTAATTAGTATCACAATTAGGACTTTCCGCCGACCGGGTTAAGGACTAATTAGGTCACGGCATTTTGGGTAGACTAGCTTAATTCTAGCGACCGCAGGTTAAGTTTAGTTCTATAGTCTGTAGTAGTACCGACCGGACCTACACCTTAGACAGTTCGATTAGTGACTTGTTAGTTGACTCCCTGACCCAATCGACATTCATTGTGAACCTGAGACCCTAGACCCTTTTTATTATTGATTTACCTTATAGCAATTAGTTATTAGTCCACTCAAACAAACCGGAAAATAGTGACCCGCAATCTTTAGTCTAGACCTTAGAGCAAGTAATTGAGTCCCGTCTCCTTGTGGTTCGACCCCTACTTCACTATCTGCATTAGTTAGTGGATCTTAGGGTATTTTTGATTAGGGATACGACTGCCCCTGTCAAATTTTGGCGCCGTTGCCGGGGAGACGGTGTTATTTATTTACTTGTTTTGTGTTTTAGCCTTTTGATTGTTTGTCTCGAGGAACTTCAGTTCCTTGAGACCGTTTCTCACATTTCTCCTGTAGCTTCCTCGTATGCCCAGGTCCTCTCGAATTTCAGGCTACATACCACCATTCGATCCTGAACCAGAGAGAACTCTCCGCAGGTCTAGGAAATTCTACAAGGAAATTGCTGAGACAGAAAGATCAGAATCAGTGGAACATTCGGACGACGAGCATATATCCGAAGCACTGTCCTTTGAAGAGGATAATCCCACTACTATTCCCGAGACACCGCTAGTCAAGATGCCTCCTAAACTTGCTAGCCATTCCGAGCCGGAGCAAAGTGCCCTACCGAAACCGTTGAAGAGGCCCACCGCCACTACGGGTACGTTCGAGATTCGCCCCGCCTTTATTACATTGGTGGAGCGAAATCAATTCGGTGGAGGCCCCGATGAAGACCCGGCGAAGCACATGAAGCTCTTCACCGATTATTGCTCAACTATACCACTCCCCGCGGGAGTGACTCAAGAAGAGGTGATGGAGATGCTATTCATGTTCTCCCTACGCGATAACGCAAGAGACTGGATCACGGATTTAGACCGCGTTTCTGAGGGAATCACAGATTGGAACTCCCTAGCCTTAGCTTTTTATAAGCACTACTACACGCCGCAGAAGACCAACATGTTGAGGAGTCAGATTACTAACTTCCGACAGACATCTCACGAGAATATCTACGAGGCGTGGGTAAGGTTTAAAAAGCTAGTTAAGGAGTGCCCACATCACGGATTCGAGGTATGGTTTTTGTGCAATCAATTCTATAATGGTTTATATGACGATTGCCGAGCTACGCTCGATTCTGCAGCTAATGGCAGGTTCCAAAACAACGTCGATGATGATAAAGCATGGAAATTGATTGAAGACATGGCTACTCATCACTCACGTTGGGGAAATCCACGAGGTAATACCCGGGGAAATAGTGGTGACTCCGAGTCATCAAATGCCATAGTTAGCCACCTAGCCGCTTTAACTAAGCGGATCGACTCCATGGAGCTAGCTAGAACCCAAAACCACCAACAACAAGGAGGTATGTACCAAGTCAATGCCATGTCTGAGGTTGTTTGCGAGAGTTGTGGGGATGTGGGTCATTATACCCAAGAGTGTGTGAGAGTAGAAACGGCGAATGCATTTCAATCCATGAGACCACACCAACCCTACATGAACCAACCGGGCTATGACAAGTCCTTGTTATCTTATAGGAGTCAAAATGTGCTTAACCCACCACCACCCGGCGGTAACAAGACCGTCCCATACGTAGCACCCCATAACCGACCCTCCCAAAGCCATAGCAATAACCGTCAACAATTCCAAGGAGGGCAACAAAATTGGGGTAACCAACAAGGGTGGGGTAACCAACAACAAGGGTGGGGTAACCAACCACAGTGGGGTAATAACCAACCTTGGGGTAACCAACAAGGGTGGGGGAACCAACAACAATTCCAACCGATCCCACAAAACCAAAACCAAGCTCAAGCTCAAGCTCAAGCTCCAACCAACACCGAGTTTGCAGAGATTAAAGCATTATTGATGCAAGGTATCCAAAGTCATAACAAGCTAGAGACTCAGGTCAACCAGATACTTGCCCATAACAAGATGCTAGATACCCAAGTAGCACAACTTGCCGCCCAAAAGCAAGCTAGGCCACCGGGTACTTTACCTCCTCAAGGCGAACAATCACACGAGCAAGCCAATGCGATCACATTGAGAAGCGGAACCCATTATGACGGTCCGAAGATGCCCGAGGAGTATGTTGTGGTTGATGAGACCGAGTTGGAGAAGCAAGAGCTAGCCGAGGAAGTGTTGAGTAGGCCACGAATTGAGGCTACTCGATCGAGTAACACCACCTCACTCGATCGAGTAGACCCTCTAAAACCTGGCAGAGAGCAGTCAAGTGTATCACTCGACCGAGTCACGCCTGACTCGATCGAGTTGGAGCTCACTCGACCGAGTGGTATCAGCCCACTCGATCGAGTAATACCTCCAAAAAGAGTCAGTAGCTCCCCAGTGATGCCACTCGATCGAGTGCCTTCAGGTGACTCGACCGAGTGTGATGATACTCGACCGAGTCAGCCTGAACTCGATCGAGTGGAAACCGTAACGCCTAATTCTGCTACTTTTCATTCCCAGGTTGCAATCAAGGATGCTAATTCGTCTCAAGCGTCCCCGTCTCAAGCAAAGGAGCCTGCAATTCCGATCATACTTCCATTTCCCCACCGACAGCGTAAGACAAAGCTCGATCAACAGTTCGGTAAGTTTATGGAAGTCGTTAAGAATCTGCAGGTAAGTGTTCCTTTTACTGATTTGATCACTCAAGTTCCTGCTTACGCGAAGTTTATGAAAGAAATACTAACTCGTAAGCGGTCTTTTAGTGAAACTGAGACAGTTGCTTTCACAGAGGAATGCAGCGCGTTACTACAGAGTCGTACTCCGCCAAAGCTCAAGGATCCAGGGAGTTTTTCTATCCCTTGTACTATAGGGAAGTTAGCTATCGATAAGGCCCTGTGTGATTTAGGAGCTAGCGTCAGTGTCATGCCGTATTCTATTTGTCAGAAATTGAATATGGGTGTTTTAAAATGTACCAATATGACTCTGCAGATGGCTGATCGATCGGTCAAATATCCTTTAGGTGTTTTAGAGGATGTTCCGGTCCAAGTAGGGAAATTCTTTATTCCCGTAGACTTTGTTGTCTTAGACATGGCTGAGGATGCCATAATACCCATTATCCTCGGTCGCCCTTTCCTACACACGGCAGGGGCGATCATCGATGTCAAGAATGGGAAGCTCACACTCTCCGTAGGAGATGATACCGTGACTTTTAGTCTCGATCAAGCTCTTAGGAAGCCCATGATAGAAGAGTCTTGCTATAGCATAGACGTCATTGATTTAGAAATAGAAAATTATATTGACGACTATCTTGGCAGAGACCCTTTGGAGAAATTGCTTACATCCGGCGATGCTGATGCCGAGAAAAGATCATGGAGCGCGGAAGTGGATGAGCTGGAACGAATGCTGAACGGAAAGGAGGGCACTATCGAGAAGGTATACTGTCTCGGCACCCCTAAAAAGGAGGTCGAGGTAAGTAAACCTGAACTAAAACCCCTCCCCTCTAATTTGAAATATGCATTTCTAGATGATAAGGGTCTAAACCCCGTAATTGTCAACGCTGCACTCACAGATAGCCAACTTTCGGAGTTGTTAGTCATCTTACGACGACATAAGAAGGCTATTGGGTACAGTATTGATGACCTACGGGGTATTAGTCCCGAGTTTTGCATGCATCGCATTCACTTAGAGGGAGACCATAGACCATCCATTCAGGGACAACGTAGGTTGAACCCGAACATGCAGGATGTGGTTAGGAAGGAGGTTATGAAACTCCTAGATGCCGGCATCATTTACCCCATTTCCGACTCTAAATGGGTCAGTCCAGTCCAAGTGGTCCCTAAGAAGGGTGGGACCACGGTTATCACGAACGAGAGGAATGAACTTATTCCTACTCGATTAGTGACTGGATGGAGGATGTGCATTGACTATCGTAAGCTGAACGTAGCTACGAGGAAAGACCATTTCCCCCTCCCCTTCATTGACCAGATGCTAGAGCGTCTTGCTTGCCATAAGTACTTCTGCTACTTAGATGGCTACTCGGGATTTTTCCAAATCCCAATTCACCCAGACGACCAGGAGAAAACAACTTTCACCTGTCCCTACGGCACCTTCGCATACCGAAGGATGCCTTTTGGCCTTTGTAATGCCCCGGCCACTTTCCAACGTTGTATGATGTCCATATTTTCGGACCTTATCGAGTCTGTCATGGAAGTCTTCATGGATGATTTCAGTGTATATGGCACTGATTATGATGCATGCTTACTTAATCTTACACGGGTCTTGCAACGTTGTGAGGAGACCAATTTGGTCTTAAACTGGGAGAAATGTCACTTCATGGTGACCGAGGGAGTCGTTTTGGGTCATTTAGTGTCCGAACGCGGCATCCAAGTGGATAAAGCGAAGGTCGAGGTAATTGAGCAATTACCATACCCCGTTAATGTTAAGGGTGTACGGAGTTTTCTTGGTCACGCGGGTTTTTACCGCCGTTTCATCCAAGATTTCTCCAAGATTGTCAAACCCTTGACTCAGCTGCTCCTCAAGGATGCCCCGTTCGTTTTTACTGACGAGTGTGCTCGAGCTTTTGACAGGATTAAGCAGGCTCTCATTTCCGCACCTATTATCCGAGCTCCCGATTGGGATTTGCCTTTCGAAGTTATGTGCGATGCTAGCGATTATGCTGTAGGAGCCGTGCTCGGGCAAAGGAAAGACAAGGCTTTACATGCGATCTACTATGCTAGTCGGACGTTAGATATGGCGCAGATCAATTATGCTACCACGGAAAAGGAGTTATTGGCCATCATCTATGCTCTAGACAAGTTTCGGGCCTATCTCATTGGCTCGAAGGTGATAGTATATACAGATCATGCGGCCTTGAAGTACCTTCTAGCGAAGAAGGAGGCCAAACCGAGACTTATTAGATGGATCCTACTACTGCAGGAGTTTGACTTAGAGATCCGTGATAAGTCCGGGGCCGAGAATGTCGTAGCCGATCACCTATCTCGGCTAAGATATGATGGTGGGGATCTCGCTCCAATTGACGATTCATTCCCCGATGACCATTTGCTCGCTATTACCATGGACACTCCATGGTTTGCTGATTATGCCAACTTTCTAGTTGGAGGTGCTCTACCTCCCGACCTTCAGTATCAGCAGAAGAAGCGGTTTCTACATGACGTGAAGAGGTATTTTTGGGACGACCCGTATCTTTTCCGAGAATGTGCAGATGGCCTATTTAGGAGGTGTATTCCCGAGAGTGAGGTACATTCTATCCTCACTAGATGCCATTCCTCTCCTTATGGTGGACATCATGGTCCTTCGAAGACCTTCGCAAAGGTAATGCAATCGGGTTTTTATTGGCCTACTATTCTCAAGGATGCCACCACCTTTATCCGTTCTTGCGACGCATGCCAACGAACGGGAAATATTTCTCGGCGACACGAAATGCCTCAAACCGGGATTCTTGAAGTAGAACTATTTGATGTTTGGGGTATAGACTATCAAGGACCGTTCCCTTCTTCTTATGGGAATCGGTATATTTTGGTCGCCGTGGATTATGTTTCTAAGTGGGTGGAAGCCATCGCTTCACCTACTAACGATGCCAACGTGGTGATCCGGCTCTTTAAGAAGACAATATTCCCGCGTTTTGGGGTCCCACGGGCTATTATTAGTGATGGCGGTTCACATTTTCATGAACGCCAACTCACTAAGCTACTGCAGAAATACGGTGTTCACCACCGTACCGGGCTAGCTTACCATCCACAAACTAGTGGACAAGTCGAGATCTCGAACCGTGAGATCAAGTCTATTCTCGAGAAGGTTGTCCATACTTCAAGGAAAGATTGGAGTTCGAAGCTCGACGATTCTCTTTGGGCTTACCGGACCGCATTCAAGACTCCTATCGGGACATCCCCGTATAGGCTTGTTTATGGCAAGGCTTGCCATCTACCCGTCGAGCTCGAGTTTAAGGCTATGTGGGCCTTAAGGGAGCTCAATCTCGATCCGAAGCTAGCCGGAGAGAAGCGCCTTATGCAATTGAACGAATTAGATGAATTCCGTCTCCATGCTTATGATAACGCGAGAATTTATAAGGAGCGGACCAAAAGATGGCATGATAAGCGCATTATCCCCCGAGAGTTCCATGTCGGCGATAAGGTACTTTTATTCAATTCCCGACTTCGACTCTTTCCCGGGAAACTTAAATCCCGATGGTCTGGACCGTTCACGGTCACTGAAGTGAATAAATTTGGGTCAGTTACACTCACTACCGACAAAGGCGAAATATTCAAGGTGAACGGTCAACGCCTCAAGCTCTATCACGAAGGTGCGTACGTCGGTGTTGTAGAGGCCATGGACCTCAACGACACTCTCGATTCCACCTAATCAAATTGAGGTAAACCGGTCGAGCGGGACCGTAAAAACCAGCGCTAACCGGGAGGCAACCCGGCACCACTTGTATAAATTTGTAATTTCCCCTTCCGCTTTTTTTTATTTTTATTTTTTATTTTTTTAGCTTGGTAGCTCTAATTGGGAGTTAGTATTATTTATCGAGTGAGGACGAGGGAATTTTACGGTTTAATTGATTTAATTTCAGGATTTAGACACAATTTAAAGGAAAAAAAAATGAAGAAGTAGCAGGTGCAGTGGTCACTCGACCGAGTGGCCCATGCACTCGGTCGAGTGCTCTGACGGAGGAGCTACTGTCCACTTTTCATGGGCTCACTCGACCGAGTGGTCCATGCACTCGGTCGAGTGCCCTTACGGAGCAGCCACTGCCAACTTTTCAGGGGTTAACTCGATCGAGTGGCTTTTGCACTCGGTCGAGTGCCCCTGAACCGGGTCCAGCTTCGGTTTTTCCGTCTCCTTTAATTGCTTCTTACTCTTTTTTTTTAAATCAGTTTTCTGAATTACATCCCCTCCCCCTCACATTACATAAGAACCCTAACCCCCAATTCACCCAAATCACTCTTATTTCATCAATTCCTCACCAAATCTCACGATTTTTGCTTCTAAATTGCAATTAGGAGTGTTTCTTTGTGTTTCTTGGTGTCGATTTCTGAAATTTTCGTCCCTTTCTCCCCTATTTTCGTCCAAACCGTCACCCTTGAGGTACACTACGAGATTTTTGATTTCCTTGCTTCTTTTCTTGATTTTATAGCTTAATTTCATCCTTAGTTATATACTAATCCCATTGCATGCTTGATTTTGTGTTGATTTCACCACTTTGTGCTCAAAATTCGATTTTTGTGTATAGGGTCTGATTTTGGCCGAGATAATGTGTTTTTTTTGTGGGATTTTTGTATAATTTTGCTTTGTTATTATGCTATAGTCATGGCAGGAAGAAGGAATCCGCCCCGAAACAACAACAGAAACAGGAACGCAAGGCAGCCGACTGTTCAGCCTGTGCCAGGCTATGAAGAAATTGTTTGCAGGGACGAGGCCCAGAGAGCTCGTTTAGTTACCTTGATACCCAGGGCGATGGAGGCTACCCGGTGTTGCTCATCACAGTTCGCAATCGAGCTCGGGTTGAACGAGCAATTATCACATCTCTTGTCCATGACCGGATTCGGTGGCTTATGGACACTACGTGAGTTATCTTACCGAGTACTCACTTTAGAGTTTTTAAGTTCATTTGAATTTGATAGAGAGGAGAGCATGATTAACTTTCGGTTGAACAATGAGGAGCAATCAATCTACCTTAGTAGCTTGTCCGAGTGTCTAAGGCTTACTTCTGACCAGGCCGATGACATACTAGACATACCCGAGAGCTCGAGAGCACCTTCCTACTTTAAGTTATTTTCGGGTCGTAGTGCACTTGTCACCGCTATGGCGCTCAACGCCATCCCACACCCTACTATCCGCCTCTTCTTGCGGATTTTGAGTCATGTGGTTTTTCCACGCTCCGACATGAGTAAACTTCACTCATTGGAGGTGTTGATTCTAGGACACTACCTAAACCCCTTTAGGCGATCCCTGAAGGCGTTTAGTGCACCGGGTATGATCTGTATCGGAATCGAGCGCCAGATCAGGGGGTCTGGACCGATTGGTTGTGGAGCCATTGTCACCGCGCTAGCGAAGCGCTACATTATGGGTTTTGGGGATACAGTCACTTTTCAGAGCCTTACCGACCGCGTCCCGTTGCTAGACCGCAACTATCTCTTCTCCACTTTGAAGTGGGTTCGGGGCAATCCCCCGGAATTTTTGTGGCGCGTCCGGGACAAGGTTTGGATGAAGCTCCCGGTTGTCGAAGGGACGATCCTACCCCCACTACTTGCCTTACCACCCACCCCCGAGGGTGATCCCACACCCGACCCACTGCGCTACCTCATTCCCGAGGCGCTATTCATCGACGAGGGTGGTGCTCAACCCCCTCGACGTAGGGTTCGTGTAGAGACCGTACCCGATGAGACCGAGCCCCCCAGGGCCGTACACACACCCACCCCGACCTTCCCGTTCCAGACTCCGGGTGCCGAGTTTCCGCACCCGTACCCGTTTATGTATGATCCAGTTTATGAGCACCAGAGACGGGTACACGAGGGGATTAACCAGAGCATCGTCAACCGCGAGATCCACGAGTACTTGCTTACTCAAGGCGTCTCGGCACCTCAGCACCCGTCCTACTGGAGAGGTCCGGGTGACACCAGTGGTATATTCCACGACTACGGGGTTGATCCAGCTGCTTGGGGTCCGGACTACGGGCACACCTACGGCGGCCTAGGAGCACAGTGGCTGAGAGGCTTGCGACAGTCGGGTCAGCAGGGTGGTGCTAGCGGCTCTGGCCAGGGCGATTCTGGAGCCGGTCCATCTGGGACCGGTGGAGGCGACGATATGGCTGATTAGCCGGTTTGGGGGAGCTACCATTGTATATACGGTACTTTCTTTCCTTTTTATTTTTGTTTTATTGCTTTCTTAGATTTTTTTTTTTTTTTTTTTTTTTTTTTTTTTTTTTTTTTTTTTCTTCCCCTTAGGTCGAGTTGTCCTTAGGATTGGCTGTGGATTTGTTTGTCATATATGCTGTAGAGTCACATTGAGGACACTGTGACATTTAGGTTTGGGGGAGAATTTGTGTGTTTTTTGTGTGCTTTTATTTTCTGTTGTGTGCTTTCAAAATTCAAAAAAAAAAAAAAAAAAAAAAATTGAAAAATCAGAAAAATACAAAAAGATTTTATTTTTGTGTGCTTTGTCTGTGTTGTGTCCGGTGTGAAACATGCAAAACGACGATGATGACATTGCATTTTACATGACTTCTCCTAATTGATAGCTAAATTCGTACCTGAATGCATGTAATGTTTGAGATGAGATGACTTTGATATGATTGCCTATTGGACCGTTAACTGCCAAATGAGTAAATTTGACCATTTTGTTGGCAAACCACAAAAATTCTGAGGATTTAGAGCTTCCTAGGCCAGTAACATCTATAACTGGTCTCATTTATATTTAGGAATTGAGTGGTTTTTCCTTTTGGAATGTGTACATCAATTTGCATAAATATGACGTCCGTCTCTTGACATTGAATGCGTGTTTGGTTTGAGGAGGAGGTACATGAGGAAAGGCATTCCTGTTTTTGACGAGCTCCACATAGCCAAAATGACCCATTTTTACTACCCTGTAGATTTAGGTCAGTTTCCATTTGTTCAGCCCGTTTCAGCTGTTGTAAGCTTGTTTTCATGATTTTTATATCAGTCAGCTACAACCCAGAATAGCCTACCTTACCAGGACAGTCGCAGTGAACTTAATTGGGAACTATTTCACTAAGCGGTCATAATTTGGATTTTTACATCGTTTGGATCTTAGTGGATGATACTGTTATGTGACTTTGTATTCGCCTTCCCCTTGTCTGAATTAAGAAAAATATGGAAGCATGAAAAAGAAGGAAAAGAAAGAAAATGGAATTGAAAGAAAAAAAAAAAAAAAAAAAAAAATTGCTTCTTGTAATTTTCGGGGAACGGTGGATAAGTTATAACTAGAATTGAACTGTAATTTAGAGGATGACAGAATTTCCTCTTATGCTCTTTTGAGTTGTTATTTCTAGCTAGTGGCCGGAATTTATAGATGAGGTTTTTGGATGGATAGTTCTTATTGTGTAGCTGCGACTACTGGTCTTAGCCCCACATTTCCATACGTGCTTTAGGCACAATCCATTTTATTCCCTCACATATAAGCCACCCCTTGTAAGTCCTTGGCATGTACTATGGTCCTGATTGGTGGAACACGTGTTTAATTGGGGAGATTGATTTCATATTCGATTGCATGCATATTTCATAAGTCGAGTGAGTGTCTTTATTCCTTCCTATCTTCACATATACACTTACCCGTACTTATGAGTGTCGAGCGACAACCGAAAGGAAGTCCGACATTATTGGTCTCGCAAGATTGAAAGTTTGGCAGGCAATTGTTTGATTATGGCATGATTATTGATCTCGTTGCATTCTTGAGCATTACGTGTTTTCTCGTCGGTCTTAGTTGATTTTAGGAGAATGATGGTAATTCAGCTCTGAGTCGTGTTTCACATCACTTGTCCTCATTTGTATATATTTTAGTTGTTTGCTTGAGGACAAGCAAAGGTTTGGTTTGGGGGAGTTTGATCAACGCATTTTATATCGTATTTTATTGTCCCCCGACAACCGTTTTTGAGCTTTTCTTCTTCCATATTTATTTGATTAATGTCGATTTCTATTAGAAAGTCGATACTGTCGGTCCTCGTGATATTTTGTAGGTTAAGTGCAATTTTGAGCATATTTTGGAGTAATAACCCGGATAGCCGAGACGAGGACGGAAGACAAGGAAGAAAACGAAAAGCTGAGAAGTAAAGGAATAACTCGATCAAGAGCTCAGCAGCATCCACTCGATCGAGTGGCGTAGAGTACTCGATCGAGTGCCATTCATCCAGGCTTAATGTGAAGCTTTCACGCATCCACTCGATCGAGTGCACGCATGTACTCGATCGAGTGCCTTGCATTCAGGCCGCGGATTGGATTTCTCTTTTAATTAGAATTGGGCCTGTTTGTAAGTCCAACTGATTTCTTTTAAATCAGTTGGAAGAGGATTGTCAGACTACTTTTTTCATTCTATCTTTTGGGGGAGACTTTACGTTACATTAGTTAGCATAGAAGCTACGTTGATTCCGTCCTTCTTAGCAAGATTCATCATACTCCGTTCTTCCTTTTTTTTCAGATCTGAATTTGTTCGGTATCGCCACTTTAATTTTAATTTTAATTTCAATTTCAATTCCCTAGTTTTATAATTCTTGTCTTAATCTCTAGTTTAATTTCTGTCTGAATTCGTTCTTAATTTTCATAGTTATCTGATTTCAGTCTCGTAGTTTAATTCAATTCACATTCATCATGTTTAATTGCAATTCATGTTTTGTTAGTTTATTTACGATCGTCATGAGTAGCTAATTTTTATCTAGGGTTTAAGGGGATCGATGGGTGTTAATTGTGTTATAGAAAATTGACCTGTCTCTGATCATATGAATTGTCTCCTGAATGTTGTTTTTAATTCTGATTGATTAATTACTGGCCAGGATTAATTAATTAGTATCACAATTAGGACTTTCCGCCGACCGGGTTAAGGACTAATTAGGTCACGGCATTTTGGGTAGACTAGCTTAATTCTAGCGACCGCAGGTTAAGTTTAGTTCTATAGTCTGTAGTAGTACCGACCGGACCTACACCTTAGACAGTTCGATTAGTGACTTGTTAGTTGACTCCCTGACCCAATCGACATTCATTGTGAACCTGAGACCCTAGACCCTTTTTATTATTGATTTACCTTATAGCAATTAGTTATTAGTCCACTCAAACAAACCGGAAAATAGTGACCCGCAATCTTTAGTCTAGACCTTAGAGCAAGTAATTGAGTCCCGTCTCCTTGTGGTTCGACCCCTACTTCACTATCTGCATTAGTTAGTGGATCTTAGGGTATTTTTGATTAGGGATACGACTGCCCCTGTCAACACTTGTCTATTATTATTATTATTATTATATTATGATATCATTATTATTATAATGCCATTGTTACTATATTATTATTATAAGATTGTTGGTCATAGTAAATTGGGCTCGGGAATAGGTTTGGTGTGACACTCGGTTTGACTTGCCTTGACTCGAGTTTGACTTCTATATGAATCACGGGTATTACAGAAGCGGTGAAAACTCGAGGCTTAAATATCCCGTGCATAGCTCGAGTGGCCATATGGTGGGAGCGGGAGGGTGGTGGTGGTGGTGGTGGTGGTGACGGGGTGGGCGAGTTTTGTGGAGGGGAGGGTGAAGAAGGTGGGGAGGTATGGAGGGTGGAAGTCGTTGGCACGGGTGTGGAAAACGAGGTCGGGGGTGATAATGGGGTTGGTGGTGTGGTGAGCGGGTTGGGTAGGGGTGATGAAATGAGAGAAGATATAGTGAAAGGGGATAGGGAGGACGAAGAGTCGAGAAAGGAATAGGAAGAGGGAGGTTGGGGATCGGATTCAGCAAATGGGAAAACCGATTCATCGAAAGTAACGTGACGGGAGTGAAAAATCTTACCGGAGGTGAAGTCTAGACACTTGTACCCACGGAATTCGGTGGGGTAGCCAAGGAAGACACATCGGGTGGATCGGGGGGCAAGTTTGTGGGGACGGGTGGATGACAGGTTAGGATAACAAACACAGCCAAAAACTCGTAGATGCGAATATGAGGGATGTTTGAGAAAGAGGACGGAGGTGGGAGATCGGTAATTGAGGACACGGGTGGGAAGAATGTTGTGAAGGTGGGTGGCGGTGTGAAGGGCATCGACCCAATATATCGTCGGGACAGATGAATGGTAAAGAAGTGCAAGCACAATTTCATTCAGCCGTCGGATCATACGTTCGGCTTTACCATTTTGGGACGAAGTTTGGGGGCAGGAAATCCGGAACACAAGACCGTGTTGGTCCCCGAAGTCCCTGAAGGAATTATTATCAAATTCCCGACCGAGATCACATTGGAAGGCCTTTATTTCACGATTAAATTGGGTTTTAACGTAAGCCCGAAATTTTAAAAAAAATTCATACGTCTCGGATTTAAATCGGAGAGGAAACACCCACACAAATTGAGAAAAATTGTCGAGGAGTACGAGGTAATACTTAAAACCGGTTTTACTCGACACGGGAGATGTCCATAAATCGCTGTGTATGATATCAAACGGGGCCATAGTGTGAGACGAAGAGTCGGAATATGGTAGTCGTTTATGTTTACTTATTTGACACGAGTGGCATAATTTGGGTTCGGGATTATTACAATTAAGGGAAAACGTAGTGCGTAGAATATTTAAAATGTTTGGGGCGGGGTGCCCGAGTCGGGAATGCCACAGATCGGAGGATAGGGTGACGAGGTGTTGTTGAGATGGTATCGGGCTGGTGGGGACGGAAGAGACGGGGTATAACTCACCGTCACTATTGCTCCTCAGAATCGATTTCCCAGTCGCTAAATCCTTCACAGAAAAACCACACGGGTCAAATTCAACGGAAACATTATTTTCTTTAGTGAATTGACGCACGGAAATAAGATTTTTAATTATTTGTGGTGTGTATAAAATATTATTTAGGTGAAGGGGTCGGGTAGCAGAATTCAAGGTAGAGGTTTCGGATCCGATCCGAGGACTGGAATACTCGAGCCATTTCCGACATAAATAGAACGCATCGGGCTAAAATTAATAGGGGAACGTAGATTACCTGGGTCGGCACTTAAATGAGACGAGGCACCCGTATCCATAAACCACTGCCGTTGTCGATATGTTGCTGGATCGTGAGGGCTTCAAACTGCTGGCCCAAATCAGTCGGGGTCCCGTATACCTCGTGAGATAGGAAGGCCTGACCGGAAGGGGGAGCGCGGCTACTGCCGCCGCTACTGTTGTTGGACCGAGGAGAGTAGCGGGGGGTTGAGTTTGGGCGGCCCAAGGTTGCCAAGGGGCGGCCCATCCCGAGGTGGTCGGGTACGGGCAGGCCGGTGGTGCCCATGGACAATACCAGGGAGAGGGGTTGGCCAGGTAGTGGCCGGCATCGCCGGTGGTCACGGGTGGGTGTAGCCGGAATTTGCCGGCAGGGGTACCGCCACGATTACCACGACGGCGAGAGCGGGACTGGTTGTTATTGGTCGATCGGGGACGGGAATCGTCCCACTGGCGGGTGTCAGGTCGGGGGTCAGACGGTGGTGGTTTCTGGGCGGTGACAAGGGCGGTCGCCGGAGTTTCGAGGGCGGCAGTACGATGATTTTCCAATTCAATCATACTGCGGGCCGTTTCGAAATCGAGCATGGTTTGGTTAATGTAAGCAGCAACTGTGGTGTACTCTTTTGGTAGACCCCGAACTAACTGAAAAACGAGACGGTTTTCGGTGACCGGGGCACCAACATCAGCCAATTGCCCCGAAATTTCACGCAACCGTTGACAGTAGGCGTCAAGTGACGGCATAGACTCGAGTTTGAGATTGACCAATTCGCTCTCGAGACTAGCGGCACGTGCGCCTTTATTATTTAAAAAAATATTTTTGACCCGATCCCGCGCTTCTTGAGCAGTGGAACCGGTTTTCATGACTCGTGGTAAAAGGTCTTTGGACATAGTTCCGTATATCTATTGAACAACATGAGAATCGATTTCAGACCATAATCCGTAGGTGGGGTCGGTGGCTGCGGGTGGTGCCGTACCATCGATATGATGAAGTACTTTGTACCCGCGGGCGTGGAGTGTAAACAGGTCTACCCAAGTTGAATATGTTACCTTTTTACCATCGAGTATTCGAACCTTATGCTGGATGTTGGTGACAGCATAAACTGGATGAAGAGAGGAGCGTGACCGTGGCGGGCTCGCGTCTGATTCTGCGCCGGACTGAACCTTGGGCATCGTCGGACGGCGGAAAAACAGGGGCTGCCGTGGGCAGACAAGACAGAGAAAAAGGAAGGAGGTCGAAAGGATAGATTTTCGTACCTAGTCTGATACCATGTAGAAATCTATATTTCGATATCTAAAAGACTCGGTATATAAAGCCGAGGAAGATGCGAGATACAATGAATACTAAAAGACTACTTAATTACAATCAATAGGACTAAGTAAAGACGGAAAACGAAGAGTATTACAATCAATACAACTCAATACACATATTTACTAAGATATTATATTAGGGAGATTAAGGTATTTTGTAATCGGAATAATATCGATATCATAGAATAATTATATTAGTTACCGATATTAGAAGATATTGCGATCATATCTTCGTAGTCCTATAAATAGGACATCATTTTAATTGTTTGCAACAACGAATCATAATACAAAATCTTTATTTTAACATTATTTGATACCGTTATATTATTGATAGACCAAAGTCCTACAAAAAAAAGTTTTTTTTTTCTAGTAGTGTCCAATGTGTACATAATTTTTTTTAGCAATTAATGATTTGATTATAAGTTGGTTGTTTTCTCAAAAAATTTCACGATCCTCAAAATGGAAGCAACATGACCGATGAAAAAATGGTTTTTATTGGAGTCGAAGTATTGAAGAGGTCGCCACCAACCCAAAACCACACGGCGGAAGTGGTCCTCATGGTGTTCCGCCATCCACCTCCCGTCTAGTAACTTGATAGTCGAACGTGTACAAAAAAAAAATTCTAAGAAATAATGGAGTTTCTCACAGTTTATTCGAAAATAATTGCTTTGCCTTTTCAATAACTACATTAATGTACAAGTGAATATTTGGCTTCCTCGATCGTTTTGAGGTAATATATTGACCATTGATAAGTAATGGAGAGGAAAAGTAACGGGAAAAATCCAAATTGATATTTTTTGTCATAATTTATTCAAAAATAATATCTTCGTACTTTCAATCAAAGTGTACTTCAATTTCAATATATTTTACTCGTAGAATTTTGTGGTCGATTTGTGGAAATTGTGGAGATGTAGCACATCAATTATTAATGTGCAAGGACCATTTGATGGAAAATAGTACAACACTAGTGTATTTTTTGTGGCAAACACTTTTTTGTCAATCAAAGTTCAACTCTTCTCATTGATTTTTTCTTTTGGCTTGACTACAATTACAAACACAAAGAATAGTCAAATAACAATATCCAATTTCAATTCAAAGTAAATAAAATTTTATCCTATAATTATAATATCCAAATTCAATTCAAGGTAAATATTTATGTAATAAAAAAAAAATTGTGATCGCTATTAAAAAAACGTTAATATTTATGATAATATAACAAAATATAAATCTCACAACTATCAAAACTAAGTGTTGAGAACGTCTTATATAAGCTAGGACTCTGAGACACAACTATAATACGCCAAAAACTAAAAAAACATATTATCATTATACGAGAAGTTTCACCAGGGAATTAGTGAGAAAAAAAATGTCCATCAAAAAATTATATGGGGTACATTGAGTAAGATTACTCGATTATATTTATCATCTTTGGATTTTAAATAATTTTCTCAGATCAAAATGTAAAAATTAAAAATGTGAAAAATTATTAACTTATCGATTAGATATTTATAAATAATCACTAAATATAAAAATCTAAATTTACTGTGCATTGTTGCGCGGAATCTATACTAGTAGTATACCGACAATTTAGTTCAGCCTCCTTGATATTCATTTTAACTCGGTCAATTTCAACTTGAACGATCACGTGGCTAACTACCGATAACATTTATTTAATTAGGTCATATGTTCTAATTTCATGGATGATCTCTCTTATTGTTGGAGGAGTTAACTTCTCGACAATCTGACTTCAACATGTTAAATCAACTCGTTCTTTGCCTGAATAGTTAACTCGTTAAATTAGTAGGTAACTCGAAGAACTTTCATCAATCAAACTTTTTCGATTTGTAAAATATCACCGACAAACCGACAAAAGTATACGAGTATCTATTATAATTCGATTGAAAAGTGGCCAAACATTGGGAAATTAATTATACTATTCCAAAAAGGCTGCTCAAGCCAAATTGAAGACACTATAAAAGCTCGAAATCACTAGTAGTAGTAATTAAACAAACACTCTTAATAACCTTGAAAACATGGAAAATGCATTGTTATCCAAATTAATTGTATTTACTTTAATGATGAGCTTCCTTTTAGCTGCCTTTGCTACTCCATCATCACTCCCTTCAGGTAAATATATATTAAACTCAATTATGAGTATTTTGTGAGACGGTTTTAAACCGTGAAACGACCCCTTTATATATAAGATCATTTAAATTGTTTTTTTACGGAACATGATGGACTCACTTATCACTTATGTAGCCGTCTTACTCTATAATTGGTACGTATTTTGAGTAATATATTCTCTCATTTTGTTCGTGTTGTAACGGAGGCGTCCCGTTACTAACGGTTTGTTAATTACGCGAGAAGAACAAAACAAATAGCAAACAATAATAAACTGACACACATATTTACGTGATTCACCCGCAAAATCACTGGCTACGTCCACACCGACAAGGAGACCAAATTCACTATTGTGAAGATAATAATAGTACAATAGTAGACTGTAATACACGCGCTTAATAGCTCACAGCTAAAGCCAAAAGTACTATCAATTCTATCAAACAGATAGTAATCTCAAATTGGAAAGAGACTATCCAGATTGAGTTCGACCTGCGACGAACTCACCGATGAGACGAAGGACAAACGATCTTGCGGCCAACCAAGATCCGAACAAACCCCAACGGTCTCCAACGAAGACGAGATCAATAGAACCACCAAATAATAGGAACTCGGAACAAACTGAGTTTTCTCTCAAGAAAACCTCACAAATCAGCTCTCTATATTGTGCTCTCAAATCATCTATCTGTCGTAATTAACCTAAAAACTAGTTAGGTCTTTATATAGTTTTATTCCACCTAAACTAGTTACCCAAACTAATTAGAAAACGAAGGTTAATCTTTCCTAAAACAAAACAACCTTACGTTAACTTTAGGAAAGATATCAGGAACAAATTGAAGGCTTAAAAGCACAATTATCAAGACACTTATTTTCTAACCGTTCCTCCATTTAAATTGGATTTGCTCCCTCTTATCCAACCACTGGCTTGTTTGTGGTTTTACCCTTTATTATTTCCTAAGAAATATTTGGATGAAAAGTACGAGTAAATAATTAAATTATACCGAGTATTTCTATTAATTTATTTGATCAAACTTTCTAATAATTATTTTCGATAAAAAACCTAGTTGAAATAAAAAGAGATTTTCTATATGTTACCCCGTATTTTTAACTGTTCTATATGGTACCCGTGTTTTTAGTGTGTTATGTCGTTCTATCTTTTATGACGTTTTCCGTCTTTTTCTACTTCATTTTTTCATTAGTTGGGTTGTTTATACCAAAAAAGATGAGGTTTGAGTGAAATAAGATTAACATAAACAACTAATTAAGCATAGTTAAAACAACACAACTAACGGAAAGAGGAAGTAAAAAGACGTAAAACATCATATATAAAAGATAGAAGGACATAATACACTCAAAGGAAAGGATACCATGTGTGATTATAAAAATACATGGGTACCAATACCATATAAAAAACTAAAAATGTAAGTTACCACGTAGAAAGTCCCAAATAAAAATTTACTTAGACTAGACAAACAGACTAGGTCCAATTGGGTTCTCTAACGCTTGTTCCATATCGACAAGTGAGGTGGGTATGGGCCGAGCAACCTAACCTACTTTTATTTTGCAGGGCCATTAGCCGACTTTTTTTTTTCTTGAAGAGTCACGAGAACGATTATGAATTTATGATATTGATTTGGTTCGATCCTGGCCTGACCAAGAGTACCAACTTTTATAACCTTAATTACCAACTAATAAGCTAGTCGACATCTGTAGACCGGTTCTTTTATGTGGAGCTTTAGCCTGGACCCAGGCTAAGTGTTGGTCCGGACTTAAAGGTTGGTTTACTGAAAGAAATTTTTGTGTGTATTTTAGGCCAAGATCGGTATTTCTTACGTAAATATCGCTTTAAGATTATCGATGAGACCCTTGAAGAAAAATATCTGAATCCGACACTACATGTGTTTGACCTATAAACTAATTTTGTTTGATTGTTTGTTTTCTCACCTTTAGGTGAAGGGGTTGGTTTGCAGAGTAGAAAATTAAGGGTGGTGTCGGTGGGTGGTGGTACACCCTACCGTCTCATACCACCACCCCACCCCAAGAGACGTCTCGGACGCAGACGGTTGTACCAAAGTTCCGACACTCCTTACGCCCAGATCTATGGCGCCCCGCCATGCTGTAAAAATGACGACAGTGTTTCCAACAATCTTCCCTGAAATCGTTGCACGATGAAACCTTTAAGCATCTCTCTCTAAAGTCTAAAGTCACTTGGTTTTATTTCCATGTGATCGTATTCGTATGTACCGATGTAGGTAACATACGTTATTATGTGTACTAATAAGTCGTTGTATACGGAGTAGTACTTGTATGTCCATACGACATTGGGTGTTGTAGATATTTGTCGAGATATCGACATATCTCAATAATTATGGAATTATATTATTAGTGATGTTATAGGATGTATGTGCATGCGACGGGTACGTCCACCTAGCTAAGGTTTCTGATAACTCGTGATTTTACTCGTTTTTGCCCCATATTTTTACTCTTATTCGATCAATTTTATAACCCGATTTGTTAGTAATTAGTCATTTTACGTTTAATTAGATTATTAGTCAAGTCTTGTATAATTAGTGTCAAATTATGTTATTTCTCGGGATTTTGGTACTGCTCTAGTCATTTTGTTATTATAGGTACCGGAAGGATCGGGTCAACTTAAAACCGAGACAAACCGAGACATGTCAAGGCGGAACAAGAAGAGCCAAATGACGATTCAGTCCCTCCATTTTACTTCTTTTTTGAGAAAAAGAATAATTAATTAATAGAACGCCAAACGACACTTACATTGAATACCTATAATCGCAAACAAATCTATTAAAAGCCAAATAATACAATTTCTCTTATAAACTAGGGATCTCAAGACATGATTTGACAATTTGGCATAACCTCGTATCGCTATCTTCTTGCAACTTTTGATGAGGGGATCCTTCGTTTGATTCATAAGGGAAGAAAACTTACATTCTATTGGTTTCCAAGATCGTTGACAAATTACTTGTATCCATTGAAGAGACCAGCAACGAACCGTCAACAAACTAATCTTGTCAATATACATGAAACTAAGTTCTATACTAATGTAAAGGACCGAAACCTTGAAAATAAGGAGGAAAACCTTGAAATAAAGGACGAAACTCTCATAAAAAGAGAGACATTTATTGAATAATAGATTGAATTTCATACTATGGATTGAAATTTGAACAATTTTTGGGGCTTACCATCGATTAATTATCGAAGGAGGCCCCGACGGAAGGAGGAAAGTAAGGTATAATCCTTGATATGATCTAAGGATTGCATGACATAAGGATTTTCGAGTTGTGTTAAAATTAAGTATATGTATGTGTGTGTTGCGTTCTCATTTTACGAGATATCAAAGTATTTTCTATTCGTTTTAAACTCGTGAATCCTTGATATGATGTCATTTTTGTGGTAATGGTTAATTTAATAATTTCGATCTTTATCTCTTCAAGTCCATTATATGGATGGAAAATGTTGATGCCAAATTTGTCGTGTTCGATTTATCAATATATATGTTGTAATTTTGGCAGAGAAATGTAATGAGCTTAGAATCCTCAAACGTGGACAATTTATTTATATATCAATTCTTTTGAAATTTTCTAAAATTATTCATGCAAAATTGTGGATAAACATAAGATATTACTATCAACCGTACGTAACTATACGTACATCCAAGGGATTCTCATAATTAGAATACGCATCCCCTCACTCTCCCATGTTTTTTATAAGGATCATCATTTTGACAATCATTACATGTGAACGTGAGAATTAAGGGTACTGAAACTATACCACCCGATATATCGCTATCTCATATTCAATGAAAGATTTGAAAGTTATATTCAACAAAGGACTAAGTCAAAATTGTTCAGCTATAATAATTACACAAAAAACCCTACAAAAGCTGGAAATTGGTGACAAGCTCTCTTGCTTATTAATAATAACTCTACTTCACTTCTCTAAATTCCTGCCTTCAAAACATGAAAACTGTATTATTATTATTACCCAAATTAATGGTATTTACTTTAATAATCATCTTCCTTTGGACCGACTTTGCGACTCCATCCTCACTAGCTTCAGGTAATAACCCTACAATAATATACTGTAATTAGTATTTTGTAAGATAGTTTCACACCGTAAAACCATCTTAACTATCATTTTTGCTAAAAAATGTTATCATTATTTTTAGTTGTTTAATTTAAAATTAATAGTTTGATTGATTGTTTTTTAACCGTCGCTATCTTAGACGAAGCCACATGGACCCTGAATCGTAAGGTGGGTGACAATCACGTGGAAAAGAAGGTTTTTCAAGGAGTCGATGTAAGAAATAGGCGTCTAAGAGAATCAGTTGAGTCCAATCCGCCACCAACACCACAAGCACAGACGGGCCATCCTGCGGATGTTCCATCTCCTCCGGCGTAGTAGTATGGGTATCCAAAACTTTCTTAAAATACCCGTCATTTTAATGTAATTCTCGATGCAATTTTTTCCAAAATTCGAATATAATTCCTTACATATTATGGACTACTCCGTGTATTTTAATGTATATATATATATACATCTGGTGTACTGTATTCCGTTACCTATATGGCTATATTTTTTTTCGTTACCTCATGCGTGTATTTTAATACGGAACAACAATTATTGACTTGAATAGAAATTGTCAATATTATTGTTCAAAGTAGCAAAGAATTCAGGTCTTTCGGTTGGCACATATACCGGACCCTAAATTTACATGGGGCATAGTTTGGGCCAGGCTACGAGCTTTTATGGGCAAACGCAGCAGCCCAAGTCCTCAAAAAATTGGGTCGGGTCGGGTCTGACCGGGCCATTTGATCAACTCTAGAAACTACCGGTTAATTTTTGCTTAGTTAATTTTGAAGATTATCATCCACGTTTTTTCGACCTTTTGAGTTCCGGAAAAGGGGTTCAATATTCACGACAAACAAAGCCACGCCAAAGTGAATGTCCTAGTGTAATATGAGGGTCATTTGAATTTTAATACGGAGTACAACATTTAAAACCATTAAGATTGTGATTTGAGACGTGTCGAAATCAACCGAAACAAGTTACATAATTCATTTTATATCGTGACAGGCGGGTTGTTTTAATCATTATTGGACATTCTATTTCTATCCAAAAAAAAAAATTGTCAAAAAAACATTCGTGCTTTCGAACAACTTTCCCATCTTTCGAAAAAAGTAAAAAAAAACGACCGATTTGGAAGGTTATTATCCACGTTTTTTCACCTTTTGGGTCCCAGAATAATATGGATCCATATTCGCACTGAACAAAATTCACACCAAATACAATATCCTGGTATAATATGAGGGTTATTTTGATTTCAATGCAGACATTTAAAAGCAGTAAGATTGCGATTTGAGAAGTATCAAAATTAGCCGAAACATGTTCCATAATACATTTTATATCGTGTCAGAGAGTAGTATTAATCATTATTAGGTATTCTATTTTTATCGGATTTTTTTTGTCAAAAAACATTCGCGCTTTCGAACAACTTTCACATCTTTCGAAAATAGCCAAAAAAAAAGGCCGATTTTGAATGTTTTTTTTTTGGTAAAAGGTAAGTATATATTAAAGAATAATGTAACTGTACAAATAAATGGCTACATCAAGTTATGCAGCCATCTCGCATCTCTAGCTCGTAAAGGGTATTTAATTTTAGCCAAAATTCTATTTCTAACATCCATCTTAATCATCTTAACAACAATACTAGGCCTCTGGACCGCACCGTCAACTCGACATAAGTTACGATGCCTCCAAATGTGATAAATCATGGCGTTGATCAGAACCCGAATAACATTGCATTGCAACTTAGTACCGCGAACCTTACACGCCCAACTCAGTGCCCCAGAATACGGAATCACTTTCTTCGTCCATTCACGCATGCTTTCCACAATCCTGGCACTCCATTCACAATCAAAGAAAAGGTGCTCCAAACTTTCTTCATGTGAGTCACAAATAATACATCGATCAGACTCGGCAACCCTAAATCTAACCAGGTTAATCCTAGTGTTTAAAGCCCTCCTAAAGACTAGCCACGAAATGAAACTATGCTTAGGAGAGCTCCAACCACTCCAGACAAGACGAGCCCAAGGCATTTTCGGCTTGTGGGTCCGAATATCCTCGTAGCCCTCCGAGATCATGTAACAGGGCCGCGTCCCATGCCACTGACCATTCACATACATATGTTTAATTTTTTTCCTTAGCCTGACAGATCTTTCTCCAGGCCCAAGTGACATCGGTGTTAGGCTGATACTCACGCCAGTCCCTTCCTTTCAAGTAGACTGAATTCACCCACCTCACCCACAGCCTATCCGGTTGATCGAATACCCAAGAAGCTAACTTAGCCACAGCAGCCTGATTCCACACAGTCAGATCCCGGAGGCCCAAACCTCCTTCCAATTTAGGACAACAGATCTTCTCCCAACTTACCAGCGCCCTATTATTACCCTCCACTCCGCCATTCCAAAGGAAATTGCGACATACGGAAATGATTCTGGTCATAACATAGGACGGGATAATAAAGACCATCGCCCAATAATTGTGGAGTTGAGACAGCACAGACTGAACCAAAGTCAGTCTACCTGCATAGGAAAGCTTACGTGCCCCAATACTCGAAATACGCGCAATGATGCGTGCAACAAGACACTCACACTCAATTTTCCCAATTCCGGTACATTGGATAGGCAAGCCTAAATAACGAAATGGGAACGTACCTTCAACACATCCTGAGAAGAGGAGAATAGCCTCTTTCGTTCCCGTGTCTACTCCAGCGAAGTAAGCTTGGGATTTACCTGCGCTAATAATCAAGCCTGAGGCCTTACTAAAAGTAGCGAAAGCCCTCCACAAAAATTCCATCGAGTTAGAATCTCCTTTGCAAAAAAGCAAGAGATCATCAGCAAACATAAGATGAGTCAGCTTCATCTGAGCACACTTCGGGTGATATCTGAATTTCTTGTCAACCTTCCCATGCATAAGGATCCGTGAGAAATACTCCATACAAATAGTGAACAGTAAAGGAGACATGAGGTCACCCTGCCGAAGGCCTCTCTTCCCCGGAAAAAAACCGAACGAGTCACCATTAACACTCAGCGAATATGACACAGTGGTCACACATTCCATGATCAGGCGACAGAAATGATCCGGGAAGTCCAAAGCCCGTAACATTTGGTCAACAAAATCCCATTCCACACTATCATAAGTCTTGTGTAAATCGACCTTGAATAAACAACGCGGAGACACACGCCCTCTACCATACATTTTAACAAGATCCTGGCAGATCAAAATATTCTCCACAATACTCCGTCCCTCAATAAATCCACCCTGCATAGGCGAAATTATCTGGGGAAGGACCTTGGCCAAACGGGAACAAATTATCTTCGCAATACATTTATACACAACATTGCAACACGCAATAGGCCTAAATTCTTTCACAGATTGAGGCCTACTCACTTTAGGTATTAAGGTAATGATAGCACAGTTCAGCTGTTTCAGCAGCTTACCTGACACGAAGAAGTCTTGAACCGCGCTAACAATATCTCCTCCAACGACCTCCCACGCATCAATAAAAAACTGACTCGTAAATCCATCCGGACCCGGGGCCTTATCCCGATGAATATCGTGTATGGCTTTCTTGATTTCAGTTTCTGTCACACCGGCTAAAAGAGACTCTTTATGCTCGGTCGAACAAATCCTCCCCATTCGCACCGTATCCACACAAACCTGCTCACCCGATTTCGAATCACCCAACAGTGACCGATAATACCTCAAAAACGCATCTTCAATCTCAGGTTTACTCGAGCAATCCACACCCTCAGCATCAACTAGTTTGGCAACAGAATTATGAGCCCGACGAGCTCTCAAAACGCCATGAAAATAAGCAGAGTTAATATCTCCATCCTTAACCCATCTCTGTTTCGATTTTTGAGCCCAAAAATCTGCGCGTGCAGCTTGGAGAACTCGGACCGCCTCATTCGCGGTCAATTCCGCCTGCAGAAGCGAAGCAGTACGGTCTGTCCGCATACGGACCTGCAGCGCATTCAACTCCAACTCAGCGACACAACATCGGTTCTCTATGTCGGCGAACGCAGAAGCATTCAGATTTTTCAGGGGCGCTTTGAGCCTCCTCAAGTTTGTGACCACTCGAAACATCTTTGTACCTGCAATATCACTATCCCAATATTTCTCAACACATTTAAGAAACTCAGGAGAGCGGCTCTACATGTTCATGTACTTGAACGACCGATTCTTCCTACTCGGGGGGTTCCCAAGTTGGACGATACACGGGCAATGGTCGAAAGTCCCTTCAGGCAGAAAATTAGCAAACCCGTCCGGAAATAATCTGACCATGTCATCGTTCACTAAGCATCTATCAATTCGACTAAAAACTCTAGTCTCCACCACCTTATGTTTGTTATTCCAAGTTAACCAAGAGCCACTCGCTCGAAAGTCACCTATCTCACAGCTCGCAATGCAGTCCCGAAATTGATTCATTTCTTCATCCGACGAATTTCCCCCGAGTCTTTCCCGGGCATCAATGACGCAATTAAAGTCGCCCATGACCATCCAAGGACCCTGAAGGGCGTAGGATTCCATCCTGCGCCAAATGGTACTCCGTTCCGCGATTGAGTTACACTACAAGAGTTAAAGTCATTGGCGACTGATTTTAGCTACTGACATCTGTCGCAAATAACAGACGTGCGACCGTCAGCAGTCGCTAAGCGACAGTAGCTACAGTTAGTCGCTGAATAGCGACTGATTTCAGTCGCTAAGAAAGCGCGCGACTGAAATCAGTCGCTAAATTTAGCGACTGAAATCAGTCGCTAAACGAAGCTTTTAGCGACTGATATCAGTCGCTAAAGTCGGCATTAGTGACTGATTTAGCGACTGATATCAGTCGCTAAAACTTCATTTAGCGACTGATATCAGTCGCTAAAGCCGGCATTAGTGACTGATTTAGCGACTGATATCAGTCGCTAAAACTTCATTTAGCGACTGATTTCAGTCGCTAAATATAAAACTTAGCTACTGAAATCAGTCGCTAAATATAAAACTTAGCTACTGATATCAGTCGCTACCGTGCCAGAAATAGGCCGGTTCAATTTATTATTTTTCTAGCCAAAATCTGCACAATAAAACAAAACAACAACTACAATACATCCCAAACATCATTCCAAACGTTATTCCAAACGTTATGCAAGCTTCATACTCCAAAATTGTCAACCAAGTACGCAAACGTCGTGAATACATACACTACATTAAAAGTGTTGTTACAAACAGTTTTTTCAACAAGCATTACTCCCACTACAAATTGTTTTCAATAAATCAACTCAGCCAACAGGAAAACTGGCGGACGCACCACTATTACCGCCGAAGGGGTCTCTAGGATCCGGGAATCGGGGAGTGGGGCCGGAGTTGCAGTTATATTGCTGCGTGTTTCTAAGACGCCGAATCTCTTCCAGAATTTGCAGGTTAATGGACTCCTGCGTCTTCAACCTCTCATTCTGCTCCTTCATCTGCTCGGCCATAGCTGCCCGTTCCGCCCTCTCCTCTTGAATTTGAGCCCTCATCTCAGCCATCTCGGATGGCACACACTCGGTCGTCGTAGAATGGGCCCCCCGAACATTGGGTGGTGTCCAGTACAGGGAATGAGCGTTCCCCGTACCGTACACCGCTCCCTTGCGGTATCCCTCGGCGACTCTAAACCAAATTGTGCTCGGGTCCACACCTTCATTTTCGGGCGCTCTAGTGGCCGCCAAATACGATCTCTGAAAGAAATAGAAGTCATGATTAGGTTGATTGTTTGAAGGAAAAAAGTAACAAAGTATTGTGTTTGAAACTTACCCAAGTCTCCAAATCCTTCTTCGTGGCGAATGATCGACCGGTCTCATCGTCCCCCTTACTCTTCGATTCGAGAAATAGCTGAACAGGAGGAGGGAATTCTCCGGTTTTCTTCTTCGCCTGTTGACAGTACATGTAGATTATTCATTTATTTTTATAATGAAAACATTAAATAAGAATCCAATATAATAATCAAAGGAGACGAAAATACTAACGTTCATGGCCCGCTGGTGCATCGACTGCGACCCACCGTAGTGGGTGCGCTCCGCCTCTGTCTCGGGATCCCCTCCCCGCCTCTTGTTCTTCTTAGCCTGGACGGATCTCTTCAGGAACTTCGGGTCAGCTCGCGCTGTTTGGAACTGTTGGATCGCGTCACCTACAATTTATACACTTTGATATCAATAAATGTTTTGAATATATATACGACTTTCTATTCAGGTACTAATACCAATTTAGTAATCAAACCTCTAAGTTTTTGCTGTAACTTTCCATCGCTTGCCAGCTTATACATCATGTCTTTGTATCTTACAGTTGCGACATCCATGTATCTGTCTCGAACAGCCACCTCGAGACCATCGTTGTAGAAGTGTTTTATCTGCAAGATAGTTTGTTGTCGTTGCATAAGTAATCTGTAAACAGTAACAGATAATTAATAAAAATCAGAAATTGGTGTACCTTGAAGTTGGCAAACCACTTCTCCCGTTGCCACAGAGGCAACTTAGTCCAGCTCGTGCAGTAAGTAGTCAAATCTTCCATGAAATTGTCCTTGACACCTGTCACCGTCGCACGAGTACGAAACCTACATGTAGGTATACACCAAAGAGTGAAATAAGATGATGTCTCACAAAAAAAAAAAAAATACAATGTCTCACCATGTGCCCTCGGGGCCAATGATTAGGCGCCCGTCGTGTGTGTATTGCAGCCCTTCATCCTGGGGTGGCTGCGGTTGTTCTTGTTCCTGATCATTGCCATGCACCTCCTCGTCCTCCACTTCCTCTTGCCTGTTTTCTTCTTCGCCTTGCTGCTGCACCCGATCCCTGCTCCTGCTGCTGCCACTGCTCGAACTTCCAAACCGCAACCTGCTGGCCAACGTCATATCTGCAGACATGTAATAGTTGAAAGTTAGGAACTGACATCATAATATTGAAATACACTCGAAAAAAAATCAAGGTTTGCAGATTACTATGTACACATAATATAACTTACTGAAACTATACACTACTAAAAATCATCGTCACTGTCGTTGTCATCTTCAACTTGCCTACTCGAACCGACGACATCCTCTTCCTCGACGTCATCTAAAGTAATTTACTAATATATATACACTAAAGTAATTTACTAATATATATACACTCGAACCGTTGACAAATTATTTTCTCTAAAGTAATTTACTAATATATATACACTATTCAAATATTATGTAAAATTCTCAATTCACCTAAACATAGTACTATTTCCACCCAATTCGTCCATAATTACATCACCAAATCGGCATAATTGTATTTTAATTCCAAATTCCTAACACATCAAAACAACCCAATTCAATCAACTACTTAACCGCAAACTAACAATCTATCTAATTCAAATTGGGGAACCTATTGGGCGATTAAAATTCTAACTACACTAAATATTCCAACAACTAAGAAACTATCCAACCCAATAACTAATTTATTTAAATCGATAAAAACAGAAATTAACAAATAATTGAAATTAAATAAAGATAGATAAACATACCTTAAGGAAAATGAGAGAATTGAATAAAGAATGAAGAGGAAAGGAGGAGGGACGACTTTAGAGAGAGGGGGGAGCGGAGTTTAGAGAGATAGAGTGAAATGAGGGAATGAATCGGGGGAGGGGGGGTGTTCGTTAATTTAAAAAAAATTACGACCTTTAGCGACTGATTTCGGTCGCTAATTCAGTCGCGCGCTTTCTTTTTTAGCGACTGAAATCGGTCGCGAAATTCGTTTTTAGCGACCGATTTCGGTCGCTAAATCAGTCGCGCGCTTTCTTTTTTAGCGACTGAAATCGGTCGCGAAATTCGTTTTTAGCGACCGATTTCGGTCGCTAAAAAAAATTGATATTTTAATTTTTCGTCTCCTCGTCCAGCTACTAATGTCGGTCGCGCGTTGAACTTTCAGTCGCTAAATTAGCGACTGAATCTATCAGTCGCGCGTGATTAGTAGCTACATTCAGTATTTCTTGTAGTGTTATACGCGTAGACCAGAGTCAGTAAATAATTCTTGCCCGACGAAGTAGTCACCTTGACGTGAATACTTTGAGCAGTGTACTCCAAAATCATCAAGTTAACCTTGGCATGCTTCCAAAGAAGCCAAACACGACCCCCCTCAACACAATGACTGTTAGTAGTAATACTCCAGTCAGAGAACACATTTTGATGCACCTTGGCATAAGCCTTATTCTTTATTTTAGTTTCCAATAAACCAAAAACATCTACCTGTTGCTTCCTAATAAACTCACTAATAGTACGCTGCTTATTTATATTACACATGCCGCGTACATTCCAAAACCCAATATTATGTATCTCCATGGACAACTACTTCCAGACCCCCCCCCCCCCCCTTCATTTCTCACTGTCTCATCTTTTCTAGGAGAACCCAACACCATGTCAACGTAAGACACCCCTTCTTCTACTCCTCGAGCAGGCTTCGACACCCTATTAACCGGCCCACCCGGTCTAAGAGAAAGCTGCAACGGAGCAGCGGCAGCCGAGCTGCTCACAATCGCCTTAGAGTTGGTCGCCAAAATAGCTCTCACAGGCTGCGCTTTTGACCCGGCCCCTCCTTCACTTTTTTTTTGTTTCAGGTCAAGCCTAGCCTTCTTCAATTCATCCTTCCTACAATCTAAATTCTCATGTCCATACCCTTTGCATTTCGAACACCACGTAGGTTTCCATTCATATTTGACACGAATTACAATCACATTCTCCTTTTCATCGAGTATTTTGAGTTCATTCCTAAATTTTTGCCCAACCTTCGCCAAGACCATAATTCTAGCATACCCAAGCCTAATACGTTCCTCCGTAGCCAAGTCAGACTTGACATACGGACCCACAAGCGAAGCAATCCTAGGCAAACATCTACCCCAAAATTTCAAGGGCAAATCATGTAATTGTATCCAAATTGGCACTTCAAGAACATCACTTTTATCTAGAATGGCATCCGGGGTCCATTCTTTCACAATGAGAGGTTTATTGTCAAACATATATAGTCCATGGTCAAGAATTTTTACCTTAGAAACATTATCCTTAAACCGGACTAAGAAAATACCATTCGGGAGGAAGGATATCTTGTCAATTCCAAGGTCTTTCCAAATCCTTCTCACAAACCCTTCAATCACCTCCCAGGGCGGATTCGCACCCATGATGAAGCAGTATACAGCGGTACTCCAGTATTCAATCTCATCATCCACATCCTCCTCAGAGAATCGTAAAAGATCTTCATCATCCTCCATGTCGACCACTTGCTTTCCCTGCCTTTGCTTCCATCCCCCTGCATCCTCTGTTTTTTCGAACCCTGTTTCCGGGACCAAATCAGGCACCTCCTCCTCTTCCAAGTCAGAAACCTAATTCAATCCCGGTATATCAATTACCGGATTGTACGGTCTGGAGGAAGGGCCGTCATCGAGTTTCGAGTTTTTCACAACCTTCCGAAGCAATTCCTCTTTTGCCTTTTTGGTGATGGGCTTCATAGCCCTAGCACCCCTAGGACCAGCTGAAGCCTTCTGTTTCATGTTTGTTTCACGTGAAAAATGGCGCTCGCCAGCCTGGTCGGCGACAGGGCCGGAAACCGTCGAAGAGCAGGACCGCCGGAGATCGCAGGAAGTACGCCGGAAATCTCCAGAGAAGTTCGAGGGTTTGATTTTGAATGTTATTATCTACGTTTTTCGGCCTTTTGGGTTCCAAAATAAAATGGATCCATATTCACACTAAACAAATTCCACACCGATTACAATATCTTGGTGTAATATGAGACTCATTTGGATTTCAATGCATACATTATTAATAAGAATGCGATTTGACATGTCGAAATCAGGCGAAACAAGTTCCATAATACAGTACATTTTATATCGTGTCAGAGGGTTGTATTAATCATCATTATTAGGCATTCTATTTGTATAGATAAGTTTATGTAAAAAGACATTCGCGCTTTCGAACAACATTCATCACTTTCGAAAATAGTGAAAAATAACTGATTTTGAAGGTTATTATCCACATTTTTTCGGTATTTGAGGTCTCGGAATAAAATGCATCTATATTCGTGCTGAACAAAATTCACACCAAATTAAATGTCCCAGTATAATATGAGGGTCATTTGGATTTCAATACAGACATTTAAAAGCGATAAAATTGCGACTTGAGACGTGTTGAAATCAGCCAAAACATGTTCTATGGCCCATTTTATATCATTTCAGAGAGTTCTAATAATCATTATTAGGCATTTTATTTCTATCGCCAAGTTTACGTCGAAAAACATTCGTGGTTTTGAACAACTTTCATCACTTTCGAAAAAAAAGCCAAAAACGATTGATTTTGAAGGTTATTATCCACGTTTTTTTGACATTTTAAGTTCCGGAACAAGATGGGTCAATATTCGCGGCGAATAAGGTCCACACCAAAGTGAATGCCTCAGCATAATATTATGGTCATTTGTATTTCAATATAAATATTAAAAAGCCATAAAATTGCGATTTCACATATGTTGAAATCAACCAAAATTAGTTCCGTAATCCACTTTATATTGTGTCAGAGGGTTATAATAATCATTTATAGGCATTTCATTCTCATCGATAAGTTTTCGTCAAAAAACATTCACGCTTTCAAACAACTTTCACCGCTTTCGAAAATAGCAAAAAAAAGACCAGTTTTGAAGGTTATTATCCATATTTTTTCGGCCTTTTGGGTCTTGGAGTAAAATGGTACCATATTCAAACTGAATAAAGTCCACACCAAATAAAATATTTCAGGTTAATATGAGGGTCATTTGAATTTCAATGTAGAAATTTAAAAGCAATAAAATTGCAATTTGAAACGTGTCGAAATCAGTCAAACCAAATTCCATAATCTATTTTATATCGTGTTAGCGAGTTCTAATAACCATTATTAGGCATTTTATTTGTATAGACAAGTTTCTGTGAAAAGAAATTCGCGGTTTCGAACAACATTCATCACTTTCAAAAATAACGAAAAATAATCGATTTTGAAGGTTATTATCAACGCTTTTTCGGCCTTTGGGGTCCCGGAATAAAATGCATATATATTCGTGCTGAACAAAGTTCACACCAAAGTGAATGCCCCAGTGTAGTATAAGGATCATTTGGATTTCAATGCAGACATTTAAAAGCGATAAAATTGCGATTTGAAACGTGTCGAAAGCAGCCAAAACAAGTTACATAATCCATTTCATATCGTGTCAGAGACTTGTATTAATCATTATTAGGAATTGTATTTATTTCCATCAACAGTTTTCTTCAAAAAAATATTCGCACTTTCGAACAATTTTCACTGCTTTCGAAAATAGACAAAAAAATGACCGATTTTGAAGGTTATTAACCACGTTTTTTCGGCCTTTTGGGTCCCGGAGTAAAATGGATTCATATTCAAACTAAACAAAGTTCACACCAAATACAATGTTCTGGTGTAATATAAGAATCATTCGGACTTCAATGCAGACATTTAAAAGTAACAAGATTATTGTGAATTGACACGTGTTGAAATCAGTCGAAACAAGTTCTATAATCCATTTTATATCATTTCAGAGAGTTCTGATAATTATTAGGCATTCTATTTCTATCGACAAGTTTTTGTAAAAAGACATTCGCACTTTTGAACAACTTTCATCACTTTCGAAAATAGCGTAAAAAAACTGATTTTAAAGAGTTTTTATTCCACGTTTTTTCGGTTTTTGGGTCCCAGAATCAAATGCATCTAAATTCATGCTGAACCAAGTCCACACCAAAGTGAATGCCCTTGTTTAACATGAGGTTAATTTGTACTGGTATTTCAATACAAGACATTTTAAAACCATGAGACTGCGATTTGACACGTGTTGAAATCAGCCGACGAAACAAATTTGATTATCCATTTTATATCATTTACAGAGGATTCTAATAATCATTATTCGGCATTTTATTTCTATTGACAAGTTTACATCAAAAAACATACGCGCTTTTGAATAACTTTTATCACTTTCGAAAAAAGCCAAACACGACCGATGTTAAAGGTTATTATCCACGTTTTTATAGTCTTTTGGGTTCCGGAAAAAAGTGGATCCATATTCGAGGCGAACAAAGTCCACACCAAAGTGAATGCGCCATTGTAATATTAGGGTCATTTGGATTTCAATGTAAATATTTAAAAGCCATAAGATTGCGATTTCAGACGTGTTGAAATCAATCAAAATAAGTTTCATAATCCATTTTATATCGTGTCAGAGAGTTGTAATAATCATTATTAGGCATTCTATTCTTATCGACAAGTTTTCGTCAAAAAACATTCCCGCTTTCGAAGAACTTTCACCGCTTTCCAAAATAGCTAAAAAAAGATGATTTTGAAGGTTATTATCCACGTTTTTTCGACCTTTTGAGTCCCGTAATAAAATGGATCCATCTTCAAAATGAAAAAAGTCCACACCAAATACAATGCTCCGGTGTAATACGAGGATCATTTGGATTTCAATATAGACATTTAAAAGTCGAAATATTGCGTTTTGAGAAGTGTTGGAATCAACCGAAATAAGTTACATCATTCATTTTATATCGTGTAAGAAGGTTCTAATAATCATTAATAAACATTTCATTCTTATCGATAAGTTTTCGTCAAAAATCATTCTTATCCAGTGTAATATGAGAGTTATCCAGTGTAATATGAAAGTTATTTGGATTACAGGTATTGAAAAGCCATTGGAAATTGTAATTGGACGAACAAGTCCAATTACAAAGAAAAATGACAAGCAAAACAAATCTTTTTTTTTTCTATAACGACGTAAAACAAACTCGTAAACCGAATTTACCGTCGATTAAAGCTTATTTGGTCGATATCTGTTCCATAAAAATAAAAATAAAAATAAAAATAAAAAATCAGAAATTTGAACAATATTTTGATTCAAAGCATCCGAGTTATTGTATTACAATTATAGTACTCCGTATTATACAAGGAAGTGGAGCAGCTGTCCTTAATTTTCCATGTCTATCAAATTGAATTAAACAAATCGTAACGTAAATCAACGATCAATAAAAATAATCTTCTTAATTCATGAATTCACATTTTCTTCATCAATTCATCGTATACATCATCATCAAACAGCGATAACAATTCATCATCATATGAATTTACGATGAATTATATCACATTTCAATTGTAATAAAGTATCAATCGATTGAAAAAAATGGCGGGCGCAGCATCTGCTTTGTTTTTGCTAGACGTGAAGGGAAGAGTCCTACTTTGGCGCGATTTCCGAGGTGACGTCACGTCTATGGAGGCCGAGCGATTTTTTACCAAGCTCGTCGAGACAGAGGTTAGTATGAATATCGTCTCTTGTAACCTTTTCCGGTATTTTGTTAGGTTAATGATCAGAATGTCAACGGATAGAAATTGATCGTATGAAATTAGGAATAGCGTGACAATGTGCGCGTGACATGATATTGCTGGAGAGTTGGAATAATAATACATTCTTTGATGGAGGTGATACGTACATAACAATCGTTGTCGTGGTGGTGGTGAACTGGTGACGGTGGTGGTGGTGGTGGTGGTAGTGGTTTACTGGCGAAAAGTGAGATGACACGTTAATTTGGTCGTTCTAGTTATTGTGAAGTAACAGTCGGTCAATGCAATTCTCGGTATAAATTTTGCCACGGCTCCTCAGAATGAAGTGTCTTTGTGTTGTGTCAGACAGAGAATGTCTTCATGTTTGAGTTAAACAAACTTGTAGAAAATTGAACTCGATTATATAAAGTTTAAATATTAAATACAGAGTATAAATAAACAAAAATGTGGTTAAAGGGTCGTTTCATAGATCTTAAAAAGTCAAATAGTTGGTATTTTGGTATGGATAAGATGGAACATATGTTTAGGTTATGGTATGAAGTGAATGAGAAAACGTCATCTTGTTGCAAACTCTCATATAAGACGGTTTTAAGCGTGAAGGGTATTCAAAGCGAGCTATATACCCGGTTAATAATGAGACGATTATTAGGGTCTGACATATGTATTTGGATCCGTTTCACGGTTTAAGGCGGTCTAAGAGAGGACTTACTGATTATTTGTTTGATTTTGGTGATGGAGAAAAGGAGGACGTGATATCAAGAGGGCCTGTAGTATATGAGAAAGGAGTGACATACATGTTTGTACAGCATAATAACCTCTACTTACTCACGGCATCTCGTCAGAACTGCAATGCTGCTAGTCTGCTGCTCTTTCTTCATCGTCTTATCAAGGTATAATGCTGCTCGAGTCTCAACTGCAATGCTGCTGGTCTGCTGCAATGCTGAACAACTCGATTTTTCTCGTAACACAGGTTTTCAAGCATTATTTTGAAGAATTTGAAGAAGAATCGCTGAGGGATAATTTTGTAGTGGTGGTAGGTACTGAATTACTGATATGAACAATGTTACTGTAAGATTTAAGAATGTAGTTTAGAAATGACTGATGAATGCTTCAGTAAACATCTGATTTTCTCTCTTCTTTTGTTTTCTGGCAGTACGAGCTTCTAGATGAAATGATGGACTTTGGTTACCCTCAGTACACGGAAGCGAATATTCTGAGTGAATTCATCAAAACTAATGCTTATAGGATGGAAGTTGTACAGCGGCCGCCCATGGCCGTAACAAATGCCGTTTCTTGGCGCAGTGAAGGGTTAAAATACAAAAGAAATGAGGTTCTGATGCTTATTATTGAATCAACGGGTGATATTGAATCGATATGTGACGCCTGATAATTGTATCTGTATTACCTTTCAGGTGTTTTTGGATGTCATAGAAAGTGTTAACATTTTAGTAAACAGTAATGGACAACTAATTAGATCAGATGTTATTGGTGCATTGAAGATGAAAACATGTTTGAGGTGAGTAACTTCAAATCTTTTCTTCGAAGTTTCAGAAAGTATACTTCTGTTTTCGACTGAAATCATTCAGGTTCAAAAACCATTGTTTGGATTACTAGCATTTTGGTTTGTCTTACTGTAAGACAGTCTTTGGCTCCGACATGAGTATCCTTGTTGTAGTATCTTGATCTTTGGACAGTCAGATAGATTTACCGTCTTTTATACTTGTTGCAGCGGTATGCCTGAATGTAAACTTGGCCTGAATGATAGACTTCTATTAGAGGCTCAAGGTCAATCAACTAGAGGAAAGGCCATTGATATGGAGGATATAAAATTTCATCAGTATGTCCCGTTTCTCAATTTGATAGGTTTTTTTTTGGAATGTTCCTAAAACAACAGTATTAGTAACAGAGTTTTTTTTAGACTGTGGATTATAATACCTAATTCTGCCTTTCAGGTGCGTGCGTTTAGCTCGCTTTGAGAGTGACAGAACGATATCTTTCATTCCTCCTGACGGGTGTTTTGATTTGATGACATACAGACTTACTTCTCAGGTCTTTTGATTTATTTCAACTGCCATTTATGCACCGGGTTTCTGAGTTTGAAATCTTCATGCAATGGAAGTATTGATTTATTTAAATCTACGTCTTGTTTGCGCACCAGGTAAAACCACTCATTTGGGTCGAAGCTCAGATCGAAAGGTTTTCAAGAAGTCGAGTCGAGATAATGATCAAGGCAAGGAGCCAGTTTAAGGAAAGAAGGTACATATAACAGGAAAATTTGGTATAAAGTTCCTGAATTAATGTTTCTGTACAGGAAAACCTTATGAATGCAATATGTCTACCTGGTGTCACAGCTATGCCACCAATGTTGAAATCGATTTGCCAGTCCCACCCGATGCTACTAATCCTAAGATCCGGACATCGATGGGAAGTGCAACTTATACTCCTGAGAATGATGCAATTCTATGGAAAATCAAATCTTTCCCAGGGAATAAGGTATGTTTTTTTTTTCTACAAAGCATTAAGTAAACTTCCTACTGTTGTATACTTGTATACAGTTCTCATATTGTCATTACTCTTCTTCAGGAGTATCTATTGAGGGCAGAATTCAGACTGCCAAGTGTGACCGCCGATGACGGAGTTCCCGAGAGAAAAGCACCTGTCCGAGTTAGATTCGAGATACCATACTTCACCATCTCCGGAATCCAGGTTTTTGTCCTATGTGCCTCATGTGAATAGACTTGACAAACGGATCAATCGAGTCAGGTTCGGGTCAAGTCGATCCGGGTTACGCCATAGACTTGACAAACGGATCAATCGAGTCAGGTTCGGGTCAAGTCGATCCGGGTTACGCCATTTTCGATTTTATGTGACTTTGTTTTCCCTCTTCAGGTCAAGTATCTGAAGATCATAGAGAAAAGTGGATACCAGGCTCTTCCATGGGTTCGATACATAACGATGGCTGGTGAATATGAGATACGGATGTTTTGAATGCTACTTACGATAACAGTACAGTAAGTTTTATGGCCGATTTCAGAAGCCTTGAACCTTCATTTCTCTATTCATTTACTGTATTTTCGGCTAGTTCATTGTCTTACTGTGGTCTATTAGACTATTAGCTGTGTAACCTTGCTAATCTTCTCAAATTAACCCTAATTGGTCTTACATAAATTGTCTTTTTAGCCTGGAAATTGGACAAAATACTCACAAAAACATCGATTTTCAACAGGGAGCATTGATCCTTGTTGTGGCATTAAACAGAAAATAAGTCTATGTTACTCCGACACTTCACTTGGGTGTCGTGTCGCATGTCCTAGTGACACGACACTTAGATACTTCAATTTAGACCAAAAAAAATGAAAATTTTGCCCAAAATAGCCGTGTCCGACACGACACCTCGTAGAAGAGTTTGATGTATACATCTTTAGCTGCAATAGAACCATAGTTCACAATTCATCAATTCAATACACATTCTGCAACCTACATCTACTGTTACTAGTTACTACTACTGCTACTACATTATGCATCCTAATTCCTCCCTTCAGAAACACAACACCACTAATATATATGCACACACATAATTTCTATGAACGCATCATCGATAACCTCTTGATGAAAAGGTCGAAATTTGATTCCCGGTCTAGCATGCTTACCCTCACATACTGAGGGCTCATCCCGAAATGCTTTCCGCCTCTTGTCAAAACTTTGTGCTTTCGAAGGAAGCTTTCACAGTCCTCCACATTCCCTTCACACTTTAACCATGCAAAGGCTGAAAAAGAGAGTATGTAACTAGAGATATAAGTAAAAACTCCTTCGATTTGTAAAGGGTACGGAGTATAATTCTAAAGCCGAGAAGGATAATTTTGACCTGTCTTCATAGACAATGCAAGAATAGTACTCCCTTGGTTTTGTTTTTTAAGTTGTTTTAGGAAATTTCACGAGAATTAAGAAAATTCATTGGAAGTATTACTGATTACACTCTTAGTCAAGTAAATTAACTATTACCCTTGAATGTTGAAAAAAATCTTAACACTGACGAGTATTTTTTTACCCGATAACAGTAACTTTGGTTTGTGAAAATTTGCGCTTGGAGTGAGAAATTCACAGGAAATGTAAAACTACATATAAAAAGATGATCTTTTTTTTCCATAAAACGGCTTATAAAGCCGGACGGAGGGAGTAGAAGTGTTCAGTTGATGAAGAAAGAATTACCTGGTTGAGTCCTAAAAGTTCGGTTTGAGTAATTGCAGAAAGCAAGAGGGAACTCAGGAGTACTGAACATCTGGCTTTGCTTGACCGCTTCCCTTAACCGTTTCCATCGATCTGCTATAAGATGGTAACTGATGTCGAAGAAGTCCTGTCTCTCGCTAAATTCGGCAGCATGCTCACTGCTATCTGAGACGGCCTGCAAAAGCTTTGCTGCTCGGAGCTGTGAATCTTTAGACACTCCAATGCTACTTAGCTCAATGAATTTTGTCATTCTTTTAGCAATTTCTTTATCCCTCACAAGAGCCCATCTGTAATATATACACAAAATACCGCATGAGCAAGACCGTATCAACTTCAAGGCCAGATATATCTTTTGGTACCGATAATATGATGTAAAATTACTCCAAAAAAAAATTGACTGGCCCTATGCTCGGCTACGATTTTTGAAAGTGGCAATTTTTTTCAAGCCGAAGGCCCTGTGAAGAAGTCAATTTGGAAGATATACTCCTCGCAGAGTCGCAGCCAAGAGATAACGTTAGGAAAAATTTATTCGATTAAAGAAGTTTGAAAATAACTTCCCTCGCGAGCCCAAAAGGTGAAGAATTTTTTTACAACTGAAAAAAATTGCCCGTTGGTTTTAGAACTCGTGATCATGATGCTAACTTTTTTTTAATGGAGGATACACCTTAAAAAACAAAAAACATAAGGGTGCTGCGTAGAATATGCCTTACAAAAATAATACTACGAAGTATAATTTTGTATTATTAACACTAGTATAAGATGGTTTGCACAGTAAATATGTATGATGGGAACGTACCCAATGCGCATTCCAGCATGGCCGGTGGTTTTAGAGACGGTGAACAGCATAATGTCGTGGTCAGCAGGGGAAGTAATCGGAATATATTGAGGCCAATAATAGGCAAAGTCATGAACTAGCATCCCTCCACTTCGGTTGACAACCGGTTGTCTCATGAAACCGTCAGGGTTGTTGGGGGAAGTAATTAGCTCTATATAAGGCCCGTCTTCATTGAAATCCGCAGTATCACCAGCCCACTTGTAGAGCCCAGATTTTAGGTACTCAATCACCTGACGGTAAAACTGGAACGACGGAGATTATAAATCATAAAATTAGAATAAGCTCGTTTAAATTTCAACCACATGGACTACAAAGATCTACAAACCCGAAAATGACCTGATTTTTCTGACTCGAAAACAGCCCAACCTGAAGTCGACCCAACCCAAACTCAACCCAGTTGATCTGTATGCAAGGTTTACTTGCGCACTTGTTCTTGGGCCAAAGATTCACCCTTGGCCCGGCCCATGTTCGACCAAAGCCCATGATCACCTCTATCTAAGGCAGAACTCTCAAAATACGACCCTTTCTTTAAGGGCAAACGAAGTGGAAAAATTCATGTTTTGACATTAATAAGAGTCTCCGACATCACGTGTTGCGCCATTAAAATCTCCAACCATCAACAGAATATAATAGTCCAGCATACCAATAGACAGTTAGACAGACACTAGTACACTACCACAAGCATCAGCATTATTAACAAAGGAACAAGATTCCTGCCGTCTCTGTTATTTTATATATAATACATTCCCAGTGTCTCATATTTCCGAACACTCAAGCAGCATATACAACTCATACGTTAGAAAAAAGGGGGGAGAAACGGAGCACATGAGATGAGAGTTGACTACTCACCGAGTAGTAAGGAGTAGAAGACACTACACTTATAGGATGTGAAGCAGTTTGATCGAGGGAGAGTGCGTAGAGGGCAGCCTGGAACAGCTGCGTCGACCCAGTTCCAACCACGATATGTCGTCCCTCAGTGATCGCGTTCCCCACAGTGTTGTGCAGTCTTACAACCTCCTTTGCAAATGTCGGTTCCAGAAACCAGCAAAGGTTACTGACATCCGAAAAATAACTCATCGATTGCCATCCTGAGATCACCACTGTGTTCTTCTTCCCCTCCTTCTGCCAATACCTCTCGTACATTGTCGGATCCCCGCTGTCAAATCACAAATCACCTCGTAATTAGACCTACCAAATGGGTCAAGAAGGTCGGGTCAGAGTTGGGCCTCCATGATGTATTGTAGGGTCACATGATGTAGTTTTACTATTGTAGTTATTGAATGAACCTACTCTAAGATTTACAGTTGCATCAAAGATTTTAAAACGATGATATTACCAAAAGCTCGCGAAAAAAATCATTGCCTTTCGACAAAAAATTTAGTCGATAAATATATAAATTGTAGGTAAAATCGGAATTCTAGTTCTAATGCATATTTACTTTACCTTGTAACAGAGAAATTACAAAAAAAAATATATAGTAAAAAAACAACCAAATTCATGGGATTCAAACATCAGAATGTTGTCATTTTATGATATAAAGTGAGCACTAAAATGTTACGTTACTCCGACACTTTACTTGGGTAGTTGGGTGTTGTATCAAGTGTCCGATACGACACTTAAGTAGTTCAATTTAGACCAAAAATTGAAAATGTTGCCCAAAAATAGTCGTGTCCACACTCCGACACCTCGTAGAAGAGTCTGGGTAACCCAACTAAGATGATAGAGTACATTTATTATTCGAAAATGGTCACTTTTCAGTCATAATATACGAAAGTCACAAGAGAGACCGACCGGGAGAATAAATGGGTGCAAGAAAAGGATTGAGGTTAAGTGTATGATGCAATAAATTGCATGGATGGAGGAGTGTATGGAGAGGCATTGAGAGGTAGGGCACCTAATGTAGCTAATTCAATGATTGACTAGATGACAACTTAAAGTAATTGCCACATGCTTGGTTAAACTTAAAACTTCAAATTCAGCTCATATGATATGATTATGGCCTATGCCATATGAGTATGTATAGTCACATATTTTCCAACAATAAGGACGCAACTATCTATCACTTCCTTATCACGAGTCAAATACGACTAGCTGATTTTCCAATATAAGCCTCATCTTTTAATGTTTTATCACCAACTTGACTTCAAAATACTAGTAGTAATATTTTTAAATTAAAAAATATTTTAGTATTCTTTCTTGGGGCACAAATCACAATGAAAATATAAAAGTTTTGAATTTTATTTCATTGTAGCATGAAAATTGGACTAAATACACAAAAGAAGTGATTTTGTGTTCCGGGACCCCGGATTGTTCAACATGGATCCGCCAATATACATGGAGTCCCGGAATAACAAAAGACTAAGAGGTAAAAAAATAACATAATACTCCGTAATAATATCTTGTCGAGTTTTGGTGTTAAAAAAATCTAAAACCTACTTCATATAATAATAATAATAATAATAATAATAATAATAATAATAATAATAATAATATATGGAGTATTTATATTCTATTAGTACACTTTTTCAATGCAATAAAGATAAGCATAATTTTTAAAATAAGATTGTTGTACAGCATATATGGAGTAATTGGTTTACAATACTATCTGCACCCCACTTAATAGTAACAACACCATGCTTTAGTAGCCTAGTCTTTACATTTTTCCAAGAGACAACAAATGGAGAACATTGATTTGGTGAACTACCAAAAGGGCAAGTTCATGCATTTTACCACTACAAAAGCTTATAGAAATAAGCAAAAAAAAACCTTAAAATATTAGGAGAATATATATAAAATGGAATAGGGTACATTGCAGCTAGCAAGTAGCAAGTGAGAGTATATATGTTTTGCTTTAAACATTGACTCTAGTTCTATGTTACCGAGTGTCGGATATGGCTATTTTATACGGGATCTTTAATAATTGTCAAAACGAAGTGTTGTATCGTATACGGCATACAACATCTAAGTCACTAAGTGAAGTATCGGTGTAATATACGGAGTAACTATAACTCTAGTTGCATGACTTGCATCAACCAATGTACACTGTTTATAAGGTATGAGGGCAAGAAATGGTTTTACTTTTTTTCCGGGATATTTTTAATAAGAACAAAAGGTTAGAAGAATTTCCACAAATACTAGAGCTATTTTATAAGCTAAAATATACGAATAGGAGTATAAATTTTATTTTATTTTTTGCCTAAAAATTGGATAAAATACATAAAAAGATTGTAGTAGTTTTCCAGTATCGCAGAACCTCGGATTCATAAGATCTGAGGGTAAAGTAGAGTTTTCAACATAAGGTTTTTTGTGACGGTACTACCGTCATAAATTATAAAACGGATCAAATATATAACAAATCACATGACAAATTGCCTAAAAAATTATCAAATACGGAGTACGTATTTTTTATTAGGAGTAGGACGAAATAATATAATTTGACTCGTTTTAAGAAATGATTATCAAATGGAATATAGAGGAGTTTGGGATACGAAGTACTGGTAGTCTATGCATGACTGAGACACTGACACAATAATCATGATGGGTCTGGTGGGTTGTGTTGGTCAGATGGGCCACATCAACCCAACCCCAATATCATGCACCCCACCCCCACTCAATGCAACCATGTTTTAGAGAGAGAAACACCTCTAAACGATGTACTCTCTCCTTATCTATAAGTTCGTCCATTTTTAGGGCTCGCGGGGTTAATTATTAAGGGGATAATATAGCAAAGATGAACTAGAAATGGATGAACTTGTTGTTTGATTGTAACATTTTATAGTGTAAAAGAGATACGAGGGGGGAATAATTACCCCCGTTGGGGGTAATGCATTACTTGGGGGAGAGGGGTAATAATTCCTCCCTAAATAAGCTATACTTCCTTAATTTTCTCCATTCCCGCTTAATATCATCACTACTTTCCATCATTTTCTAGTTCATTTTTGCTCTATTACCCCCTTAATAATTAACCTCATCCCAAGCGAGCCCTATAATACTTTACCTATATACTATTAAACAAAATGGACGAACATATAGATACAGAGAGACGAACCTATAAATACAGAGAGAGTAGTATTTTCGAAAACAATAACTACTCCCTATTACTTAGTACAATCCGTCTCTTGTAAGACCATCTCACACTAAGATAACGTGAGACATGTTTCTAATGCACTAAAAACTTATCTAATAAAAAAATAAAAATAAAATCAATTAAAGTAACTACCCATCTTATGAGAGGTCTCACAATAAACTTATTGTGAGACCGTCTCATATAAGTTTTTGTGTACTTCAATCAGTAAGTTGTGGAGTATTACATGTTCCCTACATTTTTGTAAAAATAACTATATAGGGAAACTATTAAGTTGTGAGTATTAAGTGTTTTCTACATTTTCGTAAAAAAAAAACTACTCCTATATAGGGGGAAAATTACTACGGAGTACTGTATTACAGTATCACTATTTCCGTAGTAGCAACGCTTTTTTCCGAAAATTGGTTAATTCTGATAAAACGACAAATAAGTAAAAAAAAAATAGAGTAATGGAAGTAGACAAGTATAGGGGGAAGTGTGTAATGGAGTAACATGCACCATGGGAAATGGGAGCCTCAATATGAAAGACTTGTCTATGTCCATACTATCTAGCATGCAAGGCACTAGAAAATAGGAATATGTAGTCATTATTTCAAGTTTTCCATACCTATTCTTGGAATTTCACAAATTTACCCCATCACAAGTCATTTTAGAATTTTTCAAAAGAAATAAGAAAATTATTTAAAATAATACGGAGTATTCTACAATATATGTACGAGTACTACAGAGTACGTAATATAGGGAGTATAAGGAGTGCTGTTTTTCGTCGTCGGCATTTCAGCCACGTCGTCGGCGCTTTTTAATGTAAAAGACGATCTTGCCCTTGCCTTAATTAGATTAGTTAACTAATGTTATGTAATTTTAGAAGTTAGATTAGTTATTGAAACTCGTTAATGAAGCGGTTTTTAATTTTTTCAAACCGTTCCGTTATTATCTTGTCCTTATTATATATCCAATCAAACTCCACTCACCATATTTAATTTTATTTTCTCTCACTTAAAAAAAAGCGTCTTTTCTGTAGAGAAATCCGACTTTTCTAGAAACCCGACTTTTCTAGAAATTAGGTTGTCGGCGGTTTTTAATGTGAAAAGACAACAACGTCCTTCCCTAATTACATTCACTAACTTTGTTAATAAAATTAAAAAATTTAATCATGTTAATGAAACTCGATAATAAAACGTTTTTTTTTTAAAACCGTCATTTTATTATGTTACGGATTATGTTATATTATATATCCTCCCCCACCCACAACAACACTAATATTATTAATAATATTAAAATTGTATTAATAGGCGATTTTAGGGGGTTTTAGAATCAAATATAGATAATATTTTAGTAAGAATTATCAACAGTGTTCAATTGGTTCAGTGGTAAAGAGGCTCATTTGCGTTTGAGAGGTTGTGGGTTCGAGCCTTGATAATTATAAATTTTTGTAATTTTGCATTTTGGGCCATTTTGGGCGCCCAGGGGACCCCCCAGGCGCCATTTTCGGGCGCCCAGGAGGCCCCCCAGGCGCCATTTTCGGGCGCCCAGGAGGCCTCTCAGGCGCCGATTTTGGGCGCCCCGGAGGCCTCTCAGGCGCCATTTTCGGGCGCCCAAAAGGCCTCTCAGGCGCCGATTTTGGGCGCCCAGGAGGCCTCTCAGGCGCCATTTTCGGGCGCCCAGGAGGCCTTTCAGGCGCCAAATTTGGACGCCCGCCCTGGTTTTCAGCGAAAAAAACCCAGAAATCGCCCCCTTCTTCGCGATTTTCAATCAATAAATCACAAAAACCGACACCAACATCGAACATAGCATACCATAACTACTCAAATCGGGTATTACATGGATTATTTAAGCATATAACAGTTGCGGGGAACCTAAACTACCAACCTAATACGAATTATAATCAAACTAATCAACCTAAAATAATCAAATAAAAACTCAAAAGTAATACGTACAAAATAACATATTCCCGGGTCACATTGATTCCCGGGTCAAAAACCGTTCAAAATTTCAAAAACCGTCATTCTAAATTAGTCGGGAAAATAATAATTAAATTAATCCCGAAACTTAATTAAATTCATTAATCAATATTAAAGAAGGGTAAAAGAGTTACGTTGAGACACGTGCCTCAAAAACCGTTCAAAAGTACAAAAATCGTAATTTTAATTTACTCGGAAATATTAATTAGATTAATTAAGAAACTTAATTAATATCATTAATCATAATTATGAAAGGGTAAAAGAGTAAATTCACGTATAAAGCGTCGACGACGTGGCTGAAACGTCGACGACGAAATGTAGTAGCGAGTATAAGCTAGTATTAGATATTGTCTCTTCAAAAATTTTGTGATTTCGACAAAAAAGGAAAATATCTGATAAATTGTTTTAGCAAAGGTAATGCACTATGGTGTAGTGTTGATTAAAGTGAGTGGACCTTCTTTAATTATCAAAATGACAAGTACTTATAAATAAAGATTAAGGAAGGTCAACCACGTTCCCACCACCCCACTAATCCCGATTCCATACTTAATCTCATTAATTACTCACTAATCATAATCTTAAGTGGATTTTTTTGACTAACTTCATACACTTATCAAGCTTACGCTTGGCGACTTAAGCTCACTTTCTAAAGTCAAACTCGTAAAATTCTCAACTTGTTTATATTTACTCAAATTTTAATATAAAACTAAAATATTTACATTAGAAATATTATTTTTAACACATTAAAAATTACGAAGTACTTACCGAGTATATAAATGGAGAAAAACATACTCCGTAGTTAAATATCATCTTTTAAACCGTGAAAAATCAAATGGATAATTTGGAATTAAGTGAAAGGGGTGAAAGGGGTAAAAGGGAAAATTTTGTATTCAATCATGTAATTTTAAAATTGAATATGAGAGATTGGCAGATATAGTATCAGGTTCCATTAATAATATACTGGACAACAAAAGAAGATGCATTGCATATTCCCAGTCCTACCACATAATTAGGTAAAAATAATAGGCAAACTTTTCTATAAGAGTATGATCATCACTAGACCTCGCAAACGGGATATCTACCTTGGGTTTAGGTCGAATCATTTCTGGTTTGTAAGAATTCGGGTCAACATCAAGTTAGGCATATCGTTTTGGGTTCAGGTCATTTTTAATATTCAGGCTTCAGGCTCAGGCCTCCAGTAGGGTTGTCGAGATGAGTCCAATGAGCATGGATAAGTTATTAACTAATGTAAAACATAATACTAAAATGAATGAAAGTTTAATTAATGTGTCTGGGTAGACCCAGTCGTGGCCGTGGGGAGGTTCAATTAGGTAAGAGACTTGAATGAAGAATGAGATGGGAGGAAGAAGGAAGTATTGATCTGATAGAGACCATTGCCTAGGATGAATGATGTCTAATCCTATTCAAAAACCAACTACAGTACTATGTCAATTCATAGTACTACTGCTACTACTACAATTTGGCATATTCCAACCATTTACTCCAATACACTACCTTTCTCATGCATAACTTTCTTCTACTCCATACCAAAAAAAATGAGGTTTCAAACCCCCTCTAAATTAAAATCTTATTTGAGGCGGTTTCAAGTTTACGATGATCATTTCTATGTTAGATTTTGTAAGCGTTTGATTTTATTTATGGCATGAAGTAACGCAGAATGAGTTTAGCAGTTTAGTTTATTGAGACGTTCCATAAACTTTAAGTTGAATCCATTCAATTTGGTCCAAGTGATTTAGTGATAGGTATAATGCCTAAGAGATATTCTTTGACTATGTTTTTCTCCATTTACATACTACGGAAATACGGAGTACTATATTTAGCAGAAATTATATTGTTCGGAAACCCTTTTTATTCTATGTTTAAATAATTTAAACATTGAGTTAGGAGTAGAAAGTATGTTTAAATTATTTTTTATTCTGCGAAATCGACATTAAAAACTGAATGGACAATTCGAAATAGATTTGAGATGGTTAAAAAATAAAAACAATTATGCACTAAACAAGTTTATCACTGAAAATATCAACCTAGAAGCCCATGAGACATACATCCCTCCAACCCTAGGAAATAGGAACTAGTGTTGCACAAATGGTAGAAATCAAAGCATTGAAGATGGGATTACCAAGAAGATGTAGATTTTTTACGTTTCCAGTAAATATTTTAGCAAAGCTAGGATTTGAAGGTATTTGAATATCCAACGATTTCAAAGTTTGAGGTAGCAAATGTATTCATCGCTTTAAAAAAGCAAAATGATCACCATAATTTTATGATCAAGACCTTCATAGGATTAGTTCATCATCGCCTTCCTAAGTTGAAAAATTATCTATTAGACCGGATCACAATGATAGCACACTCTACCAATGAGAAATTGAAAATGTTTTTACCTTTATTTGGAATATTCTTTTTTATTAACAGAAAATTTGAAATTCAAGTTTTTTCATTGGTTAAGGTGTATGATAACGTGGTAAACCGATGAATATCTAATAACTCCTCACTTCCTAAGCTAGTGACTAATTCAAAGTTGATACTCTAGGTCCATAGCCAAGTCCTCGAAAAATAGTATTAGAGCAATAGCAATAGAAAAACATTGCATAAAGTTCTTATTATGCCACATCATATTTTTCCAACCCCAAAATTTAAGAATCTTTATCTACTATAATAGATGAACTTTTTTTGTTTGGAAAATGGATAAAATTTAAATGCACCACACATTATTCTATGTCATGACCAATTGATTATTGGTCATCACACTTTGTTGACGATCCCAAGAATAAAAATCATTGTTGCACTTGCTCTTATACTACCAGTTATATGTAGTACCATCTCAAAGTTGTTGAGTTTTGGTGTATACTTACTAAATCTTATACAAGTTTCTGAACTGAGTTGCAAGTTTTTTGAGCTTAAACAGTTACGTGATTTAGCTCGACAACTTTACACTAAAGCATAGATAATTTACAACAAAATTCAAAAACTCTAGTAACGCTCAACTAGTTGTATAATCTATACATTGCCAAACCTCCACATGTCTATCTAGGAAAGTATAAGCTAGATTTTCCAAAATGCCCTTCAAATTTGAGATTTGCTAATTTGATTCTTTCTTTAAAAAGTGTTAGTACTCACGCTTGTCAATGTACATTTTTTTTGTCTATATCTTTAGTTACGTATTTCTAAAAATTATAAAAACTTCATATTTATAACGTACTCGATTAGACAATTTAAACAAAATAATCGATTATGACTATACTCCATTTTATATTATACGGAGTATATTAAAAGTTACATTGATGATTTCATTTACCTAATAGTACCCAAAAAGCAAACGTAAACAATCAAATGGAACGGAGAGAGTAGAAGTTAGTCACATACGAGTATTTCATTTTTTTTCACTGAAAAGTGCACTAAAACACACATGCAGAAGAATTCGAACTTGATACCTAGGTACATGATCTTAACCAACAAATTAAGACCAACGAGTCTCTAGTTCTCCACTAATCCAAGGCAAATTCTCATTTATGACCGTTACATACTTGTGAATTGGGACGAGTCAATCTCATGAGTCACAATACTTCTTGTATAATCAAGATCATAAAGTAATTTTGAATTGACGATTTCAAAAAATGATTCATGTGAATCTTTTGGGACTATGGGTGGTTGTATGTTAAACAATGACATTATAATAAGAACATGTGACATTCTATTCTATTAGACTGAAATATACTGAACATACCCTAAATTGAACTGAATTGAAATGAACTAAAATTAAAAACCGATAAAAAAAGAAAGAGAGAAACATACTGATCAAGGTTAATAACTCTATCCAAATCAGCATCCATTTCATCATAATTAGTATAGCTTGAATGATCATCACCATTTTCTTCTTCTTCTTGTGATGATGATGATGATGATGATGCAGCAACCATTGAAGATGAAGAAGAAAAGGAGGCAGCAACATCATTCTCTTCTGCACAGAATCCATGAAACATTTTCTGTGTTCCAAAATGACTCTCTTTCTCATAATAATATCCTAATTTTATCACAAACCATACATTCAAAGCCACTGACACCATTAATAAATGCTTCACTGACCATCCCTCCAAACCCTTCCCCATTACTCCCTTTTTCTCAATTTTTTGGTTTAAAGATTCAAACTTTATGATTTTTTTGAAATACCCAAGTTATAAAACTTACAATTTGAGAGTTTTATGCAATACCCAGATGATTAAAACTCTATTTTTTTTGTGTAAAGATTGAAACTTTATGAAAAACTCACAATTTGAGAGGTTTATGCAATTCCCAGTCGATTTTTTGGGATTTAGATTGTGAATAAAAGTTGAAAAGAAGCGTGAAAAATGTGGAGATTCAATTTACAGCTGTTGAAATCAAATCAAACGATTAAAAAACATAAAAAGATGAAAGATGGAGAAGAGGTTAAATTAGGATAATTTATTTATTTATTTTATTTTAGTGGAATTTCTTCAAATATTAGTTGTAATGTGATGGAAATTAGTGGAAATTAGATTAATGATCAAAATCAGAGTAGCATCAGATTTTGCTTAATGATGGAAATTGGTAGTGGCAACTGGCAAGTGTTTATATATATACTGGACTGCTGTGAGAGTGGAGGATGACATAAAGCTTGGCAAAGTTTGAATCTAGGTATGATTGTGGATTCGTGGGTAGGTCTGATAAACGGGTCAACAAAATCATTTCAAGATCGGTGATTTTTGATTTTGTGGTTATGTTTGGATTGTGTCGAGTCATTTCTAGTTTGGTTGTTCTATCGGTCTATAGTATCACATTTTTAAAGGTATCGGTTTGTATGTAGTGATCAAAGTATGATTGTAGGTAGCCTTGGCAAACGAGTCATCCAGATCGGTTCAGATCCGGTGGTTTTTGAGTTTGTAGTTTCTGGATCGTGTGGAGTCATTTATAGTTTGGGTGGTTTACCGGTCTATTATCTATTTTAGGGATATAAGTTCGTACGTGGGATAACATTGAGGTTATGTTGAGTATGGAATCAATTTAGTTATTCGGGTGTTCGGTACATATATAAGGTCAAATTTTTTAGGTCGAGTCACTTTGGCAGGTCTAGATTCATGAGGTTAAGTACTTTAATTAAGATTGAGATTAGTTTTCGATTGCCTTTTATTTAAAAGAAAATATGTATACGAGTTCTCCCTCCGTTCAAGTCGAACTTTCCATTTTTGGGACGTTCAAGTCCAACCTACTGATTTCCATTTTAGTCATTGTTTTAATATTAAACAAATACTTTAAACCTTACCTATTTACTACTCCCCCCATGATCTTTCCACTCCCAAATGACACATGATTAAGAAATCGATAATGAAATGTGGTAAATTGTTGGATGAAGTTCAAGAAGTCAAATAACAAAAAAACAACCAATAGAAAGGGAATATATTGAATGAATAAGGAAAGTTTTGAAGTGAAAAATTTTTAGTGGAGTTTCTTTTTTTAAGGAAAGTGGGAACATTTATATTAAAAAAATATTTATTTGTATCTTTAATAATGAACAAATACATTCTTAAAACTTGTGCATAAAGTGAAATGGTAGATTCGACTTGAACGGATGAAGTATGTCATTATAAATCTTTGATTCGTTCATGGTTATAAAGAAGACAAGTCATTCCCAATGTTGTGTTCGTAGTTCTACGATTTCTGTATATATCTCCCAAACTTCTTCTACCTATTTATTTATTTTGAATATTTAATTATTCAGATTATTTAAGTGTTCGATAGGTGACGATGTGAAGATCCATAATTTGTAAACTACACATGATGTTTATATTATCCAAATAATAAACCCATTTTATTTCATTTGATAACGTTCTATGAACACTATGGATTAAAGATGTTTGAGAAACTAGTGACTATATTTGGGTGATTTTTCAACTTTACAAGAGATTGATTTCATTTTCGATCAACTAGAAAAATCAATTACCTGAACCACGTTTTAAAATTGTTCTCTCGTCAAGACCTACAAAGGGTCCACTGTTTTTCCTTTGATTTTTATTTATCCCAATATCAAAGATAAACAAATGATCACGCCGGAATGAGTACAATACTTCATGGATGTGCACATAGTGAATGAATCAAATGGGATAAAAATCGTTATCACTATTCTTATCCACAACACTATGGATTAAAGTCGAAGAGTAAACATCTCTCATTTGGGTCCACAAAATCCCTGATTTTTCAAGAGTCTATTTACGTGGGACGATATTACTTGATCTATTTAAAAGCCGACTTATCAATGGCTTGATCCGTAGATACATAATGTCACATGCATATAACGACCTTCAAAATTTCAAGATAAAATATGTTTATACTCCGTATCTATTTTAGATGATAGTGTTGCGTTGTTATGTCATGATTACTCAAATGATTATGTAGATGATCTTCATATTAACCTTGCCACGTTTATCATAAGTATATGTACAAACTAAAGAATACGGAGTACAACATATAACCAATATCGTGTATATCCGATAAAAAATGTTATTTGTCACTAATACCGTATACTCGGTATTAAACTAGATGATTATGAAAACAATCTATAACAAAAAATCACAAAAACAATCCAGATTCTCATTCATCGTCATGAAACATTCCACATTTATTGAAGATGTTCTATTTATGAGCTTAAATGACTAGTGATTAAAAGGATTGAAAGTACTACTCATATAAACAAAGTCAAAATACGGTGGAAAGGACTTGCGTTGGTCTGTGGGCCCAGTACAGAGCCTAGTGATCGAGCTATCGCGACTAACATTTTCGGTCCTAGTTTGGGTTGGGGTGTTACACGTCATTTCAAAATAATCCTATATTTTGATTATCTTAAAAGGTTTTTAACTTTAACATGACTTTTGAATTCTCAGAATAATCCTAAATTTTGATTATCTTCAAACATTTTGATTCTTACACGAATGTTGAATCGTCAAAATAATCATAAACCTGATTGTCTTCATACATTCTTGACTCTAACACGAGTTTCGAATCCTCAAAATAATCCTAAATGATTATCTTCAAACATTTTAATTCTAACACGAATTTTGAATCCTAAAAATACCTAAACTTATGATTATCTTAAAACATGTTGATTCTAACGCGAGCTATGAATCCCGAGTTCTATGCAAACTCTTCCTAAATATTGATGGAGACAAATTAGAACAAAAGGGATCAAGAAAAAAAAGAAGAGTTGTCACAATTAAAGAGGGTGACTAAAATTCTTTGTGTAGGAGTGAATGAGTGATTGGTGTGGTCCAAATGATATAGGGTTGTGGATTTTATACCCTAGACTAGAAGAAGAAGAAGACCACTCACGTGTAACCCACGTGAGTAAGAAATTGTGGTACTTATTGGGCCTATGCCTATGCCTATGCCTATGCCTATTACTCCCTCCCTATCTAGTATGGACCAATCTAAAGTATAGTGACACACTATTCTCATTAATTGGGCCTTGAGCCTACTACTTTCCTTCCTCACATTATTAACCGCATGTTACCAAATGATAGATTCTCAAAAATACCATAAGAAACATCAAACTACGTTGTTTATTAAACATATGAAATTCGATTGATTGGTCACTCGATGCGTAATTTTTAATATCTTCTCCACTTATAAACTACACGGAGTACTCCACTTAAAAATAAAAGTTTTTTCCTTTGGTTAAAAACAAAGGGAGAAAAACCTCAAAAGACAAAGAAAACACTAAAACGGTAAAAGACATAAAAAAATACTCGTAACTATTCTAGGCCATGAGACCCCTCCCATGCCCTCTTGGATCAATTCGAATAACTCCCCTTGTAGATGGTGATCCTCTTAGTTTAAGCGACGCCTTGGTTAGCAAGCCGATCTACTCCTCTTTTACCTTCCCTATAGACGTGGGCAATTTTGACTTCTCATCCCGAATCTTTAATTAAGCACTGGCATGTTCTAAGCATACGAGAACTTACATTTTTTTTTGAATACTAGTTTTTAACAGTTTTTTCGCGCGTTTATTAAGAGCTCTAGGGATAAATTGTACTGATAAACAGTGGAAATTCTTAGAGTACTCCAGGAAGTCGCCAATAAATCCTCGAAAATCGTTTCTAGGTGGGTGATCAGCCACGATTGCTTCTATTAGTCCTAGGCAGTCGGTTCTCAGAATGATGTGAAGTTTCTCGTTTCAAGAGCCGGGGTTGACAACTATGGAGTACCTGATAGCTTCTTAAATACTTTTTCTTTGGCAATAACCAAGCCTCGTCTAACTGTTTGTTGTTCCGATTTTCAGTGCGAAGGCTATTAAGAGTGGACATGTGTTGTCCCTGAGTAAACCTCCAACTCCAGCAGCCCGGGTTCCCTTTCAACTGTGCAACCCATTCAGTAGGGGGACTGACTGACGGACCATTTGACAAGAAGTTCATTTCCTTTGTTGGACGTTGCAATTTTTATCACTTGAGCAAGGAATTGATGTTGTTAAGTCGGGATTTCCTTCGTTCTCCCTAAAATACGACGTTATTTGAAATACCCGTATGTATGATACCACATCGATTTTATAAGTAGATAGAAATTTATAATTTGATTTACTTGTACAACCATCTTTGATTTAAACTCCATAAATTATAAAAGGCAATTTGGATACCAACCCATACGGACGATATGGCCATATAAACACACTTCATTTGGATTTGGATCAACTAAGAAAGAGTTTGAGGTTTGAAAACTTTTTGAAGGCCAGTTTCCTTGTGACGGGCCTATCCGTCGTAACAATAAAACGGATCAAATACATATCACATATATGAATAAGACAATTAGTCTACTATATGTCTCACCCACACTTTATTTTTGTCTTTAATGTATTACTTGACCAGTTAGAAATTTGTGACAATACTTCCGTCACAAGAATTTGTCTTTGAAGGTTGGACTCAAAATGTGGAATTCAAATTAAACCGGATGACTGAACAGAAGTATTTGGGTGATCGAAGTAAAAACTGAAGAAAATTCCGAGCTATGTTCCATGGAAGAAGATCAACAAACCCTAAATTACGATCAAGATTCCTTTATTTGGGACCAAAATTCCCACCTTTATTTTCATCCCAGGTACTCTATTTTACCTCTTCATTATTTTTCAATTTTATTACTTTAACTATATCACCCATGTGTAACTAAATTAATGGTGAACATTTAAGCAGAATGTAACTAATTGATTGATTGGTAATAGATTGTGGGTTTGGTGTTCAATTGATTAAAGGGTATTTGAAATTCTCTTTTGCTGGATGGTTAATTCAGTTGTTTTCAGCTAATAGGGTTGCCCTAATTGTAAATTGGGTTGAATTCAGTTTTTTGTAATTTTTTTTTATCTTTGATTGGATTATTAACTAAATAAATGTGGGAAATTATCGCAAATTATACAATGTGACCGTAGTACGGTGCCACTCATGAAATATTGACGACAATGACGAGTAATTTCATGGTGAAAATCGATTATTTTATGATAAAAAGTGGTCACTTATTTGTTTGTCACACCCTACAATGGTCGCACACAAGATCTATGGGAAATTGTTAGTTTTGAATTTCATAAGGGTAGTTTTGTTATTGATGGGTTTCAAATTCAGGGCATGAGTACCTTACTGGCTAGCTTAGCCGACATGTGTAAGTTTAGTAAGTGTAAGTTGTGTGATCCTTATGGTTGTTGTGGGTCATATGTTTGGTTGCAGAAGTGGATTTTATCATGACCCAAATGCAGGGTGGTATTACAGTACAAGTGATGGACTTTACTACAAATTCGAGGATGGGAATTACGTACTTTTAGAGTCCGATAAGGTATTGTCATCCACCCGTCTCCTCTGTATTTCATTGGTCACAGTCTTTTGTGTATCGATTTCTCATCATTAGTTCTTTGTTCAAGTGTGATGACAATGATGTACAAGTACTATATCTGTTTCATGGTTAGGATTGTCAGTCCATGATCAATGACCAAGGCAGCTATGCTTTGGATGAGTCAAAAGAAGAAACAAAATCTGGACTAGAGAATGATCGAGAGAAGGAAGATAACGTAGGTAAAGCTCTCAGATAAATCTGGTTGAATCATGATCTTTTGTCGTACTTAAACCTTCAATTCCCGTCGACTTTGAAGTTTTCCCCTTACATCTCTAAAATGTTCTTGCAGCCAGGCCTACAAAAAATGACCCGACCCGAATTACTAACCCCTGAACCAGAGGCTCGAATTTGCTCCGAAGTTGAATTGGCCCTACCTAACCCGAATGTTTACTATAGCATATGAACAGATACCCTAGAAAGGCTCGAATCCAAAATAATTCTGTTCAACCTGAACTTGACCCAATTCTTAATGACCCCAAATGTGACCTGAATTGACTCGATCCTGACCTTGTTGACCCGATTCTTAATGACCCCAAATGTGACCTGAATTGACTCGATCCCGACCTTGTTGACCCGATTCTTAATGACCCCAAATGTGACCTGAATTGACTCGATCCCGACCTTGTTGACCCGCTTTCTAGGTCTACTTTGAACTTTGATGCACAACTTTTTTTCCCCTCCTTGTTGGGCTTGTACTTGTATGCTTATAGTTAACCTTTAGTTTTGAGTACAACTAAACAATGGTTTGTGATTCCGTAATATTTCAAATCTATACATTTTTCTCTTTTGGTTCTATATTACAGAACATATAGGGTGCACTAGCAATGAAGTGCCTGAAGATCTTCCCCCGCCATCAGAATGGTAAGCTGATATTTTGAGTCAATTATGTCATCTAAGTTTATACATTCATCTTTAACTAATTAACTTTGTTATCAATTTTTTATTTAAAAAAACTGTTTTCTTTTCTTTTCCACTGTTTTGAAGGTTAGAAGACACATTAATCGAACTCTATTTATCGGGTTATTCCACCGGAGCATCTAATGCTGCCGAGATGACATTGCCATATGAACATGATGATATGAGCAACCCAATGTTAGCAACTGATGGTCAGTCATATTATGGTCATATTAGACTTGTACGAGTAATTATTTATTTATTTTATGTTTTTTTTAGAATATCAAAAGTTTTATCACATTACTTATACATCCCTGCTGGCATTTCTTCTTTTCAGCAAACATTGCACCCTACATGCAGGAAGACGGTGAGTTGATTCCCGAAGATCAAGCCCAGACCACCTCAACTGCTTCTGTTATGTGTGAAGGTCTGCAATTCCTTTAGCATGTCTGTATTATTCGATGATACCACTCTTTCACCTAACCAAACCAGAAGTTGTTAAACAACAAAAGGCTGATTATTTGTCATCTAAGTTTAATAAATATATGACGGTGTTGTTCAGAAATTTCTTGGGAAGAAGAAAACTGGAGAGCTCAGTACGGTCAGGTTGTCCAACAGGAGGATGAGTCAAGGCCAGAATGTCATGTTGTCGATATATGGGATTGGTCAATGAATCGAGAGATCCATAAAGATGGAAATTTTGAAGTGGCCAGGCTGCTTGGAACGTTGGTGAAGCCTTCCTCGAGCCTTCATCCTTCTATAACATCTCACAGAAGACGTTTCAAAACAGCTCCGATATGCAGAATTCATCTTGATTTAGTGCAGGTTAGATCAGGTCTGCTGCTGGTCCGATTTTATTAAACCGTTAAAAAACCTGGCCTCTTTTTTTTCCCCTTCTAATATTGTGTTATTTCCCTTTGTGTCGTTTTTTCTTGTTTTCTATCATGTTGAATTGAGAATCATGAATGTAGGGCAAGTGTATAGGCTGAGGAGCCCGAATGTTGGGTACCTGGCTACCATGTCAAGTTATGACGCATCCAATCCGACCAAGGGTTGGGGATTCCCGGAGCTATCCAATGAAGAGATCAAGGAAAATCGTTGCACCTCAACACATGTTTCCTCAAAGCAGAATGAGAGCTCTTGCCTTGATAGACCCTCGACTAGTAAAAAGGTATTTTCATAAAACATTTCCCACAAGACAAATCTCGGGATTAGTGATCCATCATTACATGTAATCGGGTAATTGCGATCTTTATTACACAAACTCTTGTTTAAGACGGGTATATAAGTATATCCGTGTTAAATTTGAGTCAAATACAGTAGACGAGACAAAAGACTTCAAATATACAGGGACTAACATTTTTTTTGTCATATCTATCTAAGTTAGGTGCTATTTGTCCCGTTTTAGTCTTAAGATGGATATGGTCGTCTTAAGAGATACCAACTATGGTTGTTAAATGCAACCAACGATTGGAGCCCTGTAGGCATGGAGGTTGAGGTGAAAGCTTAGTTGGTAAAGCTTCTAACAATCTAACCTCTGAATTTGTTGGGCATCGGTTCAAAACATCATAATGGCAGCTTTAGCTTTCTCAAATATTTCGATGAATAATGAAGTTATCTTCTCTAAAGATGCGATTTTTCCCTGCATATCATCCTCCTATGATTGGTTTTATCGTTACACCGATCTCAAGTTGAAACATTTCTTTTGCCAGCATAAAACTTGCACATATAGAGACCGAGCTGCCGAAAGAAGAACCTTTCACAAGGAGTTCGGTGGGGCCATAGAAGATGAATCATCAGATGAGATAGCCTCGTCATCGGATTGTGCGGAGGTAGCTGCTGCCGAAGCCTTAAAGATGTCACTTGGAGCCGGAAGTTACGCACAAAAGATTCTCAAAAACATGGGCTGGAAAGAGGTATGGTTCTGTTTTATTCACTTTCAGGCTAAGACACCAAGTAACACTTGGAATCAGTAAATGCAGCACTAAATGCTTTATAAACACTTTCACGACTTACCCGTGCCAAGCCTCGCTCCTTTGGTCCTCATAGGAGAAGTGTCAGACCAATGAGTACCGGATGTGAAATCAATACTTATATCCACTTTGTATCGTGTTGGACTCTGGTATGGTTCTAAAGGTGAAGAGTTAAAATAACATAGCTTTGAGGTATGCAAGCCTTGCATTTTACTACATGCTTTGCTTGACTCGGGTTTCTATACTTGTGTCATTTAGGGTGAAGGACTAGGCAAAAGCCAGCAGGGAGTGAGAGAGCCACTTCAAAGCGCCGGGAATAAGGGTACCGCTGGTTTAGGGTGGCCCTTTGGGCGGAGCTTGTGAACGAGGTGGTCATATTCAGGCTTCGGTTCGATATTGGGCCAAGTATGTTATGGCATATTGATACCCACTCTTGCATGTTTGAGAGTTGAGACCGGTTATCAGTTTCAGCTGTTGCAAGGGAAAATTTACGACATTCAGCATGGTATATACCCTTTAGAATTGGTATTGCACCTTGTAGCTGAACTTGTTCTGATTTTTTGTCTTATGGTACATTAATCTACTACAGTAGCTTTTTTATCGATCTTTCGGGTATATCAAATCTTTTGTATGGGTAGTCGTGAGAAAGGAGATGGATGTAGTTTCCCAAAATAAATTAAAAAGTAGAGTACAAAAATATACATAGAAGATGAAGAGAGCAAAATTCACCTCAGGAACATTCATTTCCTAGACTAGATATAGAAATATTACAGACTAATAATACAGAAACGAGAAGGATTTCTAGACTGATGTTAAGAAACCGAGAGATTTGTGGGGGAGACTGTCAACTTCTGCTCCTTTCTTCCGTTCCAAGCAGATCGATCTAGGAAACAAACACTCGAAGGGAAAACGAATTCCTCCCTACAATACAGTCCTAATTCTTCAGGATTGCTCAGTCTGTGCTAAATCCATAGCCTCAGCCTCGGCTGCCACTGGTTCATCTTCATCTTCATCTTCAATTATGGGAGCTGCATCGTCGCTTATTACTTGATTGCTCGCATCTTTCTGTTGCAGCTCCTCCTTCAGTCTACTGATTTCTGCATCTCGCTCTTTTAACTTCTCTTGTAAGATTACTATCTGCAAAAGGAGATTGTTCCCGCGTTAACATCCCCTAAGGCTCTATTCTTTCCAACCTTATTTTCAGCTAGCCACACTTTAGTTCATTTTGGTCAATTCACTCCACTTTGGTTTTCGATTCATTTCAGTTGCACCCACTTTAGCCAAAAAGAGCAGGGTAAAGTTATAAGTACTACGTAGTACTCGTCAAATGGGAATGGACGCCACCGTTTAAGTTCATTTTCCTTGCTACCTAATCAAGTAGCACTCTGTCGAACTAATCTTGATATGAATTTCATTACATGTCATCTGAAAACTAGCTATATATTCCCTACGTTTCAGTCATTTGTTTATCTTTGATTAAAATACTCCCCACGAATAATATAAAAATATAAAAATAAACAAATGACTGAGACGGGGAAGTATGATTTTATAAATCTGATTTGTACCGAGACAAGTTATTAATCAAATATAAACAAATGACTGAGACGAGGAAGTATGATAATCTGATTTGTACCGAGACGAGTTATTAATCAAATATAAACAAATGACCGAGACGGAGGAGGTATGATTTTATAAATCTGATTTGTACCGAGACAGGTTATGTCATAAGAAGCCTTATTACAACCAATATTCAGAAGCAAAAAGAAAGAAAGAAAAAGAAATTACCATTTCATTAGATCTATCCGCATCACTTGTCAAGATCTCTACATTCTTAAGAATCCCTGCCGAAAGAAAACAAAGGAGAAACAATTAGAAAATGGCGAGAAAAACCAAAGTTGGAGAATGAATATCAATCCTCTTAAGTTACAGAATAATCATTTGAAGATGAAGTTACAAAAATCCTTATCATTTCAGCAATAATGCAATCACGGTATATGATTGAGGAAGCTTCATTTGGGAAAGTGGGTAGTAGGGATTGAAAGAGAGAGCGTATGAAGAGAAACGTTTTTTTGACCAGATTTTTCCAAGGAAGATTAAAGTTCACCAATTTGGTATTGCCAAACAGTGTTAATTAAGCAAATATGCAAAAGACGTTAGAAAATGACACCATGAGAAGTTCAGCTTCGACTTATATTTAGCAGAGTACTGACCTTCAAATTGATTCCTTAACTCTGAATTCTGAGTTTTTTGCAAAGCAAGTTTCATAGACAATTCTTTCACCTGTCAGGAAAAAATATGCAATTCTAGAATTAAGACCAATAGAAAAAATATTTCCAAATTTCAGTGAATACTGAAGTACTAGTCTCGGCCTCTCGGCCCATAAACTATAAGGGCTCGTTACACAATTTATAGACCCCAAGCATTACATTCCTACCATAATACGGGCCAGGGAGCGTCTAGAATGTTTTCCGTAGCAAATAGGAAAATATCATGTTAATGAGGGAAACCTAAAAGATATGGTCGAACTATACAACACACCTTCCCTTCAGAAGCTTGACTACCTATCTCCTCATTCTCCTCTTGCAAGGTCTTACATCTAGCAATCAGCTGTTTCCCCATCTTGCTGTTTGGTTGAAAATTAACAGCATTTATGTTATCTTGCAACTCCTTCACTTTTTTCTCCTTTTCTTCGACAAGATTCTGGGATAAAGAAAACCAAACCATAAGAAGCGATGTAACTGAAATACAAGGCATGCACAAAGTGCAGTCCTAAAATGCAAAGTTCAAATTTTTGCACAAAGATAATTGTCGGTGCAGGTTGAAGGAGACAAACCTTCAATCTCGTAAACTCTTCATGTATTGCAGGATCTAAAAGAAATCTTCTGGTCTGTCAGGGAAACACAGACATTTAAATCTAGTAATGTCAAATAATCAGTGATCTTTGTCACCACTCACCATACGTTCGAAAAAATTCCCCAATGTCCCCATCAAACTACCTTTCTTTCTCTAGCTACAATATCAGCATCCAACTTGTCTATGTCCAATGAATAAAAGAACCAGCATTTACCTTTTTTTTCAAACTTATATCTTGATTTTGTGATCTAGGGTTTGTTATGAAATAAGATGGCATAAAAGATAAAATTTCTAATATTTTGCGTTTTCAACAATTTGGCATATTACCAGTTATAATTAATTGGTTTAAACTGTAAATTGTGAATGACACAGCTGATGTGCACAAGTCAAAAGCATATGTTGTTTAAGATAAGAAAAAAAGAGCACCATCAAGCCAAGCCATGTTACTAACACTTCATTAGGTGCCGTGTTGCGTCTGCAACACGACACTACACTTCGATATTTCATTTTAAACCAAAAAACTGAAAACTTCGCCCAAAATAGCCTTATCCATGGTTTCCACAAATATCAGACACGGCAACGTATCGGAGAGTCAGAGTAACATGGAAGCCAAGCCATAAATTTTTTATCTCTAATGTAGCTCAAACGGATATACTGTACTAAGAGACAAAATTTCAAAAGAGATGGAGAACCTTAAGCAAAAGAAGAAAAAAAACTTCCTTGTGAAAGGATCATTCTACGAAATGAGAGAAATGAAAAAGGGAGGAGACAGAGGCAGAGATAGAGAAGCAAAATATTAAGATACCTGCATAGATAGGGGTTTCAGTTGTGCTCTTAATTCTCGAATTGCAGCCTGCAAATTGAAATTAGAAATATATGAGCAGAACAATAACGTTTACTTACACATGAGCATGATAAGAAATTTTATCAATGAGACTATGATGAAAACCTAATTTTTAATCCACTACAACAGCTTCTGTGCGAAAAAACTAATGAAAACACGATAGTCTTAATATCCTTCGAAAATATAGAATTATTAATGAGAGATATGAAAGTGAGGCTTACCTTCAACTCTGCTACCTCTTGCTCTCGCTTGGCAAAAGTCACAATAAAAGCAGCTTCCTTCTTCTTTGCTTTTTCTAGCTGGCAGTATAGATGGGTTGTCATACTTGTCAGTCAAATTTCAAATAATCAAATCACAGTGAAAAAAAATAACTACTGTAATACAGAGCCAACAGTACCTGCTCTTTCAGCGACTTCTCAGATGACCGTAAGTTAAGAAGATAGTTGACTACCATTTTGGGTTCTACAGGAACAAGAGGAGATACAAGTCAAGCAACAAGTAGTTGCAAATGAGCAGATGAATGAACATAAATCACTCAACTAAATATACAACAGCGGTTGAAGGAAAGAAAGTTAACCTGGACTAGTTCCTGAAGGTATGAAAGACTCATTCTGGAACGCAGAATGCCATTTCTGAAGTTCGGATTCTGCAGCTTCTAGGTCCACCTAGAACAAAACCAGCCAATATGAAGGGTCAGCAAGAACTTACTATATAACATCACAATACATTGGAAATAAGAATCTTAGCAACACGGGTCTTTTTGGTCAGTTTATTTAGAGACAAAAACAACTGATTGATTAATGGAAATATTAAGCGTCGAAATACGGTTCTAACAATTCTACAATATCAATCGCCAAGTAATAAGCCATGGACTTCACCTCAGAAGTAACACTCGATCCACGGAACACTATTCCTCCGTCTCACTAATGCAATATCACTATTATACATTGCCCAAACAAATGACCTTTTTACAGACCTGATGTTTCTGCTCTTGGTGAATCAACAATTAAAGTACTACATAGATATGCTATATATATATATTCTCATGGATTGGACTAGTAGAGTCACACGCCGCTAGTTAAAGACAGTCAAGACACCAAACAAATCAGAAAAACAGAGACTAAACGAAACAAGACATTATTGAGACACGTAAGCATAGGACATACCTTGCACTTTTCCAGATCATCCTTGGATCTCTCAACACTGATAAAGTAAAGTACAGACGTATAGTGCATTAGTAACCCTAACAAAATTCAGCTGACCAAATTATTTGTACAAAATTACCTCTCGCGAAGGGACAATATCATTCCAGTTGCCACACCAGGAGCCATCGCTTCCAGTTCAGATTTTGCCTAAACAGTAGGACCAAATAATTCACAGACAGAACTGACTCAAAACAAAGAAAGACAGGAGCCTTTGTAGACGAAGTCGCATTACTATACTGAATGTAATCATGGAGGTACCTCATAGTAATATTTGCGCATCTTACACTTACATATATACTATAGTCCATATCTTGTACGAGTACTATAGCAACAAACTATACTTTGAGTCTTCTTATCCCTCACGTACCCGTGTCCAATACTCAATCTCAGACAAAGTATGACACTTGAACAACTCATTTCAATAAAAAAAAAATGCATATTAGCCATATTTTTCTTTAAAATAGCCAAATCTGACACGCACCCGTATCGTATCAGTAACAAAAGCGACAAGCCACTATAAGGCAAATGATTTCTTCAATACAAGTAGAAAATACCCTAGTGGCTACCCAATACCTCCTAAACCACGACAATTAACCAACCTGCGCAGCCCTCGCCACTAGTAAATCACCACACCCCCAACCTTGATTGTCCATCAATTGTCGAAACACAATCTCAAAACGTGCCTATTACTCCATGTAGGATCGTCTTCCACAGTAAGAAGAAGGGCTAGAAATCAGTGGCGTTGGGATTACAATTTGTTAGGTCCTACTATTAAGTATTAACCTCTATCCACGAGTTCTTCACTAAGCATCATATAGACTAAGACTATCTATGTCAGAGAAACGCAAATTGAAGCCATACAAATCGCATCACAATCGTTATATGAAGTACAAATGACTAAATACGGAGTTTCGATCAAAAGCACATCATCCACAACACAAATTCTATGAACAAAACAACAATTAAGAGTAAAGCAAAAACCTTTTTCGATACAAAAACATCGTCATCGTCATCATCAAGTTCCGCAAAGCCTCGTTTACCTCCTAAATCACGAAACAAAGACGACATTGTTCACAAACATGAAGAATTCATCAAATAAAATCAACTAATCAGCTGAAAAATTCAAAAGTTGAAGGACGAAAAACATTACCCTCAGCAAAATCGGCCCCGAAATCATCATCCTAAATCCGAATAAATAAGAAAATCAATAAGAAACGCAATTAAAATGAAAGAAACACAAATTTAAAATAACGTCGTGGAGATTAGAGGGAGTCACCATTGATTGAGGAGTGAGGAGTGAGGAGTGAGAGTAAAACCCTAACGTGGAGTTGAAGACAAGTTATGAGTGGAGGGATAAGAGCAGTAAGAACTACAACTGCAACTACGAGAGAGAGAGAGAGAGAGAGAGAGAGAGAGTGTGTGTGTTTGGGGTGGCTGTTTGGGAGGGGCTTGTAAACGAGATGGTGGTGGTATACGCCAAATTCTTACGGAGTACTTGTTTTGATTTTGGTAGATCAAATAATATTCAATTCGGTAGATAAAATAATTAGGTAAATTCTGGTTGATTTCAGACGAATATATCCGTATTAATATTTTCATTAGATAAAATAATAGTAGGAGTATTTTAATTTTGTTTTATGCTACATTAATCTACTACAGTAGCTTTGAAGAAGTGATCAATCAATTGATTTTGAAATATTTATTTCCTAGAGACTAGATATATATAAAAATATTACAGACTAATGTAGACATTAATTAATGTTAAAATAATACAGACTGATGTTAAGAAACCCAGAGAAAAATGAATCCCGCCCCTCAATTTCTGCTTCCTCCGTTCCAATCATTTCTATACTTTTTCCAAATATACGTGGAAATGTACAAAATTGATTGGAATGAAATGTAAAGCGGATCTCAGAAACAAACACTCGAAGGGAAAACAAATTCCTCCCTACAATACAGTCCTAATTCTTCAGGATTGCTCAGTCTGTGCTAAATCCATAGCCTCAGCCTCGGCTGCCACTGGTTCATCTTCATCTTCATCTTCATCTTCAATTATGGGAGCTGCCTCATCGCTTATTACTTGATCGCTCGCATCTTTCTGTTGCAGTTCCTCCTTCAGTCTACTGATTTCTGCATCTCGCTCTTCTAACCTCTCTTGTAAGACTGCTACCTGCAAAAGGAGATTGTTCACGCGTTAACATCCCTTAAGACTATTCTTTCCGACCTTATTTTCACCCCACCCGACTTTAGTTCAATTCAGCCTCATTAAGTCCATTTTGGTCAATTCACTCCACTTCACTTCGGTTTTCGGTTCATTTCAGCCAAAAGAACAGGGTCGAAAGTTATGTACTCGTAGTAATACGGAGTACTTAAAAATCGAATAATGGAACGGACGCCACCATTTAGGTTAATATTTCTTGCTTAACTAATCAAGTAGCAGTCTATTGAACTAATCTTGACATGAATTTCATTACATGTCAACTGAAAACTGGCTGTATACTCTGTCTGTTCAAGTCATTTGTTTAACTTTGATTAAAATACTAATCTAATTACAAATAATATACTACGAGTATAAGATAAACAAATGACTGAGACAGAAAGAGTGTTTTTCAACATAGAGTAGGGGGTATGATTTTATAAAGGGTTATTTCACATCAATAATCCAAACTATAAGTGATATTCTTAAAATACTCTCAACTTTAATTAATCTCGAAATAAGTCAAACTATTAGTTTCACCTTCTTATAATACACTCGGTAACCTGGTACTTGTATAGCAGGTCGCATTTATAAAAACAAAAATAAATCTAAAACCGTTAAACTAATACGGAGTGATTGATTAACATTCAACCTCATCTTCTCCCTCATTTTTACCTTGTCATCAGTTCATCACTACCACCAATCTCCACTCGCATCAACAATTTGGAACCACCAAAGACAAGATTGCATAAGCCAGAAATTCTCAAACACCACCAACTTCCTTGAACTCCACTTCAACCTCTGACACCAACCATTATTACCACCACCAGTACATCACAACCCCCATTTCGACCACCAAACACGGAAATTATCACCATTACTGTACTTTGTCATTGAAATAACACAGAAATTGAGGCCCACATTCTCCACCAAGTCGACGACCACGCCCACATCCTTCACCCCCTCAACAAAACCCACCAAAATGACTTCCGTCCCTCCTCGCGTAACCACCACAAGACTAACTGAAATCTGTCACCATCAATCGAGCATCACCCAGATTCGTCCACCCGACCACCACACTCCTCCACATTGTCTTTCTTCAAAACCCAACAAATGTCTCTTTTTTTTCCAAACAATTGAAATCCCCAAATGCAATTAATCTCAACACTCCACTCCAAACCCTAATCCCCTTTTCCAACTTTCATCGAATAATTAAGGTCCCAAATGCAGGAAATCTAGTATCGGTCATTGTCATACCATCTAAGCAACGCCGACGGTGACAATTTCGCTAATTTCGGCAGCTTCATCGATATGATGCTATGGGGATGAGGGAGGAGATGGTGGAAGTTACTACGAGTATTATTCTGTATATGTTAGGAATTAGTAATAGTATAAGTATAATTATATTATCATTAGTTACTCCGTATTATTATGTTAATTATTATTAAATAAATCATGTCATGCCACAGAAGCGCCATGTCACCAACAAGTCAATATTAACCTACAATAACAGGTACAAAACAAGTGAATCTATTTTAAGAATAAGGTCTCACAAAGTTGATTTATTTTGAGATTAAATGTAGTTGGACTAATTTTGAGAAGACAGGTCATAATTTGTATTATTCTTGTGAATTAACCCTTTTATAAATCCGATTTGTACCAAGATAGGTTATGTCATAAGAAGCTTTATTACTAACAATATGCAGAAGCAAAAAGAAGAAGAAAAGAAATTACCATCTCATTAGATCTATCAGCATCACTTATCAGGATCTCTACATTCTTAAGAATCCCTGCCAAAAGAAAGAAAAAAAAAAGAGAAAAAAAAAGGAGAGAAACAATTAGAAAATGGCAACAAAAACTAAAGTTGGGGAGTGAATTCCAATCCTCTCGAGAAAGTAATCGTTAGAAGATTTACAAAATCCTAATCATTTCAGTACAGTGCTATCTCAGTACTCCGTAGTCCGTATATGATAGAGTTAGCTTCATTTGGGAGAGTGGGTAGTAGGTATTGAAAGAGAGCACATGTGAAGAGAAAGGTCTTTCCAACTAGAGTAGATTTTTCCGAGGAAGATTTATAGAGTGCACATATGAAGGAAGCTCCCAAAAAGGTTAGTTAAGCAAATATGGAAAAGACGATTGAAGACTGCACCATGAGAAGTTCAGATTCAACTTATATTTAGCAGAGTACTGACCTTCAAATTGATTCCTTAACTCTGAATTCTGGGTTTTTTGCAAAGCAAGTTTCATAGACAATTCTTTCACCTGTCAGTAAAAAATATGCGATCCTAGAATTAAGAACCAATAGAAAAAATATTTCCAAATTTCAGTGACTACTGAAGTACTAGTCTCGGCCCATAAACTATAAGGGCTCGTTACACAATTTATAGACTCAAGCATTATATTCCTACCAAAAACTGGGCCAGGGAGCGTCTAGAATATTTTCCGAAGTAAATAGGAAAATATCATGTTAATGAGGGAAACTTAAAAAGATACGCAAGGTAGAACTATACAACGCACCTTCCCTTCAGAAGCCTGATTGCCTATCTCCTCATTCTCCTCTTGCAAGGTCTTACATCTAGCAATCAGCAGTTTCCCCATTTTGCTGTTTGGTTGAAAATTAACAGCGTTTATGTTATCTTGCAACTCCTTCACCTTTTTCTCCTTTTCTTCGACAAGATTCTGGGATAAAGAAAACCAAACCATAAGAAGCGATGTAACTGGAATACGCCATGCACAAAGTGCAATCCTAAAATGCAAAGTTCGAACTTTTGCACAAAAATAATTGTCAGTGCAGGTTGACGGAGACAAACCTTCAATCTCGTAAACTCTTCATGTATTGCAGGATCTAAAAGAAATCTTCTGGTCTGTCAGGGAAACACAGACAAATATTGTGCCCACAGGATAATTAGACGTTGAAAAGAAGACCGCAGCAATAACATCAAGTCATAGCCAAACTACAACTTAAATCCAGTTATGTCAAATAATTAAGTGATCTTTGTCACCATAAGTGGTAAACAATTCTCCAGTGTCCCCATCAATTATGTCTTCCTCGTTAAACTACCTTTCTTTCTCTAGCTACAAATAGTTGTACCAAATATCAGCATCGAGCTTGTCTATGTTCAATGAACAAAAGAACTAGCATTAACCCTTTTCAAACGTATGTCTTGATTTTGTGATCTAGGGTTTGTTATGAAATAAGATGGCATAAAAGAGAAAATTCAAGTATTATGCGTTTTCAACAATTTGGTATAATACCAATTAATTTATTTATTGGTTTAAACTGTAAATTGTGAAGGCACAAATGATGTGCACAAGTCAAAAGCGTATCGTGTTTGAGCAAAGAAAAATTGGGGAAAAGAGCACCGCCAAGCCAAGTCAAGCCGAGCAATGTTACTCCGACACTTCACTATGTGCCTTGTCACGTGTCCAACTCGACATGATAGGACACTTTGACATTTCACTTTAAACCAAAAAATTGAAAACTTCGCCAAAAATAGCTGTATCCGACATTCGACACATGTCTAACACAACACCGTATCAGAGTCAAACTAACACACAAGCCAAGCCGTACAAATTTTATCTCTAATACAGCTCAAAGGGGTGTACTGAACTAACAGGAGAATTTTCCAAAGTGGTAGAGAACCTTAAGGGAGGAGACAGAGGGCAGAAATAGAGAAGCAAAATATCACGATACCTGCATAGATAGGGGTTTTAGTTGTGCTCTTAATTCTCGAATTGCAGCCTGTAAATTGAAATTAGTAATATATGAGCAGAGCTAGTGGTGCAAATAATGCATATAATGTTTAGTTACACATGAGTCATGACTCACGATAAGAAATTTTATCAATGAGATTATGAAGAAAGAGATAACAACCTTTTAAAAAAAAAACTAATTTTTAATTCACTAAAACAGCTTCTGTGAGAAAAACTAATGAAAACATGATAGTCGTAACTTTTAATATCCTTTGAAAAAACAGAATTAATGAGAGATATGAAAGCGACGCTTACCTTCAACTCTGCTACCTCTTGCTCCCGCTTGGCAAAAGTCACAATAAAAGCAGCTTCCTTCTTCTTTGCTTTTTCTAGCTGGCAGTATAGATAGGTTGTCATACTGGTCAGTCAAATCTCAAAGAATCAAATCACAGTGAAAAAAATAACAATCGTAATACAGAGCCAACAGTACCTGCTCTTTCAGCGACTTCTCAGATGACCGTAAGTTAAGAAGATAGTTGACTACCATTTTGGGTTCTACAGGAACAAGAGGAGATACAAGTCAAGCAATAGCAACAAGTAGTTGCAAATGAGCAGATGAATGAACAGAAATCACTCAACTATAAATACAACAGCGGTTTAAGGAAAGGAAGTTAACCTGGACTAGTTCCTGAAGGTATGAAAGACTCGTTCTGGAATGCAGAATGCCATTTCTGAATTTCGGATTGTGCAGCATCTAGGTCCAGCTAGAACAAAACCAGCCAATATGAAGGGTCAGCAAAAACAAACTAAGGAGTATATAAAATTACAATACATAGGAAATAATCTTAGCACCATGGGTCTTTTTGGTGAGTTTATTTAGAGTCAAAAACAACTGATTGATATGAAAATATTAAGAGTCGAAATACGGTTCTAACAATTCTACAATATCAATCGCCAAGTAATAAGCCATGGACTTCACCTCAGAAGTAACACTCGATCCACGGCACACTATTCCCTCAGTCTCACACTTTCACTAATGCAATCTCACTATTATGCATTGCCCAAACAAATGCGTTTTTACAGACTTGACGTTTCTGCTCTTGGTGAATCAACAATTAAAGTACTACATAGATAAGCTATATATTATCATGAGTTGGACTAATAGAGTCACACACCGCTAGTTCAAAGTCAAGACTCCAAACAACGGAGAAAAACAGAGACTAAATGAAACAAAACATTACTGAGACAAGTAAGCATAAGACATACCTTGCACTTTTCCAGATCATCCTTGGATCTCTCAAGACTGATAAAGTAAAGCACAGACGTATAGTGCATTAGTAACCCTAACATAATTTAGCTGACCAAATTATTTATACAAAATTACCTCTCACGAAGGGACAATATCATTCCAGTTGCCACACCATGAGCCATCGTTTCCAATTCAGGTTTTGCCTAAACAGAAGACCAAATAATTTAAAGACAGATACTAACGAGTCGAAACAAAGGCTAGTAAAAAGACAGGTGCCTTTGTAGACTAATTTGCATTACTATACTGAAAGTAACCATGGAGGTACTTCATAGTAACTTTGCTCGTAACTTATACTTAAATATACTATAGTCCATATTATGTACTCTAGCAGCAATGCTACTCTGATTTTTCTTATCCCTCACGTACCTGTGTCCAATACTCAAATCTCATACAAGGAACGCCACTTGAGTAGAGCTCATTTCAAGACAAAAATATGCATATTAGCCATATTTTTCTTTAAAAGGCCAAATCCGACACGCATCCGTATCGTATCAGTAACAAAGGTGATAAGCCACTATTAGGCAAATGATTTCTTCGATACAAGTAGAAAATAACACATACCCAATACCTAAAGTCCTAAACCACGACAATTAACCAACCTGCACACCCCTCACCACTAGTATCAAAGTCAAATAACACATACCCTAAACCCAAACCTCGATTTCCCACCAATTGTCCAAACACATCCTCGAAACTTGCCTATTACCCATGTAGTATCGGCTTCCACAGTAAAAAGAACGAATAGAGACCAGTGGCATTGGGATTACAATCTGTAAAGTCTTACTATTAACCTATAGTGCTACCATCAGAGCCCGCAAGTTCTTAATTAAGCATCATATGGACTAAAATAATCTATGTCAGAGAAACGCAAATCGACAGCAATACAATTCGCATCACAATCACAATCATAATACGAAATACTCCGTCCAGAGTACAATGTTTCAATCAAAAGCACATCATCCACAACACGGATTATATGAATAAAACAAGAATTAGCGAAAATCAAAGACCTTTTTCGACCCAAAAACATCGTCATCGTCTTCATCAAGCTCCCCAAAGCCTCGTTTACCCCCTAAATCGCAAAACAAGCACGACATTGTTCACAAACACGAAGTATTCAACATCAATTTCATCAAATTAAATAGACTAATCAGCTGAAAAATCAAAACCTGAACGACGATTAGCATTACCCTCAGCAAAATCGGCCCCAAAATCATCATCCTAAATCGAACAAAACAAAATTCGATTAGACAACAAAATCAATTGCAAATGCGAAAAACACAAACAAAACGAAATCAATTGAAATTACATCGTCGAGATTAGTGTGAGTCGCCATTGATTGAGGAGTGAGAATAAAACCCTAACGTGGGGTTGAAGTCAAGTTATGAACGGAGGAGTAAGAGCGGAGAGAAGAAGAGCAAGTGAGGGAGTGAGGGTGTATTTAAACGGCGAAACCCGTAACTGATCCCGTACCGTTAAGTTTGTGATTCAATGTGAACCGCGGAGACGAGAATCGAACCTGATACCTATTGTCGGTATCTCTGTGTTAACTACTACTGTGGTATTTTTTTTGAATGAACTACGTTATGGAGTAGTTTTTTTAGGGGAAAACGTGTTCATTATATTAGATCAACTTCCAACGACTCAAGGATCGTTTATGGAAAGTTTTATAAAGTACAAAGTTCTTTAACCAAGCCGGTGCAGAACTGAGCCATCTAATGGGCAACAGTAAAAAGATATACGAGTATATGTGAGAGAATCTCAACAATGCAATGAGTTTATCGCTCTACTGGGTCCTTAGACCGATGAATCCGTCGTTGTATTGGTTAGTAGAACAACGAACTCATCGCTCTATTGACCCAATAGAACGACGTACCCATCGCTCTACTAGCCCAATAGAGTGAAGTTTTTTTTTGAATGAACTACGTTATGGAGTAGTTTTTTTAGGGGAAAACGTGTTCATTATATTAGATCAACTTCCAACGACTCAAGGATCGTTTATGGAAAGTTTTATAAGGTACAAAGTTCCTTAACCAAGCCGGTGCAGAACTGAGCCATCTAATGGGCAACAGTAAAAAGATATACGAGTATATGTAAGAAAATCTCAACAATGCAATGAGTTTGTCGCTCTACTGGATCCTTAGACCGATGAGTCCGTCGTTGTATTGGTCAGTAGAACAACGAACCCATCGCTCTATTGACCCAATAGAACGACGTACCCATCGCTCTACTAGCCCAATAGAGTGAAGTTTTTTTTTTTCGTATCTCTAGTTTAGTGATGCGATAAATTATGGTTAACTGCATGTTTTTTTGTTTTTTTTTTGGCCAATAGTCCGAATTCCAACCTTAAAACTGATGCATTATCTTACCAGCTAGCCTATGTGCATCAATGTTAAGGTGTCGGGGTATATATCTAATAGCTAAACAATGGAACAGCGCAGATTCTTCATGAAATACTGGAATGATGCTCTTAATACTGTGATGACATTCTTCCACGTTAGCAAGTTGGTTCACCAGTTGTTGACAATCCGATTGCAGGATAATATGGTTAACTGCATGTTTAATTATATAATTAAAGTAATTTTTTAAAATTAAGTCGGTAATTAGCTAATTACGTAAAATTAATTAATTTAAATAATGAACACGGTTTTACTTTATGATGACAATCGAAAAAGACAGTTTTACTTCATGGAGACGGTATAAAAAATCAAAACAATTATCAACATAATTAATTTAAAAAGTTTAGAAACAAAAAAGAAAAAGAAAAAAAATAATGAAGTGCAAACTTGTAATTTAACCAATTAATGTTGACGGTATGAAGTAAATCACAAAGTCTCGGGAGAGACAGGATTACACTCATATCCTAGATGGCGCACAAACTGAGCGTCACTGGGTAACGTTTATTCATTTTTCATCATAAAATAGTTACAAATAAGACTTAAATGATACAGATAAGTGGTTTCATAATAATTTAGGGAGAGATCGTCTCTCCCAAGAATTTGGGCTCGTTTGGTTCACCATGGAAATATGGAGTTACTGAGTGAATTTATATTTCATGGAAAAATGACTTCATGCAAAAAATTCTATACGGGGGGTTGGTGAGTAACTTTCCCATCCATATCCCTATTCACTAAAACAAAAAACAAATGGCAATATAGTCTTTTCAACTTTCCTGCCAAATTCTACTCCTTCATTACCTAAATTAGGCTTGACAAATAAGTTTTTGTCCAAATTCATTACAAGCCCAATTGTTAAAGGTTTATCCATACAATAACCAAAATCTTTTATTATCTCTATCAATTCTACCTATCACATATGTTGGAGAATTTTTTTTTGTAAAATAATAAATAAAAATCTATTCCATACTTTTTTAATATACATGTCAAATGGGTCGAATCGGTTACGTCATACGGGATGAGAAAATTATATCTCGAGTCAAATAAATGTCATTGGTCGGGTTAAGGTCAGAATACTGTGCATATATAATTTTCGATGCCCTACATTTTATCAGTTAAAAATACAAGTAATTTTTTGATACCACTAAGGTTATTAAATTAAATAATTACCGAATTTTATAAGTAAAAAATTGTACAACACTATTATTCAATAAATGCTATAAAATTTATCTAAAATTATTATTTTTTATTACTTTTGTAATTTATTACATTAAAGGTGATAAGTTTTTTATTATTATTTAAAATTTAATACTCCGTATATGATAATTTTAATGGCACATCATGGATAATCCATGTCGGGTTTTGACGAAACATTTTGGGTTCAAGCCAAACGGATCACAGGTCAAAATTTAGGGTCTTACTCTTGAATCTAAAATAATGGGTCAAGTTTACGAGTCGAGTCAAATTTTGACAGATCTATAAATTTAAAAATCCACTTCTAATCATAATCCCTAAAATTTAGAAACAAATTGTTTTCCTTAAAATATTCTACTAAACGCTCAATTTACGAAATTTTGTTTAGTCTTTTCTAATATAGGTACGATAATTAATAAACATAACGAAAATAGTAAGGTTGAATGTGACCTAAAATGAAAAATATTTTTTCATAATTAAAAAAAAACGTGAACATTATATCATATTTATTATATGAGTGACGCGTTACTAATTTTATACTTATTTCATCCAAATAGATTATTTATTCTATACAAAAAGATAAGGTAGTGACTAATTTAATACTCATTTCATCATAATAAAGTGTTACTCTATACAGAAAAAAAGATGATGAAAAAATAATTGTTTTTTTATGCTGAAAAACAAAAGGTAAAGGTGAATTTCTTTTAAAAACAGAAACGTGAACGATCGACTAAACACTCATAAAAAAGGGTAAGTTATTGACTCAAACGAAGAAAATATAATTAATTTTGTAAGTCACTAACCTATTTATATAAACAAACAATTAAAAAACCGTGCGTAGGCACGATTTTTGCACTAGTTATGGAGGAAGTGACAATTCGTGAAATGGAAAACCAAACAATTATCTGAAAATACACCTCCCAAAATTTTACACTTCGGCCAACTACAAGTTGGAAAAAAAAAGTCAGCATAAGCCGTACGACTACATCGATCGGAGAAAAACAGGCAGCATAATCCGTACGCCTACAACGATTATATATATATATCGGTCATACCCTAGTAATCAGAGGCTAATCTAGAGGATTAAGAAGAGTTCCAACGAAAAACGTAACCTGCCTCAGAGGAGCACTTGCAGTTGCAGCTAAGCTAGAGGATTAAGAACAGTTCCAACGAAAAAGGTAACCTGTGAAGTCTCTTCTCGTATAGTAAACAAGAAGGGGTGATCAGCCACAAAGCTAAACCTATTCGGAGGCGGTCCTCCACCACCAGTAAGAACTACCATGGCCGAAGAAGCTACCGTCCCTTCCTCGTTAACTTCAACAAACGAACTCTGCAACATCGTGGATACATACAGTGCCTCACTGAAAGGCGGGTTCACTATTTTACCAAGTTCACCAACGCCCTTGAACATCCGCTCCAATCCAAGTTCGATTAATGTACCCTTCACTGAAAACATGTCGGAGAATTTGAACTTGGGAATCCAAAATTCTGATAGAGAAGCCTCAGGCAACTCGAAATTCTTATGTAGAAACTCGGAATCTTTGCTGAATCTTTCCATTAAGCTGACAAGACCGTTGTCGGTGTTTGGAAGAAAGACATACATGGCAAATTTCCTGGTAGTATCTTGACCTGTTTTGTAAGGAAGCCTGAGTAGATTGAAACCATCAAAGCAAGCTCCGTGGAACATGTAACGGTATCTGGTAGTCATGAAGGGTGCTTGAACTCTTTTTCCAGAAAGGAGGTGGAAATCCTTGTTAACACATTGTTGAAATGGGTGTTCCCAGGATGCTTTAAAGAAGAGGGCATTTCCGAGTACCAGTATTGTGTCCGGATTTAGAAGTTCAGACGACAACAGTTCTGTTATTGTGCCTCGTGTTGCCTCACTTACCCACTGGTTCACTTCTTTGCATGCTTCTTTCTGCATTTACATAGTAATGCAGGCGAATGATCAGGGGTTCAGCAGCAGATGTACCATCAATGTTATGAGTATTCTACGTGGCACCCTCGTGATTTTTCGATTTTTACATGGTACCATAGTTTTCTAAGAACATCACTACTAAGTACTACCCCTAAACTTCATGAAAACTTTTTAAGATACCCTAAATGCTCTAATTCACCTTAGTTTATTTACTATCTAGTGATGTTTTGACAATAATTCACCTAAGTATCGTTTACTCAAATCTTTAACATATTACCTTGCAATGTTTTTAGAAAAAGATGGGTACCAAGTAAAAAAAAACTGTAAATGAAGTTGTCAAGGTTTCAAAAAATGGTTATTGCCACATTTCTATCGCTGCAAACGAGATCAAGACACAAGAATAATTCCTAGATCAAGCAGCAAAAAGAAAATTTAATGTACCAAGTTCAACAATGTACATACGGTCTATGTTACTCCGACACTTCACTTGAGTGCCGTGTCGCGTCTCCGACACCAACACAACACTCCAATATTTTAGTTTAGACCATATAATTGAAAACTTTGCACAAAGTAGCATTGTCTGACACAGTATCGGACACGATACTATGATAGTTCAGTTTGGACCAAAAATGGAAAATTTTGCCCAAGGTAGCCGTGTCGGATAATATGACACTGTGTTGGATACGACACCAAGTAGAAGAGTCTGAGTAACACAACATAGGATAGTACTCTTAACAAGGCATGGAATTGTTTGTTACCTTGTTCTGAAAATCAAGAGCTCTAGCATCAGCCTCGTAGGTGTCATGAAGAAGCTTCTGAAAGGAAGGCTTTAAAGAGGTACTCTGCAGATCAACCCACGCACCGCTCACAAACGAGACTACAGGTTCCTTAGAATTTCCATCAGTATTTGAAGAAATAAGTTTCAGGACTTCTGATGCCTTATGATTGATTTGTTTCAGAGCTTTGGAGCCCAAATATTTGTAAATTTGGTTTCTTGTTTCACCAGTTGAGCCATTAGCCAAAATGCTAAGCATAAAGTGAATGCCTAGTGGTGAGCATACAAAGTTCTTGTTGCATGATACACTCTTGTTTGCTGCACTCAGTGCTACCTTCAGATTGATATCCCTTTTCTTCTGCAAAAAGTCTCTGGTTTTATTTCGGCAGAACAATTAAAGGACACAGACTCGAGAGTATAGGAACACGCGAACAGCAATTTATACCCGACTCTCACTAATCTCACACATAAAATTAGAGAACGGGTGACGAAATTAGATGAAGAGGCGGTTTTGATGAAATTTAGGATTATCACAATAATTCAAAACATTTAGGATCATCAACAGATCAAATCTCTGTTTATTTCACTTTCGCAAACCACAACTAGTTTATAATGAAGTTACAATGTCATTGATTCAAGGAAGGTGCTTTCAAACTGACATACTGTACGGTGTAGGATCTTACAGTCATACAAACTGAATAAACAACTGATCAAACTGAGCTTCAAACAACATAACCCACTGTAAAATATTGCAGTAAAAAAATTGATAAACAAATTTTAACATGTCTTCTCAACTAAACATACAAATCATTACTCCATATGTTATAACTTGCTATTGAAGATGTCTTAGTCTAATGCTCTAGACTAGGTACACTATATTGTCACGGGTTCAAATCGCTCTCCTGCGACTAAATGTGTGCTTCGTTGACAATATTTTTTTTGTTATAACTAATTCACAAAAAAATGGGAAGTATCTAAGCATAATAATCTAATAGCAGTAAAAAAAATCAGAAATCACAAATTCACAACTTACGAGTCACCAAAAGTATTTATATTCATTCTATGTTACTTCGACACTTCACTTGATTCCTATGTGGCTTGCCAATCATGTCCAACACGACCCTTTGACACTTACATTTTGGACAAAAAAATTGTCACTTTCACACAAAATAGAGTATTTGGAGGGAAAGGAAGGGGAGACGAAGTATTGAAGTACTCGTATGTGATTTGGAGGCCTCCATTTATTGAAGATACTGATACTGTTTGATATTATTGTTATAGTCTTACCTAAATTGTAAATATTGACTCCTCTAATGTAGGCATCATATCCCTTGTCATCCTGTAACTTTGTCATACTTTAGATATCATTAGATATTAGGTTACTGCTTACTGCTTAGACTTGTCACTAGCTTGTATAAATATTAACTCCTTCAGTAATACAAATTATCTATTCCAACATATAACTTTACATGGTATCAGAGCGTAACGCTCCACCCACAAATCCCAAAAATTCATTCTCGTAATTCATATTCAGCAATCTCCCTAAGCCACCATGACAGGATCGGCAACAATTTTCAACAATCCAAACGATTCTTCAACCCCTTTCATTGCTGTCGATATTGCCGGCATTGATAAGCTTACCCCATCCACATACAGAGCATGGGCTAAGCACCTTTCTGACCTACTATTTGGGTTCGACTTGCTCAAATACGTCGACGGGTCGTTTCCTTGCCCAGCCAAGACCGTAACTACCACTGGCGCTGATGATAAGGTTGCAATCACTGTCAATCCTGCCCACAGTTCATGGCTGCGTCAGGATGCCTTGCTCCGCAGCACACTCCGTGGAACCGTTGATTCCACCATCGCTCCATTTCTCAATTCCTGCACTACTGCTGCTGAGATCTGGACCACACTTAGCACCACATATGCTAATCCGTCGCGTGGACACATTATGCAAATAAAAGATCGTCTCCACAATTTAGCCAAAAATGATCTCACGGCCACCGAATATATGCAAGCCATTCGGTCTAGTGTGGACGAATTAGCCAGCCTTGGGAAGACCATGGATATCGAGGACGTCGTGGCTAAGGTCCTTCATGGTCTCGATACTGCTAAATATTACTCGCTGATTGAAGCTGTAAAGCACCGGGACACACCTATATCCTTCGATGCTCTTCACGAGCGACTTATACAATTCGATCTATTTCTTAAGCACACAAATTCCCCTGTTTCCTCCTATGCACCGGCATCGGCTCACGCTGTTTACCAGCACCGACAGCCCCGTAATCCACCACGTCCCCAAAACAGTCCAGCTATCCTCCCTACGCCTGTTGACACCACCACTCCTCCCTTTAAAGGGAAGTGTCAGTGGTGTCATACACAGGGTCATTTCCTTCGCACCTGCTCCATCTTTAAATCCCAATACCCTCACATAATTGTCCCACCCAGACCCCCTGTTAACCGCAATCAACCACGTGCCCATCTTGCTGCTGTCAACAGTCTCGATACCGTTCCTACACCCACCTCCGCCCCATGGATTATTGACAGCGGTGCTACTCACCACATAACTCATGATCTTCACAATCTTGCCCTTCATGCCCCGTATGACGGGACTGACGATCTTCTCATTGGTGACGGGTCCCCACTTCATATCTCCAACATTGGTTCTTTCTCTCTCAATCTCTCCTCTAATTGCTCTGTTAAATTCAATAAAGTGCTTCATGCTCCTCGTATTTCTAAAAATATCATTTCAGTGTCTCAATTTTGCTTCGACAATGATGCGATTGCTAAATTTTCTTCTATTTCGTGTGTCTTACAGGACCGGCTGACGGGTCGAGTGCTGCTACAGGGACATCTTAAGAAGGGTTTGTACGAATGGATTCAACCGAGCTTCACCCCATCTCCCTCGGCTCACCTCGCTGCAGCATCTTCTTCCTCCATTTGGCACCACAAGCTTGGTCATCCCTCGTCTCCCATTATCTCTACTATCTCTAAGTTAGCCAATTTCAATTTTCAGCATTCTTCTGAGCATTGTAATGCATGTTTGACTCATAAGAGTCACAAACTCCCGTTTTCCGTTAACACGTTACGGTCAAATAAACCCTTAGAATTGCTTTATTCAGATATTTGGACCTCTCCTATTTACTCTATTGATGGTTTTAAATATTATGTTGTGTTTGTTGATCATTTTACTCGTTATACCTGGATTTATCCCCTTAAACAAAAATCTGATACCTACGCTATTTTTAATCGTTTTCGAGCTCTAGTCGAAAAATATTTTAATTTACCTATCGTTCAAATTTTTTCCGACAATGGAGGTGAATATTTAAAACTAACTCCCTCCATCACGTCCGATGGTATCACTCACCTTACTTCTCCCCCTCACACTCCCGAACACAACGGTCTCGCTGAACGACGTCATCGTCACATAGTCGAGACCGGTCTTGCTCTTCTCACTCACGCGCATATACCGACACTCTACTGGTCCTATGCCTTCACTACGGCTGTTTACCTTATTAATCGTATGCCCACTCCCGTCCTTTATAATACCTCTCCTTTTGCTAAACTCTTCGGGCATAGCCCGAACTACAAAAAGCTTCGGAGCTTTGGATGCTTATGCTACCCATGGCTCCGTCCCTATGCTAAAAATAAGCTTGACCCAAAGTCAAAACCTTGCATTTTTGTTGGCTACTCTCCCACCCAAAGTGCTTATCACTGTCTTGACCTTACCAATAATCGTATTTTTACCTCTCGTCACGTTCAATTTGTGGAAAACTCTTTTCCATTCCCGTCTCTCTCCACTACGGTGCATGACCTTACCTCTCCGACTCCCACCGAATGGTGTCGTATATCTCTCACTGTTCTTCCCACTCCCACACCTACTGTCTCCAAGCCTCCACTTCGTGTTTATAGCCGTCGACAGCAGCTCAATTTTGCTGCCACTGACCAGAACCCTTCCACCAGTTCGGACCAGCTCACCACTCAATCTTCCTCTGTCCAGACCATCACCTCGGACCAGCCCACTAGTCAGCCTTCCTCCGTCCCGTCCCATAACCCGGACCAGTCCACTAGTCAGCCTTCCTCCGTCCCGTCCCACAACCCGGACCAGCCCACTACTCAGTTCATCACTCAGCCCTCTTCATCGTCAAACCCCTCGCCTGATCCCACCCCTATCTCTACTGTCACTACTAACTCTCCTCCCCTAGTCTCCGCTGCCCCTATTAATCGCCCCACCACCCGTCTCATGAACCAAATACGTGTTCCCAACCCTAAATATGCTGCTCTTGCTAATGTTTCTACTGCCTCCTCTCCACCTATCACACTGAAGTCGGCCATTTCCAACCCACAATGGCGTTCCGCCATGGATGCCGAATACTCCGCCCTTTTAGCTAATAATACCTGGGAACTTATCCCGTCTCATCCTTCCTATAATATCGTAGGATGTCGTTGGGTGTTTCGTATCAAGTACAACCCCGACAACTCCATTAATAAGTACAAAGCCCGTCTAGTTGCCAAAGGCTTTCATCAACGTCCCGGGGTGGATTACTCGGAAACTTTTAGTCCGGTTGTCAAACCCGTCACAGTTCGTCTTATCCTTGCGCTCGCACTCGCTCGTGGCTGGTCCCTCCGACAACTCGACATAAACAACGCTTTTCTTCAAGGTACGTTAACTGAAACTGTTTACATGTCTCAGCCCCCCGGGTTTATTAACCCTTCCTTCCCTAATCACGTTTGTAGACTGAAACGAGCTATCTATGGCCTCAAGCAAGCCCCTCGGGCTTGGTATAACGAACTTAAAAATTATCTTATTTCCTATGGTTTCTCTCAATCACAATCAGACCCTTCTCTTTTTCTCTTACATCACTCATCTAACCTAATTTATCTTCTTGTCTATGTAGATGACATCATTGTCACAGGTCCCCCTTCCCCTTCCCTTACCTCGTTTTTTGATGCTTTCTCCCGTCGGTTCTCTCTGAAAGATCTTGGATTCCCGTCATACTTTCTCGGCATTGAAGTTACACCTACTCCCTCTGGTCTTACCCTTACCCAAACCAAGTACACTCACGACATACTTACCCGCTCATCCATGCTTGACTGTAAACCTGCCACCACACCTATGGCCGCTTACCCACCTCTTCTTCACTCAACTGGTGCCCCCATTACTAATCCTTCCGACTATCGTACTTTAATCGGCAGCCTGCAATATCTTTCCCTTACCCGTCCCGACATTGCTTTCAGTGTCAATCGGCTTGCTCAATTTATGCAGGATCCTCAAGAGTCCCACTGGATGGCCTTGAAACGACTTCTGCGATATCTTAAGGGTACTCTCCAGGTTGGTATTAATTTATTTAGTTCCTCTCCACTTTCTCTTCACGCATTCTGTGATGCAGATTGGGCCGGTGACAAGACCAATTATGTTTCAACCACTGGTTACATTGTTTACTTGGGTCGAAACCCAATTTCCTGGACTTCTCGAAAGCAACAAAGTGTTGCCATGTCTACTACGGAAGCCGAATTCCGAGCTGTGGCAACGGTCACAATGGAAATTATGTGGCTTCGTTCTCTTCTCTCTGAACTTCGGTTTAATATCACCTCTTCTCCTGCTATCTACTGTGACAACATCGGCGCAACTACATATGCAGCCAACCCTGTTTTTCACTCCCGTATGAAGCATGTTGCCCTTGCCTTTTACTTTGTTCGTGAACAAGTACATAAAGGTGAACTTCGTGTTCAACACATTTCCGCTGATGATCAACTAGCTGATGCTCTCACAAAACCACTTCCTCGATCTAAACTCGAGCCCATTCTAAACAAGGTTGGACTTTCCTTAGGAAAGTCCTCCTCGCGGGAGCATATTGAAGATACTGATACTGTTTGATATTATTGTTATAGTCTTACCTAAATTGTAAATATTGACTCCTCTAATGTAGGCATCATATCCCTTGTCATCCTGTAACTTTGTCATACTTTAGATATCATTAGATATTAGGTTACTGCTTACTGCTTAGACTTGTCACTAGCTTGTATAAATATTAACTCCTTCAGTAATACAAATTATCTATTCCAACATATAACTTTACACATTTCATCACGATTCTTTCTCCCGAACCCCCTCCCCTCCATTTCCTCTCATTTTGTTATCCAAATAAACTATACAACACGTGTCACACATAGTACCATTTCGATTAAATTGTAGTTTTACTTTAATACTTGGTGTAAAACTACAATATAACTAGCATTTGTGTTTAAACTTAAAACCCTAGCTCTCGTATGTACTACTCCCCGAGTTTCTAACATTGTCCCATTTTTCTTTTTGAGCTGAGTTCAATCTTTTACCCATTTTTCATTTTAGGCCATAAATGTGTGGTTCACATTCACACACCCATTTATCTCTCTTCCTTCTTCTTTTTTTAAGAACTCATTTTTCCTTCCTTATTTACCACCCAAAAAAGAAACGGGGCAATCATAGGAACTCGGAGGGAGTACTATACAGTATTAGGTTAGATCAATAGTACGTACCGTATATGTTAGTGCAACAAGGTAACAACTCCATATAAACTCTCCAACTCTTATTCCACTCACAAAGAAAAACACGTTAAAGAAGTACTGTAACAAGTTCGTGCAACAAACTTGAGAGCAAACTGCAAACATAAATGCAGGTGTAGACACTATCACGCGTGAAACGGTCAAATTCGAAAAAAATCAACTTATTTACTATTAATAAATTAATGATTGTTTTATACAAATGACCGTTTCACGGTGTGCGTAACCGTCTCGCACAATAATTATGAATAAAAGTTTCACCTTTTTCGAAACCTTTGATGCCATAATGCAAAATATAAACTGCAAGAAAAGGAAGTTATAGGAGTATATAGCAAATATTACATATTAGTCCAAAGTAATCAAAGAAACTTAAGCAGGTACTCCATTATTATGTGCAAGTAATAGTGCAGCAATATGAAGAGGCAAGACTCAAGAGATGGGTGTTTACCAATAAACTGCTTGATTGAGCGAAGAAGAAAAAGGGCGTTTATGGGGAAGTGGGGAGAGGGTGACCAAAATAGAAGTACCTGTTAGCGTACAAGAGAAGTTATAAAGACTCCCCCAACTCTCAAGAGGCCGTCAAATCATAACGGGTCAAATATTTCTCACAACATAAGAAAAAATACCATGAAATGTATACTCATTTGAAAATTCTTTCTGTAAGGGATTTTATGGTGTAATTTTTAAAAATTTTGGAATAATATATTTACATAAAAATTAAAGTCAAAGTCTCACCTCGAAAAAGTAAAACGTCGTATAAAAAAATACGAAAGGGGTACATGATTAAATAAAGCAAATGGATTACAAATTGTTCATCCTCGACCTTACCTATCCCAAGTAGATATTATTTAACTCGTAAAAAATTATGACACACAAACAAAATGGACTTTAGGTTGGAATATTGATTCAAAATTTAAATATTATTATTTAATTACTATTATTATTATGAGTATGCTTATTTCATGGAAATAATTGCGTTTGTTTCTTAAATTAATAGTACAAACTATACGTAATCTCATTTTAATACGTACTACGCCTTAATTAATCTTACTTTGTGATGGGTGACCGTCTACTGTTGAACCTTCCTATAACTTTTCTTCTTCTAATTTACATTTCGTGTTCATTTTCGACCATTGATAAAAAAAATTAAATTTTTCAAAAAATCATCTTACATTTGTTTTTCAATTAGCCTTATAAAAACTATGAAAAAATGTTTTTATTGTAATTTTGGCTTTCACGATAACTGCAACGGACCTAATAAAATCATAGAAAGTTACAACAAGTCAGTATGACCGGTAATAGCAAGTCATAATTTCATACATAGCAAAGCGAAATTAATGAATGCGTACTTCATATTAAAATGAGATTACGTATAGTTTGTATTAATTTAAGAAGCACACGAATAGTTGGTATTATTCCCATGAAATAACCCTATTATTTATGTATTAGATTGATTATTGTTAGTTATGTCATCCAAATATATAGCTAGGCACTTCTAGCATAGATTAAGCCGTATGTTTAGTGAGTTAGTGTGTCAATAAATCCTATGGATTACTCCGTATTATTTAGCTTAAGTTTGGGTCTTTAGGAGATAGTTAATGTAGTTGTTACTATATAATGCGCATTATGTGTGTCTTCTTTTATGAGCAATACAAATAATAATTAGTATCATCTTCAATCTCCAATTGTATTGTCTTCATATTCTCATACTTTAGTAATTTTCAACACTTTAGGTCGATTGAATTGAAGTGGAGTGGTGAACATAATTAAAAAATTTACGAGTAATTGAATACGATTGAGTAATATTTAATTAAATTTGAATATGGGTCAATTAGCCTTTTTCTTTCAAGCTTATTTTTTTGTTCACTTTCATTCTGACTTTGTTCAGTCTATCGGGTCAATTCAATTCGGTTCCATAAGCCGTCAGGTCAATTCAGTTCTCAATTCTCATTTCAGTTCACTCTTCTTTAGTCGAAAAGAACATGAGATAAACCTAGATTGGTTTGAATTAAACTAAAAAAGGTCTGAACTTAGATGAATTTTAGTAGGCTAGGTTAGACCGTGCCCGGCCGAGGTTGATGGTCAAACTGGGCCCGGCTAGGAATGAGGGTAAGTGAGCACAAAATTTAGGCCAAAACATGCACGCGGAGCTTTACATAATCTCTTGTTTAGCAAATTAGCACCAAAGGTAGAATTGTTCTATGTTATATATAGGTTTATAGGACATTAGGACACCATAGTATCAGAGTTTCAAATAAGGTCATTTTGGGTGAAGATTAAGTTTTTCTCTTAAATATCGTCTTATATCGGACCTGATACGTATGCGATACACAACACTCTAAGTGAAATGTCAAACCTAAAATATAATTTATCACATTGACAAGGTTTGAGCTACGTATGAGCTAAGAGGGTAAACTCACAAAAGTTTACCTCAAGCCTCAGCCCAAAACATGTCTCATACTTCGAATTTCGAACAACTCGTACAAGCAATTGCTTTGGTTCAACTCCTGGATCGACTTTCGACTGGGGATCACACTGAATCACTGCAACAGTTGCAAACGAGATGGTGAAAAAATACTCTTTGCATTGTCCAGACATTTCCTGTTGATGCCAGTAAATGTGAATTTTGGATATGAGATGGTAAAGCCTGTCAACAGTTTGAAATGAGATGATGGTGTACCAATAACAACAATTTTGCTGGTTTTCTCAACAAAAAAAAAAGGTTAACCTAAGTTCTCAAAAATCGATTTTCCTCAAACTACAGATGTATCGAACTATCGATATACAGGATTACCTTATATGGAGTAGAAGGAAAGATTGTTTTAACATTAGTAGAAGGAAACAGAAGGAACAAATTAATACGAGTAACATTTACCTTTTGATTGTTGGGGTAACTGGTAAGATGGATGGATATTCATCCTTCTGCACGTCCACGTTTATTCTTGTTTTAGAAAGGGAGTCGGAAACAGTCATCCGCTTGGCTTCATCCTGCATTTTTACTACACAATCAACACAACAAATTAACAAGTGAAAGTTTGCAGTCAGTTTCTTGGTCTTGTATACTCATTATGTATGCCTAATTCCTTCATTCTCAAAGTGCAACATCTTTCGAAGGCTAATATTCATAATCATCATTGACTGCCAGTGAAATAATACTCATACATTTACAACGACATTACCCGATGCCTCAAACATACTTGAGTCCCGCGTTTGGTGGATGAAAAGCATTTTTACCCCTACATTTACAACATAGAAAAACATATTTTTTCCAATTACCTATGATGAAAATGTTATCAAGATTAGAGAGTCAAGTCATCAGGCATCTAATTCCGAGACTCTACTTTAACAAGCAGAACAAATTATTTTGCTATTCTATGATATCTGGTTGACAACAAATACAATAACAATTCAATCCACTACAAATGCGATGGTCTATGGATTCAGCTAGCCTCGACTAATTAGGGGATCGGTCTTCCTAGTTCCTAGACAATGGCTCATCACAGAACTTACGGAGAAAGGAAGCGCAAACATTGAGTACCAATGTCCACTGATTGCAACCATGTAGCAACAGTAAAGAAATGAACGCATTCTGAATTTCTGATTCACAAGAAACAAAACAAATCGAACAACATAAAGTCTGAATCAACGACAACAGTCAGACAGTCAGTATAGCAATAAGAGCTGTATCGACCAAATGGATTTCCTGAAACCTCTATTATAAGTTCATCATCGAGCTCTCTCGAATATACCTTTAGTTCCCCAACTTTACAGCAATTCAAATTGTCGTCTAGGAAGCAGAAGAAACACAACATTCAACATTTCGTTTACAAGTGTGAAAGAAATAACAGCAAACATGATAACTAAACATCAATCAAAGGAGAAACTAGTTGAACTATTGCCATGATTGTCACCAATCAGCTAAAAATTAGATCTGATAGAACGAAGAAAATTCTGGAGAAAATTTCAGAAATGCTGAATACCACGAAACACAGAAAAAAAATACATTCAAATTGACGATAAATAGATACATAGAACAATCTAGCGTTTGATACAGAAACATCAAGACTGAATCGAGGACAATAATCGGTAGGGAGTATATCGGTAGGAGCTGTATCGATTAAATGCTATACCTGAAATCGATTCGACAAGTTCATCCTCTAGCAATTTTCCCCCAACTTCACAGCAATTCCAATTGTCAATTAAACTGTGATCAATGAAAAATCCGATACTTAATAACATCTGATCAATGAACGTTAAAAGTGAATCTCACATTAGTGAAAAATCCGCGTTTCAAGTTTTCTACACCTAAATGAGTGAATTAATGTTTTGAATTATGAAATCGACGATAATTGAACAAACCCTAACTTCCATGAAAGAGAGAAATTGAAAAAACCCTAAAACTAGTAGCAATCAATAGAGATAATAGTTGAATTAACAGCATGATTATCAGCAATCAGCTCAAAATTAGATCTGATAGAAGGCATGGTTAAGAGATTAAGCACCTCCATTATTTAATTTGAAAACCCGCCATTGTTGTTGGTGTTTGAAACTTGAATTGGCGGGTTTATGAAGGTTTTGGTTGACTCGGATTTTTGGGCTTTTTGGTGTTGAATTGAGGCCCAACCCACAACTCTAATGTGGTACTTGAACATACTTATGTGTGCACAATACCATGTCTAGAGAGGATCATGGTCACATGGATTTAGACTCGACACACAGGTCAACTAGTTCAGGTTAGATTATTTTATGTTTGTAAGAATATAGGCCGTTTCATGATGTGTTATTATCAATTTGGGCTATAAGTGAAACTCGGGTCCTTAATACGGGTTCAGATAGGTTAGTGTCAAGCCTACATGGATTCCTGGTCCTAGGGAAGATGTGTGGAGTTAGGTGGCCTGGGAGATGGCAATAAAGGTGTCGGATAGTCCGTTTTAGGTCAGGTCATGTTGAACATCATCACTAGATGACATTTGCATTATTACGACCAACATATACAAACGTTAACTTTTTTTTTACTTCTTTAGGAGCTTGGATGCGCCGGGTGGGCGAGCGATCATGCTTGATTCAACCTCCGAGCTGACGGGTTGTAATTTTTTGACACGTTAGCAAGGGTCGAATGAAAACTTTCGTCCACCTCTAATCTTCAGCTAGTAGTCCACTACCATAGTAGGAGCGCTAGAGTACCTTTAAGAAGAATACATATTGATATAATGATCCTAGGTTACATGACTTCTTATAGGGAGAGGGAGAGGGAGATAGTGGTCCAAACATACATGTACGAGTAGCATTATTGTAGGGATGGGTTACTCACGAATGCATAATCATAAGTCACTTTGAAAGTACACCCCAATCATCCACAAAAGAAGAGAGAATGGATGGATGACTATAAATAATTGCAATTCACTCTTCATTAATAAACATGATGCATAATCAATCATCAACAATAATGGCTTAACGTTGAATTAATAAACCTTATCAACCCATTATAATTGATTAAACTTATAACGTGTCAAATAACATGAATATGATAAAAGCAGAATGCATAGGAAATAATCAGAAGAAAAACTGTTTCATTCAACCACATAACACTAAGAATTCAAGATACAAACGACTACAAATGACTAGTGATTTCATTAGCCAAAAGGGGCGTGGGACGACCAAATTCAGTCACCCATTTCTATACTCCAGTCGCCAAATTGGCAACTAGTATTCGCTAGAGGAGGCAATTCGACGTGTGGGGCCGCCGTGTGCTTCATGTCGGGTCCGCCGTACCCAACACCCCAAATGGCACAGCGTAGGGCCGACTTGATGGATTGACGTGTCGTGCGTGAGTGCCGTTTACCCGTCGTGGCGCCATCCGGTCTAGGTCCGCCGATCGTATCGTGCCTTCACATTTTTATCGGGTCGTGTGCCGGGCCACATGTTGTGTTGGCTCATCAATGTGCCTCAAGCACAAATTGTAGCCCTAGTCATCATAGTCTAAATAGTCACTCATTTCATGAATTCTTGTAGTGTGAAATATTATCTATTTTAAGAGAGACGGATATAGATCAATTATTTTTTGGAGTTACTCTTCACAGTACACATTTTACTCGACGCAGTATTTTTTACCCATATTTTTCCATTGCATGTCCTTATCAAAAAAATAAACCTAATTTTATTTCTCTCCCACCCTCTCTACCCTAACCCTATAAATCATCTTTTTCTTTTTCAATTATTATTAACTACCTCCAAATCTAACTATATATTCATTCAATTTATTAAATTTAATAGATCATGGATACAATTTTGATTGAAGAACAGGTATCAATCATTTAATTATTGAAATTGGGGGTTTTTTGTTTCAAAGTTCAAAATAATTGATTTTTTTGTTTATTGTTATATATCATTAATTATGATTATTGTTTTTTGTTTATCATTAATTATTGAAAGATTTTGATTGAAGAACATGTATCAATTATCAGTTATCATTGATTATTGAAATTTGGGTTTTTGTTTCAAAGTTCAAAATAATCGATTTTTTTTGTTTATGGTTATATATCATTAATTATGATTTTTGTTTTTTGTTTATCAGTAATTATTGGTTTCAATTATCGATTTTCAACCATTAATTACCTAACGTACGACCTTGTTCCTCTTTTTTACGAAGTCTTTTTTATTTTGGTTCGGATGTCTCGCATGACTTTAAACATAAATTTAAAGTTGTGGCCGAATACAAATGAATTTTTCTAGCAAACATTATATTTTCAATTTTTTTGGTTTAGAAACTCAATTCTTGGATTTAATACTTTAATATTGGGTATTAAATTGGAAGTATGCAATCGGATAGTGTAATACAGTTATGAACTGAGTATATACTGCGTCAAAGTTGAAAAAAATGTACTGTGTCAAAATTGAAAAAAACATGTGTATTTCGTGATAAAAGAAATGTACTGCGTTGATAAATTTTAAAAAAATATTTTATTCAAAGATTAAAGTAAATGAATGTACTTCATGAAATTTTAAAATAAATGTACTGCGAAAAATGTACTGCGTAAAAGTAAAAAAAATAAATGTACTGCGTAAAAGTAAGAGAAGAGAGAAAGAAAAGAGGGAAAAACAAAAGGATGAATTTGAGGGAGGGGAAATGAGAGGAGCAAAATAGAAAAAACGGTACTGCGGCGAGTAAAATGCGTACTGCGAAGAGCAACACCCTTATTTTTTACCTACAAAACAGATCGTCCCCACGTACGAGTATGTGATTTGCACTTTGTAATTAGATCTATTAAATAAAACTATAATCTAGATTATCTTAACTAACCTCAATTATTTTCCTAGCTTAGCTTGATCTTTCTTTGTTAATTAAACTTTGTCTTTTGACTACTGCTAATGCTAATAGTGTCTTAATACTCCACTAATCATACTTCAGTCAGCAAAGAATGAAGGAGGAATCTCAATCTTTGGCCAAATCAATAGTAGTGCAACATATCGGACGTGTTGGTCTGAATGCGAATCTGCATGGACACACTAATTAGGTAGTTGTCTGACCAAATCGACTGAATTTGAGTTTAGATGGATTCAAAAACGGTTCGAAAATTTGAAATTCAGTTCGAAATCAGATCAAAATTCTCCAATATTTTAAAACTAAAATTCGGACTCAACTTGGAATCGGCTCGAGCTCAACTCTAGCCCATTAAAACATTATGGAGTAAGTATTTTTTTAATACATTTTCAATTTTAAAATGTATACTCCGTATTTATAAAAATAAATACATACTCGTATATATATATATATATATATATATATATATATATATATATATATATATATATATATATATATACTAAAATTATAAATGCTCAATTATGATTGAATTAAGTGTAAAAACAATAGTAAAATATTAAAGTGAAATAACTAAAAAAAGAAATGTTATTTCATGGGAATAATACCAACTATGCGCGTGTTTCTTAAATTAATACAAATTATACGTAATCTTATTTTAATATGAACTACGCATTCATTAATCTCTCTTTGTTATGTATGAAATTATGAGTTGCTATCACAGGTCATAGTTACTTGTAGTAACTTTCTAGGGTTTTATTAGGTCCGTTGCAGTCATCGTGAAAGTCAAAATAATAATAAAAACATTTTTTTCATAGCTTCTATAAGACTAATTGAAAAAGAAATGAAAGATGAATTTTTGGAAAATTTAATTATTTTTTTCAATGGCCGAAAATGAACACGAAATGTGAATCAGAAGAAGAAGAGTCAGAGAAAGAGTTGAATAATGGAGGTTCAACAGGTAGCCGGTCACCTATAACAAAGCGAGATTAATGAAGGCGTAGTTCGTATTAAAATGAGATTACGTATAGTTTGTATTAATTTAAGAAGCACACGCATAGTTGGCTCAATATAGCCGAGTTCCTGAACCAAGCTTTGCTAAGATCAAAATTTAACTCGGGTTTGATCAAGCTTGGCTCAGAATCATTTTTGACCGAATTTAATTTATAGATCATTTAAATTATACTCGTATCCAGCTCTAATTATACTAATGATAAATTTAATTATTCAACTACTATTGCATGCCACAAGGCAAGTAATGAGAAGGGTATATGTGTATGTCTCTAGCTTAGTGTCTACGTCTAACCACTTTGATTTAATCTAATGGATGTGGTAATTACTTTAAAAAGTAAACAACAGTTATTGTGTGTGACGCTATCATATCATGCAACAGTTTCCTCATATAAAAATTAAAGTTTACTCATTTATTATTAATAATAATAATAGTAATAATAAATTGATCGCTTTTTTACAAAATTATTGAACCATCTCATACGTGAAACCGTCTTACTATTAACTTTTTTAGTGAAATTAATTAATTAGTTTAAGTAACTAATAATGTGATTACGTGGGTTTGAAATGACTTAATTTACTTTGCTCAGCTTTTAAGACAGTAGTGCTTTGTCTCTTTTACCTGCCTAATTTGCTGTCTGCCCAAAGAAAATATGCTTTCCGTTTACTAATCAACATCAACCCTCCACAACCAAATCACTACGGACTCCAGTAGTTTTTTAATTACCTATCCACACATATTTTTATGTGTGAGACCGTCTTAGTGTCTTACAATAATTTACTATCAGACATAATAATAAAAATAAAATACTAATATTATTACTAGCAAAATTCGTGTCTTTTCTATCCGAATGGGTGATAGTTATCTTATTTTAGTTTTACGATGATAAAGATAGTTGTTAATTTTAGTAAACGATTCAAATATTATGGCAAGTGAAATAAAAGTAATTAATGTGCTTAATCCCTAGCAAAAGCCAACTTTTATATTCAATTAAGATGATATTTAACCCGTTTTATTTTATAAAACAATAACCTTCCTTAATTTATTAATCTTCTAGTACTATTACAATTATAACTTTGGTTTGTGATGCGCTGCCATGTGCTACACTAGGCTTCCTCATGTGCCACTTACTAATAAGATTCTTGCTTCTTAATTAAAATTGAGGACTCCAAACATTTAATTAATTTGATTTAAAGTTCAACAACAAACACAAACATGAAGTTAGGAATATGAGTATATACAACTTGATGTCAAACTGTTTATTTGCCCTAGCAATGCATACATAAATACTCGCAGTATATCGATAAATAAATAAAAATTAACTACTCGTACATAGTAAGACGCGGAATTTTATTCAAAAAATTGCAATAAAACATCAATCATTCACAAAAAAAATTGAGTTCTAAATCATTCTCCATTATGTTATGGCTTGAATTCAGAGAGCAATCTTGCATGGGTAAAAATAATTAGGATCGGAACTACCACGTGGAGATTATCGAGATTTTTAGGTTAGTGATTGAAATAAGCTGGCCGACTGTACGTAATACCAAATATGTAGATCAATTGTCGCCTATTATAATAGTAAGAATAAACATTAAAAACTCTGAGAAGACAATAATAAAAGGATACTCCATAATTAAACAAATTTGTCATAAGATACTAGGTACGAAATACATAGGGTAATTTGTCATAAGATACTATATTAGGTGCATTAATTTAAAGTTAAGTTGGTAGGGATTGGATTCAGATGTTGGACTATTAACTCAAAATCCTAATTAATTAAATTCTACAAAGATTCAAGATCTACAGTACTCGTATTTGACTGACTGCCATTCTGCAAATGATTTCATTTGCGACCTAAATTTGCATTCTTGTTCTAAACAATACTCTCAAGCCAAAATAAAATAATTAAGACTAATATAATTAATTAATTATTTGAAGTCTTTGTATGCTTCTTATTAGAGATGCTTAATTAGTAGTGGTGCTTCGGTGATGCCTGACAAATCTTGTTTTCAGCTACGAGTATATACTTTACGAGTATGATTCATCATTTGTTCACTGCTTCGAACATCAGATTAAGTGTAACGTCTTTCATTGTATTAGTGCAAGACAATGAAATATGGAATATAAAACTGAATAAAAAACCGTCTTTTACAAATTTTTATGTTGAAGCTAAGTTACATAATTAGTGTACCTTAATTAGTGACCGTTGTATTAAGGATTTTCAATTTATATCTTGATTCCAATATATTTTATTAGTACTGTATCATTTTACCAAAAGATCACCCCCTCCCCATAAACATTGATTAAAGTGATCCTTACAAATAATACTCCATTAGAGATAAACAAATAATTGAGACGAAAATAGTATATTTTGTTGCGATGACATATTAATATATGATCATTATTTTTACCAAAATGCTTATATTAACGCGACATTGTCAACTACTTCGTAGTCCGTATGTATAATTCGGAAATGTGACCTACAGTATGATTATTCCACCTTTGACCCGATACCATACTGGAGTGGAGTATATTAGAAGAGAATCATCTCAACCTACGGTTTATTTTGACGATTCGAGACCCAATCAAAAGAGGTGGTCATTGGTTTTGGGTTGAGTCGAGTCGGGTCAAGTTTCCTTTTGGCCTAGGATCGGCAATTTGGACTTCAACGACAGCAGGACGATCCATTGAATCTGTTAGGTTCAATATTATTATCAAAAATATATAAAAAAACTGGTCCACAAATTCTTCTCAAACTCGCTTACCCATTTATTTGTGAGCTATATTTTCACACTTAATTCGATCCATGTTTTAATCAAATCCACTTAGGATCGTCCGTACTTCAATTCGATACTCAATATATGAACAATTGAAATCCATTGGTCAAAATTATGAAGACTGAGCTGCTAGCTAGGTCTAGCTCACTCTTTTACTCCACTCAATCCATTCAAACTTAATCATTATGCTAAAAAGTTGTGTATCAATGAACTCAAAAAAAGGAGGGAAAAAAGTGTACTGTCAAGTAATAATTCACCATATTAACTACCAGTGGTAACATATGATTAAAGAAGATGCCTCATATATTCAATTATATCTTCTCCCATTTTTATATTACGTGGTTCACTTATTTCTCAAATTTTAAAACGGGTCAAGTACGTTAGACGGTCAAAAGCATAAAACATAAGTACTTAGTAATAAAAACGGTGTCTTATCTATCAAAATAGGTTGCTGTTTGACCAGTTTTAATCAGAAAAAACGGACATATTTGTCTAAAGACACTAACGGTTATATTTTATCTCGTTCTAATCCTAATTATACAATCTTAATTTCATCTAATTTGTGTAAATAAGTGACATTTAAATAACTAATTCAGTAATAAATCGATTATATTTGTATATAAAAAAAAGATAACGAATCTTATGATCCATCCAATTTACACAATCATGTGTCGAATTGATGAGATACTATGAATTGATCTAATTACTCATAATAACTCGACAACATCACAATCGAAATAAAAACCGATCAGAATGTTTCGGGCCCGTCTGGAATCAATATTCACCAAGTCTACTTGGTTGTTATATGTAGGGCACCCGTTCCTTGTGTAAAGGCCTTTCATATGGTCATGTAGTCATGTGGTAATGAAAGCTACTACGGAGTACTTTGTTCACTTCATTTATTGCTTTACATGTACAACTTCATTTGGTAACATGCCCTTGTATTGCCATAAAATCTTACGAGTACAAAAAAAACTATAAAAAAATATCAAATTTTTTATACTCCATATAAGAGTATATAGAAGAAATGTTTTAATAAAAACATACGGAGTAAGTTTTTGCATCTGATTGTGTCAACATTCACTAGAGCGACATTAAACATGATTCACTATTCACTATTCGTATATGTTAATCATTTGCAGTCCAATTCCTATATGTTCATCATTTTGGCTCGGAATAAGATGTTATAAAGAGTCAAATATACTCTTACAAAGTTTTAACCTGTCAAACATATATTTACACAGACAAATTACAATCAAATGATGCGACAATAAACAAGTGTCCTACCACAAGCGACATGTAATTAGACGGTTTCACACGTGAAACAATCAAATTCTATATAAAAAAAAGTGATCTAAAGAACCGGCTCATACGATAACCCTGATTTTTTCTATAATGATGGTAGCATATAACAGGAAACATGAGAATTAAAGGAAGCCAGAATTAAGCATTAAAGCCCCAAAATAGCAGTAGAGGACAAGGGGATGACTCAGATCCCTCATCGGAAAAACAGAGCATATGCATACAACTGACATTAACCCACCATTTTCCTCATTCAACTTTCATCCATTTATTATCTTGCATTACCTAATTCACTCTCATTTTACTTTCCAATCTAAATCTTCAGGTGAAGCTACACTTTTATGATATAGACCTTGCAAAACTCATCTGACCCGAATGACATGACCCATATAAACCGACCCAATGTCCAGAATGAAGGTCCGAGTTTGACTCATGACTCGAATTAACTCGAACTAACCCGATTCGACCTGGATGGTTTTTCTGCACACGAATGGTTAATCTCTAGACAACACCCGAAAATGATCCAAACTTGAACTTGACCCAACATACGAGGTGAAGACCCGAGTTTTCCCCATAATCTAAATTCACCTGATCTAACCCGATTCAACCTGGATGGTTTTTCTGCATGCGAATGGTTAATCTCCGAACCTGAAGCGATCCGATAATGTCAACTTGGTTATATCATGTCACGGGTCAAATCCAACAGTACCCATTTTTGAGATGGGGTTCGAGGCGGTTCAACTCCATTCCATCACCTTTTTTTTTCGACATGTGTTGGACATGTTATGTTACATCGGGTGTGGTTCGGATTAGATTTCTCAAGTAAGATTAAATCTCGCAATCTCGACAATGAGATCACGAAACAGCAAAGGAAAGACAGAAAAGCAAGGGGTTCAAAAGTGTAAAAATCCAAAGGGAAAAAGGACACTAAACACAGCTCATCCAAGTCTCACTTTCAAATAAAAAATCAAAAAACAAGAACACTTGCCATCCATAATGCCATCACCCTCCCTCTCCACACACACTACACAACACTGCACTGCACAACTCTGGCCTCAGCATATGGCCTCATCATAAAACAAATGTTATATTAAACCAAAGAGGCATCTAAAATTCCATTTCTTCCCTACCCAAAACATATAATATGCACCTAGCTCTTCTTGGATCCGGAGATTCGGGGTCTCCTCCGAATTCTTTAATCGATATTCCGATGATACTTAATTGCATTACCACATCTTGACATGATTTTCCGAGTTTCACACACATCAGTAAATACACTAATACTCCCTCCACAAAACACAAACCGCCTCGAATTCTTCTCCTTTTTTGTGTGTGTTGTGTTCTTTTTCATTGAAGTTTGTAGCCTTCTAGGGAGAAGTAACAAATCAAAACTAGCAACACCCTAAAAGAAAAAACTAAGTTACATTTGTAATTTGTAATGCCTAACATTCAACTATGGCATCACCACCACCACCCATATTTCATCCTCATCCTTTTCCTACACATTTTAACCGCTCTCGCCGTGAATCCACAAGGCGAGGCGTTGATATCGTGGAAAAAGGGGCTTAAGGGATCCATCGAGGTGTTAAATGATTGGAACCCGAATGATGTGAATCCATGTAAGTGGTATGGGATCACTTGCAACAATCAAAATGAAGTGACTGAGGTAAACTTAAGGTATGTAGATTTACATGGGAATGTGCCCTCCAATTTCACATCATTGTTAACCTTAACAAAGTTTTCTCTAGTAGGAACAAATCTTACTGGTACAATCCCAAAAGAGTTGGGAATGTTGCATGAGCTAAAGTCCTTAGACTTGGGTGATAATGCCTTAAATGGTGAGATCCCAAATGAAATATGCTACTTACCCAAATTAGAGCAACTCTATCTCAACTCAAACGAACTCGAGGGGTCGATTCCTGTTGAAATTGGGAATCTAACAAGCTTATCTTGGTTAATCTTGTATGATAATCAACTAAGTGGGACAATCCCAAATACCATAGGACACCTCAAACACTTGACAGTTCTAAGGGCAGGGGGTAACAAGAATCTTGAAGGTCCATTACCTGTAGAGCTAGGCAACTGCACCGATTTAACCATGATTGGAATCGCTGAAACGAGCATTTCTGGTTCAATCCCGTCTTCCCTAGGAAACCTGAAAAAACTCGAAACATTAGCAATTTACACAGCTCTACTCTCCGGTGACATACCACCAGAGATTGGGGACTGCACCAATCTCGAAAGCATCTACCTTTATGAAAATTCACTCTCGGGATCAATCCCGAAAACCTTAGGGAACCTCTACCGTCTCCAAAGCCTACTCCTTTGGCAAAACTCCTTAGTTGGAACAATCCCTTCTGAACTAGGGAAATGCACCAACCTCACCCTTATCGATATCTCGATGAATTCATTAACGGGTAGGATACCGGATTCATTCGGAAACCTCGTAAAGTTGCAGGAACTACAACTCAGTGTTAATCAAATTTCCGGACCGATCCCATCATCCTTAGGCTCATGCAGCAGCCTCACACACATTGAGGTTGATAACAACCAAATAAGTGGAGTCATCCCATCTGAGTTAGGCAAATTGTCAAATCTTTCACTCCTATTCTTATGGGAAAATAAACTAGAGGGAAACATCCCACCTAGTTTATCGAATTGTTCGCAATTAGAAGCCATTGATTTGTCATCAAATGGTTTAACCGGGTCGATACCGAAAGGGATTTTCCAGCTCAAAAACCTCAACAAACTGCTCTTATTATCCAACAATTTATCCGGTCCGATACCGCCTGAGATCGGGCAATGTTCATCATTAGTAAGATTTAGAGCAAGTAACAATGAACTCACTGGGGCAATTCCTCGAACACTTGGTGTGCTTGAAAATTTGAACTTTTTAGACCTTGGAAACAATCGTTTGAATGGGGTTATACCAGAAGAGATCTCTGGGTGCAAGAATCTCACATTCCTTGATCTACACTCAAACTCATTTTCTGGGTTTCTTCCTACGAGATTAAGTGAACTTTCGTCGCTTCAATTCATCGATGTTTCTGATAACTTGATTGATGGGTCACTGAGTTCTGGGATCGGATCACTGAGTTCACTCACTAAACTCGTTTTAGCAAAGAATAGACTAAACGGGTCGGTCCCGAGTCAAATCGGGTCGTGTTTGAAGCTCCAATTGATTGATTTGAGCAGTAACCGGTTTTCCGGCGAGATTCCGAGCAGTATTGGGAAGATTCCGGGGCTGGAGATCTCGGTTAATTTGAGTTGGAACCAACTTTCCGGCGGGATTCCGGCGGAATTTTCGTCATTGACGAAGCTCGGAATTCTTGATCTTTCACATAATAATTTGTCGGGTGATTTGAGTTCATTGGGTGGGTTGCAAAATTTGATGGTTCTAAATGTGTCCAATAACGGGTTTTTGGGCCGGGTACCCGATACCCCGTTCTTTTCTAGGCTTCCGAAGGCGGATTTGGGAGGAAACCCGGGCCTTTGCCTCCCCGGGGACCGGGAGTGCGCTGACGTGGACGGTGGGGCCGGGAAACAAAAGTTGGCGTGGGCGAGGATTGCGATGGCGGTCCTGCTTTCTGCGGCGTGTGTGATGCTTGCGTTGTCCCTTTACGTTATTCTCGGTGGGCCCAAGTGGTTGCGTAGGTGTCGAGACGATGACGTGGAGATGTGCTCGGATGATGATGTGGAAATGTGCCCGCCTTGGGAGGTCACGTTGTATCAGAAACTCGACCTGTCGATTGTCGATGTGGCGGGGTGCTTGACGAGTGGCAACATTATTGGTCGAGGACGGTCTGGCGCCGTCTATCGGACTTCCCTTCCGTCTGGATTGACTGTCGCGGTTAAGAGGCTCCGGTCGTCGGAGAAAATCTCGGCGACATTCTTCACTTCGGAAATTGTAACTCTATCAAGGATCCGACATAGAAACATCGTCAAGTTATTGGGATGGGCCGCTAACCGAAAGACCAATCTCTTGTTCTATGATTACATGTCTAGTGGCACACTTGGTGCATTGTTGCACGACGGTGGTGGAGTAGTGGAGTGGGAGACACGGTTGAAGATAGCCCTAGGGGTCGCCGAGGGACTCGCTTATTTGCATCACGATTGTGTACCGGCGATAGTTCATCGCGATGTCAAGTCACATAACATATTGTTGGGTGATAGGTACGAAGCTTGTCTAGCTGATTTTGGCCTTGCTCGACTCGTAGAAGATCAAAGTGGTTCATTGTCCGCAAGTCCCCAATTCGCCGGTTCATACGGTTATATGGCTCCCGGTAAGTTTTCCGTAACTAAATTCACACATACCTATATTGATTGATAACATTGAAGTATTTGTGTTTGTAAGTTAATTTATGGAGTATTTCACTGCCTTGACGATTCCATTTGATTACTTAAAATGTGTAGAGAACGCGTGCTTGCTCAAGATCACGGTGAAGAGCGATGTATTTAGTTACGGAGTTGTATTGCTAGAGATCATCACCGGAAAGAAGCCCGTTGACCCGTCCTTCCCGGACGAGCAACATGTTATTCAATGGGTTCGAGAGCATCTCAAGAGTAAAAAGGACCCGGTCGAGGTAATCGACCCTAAGCTTCAAGGCCACCAAGATACCCAAATCCAAGAGATGCTCCAAGCCTTAGGAATTGCTCTATTGTGTACAAGTAATCGAGCGGAAGACCGACCTACAATGAAAGATGTCGCCGTGTTGTTACAAGAGATTAAGCACGAACAACCCAATGGTAACGACGACCAAAAGCCGACTAGCAACTCCTCGAAAAAGATGGATAATAATGGACCGAACTCGTCCTCGACGTCTGTAACACCGTCTCAGCTGTTGCGACTACAAAGATCGTCAAATAGCTCACTCGATTACTCGTCTTCGTTGCCAACTTACTTATCACATAATCAATAGAACTATTACACATTGTAGTTACATTATTTGTATCGTAATTTTACAAGTTTGTGATAGATAGGCAGGTACACCGTGTGTACTACTATGTAGGTCCGCTATTGTAGGACATTTGATAAGGAAATGTAAATGGATGACGGGTTGAGTATTAATCGATGTAAATTGACAAGTGAAGACGGGCAATGTGACGATCCTAGAGCCGTAGAGTTAGTTTATTCGATAGGTTGTTGTCGTTTGTCCAATCCGAAAAGAAAAACATTTGTAGGCCACAACTTATGGACATTAATACAATAATAATACCCTGTTTAGAAAACAATTCTTATTGCATTATTCCACAATACAATTAAAAGGACATAATGTTACATTGTTACTACGAGTAATGTTAATATTGGGGTCCAAATTTTGCTACCTAAGCTATAAGAATATACGTATGAATTCAAGTATCATTCACGTTGCTACCTCACTATTATTGGACTCGTCTTACTATAACATAGTGGTATGGCCGTATGAGTAGGGGTATTCAATTCACCGAATTTGTATCGATCAACCAGGATGAATTAACTTGCGGATCCCGACTAAAAAGAAATTGGGGATTGGGTTCGGCTAGTAGGAAACCTGAACTGACTCAAACTAGAACCTTTTAAATCCGGTTTTTCCAAATTTCGGCCGAACCAGATGGACAAATCAATAGGGATTTTGGTTTTTTTTTGTATGTGTGGTTATGGAAGTTTGGAAATATGAATGGTTTTTAAGTAAGGACTTATCTCTTCATTCTCCCCATCCATAATTTGGATACAAGAACAAGAATTGGCTAATTCTCCTTGTTTTATTGCATCCAATTTGGCCCCCTCCCTAGTCCCTAGTCCCTAGTCCCCAGTCCCTACCATGTGGTATGAGACATAATAATACCATTAACAAGTACGAGTATATTAATCGTCTATAATTTGTGATTTACGTTTAGTCTCGTTTAGGATAAATATATGCGTTTTTTATAAAATATATTCAAATACTCTGCATAATGATAGAATGGATAAACTTTTATTGGATCTCGATCGAAGCTATTTGTCTGCTTATGAAACTTATCTCTCAGTGTCTATTTGATATATATGTTTTAATGATGAAATGAATATGTTCGATCTTAAACAATTGTTTATGGCTTGTTAAATTGTAGGCACACATCACAAATGATTCTGGTGTACTTCTAGGAATTGAACTAGATATTACTATCACTAGTAGAATTAATGTCATTGGAACCTATCAAAAGGAACCGGTTGTAAGAACAAGAGGTTCCTTAGATGACCAAAAAAATGATTGGCACCTATTGTAAATGGAACCGATTCCAAAGACCTTAGCAAAGGAACCGGTTGTTCACTAAAAGAGGTTCCAAAGGTAGTGTCCAAAATTTTTAGCCCATATTAAAATACTTTGGCACCTTTCGTAGGTTCAACCGGTTCCAAAGACCTTACCAATGAAACCGGTTGTTAACTAAAAAGAGGTGCCAAAGGTACATGTTAAATTTTTTGGAACTTATTAAAAACTTCCCCATCAATGGAACCTATTTTTCTAACAAATGGTTCCAAAGACTTCTAAATTACAAATCATAAAACACAAAATTTAACCATTTGTTAGAAATTGAACCCAGACTACTTAACACAAAATTGAAAACACCAAATAATAGAACCCTAATCTACCAGCCCCAAAAAAAACAAAAACGCAGAAGAACCATTTTAATGAAGCTACCACGAAGAACCCAGTAACCCAGACACGAAAACCCTAATCGGACGACGAAGTAGAAGACGAAGACGCCATATCTGAAGAAGAAGACACGAAGGAGAAATCGACGGGAGAATCCAGACGACACGATACGCAGACGAATTGAAGAACGACTTTCCCTAATTGGACGGCACGAAGAAGAAGACGAAGACAACGACGCACAGATCTGGAGAAGAGGAAGAAGACGCGAAGGAGAGTCACGAACTCACGACGAACCCTAAACACGAGGTACCATAAACTTATTTTTTCTAATTCACAATCACTATTGCATTTCTGCTTGTTCTTTTTACTCTACTATGGAATTCTCAATGATTATCCGCCATTGATTTTCTCTGCTTTTTTCGTTAATTTTCTCTATTTTTCTGCTTGTTTTGTGATTTTTCGATATGGGCATTGACGAATGATTGGCAGTCATCTTTGTTAGCCTTTGAATTGAATGAAAAATGGAGTTTTGTGAATGACAAAATCCTAGGGTTGATTGTATGGGTTTTGAGGAGTCATCACAAGTTTGATATTGCTTGGTCTTTGATTCGTGATTTCCGTAGCCCATTTCTCTAATATGAGAAAATAATAGTAGCACGGTTTGTCATCCTAACTCATTACTTAATTGCTTAAACTGACCATTAAACCATCAAGTAGTTTTTTCGTTTTTCCAGTTTTATTACCTAGTAGTACCAAAAGCTTAATCAGGTAGCTATGTACAACAACCCTTAGGCTTTGTTTGAATAGACGGATTTGGAGGGACATACATCGATCAAATGAGCTCTTGAATTTTATATATAAATCTACAATCATCGACGTGGAAGATGCCAAGACGCTCACCATTAACTACTCCTATTAAGCATGTGTAGCCTAAATTCCGAGCTCACTATCAAATTGTTACCTATGGCTATTAGGACCAAGGATGTGAAGATGCCAAGACGCTCATCACTGCTCTAAAAACCAGAGGAGTGGTATCAGTTGGAGCTGCAGGTTTTTGTTGGGGAGGTATTGGACACCTTTTTAGTCATAACATTGTTGAGACTTCAATCAGCTTGTAAACTTATCGCATTACTGACCACAACTATTGTTTGTGTAGGGGTTGTAGTGGTGAAATTAGCAAAATATGTTGACTATATTCAGGCTGGAGTTGTGCTTCACCCAGGTCCCCTTACTGATGGTGACATCATTGGTAAAGTAGCGTGAATTTCCGACTTTTTAAATCCATGCACGGGAAAACTGCATTCGACATACTTATATAGTTTGTTTGTATTGAGGAACAGATAAAATTATCTGACTGGTTGACATTTGATATGATTGTCAGAGGTCAAGGTACCAATATCAATACTAGGAGATGAAATTGATCATACTTGTCCAACTGAACAAGCAAGGCATTTTGGAACAATTTTAGCTGCAAAATCTGAGGTCAGTCAATGTCAACTTGACCTGATGGGATGGATTATCTGGATGATAGTAATATTTTGTTTTGTAAGGTAATTGAAATATGGGTTTTCATGCAGATTGAGAGCTTTGTTAAGATATATCCTGGTGTTTCCCATGGATGGAGCGTGAAATACAATGCGAAAGATGAGTCTGCTGTGAAAAGCGCTGAGGAGTCTCATTCAGATATGTTGGACTGGTTCGTTAAACATGTCAAGTAAAAGCTGTGTGAGAGCCTAGTAGCAATAAGCCGATGGGTGACAGTGTTGTCGAAGATGATTTTGTGGCTATGATTATGAAGCCAAATATTGATGTTTATGATCTGTCGGACTGTATTTCTGATTAAAAGTGTTATTACTCGTACTAACTACGATTATGGCCGACTTGCATTATGCATTTTGATAGCTAGCATGAGTTGGACAAAATGGGATACTCGAACAGCAGTGCTTGCTATTATTGAAAGGTACTCTCTTCTTATTTCTTCATTTATGTATGCCACTCTCACTCTGCTTTTTGAATCCTGCGAATCTTTTAATTGTTTTGTGCATTTGTGCTAAAGGGCAAGAAGTTTATGAGACACGAAGTTCCATTTGATAGCAGTCTCCATAAACTCCAACCCCCATCATCACACTTCTCCAAGCACACACAAATACCTTCCATTTTGATTTTATTTCCTGACAAAAATCATCAAGGAACCTCCTTTCTTCTACTTCATGTTTTCAACCCCTTCTAAAGTTCTTAGAACGGCTATTCCTCAATTTAATTCTGTACAGATTCTGCGTTAATCTCATGGAATATCATCAAGATGATACAAAGTATGTTCCTTTTTCCAAACTCCTCATTCTTTTTAATTTCTGCTTATTTACTTAAATAAATGTCAGTTTTAATCTTTCATGTTTTTGGGTATGCCTTTATATGGCGGGAATGTAGTTATTTTTTTTGTTCGTTTAACGATATAATGCTTGATTTAGTTTTAATTTTGATTTTTCTGTACTGGGTTTGTTTTGATTTTGTGAGGAATTCAGTTTCATGATGTGGGTTTGCTTTTGATTATTTTATCCCTTTTTAAAATTACACATTTTTTGCCATATAGTACAATCAGAAATCAATGAGAAACAAATGCTCATGTATAAACTAAAGGAAGACAAAATAATATGAACTACGGAGTATTATTTTGTATGAACTTATGACATCAAGGTTAGTATCTCAATTAATTACTCATGTATAAACTATTTTGTGTCAATATTTGAAATATAATTGAACAAATATTTGAGAACTTAGCTACTGTCAATCGATCATCTAATAACTTCGTATAGCAACAAATCACATTTGAGCTACACTTAACCATTAAACCTTCATAATTTCACTATTAGTTCATCATCTAATCACTTCAGAATCACCTTTCAGCTATAATTAACCATTAAATCTTCATAATATCACTGTCAATTGATCCTCTAATCACTTCTCGTATCAACAAATCACCTTTGAGCTATTATTAACCATCAATCTTCATAATTTCAATGTCAATCGTTCATCTAATCACTTCTTATAGCGAGTGATCAGATGAAATAATACTAATAATTAAACCTTTACAAGAAAAATAATAGTCTAATAATTTTTAATGTTTATAATGTAAGAGCTTGGAAAATCTGTACAGTGAGTGGCGGGAGACGTCATACGGTTAAAAAATATAGTCTCGAAGTGAACATGATTGAGGTAAACAACATTATTAAGCTTTAACTTGTTTAATTATTTCATTTTTTTACATGGGTTAGTAGTTGCCATTTAATTTAAACTTAACGCGTTGATTGAGATACTTCATGAAATCTGGTTAATGATTTTGAGTTATTAAAAATGTTTACTCCATTATAGCTATCTCATTGTTGTCTTTTGTTTTCTGTACAAATTTTGTGTCGGAGATGACTAAATTAAAGCAATGATTATAGTGCAGTTGATGAATTAAATTATCTTGGTGAATAATGATTTATAACACCTTTTTGTTCATACAATTTCAGTGTCCTCAACAATCTGGAGCCTTTGAATGTGGATACATACTATGTCATGAAGTGGATGTACGACATCACCGTATTTTACTCTAAGAGTCAAGAAAGCTTAATTCAGTTTTTTTTACTTAATCTTAGTTTTTCTGTTATAAAATAATTATGGGTGTAACCGCTAATCCATTGTTACTATTCTTTTTATTTGTTAGTGTGTTTCAAAATCAAGAATGACGACGGAAGATATGAACCAAGTTCGTGAATATTGGTCTCAGAAGTGCATAGAGTTGATGATGTAGGACGTTTGTGACTTTGTTAACTTTTGTGGTTAGATATATATTGTAGTCATGTTGATTGCTAGTCGTGGGGCATTCTACTGGTGATGTTACTTAAGTAGTTGGAGGTGTGGATTGGTTATGGATTTGGTTGTGCTATTTAAACATTGCAGTGATATGATTTTGATTTAAGTTTAATCAAATTGTAGGGAGGTGCTGCCCAATTTTCGACAAATTATTAATATTATGATTGGCGTGCTTTGATTTGTTTTTTATATACCATTCTCAGGGATACGAAAATTCAATTTCGTAATTAAAATCAGTAACATTTGTCACCAGTTTCAAAATATAAATAAATGATGAAATGACATGCCTTTGGAACCGCGTCTAAATTATCATAGGTTTTAATGAGGTACCCTTTGAAACCTGTTGGCATTACAATAGGTTCCAATGGTAAACCTTTGGAACCGGTTGTGAATAGCAACAGGTTCCAATGAAACAGCCTTTGGAACCGGTTGTGAATTGCAAAAGGTTCCAATGGAACACCCTTTGGAACCGGTTGTGAATTACAACAGGTTCCAATGGTACACCCTTTGGAACCGGTTGTGATTTACAACAGGTTCCAATGGTATATTTTTGGAACCGGTTGTGAATAATAACAGGTTTCAATGGTACACCCTTTGGAACCGGTTGTAAATACAATAGGTTCCAATGGTATACCCTTTGGAACCGGTTCCAGCAACAATCGGTTCCAAAGGGCATCTATGGAACCTTCTTACAACGGTTCCAAAGCTCTCGACCTAAGGAATCTGTGGCAGTAGAACCTTTGAAAAAAGGTTCCAAAGGGTAGTTTACAACCGGTTCCAAAGGGTAATTTTCTACTAGTGTATTTTGGATAATACTACACTGGATTTTAAAAGACCTCGATATAAAAAAAAGAATGAAATATACTGTGTATCGAATATGGGGATTCGAGATTGAGCAAATGTGATCTGTAAATTATTTATCTTGTATATAACTCATTACACTATCGAAAGGGCAAGATTTAGATTTCGAAAGGAAATAAATAAACATGCCAGGCATGACTTACTCGAGCCACTAATTTGAATTCTTTTTTAAATCAATATTCTTCTTATTTTGATTAACGTAACACAGATGATGAGTCAAATCCGATACGACATAATGATTCCATCCTTCGACATAAAACTCATTTATAATTAATTTGTCAACTAATAATTGCACCAAAATTATTTCTCTAAGCTTAATAATTAAGATAAACATATTGACAAGGAATTGAATTGATGAAGTGATAATATTTGCAAGCATTCACTTAATTTGCAAACGAAACTTCACCCTCAGATTATATCCTTCAACTTTATTTGAATTGCAACGTAACAAGTTAAACGACCATGAATGCATCAAAGTTGATTGTCCCATATCGATCATATCTAGACATGAGTAGACCCTTTAATTTTACATGCAAATCATACACAAACTAAATTAAATTAAAATAAAAGACAAATCGTGATAATATTGCATCATGCAATCATTCATGAACACCCATATGTCAAATTGTCCACTTTTACATAGACATGCAAGCTAATTAGGCACTCAATTTTAGGAGGAGGTTGGAACTTTTGTTCTAACCAATCAACAACAAAAGCATATCAATAGTAACGTTAAAACGAGTTAAATATACTATATCTAACTAGAAAGAAAATGTCAAAAATCTTTTCCTACATCGTACCCTAGACACATACATGACTCTGTCTTATCTCATATGTTTGACTCGTCATTAACTTAAGATGAATATTTCCGTCACAAACACAAATTAGTGACTTTTTTTTGGATAACACTTCTTCCCAATCATATTAGAGTAATGAAATTAGAGGGAGTCACACTATGTGAGACATGCAAAACTAATACTTCATCTGTTTTATTCATTTGTTTACATTTTATATTAACTATGAGAATTATTTTAATTTTAAAAAAAGAATGATGAGAGAGAGTGAGTATGATAGATGACAGATTAGACTGAAGAAAAGAGAAAAATATAAAATTGAGCATTTCTTTTGTAGGAATTGAACCTCTCACAAAAATAATTTTTTTCATTTACATTAGAGCAATGAAAGACGGTTTCACAATGTGAGACACGGTCATGATAAATTACAAATTATTAGAAAAATAAAAAGAGGAGTGTTAAGTTTATAGGTAATAATTGATGATTACATTCACGATTAATAATTTAAAAATTGTTTACATTCACAATTTTCAATATACGTGTATAGAACACATCATCCTACCTATAGTATAATACTCTACGTTTGTGTAATAATATCAACTTAGTGTGAAACCGTGTCTTTGAAGACTTCCCCATCCGTACTAATGAGTATTCTCTCCCATTCATTCAATTCTTTACACTTACTATAAATGGACAATCCAATCAATTCTTTACATTTCTCTTTTGGCAAAAGATTTTACCATATATAACCCTCATATCTTTCCTCCATTTACACAAAATACCACAACTTTTTTCTTACTTTAAATTTGGTGGACCCATTAAACCATTTGATTTACCAATAATAATACTCTTACTTTTATCATTTTTCTACTACTTTTCTTAAAAGTTGTGAAACCCTCCAGGTAAAACATTGAATGGATGGAAGGGGTTACGTAGTATGCATGGTGAATGGTGAAAATCAAATAAAATTGAACTTAATTCACAAGTTACCTTCAATCTTCATGCAAACCCTACAAAGTTACAACCTTTTTTTTTAAAATTAGGTAAAAGTCTGTAAAGTAAAAGGTCAATAACACCCGAACCTACTCATAGCATTATTAATGAAAAGGTTAACAATTGAAATTTTATATTTCAAGTGACCGAAGCTGAGGTTTGTACATATCCAAGCCTATAAAACATGAGGATAAATCCTCACGTGATAGCACATGTAAAGGACAGGTGGGACCCGACCTACAAAATAAACCCTAGTGATTAAGATCTGAAATTCCAAATTCTAACATTAAGTGCATATTAATCAAGGTATTAACTGTTAAGTATAGTATAGTGACGAAAACATACCTACAATTGTTGTATACTATAACTGGATAAATGATGATGATTTTATACTTGAAATTAAAGTGATCACATTTTAGTCCCTCAGTATAAGGTAAATAAATGATTGAGTCCGAAAGATTATCTTTTACATAGGGAGATGAGTCACTTTTCATTTATCGTAAAATGGTCAATTTTCACACTAAATTGATTTTTTTTCCTCCATCACGCTATAACAATGATTATTGAGTAAAATTTACACTGAAGAGTGGTTGGTTAATTACTCATTAATTGTAATTGTAATAATTAGAGATTTCCAAAATTAGAATACAAAGACCAAAGTCAATAACTTATCGATATGTTTCACGTGTTTGGATGTGAGGCACGTGATTACTACTAATAGAAGTGAATATACATGATGACCACAATAGAAACAATTTTTTTGGAGTTTTTTTTATAACAATGTTTTGAAATAAAAATTATCAAAATGAGCCGTAAGGGTGGAACGCAGTAGTTAAAACATGTGGTCATTTCTCCATGGGTCTCAGTTCAAGACCATGCAAGATCATTCTTGTGGAAGTTGTATGGCTTGAGGCTATGTCATCTAGACTTCGAGCATGTCGTCCAAATGGTAACTTACATGGTGTGCGTAGTTTGCAAGCTATTGCGTACACCCGAGGGTTTATCCAGAGCGCACCAAAGATAGCGACTGCGGGTTCCCTCGTCATCAAATTTTTTTTATCAAAATGGTGTTGAAAGTTTGATCAGAAATGAGTCATGTAGGTCAGGTTTTGTGAATCTATGATTCGGAATTAAGTCGTTAATTCAGTGGATGATCTAATACGATGTGGCTAACGTACTGGATGACTAGATATGAAGTCGTTCGCCCGGTGGACGAGTTCATAAAACGGGTAAAAATATTTGAGAAAAAACACCAAAATATTGTTTGTATTAGCAGCCCCTCTTCCTCTTGTTTTGTAGCCCAAAAATTTCAGTTCCAAAAGCCCAAATACTGTAAGACTTTGTGTCTAGCAACTAGCCCAGCAGGCTCGTGCTATTCTTTCAAGATTTGGGCCTCATCCTACTTTTGATCTGGGTTGAACAAGTCACATGATATAGGACTAGACCTGATAAACCTGACCCGGTCCGAATAAGCCAACCCGAACCCGACCCAAATTTGACCCGTAATCTGAATTGATCTGAGCTAAATAAAAATTGACTGGACTATCATCATAGAAAAAGAGTCGATATCTCTAAAAAATGTTGAAAATAGCAAACACGAAAATAATCTGAATCCAAAATGATCTGACTCAACCCGACCGAGTCAACCCTTATAACATGAAGTGACTCGACCCGGTTGACCCATTTGCCAGGTCACTTAAGGCACTCACATAAAAGTGTTTAATCGTCACAGCTCACAAATAAATACGGAGTATAACTTTGTATAAGTGAGCGTTCTGAAAAGGAAAATTCACGTGATATTCTTCAAGTTTGACATTTTCACTAAATACCCTTTTTTTTAACTGGAAAATTCTCAAGTGACCATAACTTGTATTTACGAGTTTAGAAATAACGATTGTTTTTATTAAATTGCTCCTCCTTCAGAGAATTGAGTACAATTTGAAAAAAAAGAGTCAAGTTTAGAACTCATGAGTAAGAGATATGACCATCCGAAATGTAATACAAGAGTAAAATAAAAAAAATGCCTGGACATACACAGGGCCGGTCAATATAATTGAGAGGCCCTGTTCTAAACATTATAATAGAGGCCCTATAAAGATTTGAATATATAATTTCAAGTAAACATATTTATATCCAATAGTTCGGGGAAGGTGGTTATCTTGAACACAAAAATATATTGTATTCAATACAAAAATATATTCAACATGTTATTTTTTGATAATTATATTTACAAATATACTCGTATGTCATTAGTTACGCATACAAATACTTGCTAATATAAACTCCGAGAATATGTCAATATTGAAAACTATTCTCATACGCGTTGTTATCAAGCCCAAGGGGGATTTGTCCGCTTAATTTGTTCGAGGAAAGATTAAGTAAAGTAAACTTTAGTTGGCCTAATCCAGGTGGAATTTTCCCGGTTAACCGATTGCCTGACAAATCAAGGTAGTTAAGGTCCTGCAATGAGCCTAAAAGCGGAGGAATCAACCATGAAAGTTGATTATTCGACAAGTCTAAACTGTTTAGATTCCGCCATAATATTTTCGAGGGAATCTCACCTGAGAGCTGATTACCACCAAGTTGCAGCGAGTTGAGCTGCGAAAGGCAAGTCAAATCCACTGGAATGGTACCGAAAATCATGTTGTTGCTTGCCACAAACACGACCACACCAACCCAATTTCTGACACTTGTTGGGATTTCGCCTGAAAATCTGTTGTGATCCATCTCTACTCTTGTCAAATTTCCTGCCAACATCCCCTCTGGAGAGAGTTTGTTTAAGTCATTTGGTAACATACCCTCTAAATAGTTTTTTTTTTGAAACTACCCTCTAAATAGTTTTGAGAAAGGTTCAAAGTTTGGAGGTTAGTACAGTTATATAAAAATGTATGAAAATTTCCATGGATGTTATTGTCACTAACATCAAGAAGTGTCAAATTCTTGAGCTCACAGATGGAAGATGGTATCTCTCCAGTGAGGTTTTGGTTCACTAATGATATTCCTGTGACGGTTTCGCCTTCGCCGCAGGTGACTCCTTGCCACTTGCAGTGGGAGGTGGTGGAGCTCCATGATTGCATTGGAGCTTGACTCTTCCATTGCTCCTTCATCTTCAACAGAATTTGCTGATCAGAGGCGGAACATGCAAAATTACCGAAATGGGTAGGGAGGTGAGGAGGAGGATTTTGATCGGTATATTTGACATTTTGGAGAGAGTTAGTTTTGTTTGTGTGTTGTGTTTTGGGATATGCATCAGAGTTGAAGGTCACCTGTAAGGAAGTTTCATGGAGGGCCGGTCAATATAATTGAGAGGCCCTATTCTAAAGATTATAATAGAGGCCCTATAAATATTTGAATATATAATTTCAAGTAAACATATTTATATCCAATAGTTCGGGGAAAGTGGTTATCTTGAACACAAAAATATATTGTATTCAATACAAAAATATATTGTATTCCAATATAAACTCTGAGAATATGTTTTCGGATAAATTAGTACTTAGATAGGTAGATAAAACATTTTATCATTTGATATATATTGAGTATGATTTTTGTCTTCTTTTATATTGAGTATGATTTTTGTCATAATTTTTTTTATAAATTTGATATTTTATAATGAAAATGAAACACAGCTGAATAATAATAATAATTAATGAGTAAATATATGTACTAGGACTATTATAATTGAAATTATTTTTTGAATAGACAAACATTTGGCTAAGTTTTAGGTATGTAGTATGTGACATCGGAAAAAATTACTTTTTTTTTTCCAATTAAATAAATTATTTGTAAGGCATTGTTTTGATTTTGGACCCTTATATTGTTGGGCCCCGGTTCTGAGAACCTAATTGAACATCTCACGGGCAGGCTCTGGACATACAAGAACTCTGAGCTACGTGTTCTGAATGAAACATTTTTTTTTTCACGTCATAGTTCTCATAACAATGAGCAATATGAAAAAATAATCGCAAGATGTCGAACTTGTGAGTGCGCGTTATGAATTTATGATCACCCATAAAATTCTAATTAAATCTACTCCGTACTCCGTATGTATTATGTGCAAAGTGACAAATTTCAAGTACACCACAATAATTTCTCATTTAAAAAACAAGTTTTTGTGTTCGAAAAATTGTCATATTTTTTTCAATCGATCATTACCATGACAAGTAAAAGTATGTACCAGAGTCCAGAGTAATATTTTTTTCAAGGAGTTTATTATTTAAAAACACACAACTTATTATAGAAATTTCAAAATCATTTCGTTATTCATTCCTGTATCATATCTATGAAAAATTAAAATTACAAATCAAGTATTACGAAGTGGTTTTCTAAAATATCGTATTTCTTATTTCACGAACCTTGAAGAACGGGTTTTACACTTCCACAGGCGGTTCAACGAAAAAGAAAATATATAAACATGGAATTATATATTATCGAATTCAACGAAACATAGAAATTAAATAAACGAATATTTTATTAATTACGAAAGATACGAAAACAAAGAATTAACTAATTTACAACGAGCGAGAACTACAACTAATTGTCATTGAAAACTGACGAAAAACGAAGGAAAAAAAAAAGTTTTGTCAACTAGATTTTTCCGACTCACCGATAAGTGGAGTCGAAAAATCTAATCGACCAAACCTTTTTTTGATAAATACTTTCAAAATCGATCCAAAATGATATTTTTTTTAACTAGAAATAAATAAATTACTCCCTCCGAGTTCCTATGTTATTCCCCTTTCTTTTTTGGGTGGAAAATAAGGAGGAAGTATTATATTATTAAAAGGGGAGAAGTGAAATGAAAAAGTAAGAGAGATAAATATTATATTAATTAAATGAAATAAAGTTGATAGGAAAAGTATGAGAGATGAATATTATATTAATTAAAGAGGATAAGTGTGTGAAAAAGTTCTCTCATAAATGGAAATAGGGAAAAAGATAAGAAGATTAAACTCAGCTCAATAAAAAAGGAGGAAAGAGCACTAAAATTCGGAGGAAGTATTGTTTTTGGTCGATTTCGTAATCCGTCCATCAATTATTTTTAAGAATTGCCTCTCTAGTGGGGGGGGGGGGGGGGGGGTTTATCTCCGTTGGCAAAAAAAAAAATGCCGCTCAAGTCTTGGGGAGGGTATAAAAACAAGTTCAAATTTAACCGCATTTCACGAGGAAACAACAGGGAAAAATGAAAATCGAAAAGCGGGGTCGACAAACGCCGACATCTGGCGGCGCAAATCGTCGCACCACCTAAAACCGTACATCTACGGCGGTCTCCGACGAAACCCTAACTCATCGGCCCCAATTCAACGAGGTATGGCTCTTCTACTTTCTAGAGCTTATGATTTCAATTTTCTTTTCTTCAAATAGTGGATTTATCTCTTCGTCTTGTTTCGAATTGTGTTTTGTGATACAATATCACGGTTTATCTCTCAATTTGTTCTTGATTTTGCTTGATTCCCTCTCGTATGGTACCTGAAAGTTGTACTATCCCCGGTTCGAAAGAATCGCGACACTCTTTAAGATTTGTGAGAAGTATTGGAATCAAATGTAGAAATTCCGAAGAATCGAAGTGACTACGTCTTAAGAAAAATGGCGTATGGATGAATGCCACATCCAATGAATAGTAATCTGTGAAATTGACTAAGAGACTGTTCTTTTCAGCTTTGGTTCGGTTCAGTGAAGCTAGGTTCGGCTCAATGCTCAATTCAATTCAGTTGAGTTAATTTAGGTTTAGTTAAATTAAGGTCACTTCAGTTTCGTTAAGTTTAGTACTCTGTATATCTCACAAATTGGATATTTTAGTTACTGTTCTTGAAAATTGGATACAAGGATTGATACTTGTCTAAACTTGGGAAATCGTGTCGCTTTTCAGGTATGCAAGAAGGGCATGTTGGACTCGGCTCTCAACTTTCTTCAGAGTGTTGATAAAGTTGATACCATTACCTATAAGGCTAAAACACTGTCATATCAAGTTTCCGCCAGCTAAATTTACTGAAGCACGCTTGCAGCTGCTTATCTCAGATGGTTAAGAAGGGAATTTCAGTTTATAGTTACGCTTGGATAAATTGATCAAGGGTTTTTGTGATGTTGGATTGTTCCACTCTGCTGAATCAATCCTTCATAATTCAATCAACTGTCATTGTGGTGATACATCCGATAGTCGAGATATGAGCACCTTCAATACTTTAATTGATGGTTATTGCAAACTGGGTTTGATGGACAACGCTTGTCAAGTAATGAAAGATATGCCAACGATGCAGATATATAATACGGAGTACTTTTAGGAATGTATTTTGTAGTGTTGGTGATTTTTTCGAGGCTTGGAATGTTTTGAAGCAGATACTGGATTTGGATTTGGAGACCAATGTGACTACATACACAATATTAATTGCTGCTTACTGCAAACAAGAATGACTAAAGGAAGTACTGGCTTTACATGAGGACATGATATCTTGTGGTATCGGATATGAATGAGTGGGCTTCCTGAAGCGTGGTGAGTATGAACCGGGGTCAGTTTATGATGAACTAAAACAATTAAATTTGGTTTCTGACTCGGCAACATTATGATGCATGCGTACTGTCGGGATGACAGGGTTCTTGATGCTCTTTAACTGTGGGATGAAATGAAGATCCATTGGCAAAAGCCAAATGATATCACTTGTAACATTCTCATTATTACTTGTTAATAATGTAAATATGGTAAGGTGGATGAAGCAATGGGTTTATTGAATGATATGTCATTGCTCGGGTTTTGCTCAACGTCCACTATACACAGATCTATTCTCGAGGGTTGCTTCAAAATTCAAAAAATTGGCCATGGATCGTGACTCGTGAGGCCAATCATGGAACCTATGATACCCTTATCTCTATTTTATACGGATTGGGGATGACAAAGAAAGCTTTCTCTATTTGTAGGAGCATGATAAATGAATACATCTCAGCTGATATTGTTACTGACAACAATCGATATATTTAATAAGCTTATTCACCACTTTGCTCAATCAGGAAAGATGAATCAGGCTAGAGAACTTATGAGCAAGATGCAAGTTAGAGGAAAGTTACCTAATTCATCCACGTATGACGTATTGACGTGTAGCTGGCGGGTGCAATTTATCCAATCAACCAGAGGTTGAGAAAGTACTGAAAACGGTCGTATCGTGCCGAGGCCGTGAAATTGTTAAATGAGATGCTCGAGAAAGGGTTGGTTGCAGCTTAAAGCACTGTTTCTTCTATGTGTTTCACTCTGCTAGGTGCGTGTAAAAGAGCCTTTGCATTAAGATTGAAAGAATATTACAATTAGAAGCGAATTTAATAAAAATAGGGAAAGGGGTGAGGTCCAGCACGGTTTATTTTTTTTGAAGGTGATCCTTGAAGTCTATCATATACGATCCTTGAGTTATTCATTACCAGGGTGGCGTTCTGGCCGTTGCGCAGGTTCAAATAATCGCTGTATGATTGTGAAACTGTTGCATCGTCAGTATGTAGGTATATTTCGATTATTTGTTCTTAGTTCTTTCAGTAGTTAATGCTCTATCTGCTGTAAACTGTGAATACTTCTACTGTCGTGATATTTACAGATAAATACAGATATTAAACCAGTATACGGATTTTACATTATATGAAGTGAGATACTCCGTAGTAGACATACCCTACATTATCTATGTGCTTTCGAAAATTGGTGGTGCAAAATTTATGAAACTGAACTGTAATACTATGTTTTATGTGCATGACTTTTCCAGATGGCTTCTTGGTCAGCTAATAGAGATAAATTTTAGTATCCCCACCTTCTGTTCTATACCATCAAATTGTTGATTTATGTGTTTGTATCTTTATTTACTAGTTTTTGTGCTAACCTTGTGATTGGTATCCACACATGTTCACTGACTATTCTACCTCTCAAAGTGCCTTCATCAAATTGACTCATGATAAACTCCAACCCGTTTCAATTTTCAACCAACAAAGTTTTGATAGTTAGAGTGTACTGAATTTCCAAACTACTAGTCATCGAACACAAAATCGCAAATCTGATCCAACTACCAGTTAGATAGGGAATTTTTTGCGTAGATGAGGTTTAAACCCAAGCTATTTACAAAAATGGGGCGCATTTAAAACAATTCACACAAAACGGGTCCATATTATCATGTTTTTTTTAATAACCTCGGACCTTCCTTTTTGATATGCTTAAGACCTTCCATTTTGATGGCAATCTTTCTTCGCTTGAGTCTTTTCATGACATATTTCTTTTATGGAAATAAATGTTAGGAGCCCTCGGTGTTCCACGATGTCTACGAGGAGTTTCTTCTCCTTCATCTTATTTCATGTGCTATTGTATTCAAAGCCAGTACAACGATGCAGCGCAAGCAATTGCTTAAAGCAAGATTCTTGGGTCACTGACGACATTAGTACTAATAGCACTATCCTCTCATCTCCGGGGAATGTATTTGAGTTTGGATTCTTTATCCCCGATGGGGGCACTGGCAAAAACTGGTATTTAGGCATATGGTATGGTAATTATACAAGCATGAAGATAGTTGTATGGGTAGCTAACCGGGATAAGCCTCTGCTTGATTCTGATGCTTCCATTCTCGTAGAGGGGAGTTATTTCAAGTTGCTGGACAAAACTGGCTCAATCTACTGGTCAAGTAATTCTAGCTCGATATCTCCCAGCTACAGTCAATTTAAAAACCTTTCAACACTATGTCTTAGTGACGATGGTAACTTGATTCTTCAACCAAGAAGTCCAGAAATTGACAATTGGCAGAGCTTTATGCACCCAACCGACACATTTCTTTCAGGCATGAATGCAATTACTGCAAATGAAACAAACCTGACATCCTGGCAACATCAAAGTACACCAGCGCCTGGATATTTTACATTACTGCTAGGAGAAACTATCCTTACTATTTTGAATGAAACAGGATCGATTTACTGGGAAAGCTTGGAGCTCCCTGGTAATGTTGCTGACTTGTTAGATGGAAAAAGTATGCATACAAGGTTGGTAATGAACGTCACTGGACAGGTCCAGTTATGGGAATGGGATATTTCAACTGGTTGGTCCTTGAAGTGGTTTGAGCCAAAAGATAGGTGCAGTTTATACAATGTATGTGGGAATTTTGGCAGTTGTAATAGCTATAATAGATTGTTGTGCAAGTGCTTGCCAGGGTTCACTCCTCTTGATGCGGACTGCTGGAATGCCGGAGACCATTCAGGTGGATGTTCACCGAAATCACAATTCTGTGGGAGAAAGCCCGATGGTGAAGATATGTTTTTGACATTACCTATGATGAAAGTTGAGAATGGTATTTCCGAGAACTCTCCAGCGCAAGATTGCAAGGCAGAATGCCACAAAGACTGCAATTGTATAGCTTACTCGATTAACGGAACAGGCAGTGAAAACAGTTGCAAGATATGGAGATCCACTTATCTTACTGGCTTGCAAGAGGAGTATGCTGATGGAATTACCCTCTATGTTCGCACCACACGCTCCGTAGTAGGTATGTTTCTTTCTTTGTGCAACTTATAATTCATCCTTCCATTTATGATAATCCTCCTAGTAAACGCTTGCCTCTTGTTTGGATAAAGAGATTTTGAGCCAAAAGTTGACTGTCAGTTTCCCTCATTCCCTTCCTTCCAAGTTCCACCCCTCCTAAATATTGTATTGAAGCGGACTGCTGAAGAACTTCCTTCCATCGCCCCACCAAAAAAAGATCTAAAATAGCGGTAAATCCAGATTCAAGCAATTCATTTAATTTGATTGAAAACAGAACTGGGTAGTCGTTATAGTATGGTGATGGTCATTCCCCGCACTGCCGTGAAGCTGTGGTAACTTGATTCGAAGTCCTTCTACAGGATTTTGCTCAGAATCTTACTGAGGACTGTTGTTTTTTTAGTAAGCTACTAAGCTTCAATACTTACCTAGACAAACATTGATAGTATTAGATGTAGACTTCATCAAAGCTTGTTTGTTGAAAATGTACATCCTAAGTTTTTTGATATAAATTTACTTTCATGTATGGCAGCTCTAACTTCGCGAGACTGCGACCCTTGTGGGACTTATAGTATTCCATATCCTCTAAGCACAGCTTCAAATTGTGGGGATCCTTCATACTTCCAATTTCACTGCAACAATGCAACTGGTCAGGTTGTTTTCTCAGCTCCCGGTGGTAACTTCAATGTTACTTTGATCAGTCAAGAGACCCAAACATTTCTCATCCAAGTTGGTCGTACCAGTAACTGTGACCCTAAAACTCTGAAATCGACGGTTATGTCAAACATGCAATCTTCTTTGTTCAACATGAGGAACTGCAATGTTGTTAGCAATCAATCTTCAATTGAAACTTACCAACCTTTCATTGAAGTTGAGATTAGTTGGCAACCACCAGCTGAACCTGCTTGCAATAAGTCCTCAGATTGTCGTGATTGGCCCCATACTACTTGCAACGCCACAAAAGGTGCTGAAAGGAGGTGTCTTTGTGCATTTAACTTCGATTGGGATGGCTCGCAAATGAAGTGTAAAACAAGTGAGTGTTTCTGTCACATTTTGAACTGTACATCATCCTATCCTCAGTATATTGAAATTCTCGGACCAATATATTTGGTAATTAAATAGTGATATCTTAATACTACTAGGAGCATGCACATTGAAGTTTCGGTGGGAGTCCCAGAATGCATAAATAAGCAAAGTAGTACTTGTATTAAAAAAGGTGCTGATTGTGCAGGAGAGAAAGGGCCAGAAGGTCGCATGCACGAAAAAGGTAAGAACTCTGCAAAGTTGCAGAGGTAATTCATTTTCTTTATTTTTTATTATTAAAATAATACGAGTAATTTTTATATGAAACGGAAAATGGATACGTTTTTAATTTGAAACATCGTTATTATTATAGCTCTAGTTAATATCGTTAATTTATGATTAGTTTAAATTAGTTAATCAATTGAGCTTAATATGACACATGTATCATTATGGACTGTGTTTTACGCAGCATTGCCCCCTCTACTAATTTATACTCGTATTACCCTACATTATTTTTCGATTAGAGTAATAATTGTTACATAAAACGGATAATGCGTACGTATATAATTATGAAACTTCGTTTATTATTATAGCTGTAATGAGTATTGTTAATTTATGATTAGTTAAAAGTAATTAATTAAACCCAATATAAACACATTTATCATTTAGTTATTTACGGGTATAATCAGACACTTTTTAGGGGTTATCACTCCCTCCCACCTCATTTATATTACCCTCCTACACATTTATTTCTTCTTATTCTTCCATTTATTTTACATTTCCAATTTTAATATATTTCATAAACATTGTACAATACATGATTTTAAGTAAACGAAGATTTATGAATCGGAATCGATAATTTACGTTTTTGGATTCTCAAGTTTAGTTTTTTTTTTGGGATTCTAATTCAATTTTTTAAAAATAATTAGAGATGTTATTAATATTTGGAAAAGTTAATGATGCTTACTTTTAATTTTCAGTTTTTTTTTTTTAATTTTTTCCCCATCTAGAGAGTTAAACATAACACAATCTTTCTCTTTTCTCCTTCAAAGTTAAACCTGTCAAGATCCTGATTGCTTGCTTAGCTGCTGCACTGGCAATTGGTCTTTTGGGTGGCATGGCATTCATATTCCGAAAAAGAACTACTCGAGACACAGGTAACTAGGACAACTTTTCGTTTCTACATGTTTTACTTTGTGTTTCCACAAAGACTGTAAGATTATGCAACTATATTAACTTGTTTAGAAATCTACAATTCCAACCCAGTAATTCTAGCAATTTTTCAGGTTCTGTTAAGCTCATGGGAGATAATAGTGAACCAATAGACTTGCCTTTTTTTGACTGGGAAACCATATTGTCTGCTACAAATAAGTTCGCAGATGAAAATAAGCTTGGAACAGGAGGCTTTGGTTCTGTTTACAGGGTAAGATATCATTTTACTCGTTCGACTTAGATTGACAAATGATGTTGATTTTGATCGATATTTTCTCACAGAATTCACCAAATATGACTTTTGTCATTAAACTGAGGTTATGATAAATCAGACATGATGCATTTGTCATCGGTTGACCACCAAAGTCAAGTGATGATATATATTTGTTTCCCTAGCTATATTTGTTTCCTTTAACAGTCAAATAACAGGTTGATACCTTCCAGAGGGACAGGAAATCGAGGCTAAGAGGTTCGCCAGTGTAACGCTTGGCTGATATTCTCACAGCATACAACTTAATAAAAAATGATAAAATCTAAATTTGATTATGATAAATCGAACATGACACATTTTTACGTACCTGGAGAATTTTTTGTTCAAAGTCTAAGGGATGACGATAAATTGGGATGTATGTAGTCTTCCTTAGCTATAGATTTACGTAGTACATTTATGTCCTTTAACAGTTAAATAACTTGTTAATACATACAGGGATGCCTTCCAGATGGACAGGAAATCGCTGTTAAGAGGCTCTCCAGAGCATCGGTGCAAGGTACTGAGGAATTTCGGACCGAGGTTGTGCTGATTGCCAAACTTCAGCATCGGAACCTTGTAAGACTGTTAGGATATTGTGTGAAGGCAGACGAGAAGATCTTGGTCTATGAATACATGCCAAATGGAAGCCTTGACTCTTGTTTATTCGGTTAGTGTCCATTTTCACTTTAACTTAAAGAGTTGAGACTATTTGCCTTACATGCATTAACATGTAAGTTTTGTGTTCCATTTTGAAAAAAATTCAAAAAGATGAAACTTTATCTTTGAACTTGGATTGGGAGAAGCGGTTTGACATCATAACTGGAGTTGCTCGAGGCCTTCTCTATCTCCATCAGGACTCTAGGCTGAGAATCATTCATCGAGATCTGAAACCAAGCAATGTCTTACTTGATGACGACCTCAATCCCAAAATTTCTGACTTTGGCATAGCTAGGATTGTTCAAGGGAAACAGACAGAGTCAAACACGAAAACGGTTGTCGGCACATAGTATGAAATACCTCTACTGCTCTACCTACTTCCTTCTGAAACTTAAGCCTCTTTATTTTAGTTAAAGGCTCTCTTTACTATCTGACATACTGACAATGAATGTTTCAGCGGGTACATGGCTCCAGAGTATGCGTACGAAGGGATCTTTTCCATCAAATCTGATGTTTTCAGCTTTGGTGTGGTTGTATTGGAGACCATTAGTGGTAGAAGAAATTCAAGAGTCTTCATATATGAGCATGGTCTAAGTCTGCTAGGACATGTAAGTGCCATATATCGTTTTGCTTCCAACACGGTACCCTCTATCCCATTTATATTGTACTCCGTACCATTTAATTTCGGTGGCCAAAAGTAATAAGAGTTCAAATAACGAATCTTGTTTAGCACGGGCAATATCCGTCTTCAACATGAAACCTTTCCCCCGGAAACAGGTCTAATAGATAGATGAGACAAGGAATGCCTACAGAATGACAAGAAGCTTGTTCAATCTATCTACATGGGGTAGTACTAGGCCTGTTTTAAAGTTACGACAAATGACCGTCATAAGGGGGACTGGACCAATAGCGGACCTTATAAACCATGTCGTAAGACCAACAGATGGGATGGAGGGTGCATTAGATATTGATCTGAGTTATGGCGGTCATGTCCTGATAAACCATAACTATCATTCTGTACTCCGATAAAATGAATGTGAATTTCATAGGCATGGAAGCTGTGGAATGAAGGTAGAGGAATGGAGTTGCCGGAGTTAGCACTGAGAAAATCCTGCAACATTTCAGAAGTACTGAAGTGCATTCAAATAGCATTGTTGTGCATACAAGAAGATCCTAACGACCGTCCCACCATGTCGACTGTAGTCCTCATGCTTAGCAGTGAAAATGCGAGTCTTCCACCCCCGAAACAGCCTGCTTTCAGTACCGGAAAACCAGTCCTTGAGACCGCCTCATCTTCTAGTGCAGTTGAAATGAGCTTAAATGACATGTCTTTTACCGGATCTACGGGAGGACGGTAAAGTCACATAATTGGGCTCTAGTTTGCTTATTATTATTTGCATTATGTTCATCATCACTGGCTCTGCGGACGATGGATTTTTTGTAATAAAAAAACATTTCACTTGAGAAGAGCGCACTCACGTCGCAAGTGAGAGTCGAACCCCCAACCTCTCGGTCAAAGTAAGGCAACTCTTGCCACTTGAGTTTATCTCTTCTTTTCTGCTTTAATTTATTGCCTTGATGATTAACATGTTTCCGTGTTGCAGCCTGTTGCTAATGAATGTGACGGTACTATATCAAAAGACAAACGCAACTTCGATCACAAATTTACGACACTCAGTAGTCGGAACCAATACAATCAATCATGCTAATAATTTGACTAGTGGAACATGAAAAATAGAAAAACATAGCTCATTTGTTTTCATGGAAATTTTAAACATTGTTGTTCACTTTATGATTGTCAACAGAGTCGTCCAATAACGATACAAAAAGTTGTCAGAATTGGGGCTCAAAATCTAACTAAGTTGACATTAAGCTTGTGCTGAATTTGGATATTGATCAACAGTCACCTTCGTTGTATATCGAGCTGAGAAATGACATGTTCCAGCTTCTTGCAAGAAAAATTCACCGTGGTATCTTTGAGGTTGGACATTTTCACTAAATACCCATTTTTTTAACCGAAAAGGTTTCAGAGTTTAGAAATAATGTCTATTTTTATTAAATTGCTCGTCATTAATAGATGCATGGTTTGAAAAAAAATCCTCGAGTTTGGAAGTTGTGAGGAAGAGGGATGACCATTCAAAATGTAGTACAATCAAAAAATACTTTGATCTACAAGAACTCCGAGCTACGTGTTATAATTGCAACATTTTTTCCCCACGCCTTAGTTCTCGTAATGACGAGCAGTTCGATTGTCATTGCCCGCCAGTCCAGATCAGATGTGATCACCTTCAATACTTGAATTAACGTACGGTTATTGCAAAGTGGGTTTGATGGATAAGGCTCGTCAAGTAGTGAAAGATATGCCAAAGATGCAGATATATACTCCAGTAATACTTTAGATGATAGATTTTGCAGAGTCGGTGATTTTTTCGAGGCTAGGAATGATATAGTTCGTGATGCTCTTAAACTGTGGGATGAAATGATAGAAGCATGGGCAAAAGCCAAATGATATCACTTGTAACATTCTCATTATCATTATTACTTGTTAATAATGTAAATATGGTAAGGTGAATGAAGCAATGGGTTTATTGAATGATCTGTCATTGATCGGGTTTTGCTCAACATCCACTATACACGCACGCACCGAGGCTGCTTCAAAACTCAAAAGAGAAGCACTCATTTTCCAAGTACATGAGCAGCTTTTGGCCATGGGTCGTGAGGCAAATCGTGGAAGTTATAATACTCTTTTCTCTATTTTACGTAGATTGGGGATGACAAAGAGAGCTTTAACTGTTTATGGAAGCACCATAAATAATACTTCTCAGCTTACTTATGCCTAGGCTATTGCAAAAGTAGCCATGTGAAGAAGGCTCTGGAGTTATATCCCCAAATCTTAACCCAGGTTTATCTTCAGATGTAGCCACTCACAGTACTTGGAGTAGCAGGTTTGATAGAAGAAATGAGAGGAAGAGGAGTTTGCTTAATACTGTGACATACGGCGTGCTTGTTTCTTGCTATGCAAAGATGGGATATATAAAGGAAACCATCCGGCTTTACTGTGAAATGGTGTGCAAAGGTTTTATACAACAATCAGTGTATCTTATAAGCTTATTCACCACTTTGCTCAATCAGGAAAGATGAATCATGCAAGAGAACTTATGAGCAAGATGCAAGTTAGAGAAAGGTTACCTAATATATCCACGTATGACATCCTCATAGCCGGTTGGTGCAATTTATCCGATCAAGTAAGGTTGAGAAAATGCTGAAACGGTCGTATTGTGCTGAGGCCATGAAATTGTTAAAAGAAATGACTGAAAAAGGGGTGGCACTGTTTCATCTATGTGTTTCACTCTGGCAGATGCAGGTAAAGGAGCCGTTGCATTAAGACTGAAATAGTATTACTTCCTCCGACTTTCTAAGATCTTACCGCTGAATCTTCATTTTATAGAGTATAAAATCTTCATGTGGGAAGATCATATAAGGCTAGAGGAAGTACTATAGAAGTGAAAGGGGTGAGGTCTAGCATGGTTTATTCTTTGAAGGTGATCCTTGAAGTCTATCATGTACGATCCTTGAGTTATTCATTACCAGGGCGGCGTTCTGGTCGTTGCGCAGGTGCAAATAATCGCAGTATGATTGTGAAACTGCTGCGTCGACAGTAGGTAGGTATATTTCGATTATTTGTTCTTAGTTCTTTTTGTAGTTAATGGCTTAATGCTTTATCTGCTGTAAACTGTGAATACTTCTGCTGTCATGAAATTTACAGATACATACAGTATATTAAACCAGTATACAGATATACATTATATGAAGTGAAATACTCCTTAATAGACATACCCTACATTATTTATGTGCTTACGGAAATTTGTTTTATGTGCATGGCTTTTCGAGATGACTTCTTGGTCTGCTAATAGAGATAAATTTTAGTACCCCCACCTCCTGTTCTATACCATCAAATCGTTGATTTATGTGTTTGTATCTGTGTTTACTAGTGTTTGTGCTAACCTTGTGATTGGGTATCCACACATGACACATGTCCACTGACTCTTCTACCTCTCAAAGTGTCTTCATCAAATTGACCCATGATAAACTCCAATTCGTTTCAAGTTTCAACCAACAAACTATTGATAGTCAGAGTGTACTGAATTTCCAGACCTTTAGTCATCGAACACAAAATCGCAAATCTGATCCAACGACCTGTTAGATAAGGAATTTTCTGCTTAGATGTGATTTAAACCCAAGCTATTTACGAAAACGGGGCGTGTTTGAATATTCACACAGAACGGGTCCATGTCATCATTTTTTTTTGAAGAACCTCAGACCTTCCTTTTTTTTATGCTTAAGACCTTCCATTGTGATGTCAGTCCTTGTTCTCTCGAGTCTTCTCATGATATTTTTCTTTTGCAGAAATAATTATTAGGAGTCCTCGGTGATCCACGATGTATACGAAGACTCTCTTCTCCTTCATCTTATTTCATGTGCTATTGTTTTCAAAGCCAGTACAACGATGCAGCGCAAGCAATTGCTTAAAGCAAGGCTCTTGGGTCACTGACGACATTAGTACTACTAGCACTATCCTCTCATCTCCAGGGAATGTATTTGAGCTTGGATTCTTCACCCTTGATGAAAGCACTGGTAACAACTGGTATTTAGGCATATGGTATGGTAATTATACACGCATGAAGACAGTTGTATGGGTAGCTAATCGGGATAATCCTTTGCATGGATCTAATGCTTCCATTCTCGTAGAGGAGAGTTATTTCAAGTTGCTGGACAAAACTGGCTCAATCTACTGGTCGAGTAATTCTAGCTCGATTTCTCCCAGCTATAGTCAATCTAAAAACATTTCAAAACTATCTCTCAACATTTCAACAACACTATGTCTTAGTGACGATGGTAATTTGATTCTTGAACCAAAAGATCCAAGCAGAATGCCCAATTGGCAGAGCTTTCAGCACCCAACCGATACATTTCTTTCAGGCATGAATGCAAATGAAACAAACCTGACATCCTGGCAAGATCAAAATACACCTGCGCCTGGAGATTTTACATTACTGCTACGACAAACTACCCTTACTATTTTCAATGAAACAGGATCAATTTATTGGGAAAGCTCGGACCTCCCTGAAAATGTGGCTGACTTCTTGCTAGATGGAAATAGTGTGACTACAAGATTGGTAATGAACTTCAGTGGACAGGTCCAGCTATGGGAATGGGATAATTCAGGTAATTGGTCCTTGAAGTGGTTTGAGCCAAAAGATGGGTGCAGTTTTTACAGTGCATGTGGTGATTTTGGGAGTTGTAATAGATATAATAGATTGTTGTGCAAGTGCTTGGCAGGGTTCACACCTAAGTCTCAGGAAAACTGGGATGGCGGAAACTATTCAGGTGGATGTTCATTGAAATCACAATCCTGTGAGAGAAAGCCTGATAGTGATGATATGTTTTTGACATTACCTATGATGAAAGTTGGGGATCAGGGTTCGGAGAACTTTTCAGGCCCGGAATGTAAGGCGGAATGCCACAATGACTGCAATTGTGTAGCTTACTCGATTGAGGGAACAGGCACTGAAATCAGTTGCAAAATATGGAAATCCACTCTTACTGGCTTGCAAGAAGAGCATGCTGATGGTACTACCCTTTATGTTCGCACCACACGCTCTGTTGCAGGTATGTTTCTTTCTTTGAAAACCTTGTAATTCATTCATCCATCTATAATAATCCTCCTAATAAACACTCGCATCTAGTTTGACTAAAGAGATTTCGAGGCAAAACTTGACTATAAAATTCCATTTTCCACCCCGCCTAATATTGTTTAGAGGCTAACTGTTGAAGAGTTTTCTCCCATCGCCTCCATTTATTCGAAGATTGTGTTACATCCTCCTCAAAAACAAAAAATCAAAAGATAGCTGTAAATCAGATTTAAGCAATTAATTTAATTTGATTGAAAACAGAACTGGGTGGTCATTATAGTATGATTAGGGCTGCTCCTGGATTGCCTTGAAGATGAAGATGTGTTAACTTGATTCGGAGTCGTTCTTCTACAGGATTCTGCTACTGAGGAGGGAAGACTGTTGTTTTAGCAGGCTTCAATATTTGCCTAAACAAACATTTTCAGTTGCGTCTTTTATCTTATTATCTACCCTATTTGACCCGTTTTAAGTTTTAACAAGAATTTGTGAGCATTTATAGTACGGAGTACTAGAAGTAGACTTCATCAGAGCTTGTGTACTGTTGAAAGTAGTTAAATACATGAGTTAAGCAACTTACCTCAACAATTTGACGTATTATCGTAAGCATCTGAACGAATTTATTTTCATGTATGACAGCTCCGACTTCAAGAGACTGTGACCCTTGTGGGACTTATAGTATCCCATATCCTCTAAGCACAGCTTCAAATTGTGGGGATCCTTCATACTTCCATTTTCACTGCAATAATGCAACGGGTCAGGTTGTTTTCTCAACTTCCAGGGGAGATTTCAATGTTACTTCGATCCGTCAAAACACTGAAACATTTTTCATCCAAGTTGATCATGCCAGTTACTGTGACCTTGAATATCTGGAATCGTTGGTTAAGTCAAACACGACACCTTCCTTGTTCAACGTGAAGATTTGTGGTGTTGTTAGCAATCAAACTTTAATTGAAACTGACCAACCTTTCATTGAAGTTGAGATTAGTTGGCGATCACTAGCTGAACCTGCTTGCAATGCGACCTCAGATTGTCGTGATTGGCCTCATACTACTTGCAAGGCCGCAAAAGATGGTAAAAAGAGGTGTCTTTGTGCATCTAACTTTCATTGGCATGGCTCACAGATGGAATGTAAAAGAGGTGAGTAGTATGTGTCCAGCAGATTTCAATCTTACATTTCTGTCACATCTTTACCAAAAAAAACACCTTTCTCTCACATTTTGAACTACGGAGTATATAATACCCCATCCTTAGTACTCCCTCCGTTCCAATGAATTGTTTGCCTATTCCTTATTGAGGCGTCTCAATGAATTGTTTGCCTTTCTATTTTCGGAATGTTTTTTATATGCAATTTGACCATTCTTATGAGTTTTGTTCCACATGTCACTTCCTTATTGGATCCCTTCCCCTTGGTGCCAAAAGGAAAGGCAAACAATTCATTGGAACGGAGGGAGGATATTGATTTTCTCAGACCAATATCCTTGGCAGTTAAATAGTGATATTTTTCACTTGTGGATTTAGTTACGACTTACGAGGGAATGGTAGTAAAATCTTGGGATATTCTAAATGGTACACCCCCTTTTGTCAAAATATTTTTGATCGACGATAACTCTCAGCCACGAATTATGAAAGCGGCGATTTTAATTTCAAACTGAAGGGAAAAATTCATCACTTTCGGACCTCTGGAAAAAGAGTTATCGTCGGTCAAAGTTTATTTGGCTAAAAATGTTTGACCAAGCATAAGGGTTGGCAATGGGTCCGGACCCGGACCCGGACCCGTGTCTCGTAAGTTGGACCCGGATCCGTAGGGTCCAAAATTTTAAGATCCTTACCTGGATCCGATGGGTACGGGTAGGATCCGGCCCATTAGGGTAAGACCCGGCGGATCTGGCAGGATCCGGGACCCATTGTCATCCCTTGGAACTTCACTGTTATTACAAGTTTCAAAAGTGACTTTTTTCCAAATCGAATATCTTGTAAAGACATTGAATTTTGGGGGAAAAATCATCGTTTTCAAAATTCGTGTCCATGAGTTATCGCAAGTAAATACTGTAGGAGTATTATTTTGACTAAAAGAAGGGGTACAACGTAGAAAACGAGAAACCTGGGGTATAGAATATCCCTTAAATCTTAATACTACCAATGCAAATATCATACGTAGATATTTTCTCCCTGTACTTTTACAAATTTTCATTTTGTAGAGAGTTGAAAAGAACACAAATAATCTTTCTCTGTTCTCCTTTCAAAGTTGTTCCTGTCAAGTTTCTGATTGCTTGCGTAGCTGCTGTACTGGCAATTGGTCTTTTTGGTGGCGTGTTGTTCATATGCCGAAGAAGAATTGCTCGAGAAACAGGTAACTATTACGAGTAGAACTTTTCATTTCTACGTGTTTTACGTTGTGTTTCCACGAAAACCGGAAGATGATGCGACTTTATGAAGTTCTTTGTCAATCTACAATTCCCACTAAGTAATTCTAGCAACTTTTCAGGTTCGGTTGAGCTCATGGGAGATAATAGTGAGCCAATAGACTTGCCTTTTTTCGACTGGGAAACCATATTGTCTGCTACAAATAAGTTTGCAGATGAAAATAAGCTTGGAACAGGAGGCTTTGGTTCTGTTTTCAGGGTAAGATCATTTAACTCCATCATATGTGTGTTATCCTCGTTCGACTTTGCTTGGCAAATGATGTTTATTTTGATCGATAATTTCTCACACAATTCACTACATACGACTTTTTAAAAAATGATAGAATTAAACTGAGGTTATGATAAATCAGACATGATGCATTCGACATCGGTTGACCACCAAAGTCAAGTGATGACTATATATTTGGATTTAGGGTAATGTTCCTTAGTTATATTTGTTTCCTTTAAACAGTTAAATACGGAGTAACAGGTTAATACATACAGGACATGGATACCTTCCAGAGGGACAGGAGATCAAGGCTAAGAGGCTCGCCAAGTCGCCAGTGTAACGCTTGGCCGATATTCTCACAACATACAACTTAATAAAAAATGATAAAATCTAAATGTGATTATGATAAATCGAACATGACACATTTTTACGTACCTGGAGAATTTTTTGTCCAAAGTTGACCACCAAAGTTTAAGCGATGACGATAAATTGGGATGTAGGTAGTCTTCCTTAGCTATAGATATATTTGTTTTCTTTAACAATTAAATAACCTGTTAATACATACAGGGATCTCTTCCAGATGGACAGGAAATCGCAGTTAAGAGGCTCTCCAGTGCATCGGTGCAAGGTACTGAGGAATTTCGGACAGAGGTTGTACTGATTGCCAAACTTCAGCATCGGAACCTTGTAAGACTGTTAGGATATTGTGTGAAGGCAGACGAAAAGATCTTGGTCTATGAATACATGCCAAATGGAAGCCTTGACTCTTGTTTATTCAGTTAGTCTCCATTTTCATTTTTACTTAAAGACTAAAGAGTTGAGACTATCTGCCTTACATGCATTAACATGTAAGTTTTGTATTCCATTTTCAAAAAGGTGAAACTTTATCTTTGAACTTGGATTGGGAGAAGCGGTTTGAAGTCATAACTGGAATTGCTCGAGGCCTTCTCTATCTTCATCAAGACTCGAGGCTGAGAATCATTCATCGAGATCTGAAACCAAGCAATGTCTTACTTGATGACGACCTCAATCCCAAAATTTCTGACTTCGGCCTAGCAAGGATTGTTCAAGGGAAACAGACAGAGTCAAACACGAATAGGGTTGTTGGCACATAGTATGAAATACCTCTACTGCTCTAAATCCTTCTGAAACTTGAGCCTCTTTTTTAGCTAAATGTTCTCTTTACTGTCTCACATATTGACAATGAATGATGCAGTGGCTACATGGCTCCAGAGTATGCATACGAAGGGATCTTCTCCATCAAATCCGATGTTTTCAGCTTTGGTGTTGTTGTATTGGAGACCATTAGTGGTAGAAGAAATTCAAGAATCTTCATATATAAGCATGGTCTAAGTCTGCTAGGACATGTAAGTGCCAAATATTGTTTTGCTTCCAACATGATACCCTCTATCCCATTTATATTGTATTTAATTTCGGTGGCCAAAGTAATAGAGTTCAGATCACGAAATCTTGTTTATGATGGGCAATATCCGTTTTCAACATTAAACCTCCCCCCTTGAAACGAGTCATATAGATAGATGAGAGAGGGAATGCCTACGGAATGACTAGAAGCTCGTTCAATCTATCTACATGGGGAAGTACTAAGCTTGTTTTAAAGTTAAAACGGATATGACAGTCATAAGGGAGACTGTCTGATAGCCAAGTCGTGAGACCCACGGATGGGATGGAAGGTGCATTAGATATCGATCTGAGCTTGATAAACCATAACTATCATTCTATACTCCGATAAAATGAATTTGAACTTTGTAGGCCTGGAAGCTGTGGAATGAAGATAGAGGAATGGAGTTGCCAGAGTTAACACTGAGAAAATCCTGCAACATTTCAGAAGTACTGAAGTGCATTCAAATAGCATTGTTGTGCATACAAGAAGATCCTCATGACCGTCCCACGATGTCGACTGTAGTCCTCATGCTTAGCAGTGAAAATGCGAGTCTTCCACCCCCGAAACAGCCTGCTTTCAGTACCGTAAAACCAGCCCATGAGACCGCCTCATCTTCAACTGCAGTCGAAATGAGCTTAAACGACTTGTCTTTTACTGGATCTATGGGAGGACGGTGAAGTCGCATAATTGGGCTCTAGTTTGCTTATGATTATTTGCATTACGTTCATCATCACTGGCTCTGCAGGACGATGAAACATATTATCACTTGAGAAGAGTGCACTACAAGTAAGAATCGAACCCCAACCTCTCGGTCAAAGTAAGGCAACTCCTACCACTTGAGTTTATCTCTTCTATTACCTTAATGATTAACATGTTTCCGTGTTGCTAATGAATGAGACGGTACTGTATCAAAAGACAAACGCAACTTCGATAACAAATTTACGATACTCAGTAGTCGGAACCAATACAATCAATCATGCTAATAATTTGACAAGTGAAACACGAAAAATAGAAATATTAGCTCATTTGTTTTCATGGAAAGTTTACACATTGTTGTTCACTTTACGATTATCAATAGTCATCCAATAACGATACAAAAAGTTGTCAGAATCGGGGCTCAAAATCTAACTAATTTGACATTAAGCTTATTCTGAATTTGGATATTGATCAGCAGTCAGCTTCATTGTATCGAGCTGACAAATGACATCTTCCAGCTTCTTGCTTGCAAAGGAAATTCACTGTGGTATGTATCTTTGAGGTGGGACAATTTCACTAAATACCCATTTTTTTAACCGAAAAAATATCAGAGTGCCCTAATTCCTATTTACGGGTTTAGAATAACGTCTGTTTTTATCAAATTGCTCATCATTAATAGATGCTGTACGGTTTGAAAAAAAATCCTCGAGTTTGGAACTCATGAGGAAGAGGGATGACCATTCAAAGTGTAGGACAATCAAAAAATACTTTGACCTACAGAAACTTCGAGCTACGTGTTGTAAATGCAACATTTTTTCCCCACGCCTTAGTTCTCGAGTATCGTCAAATTCTGAACTCGTGAATGCGAGCTGGGAATTAATGGTCACCCAAAAAATTTCTAACGCATAAAACTTGCTATTATGTGCAAAGCAACAAAACCCTAACCTCTCCGCAACTCCTTATCCCAATTCAACAAGGTTTGGCTCCTCTACTTTTTAGAGCTTGTGATGTAGAGTAGTATAATTTTGTTTTTCTTCAAATTGTTGCATATTGATTATAATGTGTCCTAATTTGTGGTTTTACCTCTCAATTTGTGTCTTGTGAAACAATATGAGGGTTAAAACGCTTATTTCAGATGGTTAAGAAGGGAATTTCAGTTTATAGTTATACTTGCAATATTTTGATCAAGGTTTTTTGTGATGTTGGATTGTTCCACTCTGCAGAATCAATCCTTCATAATCCAATCAACTGTCATTGTCCGCCAGTCCCTTCAATACTTGAATTAACGTACGGTTATTGCAAAGTGGGTTTGATGGATAAGGCTCGTGCTCGTCAAGTAATGAACGATATGCCAAACATGCAGATATATACTACTCCCTCCCATTCTTTAGGTTTTCAACATTTACTATTTGCACCACAAATAAGAAAAGCAAACTATGAGTGATGGTTATTGTTAGATTAAACAATATAATAATGAAAAAAAGTTAGATAACTAAGAAGATAGTGAATATTTTGGAATATAATAATGAAAAGTGGAGGGTGTGTTAGTCATTTTATAAGAAAAATAAAGTCCAAATTGGAAATGTAGCAAACCTAATGAATTTGCCAAATATTGAATACGTTGCAAACCCAAAAAATCGGAGGGAGTAATACTTTAGATGATGGATTTTGCAGAGTCGGTGATTTTTTCGAGGCTAGGAATGGTAGAGTTCTTGATGCTCTTAAACTGGGATGAAATGATAGAAGCATGGGCAAAAGCCAAATGATATCACTTGTAACATTCTCATTATTACTTGTTAATAATGTAAATATGGTAAGGTGGATGAAGCAATGATATGTCATTGATCGGGTTTTGCTCAACATCCACTATACACGCACCGAGGCTGCTTCAAAACTCAAAAGAGAAGCAGTCATTTTCCAAGTACATGAGCAGCTTTTGGCCATGGGTCGTGAGGCAAATCGTGGAAGTTATAATACTCCCTCCTCTCCACAATGATGTTTCTATTTGTAAATGGCACAAGGAATAAAGAATGGGTAATGAAAAGTGGTAAAATGTTTGGTGAGGTTCAAGATGTCAAATCAGAAAAAGTAGCCAATAGAAAGAGAGTATAATGGATGAATAAGAAAAGTTTTGAAGTGGAAAAATCTTAGTGGGGTTTCCTTTTAAGGAAAGTGGAAAAATCTGAGTGGTGGGGAGGGAGTACCTTTTTTTTCTATTTTACGTAGATTGGGGATGACAAAGAGACCTTTAACTGTTTATGGAAGCACGATAAATAAATACGAGTACTTCTCAGCTTACTTACAACGGTTTGATGTGTTACCTCCTGCGTGAGGGCACCATAGTAATATTACGGTATATTACAATATATCGTAATCGGAATAATATCAATATGATAGAATAATTTATATATCTTACCCATGTTGGAAGAGATTACGATTGTGTTTAGATTCATATTGTACTATAAATATAGTGTCGTTATGAGGTAAGAAATACGAATCACGAATCAATCAATCAATAATAATAATAATAAACTCTTTCAATTCTAACAGTTTGCCGACACAATTTCCGAACTAGTTCACCCGATTTACGAATTAGTTCGTTCGCGAACTAATTCACCATCACCAACGAACTGAATTTTGAAATAGAAATTGCTCAATCAATGAAGCATGAAAACAACAAAAATCAATCCGGAACAAATACTATTACCTGATGAGCTCATGAAATGAACCAGAAGTAGGAGAAAAATCTTCAGACTTTCGAACACCACGGAAGATGAGGAGGAGGAATAGGTTGATTTCAATTTTTTTTAGGTTGATTAGGTGGCCAATATTCATTTCATCCAACTTTATTTCACACAAATCATTCTAATATATTTCTAATCTTCTAATCATTCTTACTAATCCTCTCGAATCTTAATACTCTACCTTTATAATATTCTAAAGGGTTATTTAACGACAATAATACCAACTATAGGGCGTCTTCCCAAAATAATACCAATTTCAATAAATCTGAGAATAATACGTATTATTGGAGTAGTTAAACAATAGTAGTATAAGTGACTTTATAACCTGTTACATCAGGTCACCTAATTAATATTTAACCTGCTACCTATCCTCCATTCTTCCTACTTAGACTTGGATAACGGGTGATTCATGTTGGGTCAGTTTCGGGTCGGACCACTTTTGTGTTATAATAATCGGGTTAACTTCGGGTCGGGTCGGATAATTTCGGGCTCGAGTCATTCTCGGGTTTGTTGTTTTCAACTTTTTTAAGGATATCGACTTGTTTTCTATAATAATAGTCGGGTTAGTTTCGAGTTAGCTCGGGTTAATTCGAATTACGGGTCAAAATCAAGTCTTCAATTCAGGTGTCGGGTCGGGTTCAGTTTGGCTTATTCGGGTCGGGTCAATTTTGTCAAGTCTACCTCTCCTAAGTTCTCTCCCTCATTCTCTCTCTCCATTACTCTTCATCCTTCTTTAGTTTTTTTTCTATATGTTTCGTTTAGATTAACGTGTTGATTTTGGTGTAGGATTGTATTGTTAGCTAGATTTAGTGAGATTGAAAACTTGAAGGAAGAGGAAGATGGAGGAGATGAATGACATTTAATGCCTCGTACACTAAGTGAAAAGGAGTGAAATAATATGAAATAAATTAAAGACAAAAAAGGCAGGTGAAAACGAGTTTTACCGCTAACTAATCTTCTATACTATTCTAGTTTAACTACTCCAAAAATATGTATTACTTTCTGATTTATTAAAATTGGAATTATTTTTGGAAGACGTTCTATAGTTGATATTATTGCCGTTGAATAAAATTAAAGATGAAAAAGGAAGGTGAAAGGCTTCTACAGGTAACCAGTCACTATACTACTCTTGTTTAACTACTCCAATAATACGTATTATCCTCAGATTTTTTAAAATTGATATTATTTTGGGAAGACGTCATATAGTTGGTATTATTGTTGTTAAATAACCCTATTCTAAATTTCTAATAGGGAAAATATTCTAATCTTATAATATAACTTATAAAAAATAATTACTAATCTTATAAAAACTATATATATATATATATATATATATATATATATATATATATATATATATATATATATATATATATATATAGAAATTGCATCCGGTGAGTTGGTCTTCTTTAAATGAGTCCGTCCCGCAAATCACAGCCACACGATCAAATCACATGAATGGCTGAGATTCAATCTCAGCGTCATCTTCATCGTATATAATCTTATTGTTACCAGTAACAGAACACTATTACAGTAACACAAATATCTTACTGTGACACTGTCACAGTAATAAGAAATTACAATAATAATGTCAGAGTAATACTGTTACAGTAACAGAACACTATTACAGTAACACAAATATCTTACTGTGACACTGTCACAGTAATAAGGAATTACAATAATAATGTCACATTAATAATGTCACATTAATAATGTCACAGTAATAATGTCACAGTAATATGAAATTAAAGAGTTATAAATATCTTACTGTGACACTGTCACAGTAATAATGTCAAATTCATTTATCAATTGACACTACAAAGTAGTAACATCAACATGAGATTAACAGTAGCACTGTTCATTTATCATTGTTACCCTAACACTGTTACAGTAATATTTTTACCGTAACACTATTACATTAAAATTGTTACAGTTATAATAATATTGTTACTATAACACTTCAACACTGTTACAGTTTACCGTAATATACAATAAGTTATAATAATATTGTTACTGTAACACTTCAACACTGTTACAGTTTTATCCTTAAAATATTGTTTTTTTTGTGATTATTTTTGGGTTCATACTTTTGTGACTAAATTAGTTGGGGACGTGGTTGAATGACAGCCCTTGGATCTAAGAGATCCAATGGTCTAAGATCGCGGGACGGACTCATTTAAGATGAGAGACTCACCGGATCCTCACTCTCTCTCTCTATATATATATATATATATATATAAATTATTAGTTATAAAAATTATTATTAATCTTATAAAAAATATATACAAAATATAATAATTTTAATATAATAAGTATTAATGTTGAAGTTTAACGAATTGAAGGTTTTGTATGCGTTTTTGGTGCTAATTTGCTATATTGAAGAATTGATCGTATCGGGATTATGTTTTTTTTATAATCTATCGAAGCTCGCTATTCGACGGCTTTTCTGGATTTTCTACATGCTTTGTTTGCATTTTTTAACTTAATCCCCTTTACTTAATTTTGTAAATAATTTGTTACGTAATCCCCTATCCACTAAAAGAATAACTCCCTATGAAAATTTTCACTTCAAATGCTCAATCCTCTTCATGGAAACAATTGATAATAATAATTCCTATAAAATTATCTACAAATTGAATGCAAATAATTCAAATACTGCAGTATTAATATTTTATAATTGTACAACATTGTAAACAACTACGTAGTATAAGTATTATTAGCTTCGTGACGATATAATTATTAAGATTTATAAACTTATATTTCTCCGTTCAAGTCCAAGCTACCCATATTCGTTTGTAGGACGTTCAAATTCAAGCTTACCATTTCCATTTTAGTAATTGTTTTAATATTAAACAAATACTTTAAATCTTACCTGTTATATTTAACAAATGTCATTATTTACACTACGTTTAATAATAAACAAATAATTAACCTTTACACATTTGTATCTTTAATAATAAACAATCGGTTTCTTAAAACTTGTGCTAAAAGCAAATAGGTAACTTCGACTTGAACGGAGGGAGTATTACTATTCGCTTCATGATCATGAAAAAATAAACAAAAATATACGTACATTTCATTACATTACTAATTTATCTCAATTAGCTTTCAAGTTTCAATTTTATTTCTCAAATTAAAAGTTAGTACAGAAATGTTAAAATAAGTACTACGTAATATGTAAAAAAAATACATCAACAATTGAAATATATCGTGCAAGTATGCACGAGACTATACTAGTAATTTGTCGATTTAACTACGAGTTTTCTAACGTATGTCCACTGGGCAAACGATAATATGTTAATTAAGGAACGAACCATCATTATTTTGTCTAAGTATGATAATAAAGAGATGGTATTTTAATTTATCGTGATAATATCATTGAGTTTTCTCCCTTAATTAACATGTTAACGTTAGAAAACCCGATTTAACTAAATTGGTGTTTGTTATTAAATTTTTTATTTGAATTGTTAATTAATTTGGTACTTAATTTGATAACTAATTTGATAATTAAATTGTTACCCCTTAAAATATTAAAATCATGTCGGAATCACACAACACCGAGTCAGCGTAAAAAAGGAGTCGATCACAACAACGTCAAGGTAGCGTAGAACCCTCCAGTTCACAAACACCAGAATCGGAGGCACATGGTCAATTTATAACCCCACAATTTAACCAATGGTCCGGTATTACGCCTTCATTCATGAACTTTGGCACCCCGAGCGGGTCGACCCCTTACGGTTACGATTTAACCGAGGCGCAAACGGGACAAGAGTCCCAACAATCTTTTAACATGACGCTCAACCAATTTATTTTTGATACGTCCACAATGTTAGGGAAACCACCTTTACTACCGTATCCTTTTACACAAACAGGTCAATTCGGTTATACAGGTCAATTTGGTCAAACGGGTCAAACACCGTTTACACAATTTGGATCATAATCGTCTACAAAATCTGCACACGACACATCAACACAAAGCGTGTCACAATTCACAAATGTTACCCCACAAACCGAAACGGTTCAACCACCCGGTAATGAGATAATTTGGCAGAGGGAAGCAAAAATGGCTGAAATAAAGTACAAGTAAAGCATGACAAAGTTTCACTGAGAGTCTAGATAAAAAATTTGCTAGGTGTAATAACTGTAATACTATGTTAAGTGCTAAAAGTTCATCGGGTACCGGTCACCACGACACGCTAAAAAATGTGTTCCCAAAGACGTCGGCCAAACATCCATTGACTAATTTGTGACCCGACCCCCTCACAACAAGACTATAACTATGAAATCACATTGTCACCTACTCTACCAAATTGAAGTGAAGAGATATACTAAAAGTAGAAAAATAAAAATAAAAGAAAAGACAAGAAAATATCCGAACAATGATGATAAGGTAAACATTGTGGGCTAAAAAATACCCCTAGAAACTAAAATAAGAAGATCTAAAGTAAGATAAAATTAATAAGATTGAGAGTGATACCTGAATAAAAAAGGAAACCGAAAAAGAGGGTCTTTAACCATACATGACTAGAGAAAACTTCAAACAATGAATTTGGTAGAACATAATTGAATAAAGTCTTTTGAGTAGGATGAGAGATGTGCAGATGACAAAACACCAATATAGGTCTTAGATTGTATAAACCTAATGAAGAATGTATATTTTAAAACAGTGTCAAGTGTGTCACTCCGTATAAGTATAAAGTGAAACTACATTCCAAATAAAATATCATATGTGGATATGAAACAGAAGCGGATATCTCATACGGAATACTGAAGCGGATATCATAAGTGTATCCATCAATAGAATTATCAAAAGTTGATACAAATATCCCAAGGGCCAAATAAGACTAGCACAATTGATGGCGAAAAATCAATTGTACCAGGTAATTCAACTAGTGATATGCATTAATTAAGGGTTATCATATAGTAAAATCTGGATGTATATACATCTTTGTTTGAGAAAACGTAAGGAATGACATATTACTAGATGAATTTCATAACCATAAGAGAGTTTAGAACCTGTGGTACCAGGCTACCAGCAATGTGCCCTCACAGTTGTGAATAGACGAAGTCACACATAAAGCCAGAAAGAACGGTGATAAGCTAGTCGTATACCTATCAAAGATAACCAACTTAGGTCTAACTAAAAATATAGCTAGGGAACTCAGGATCGTATCCACAAGGAGACAAATAAATTCTACTTGCAACTTAAGTTAACTAAACTAAAGTAGTGAAAGAAAGAGAAATAAAGGAGAAGAAATAACTAAAATAAATAAGATGAATAGAGATGAATAAATATATAGAGAAAACTAGGATCGTCGGTTCACCATGAATTTCCTACGGTCACGGTCTAGGTCACAGGTCTGTCGCAAATATTGGTCTAAGGGGTAGTGAAAAGGTCCTTCCGGTCCGCTATTCACCCTAGAATGATTCTAACGGCTTCCGATTTTATTAGGGCAAACTAATGTGTTGTATCAGGTCTAACTCTTACCAAGCTTCTGATCTTAGGTTCGAGTTCACCAATTCAATTAATCAATTACGTCGACTTAATCAATTAATCTCAATTAAATGCTACAATTAACAACTCAGACGCAATATCGTAGACAGATCTATAAACTAATTAGCAATCATATTCAATTCATGGATCTCCTAAATCCTAGCAAGAGAAATTAGCTACTCATGGAGAAATTTACGACAACAATAATAAAGATGATAAATAAATTAAGCATAGTGAATAGATCTAAAGAGAAATTAAGAATAAAATAATTAATAAGATTAAGAAAGAAAGAATTAAGAACAAAGAGAATAAGAAAGAACAAAGAAAAAATTAGATTACCGAGTTTAAAGAAAGAGTAGAAAAGAATTCATAAATCTGGATCTAAAAGTTTGTGGTAGAGAGAAATTTAAAGAGAATAGTCTAAAGAAAAGTCTAAAGAGAATTAGAAGTATAAAAGAAGAGGTCGTATCTAAATTCTAGTCTAACGCTTTCTTAAATACTAAGTTAAAACAAAAGCCCAAAAGTCTTATTAACCCTAAACATTGAATTAGGAAAGTCTCGGTCTTCGTCCAGTCTAGAGAATAGTCAGTCGACTATTATGGATAGTCGTTCGACTATCTGTGCCCTGTTTCCGTTCTCAACACTGCGCGCTCAACTTCAAACGCTTGCCATTTCTTTGTTACTTCTTCAAATCAGGCGTGTAATATACCGTTGGAAAGCTAAGAGAAAGAGCTTTCCAACGCAACTAAAATCAGATCAATTGGAGTTTTAAAACTCAAGATATTCACGTTTTAAGTAGACCCATTTGGAAACGATCATTCTCTTTTCTTATTTTGCAAAAGATTTCATCTTTAAGCACGATTTTTGCCTTGTTTATGCGTCTACGAGTCCATTCTCTACATAAGATGCAACATGACCACAAAGTATCAAATTCGGGGGAAAATAGTAGACAATGCTACTCGATATGCATGGAAATGCGTGCGTAAAAGACGAAATAATCATATATAAATAGCATGCATCAAACGGGATCCATAATCTATGCATCTGTATAAATGTACAACACTCGTAAATCATAATTATACACAAATAAGCCAGAATGTCAAACATTCCACATTGTACAACACAAATAATTAAGAATAACCTATGGCAGATTGTGTCTTATGATAAATGGAAAAGTTGAGCAACACTTGGGCTTTGTGCATATGTTTTTTTCCTGCTGCAAAGGGACTCACAAGGAAAGTTTAACCTAAGATATCAATAACACTAGTCAATGACTTTATCGCAACTATGCATATGAAATTTGTATTTGGTGCAAATGCAATCACTAGAGCAGTTTTGATCTATGTTGGTGATAAGCTAGTCGTATACCTATCAAAGATAACCAACTTAGGTCTAACTAAAAATATAGCTAGGGAAGTCAGGTCGAATCCACAAGGAGACAAATAAATTCTACTTGCAATTGAAGTCTATCTAAGTAACCAAATTGGGGGTTTTGTGTTTTGTTTTTATCTAAACTAAAGTAATGAAAGAAATAGAATTAAGAGAAAAGAAATAACTAAAATAAAATAAGACGAATGAAGATGAATAAATATATGGAGAGAAAACTAGGATTGTCGGTTCACTACGAATCTCATATGGTCACGGTCTAAGTCACAGGTCTGTCGCAGATATTGGTCTAAGGGGTATTGAAAAGGTCATTCCGGTCCGCTATTCACCCTAGCATGCGTCTAAAGGCTTCCAATCTTATTAGGGCAAACTAATGTGTTGTAGCAAGTCTAACTTTTACCAGGCTTCCGATCTTAGGTTCAAGTTTACCAGATTCAATTAATCAATCATGCACATTAACTGACTAATCGCGATTATATGCTACAAGTGACAACTCAGACACAATATCATTGACAGATCTATAAATTATTTAGCGACCACATTCAATTCGCAGATCCCCTAAATCCTAGCGAGGGAAATTAGCTACTCATAATTAATTTAAGAACAACAAGATTAATAAAAGAATTTACTCGATTAAACGTCACGAATAATAATAGAATTACGACAAGCATAAAACAAAGATTAAGAATAAGTAAATATGAAGAAGAACAATCAAGAACGAGGAAGAAGGAAGGAAGATTAATAAAATTACCGAAGGAATGAAGGCGATTCGAATCCAAAAGTTCTTACAATAACCGGGTTTTGAGAAGAAATTAAACTAGAGAAAATAAAAGTAGAGAAGAAGTCTAAAAGAAATCTAAAGAGAAGTAAAAGAGAATAAAGAGAGAAGTTGAGAGATTAAGAGATGATTTCTAATGTGGCTCCCAAAGCCCTATTTATACAAATTGGATGGGTTAAAAACTGTTTAGGAAACTCTTGCGTTTAGGAAATTCCTTGCTGATCACGAAATCTGCCCGCAGTCCAGGAAATAGTCGGCCGACTATTGTAATAGTCGGTCGACTAATCATTCATCAACTTGATCTCTGCAGCTCCAGAATAGTCGGCCGACTATTGTAATAGTCGGTCGACTATCGTCATGGTCGGCCGACTATTCTGATAGTCGGTCGACTATCGCCCGTTTCAGCGTACAACAATTTTCCAGCTTCAATTTGGCACGATTTTGGTTCGTTTTAGCTCCTTTGTCTTCCGTTCCTGCAAAAGGACAATACACACCACAAAGTAGCCAATTCGGGGCAAAATAATAGTTTTCAGTATTCAATAAACACGAGAATGCGCGTAATAAGAGCATAAAAAGTGTATATAAAATACGCGCATCAGTTGGCTCAGTATTAGATGTGTACTTGTAACTCGCTAGCATAATTGGTCGTTAAAAGGAAGATAAGTGGACAAAGACAACACTAATCTCTGCAATGACAGTAAGATCAGAGGTGAAAACTTTTGGTGTCAACTAATCATTTATTAATGCATGGATACAATTAGAATAACAGTCAAAATCACGATATTACCGAAAAACTGAAATGAGATTCCCATTTTTTTTATATACATTTAGACATCTAAATTACAATAATCAAACTTAATCAAAACACCTAAAACTCGATTCGACACAAAAATTGATACTCCCTTGAACATGCAGGCTCTTCATTAATTTACACCTGAAAACACGATACACGCACTTTGAATACCAAGCAATTCCTTCAATCATAGCACAAATTTCTACAATACAGCGTAATTAGAGACTTAACTGCACAAAATTCAACTCCAAATGACACAAAATTCAAACAATCTCAACTCAACCTATCTAAACTACGAAAATGAGTATGAAACTTACCTAAAAATTTGGAAACAACCCAGTAGCTAGAGACATCAACAAAAACAAAAACTCGTAATCTGCAGAAAACCCTAAACAAAAAAACTACGGAGTATAAATTAGTAAAAAAAAATGCTACACTCGAAATAGATCAGAATTAGTAACAAAAAACTTCAATTGAAGTCTATATAGGACTGAAAATAGAAGCAAAAATAAATAATGAAATTCAACAAATTGAAAAAAAAATCATTGGTAAGCGACAGACTAATGACATGTGTGTCACCGGCGGGTCTTCTTCGTGAGTCGTCTCCCTCACGTCGTCAAATTTAGGGTTTTTCGTGTTTGGTGTGTTTCTTCGTGCCGACATGTTTTGTGTTTTCTGGTTATAAGTTTCATTTTGTGTTCTAAGTTTTTAATTTTAAACGTGAAAATCACGGATATATTTTAAAATAATTGTCACAATTTTGTTTTTAAAATTAATTGTGACAATATGGGCAATATTGTCTGTAGACACCCGCATTTTGCCTGCTAGTGTCTATAGCAGTTCCCGACAAACACCCGATGATGATCGGACGCAAACGTGACTTAGTATACTCGGATTTGGACCCGAAATCAATAATATCTGACATGGACTTTTAGCGGAGTAATAATCTCACAAAACAGACCTCAGTTTCAAGCCCAGTGGGTCGTTCCGAGCAAAATAAGACTAATTTGGGCCAAAACCGACACCAAAAATAAATCCCGTCTTTTGGCGACCGGGTCAAAACCCGGTCAAAGACGAACCCGTCACAAAAACAGCCCAAGTACACCTTCTAGAAGCTGGCGCCCAACCCCATTTTCAAAAAAGATCACACAATCAACCAAGTCAACCCTTTCCTTTTTTATCTCGGTTTACCTTATCCACTCGATCGAGTGGATTGACCCACTCGGTCGAGTGGAGCGTCAAAAACCGGATCAGGCCCATTTTCTAGGGCACTCGACCCAGTGCACTAGGGCCACTCGATCGAGTGACCCTAGGTCGTGGGGTAAACTCTATAAATACCCCATGACCCTCACTCATTTCACAACTTTTACCAATCCATTTTTTACCTACATTCACCTCACATTTCAGCCATACCCTCTACCCTACAACCCTAAGCAAACACACACCAAAAACCGAGTCCCTTGTCCCTCGAAAAACCGACAATTCATCCACACACACACACATACACCATAACTTGCATACATCCTCGATACTCCGACGTCCCGTCACTATTCGCGAGTCCATTTCCGAGGTCCTTACTAAGCATGTATGTTGAGGGTGTCCTAAACCCCATTTCGATCTTTATTACTTTTATTTACGTTTTTTGTACCGTTAATATTATACCTATACTAGTATTGTAATCCTAACATCCTAACACTAACTCTAACATCCTAACACTTTACATTTTCGCATACTAACTTTTTATTCGCGTTACTAACATATTACTATCATACCGCGTACATATATAAGCTAGTATCAAATTTCGGTTTTGGATACGTTTGACTATAATTGTCGCCTAAAATCCGTCTAATCCCTTTACGAGCAACGACGGAGGTGGAGCCCTTTCGAGGAGCCCCGCCCCAATGTACTCAAGGGCGTGACGCGATCGCGACTAATCGTAGTTGAACGCATTCGATCCCATTTTAATTAGTGCGGAACCCGTTGACACGAAAACCGACATCATATAACCCGAAAGGGTTAGTTTCGATGTCGTGACGTAGAGGGAGGCATTCCGTTACTAATTCAAATTTTCTAACGTAAACGTTTTCATAAAATCCCGACAACGGTATTATAATGGTACATGTACACAATTGTAGTACCGGAGGTCGAGTTAAATTCAAATCATGCGATATTTGCATTTAATTCGACCGACCGTCGATTTTACATCCAAAAAAACGAAACGAGTTGACACTCGTACAGGGGCTACTCGACCGAGTGCATAGGCCACTCGATTGAGTAGCGTCCATCAAGCTGGGCAGAACCTTTTTCGAGGAGCTACTCGACCGAGTGCATAGGCCACTCGATCGAGTAGCGTCCCTAAAATTGGGCAGAACCTTTTTCAAGGACGCACTCGACCGAGTCAGACCATGACTCGACCGAGTGGGTCCTGTAACCCAGAAAGCCGAGAGCTTAAATGCAACATTTAAGCCTCGTCCTTTTTTACGACTTTTAGTCGACACGTGTAAAGCCAATCACGTGAATCCATTTTCCAAAACTCGCGTTCATCACGACACCTTAACGACTTTGATCGATTTTTCGACGTGATAAGTCGGGACAAGGCATCGAGGCATAGGATCGGGCTAGCATTACGCCTAGGTCCTATGTCTCCGTCCTTCGTTTGATGTACAACATAATGTGCATTTAAACGGGGTTAGTCCGTCTACACACTTCATGGTCTAACGCATATATGGGTCCGTTCTTAACCTTTATTTATTTATTATACCATTTCCATATCGTTTATGTAATTTGTGGCCGGGTTGTATTTCCGCCTGTGTAACTTGTACGTTATTTATGTTTGAGTTTTATTTATTTACTTGCTTATCGCTTTATAAATGAACCTCGCATGCTAAACCATTTCGACCATAATTAAGATGCATTAAATGACGTAGTTAACCAATAACTCACATGCTTAGCCCGAAAACGTTGTTTGCATATCATTTAGTCATTTTACTAGCGCGCGCACACGAACACGAGCGATGTCTTAGTAGAGGCCGCCATGTGCGGGCGGGGTTGGGTGTCCTTAGTGGGCTTCCCAACACGTACCCTCACCCCTTACTCAGAACCTTTGGTTTCCGGATGTCCGAAACCCTTGGCGCACGAGAGTCATTCTATATACGAAAGCCGGTTTATACGGTATCGGTTTTGCAATGCAAAGGGACGTGCCCAATGAACTCTGAAATCGAAGTGGGCTTACTTTGTGTAAAGCCCATAACGACATAGAGTGGGCTCATATGGTTCCGAATAACCACAAAATTCGGTGGCGACTCCATTTTGACTTAAATTTCGAACCCAAGAGCAATCTCACCACGAGATTCATTCGCCTACCCAAACCCGCGCGTGACCGCGTCGGGGTGGACCTACGTCATGTCCACATTGTCACAATTATTTGTCACAGCTAAATTGTGACAATATTTTTGATATTTTTTAAATAAAAATGTTCTATTAAGTAACTTTTATTAATTCGTTTTAAATTATAGTATTTTGTAAATTAATTCGTTTAAATATAGTACCGAACCGAGTTCACTTGGGGTAGCAAATTTCGAGCTCGAACCGCATCGAACTTCGGACAATGTGTCCTTGGCCTAGGCTATTGCAAAAGTAGCCAGGTAAAGTAAAACTTCGGACAATATGATTTTGTCTTGTGTTTGGAAATTTTGTATTACAGTTTCGATGCTATAACCAAGGTTGCAGCAACATTCAGAATCATGTCGAGCTGCATGCGGGAGCAGAAGATCTCCACCTCTACACCTCCATCATACGGCCATCCTCTAATTCAGGGTATTTTTTTTTAAAGTTTGTTTTAAATCCCGTTTCTTTATCGATTCCACATTGAGCCTTGTGATTGTCATGTTAATTACAGTGTAATGGATGCTTCGTGAGGTGGATTTCCTTAAAGTGTCCTATTCTTATCCACCCCACACCTTTATTCGTTCTGAGTTTTCGTATGGGGCTCACCCAAACAATTACAGGGTGCTAAGCCTGAAGGTACGTTCATATGGTATGAAGGTAAGGCCGACTGCAAGTCCTCGCAGTAGTTGACATCTACATCTGCAAAACAGAACTGAAGTCACGGAAGCTAAATTCGGGACGACTTAAATTTCAAGAATATAATTTAAATTTCAAGATATAAGTAACACGGAGTATCGTTTCTTACCATCAAAACTGAACTCACGAAAGCTAAATTCGGGATGACTTAAATTTCAAGAATATAATTTAAATTTCAAGATATAAGTAACACGGAGTATCGTTTCTTACCATCAAAACAAATCGAAAGAATATCAACTCATCTTATGTTTTCTACGAAATGGGCAACATATGTTTTCTACGAAATGGGCAACATAGTTATGTTTTCTACCCAAATAAAAAAAAATAGGGTTATTTAACAACAGTAATACCAACTATAGGGCGTGTTTTCAAAATAATATCAATTTTAATAAATCTGAGAATAATACGTATTATTGGAGTAGTTAAACAAGAGTAGTATAGGTGACCGGTTACCTGTAGAACCCTTTCACCTTCCTTTTTCACCTTTAATTTTATTTAACGACAATCAATCAATCAATATATATATATATATATATATATTTTAGGCTTTTTTCGAGCTATCTCATTGGTCCGTTCCATCAAATCTCAAATTAGGAAAAGTATCATAAATAATAAAAAAAATCAATTAGAGAATTTTTTGATTATTACAATATATATTTAATTTATTATATTAATGTGATATTTTACAATTCTGACGTGAAAACCTTTAGAGTTCATTTTTTTTAAAACATTATCGTAAAATAAATTATAAAAATGAAATAATTAGATTCGTGTTAAAAAATGCTTTCATTAGAGTATAAATTTCATATCATTTGTTTCACATTATGTGATAAATTTATAACACATAACAGTTTTAAAATTATCCCACATCGACAAATTACAATATGATAATGAAATTCTATATTATAAATAAAGAGTAATAATTCGTTCTTCGATATCTAACAAAAGTCTTTTGAATCTCAAAAAGAACTTCTAAAACTATAAACTTAAGTAATTATCCTACATCGATAAACTTAAGTAATTATCCTACATCGAGATGATGAAATTTTATATTATAAATAAGAGTAATCATTCGTTTTAAATATCGACCAAGAAAAACTTTTAAATTATCCTACATCAAAAAATTATGATGGGGTGATGGAATTCTATATTATAAATATGAGTAATCATTCGGTTTTAAATATCTACTAAAAAACTTTTTATATATAAGACTGCAAATTTAAAATCATCCCATATTTACAAAATTATAGTGAGTTGATGAAATTCTATATTATCAATAAGACGATGAAATTTTATTATATAAATAAAAGTAGTCATTTCTCCAAATTATGATGAGGTGATTAAATTCTATATTATAAATAAGATTAATCATTCGTCCAAAAAAAAAGTTCTTAACGAGGTGATAGAATTCTATGTAATCTTTCGTTCTTAGATATTAACCAACCATCTTTTGAGACAAAAAAAAAGTTTTAGGACTAAGACTATATAGTTAAAGTATAATTATCTCGCATCGAAAAATGAAGATGGATTGATGGAATTCTATATATTATAAATAAGTGTAATCATTTGTCTATAAATAAAAGTTATTAATTAGACTATATCTAAACTTAAATAAGTTTAAGTAAAATATCCCACATCGAAAAATTATAATAAGGTGAATTTTTATTATTATATAAATAAGAGTAATCATTCATCCAAAATATATAATAAGATAATCCATATGTTTATACTAATTTTAAATGCTAAAATACAACCCTATGGGTTAAATACCGACAAAAAAAACTTTTGAATTTTAAAAAAGCTTTTAATATATAAGACTACAAACTTAAAATCATCCCACATTGAAAATTGTGATGAAATTCTATACTTCGTATTATAATCAAGAGTTAAAAAGAGCTTAAACTATAAGCTTAAGTAAATTATCTCACATCGAAAAAAAATTGACGAGCTGATGGCAGACTATAAACTTAAATAAATCATCCCACATCGAAAAGTTATGATAAGTTAATGAATTCTATATTATAATTAAGACAAATCATTCGTTCTTAAATATCAATAAAAAAACATTTAAGTCTCTTAATAAGACTACAGAGTTAAAAAAAAAATATTCTCACATAAGGTGATGAAACTTTATAGTATAAATACGACTAATCATTCGTTCTTAAATATCAATAAAAAAATTCATGTCTTAATGTCTTAATAAGACTACAAACTTAACTAAAATAATCTCACAAAAATCTTTTGAATCTTAAAAAGGTTCTTAAGACCATACACAAAAGACTAATTATAATTTTTTCCTTAGGCATCAACCAACGACTTAAGTAATTCTCCCACATCGAAAAATAATGATGAAGTTATGAATTTCTACTAAATAAGAGTAATCATTGTTTTTAAATTCTCCCACATCGAAAAATAATGATGAAGTTATAAATTTCTACTAAATAAGAGTAATCATTGTTTTTAAATTCTCCCACATCGAAAAATAATGATGAAGTTATGAATTTCTACTAAATAAGAGTAATCATTGTTTTTAAATATCAACCAATAATATTTTGAGTTTAGAAAAGTCTTAATAAGACTACAAAATTAAAATTATCCCACATTGAAACAATTAAAATAAGGTACGGTGATGATTCTATATTATGAATAAGACTACAAATTTTACTTAAATTATCCCACATCGATAAAGTATAATATGGTTATGGTTCTATATTATAAATAAGACTAATTATTTGTTCATAACAATCAAAATCTTTTGAGTATTCAAAAAACTTTTAAGACCATAATAAGACGATGAAATTCTATGGTGATGAAATTCTATATTATAAACAAGACTAATCATTCATCCTTAAATGTCAATAAAAACACTTTTAGTCTAAAAAAAAGCTATTAATAAAACTACAAATAAAGTTAAATTAAAATTATCACATATCGAAAAACTTTTAGTCTTAAAAAAGCTATTAATAAAACTACAAATAAAGTTAAATTAAAATTATCACATATCGAAAAATTATAATGAGGTGATATAATTCTACGTAATCTTTCGTTCTTAGATACTCCGTATTAACCAACAATCTTTTGAACTTAAAAAAATGTATAATTAAAGTACATAGTTAATGTATAATTATCGCGCATCGAAATTACGATGGTGTGATGAAATTCTATGTATTATAAATAAGAGTAATCATGCACCCGTCTATAAATAAAAGTTCTTAATTAGACTATATTATCCAAACTTAAATAAACTTAATTAAAATTATCCCACATCGAAAAATTATAATAAAAGATGATCAAATTCGATTATATAAATAAAGAGTAATCGTCTATCATCTAACATAGATATAAAAACAAACTCTTTTAAGTCTTCAAAATAGCTCTTAAAATTATAAACTTAATTAAGTAATTAAATTATACCACATCGAAAAAGTATGATGAGGTGATGAAATTCTATATCATAAGTGAGATCGAAAATTTAAAATAAGGTGATGATTTTATATTATAAATAAGAGTAATCGTGCGTTTTTCTGGGTCTTTAAAACATATCTTAAAACTATAAACCTTGAGTAATCATATATCAAAAAATTATGATGAGGCGATAGAATCTTATATTATCAATCAAAAAAATTATTCGCATATATTCTTTTGAGTTTTAGAATAAGCTCTTAAGACTATAAACTTAGTTGAAATTAAGTTTGATTATTAATATCATGCGATCATCTTATTTATTATAATGATATAGATTGATCAAGTTTCTTATTTAACGAATATACATCATCAATGTAATTAAGTCAATGAGCCCGAAGCCAACTAACCCGTGCAACGCACGGGCTTTAATCTAGTAATATCAACTATAGAGCGTCTTCCCAAAATAATTTCAATTTTAATAAATCAGAGAATACTACGTGTTTTTGGAGTAGTTAAACCAGAGTAGTATATATGACTAGTTAGCGGTAGAAACCGTTCACTTTCTTTTTTCGCCTTTAATTCATTTCACATTAATTCACTCATTTTCAGTTACTCAGTGTACGGGACATTAAATGTCATTCATGTCCTCCGTCTTTCTCTTCCTTCAAGTCTTCAACCTCACCAAATATAGCTAACAACACAACCCTATACCAAAATCAACACGTTAATCTAAATGAAACGTATAGAAAAAAAACTGAAGAAGAATGAAGGGTAATGGAGAGAGAGGATGAAGGAGAGAACTAAGGAGTAGACATGCCAAAACTGACCTGACCCGAATAAGCGAAACTGAATCCGACCCGACACCCGAATTGAAGACTTGATTTTGACCCGTAATCTGAATTGACCCGAGCTAACTCGAAACTGACCCGACTATTATTATAGAAAACGGGTCGATATCCGATCCCTAAAAAAGTTGAAAACAACAAACTCGAGAATGACTCGAACCCGAAAGTATCCAACCCGACCCGAAGTCAACCCGATTATTGTAACCCTAAAGTAGCCCGACCCGAAGCTGACCCGTCACGGTTCACCTGTTATCCAGGTCTAAGTAGAAGGATGGAGGATAAGTAGCAGGTTAAATATTAATTAGGTGACGTAGCAGGTTATAAAGTCACTTATACTAGTCTTGTTTAACAATTCCAATAATACGTATTATTCTCAGATTTATTGAAATTGATATTATTTTTGGAAGACGCTCTATAGTTGGTATTATTGTCGTTAAATAACCCAAAAAAATATCTACAAAATTATTAAATCCTAACTAGAAGATACGACTAAGTAGCTCCCAAAAGTGAATGCGAGAATTGTTGCTTTCATCCGGAAGCACCGCCAAGAGAGCATTTATCTGGTCACATGAAAGGGTGGTTAGGACCGAGAAAGACGGTGAATATTTTCAAGAAAATAAGCACAGAAGTCAATGTATCTTTATATGACATGTATACAGTACTAGTGCATACATAAAACTTAGTGACAATGCATCATTCAACGCTTAACAAAGGCAAAATAGAGGAGCATATTCACATATTATCTCATATGAAAACATGGTTTTTCCTCCTTCTATATCACATACTACTTGACTATGATGTTAAGAATGAAAAGAAAATAAAGAAAATGTCATACCATATCCACTTTTGATATGGCCAAGAAACTTTGATTAGTGAAAGTATTTAACCACACTGAGAAAATAAAAGGGGAGATAAACAACAACATTAGCATTAATATTAAAGAAAATTAGAATATGACCATAAAATAATGGAAAAAGGATAACGTTCTGTCGAGGCTACGCATCAAATGAGAGGAGAAGTTTTCGCTACACTGAGAAGATTCGATGCCTGTTACACGTAAGCAGGCTCGTCTTTGAGGGAGGGCAAGGTGGGCCGACGAACCAGGCCTCATTTTTTTGAGGGCCTCGAGCAAAAAAGTAATTGTTTGATCTGTATAATTAGTTTTAGTTGCCTTCTTTTAACGGTTACACAATGTTGGTGTAGTGGTTAGAGTGTGAATGTGTGATTACCATGCTCATGACTTCATCTCTGTGTGTTTTTTTTTGGTGTGTTTTTGAGTAACATCCAATTTTCTAATTGTTTTCTCACATTTTCATTTGTCAATTTTTTGGTCCTTACATTTTAAATTGGTTTTAGGGTTCTTAGTTACATATCATACCATCAACGACACTTTGTTGTGACGAATTTTAATGATTTTTCGTGGTTCTTTAAAATATAATTTCATTGTTGAATTTAAATTTAGGAGTTCATTGAACTAAATGACTTGTATTTGTGACGGATATACTTATCACAAATAAGAATTTGTGAAATTTTTGTAGACAAACCTAATATAAGACCCTAAATTAGACTTTAAAAAAGGCCCTAAATTATAGTTTTGTTCAGGGCCTCCTCAAGGTTTAAGACGACCTTGCACGTAAGAGTGATTCAGAATGCTTATAATATGTTTACATCTAAAAAATATACTTGTAGTGAAATCATGGTTCAAAGCGTAGAATAAGGAATCAAGCAATGTATATAATCAGATATACTTCTACTTACCATTCTTTTCATCCTAATCTCAATCTCAATCTCAAATAATAAAAGTTGGTGGATTGAAGTTTTTTTTAAGCCAAATGTTTTTGTCTTTAAAGATGTTCTCATAAATACAAAAACTATTAGTACAATTACTACTACTATTACAAACACTAACAAATATTACTACTAATACTACTTACTCCGTAATACTTAGGAGCAACAACAAGAGCAAGAGCAACAACAACAACTACTACTACGACATTACTACTAAGTAGGGGCGGACCTAGGGGTGCGCACAACACCTCACGTGCGCACCCTTCAGTCTTAATTTTTTTTTAAAAAAATGATGATGCTATATATTGGTACATTTTGCATGATAAAAGAATATTTGAAAGAGGAGTGGCGCACGGGTAACAACTAGCAAGCGGAAAATAGGATTATACACCTGGTTGTACAATAGCATTGTACAACCAAGACAAAGTTTTTGAGCTTTTGTGTATATATTTGTTGAGCTTCTAAAAGTTTCTGAGCTGAGTTGAAAGTTTTTGAGCTTAAACATTTATGTGATTTAAATCGACAACTTTACACTAAAGCTCAGAAGGTTTACTGCAAAACTAAAAATCTTTGTGATAAAACTCAAAATCTTAAAACCAGTTGTACATAGAGCTATGTACAACTGGTTGTATAATCCTCTAATTGCAAGCGGCATGGTATTGGCCAGAGTTGGTTGGGGTACAATTACCCGTATTTTAAGCTTTTCAAACCAAATTTAAAAAAATCTGTTTTCTCAATTATCAATTTTGAATCTTAATCTTATACGGAGTAGTTAGATTGTTTTTGTCTTTTTTGGGTACTTTTTCCGTCAAATTTTGTTTTTTTTGTTGATGAGTACTCCGTACTTGTTAATTTAAATATAACTAAAAATTGTAGAGATCCTAATTTTGGATTATTTTTTTTAATTTTTTTTATTTGTTAATTTACCATTAATTCTCTAGTTGGGTTATAAGTATTTGAGTATTTCAAGTATTTTTTTATGTCAATTTTTTGGTTTTGTATGTTGATGTCTACCAATGTTAATTAACTACGGAATACGTAGTAATTTCCAATTGTGGAACCCTATTTTTGGAGCTTCTTATGTTACTCGGTAGTTATTTGTTGGTTTACCATTGCTTCTTGTATCTAATTTCTTTAGTTGGGTTATAAATTTCATAGTGTTTTACTTGACTCAAATTAGTTACGAAAAATTTAGTTGAGTTTTATTTAATACGGAGTATTTATAGTTTAACTGACACTGTAATTATGTGACGGCTGATGAGTTTATATTTTTAAATAATTTTTTTATAGTATCCACATTTAAAAAAAGAAGTGAACCCCTTCACTTAAATTTCTGGGTCCGCCACTACTACTAAGCTAACCAATGCTACACTAACACTAACACCAACATCGTACCAGTGCACCACTAGTCCACTACCAATACATTACAACGAAACTACTACTACTCCAATACACCACCACCACCACCACTACTACTACACCAACAACAAAAACAGCAACAATAACGATAATATTACTACTATTACCACTACTAATAATAATTACACTACTACTAATACTTCTACTACTAACATACTACCACTATTACTAACAACACCATACTAACACGAACACACTACTAGCTACTACTAATTCTAATACAATACTACTAAATTCCCATCACTAAACCTACTTAATCCCAACTACTACTGCCACAACCTCACGAACACCAACAACAATAATAACAACACCATCAATGATACGAAAATAATAAGTATCTAATTAATTATTTAGGAAATCATTAGTACGAATTTTCGATAGTTAGTCTTTTTCCATATTTATGAATATATTTGGAATAAGTATCTTATTAGTTTATTTTCTAGTGATATTTAGGAATTATATTATGCTATAATATTATTTCCATACTTAAGATTAGTTTATTCTGGTAGTATAAATATGAGTCTTTGTATTCATTATTAAGAATGAAGTTTATGAATAAGAATTTTGAACCTTTGCGTTGCAATTGTGTTTATCGGTTCGACGAGTTTCGATCCAAACTTTGTTATTGTTTGACGCGTATCAAACAGTAACTCGGGTAACAATTAATAGGTCTTAATTGTTCTCACTATTATTCGTCCTATAGGACTAAATCGAGTAAATATCTCTTCTTTCACAAAACAAAAACCTCAAAAAAAGTCTTCCGCTACGTTACACATACGAAAGTCGTAATTTTCGCATCATAAGTGGTATCAGAGCTTAATTTTCGTATCATAAGTGGTATCAGAGCATAATTTTCGTATCATATGGTATCAGAGCATAATTTTCGTATCATATGGTATCAGAGCTTCGGATCTTGATTTTTCTTAAAATCGAGACGGTCCTAAGGCGTGTCAAGACCAAGTTATAGGTTGAATCTCCGATTGCGATTGGAATTCAAAGGTTAAATTCGGGCGAGGTAGTTCGAAGGTTAATCGGTTTTGATTGTCTAGTGGTTCTTTGTCGAAGCTCCGATTTTTTTTTTTTTCAAAAAAAAATTATTGTTACTGTTCACGTGTACTGTTCACAGTGCGAGAAAAGAAGAAAAAAAAATGTTGAGAATATTTTCGTTGGAAAATACAGACGGGAAAAGTGTGGTTTTTGATCCGACATTGCCACCAATTTTTGATGAGTATGGAGATGAGAAAACCGTTGTTACCTATGTAAGGAGTCGTGTTATATATCAACTTGATTATGGTTTTGGCTTCAATCTAGCTTCTAAGACAAATAAACACACTTTTGATCCTATTGGGTTTATTCAGGGTCAAGTTTGTTATTTGTTTAACAACGCGACTCATGAAAAATTATTGTTTACACTTGTGCACGGAGGGTGCTGGGGTGGATGGCACAAGAGACTTCTAAAATTAAGAGGAAGAACTGAGAGTTTGAATTTATTGCTAGTGATTCTCGTTTTCGATCCCGGCGGATTAAAGTTACAAGAATTGAGGACAATTCTCTTCAAAGGAGGAGGGGATGATACGAAAATTGTAACACCCCGTTATTTTTCGAGTCAATTATAAGGCGTAACTGGTCTATTTTATTTAAATCGGGTTATTAAGTCGGGAAAAGTATTTCGTTGTCTTTATAAAATTTAAAGTATTTTGGGCTTTTCTATGCTAATAAAGTTGTTTTGGACTATCTTTTTAAAAAAATGGAACATTAATTTATCAACGTCTTCGTTTTGCCTTTGAGTCGGACTCAAATACCAGTACAAAGAAAATTATATAAAACCTAACTATCCTTTAAAATCCCACGTATTCCCCTATTCCATCCACCCTTCTTTTATTTTATTTTCATTTCTTCCTCCTTGCCGTGCTACCGTCCGTCTATTTGGTTTCCTCCGTTCTAAGCTTTTCAATCACCGTTGATAAATCGGGTCTTGTTCCCTTCTCACACCAGAAAGTTTGACATCGTTTTCATCAAATATTGTAAGTGTTTCACTTATCTAATGTTTTCTTTTATAATTTGTCTGAGTATTTTAAAATCTGATTCTTAAAGTGTTGTCCCGACATGAATTAGTAATTGTGTGAGTAATTAGTATTGGACAATCCGTCAGGTGCGATTTCTTTTACGTTGAGTCTATTTAACCGTCTTTTTGTTGATTAACGGAAAATCGATGTGTAGTTGGGTTGGAGTAACCATGTTGTTTAGTCGAGAAGTTGTGGTATGTCGTTTGTAAATTGTAAGTATATATTGATGGAGTGATACGGGTAGCTTATAATAAATAATACGGAGTAATAGTGAGGATGCCGTGTTGGGCAGGACAAAATTAATTGGGTTTTGATTTGTCAAATATATATCAAAGGCAAATGTTTTGCGTATTAAGGATAAAAGTCTACATCCCTTGTTGTGAATTGCTATCAGTTTTGTAAGTTGGGTCTCATTGTTTTAAGCGGTCACCAATTTGACTTAATAGTTCGGGTTTATTAAGTACTTAGTTAACTTAAGAACACATAGTGACATAGGTATATATATTAATAGGTGGAATTATTTTCAGACTGAGATTTGGGACAAATATTTACTATAATGTATTTATATCGTCTCGATATTAATTAGTTGAAGGGTTAAGTTATTGAACCATCTATATTATTTGTAGTTTGTGGGTTCGAGGAGAAAGAATTTTTGGATTAATATTAGCTTGGATTGACCGTCTTGAGAGGTAAGAACGTTTTACCCTTTTCACTTTTAAGTAAAGAGCATGTTCGGATCAAAATATATTTTTATAACGATTTTGTAAATTATTTCGTCGATCGTTAATATTTTTATAATACTCGTAATGTTTGGATATTGAACTTTGTGACACTACTACTTACATTTTGGTACTATTTTGGTAAATTTTTAGTAACTTATAACAGACTCTGGGAGTTCTGTTGGTCTAGACGGTTTTAAGGTGCGTCTAAGACGTTCCTGGGACTTTGTCCCGAAACTATTTTTGAGTGAGGATTGTCCGGCCCTCACTCGCTAGGGAGTTAGACTTTCTCCTTTGGCAGTTTCATCCTACTGACTGTCCAAATGTGAGAGGTGCGCACTATTATGAGTCTAGCTAAGCACAGGTGGTTACCTCTAGACCGTGCAAGGGTAGGACCTTGGCACACAGGTTGCGAAAAATATATATATTTTGGTTGATTTGGTTTTGACTACTCTTTTATGGTATTTTGGTATTTAAATGGTGATTTTAACTCCGATTTCAGTTTACTATAAATTACTATTATTATTATTATTATTATTATTGTTGTTATTATAATTTCACGATTTATTGTATTATTATATTTTTGCTCAGCTTTGCTGACGTCCTTTTGTTTTAGGTCGTTCCCCCGCTGGAACCTGTACCTATTTGTGTTTTGGGTACAGCTGATAGGTACACGTGATTTGCTGCATGGGTGCATTCTGGTATCGGGTTATGCTGAGCGAGGAAGGACTTTTTATTATTTACCAAACTATTTATATTGTTATTGGATTTATTGGTTACTATCGTTTTAAACCGTTTTGGATTTTGTAAAACTTAAGACTTCCGCTGCAACGTTTTCAATTTAATTAGCTATAAATTTCTATTTTATTTATTTATTATTTATCCTTTTCCCTTGCACTTGGCTCGGTAAGCTAAGTGTGGAGTAACAGCTTTGAGTTTTCCGTTTTTGGTTTATTATTTTGGTTGAGAAAATTTAGGGCTGTTACAGTTGGTATCAGAGCAATAGGTTTTCCAAAATGTCTTTCAAAATTTGAAATAGTTTAAAAAAAAAATATTGTTTATTTCTGTCTTTCAAAAAAAAAAAAAAAAACAGAGTGTTGGGTGGTTTGGGTGCATTGCATACGCATGATTTATATATTCATACTTGTATATACATGATAATATTTTATGTTATTACCTTTACCCTTACCTGTGAATGTTACTTAGGTTATAAATTGTGATATTATTTGTGATAGAATGCTCTTATGCTTGCACTTAATAGAACTTTGTTTATATCTATAGCAACCATGCCTCCACGAAGGGAAAACGAAAACAACAATACCGATATGGCTGCTATGGTGACGCAACTTATAGCTCAAAACACAGTTCTTGTCGAAGCCGTGCAACAAATGACTACGGTTGCGCGGAATATGAATGAGAGGGTTGAGAATGAAAACGATCCTACACCTACTGTTGTTGGGATGTCTGAAGCGGTACAGAAGAAGAGGCCGCCGTCTTTTACTGGGAAAGGGGATCCTACTGAGTTAGATAACTGGATTAGGGAGATAGAGAAAATATTCTTGGTTGTTGGGTGCCCACATGAATTCCAGGCTATGATCGCTGTCTTCTATTTGAAGGAGGAAGCAGATATCTGGTGGCAGACTGTGAAAGATGATTTCATGAAACCTAAGAGGGTGAGAAATGCTAATGGTACCGTTATACTTCAGGATAAGGACTGGGATGACCTTAAAGATTTACTTGAGGAAGAATTTTTCCCCGACCATGTGAAGAACCAGAAACTGGCTGAATTTGGGGATCTAAAGCAAACAGATGAGATGAGTGTGAAGGATTTTTATAACAAATTCATTGAACTCAGCAGATTTGCTACGGAGTTGGTGCCGACTGAGCGAATTAAAGCGGCAAGATTTGAGGATAAGTTAAATTGGAAGATTAAGGGTAGGTTTGCTGGGGAGACCTTCACTTCATTGAGGGATATTTATGCTAGAGCTGTGAACATTGAGAGGAGTAATCAGAAAATGGAGGCTGAGTTGGGATCTAGTGTGACCAAAAAGAGGGAGTATCAGGGGAGTCAATCCGACACCGCAGCTAAAAGAGGAAATTTCCATAATAACAACAACCCTCAGAATAAGTCCCGATCTTTTGGCGGGAATGTGAAAGAAGAAGGGAATAACTGGAATGGTAGGAGTCAAGGGACAGGCCAAGTCTTTACCAGACATTATTACTGCAAGATATGCAAGGGAGATCACCCAGGAGTTGACTGTCAGGGAAATAGGGTGACATGCCACTGGTGTGGAAAATTGGGACACCGTGAGTTTGAGTGTAATAATAAGAAGGCGGGAAGACCCCGTAGTGCACCATCTGCTAGTGTGAGTGTGAATCAGGGTAACCGATTTCAAGGTCAGGGAAGAACACAGAGTTATGGTGGGTCTGCATCTAACAACACTTATAAGAACCCAGCTCCGACTCAGGGCAACACTACCGCAGCTAGTAAGCCCGCAGGACAAGTGAATGGGGCACAGAGTACTAAGAAGCCCACTGGGAAGCTCTATGTCATGAATAGAGAAGAAGCAGAAAACACTGACATCGTTTCGGGTAACTTTCTTGTGAACTCCATTTCAGCTCATGTTCTGTTTGATTCTGGTGCGTCTCACTCCTTTATTTCAACTAAGTTTGTGGATAAAATGAATGTTGAACCTAGTGAAATTGTGGATTATAATTTTGCTATGCCTTCTGGGGACTTAGTGAACTGTAAAAGAATTTTTAAGGATGTGTCTGTGTTTATTGGTGATCATGATTTTAAGGCAAACCTGATAGAATTTCCGTTACCTCACTTTGATGTGATCTTGGGGATGGATTGGCTCGGGTCTCACCGGGCTAATATTGATTGTGCACAGAGTAAAGTTTCCTTGAGGGGGCCTAAAAATGTGAGGGTGTCCTATAGGGGTCATGTAAAGGGTCCTAGAGTGAAACTTATTTCTGCTATGAAAGTGAAAAAGCATTTATCTAGGGGAGCTGAGTTGATTTTGTGTCATGTAAAAGATTTGAGGGTGGAATATCCTGACTTGAGTGAAGTTCCAGTAGTGAGTGATTTTGTTGATGTGTTTCCTGAGGAAATACCGGGAATGCCTCCTGCTAGAGAAGTTGAGTTTAAAATCGACCTAGTGCCAGGGACGGGTCCAATTGCTAAATCACCATACCGAATGGCACCGTTAGAAATGCAAGAGCTTAAGAAACAATTAGATGAATTGATGGAGAAAGGGTATATTAGGCCTAGTGTGTCGCCTTGGGGTGCCCCTGTTTTATTTGTGAAGAAGAAGGATGGAACTTTGAGGCTGTGTATTGATTATCGGGAATTGAACCAAGTTACTATCAAGAATAGGTATCCTTTACCTAGGATTGATGATTTGTTTGACCAGTTGAAGGGAGCTTCTGTTTTCTCTAAAATTGACTTGCGATCTGGGTACCATCAATTGAAGATAGCACCTGAGGATGTACCTAAGACTGCATTTTCCACTAGATATGGCCATTATGAGTTTACTGTGATGCCTTTTGGGTTGACTAATGCACCTGCTGTGTTTATGGACTTGATGAACCGAACTTTTAGGACTTACCTGGATAAATTTGTTGTGGTGTTCATTGATGACATACTGATTTATTCGAGGAGTGAGGATGAGCATGAGGAACATTTACGCATTGTTTTGAGTATCTTGAGAGAAAAACAGTTGTATGCCAAATTTTCGAAATGTGAGTTCTGGTTGGATCAAGTAGCTTTTCTGGGGCATATTATATCTAAGGATGGGGTATCAGTAGACCCTGCTAAGATTAAAGCTGTTAAGGAGTGGCCTAGACCGAAATCTGTGACTGAAATTCGTAGCTTTTTGGGTTTAGCTGGTTACTATAGGAGATTTGTGAAGGATTTTTCTAAAATAGCTAGACCAATGACCACACTGATGAGGAAAGCCACAAAATTTCATTGGGATGAGGGATGTGAGGAGTCGTTTCAGATTTTGAAGGAGAAGTTGACCACTGCTCCGGTGTTAGCTTTACCGGATGGGAATGAAGCTTATGAAGTCTATACTGATGCATCTAAGAATGGGTTAGGTTGTGTTCTTATGCAGAATAGGAGAGTGATTGCCTATGCTTCTAGGCAGTTGAAACCTTATGAAGAAAATTATCCCACTCATGATTTAGAATTAGCAGCCGTAGTCTTTGCCTTGAAGATTTGGAGACATTATTTATTTGGTGTACCCTTTAAGGTTTTCTCTGATCACAAAAGCTTAAAATATATATTCACTCAGAAGGAGCTTAACATGAGACAGAGGAGGTGGTTAGAGTTGATTAAGGACTACGAGGTCGAGATCCAGTATCATGAAGGAAAGGCTAATGTGGTGGCCGATGCCTTAAGTAGAAAATCTCTCCATACGGTACAGTTAGTGATGAACCGTGATAAGTTAAGAGAGGAATTTGTGAACTTTGCGATCCAAATGGCGAAGCCAGGAACCCCGTCTAATGTGTTGTCTGTTGAGAGTGATTTGATAGGGGAGATTAGAGAATTGCAGGTTGGTGATAAATATTTGCAGGATAAGTTAGTGAATGAGCCTACTTTGTTCAGACGCGATGAGAGTGGATTGATTAAGGTTCATGATAGGGTTTGTGTGCCTAACAACTGGGAGATAAAGGAAAGAATCATGACTGAAGCACATGCAACACCGTATTCTGTTCACCCCGGAGGTGATAAAATGTATGCGGACTTGAAATTAACATTTTGGTGGTCCGGTATGAAGAAACATATTGCAGATTTTGTGTCTCGATGCTTGATATGTCAGAAGGTGAAGAGTGAACACAGGAGACCTCAAGGGAAGTTGCAACCTTTAGAAGTTCCCGAGTGGAAGTGGAGTTCAATCTCCATGGATTTTGTAGCTGGTTTGCCAAGGTCACAGAAAGGTAATAACATGATTTGGGTGATAATTGATAGGCTGACTAAGTGTGCACATTTTATTCCGATGAAAGATACCTGGAAGAAGAAGCAGCTTGCTGATGCTTATGTACATCATGTGGTAAGACTTCATGGAGTTCCTAAGGATATTGTGTCAGATAGGGATGCCAGATTTGTTTCAATATTTTGGGAGAAACTTCAGACAGCTTTGGGAACCAAACTTAATATGAGCACAGCATTTCATCCAGCTACCGATGGGCAGACTGAAAGAACAAATCAAATACTGGAGGACATGTTACGAGCCTGTATCTTACAATTTCAGGGAGGCTGGGAGGATAAGTTAGATCTGATTGAGTTCTCTTATAATAACAGTTATCAGGCTACAATTCAGATGGCACCATTTGAGGCATTGTACGGACGCAAGTGTAGGAGTCCGATATGTTGGGGTGATATTAGTGAGCATGTGATTCTAGGGCCTCAGATGATCACTGAAATGGTTGAGAGTGTTAGGATTATACAGGACAGGATGAAGGCAGCTCAAGACCGTCAGAAGAGCTATGCTGATAAGACTCGTAGGCACGTGGAATTTGAGGTTGGTGACAAAGTTCTTTTGCGTGTCTCGCCTACTAAAGGAGTAATGCGGTTCGGTAAGAAGGGCAAATTGAGCCCGAAGTTTATTGGTCCGTATGAAATTTTGGAACGTATTGGTGAGGTGGCTTATCGACTTGATTTACCAGCTGATCTAGAACGAGTGCATAATGTATTCCATGTTTCCCAGCTAAGGAAATACATTAGTGATCCGTCACATGTGTTAGACCCGGAAACTATCGAGCTTGATGAGACTATGACTTACGAAGAGACTCCTGTTCAGATTTTGGATAGTAAGGTGCGTAAAACCCGTAGAACTGAGACAAGAATGGTCAAAGTTTTGTGGAATAATAACAATGTGGAGGAGGCTACTTGGGAAGTTGAGTCAGCCATGAAAGAGAAATACCCTCATCTTTTTGCCTAAGGTAAATTTTCGTGCTTCGTGGACGAAGCTTTATTTTAAGGGGGATAGAAACTATGCATGATTACGTTATTTACTACCTTATTTTGTTGGATTAACCTTGTTGTGTGGTTTCATGTTATTATTGCTTGTTGGTTACAAATACAATTATGAATCTATTGGTTATTGTTGGTTATGGTTGGATAATATTGGTTTTTCTATTGGTAATTATCCTTGAAATACTTGTTTATTTATTTTGGTGGTTTACTTGTGAAATTTCAAAACTTTGAAAATATTTATTTATTTTACCCGGCATGCTCTTAGCTTTCTAAGTGACATTTTTGAGGATTGTGAGAATTTTGGGGGTTAGAACTCTAGCATTATTTTGTGGATTTAGGTAATCTTACTTGTGGAATTAGAGATGGTGAAGTTGTGTTACTTTGGATTTGAGGAATTAGAGTTTTTTTTTTTTTTTTTTGGATTTTGAGGATTTAGAATGTGAGCCATCTTAGAAGTTGTGTGTTGTTTTGATGGAATTTGGATATATATATATATAGAGTAAAGGGTTTATTTTGGATATATATGAGGAACTTTGGCGAATTTTGGATTTATGGAGTGAGTAATCATTTTTGGGATACATGTGAGTAACGTGAGACCTTGTTTTGAGGATTCGTTTAAACTTCGAGGACGAAGTTTTGTTTTAAGGAGGGAAGTCTGTAACACCCCGTTATTTTTCGAGTCAATTATAAGGCGTAACTGGTCTATTTTATTTAAATCGGGTTATTAAGTCGGGAAAAGTATTTCGTTGTCTTTATAAAATTTAAAGTATTTTGGGCTTTTCTATGCTAATAAAGTTGTTTTGGACTATCTTTTTAAAAAAATGGAACATTAATTTATCAACGTCTTCGTTTTGCCTTTGAGTCGGACTCAAATACCAGTACAAAGAAAATTATATAAAACCTAACTATCCTTTAAAATCCCACGTATTCCCCTATTCCATCCACCCTTCTTTTATTTTATTTTCATTTCTTCCTCCTTGCCGTGCTACCGTCCGTCTATTTGGTTTCCTCCGTTCTAAGCTTTTCAATCACCGTTGATAAATCGGGTCTTGTTCCCTTCTCACACCAGAAAGTTTGACATCGTTTTCATCAAATATTGTAAGTGTTTCACTTATCTAATGTTTTCTTTTATAATTTGTCTGAGTATTTTAAAATCTGATTCTTAAAGTGTTGTCCCGACATGAATTAGTAATTGTGTGAGTAATTAGTATTGGACAATCCGTCAGGTGCGATTTCTTTTACGTTGAGTCTATTTAACCGTCTTTTTGTTGATTAACGGAAAATCGATGTGTAGTTGGGTTGGAGTAACCATGTTGTTTAGTCGAGAAGTTGTGGTATGTCGTTTGTAAATTGTAAGTATATATTGATGGAGTGATACGGGTAGCTTATAATAAATAATACGGAGTAATAGTGAGGATGTCGTGTTGGGCAGGACAAAATTAATTGGGTTTTGATTTGTCAAATATATATCAAAGGCAAATGTTTTGCGTATTAAGGATAAAAGTCTACATCCCTTGTTGTGAATTGCTATCAGTTTTGTAAGTTGGGTCTCATTGTTTTAAGCGGTCACCAATTTGACTTAATAGTTCGGGTTTATTAAGTACTTAGTTAACTTAAGAACACATAGTGACATAGGTATATATATTAATAGGTGGAATTATTTTCAGACTGAGATTTGGGACAAATATTTACTATAATGTATTTATATCGTCTCGATATTAATTAGTTGAAGGGTTAAGTTATTGAACCATCTATATTATTTGTAGTTTGTGGGTTCGAGGAGAAAGAATTTTTGGATTAATATTAGCTTGGATTGACCGTCTTGAGAGGTAAGGACGTTTTACCCTTTTCACTTTTAAGTAAAGAGCATGTTCGGATCAAAATATATTTTTATAACGATTTTGTAAATTATTTCGTCGATCGTTAATATTTTTATAATACTCGTAATGTTTGGATATTGAACTTTGTGACACTACTACTTACATTTTGGTACTATTTTGGTAAATTTTTAGTAACTTATAACAGACTCTGGGAGTTCTGTTGGTCTAGACGGTTTTAAGGTGCGTCTAAGACGTTCCTGGGACTTTGTCCCGAAACTATTTTTGAGTGAGGATTGTCCGGCCCTCACTCGCTAGGGAGTTAGACTTTCTCCTTTGGCAGTTTCATCCTACTGACTGTCCAAATGTGAGAGGTGCGCACTATTATGAGTCTAGCTAAGCACAGGTGGTTACCTCTAGACCGTGCAAGGGTAGGACCTTGGCACACAGGTTGCGAAAAATATATATATTTTGGTTGATTTGGTTTTGACTACTCTTTTATGGTATTTTGGTATTTAAATGGTGATTTTAACTCCGATTTCAGTTTACTATAAATTACTATTATTATTATTATTATTATTATTATTATTATTGTTGTTATTATAATTTCACGATTTATTGTATTATTATATTTTTGCTCAGCTTTGCTGACGTCCTTTTGTTTTGGGTCGTTCCCCCGCTGGAACCTGTACCTATTTGTGTTTTGGGTACAGCTGATAGGTACACGTGATTTGCTGCATGGGTGCATTCTGGTATCGGGTTATGCTGAGCGAGGAAGGACTTTTTATTATTTACCAAACTATTTATATTGTTATTGGATTTATTGGTTACTATCGTTTTAAACCGTTTTGGATTTTGTAAAACTTAAGACTTCCGCTGCAACGTTTTCAATTTAATTAGCTATAAATTTCTATTTTATTTATTTATTATTTATCCTTTTCCCTTGCACTTGGCTCGGTAAGCTAAGTGTGGAGTAACAGCTTTGAGTTTTCCGTTTTTGTTTTATTATTTTGGTTGAGAAAATTTAGGGCTGTTACAAAAATAATAAGTATCTAATTAATTATTTAGGAAATCATTAGTACGAATTTTCGATAGTTAGTCTTTTTCCATATTTACGAATATATTTGGAATAAGTATCTAATTAGTTTATTTTCTAGTGATATTTAAGAATTTTATTATGCTATAATATTATTTTCATACTTAAGATTAGTTTATTCTGGTAGTATAAATATGAGTCTTTGTATTTGTTATTAAGAATGAAGTTTATGAAAAAGAATTTTGAACCTTTGCGTTGCAATTATGCTTATCGGTTCGACGAGTTTCGATCCAAACTTTGTTATTGTTTGACGCGTTTCAGACATTGACTCGGGTAACAATTAATAGGTCTTAATTGTTCTCACCATTATTCGTCCTATAGGTCTAGGTCGAGTAAATATCCCTTTCTTTCACAAAATAAAAACCTCCAAAAAAGACTTCCGCTTCGTTGAATATACGAAAGTCGTAATTTTCGTATCAACCAACATCAACAACAATAATACTAAGAGTACCACTCACACAACCATCTCCATCATTTTACTCCATGGAGTGAGAAATTTCCATTTGTACCCTCTAAGTTTTCACTTTTCCCAGTTGTACCCCTGCGTATAAGCAATTCCCAACTGTACCCCTGAACTCTGTTAATTACTCTCAACCATGACTAAACTAGAATTATAAACTAGAATTAGCCGTTAAGTATGGCTGTTAAGTGCCAACTTGCAGTCATAATCTAATGACATGACGAGTGACATGTCAGTCTAGTAGCCTTTTGGCCTTCGTTAATCCCTAATTACCCCTTCATTCTAATTTCGAGTTTTCGCCTCTTCGAAATCAACAACAACATGCAATAATAAGTGAGAAAAGTTATGATAATGATGATGATAATACATAGAGGAAGAATGGCAGATGATATGGTGATGATCAGTGAATTCGAACACGGGAAAAAAGGAAGAAAGATGAAGGGTTTATAGTCTGAAATTAGAATGAATGGGTAATTAGGGATTAACGAAGGCCAAAAGGCTACTAGACCGACATGTCACTCGCCATGTCATTAGATTAGGACTGCAAGTTGACACTTAACAACAATACTTAACGGCTAATTCTAGTTTAGTCACGGTTGAGAGTAATTAACAGAGTTCAGGGTACAGTTGGGAATTGCTTATACGCAGGGGTACAACTGGGAAAAGTGAAAACTTAGAGGGTACAAATGGGAATTTCCCTTTTATATATTTAGGCATTTTCATTAATCATCAAACAGTACTGTCTTTTTGCTTCAAAAAGGTGAAAATCACCATAACAACAACAACTACTACCACCACCACCACTACGTACCACTACTACAAGAACAAGAATAACATCAATATCGATTCCTTCTTCCCACAAAACAACAAGTACTACTACTACAACAACACCATCAACAACAACAACAACAACAAGTCAACAACCCCCAACAACTACTACAACAACACCATCAACTACAATAACAACAACCTACAATAACAAGAAAACTCATAACAACAACAACAATAATTATAATAACAATAGTAACAACAAAATCCAAAAAATAACCTCAATAACAAAAATTGCAGGCGGCAAAAGGGTGAGTGGAAGGATCAGGAGAAGGGGAAAGAGAAAAGGGGGACGCCGGTGATGGGGATTCGTCGGAGTTCCAACTAGGGCGAAATGGAGGAAATTGGGGTTAGGGTTTGGGGTCGGGGGTTTTTGATTTGGGGGAGTTGGGGAAATGATGAAGGAGAAAATGGGTTCGCTGTCATTTTATCGGGTTTTTTTTTCAGATTGCGTCGGACTTTTCGCCACAACTTCCATCGCAAATAAATTTGCGACGGAAATTGTGGCGGCAAGTACGACGCTATCTAAAAAAAAATGCCTGGATACAGGTTGTCCTTGCGTCAAATTCAGAAAGTCTACGTCGCGTAATCTGACGCAAACAACCTTCATGCGTCGGAGTTGCGTCAACTATTTCGACGCATAGATTAGGGGAAAATATATTTTCTTGGCGCCTTCATTTAGCGTCGACATGCGACGGGTAATCCGACGCACCATCTGGTACGTCGAGCATTCCGACGCAATCCGACGCTAGCATTACTCTTACGTCGGATTGTTGGTCCGCCATAAACTTTCTGCCGCAATTTGAGTTGTTTTTTTGTAGTGATATGGTACGGAGGTTAGGCCGACCGCAAGTCCTCGTGGTAGTTGGCATCTACACCTGCAAAACGGAACTGGAACTGAATTCGGGACAACTTATACTTCTAGAAAAGTTCGGATGAGGGAACTACAGGCGAATTTAGGCCCGATCCTGTGCTCTGAAGACATTGTGCTGCCATTATGAAGCCCATCCGATTGACTACAAAAGTATGCTCGTCATGGAACCGTCTCTCTCCAGCTGTTTTAGGTTGTCGAGCTTGTTTGCTATGAGGAACTCCGTAGTTTCAAGTATCTGTTTGCTTATGCGATCGTATTTCTTAGGGTTTTATAACTTCTGTCGAAGACTCTCGTTTCCTCCTAGTTCTTCCCAGCTTTAGTATCGATGTAGCACTTTTATTTCCGTTTATGTTAAGTACGGAGTACTAGTTTTTCTAGACAATCTTTTGTTCGATATTGTTGGCGTTGATCTTTAACACTACTATTATTAGTTCAATATTATCGTCTCTGCATTTGAGCCATTTCTCCACGTACAGAACAATCAAGAAAGATGAATCAGGCCAGAAAACGTATGAGCGAGATGCAAGTTAGAGGAAGGTTACCTAATATCTCCACGTATGACATCCTTATATTAGCAGAGGTTGAGAAAGTGCTGAAACGGTCGAATCGTGCTGAGGCCATGAAATTGTTAAAAGAAATGACCGGAAAAGGGTTGGTTGCTGCTGAAAGCACTGTTTCGTCTATGTGTTTCACTCTGGCAGGTGCAGGTAAAAGAGTCACTGCATTAAGACTGAAATAATATTACTATAGAAGCGAATTTAATAAAAATAGTGAAAGGGCTTAGGTCCAGCACGGTTTATTTTTTGAAGGTGATCCTTGAAGTCTATCATATACGATCCTTGAGTTATTAATTACCAGGGTGGCATTCTGGCCGTTGCGCAGGTGCAAATAATTGTTGTATGATTGTGAAACTGCTGCGTCGTCACTCGTCAATATATGTAGGTATATTTCGATTATTTGTTCTTAGGTATATTTCGATAATTGTTGTATGATTGTGAAACTGCTGCGTCGTCACTCGTCAATATATGCTCTATCTACTGAAAACTATGAATACTTCTACTGTCATGAAATTTATAGATACATATATACAGTATATTAAACCAGTATACAGATTTTAGATTATATGAAGTGAGATACTCCATAGTAGACATACCCTACATTATCTATGTGCTTACGGAAATTGGTGGGGCAAAGTTTATGAAACTGAACTGTAATGAAGTACTATGTTTTATGTGCATGACTTTTCGAGATGACTTCTTGGTCAGCTAATAGAGATAAATTTTAGTATCCCCACCTTTTGTTCTATACCATCAAATTGTTGATTTATGTGTCTGTATCTGTGTTTACTAGTTTTTGTGCTAACCTTGTGATTGGTATCCACACATGTTCACTGACTATTCTACCTCTCAAACTGCCTTCATCAAATCGACCCGACCCATGACAAACCCCAACCCGTTTCAACTTTCAACCAACAAAGTTTTGATAGTCAGAGTGTACTGAATTACCAAACTACTAGTCACCGAACACAAAATCGCAAATCTGATCCAACGACCTGTTAGATAGGGAACTTTTTTTTGCTTAGATGGGGTTTAAACCCAAACTATTTTCGAAAATGGGGCGCGTTTGAAACTATTCACACCAAACGGGTCCATATTGTCATGTTTTTTTGAAGAACCTCAGACCTTCATTTTTTGTATGCTTAAGACCTTCCATTTTGGTGGCATTCTTTCTTTCTCTCGAGTCTTTTCATGATATATTTCTTTTATGGAGATAAATATTAGGAGCCCTCAGTGATCCACGATGTCCACGAGTAATCTCTTCTGCTTCATCCTATTTCAGGTGGTATTGTTTTCGAAGCCATTACAACGATGCAACGCAAGCAATCATTGTTTAGAGATATTTCCTTGGTCCGCTGACGACATTAGTACTAATAGCACTATCCTGTCATCTCCAGAGAATATATTTGAGTTTGGATTCTTCACCCCTGATGGCAAAAACTGGTATTTAGGCATATGGTATGATGATACAAGCATGAAGATAGTTGTATGGGTAGCTAATCGGGATAAGCCTCTGCGTGACTCTGATGCTTCCCTTCTTGTATCGGAGAGTAATGCCATGTTGCTGCTCCAAAATGGGTTAATCTACTGGTCCACCAATTCTAGCTCGATTTCTTCCGATTTGGTTAGAGCGAGTCCAAGAAATCTATGTCTTAGTGACAGTGGTAACTTGATTCTGAAGCCAGTAGATCCATTAAACCCCGAATGGCAGAGTTTTGAGCACCCAACTGATACATTTCTTCCAGGAATGAATGCAAATGGGATGATCTTGACATCCTGGTCGAACCAAAATACACCACTGCCTGGAAATTTTAAATTATTCCTAGAACAAACTTCCCTTAGCATTTCCAATCAAAATATATCAACTTACTGGGGAAGTTCAGACCTCCCGGAAAATGTAACTGACTTATTGGTAGATGCAAAAAGAGTGCATAGAAGGTTGGTAATGAACGTCACTGGACAGGTCCAGTTATGGGAATGGGATTCTTCAACTGGTTGGTCCTTGAAGTGGTTTGAGCCAAAAGATAGGTGCAGTTTACACAATGTATGTGGGAATTTTGGGAGTTGTAATAGCTATAATAGATTGTTGTGCAAGTGCTTGCCAGGGTTCACGCCTGCTGATGCAGACTGCTGGAATGCCGGAGACCATTCAGGTGGATGTTCACAGAAATCACGATTCTGTGGGAGAAAGCCGGATGAAGATATGTTTTTGACATTACCTATGATGAAAGTTGATCAGGACGGTATTTCCAATAACTTTGCAGGGCAAGATTGCAAGACTGAATGCCACAATGACTCCAATTGTATAGCTTACGCGATTAATGGAACAGGCACTGAAAGCAGTTGCAAGATATGGACATCCACTTATCTTACTGGCTTGCAAGAGGAGTATGCTGCTGGAATTACCCTCTATGTTCGCACCACACCACGCTCCGTAGTAGGTATGTTTCTTGTTGATTGCTGAAAGTCGTTAAATACATGGGTATAGCAATTTCCTTCCAACAATTCTATCTATGTCCTAAGGAAGTTTTTGATGTAAATTTATTTTCATGTATGGCATGCAGCTCTAACACGAGACTGCGACCCTTGTGGGACTTATAGTATTCCATATCCTCTAAGCACAGCTTCAAATTGTGGGGATCCTTCATACTTCCATTTTCACTGCAATAATGAAACGGGTCAGGTTGTTTTCTCAGCTACCGGTGGTAACTTCAATGTTACTTTGATCAGTCAAGAGACCCAAACATTTTTCATCCAAGTTGCTCATGCCAGTAACTGTGACCCTAAAACTCTGAATTCGATGGTTATGTCAAACATGCAATCTTCTTTGTTCAACATGAGGAACTGCAATGTTATTAGCAATCAACCTTTGATCGAAACTTACCAACCTTTCATTGAAGTTGAGATTAGTTGGCAACCACCAGCTGAAGCTGCTTGCAATGCGTCCTCAGATTGTCGTGATTGGCCCCATACTACTTGCAAGACCGCAAAAGGTGGTGAAAGGAGGTGTCTTTGTGCATTTAACTTCGATTGGGATGGCTCGCAAATCAAGTGTAAAAAAAGTGAGCGTTTCTGTCACATTTTGAACTGTACATCATCCTATCCTCAGTATATTGAAATTCTCCGACCAATATATTTGGTAATTAAATAGTGATATCTTAATACTACTAATGAAAATAGCATATATATTTTTCCCTACAATTTAATAAATTTTATGTTTTTCACAATCTTTCTCTTTTCTCCTTCAAAGTTATTCCTGTCGAGATCCTGATTGCTTGCTTAGCTGCTGCACTGGCAATTGGTCTTTTGGGTGGCATGGCATTCATATTCCGAAAAAGAAGAATTACTCGAGACACAGGTAACTAGGACAACTTTTTGTTTCTACATGGTTTACTTTGTGTTGCCACAAAGACTGTAAGATTATGCAACTATATAATTAACTTGTTTAGCAATCTACAATTCCGACTCGATCAGTAATTCTAGCAACTTTTCAGGTTCTGTTAAGCTCATGGGAGATAATAGTGAACCAATAGACTTGCCTTTTTTCGACTGGGAAACCATATTGTCTGCTACAAATAAGTTCGCAGATGAAAATAAGCTTGGAACAGGAGGCTTTGGTTCTGTTTACAGGGTAAGATATCATCATATCTGTGTTATCCTCGTTCAAATTTGATTGACAGACAAATGATGTTGATTTTGATCACACAGAATTCACTAAATACGACTTTTGTCATTAAACTGAGGTTATGATAAATCAGACATGATGCATTTGACATTGGTTGAACACAAAAGTCAAGTGATGACTATAAATTTGGATTTAGGGTAATCTTCCCTAGCTATATCTGTTTCCTTTAACAGTTAAATAACTTGTTAATACATACAGGGATGCCTTTCAGATGGGCAGGAAATCGCGGTTAAGAGGCTCTCCAGTGCATCGCTGCAAGGTACTGAGGAATTTCGGACAGAGGTTGTACTGATTGCCAAACTTCAGCATCGGAACCTTGTAAGACTGTTAGGATATTGTGTGAAGGCAGACGAGAAGATCTTGGTCTATGAATACATGCCAAATGGAAGCCTCGACTCTCGTTTATTCGGTTAGTCTCCTCCATTTTTACTTTTACTTAAAAGAGTTGAGACTATCTGCCTTATTACATGCATTAACATGTAAGTTTTGTGTTCCATTTTCAAAAAGATGAAACTTTATCTTTGAACTTGGATTGGGAGAAGCGGTTTGATATCATAACTGGGGTTGCTCGAGGCCTTCTCTATCTCCATCAGGACTCTAGGCTGAGAATCATTCATCGAGATCTGAAACCCAGCAATGTCTTACTTGATGACGACCTCAATCCCAAAATTTCTGACTTTGGCATAGCTAGGATTGTTCAAGGGAAACAGACAGAGTCAAACACGAAAACAGTTGTCGGCACATAGTATGAAATACCTCTACTGCTCTAGCTACTTCCTTCTGATACTTAGGCCTCTTTTTTTAGCTAAAGGTTCTCTTTACTGTCTGACATAGTGACTATGAATGATGCAGTGGGTACATGGCTCCAGAGTATGCATACGAAGGGTTCTTTTCCATCAAATCCGATGTTTTCAGCTTTGGTGTGGTTGTATTGGAGACCATTAGTGGTAGAAGAAATTCAAGAGTCTTCATATATGAGCATGGTCTAAGTCTGCTAGGACATGTAAGTGCCAATATCGTTTTGCTTCCAACACGTTACCCTCTATCCCATTCATATTGTACTTGTTTATTTTCGGTGGTCAAAAGTAGTAGAGTTCAAATCACGAAATCTTGTTTATAATGGCAATATCCGTCTTCAACATTAAACCTTCCCCTTTGAAATGGGTCGAATAGATAGATGAGACAAGGAATGCCCTACGGATTGACAAGAAGCTTGTTCAATCTAGTATTGGGCTTGTTTTAAAGTTGTGATGGATATGAGAGTCATAAGGGAGACTGGACTGATAGCGGACCTGATAAACCAAGTCGTGAAACCCACAGATGGGATGGAGGGTGCATTGCATATCGATCTGAGTTATGGCAGTCACGTCCTGATAAACCATAATTATCATTCTGTACACTGATAAAATGAATGTGAATTTCATAGGCCTGGAAGCTGTGGAATGAAGATAGAGGAATGGAGTTGCCAGAATTAACACTGAGAAACTCCTGCAACATTTCAGAAGCACTGAGGTGCATTCAAATAGCATTGTTGTGCGTACAAGAAGATCATAACGACCGTCCCACCATGTCGACTGTAGTCCTCATGCTTAGCAGTGAAAATGCGAGTCTTCCACCCCCGAAACAGCCTGCTTTCAGTACCGGAAAAACAGTCCTTGAGACCGCCTCATCTTCTAGTGCAGTTGAAATAAGCTTAAACGACATGTCTTTTAGCGGATCTACAGGAGGACGGTAAAGTCACATAATTGGGTGCTACTTCGCTTATGTAATAATCTGCATTATGTTCCATCTTCCCTCTGCGGTTCTGCCGAACGATGGATTTTTTGTATTAAAAGGACGGACTCAAACCCATTTCATTCATAATCCATCCGTGTATAAGACCGACAATTACTCTATATATTATGGCATGTATGTATACATGTAGTTTTTTGTCATCGTTACGAAAACTGATTATAGTTTGGAAATTTTCAAAGTAATAATCGCAACTGGAAGTATAACTTTGTAAGGGATCTTTTCAAAATAATCCAAATATCAATTATCCAAGAATAAACTACTCCTTTTCCAAACATGTCACAGTTTAAAAATAAAAGTAACATGGATTTAGAATAAAAACCCCATTAAACACCACAGTCCTGCCTACCTCCCATTCGACCACCATTACCAGCCTCCCTCTCTGCCTACCAGTCTACCACCCATTCGACCATCTTTTTTAAATCGTGTCAAAAAAAAGGTTGGATTTTTCCTTTTTATTTTCATGTGAGGGTTAATTAAGGGTAAAGAAATACTAATTGAAAAGGGCGAGTACGCTGTTAATGAATGTGATGGTACCATATCAAAACACAACTTCGATTACAAATTACTGGCACTTGGCAGTCGGAACCAATACAATCATGCTAATAATTTGACTAGTGAGACATGAAAAATGTAGAAGAATTTAGCTCATTTGTTTTCATGGGAATTTTACACATTGCAGTTCACCTTACGATTATCAACACGGCTGTCCAATGACGGTACAAAAGTTTACAGAATCAGGGATCAAAATCAACTCATTTGAGATTAAGCTTATGCTGAATTTAGATATTGATCAGCAGTCACCTTCATTGTATCGAGCTGAGAAATGACATGTTCCAGCTTCTTGCAAGAGATTTCAGAAGATAACCTCGCACTGTAATCGCACTTCTCAAATGGCCGATACTCACACACACTCTTGATTTCTTCCCTCAATGTTACCTGAATATCCTATTTGTTGAACAAAACAAAAACACGACATATAAGTAAGAAACGTAAGAATAATCTATTAGTGGTAAGAACGGGATGTTGTTTTGTTAAAATGCTGGGCTACAACGTAGAAGAAAGACCTTGATTAGTTTCATGAGCTCGCCGCAATTGTCGTTGAGCAAATCTTTACGGGGCCCAGCTGGGTTCGCGAGTTCATCCATCACTCCTCCAGCTACCTCCAATACCCTAACAATCCTCTGCAATCCATTTCAGACAATGTATATTACTCCATTAAGAGATAATTTAGTCAAAAGGGTGACTGAGTATAAAACTGACTTCGTCGAATTTTCACTTTATATCCAGGTGCACAAATTTTAGTTAGAAACGATCTTACACTATGAGACGGTCTACTTCTCTAATACGACAACTCATTTACAATACTTACTGTCTCGCACACTCGTTATTGAGGATGAATGTTCTACTACGTTTTCAAGGTGTTGCAGGACTTGCAGGGAAGTATGGGGAGGAAATTAACTGAAACATTACGAGATTATAAAACTGATTTCATCGAAATTTCACTAGATATTCAGGAGCACAAATTATAGTCTGAGACTGTCCATACTTGTCACTAATTCGTCAGCGTAAAACCGTTTCACAGAAATAGTTACCGAGGAAGAACGGGATGAAAGGAAGAATGTACCTTTTCGACATTTTCAAGGCGTTGAAGCGAAGTATTGTGAGGCAATTTGGGCGAATCCATGTTTGTTGCGTCTATTGCGAAAAAACAATTGAAAACTACAAGAATTTCAGCAGCTAAGCGAATTATTTGTCCAATTACCAGAAATTGGAGCTAAGAATCTCAATAAATCAATCATAACAAGAAATTAATGCTATGAAATTGTTAATTGATACTAATAATCGGAAGAAGAACATGAAGTAACCAACAAACAAACGCAATGATCTGATGAACAAGGAAAGTAAACAAAATTACCCTAACTGAAATGGCGCGCCGGCGGACGGCAGCGACGGAGGAGAATATGACGGTGGATGACTAAAACGGTGTTTCGAGTGGGTCCTTCAGTTCGTGGCGATTCCCAGTGTTTGGAGATGGTTTCTTACTGTAATAAAGTTAGATTAAGGACATGAATCACATGACAGAGTTAATTGATTAGTCTCTCAACAAAGCCACTCTTAATAGTAATCCGCGATTTTGTATTTAGGAACGAGTAAATTTCTTGAAACGATTTGACGGCCCTTATAAATTGGTAATCACTCTCTACTCTCTAGTTCCTCTGTAATTGTCGAGAGGATTCACAGTATGGTGTTATGTGAGACCGTCTTATATGAAAATTTAAGAAAATTAGATTTTCTTTTTGAATTATTTTGGTGTAATTTTTACGGTTGGTTAATCATGAAAGCCCCTACTAATAACACTTAAAGAAATCCCTTCCAATATGATGTTTTGCATCCTGCCCGTGCAGCCTCTTTTAGTCCAAGAAGAATGGCTTCAAACTCCGCCACCATCACTATTCACTATGCACACATGCCGTATTGACTATTGACTGAGCGAAGCTGAACCGATTTTGTTCAAAAAATTCACATAGAGTTAACTAAGTCTGAAATTGACTTAAGTCGACTAAATTGAATCGAATGAGTGTGAATTTTATCGCAATAATTGAAATGGGCTCATCCAATTTGCTGGCCCAATTATTCTCCAAGTTTCCAACATTTAGCCCCTTTTCTGATTTCACTCGACATCATAACCTCAAGTCCTCGACCCAATCAATTTCACAACAAACCGAGTTGACTCACCGCATCAGCCGAGTCAACTCGAGGATGGACCCGACAGAGATGAAGAAACGCCTGAAAATAAGAGGGGAGATAGAAAGAGTGAACGGGAAGCAACTCAGTTACACCGAGTTCGTGGGAAAGTACCTGGTCAAGAACCGACCCGTTATTTTAACGGGTCTAATGGATGATTGGCGGGCTACCCATGATTGGGTTGATGAATCTGGATCACCCAATCTCCCTTTCTTCTCTACCCATTTTGGAAAATCTAAAGTTCAGGTCATCATTTTTATTCAAGAAATTTCAATTTCATGATTTTTTTAATGTATCATGGAGTATAGTATCAAATGTCAATGAATGGAATAGTTATTTTTAACCCCGATCATTGTGTGAAACGGCCTTACAATACGAGTAATTATTCCGAGAACAAGGGTTTTTGCTCCAACCACGAGGTTAGGGTTTCGCCGAGCTGCAAAATGCAAATGTAGAACATATTTGTTGGGTTTTGCACATTTGGATGGAATCTTGTTAGTTATCAATATCTATGAATCTATGATTGAATATTGGGATTTTGTGAAGAGTTGTTGAAACTTGAAAGCTTGAAATTGGATTTATAAGAAAGATGTAAGCTTGAAATGGTTTTATTAAGATTTATGAGTTTGAGTGTTGATATGACGCGTTTTTGTAATAATGCTGGACTGGAAATTTGCCAGGTTGCAGACTGTCATAACAGGGAATTCTCCGATCAACGGAGACTAGATATGTCAGTCTCCGAGTTCATTGATCACTGGCTTGCACTCAAACGAAAGGAAAAGACGAACCATGATCGTAATTCAGCTAGTAGTTGTGATGACACGTCTTTATTATATTTAAAGGACTGGCACTTTGTCAAGGTTTGAGTTCTCATTAATGCATCATGTTTTATACTGTATCATTCTAAGAGTCTGTAGTCTGAACTTTTAGCTATTTTTGTTTCTTTTATTCGAATTTTTACCGTTTACCTTCCCCTACTTGGAGTGAATTATTGCTTCATTTGATCACACGAAAAAAGATTGTGAGGAGAATGCTAGATGGTATGCACTAGAGGTGGCAATAGGTTCAGTCTTATTGATCAATATTGAGCGGGTTTGGATTTGGTTCAGTGGTCATCAGGTTGTATCAGGTCCCAACCGGTTCGGTTTCAGGTTCCGGAGGGTCTGGTCGGGTCGAGTTTGTCTAGTCAAGTCAAGCTTGTCACCTCTAGTATGTAGAAGTACATAATAAATTTTGGTTAACGCTTAATCGGTTGGCAGGAATACCCTGACTATGAAGCGTATGCGACGCCACAGTTTTTTAACGATGATTGGCTGAACCTATACCTCGACAATTATCAGATGCATTTCGATGCTGATTCCAAGGAAACAAATGGGATTAGTTGCTCTGACTACCGGTTTGTTTACATGGGACCAAAAGGTTGGGCCTTCGATGAATGACAAGGTTATTGTAAAACCGTGTTGCATATGTTTGTACACTACAGTGCAGTCTAGAGATTCATATATGCTGAGTGTAATTTTTCTTTTCATCCAGGCACATGGACTCCACTTCACGCTGATGTTTTCAGGTCATACAGTTGGTCCGCGAACGTGTGTGGCACAAAATTATGGCTTTTCCTTCCTCCTGATCAGCGTCACCTTGTGTTTGACCGGTATGCTTGATTTAAAAGCTGGCATAAAATTTTTGATGGACTATGATAGTGAATATTACTGCAGTGCAAAAACCGTCGTGTTGACTACACATGACACATGCGCTTTCTTATCAATACGCGTAGATTGACTCCTTTTTTCTCTTTCTTGTTTCTTTCCGTTATTTTACCTGTTAACAACTTGAATGCAGGTACATGAATAATTCGGTCTACAACATCTTTGAGGATGTCAGTGAATCCGTGTTCCCCGGCTTTAAGAAGGTATATTTTGATTTTTCTATTACAATGTTCACTGACTCATTCCAAGGTTGATATTCTTATTAGTATCTATTCTCTGATTTGTCCACAGGCTGTTTGGTTGGAGTGTACCCAAGCGAAGAACGAAATTATATTTGTTCCGAGTGGTTGGTATCATCAAGTGCATAATTTGGTATGATTTGTCACTCAACAACTACTGTGTGTATCCTACTCAGCCTTACGCCTACCCTTGTTAAAAACACATAGAGGTTGCTTCCGAATGACCCAATAATTGCGTTGAAAGCCTCATTGATAAGTGATTACAATGCTGTGTTACTTGGACTCTTCTACGAGGCGTCGTGTTCGACACAGTGTCGGAGTGTTAGACACTCAAACACAACTAATGTGGGCAAACTTTTCAATTTTCTGGTCTAAACTGAAGTATCAGTGTCGTACAAGCGACACGGCACCCAAGTGAAGTGTCAGAGTAAACATAGTTAAAATGTATCGATTCTTCTTTTTCTAGCTTGACTTTCTTTCTGGGGATTGTTTGAAGATGATTTTGATGTCGATGTATGTTTTATAAACTTTTTCAGGAGGATACGATATCTATCAACCACAACTGGTTCAATGCTTATAATCTCGATTGGGTGGTAAGTGTACCTAATATACGGAATATTATTTTATTTTTTGGTACTTCAAGATTGAGACACAATTGTAATTACGGTCATGTTTTTCAGTGGAATTTGCTTGTCGGAGACTACAACGTTGCGAAGGAGTTAATAGAGGATATTAGGGACATATCCGATGACTTTGAGGGTCTCTGTCAGCGTAATCTTGCTGCTAACACAGGTATTCGAGAAATTTCTTCGTATCTTCTATAAAGTTTTGTTCCTATAATAATTTTTTGCAATGCTACATGAGATTTAGTCGAGTTTATTAGAGATGAAGAACTTGTGAGTTTAAGCGAAGCACAAGGATAAACTCATTACGATAAGAATAAAGGGGAGAATTCGAACCTACAACTAATCGATTTGAATGTAGAAAAACATAGAGAATTTAGATAAAAAATGATTGGAGTTTGGGGGTGATCTGATTCCCTCAAAACCGATAAAAAAAGTTTATCTTATGATGAGTTCTATCATGATTTTATTGTAATTCGACACGAGAAAACTGATGTGACTCGAATAGCCCGGCTCATACCCGACCTGAAGACTGAGCTTAACCTGACTCGACCAGACCTAAGTCACCTAACCCACCTAACCCAACTCTGCTTGAATGTTCATTGTCGCATATGAAGCGTCATCCATAAAAAGGTTGATCCAGGCAAAAAATGACCCAAACCTGAGTTTGACATCCTAAAGTAGTTATTTGAGCTCCTCGATCTACTTTAAAATTCCCGTTTTGCTTATTCTGCAGGCATGAACTTCCTTGATTTCTTCACCTTCACTACGCGCATGTCTTTCGCGAACCTAATACAACTACGCAACATCACGAACGACTCCAAATTCGATTCACATGCTAGTTCTCCGTTGGTCCAACACATTGTTCTGAATTTATTACATGCAAGGAAAATCGCTCTAAAGATGAAGTCAACGAGCTTGGCAGAAGACGGTGGCATTTCATTGGATATCAGAACAAGCTTAGACGACCCTGCGTTCCTAGAACTATGCTCTGCTATGAGTAATGCATATAAGAAGCTTCATGAGTCATGTCCTCTTAATCTTGCCGACAATAATAAATCCTGGAAGAATGATGTTCGTGATTTCGTTGATATGGTTGGATTTCAAGTTTCAAATTCAAAGGAACTTGTGAAGTTAATAGACTGCATTCTGAAAGGTATTTGTCCTTCAGATTTACCTGTTGAAGAAGAAACTGAAGCTCACTTGTGCATGTGAGCTTCGGTTAAACTTGTCAAGTGCATAAAGCTTGTGTGTGTATGGGTCGGGTCAAGTCATGTCGGCTTACTTTGGGTGCGTGATTTGGTCTTAACCACTAGGCTTGATAGAAATGGTTGTGGAGTTATAAGACGATTTAGATATAGTTGTACGTAGTGTTTAGTTAGGTTATTATCGATTATATGCATGTATGTACTTCCGGCTTCACATTTAGGACTCTGCCAGTATGCCTTATGGAAGTTGTTTCACCAGTATGCCAGTATGCACATCGTCCGACCAAAAGGTATAGTCTCAATATCACTCAACTTCCACAATATTTTTCCAAGGTGCTTGAACTCGAGACCTTTGAAAATTTCAACAATTTTTAAATCGCTGGTTTGACCTCTCGTAGCATAGCTCACCAGTCACCCCTAAACATCGTTGACCATCTTGCATCTAACTTTTGAACACGACCCAAGCTTCACTCGTGACCCTTTCATCTTGGTTTACAAACATTTTAACGACTACTCAATAACCATTCATCTATGACTCGTGAACCTTATGAATTCGTGGAAGAAACCGTCTTATGAATTTGAGCAAGGTTTATATGAGACGGTTTTACAAGTAAAACGAAACACAGTATTGTTATGTTTATCTGGAAGTAGAGAAGTTCATTCGTTTGAAATTTTAAAAAAGAAGAAAAAAATTGAACACGCTCGGTGGGACTCGAACCCACAATCCTTTGATTAGAAGTCAAATGCCTTATCCATTAGGCCACGAGCGCTGGTTGATACTGATTCTCTAACTTATAAATATATGTTGCAGTCTTCAAAGAAATGATCATATTTGCTGCACAAAGCTTTAACAATTTTGGTAATCCCACAGTAAAAAAATGTCAGTTAGCAATGTTTTCACAAATTATCTTCGTCCATCTTCATCTTCATTCATACCATTTGGTTTCAGTAATAATTTCCGCAAAGTCTCAGTTATAAATTGCAGCAGCAGCAGCAGCAGCACATTTGATGCTCACAATTCTCGCAAAGTATGTAACTTGTTTCTGGGTAATTCTCGAAATTGTTGCTGTAGTTTTTTAATTTGCATAACAATTGGGTTGAATTTTTATTAATCTTTTGTGGGTTATGTTTCAAATTGATGTAGTGTTAAATACTCCGTCTCGATTTTTTTGTGCCTGGATTGATTGTTTTTGGTTAATTTAGTTTGGTGTAATCTTAAGTGAACTCGTAATAGGGCGATTTTGATGATGACGGAATTCGAATAATTTTAGATACGAGTATTTGATAATGCCAAGTTATGGCCAATGCTGAGTTTAGTTTCATTCAATTCAGTTTAACTGAGCCCCATTACATTCACTTTGTCTCCATTCATTCAGTTGAGTTCAATTCAGCCCCCTTTGGTTCAATGCACTGGAGTAGTATGTTTGACCACAACATCTTGTTCAACACGCTCATACTATGTTGACACCCGTTTAATGATTTAATCTTAAGACGGATATTCTCGTCTTAAAGAGACACGCACCAACTACTGTTTCAATAACTCATTTGTTATTGATACTTTCGCGTGTTAACATATGCAGCTAGTTTTACAAGTGAAGGAGAAGCTGCAGAATGAGTATAGTGGACTCCCTGTGGGCAAGAATGGACGAGACGACGAAAGCATGATCCTTTGGTTTCTGAAAGACCGCAGATTCGCTGTTGATGAAGCTGTTCACAAACTGTCTAAAGCTATTGTATCTACACTCACCATTCTTCTTTGTTACACTATTGTTTTAGACTCATTTAGTTTTCCGTCAGTTAAGCCCAATTTAGTTGGAAAGACGGGACCTAACTGACAAAGTCACAAGTTCAACGTCTAAAACGTCAAATGTATAAGGTAGACAGCAGCTGAAAAGATGGTGCTAAAAAATCCAATAACCTTAGTTCCCCCCTTTTCCCCGATTTGATAAACAAACACATTATTTCTCCAGTCTTTTATCGTGTAGTGAGTATCATTCGATTCGATTTTCTTCAAAGTGATTTTTTTCATAGGTTTAAATGATGTAATTGCTGAAACTTCTGGGAAATCTCGCTGCTTTTTTTTCCTTGTTCAACTCTGAGTAGTAGTGTTCCTATTTGGTATGCTTTGCTGCAACATTATGAGCATAATTAAACTTGGACTCTAGAGCCTGTTTGATGTTTTAATGTTGCCATCAGCTGACGAGCTTCCGGCATTTAGTTAACGTATGTTTTTCATCTTCATGCAAGAAATGGCGTCAAGAATTTGGAGTTTCTGATCTGTCCGAAGAATCTGTTAAAGATGCAGCGAAAACAGGAAAAGCATATGTGCATGACCTTCTTGATGAGAAGGGTAGACCTGTGCTTATCGTAGTAGCATCCAAACATATTCCAGGAGTAAGCACCCGCGTGTTTCTTTTTCAGTGAAAAAAAGTGATTATCTGCCAACACAATTGGAGCAACTTAGTCGGGATCTTTGACTTTACAAGCCCTTCTGATCTACCCATGTTTATGATCTAATCGCAGATGCTGGACCGTATTGAGGACGAGAAACTATGTGTATTCTTGGTCGAGAAAGCCTTGAGTGAGCTCCCTGAAGGAAAAGAAGACATACTCGGAATAATTGACCTCAGGAACTATGGCCTTGCAAATGCTGATTTAAATTTTTTAACGTTTTTGGTAATTCATCGTACTTATCTTTTTCTAATCTGTCATTCGTATACTTTGATGCGCGCCTCAGTAACTTGGATTAATCGTTTGAACATATGATTTGTTTTTGGTGGCATGCAGTTTGACGTGTTCTACTACTACTATCCGAAACGGCTAGGGCAGGTGCTCTTTGTTGATGCGCCTTTTGTGTTCAACCCGATATGGCAACTGGCAAAGCCCCTCGTGAAACAATATGCGTCTCTGGTATCCTTCACCTTCAACCGTTAACGTCTTATGCATGCATACTCTCAACTTTGCATGTGAAAGAATTCTCATATGCTTTTGTAGGTGAGATTCTGTTCAGTGAAGACGGTCCGTGAAGAGTACTTCACCGCAGAAACCCTTCCCACCGCCTTTAGAGACTGACAGGATTGTGTAGTAAGTTTACTTGGACAGTAAAATACTTACCCTTTCTTTCGGTTCTGTATATGATGCTGTTCAGTCTTCAGGGCTTATACTGCGGAAATTCAGCTTCTAGAAGAGACGAGCATTTAAGAGAAGTTACCATGATGGAAACTCGAAAAGAAATCAAAACTCACTTCAAATCTGCCATTACTTCAGCATCATATCCTGAGATTATTGTACAGGCACGATATCATATATCGAGATTAATGTGTGAAGATTACTTCTTAGTTCATATGTGAATAGTAAGAAGTTGAAGTGAATATCAACAATCTGCTGCCTTTTGCTTTTACTTCACTATAGTTTGCATTCAAGAAGATATATTTTCATTAACCTTCCATTTTTGCCTACCATAAGTGAAAAAATATCAAACTTATGGACGCAGTATATCTCCCCGGAAGAGATTGCGATTATGTTTAGATTATCAGAGAGTGTGTGAAGCTAGAATATTGAAAAACTTTTAATTTTCTTCTTCCATGGTAGTATATCGTTGAAGATTGAATTCCGATTATTTTCCCTTAGCGGTGATGATATCAATATTATGAAATAAATACGCATATCGATATCATAAGAGATTGCGATTATATTTACTGTTCAGATTTTCGAGGAAGTATAAATATAGTCCCAGCATAATTGTTGCATACACGAATTATCAATAACGATAATACAACTCGAGAGATGGAGAAGTTATGGCAGAAGATATTCCTGATAATCGCGGTAGTAAACCTAGTAACACTGAGTCAAGCAATCGAGTCACCGGAGTACAAGACGATTCACAACGAGTCAGACTTCGAGGTCAGGTTTTACACCGATTCTGTATGGATCGCGTCCCGAGTTAACGACCAGTCCTTTTATCAAGCCACCAAATCCGGTTTCCACAGGTACTTCAATCAATTCTCATGATCTTATCATCGTTTTTTATCAATCCCAAATATTGAACTCGAGAGCTCTGGTTGGTCTTGTGTTCAAGCGTATCAAGATTTCTGAAGTTTTATTATCCGAATTCACAAGAATGTGGAGTGTTTTTTAATCTTTCGTTTGTTGAACAAACAGGCTGTACCAATACATTCACGGTGCCAACCTGAAGAATACCAGCATTCCGATGACAAAACCCGTTTTAACAAGCATCATCCCCCAATCTGAATCTGGTAACTCATCAGGGTACACCGTTCACTTCTACCTACCATCGAAGTTCCATGCCGATCCACCACTCCCACTCCCGCAGCTCGACATAAAACCCGTGTCATATCCAAGACACTGCATCGCAGTCAGAAAGTTTTCCGGGTTTGCCAGGGACAAGAATGTTGTGACGGAGACTGAGAAATTGGTTGCCAGTTTGGCAAAGTCACATTGGGCGAACTTGACTTCGTCCCACAGTAAAAATGCTTACTCCATTGCTCAGTATGACGCCCCATTCAGGCCCACCAATCGTGTTAATGAAGTTTGGATCGATATTGATAGCTCGAAATTTGATATTTGATAAAATATAAAGAGGAGATTGTATTATTGTAACTTCTTTTTTACCTTTCTGAATATGAATGAATACAAACCTACAATATTGTCTTATTACGTTTTGCCTAAACCTACTATAGTATTAAAATCTGTCAATTGTGGGTCCGCCATTATATGAAGAACATAAATAAACTCTTTTTAAAAACTTGCATTGCTCATGTCATGAAATTTCACGTGGTTGTAGTGCATTTTGAAACTAATTCACAGTAATATAGCAAGTGAGTTTAGTCTCGGGGCATACCAATGTTATTCACTCTGTGTTCATTGTTATTTTTATTTAGAACGTGTAGACTTTGATGGCATTTTGATGCTGGAGGTTTACAAAACACAATATTGGCAAAAGACGGTGGCATTTCATTGGATATCAGGACGTGCTCGGGCGACCCTGCATGCGTTCCTAGCTAGAACTATACTGTTGTATGGTTGGATTTGAGTTTCAAATTCGAAGTTAGTGGACTGCATTCTTAGTATTTGTCATTCGGATTTACTTGTTGGTAAGCTCTCAGTTAAACATGCCAAGTGCATAAAGCTTGGGCATGAATCGGGTCAACTCAAGTCTGACTACTTTGGGTGCATGCATTTGATTTTAACCACTATATTATCTGTACTCTTCAAGTGACTTTACTTGAAAGGGAGTGTGTGACGTTGTTTCACGATTTAGAAAAAGGCAGTGTTAGATCATTCAACCCCTCGTTTTGAACGTGCTTTAACCCGAGGCCTTTGAAGATTTCACCCAAGTTTGAAATTGCAGACTCACCCTCTCGCAGCATAGCTCGCCCCTAAACATCACTGCCCATTTTGCATCTAGCTTGTGAGGCCCCAAACTTCACTTGCAACCCTTTCCATATAGGTTGACAATAATTTTCACTAGTATTAATCTATGTCTCGTTAACATTTCATTTGAATCAACATATTAACCTTTTAATCATTGAGAGTCTAAAGTGGTCAAGTTACTACTTGACCCAAATAGGACTCACGAGTCAGTAAACATTTGTTACAAACTCAACTTGAAGACCCAGCACTTCAAGGCCCCAACTACAAGCTACTACGATGAACCTATAGCTATTACTATGATGGTGTTGACCACGGGAAGGTCAAGCGTTTTTTCAAATAAACGCTTTATACCGTAGGTAGGAATCGACACCATTCAATTGAAGGTTAGAGTAGAATAGTTCCCAGCACTTGAATTAATCATGTTCTTATAGTGGCGGTGCGAGGTCAACTAACAACAAGGGAAAAAGGTTAAGAAAAAGAGCAACCTAAATACCTAATGGAGATAAACTTTGACCCACATCGGAAAATAATGAAAGAAAAGGAGTGAATGGAGCTATAAATATATGTCTTGGAAGACTGAACAAACTGCCTTAAACTAATGAGTAAGGAAAACAAAGCGGGCGGTGAGAACCGACCGCAGCGTAGCTAGATCAAAATAGTGCGCATTTTATTTTTTGGAAGGGACATAGGCTGGCCGATTGTTGACGCTGCTTACTTTGCAGAACTCTCTCGTGCTGGCCTCCCTCCCCACCCCCTAATCCTATCACCAATTTTATTTTTCTATGAAACCGGCTCCAGTAGACCCTCTGAACGGGCTCAATTTAAAGCAAATAATACGCGTTTTCAAGTATACTGTAATTTCAAGCAAATTATCTGCATTATAATAAATTTATAATTTATTTTTATAGATAATAAATGAATAAGGGTATGTGCCTCTTTGCTATTTTGATATCCAAGTTTTGAGAATGGAGATATGGAGGTCATGATATATTTTTAAATGTACTTAACATCATTATGTATTCATAAATGGCTGGTGTGCTCTTCTGTAATTCTAACTCTGTGTCTTCTCTTGTGGTTTATATCTTTTGTTGCCCTGTGTACCGAATTTTTCAAGGTAAGTTGCGAGCAACATTTGATGAAGAAATAAGAGAATTAATGAAGCAAATTGTTACTCGAAACTGAGAAGCTGTCTGATTGTTAAACAACTAAACCACTAAGATGGATGCTATTGTGTAAATCAATGGCCTATTGTTGTATAGAGAAATGGAGTACAACAGAGTGGGTTCCTGTCCTTCCTGACACTACTGTGTTGACCACCATACCGGCTTACCCGATTGGGTTGATCTGTTTTCTTTTCTTGTAGCAATGGGGTTGCAGCCTCGCATTGGTATCTGCATTATAATAAATTTATAATGTCTGAAAAGCTTTCAGGGCAAGAGTTAATAGCTGTGATGTACACCTTTCGCAATAAATTAACATTAGACTGTCATGGTTATTGTGTGGTTTTATTGTGTTTTCTTTATTTGCTGGTCATCATCATAGGCGGCGGAGAAGGATGCTGTCAATCTGATGTGAGTACTATGGCAGGGCTGGCTCGCAGTCAACTGTGGTTAACCGTTAACGTGGTAAGTATCAAAATTTATAGAGCTATCAATTTTTTAGTAGCTGTGATGATATATGGCCTTCAAATAAGGAGTGTCACCGCGAAGTTGGTTATGGAAACCCACATACAACTTAGTGAACATCGTTGTTACTCGTTTGGAACCTTCTGAAGGATACGGACCTATAGCGACGTAAAGCCAATAAGCCGTTTTCTTCCAGGTTCATGCTTGCGAAACCTCCCTGGAAGAACAAAGCTGGAACGTATAATAAATGCTGCAATGACTTGGCTGCTGCAGCACATAACTATCATCTGTTTGCATGTCATATATACCGACTAATTAGAGCTGCGGCACAAAATCATCCAGAAGACCAGAAGCAAATCTTGCATATACTTTCTTATCGAGTCCACCGCGCAAGGAGGCGTTTTCATGCATATAGTTTTTTCATCTTATTCTAGGGTATGTGACTAGATGTTTTGATCATATCACATGCACAAAACTAAAATCCAATACAAAGTAACATAAATTTCCTTTGATTGCTACAGGATAGCAAATTATTAACTCGGGGAATTTAGGTAAACTGACAGTTTTCTGTCACAAAATATTTAACATAATGGGCTTGATTTTAATTATGCAGATTGTTACGAATTTGTTAATCTTATGGACAGTGGTGTGTTAAGAAAACCGTCTTCAAAACGCTGGAGCTGGGTTTCGTAGATGGACCTGTTGATGTTTTGTTCAGATTCCTAACGATCCCTAAAGTCTTGTCGACATACCTCAATGCCAGTATCATGCCTGCTGCATAACAGGAAAAGAATATGAACATGCATTTGTAGAGAATGCTTCTGCTAAGAATGTTCCAATACATTCAAGGTGCCAACCTGAACAATTCCAGGATCCTGATGACAAAGCCCGTTTTAACAAGCACCCTCCCCAAATCTGAATCTAGTAATTCATCAGGGTACACCGTTCACTTCTACTTACCATCAAAGTTCCAAGCCAATCCACCACTCCCACTCCCACTCCCACTCCCCAGAGCCCAAAATAAAACCCGTGTCATATCCAAGACACTGCGTTGCAGTCAGAAAGTTTTCTGGGTTTGCCAGGGACAAGAACCTCGTGATGGAGACTGAGAAATTGGTTGGCAGTTTGGCAATGTCACCTTTTAGGCGAACTTGACCTCGTCCCACAGTAAAAATGCGTACTCGATTGCTAATTATGATGCCCTGTTCAGGCTCACCAATCGTGTTAATGAAGTTTGGATCGATATTGATGGGTCGAAATCTGCTAATTGTCTATCTAGTGGGCCCGCCATTATATGAAGAACATGAATGAATTTTTTTTTTAAACATTGTGTTGCTCATGTCATGAAATTTCATAGTTTGGTTTTGAGGCATACCAATGTTATTCACTTTGTGCTCATCGTCATTTTTGTTTAGAACGTAGAGACTTTGATGGCGCATTTTGATGCCGGAGGTTTCACTGATCTTGTTTCAGTGCCAAAGTTGTGAGTAATTGTTCACTGTTAATCATCAAGAGTCTAAAGTGGCCAAGTAACCACTCAACCCAAATACGACACATGAGTCAGTAAACATTTGTTGCAAACTCCACTTGAAGACCCGACAATGACACTCAAAGGCCCCAACTACAAGCTACTATGATGGACCAAAATCTATTACTATGGTCCTGACCAAGTGACCAGTAGAAGATCAAATTGGATTGATGACATTCGACAGATCCACACAATAGTATGGCTAGAGTAGAATAGTTCCTAGCACTTGAATTAATCATGTTCTTGTAGTGGCGGTGCGAGGTAATGGAGACAAACTTTGCCCCACATCCGAAAAGAATGAAGGAAAAGTAGTGAATAGAGCAATAAATGCAAGTTTCGGATGAGAACAACATTTTTCTCCCACATCGGAAAAAATGAAAAAAAAAAAAGTAGTGAATAGAGCTATAAAAATATAAGTTTGGGAATAGTCAACACACCCTTTCCCACATCGGAAAGGAATGAAATAAAAGAAATGAAAGAGTTACTAACAATTTTTGGAAGAGTGAACAAATTGCACAAATAGGGAAAACAAAACAAAGCGGGTGGTGAGAACTGAGATCCGACCCGACCGCAGCGTAGCAAAATCCAAATGGTGCGCATTTTACTTTAGAAAGTGACAAAGGCTGGCCGACTGTTGACGTTGCTTTGCAGAGCGAACCAAATACAAAGTGATCATAAAGATAATCGAATGTCTTTCAAATGAAATTTAAATCGTCAAGTATATATTTAACCTTCCACCCGACCCGATTATAACGTGACTAGAAAGATAGTCGAATATCTTAAAAAATTTCGATACCAAATTTGGTTAAAAAACGTGGATAACAACCTTTAAAATCGTCCGTTTCTGATAATTTTTAGAAAAATGTAATATATATTTTACTGGTCATTCAAGTACGTCCCTTGTACCATAAAATGAGTGTCAGTTGTCGAAAAAAAATATAAAAGAGTTTAGATTCGTGTATGTATTAACCTTTCGCCCGACTCGAATATAATGTGACTAGAAAAGTAGTCGAATGCCATCTATATGTGTGTATTTCATACCGCATGTACCTTCTGTTACTCTCGGACATCTCTACAATGTATGAAGTAGTTACTTTGCGAGTTTGGAGACATTTAATTTCGGGACCCAATCGATCGAAAAACGTGGATAATAACTTTCAAAATCGTCCGTACTGATGGTTTTTCGAAAGATGTTAGATATTTTATTAGTCATTCATGTAGGGTCCGTAAGCCGTAAAATGAGTGTAAGTTGTTCAAAAAACTCTAAAATAATTTAGATTCGAGTATATATTTAACCTTTCGCCCGACTCTAAAATAAAGACAGTCAAATATCTTTTAAATGTATTTAATTTATACCGTACGTACCTTCTGTTACTCCAGGACATCTGTACAACGTATGAAGTAGTTACTTTGCGAAATTGAAGACATTCAATTTTGAGACCAAATTTGGCCGAAAAACGTGGATAATAACCAACTTAGATATGAGTATATATTTAATCTTTCGTCCAACCCGATTATAACGTGACTAGAAAGACAGTCGAAGGTCTTTTAAATGTGTGTATTTCATATCGTATGTACCTTTTGGTACTCCCAGACATCTTTTGAACGTATGAAGTAGTTAATTTGTGAATTTGGAGACATTTAATTTCGGAACCAAATTTGGCCGAAAAAACGTAGATAATAAACCTTCAAAATCGTTTGTTTCTAATGATTTTTCGAAAAATATAAGATTTTGCAAGTCATTCAAGTAGGATCCGTATGCCATAAAATGAGTGTCGGTTTTTCAAAAAATCAAAAATAATTCAGATACGAGTATATTTTTAACCTTTCGCCCAACCTGATTATAACGTGACTAGAAAGACAGAAAAATGTATTTTAAACGTGTTTATTTTTTTACCGTATGTTTCTTTTGTTACTCTCGGACATCTCTACAAAGTTTGAAGTAGTTACTTTGCGAAATTGAAGACATTTAATTTCGAGACCAAATTTGGCCGAAAAACGTAGATAATAACCTTCAAAATCGCCAGTTTCTGATGATTTTTCGAAAAATGTGATATTTCACTGGTCATTAAAGTAGGGCCCATATGTCATAAAATGAGTGTCAGTTGTTTAAAACCTCTATACGATTTGTGTGTATTTTATACCGTGTGTATCTTTTGTTACTCCCGGACATCTCTACAAAGTTTGAAGTGGTTACTTTGCGAAATTGAAGACATTTAATTTCGAGACCAAATTTGGTCGAAAAACGTGGATAACAACCTTCAAAATCGTCTGTTTCTGATGATTTTTCAAAAAATGTAAAATAGTTTGCTAGTCATTCAAGTAGGGTCCATATGCCATAAAATGAGTGTCGGTTGTTCAAAAAATCTAAAAGAATTTAGATATGAGTATATTTTTAACCTTTCGCTCGACTCGAATATAACGTGACTAAAAAGATAGTAGAATGTCTTTTATATGTGTTTATTTCATACCATATGTACCTTTTGTTACTACCGGACATCTTTACAACGTATGAACTAGTTACTTGCAAATTTTGAGACATTTATTTTCGGGATCAAATTTGACCAAAAAAAACGTGGATAATAACCTTCAAAATCGTCTGTTTCTGATTATTTTTCGAAAAGTGTGAGATATTTTACAAGTCATTCATGTAGGACCGCATGCCATAAAATGAGTTTCTGTTGCTAAAAAACTCTAAAATAATTTAGAATCGAGTATATATGTAACCTTTCGTCTAACCCGATTATAACGTGACTACAAAGATAGTCAAACGTCTTTTATATGTGTTTATTTTATACCGTATGTATGTACCTTCTCTTACCCCCAGACATCTCTCCAACGTATGAAGTAGTTACTTTGCGAATTCGGAGACATTTAATTTTGGTACCAAATTCGGCCGAAAAACGTAGATAATAACCTTCAAAATCGCCAGTTTCGGATGATATTTAGAAAAATGTGATATATTTTACTGGTCGTTAAAGTAGGGCCCATATGTCATAAAATGAGTGTCAGTTGTTTAAAAACCTCTAAACAATTTTAGATTCGAGTATATATATTTGACCTTTCGCCTGACCCGATTATAAAGTGACTAGAAAGACAGTCCAATGTCTTTTAAATGTGTGTATTTTTTACCGTATGTATCTCTTGTTACTCCCGGACATCTCTTCAACGTATGAAGTAGTTACTTTGCGAATTTGGAGACATTTAATTTCGAAACCAAATTTGGCCGAAAAAACATGCATAATAACCTTCAAGGAAGCAGCGTACTCAGGCTGATTTCATCCGCTTTGCGTCGAGGAAGGATCCGGTTGTGAACCCGGGTATCTCCTTTGCGGACATGGTTAAAGGCTCGCCGAGTAAGGGGTTGGTTGAGGAAAAGGAAGGGGTTGGTCTGGAGTTGGTTGTCCATGGTGACACATAATATCGGTTTTTGGAATGTGCGCGGCATGTGTAACATAAATAAGTTGCGCACTATTTGTGATTTTATTAGGAAGCAACAAGTAGATGTTTTTGGTTTACTAGAGACTAAAGTAAAGAATAAAGCTTATGCGAAAGTTCAACGGAATGTCTTCAATGAATGGAGCATAACTACCAATAACCATTGTTACGATGGGGGACGGGTTTGGCTTTTGTGGAAACACGGGAAGGTCAACCTGTCGATTTTGAGCTACAGTAATCAGAGTATTCATGTTAGAGTTTCTTTGAGCTCTGGGAAGGATTATCAGCTTACTTTTGTGTATGCTTTTAATTCAGCTGCTGACAGGCTTGAACTTTGGCGGAGACTTGAGACTTATGCCTTTGGAGGATCGTGGATGATTCTTGGGGACTTTAATTGTGTGATTGATGCTAGAGAACGGCTCGGGGGTGCTTCGTCGGATGAGGAGATGGCCCAATTCCGGGAATGTCTAGCGAATTGTGATGTTTGTGATCTCAAGGCAAGTGGGTCTTGGTTCACTTGGAACAATAAACACAAGGTGGCGGAGACTAGGGTGTATAGTCGCATTGATAGATGTTTGGTGAATTCGGACATGATATCACTATTTCCTAATGGATTCGCAAATTTTATGCCGGAAGGTACCTTCGATCATTGCCCGTGCGTAGTTCAGCTTGAACTTTCACCGGTTAGGAGGAATCGTAGCTTCAAGTATATGAATATGTGGAGTCGGGCTCCTAGTTTTAGCAAATGTGTGAAAGATTCGTGGGATATGCCGATTAGGGGCACTTTGATGTTCCAAGTCGTGAGCAAACTCCGAGAATTGAAAAGACCACTGAAAAACTTGAATTCGGAATGTTTCTCGGACATTGAAAATCGGTGTGCACAGGCAGAAATGAAGCTGGAACTGCTGCAGGTCGCCATTAGGACGTACAGTTCGGCTTCGAACTTGCAGCAGGAGGTTGTCTTGAACGAGCAGGTGCGTGGGTTGCAGGCGGCTCGCGCTGATTTCTGGGCCCAGAAGTCGAAACAGCGATGGGTCTGTGATGGGGACGTAAATTCTGCCTTCTTTCATGGGATTTTGAGAGCGCGTCGGGCTCGAAATGCTGTGGTGGGTATCACGGATGAAGCGGGCATCTATTGTGACAATAAAGAGTCTATCGAAGGAGCGTTTCTCAGCTACTACTCCAAGCTCCTGGGTGAGTCGCAAGGCACGTAACCGGTCAATATTGGTTTAGTGAGGCGGGGAAAGATTTGTTCTGAGGAGCACGAAAGCCATTTGTTAGCAAGTGTTTCGGAGGAAGAAATTAAGAGAGCTTTGTTTTCTATTCCACGAGACAAAGCGCCGGGACCGGACGGATTCACGAGTCAGTTCTTTATTGATTCGTGGGAAATTGTGGAATGAGATAGTACGAGCTATTCAGGACTTCTTCATTATAGGTAAGCTTCTTAAACAACTGAACTGTACCAATGTTGTTCTTATTCCCAAGGTGAATAGACCCCAGTCTGTGAAAGAATTCAGGCTGATAGCTTGCTGTAACGTCTTGTACAAATGTATTGCTAAAATCATTTGTACGAGACTAGCGAGGGTGTTGACTCAGATAATTTCCCCTGTTCAAGGGGGTTTTATCGAAGGGAGGAGTATTGTGGAAAATGTTCTGATTTGTCAGGATTTGGTCCGTATGTATGGGAAGGGCCGTGTCTCACCCAGATGCCTGTTTAAAGTGGATATACATAAAACTTACGATAGTGTGGAATGGAATTTTGTGGATCAGATGCTGCATTCACTAGATTTTCCTGCCCATTTCAGAGCTCTGATTATGGAGTGTGTTCAATCGGTCTCCTATACTATTTGTGCTAATGGGGATAGTTTCGGATTTTTTCGTGGGAAGAGAGGATTGAGGCAGGGGGATCCGATGTCTCCTCTACTTTTCACTATTTGCATGGAATATTTCTCTCGTATTATGACGTTTGGAATGATTGAGAAGAATTTCAAATATCATCCTAAATGTGGTCCGTTAAAATTAAGTCGCTTACTGTTTGCGGATGATCTGCTCCTTTTTTGTAAAGGGGAGACTGAGTCTATGGAGCTGCTTTGGAAGGCTTTTGCTACTTTCAGCAGAGCTTCGGGGTTGAGTATTAGTGTGGGTAAATCTCATGCTTACTTCGCTGGAGTTGACAATGATAGGAAGGAGGCCATCTTGCAGTTTTCTGGATGTGTGGAAGGTACTATGCCTTTCAGATATATAGGACTGTCTATTCAAAGTACACATTTGAGTAAGACAGACTGTGAGAGACTGTTAGCCCGGATTGTTTCTAGGATTACTAGTATTGGTGCCCGGAAACTTTCTTATGCAGGTAGGCTGACTTTGGTTCAGACTGTGCTGTCTCAGCTGCACAATTACTGGGCCATGGATGGTGTTTATTATTCCGAAATTTGTTATGACTCGAATTGTGTCCCTTTGTCGCAATTTTCTGTGGGATGGTGGTGTGGAGGGCACGAAAAGAGCTTTGGTGAGTTGGGACAATTTATGTCGGCCTAAAGGGGAGGGCGGTTTGGGCCTGCGTGACCTTTACCCGTGGAATGAGACTGCAGTTGCCAAGTTGGCTTCTTGGGTGTTTGACCAACAGGATCGGTTATGGGTGCGGTGGGTTAATAGCATTTATCTGAGGGGCGTGGCGTGGCGTGACTATCAGCCTCATACTGATGTCACGTGGGCTTGGAAGAAGATTTGTCAGGCTAAAGAGAAGGTTAAACATTTATTTGTGGATGGCTTCTGGCATGGGTCTTCGGCGACGTTCTCTATTTCGCTGGCCTATGAGGCTTTACGGGCTCATCATCCGAAAGTCGCTTGGGGCAGGCTCGTCTGGAATGCTTGGAGTTTCCCAAGGCACAGCTTCATTTCTTGGCTAGTGTTCAAAGGAGCTCTAAATACTAGAGTTAAACTTTTGAGGATTGGGGTCTCTGATTCCGACCTTTGCTATTTTTGTGACTCGCAGGCTGAAACTTTTGAACATCTTTTCTTTGGGTGTTGTTGAAATTCAAGAGTTATAAGCATTCTGAGTGATTGGGTGAAGAAGCGAATTCCTAGTTCTGGGGGTTTGGAGTGGGCTACTAAGAAAAGAAGTACCAAGTTCCAGTGCAATATTCTTAGCGCCATGATTAATGCGACGATTTATCATATTTGGAGACAGCGGAATACCTGCAGAATTGAGGGAGTTGTTCAACAACCTGATTGTGTTGCTAATTTGATTAAGTCGAATGTTAGAAGTCGAATTATTTGTAAGATCAAATACCCAATCAGTGCTAGAGATAGCCAATGGCTACATAATTTGATGTAGTCAAATCTTGTATATTGGACACACACATATATATATACTTACCTTTTACCAAAAAAAACCCTTCAAAATTGTCCGTTTATGATGATTTTTTGAAAAATGTGAGATAATTTCACTAGTCATTCATGTGGGCCCCGGATGCCATAAAATGAGTATCTGTTGCTCAAAAAACTCAAACAATTTAGAATCGAGTATATATATTTAACCTTTCGTCCGACCCGATTATAACGTGACTACAAAGTTAGTTGAACGTCTTTTATGTGTTTATTTTATACCGTATGTACCTTCTTTTACTCCCGGACATCTCTACAATGTATGAATTAGTTGCTTTGCGAATTTGGAGACATTTAATTTCGGTACCAAATCCGGCCGAAAAACGTGGATAATAACCTTCAAAATCGTTCGTTTCTGATGATTTTTCGAATGTGAGATATTTTACTAAACATTCAAGTGGGATCCGTATGCCATAAAATGAGTGTCGGTTGTTCAAAAAATCTAAATGAATTTAGATACGAGTATATTTTTAACCTTTCGCCCAACTCGATTATAACGTGACTAGAAAGACAGTCCAATGTCTTTTAAATGTGTGTATTTCATACCGTATGTACCTTCTGTTACTCCCAGACATCTCTACAAAGTTTGAAGTAGTTACTCTGCGAATTTGGAGACATTAATTTCGGAACCAAATTTGGCCGAAAAACGTGGATAAGAACCTTCAAAATCGTCCGGTTACGATGATTTTTCGAAAAATGTGAGATATTTTACTAGACATTTAAGTAAGGTCCGTATGCCATAAAATGAGTGTCGGTTGTTCAAAAAATCTAAAAGAATTTAGATACGAGTATATTTTTAACCTTTCGCCCAACCCGATTATAACGTGACCAAAAAGACAATCGAATGTCTTTTAAATGTGTGTATTTTTTACCATATGTATGTAATGTATCTTTTGTTACTCCTGGACATCTCTTCAACGTCTGAAGTAGTTACTTTTAGAATTTGGTTGCATTTAATTCCGAAACCAAATTTGGCCGAAAAAACGTGGATAAAATAATCTTCAAAATCGTTTGTTTCTGATGATTTTTCGAAAAATATGAGATATTTTACCAGTCATTCATGTGGGACCCGCATGCCATAAATTGAGTGTCGGTTGCTCAAAAACACTCTAAAATAATTTAGAATCAAGTATATATTTAACCTTTCGTCCGACCCGATTATAACGTGACTAAAAAGATAGTCGAACGTCTTTTATGTGTTTATTTTATACCGTATGTACCTTCTCTTACTCCCGGACATCTCTACAATGTATGATGTAGTTAGTTTTCGAATTTGGAAACATTTAATTTCGAGACCAAATTTTGACGAAAAACGTGGATAATAACCTTTAAAATCGCCTGTTTCTGATGATTTTTCAAAAAATGTGAGATAGTTTACTATTCATTCAAGTAGGGTCTGTATGCCAAAAAATGAGTGTCGGTTGTTCAAAAAACTTTAAAAGAATTTAGTTTCGTGCATATTTTTAACCTTTTGTCCGACCCGATTATAACGTGACTAGCTAGGAAGGTAGTTGAATGTCCTTCAAATGTGTTTATTTCATACCCTTCTATAGTTCTATTACATCTCTACAATGTACTCTCTCCGAGTTTTTATCATTTACTCATTTGCTTTTGGAGTGAAAAATAAGTAAGAGAAAATGAGTGGTTAAAAGGAAAGGAGGAAGAGAGAGAAATTGGTGGATAAATGTAAACCACACATTTATGGCCAAAAGTAGAAAATGGGTAAAAATCAAACTCAGTCCAAAAGGAAAAATGGGGCAATGTTAGAAACTCTGAGAGAGTGTAGTAATTACTGTGCGAATTTGGAGACATTTAATTTTGGGACCAAATCCAGTCGAAAGACATTGATATAATAACCTTCAAAATTGGTTATTTCTGATGATTTTTTGAAAAATGTGAAATATTTTAGTGTTTCATTTAAGTAGGGTTCATATGCCCTAAAATAAGTGTCGGTTGTTCAAAAAAAACTCTAAAAGATTTAGATTCGAGTATAATGGGAGATATTTTGATGGTCATTCAAGTAGAGTCCATATGCCATAAAATAAGTGTCAGCTGTTCAAAAAAACTCTAAAAGAATTTAGATTCGAGTATATATTTAACCTTTTGCACGACCCGATTATAACGTGAATAGAAATGTAGTCGAATGTCTTTTAAATATGTTTATTTCTTACCGTACGTACTTTATGTTACTCTCGGACATTTCCACCACATGAAATATTTACCGTGCGAATTTGGAGACTTTAATTTCGGGACTAAATCCGGCCGAAAAACGTGGATAATATTCTTTAAGATCGCATGTTTCTACTTCAACACACGTTTTTTCCGAGATTTTGGGGTCTGGAAAAGTTGTCGAAAATCGTACGAGGTTCTAATAAAATCATATTAAATGGCCACACAAAATTTCAGCATAAACGGAGACCATTTGCGGGTCCCGATGTCTGAAAACCCGACATTGGTAGAAAATCGTGGAAATGGGATGTATTGTTTCGTTTGGTCCTGAAATCATACATCATACATTCTTTAACGTCTCCAGACACGTGGCAAAAAAATCAGGACAAAATGAAACTGGTCTGTTAGGACCCTCCGAATGACTAAATTTAAAGTGTATAATACACGGATTTTCGAGATTTTCGGGCCCGAAACAAAAATGGTCGGAAATTGCACGAGGTACTAATTAGGTCATGTTTAAATGGCCACACAAAATTTCAGCATAAACGGAGACCATATAAGGGTCCCGATGTCTGAAAACCCAACTTTGGTAGAAAATCTTTAAATCCTGAAAAGGGGACGTATTGTTTCCGTTTAGCCCTGAAATCGTACATGGAACATTCTTTCGCGTCCCCAACCAAGTGGCTAAAAAATCGGGACAAAACGAAACTTGCCCGTTATGACTCTCCGAACGGCTAAATTTGAAGTGTATAATACACGGATTTTCAAGATTTTGGGGTCGTAAACAAACATGGTCGAAAACCGCACAAGATACTTGAAGTAATTAGGTGAAAAATGTCATGGATGGCTCAAATCTTAACACGGTTTTCGCAGATACGGAACTCCTGAACAAGTGAAAAAAAACATTTGAACCATTTATGTTTTTGAATATGCAATGGTAACCATGGTTCGTATGTACTTTATTTTCTGAAAAAGAATTCACAGGCGTGTCGACCAGGGATGCTATAACCCCCACTATGGCCTTTACGTATCACGGAGTTATGTTTAGGTAGAATATATTTATAACGTTGTGAGTTGGTATTATTTACGTCGATGTGGGATAAAATAAATTCCGGCCAGAGTAATCACTTACCATACTTGCCAAAAGCAGTTATTAGTAGCGAGAAGAGGGGCTGCTTCAACTGCTGATGAGTTAGGCAAAGCCAAAATATGAAGAACTTGTACAGGAGTTCGTGCTCGAAAACACACATTGAACGATCTACTAAAGCAGAAAATTGAACTACATTGGTGAGGTGCGCCAGGCCCAAGCAATAGTGCAACGCATGGGCGACGCGTGAAGGCCCCGGCAGCAAGCTACCTTGATGGACCTCCCCTCTCAAAAAATAAATTTAATATCGTGTGGACCAATGACCCACATATCAGATATTAAACTGATAAGAACAGATACTACACTTGATCTTAGCCAAAAGGCCGAGAAAGGTATGACTATTAGGCTGTGCTGCGCTTGTACTTGATCTTAGCCAAAAGGCCGAGAAAGGTATGACTATTAGGCTGTGCTGCGCTTGTCTTTTATGGTCTCATCTTAGGATATCATGGGCTCATACCTCCGATATGGGACGAGTTATTCTTCCATTTTCGGAAGAATGATACAGTCCCTTGGATGACTGAACTCATATCTCCGATGTGGGACGAGTTACTCTTCCATTTGTGGAAGAATGGTAGATATATAGTCCCTTGAATGAGTGAACCAGGTAGACAACACACATTCATAGTCTTTTGTTTGATGTACATAAACCGAATTCGAAAATGGACATCTGTGTTTAAACTTGGCCAAATCATGGTAAATAAAATATAAAAAAATTGAACTTTGCAGAACTCAGCTCAAATGATAATTGGACAGTAAATATAGTATTAGTTCATTTATTCTTTAGTTCATAAACATTACACAGAACAGTAGAGACAGTATTCTCACGAGTCGGAACCCATCATCGTTTTCATGTTACATGAACCATTTAAGCTATACATTGGGAATTTAGAAGCGCAGTTAGCATCACCTGAAATAAACTCAAGCTGTCTGCTCCACTTCCGAAGCAATCGCCTTAACACTGATGAGCAAAGGGACAAGCTGCCCATCTCGGTGTTTAGCCATCACCGCTGCATCAACCAATCGGATGAATTAATAAGATGATTAGGGGAAGTTTACGACTAAGAGATTGAATTGTACAGAGTAGAGTTTACTGTAAACTACTTACCATCGCAGCCACCAATGTGTTTTCCTCCTATGAACACATTTGGAACAGTTCTTTGCCCTGTCCACTCTTGGAGCGCGGCTTGGATTGCATCTCCATCCGCTATAATAAAATCAATTCAACAACATACTTACGAGATTGGCTCAAGTATCCTCAAAACACATCTTTTTCACAAATTATAGATCTTTTACACAAGAGACGGTGTAAAAAGACAATCCATTCAATTCATTTATCATTGACAATAGAGAAACTGTGAGTAGGGTTATATACTTAAGTTCTTTGTCCAGCTCGATAGCCTGGTAAGCAGCACCGAGTTCTTTGAGGAGATTCTTGACCCGACTGCAGAAGCCGCAGTACGTCTTGCTGTAAGCGTAAACAAAAGAACAACGTTTGGATTACATTAAGGCTATAATCATAAACAAACCAAGAATAGTATAATCACAAAGCTAATTATGAAATTTATGATGGAAGTTAATGATGATTTATGAAATGTACTTAAGATGCATGCTGTCTGCCAGGATAAGTTAAAAGCAGGACTTATTATTAGTTTAAAACACGGTCAAAGTGAAAATGATAATCAAGAAGTGAGAATATTAGAAGTTTCTCATATTGAAGCAAAGGATCCCTTGAGAAGTGAGAAGGGCATAGTATTCCTCCTTGCTAGTTGAGGTTTCTACTGTTACAAAGAATAAAGCAACCTGAATTTATGGTAGACAAAAGCCGATGGCGGAGCCACACAAGACCATTTATTTCAAACAAATTCTCAAAGTTTTCGATATATTTACCCATAAGCACTTACATTAAGAGGTAAGGGTTGAGCTTAACTACATATCAAGTTTTTGTTTTACTGTTTTTGCGGTCCTAGTTGACTCGAGTCTGGACTTAACCGGACTATATAAAACAAAAACATAATCTTAATGGAAGCATCGAGGCGACAAACTGAAGTCGGAGTACATTATGGTACTCTAATAGTAATGATTTGAAGGAATATGTCCGAAGTAAATTCCGTCCATTACTAAATGCTTGTGTTCGTGGATTAGTGTTAGAAAATTGCTCTCTGAAATCCCGCTCTCACACTACTGTATTCCTTTATACTACTCCTTATTAATTGATATGTCCATTTATGATTTGCTGTCATTTTATTCATATGTTATTGTTCACGTTACTCCACAATTAGACAAACTCTCATAAACAATTGAAGTCTATTTCACATTTCAACTGGTTTAGCTTTAAATAGGAAAATTGTAATCGGGTGGAGTAGATCGATAACTAGCTTAGCTCGGACAAGTTTTCTTTCTTCAGTAGCCATTCTAGTTGAGTTAGATCTATCTCTTTGACCCATTTCGAAATGTATAATCTTAACCAAGAATCAGGTCTTGTTGTAGGCAAAAATCGGGACTAAACTAAACTAGGCTGATGAAAAACGGGCATTAGTGTTCATATTTATGGTATCATCATGCATACAATACGTTTGCTTTATGTACGTAAGTCGATGTTAGTGTTCTTTTGTCTATATCTTTAGTTACGTATTATCAAAAATTATAAAAATTTGATATTTATAATGTATTCGATTAGACGATTTAAACAAGATCTCTCATGACTATATTTTATCTTATATATTAAAAGTTATATTAAATATTCTTCTCACTCATAGTGTGAAAAAAACGGAGGGAGTAGTATCTAGAGATAATTAATAAATATTGTAATAATTTCCCTTTGTAGTTCGCACTTATCTATGATTATTATTTGCATCCGTTATAACGGGTAGTTCCGTCAGGTAGACTAACCGAAGAATTAATAATGCAAGATATCAATCAATCCAACCAATACAAACTTGACCAAACTACCCTTTTCCTCAATGTTGATCAACCAAAATAAACCATTGACCAAACTATCTTCTTCCAAATTTTGTTCAATCAAACTAAACCCCCAACTAATACAAATCATATATCCATCCCAAACCTATGACGGTCCAGTTACCATAAATGACATTAAAGCATCACAAAATGTAATATAAGACGGTTTCACGGCAGTTGATAATGTGTAACCGTCTTCTATGCAGGAGATCTACTTGGAAAAGAGAATGCATAGCAATCAACAAAAGACTTTATGATTTTAAGACGGATATTAACAGGAGGTGGAGGAGGTAAGTACCTGAAGACGAAAACAGGGGTGGAAGAGACGAGGTGCTTAGCTTTGTCTAAAGCCATACTTATATCTTCACTGCTTGTTTCTTTCTTCCTGCTCAATAATCCTCCCATTTTTATACCACCACGCCCAAGCAACAAGTACAATTAAGAAGAAGAGACGTTTGTTCAACAACTGTTGTCACCTTTCTTCTGACGCGTGTTTCGTTTTGAGACACTCAACTTTTGTTGTTGTGATGTTTTCAACGGTACCGATGTGGGATACTTATATGCCTAGAGGAGGAAGTAAGTAAAGAATCTCTCTGATAGAGAAGCTATGCAGGGTAGTTTGATTCATGTAGGTTGGGCTCAAGTCCAAGGCTAAAACAAATACGAGTAGAAACTTGTTGATTAATATGGATGTATTATTATTATTTTAATCTTCTCATACATTTTGTATAATATGCATTGAAACTCGATCCGTTCGACCCACAATATTAGTCATGGGGCTCATCCCGTCCAAGTTGTTAGTAATCTTCGACCCAAGCCCACATTTAATCACATCTCTTATGTTGTTAGTAAAGACAGACCAACAGTTTTTTATGATGACCATATTTAAGACGACTCAATTCTAAGTACTTTATTGGTTTCGTAATAGGCCTTTCAAGTGAACTCATGTGTCGAAAGTACCACTGATTAATCAAATATGGAGTATAATACTTCTCGGTCTCTCATCTACGACACAAACTTAAAACGGATCAAATTAAAGGGTAAGACAAAAGCCAAAGCGGGACTTAACGGACAGCAAAGATACATTTAATTACTCCCTTCATTCGAATTCAAATCAAAAATTTGGATTAGAACGAAGGGGATATAACTTTTGGTCGGGGCTTCAACAAAACTAGGAAGCCTCATAGGACAAAGTAAACGAAACTATAGCACAAGTTTGAACTGGATTGGTGAGGTGAGCCAGCCCGAGCAATAGTGCAACGCAAGGGCGACACGTGAAGGCCCAGGCAACAAGCTACCTTGATGGACCTCCCGTCTTAAAAAATAAATTTAATATCGTGTGGGCCAATGACCCACATATCAGATATTAAACTGATAAGAACAGATACTACACTTGATCTTAGCCAAAAGGCCGAGAAAGGTATGCTTAATTCACCAGCCCATTTCAGTTTATATATCATTCAAGGTGTTGCAATGTTGGAGAAGAGAGAGTGTGGGTGAAGTTGGACTCCATGGTTGAGTATTTGTTTTTGAGAATTAGGCGTGATGGGCTAAGTTTGAAAAAGCTGCATTTTTTTTTTAATCCAAATTTGATATTTTGCTGTTCTTGAATAGATGGACTATTGATTGGCTTGATGCTTAGTTGTTTTTTTTTTTCCAACGAAACGGATACTTAGTTGCGTTACAATGCGGAGAGTGATTCGAATGTTAACCTATTGTTTACGGTACCTAGTCTTAACCACAGATACATATTTTGTTTGTTTAAAGAAGTGCGCGTGTAACATGTGAGAATTGAATCTCCAAGCTCGTGATTTGATTAAAGAAACATATACCATCGGAGCAAAACCGTGTTCCCTCACTGTCTGCATATCAGCATGTGTGACTGGAATAGAGTTTTAGTTTTGTGTTCTCTTGAATTGAGATTGTAATGAGATGGGCAGGCAAATCTGCTGCTTCCACAGGTAAAAGACATCCATACATTAGCATTCTGCTACTCCATCCAGTTATCCAAATATGAAGCATTACATTTACATTTACATGGGAAATAAAGCTCAAACTCAAACTTCTCAAATCTCGCACTCAATCATCTTAAATCCCGAGACATCTTCGCACTCAGACCAACAAAAAAAATACTCGCAACTAGCCAACTATCAAGGACTCAAACGCAAGGGGGATCTAGCTAGTAGCAAGGGATAACCAAACTTACAAAAAATGTTTAAAATCATAAACTTTCGTTACTCCAAAGTTCTTAAATATGGGATCTTAACATAATTATAAAATAGTATAAGGAGATTCGCAACCCCAAAATTTGAGGTCTAGATTCACCCCTACTCAAACGGCAACTTATACCACAATGTCTACGAGACTAGAAATACAAACAAACCCGCTAATTACTCTCTCTTTATACCGACTTCTCTTGATATTCATACCCGTGAGAGTCCTTCCGACTTCTTATCTTGGAGTGTAAATTCCATAGGAAGTATAGCCTAACTAAAAGTACCTTACCACGAACAATCGATAATGCTTCCGAATGAGTATAACCTAACTAAGAGTACCTACAAGCAACAATGGAACAATTGTTGGCAATAATGCTTCACGTTTTCGCTGGAATTTCCCACAGTTGAAACTGAAGGTGGCAATCAGGTGAGTTGGGTTTGAGTTAGTCAGATCGGGTTCTGGATACTATAGTAATGGGTTAGTAGAAATATTTAAACTGGATTGGTGAGGTGCGTCGTGTGGATCAATGACCCCACTATCCCACATATCAGATATTAAACTGATAAGATACTAAACTGATAAAAACAGCTGCAACACTTGATCTTAGCCAAAAATAGAAAAAGGTATGCTTATTACAACAGCCTATCTCAGTTTATATACCTAATGAGTCTTGTACCTAGAACTATCCGGCTATGTGGGACTTTATTTTGTTCAGTTTGGCTTTCCCCTGTGTAACTTTGTTGCTTGTCTAACTTGTCTTGGCAGTCCTCTGTGTGGATTTTAGTCATTCATGGAGAAAGCTATAGTTTAGCTTCAGGTTCGTAACGTAGAGTCTAAAGGATGCTTTGCTGACTTTCATTTCTCGCAAGACTTAGCGCAGCCATCGAAACCAACGCCTTCGTCGTAATGGGAGGAGCGTTTTTTTGTGTACAGAAGTGAGAAATCTCACGAGAACAAACGAATCATAAAATATAACAGGCACAATACGAGGCCAAGAAATGCTTCAAACATCTAGTTTAGTTAGCCCAAATAACGTGAGAATCGTATTGTGATGATGTATAAGTCTCGATTACGAACTCAGAGTAACGTGAGTTTGTTTTTGGCTTTGCCTTGTAACCGTGATTTGTAATGTTGGAATGTAGGCTTAGTTTAATCGACTAGCCACTACAAGTTAAAAACCGAATAGATAATGTGCCGGAGCTGAAAAGACATTGAAATAGAATAAGTAAAAGGTCATCGTTCCTTAAGATGTGCAGGAGGTGAGAGCATTGTTCGTTGTTAATCATTTTGTGGTAATTTGCATAATCAATTTATACAAAATAATCAGTCTGATCAGTGTGAACCTCTAGTATAAAAGCAATATATGATCGATCCATTGCTTTCAACATGTGCCCAATATTAAAAGTGAAACATGACGCACGCAACTGTCATAAGAATTTTAGAAGCATGTTTAGTATTGGACACTTTGAGCTTCGTGATTGATGAACGACAACTCACATCCGTCAAAGCGAATGATTTGCTTAAATGGAATCGTTATATGTATTATGAGTGTAAATGGAATAATGTGAGATGAGTTCACGGTCCATGAGTTGTTGACCTACCTCTAACCCATGGTAGAAGTATCGGGAGCATGTGTCTCCTTCAATCGGCCACTTGATCTTTGCTCGCTTATGCCAAGGGAGATTCACTACGGTAACAAAAGTTCGAGCTACTCAATTACTCATGTGCCATATCATATCATATAGATTAAATCTTCCCTCGACGTCAAAATCAATCTAAAATTTGATAAAAGGGGAAAGAACCAAGGAAGAATAAAAAGGAGAAAAATTATGAAAAGTGGTGGTTCAATGGAGAGTAGCCTATTGAGTGTTTGATGGATCCGGGTAGCACTGGCCCGTCATCCTTCCACTGACAGGAGAGGAGGGTTTTCGTTGCTCTGTGAAACCAGCCTCACGCGTTCCCCTTCACTTTAGGATCCAAGACTCCTGGGCCTTCGCCCAAGAACCATGGGTCAACTCCCAACTTGGAGAGGGCAAGCCAGCAAGTCGCTGGCCCAAGACCCGACCCAGCAGGCTAAGTCCAAGTTCCACCACGGTATTACTCCCACTTGGGTCACAAGTTCCCGTTACAGAACTCACCGAACAAAGTGGTTCGAACGCGGTTTATAACATTATTCTATAAATAAACAATAATCGATGTGGGATACGTTTCCCCAACTCCTATTATAAATTACTCGTATGACCAAGGGACACGTCTAGTTTGTAGTATATGCCTAGTTCTTTGTAGTTGTGATTTTTTTTTCTAATCTTCATCTTCCTGCTAAACTGCCGTACATAATAATACCATCTTTATAATAATCTTCATCTTTACTGACATCATCATCTCAATTGATTCGTGAACGTATAATAATAATCCTAAATAGAGTCTTACCACCAATCGAATCTCCCTCCCTTTATATTGTTATGCGATTAAATGGAGGCTTAATCATAAACTCAAATATGTTTTGAGTTCCATACCGAGTAATCCATATTATTGTTGTGGTAGGGAGTACGACTTGAAACTCAATATGTTGGATCATCTTAACCTAAAGTAGATACCACGCATTGGGTTTGTGGTTCAATGTTCTAGCTTCACACACTGGTACTTCCGTCTTTACCCCATAGGCTCACCACTCACACCCTCGACTTAAGGGGCTATATTTTTCATCCGCATTTCAAGCTCACATGATCTCACTGCAGTTTTTAATTGGGTGGCCTGCCCAACATGAAGCATCAAAAGAGCTGTCTACAAAACGAATATTCAGCAAATAAACATGAAGATGTATAAATATGGTCAGCTTCAAGCCAGCAAGAAATCTACAATTCACTCCGATTTGCGTTTCATGGGGATTTCAATTTGTCATCAATAATATAGGAGCAGCTATTAATGTTTCCGGGTCAAACATCACTCATCAATCGATATGGCAGAACTAGAATTGTCGTCATCTTCATCTGTAGTTACAATGATGGCTGCTGAATTCAGTGAGCCGCCACTGGAAACGATTGGTACATCTGCGTTTCCTGTGCTAGATCTCGGAGCAACTCGTCCTTGTGCTACCAGGGCTTCACGCGCAGCTCTTTCTTTGGCATCTTTGGCTCTTTCCAACACGTCCTCCTGCGCAAATAAATACTCACTTAAACAACTCTTTACACAAATGACAGTACATGGGATTAATTGTACGCGAAATAACAATAATCATTTTTCACTTTATAACTCGTCCAAAACTCTATTATACAAAATTTTCAAAAAAAAAACTCTATTATACGAAGGAAGTGCTATATGTGCAACAGAAACTCAAAACGATAAAACTCATAATTGCGAACTTTATCCATTGGAGCTGCTCAACATATGAGCTTTCTTCGTGTGGGTGGTAGATCTCGGTGTTTTGATTGTAGTGAAAGGCGAAAATGGCAAAGCTTCTCAAATTACTCCACCTAGAAAATGGCAAGCGGGTGAGTGGTGTCTGGGTTAGTCGGGTCGGTTCCTAAGTCCTATAGTAATGGGTCAGTAAGAAATATTTAAACTGGATTGGAGAGGTGCGCCAGCCCAAGCAATAGTGCAACGCAAGGGCGACACGTGAAGGCCCAGGCAGCAAGCTACCTTGATGGACCACCCCTCTTAAAAAATAAATTTAATATCGTGTGGGCCAATGACCCACATATCAGATATTAAACTGATAAGAACAGATACTACACTTGATCTTAGCCAAAAGGCCGAGAAAGGTATGACTACTGCACGGGGCTTCACTCTATTTTTATAGTCTCATTCCAACACAGTAGCACGTATTCTCGCCGATGTGGGACTTCATATCTTAGAAGTACACAACATAATACGAAATGAGTGGTACATCAGTACACGACTAGCTTCTTGTCCGATCTTAGTCCGACATTTCCACTATTATTAGTACATCAGTACAGATTCACGGTAAATAATTCAATTTATTAATTTCTTAATATCGATTCACACACTAGAATTTGTTTGAAGACTGATCTCTACTATGAACTAGACAGCCAGCCAGCCAGCCTTATAATAATAATTCATGACAAAATATTTGACATTGAATTGTAAAAAATATTGTACAGTACATTTGAATCCTTATTTCGCCGCAAAAATGGCTTCCAAATCTTTGTACAAACTCTTTGGCTTGGACTTAAAATCATGTGAAGGAGTCTTGGAAGACGAACTACCGCTCCATTTCCCACGCCAAAACCCGCTCCATCTCGGGTTACTACTTGAAGGGTCATTAGTAGTAGTACTTGAAGGGTCATAAGTAGCGGTACTTGTACTGGCATCCTTAAAGCTAGCCTTAGCCATTTCTCTCAATTGTTTTAACCATGGTTTATCCGATGTGCTCGAGCTTCTACTCCCTGAGGTTCTGTAAGTATTGGTTCCTGTTCGATTGAGCCGGCTCACATCTCCATTTCCTGCCCCTGATCCTTTATCTTCAGGCACCCATTTTTCTAGGCTTTTGACTAGTTTCTCGGGAACGATGATCATGATGAACCCAAACAAGGCCGCTTTCAAACCCGCTTGGAACGAGCTTTTTGACGTGTCGAGCTTTTTCACTTGCTTGTACAAAGCATACCATTCATTGATGATCAATGCTAGAAACCCTAGGATAAAGAGGCACAACATTAGTATTCCAATCATTCTTTCACCTTGGATTGAAATGGAGAAGTCCTTTTCCAATAACACCAAACAAGTGGCAAACAATCCCACTTCACAAGCAATTGATATGATCTCAACCAATTGCACTTTCTTCTTGATGAAAGGCTTCTTAAGAACCACGAAGAAAAGTTGGAAAGAAGTAATGCATAGGAGAACAATGGTGGGGCTCCTAGAGACCGAGTTTTCTGAGTGTGAACCAGCCAGGATTCCTAGAAGAAACCGTCTTATTGACTCGAGCAAGGTGTAGTATATTCTCAAGACTCCGAACAATCTCTGAATGAAGGGTGCCTCGGCATCTTCAGTCTCATCGTCCGAGGCAATGATTTGGTCCACAGGCATGTGGGTCTCACCTGTGATCATTGAGAGCATGTACTTTGGCGGTCCTCTCAGATCTTCAAACAAAGGGCCAAACTTAGCCAAGTAAACGGAGTTTTGTTGGCTTTTCCAAGTCCATTGGCCTCTTTTGCCGGGACCTAGGGTAACACGGACGAGTTCCTGATACCAGTGGAACTTCCTGCCTACTTGATGAATTTCTTTGTACTGAAGTAGCCTTCCACAGGTGATGCCAAATGAGAGGAACAAGAACAAACCGAAGAGCCAAGATGACGCGAAAATAAAAAGTAGAACTGCTACTGTAGTCCCTAAGGATGTTCCACCTGTGACCGATCATGCACACAAGAAGCATAAGTAAAACTGTAAAAGGGTACAGGGCTTAAAACCAACTACAAAAAATTATATGAGATGTAAGAATATCTTACACAAGAGATTCGGAATGAATCCAGAGAGGCTAAAGATGCGAAGAATGTATTAGAGTGAAGGAATTCATGATTACCTTTTATTAAGACAGTTGAAGCTTGACAAATGCATGGTATAGCGAGAATCAGGAGAAATATCTCAAATCGTGGAAACACAAGAGCGCCATAGGTTGTAAGTTTTGAATGACTCTTTCTGTACTTCAGTACCAATAAAATGATGATGTGTAATAGGATCAAACTGCCACCGATTACCGCTAACCAGAACATTCCCCTTCCGAAATTCCTCCACCTAAGACCAATAATTCAAAGAAATAAAATGCAATAAGTATTAAAAGTATTTATAAACTACCCCGTATTAAGATATGGTGGTTAGAATACAGGTGCATATATATATATACACTAATATACCTGGTTGAACTTCCAGAATCCATGATATATTCAGCTTCAGGGATGAAGTTTTGGTTCTGAAAGCACATATAACACAATCAGGACTTTAAAAGCACGTCTCGTAAAACTGACCCGACCCGACCCGACCCAACGGACAACTGAACTGAATAGGGTGCATTGACCGTTAACCAAATTGATCCGAGCAAATCAGAATGTTCATTTCTGCATGCGAACCCATATCCCTAAATATGTTGATAATAACACACCTGAAAATGACCTAAAATCTTACAAAACCAAACTTGACCCGTTTGACAGGTCTAATATTTAGAAGTTAAGAAGTATGTTAGGATTTGGGAGTGGTCACAAATGTAAGACCGTCTCACACAGAACACAAGACTTACTGAAGAAAGATTGCCACTTACCTCAAAGTATGATCGATACTCCATTGGAGTAAGTGGTGCACCATAAACGACTCCAGCCTTATTGGAGTCACCTTTGTCAAATTGTACAGCAGGCTGGGATATGGCAAAGCCGTTGAGATTACTGGCTCGGAATAGATGTGAACTCGTGGAGGCGTCTGGCATGAAAAACATGGCATGAGAGTCGTTGTTTTCCCATGGCAGGCAGAAATAGGGAATACTCCATTCAAGGCCTCTTGTAAACTCATAATACTCAACTGGCAGTACCACAGCCAGCCATCTAGAAAGAGCAAACACCTGAATGTAGCATGCGACTCTCTGCATCATCGCAGAAATGAGATTACTAGCAGAAATACAAGTTTATCTTTGCACCAAAAAATGTATTGGATGGATATGAGTTTATCTTTGCAGCAAGAAATGATTATAAACATAATAAATTTTTGGATTGAACACCTAATAAACTTCATGCAACAATTCTTTGAAGACTGATCCTTACAAATAAATTTTTAGTCGGATTAGATGTCAGAGCAGGTGACGATTTTGGATATGCACCAAAGGCCTGTAGACTAGCGGTGGAAATACTGAGAAAGCCAGCCACTAAACACGTTGCCACAAAGAATGCCGTCACAAAAATGTAAATTATGTTGGATATCATAGGCAAAGAATCTGCAAAAAAGATTACAGTAAGACATTTAAGACACTATGATCATATAACAATCTCGAGAAAACGAGAAGAAACGGTGTTTGGAGTATAATAATGGAATTATGGAATGCATGGTGTTCTCACAATTGGAACAATATCCTTACAGTGCCTCACATGTAATACATTAGAAGCCAAGTTCAGGTTTCCTGCTACATCTGCAGTTATGTTTTCAGGAATGGCAACTGACATGATTCCCTCGAAGGCTTGAAGCATCGCAACATACATATTCCGATTTATTTGTCGAAATCTGCATATATATAATTTAAGAAACTAAGATAAGCTATAATTTTTTTAATCAAACTACTGTTATGATGGTATTTTGGAGGAAAACAAAGTACCCTTCTAATTTCCCTCCGGAAACAGATAAGTGGGAAGAATCAAAATCAAATACAGGCTTGAAGAACTTGATGATTACTGTAATAGAACTTTCTGTAGTCCTCATTTTAGAGGTAGTGCTCAACATGACTGTTGGTCTCTTTGAATCTGAACAGCACCCAAAAAAAATTATTCAAGGACATGAAATAGTATCAAACATGTAGGATCCAATACAATTCTCATGACACGGTCATAAAATAAGATTATCGTGCGGACTAAATCTAAATGTGATCCGTATTATTGGGAACCAATTTATCGATTTCAGTGTTTAGTGAGTTAATGGGCATATGAGTGGGAATGTGGGATTTTAGCATATTTTGATTTATCTCACGTCATATTAATATGAGATCTTTGAAGGTATAATGTTTCAGTTTTACCATATAGGAATGTAGCTGGAGCCACAGGAGAAACAGGAGAGCCCTGCCTGCTAATGACAAAACTCGAATTCAGGCTCAAAGTTATGATGCTGACACTCGACACATTTTCAATCTGCAAAAGGTAAATCGACAAACACCAACAAAAAGGCAGTGAGAGAATAGAAGCTCATGTAAAATATTTTCATGCAGAAAAAGAAAAACGGCACAACTGAGTAACTTACAATATATCCAAATCTTCTGTTGGCAAAGCTACTGGCATTGATAGGGCGAAGGGAGCCGTCATTAATAACAACAGATTTCATGATTTCAGTAGACGTGTTTTGAACAGGTTCAGTGAAGTAAAAAAAGACCTTGAGAGTCTCAGGATTATTTGTGGCTAGCACGGTCCTAGTGTCACCATTGAGCTTAAGGAGCTTCTCAGGAACCGGTGTTCTCAAATTCACAAATACTTTTCTTCTATCTGTCATTCATTTTCAAACAATGCAATGTACTTAGATACTATATCTGATCTTATACTCAACATAAGAGCTTCCACAAATGGCTGGTTAAGAGAGTCAAATGCACGCAACCTAACACTCGTGGATACAAATACACTGTATTTTTTTCGTAATGCATTTAATGAAAATTGTGTCAAAAATCACATTGATGATCACTATTTCACAATAAGAACTAGCAGCCAACTTAGTTATGCATTATTTCATCGTGATTCAAAACCAAAGAGTTTCTCCATATGAATCACTGGCTTCATGGGAAACAAAAGTAACATTCCGATAAAGTTAGAGACAAATTATTTTTTGGGTAAATTAGAAATTACTCCCTTCAAAGTTGCGGTTTTTAAAATTTACTCCCTTATGATTTTTTTTTAATATTTTACACCCAAAAAGATGCAAAAGTTCAAAATTTACTTGCAATCTAATATTCCAACGAGTTTATGTTTTTATTGACCGATTTGCCCTTCTTTTATCGTACGCCCCCTCCCCCACCCTCACCTCTTATTCATTTTTACTTTCCCAAATCTTTCAATATCAATTCCAGGAAACCTAAATTCCCAAATCGAGAAGTAATGGTGAGGATTTTTTTTCCCAAATTTACTTGCAATCTAAATTACTCTTGCAAAAACGTTCGAAGTGACTTGCATATTACCTGAAGATCGAGAAGCCCTTGAATACAATAACCGACTTTCAAACCTTCGAAGTAACTATTTTAGGGACGATTCCAATGGTGGGGATTTTTTTTCTTCTTTTTTTTTTTTTTTATTTTTATTTTTTTTATAAATGACAGTATAAGGAAGTTTTTTTTAGAAATGAGACCATAAGGGAAGGGGGAAGAAGAGTAAGATGAAGACAGGGGCAATTTCGGTATTAAAAATAGAAAAAAGGCAAAAAAATTCAAACTCGCCGGAAATACTCGTCGGAATATAGAATTGCAAGTAAATTTTGAACTTTTGCATCTTTTTGGGTGTAAAATATTAAAAAAAATTCATAAGGGAGTAAATTTTAAAAACCGCAACTTTGAAGGGAGTAAATTTTAAATTACTCTTATTTTTTCAATAAGTTGCATGGTTAAATTTAGAGCAAAATCAAGCTATCCTAGAGAAAGACATAATCGAAAATGGATAAGTTTGGTCTGATGTTCTTACCAAAACGTACAATAACACTTGAATTTTGCGGTCTAATGAATCGATTACCAGCTTTGTCGGTGCAGAAACCTCTATCCATAACAAGGACCGCCCTACCATATTGATCATTGCTAGATAAGCCTACAACAACAGAGTACTTGAGGTATGGCTGAATAGTCTCAAGTGTATCTGGTATAACTTGTCCAGCACCATATACAAGAAGCTGCAATATATAAAATACAATCAAGGTGTTGCATAAACTAAAGACAAATAAAGGATGTTTAAATAAGAATAATATTAATAATTTCATGCAGCAATACAAAACAATGGCATTTTAGCTGGCCACCTACTCACGTTGCAGGCATCGACTGAAGAACATGCGAACCCATCTCCGCCTGTACATGGTTCCGTGAATGATATATATACAGTAACATTGGGTGCACTTGTGAAAGACGTTGAGGCCGAGATGTAGGCCGTAGGATGTATGGTATCTACACAAATGTAGAATCACTTGAATTTATCAGCAAATTAATAAATTATCCCTTAGATTCAAACAATTCAGATCACTTGATCAGTTTCTAATTCAGAAGTACCACAAAGCACATGAAAAAAAATGGAGCTTATTTACCAACAGTCCAATTATAGGTAGCACAACCAACTCCTTGAGATGCATTAGTGCAGACTTGTAAACTGTGAAATCCATCATGCAAACCCGAAACTGATATATTGCTTCCTCCACATTCTGAAGAGACTTCATCATCTAACTGCAGACAGATTGTACATTGGCAGCTGCTGCAGCTTAATTACCATTTTCTTAACATGACATACAACTATATAAGCCATATCATGTAGCAAATCACAGTCTCAATGAGCCACTGGTGAGTGCATTAGAGATATAAGCGTAAATTTGTTCTACATTTAAACTTTTAGACGACCTTCCAATAAGTCTATTTGAGTCCATATTTAAGTTGGTAGGTCCAAAAGTTTCACCCTTTTGATCACATGGTTCCATTATGATGGCACCTTACCTAAAATATGCTCAATACCAAGACCAACATACAAACATGTAGCAAATAATAGAAAGAACACGGTTAGTTGTTACATTCAAAAAGTTACCCCATCATGATGTAGACCTTCATAAATCATTGAAAAAGCTAACTATGTACTCGTGCATGATTAAATATTCAAAAAAGTGGGCGAAATTCTCAAGGATCTCAGGTTCGATTCTCTCTAAAAGCAATTCTGTGAGAGAGTTACTATACTGCCTTGTAGACTTCATATGTGTCACCTAATTGGAAAAAAATTGACTGTGGATTTCCTTGTCATCTGGAAAAAAATACCAACCTTGCAATTGAAAGTACAGTTGGCACAGGTGTTGTTTGTGCTTGCCACCAAAGCTTCAAAGGCAAAAACAGCTGATTTTTTATGAGTGAACTGAGGTGGAGTCTTCAAGAACTTCACAGTAGTTACCTCTTGAGCATCACAGAAAGCTTTAAAACATAAAATGCAGAAAATCCACCAATAATTTAAAGAACCCATTTTCAAGAATCAAGTGTATATATAGATCAAAGTAAATTTAAACATGTAAAAAGTTAAAGTGGCATAGTAAAATGTGAGTGTGAAAATTTTAAGGATAGTACTCCTATGTATGGTTATTGACTTATTGCTTTTGCATTGGTCTATAAAACTTAACTAGGCATATCTTAGCTTGGGTGTGATGATTGGTGAAATAAAAGAGGAGAGGGGAAAACATGTGGCAGAGAGAGTAGTAGAAGATGATAATTTCATAATTTGAATGGGAAAATGAGAGCAGAAGAAAATGCAGAAAGCAACAAAAAGGAAGCAAAATCTAGAGATGCAGTATTGTTTTAAGTGGTGAGGGTTCCTGATTTTTGGACTGTAACTTAAGGCACATGAAATTTAGTCTCAATAATACATTAATACTCCTACTAGTGTATGGTGAACATTTTAAGGTAAATTAGCTAATAAAATCATTATCATCCAAGTTTGAAACATATTATTCACATAACATAATCTTATCATAGTATTTTCATAATATTTCCTAATATTCTCTAATAAAAAACAGTCTCCATTAAAAGCTGTCATCGAGGCTCATTTCACACATAAAGTACTCACGTTATATAGTAAAACAAAAAGCATGAGGTATTTAAGACCCAAGTTAGAAGAAAATTCCGTGTTGAGAACCGGCGTCAAGACTCCTGTTACACCCAAAAGAAGAGTTCCCACCGCGTTATGTGTATGGCTTGGAGATAACAGATTAGAGTGAAATTTTGACACAATTTTAAACAAGTTCAAATTTAAAAGCGAATTTTATGTATGACGAAGTTTAATTCCAAAACCAATTAATTCGACGGGACGGGCTCTCCTAGGAGAGAGTACCAATGACAGAAACTCATATGAATGAGGCTGGCAAAATGGGGTGCTATCACTGCTGAACCACAGTTGTTGACACTGAAAATGTAGTTTGTTGGTATTTGCATATGATTGATTGTCTCTTTTTCTCTCTCCCATAATTCAACTAAGCCAAGTAGCCAACTTCTGTTTAATGAAAATTAACACTACAATATTCCAAAAAAAAAAAAACATTAACAGTAGCAATTAATATAAATCTTCCCCACCTTGACTTAAGGGTTGCCATCTCAAATTCCTAACTTACCACAATGCTACTAAGATAATTATGCTGGAATCTACTTTTCCGAGTTCAAACTTAGTTTAGTTTAACCGATAAAGTCATAGACCCAACTTCTTTACACCTCAAAAGCAATGCAGAGTAGTACTCCGTATTATTTTAGACTGTATTACTGTCCTAGCTTATCAACGCTATTGAGATTATTAACCTGCCTTTCGAAATTCAAACTTAGTTAAAACAACAAATCCATCAGGGTTAATACTCATAATCTAGAAAAATACCAGAGTCAATCTTGGGTCGACAACTCGACACCATTAACACCTAGAAAACAATATATCTAAACTAACATTGATGTGAACATGCCCTTGCTCAAACTGAAGCCATGACTCATTGTGGGGTAAGCATGTAAGGTCCATTGCATTCATGTGAGTTACACAGAATCACATCACAGTCTTTCTGCAATTCAAGTTTTCACCAAAGTAGCAATTTTGCCCAAACTGTGGAGGAACAGCTTCAATGACATCAAAGATTCAATTTTCTTTCTGGCAATACAACAGTCATTTCTCGTTGTTTTAGTTTTATTTAAGAGATAACCCTCTTCGTACTGGTGAATTGTTATATACTCCGTGTTTCTTTCTACAGGGAAACCAATATAGTTGTAAAAATCACCATTTACCTCCACCACTCTCTTGTTTCACAAAAACAAAAACTTACGTACTCCGTATTAAATATGAAAACGGAAAATTATTGACTAATACACTTGACAAAAATACTTATTGATCGAGACAGAGGGTGTCCGAAGGATCCAGTATTATTGCATGTAGCACCAAACAGTCAAACAGGGCCACCAGATTTATACAAGGACTCAAATCAAAGAAGCATGCAACTACATTAAATTATGACTGATGAATAAATGAAGTGTTCCCATAGTAAATGTTTCTCATTTTGGCGGCATCAATGTCAGACTTCAATGCATGAAGAGCAGCGGACCCAAAAAAATTTCTTTCCAAGGTCCCGATTAAAATATTAAAGATATTTCAACACTAAAATGGAGTATAGTATAGATTTTATTTTTCAAACCTAAAAATTGGACAAAATACACACAAATATTGTTTGCCGGTGACTCAGGACCCCAGGTCCACATGGATCCGCCACTGATCACGAGTAGACAGAAGATACATGGTAGTCTTGTAGATAGCTAACTTAGCTAGTAAAGTTAGAAAGGTAGTATTATGACCTGATTTGAATCCCGTCAACGTCATAATTCGCCCTTATAACTCCCTGTGCACCTGGTTGCATTATTCAAAACGAAGAATTTGTGTCATTTTCACAATCATAAAGTCTTTCAAGGCTAGAATAAGAGACATATATGCACACAAACTATGGCCTCAGAAACATTATCTCAACTCTTTGTTCTTCACACTTCAACAAGTCCTTCTCACTTGAATTATCAGCTTTAAAAAATTGAACATAAAAATCCAATAAAACACCTCTCCGATGTAGAATTTGTATTAATATTCAAGGCGTCTTATGGCTTATGTAAAGTAGATGGTGTTTCAAATGAGATTGTTGCATAACCTCAACTTTTTGCTAAGGATTGAATTGTCAAGTAATCTGATTCAATGAACTTCATCCATCCTCAAGTTGATAAACTTTTTAGTCTTCTCTTAATTGGGTTATTCGCCAACTTTAACATTGGTGACACAGTGAGATTCGTTTTCAGAGTCAGCTAGTTCAAAGTAGTACAGAGTAATTAATTAGAAACGGGTAATTGAAGGGGAATTAATAACTAGATGAAGAAGTATACTGCATAAATAATCGAAAATTTTAACTAATTTTCAGTTTTTTATTCGTAATGTTTAACAAGCTTTTAACTAATCACTTCTAGTACATGCACCATGTGCAAGAAGCTTTTATCTAATCACACACATTTATCCAGTATCCAACCAGATACTACCAACTTCATTTTACAAAATAGAAGAAACAAAGCCAACACTCACTAAGTAAAAAATAAAAAATAAAACAGTCTTGTGTAAGTCGTGTATATCCATCTTAAACCTAAAATGAGTCAAATAGAATAGATGAGACAAACGCAAAATAATCACGGACTAACAAAAAGCATGTCCCATCAATCCAAATAAGGTCTACTTGACCCGTTATCCGTCTTAAGAAAGATGAACCGAGTAAATAGAGGCGTTTTTACTCTCCCATATCGAGACCACAACAAGGACCTCGTGCCCCGGGAAAATAGCTAATAATGCAGCACAATAAAACTACCTTAAGTCACAAATTTCATGAAAGAAACAAAGAAAATTATGAGATGAAAGAGTTGGTCCTAACTATCATACCTAGTAATCCAACAATCCGAAGAACTTCTGACAATCTAGAGATAATCCAAATCAACTGAGTAAATCAGTCTTAGGAATCCAAACTCGGACCATTCGATCATAAAACGAGCAAGTAGCTACCAAATTATTTGCTCCTTCCCCTTCCTGACCCAACCTTGACCTCTGCCAATCTGCTCCATAAGCAAGAGATCCATGTTCGTTGTACGTCTCAATAACCTCAGGGTTACCATCACTCAATCTTACAATGGCAAATCCATTATGCATACAAGCTGTCAAAACCAGGTCTTTAACAGAAGGATGATACTTGATCCTCCAAACGCCTCCTCCTAAGCAAACACAGGTATCACTGACGGGTTTAGAAATCGATCTCACATCCCATACTCTCAAATGCTCATCATAGCTACCCGTAAGTAAAGCATACGGGTCATTAGGGTTCTTGACAATGCAACAGACGCCCATCGTGTGAGCCTTTGAATTTTGAAATGCTGGCATTGCGACATCTTCTCTCAGATCCCAACCTCGGAATTTGCAATCATCCGACCCTGTATACACTACAGATGGCTGGTGGCAATCGAAGGAAGCCGCCCACACCTCGAAGTCGTGAGCTTTCCATTGTTGGTCTTCACTGAGTTGGGATTCTGTCAGCGACGTAATCGAAACAGAACCGTCTGAAAGACCGACTGTTATTGAAGTGCCCAAGGGATTCCAGTCTAAGCAGAGGCACATTGAAGAACTGACTTGAATGTCACTGATCTCTTTCAGTACCGCCCCTGCATTCGTAAACAAGTGGTTTTTGACAATCAAAATCATCAGTCAATCAAACTAGTATATGTCTATATGGTTACAACTTTCCCAGGTCCTGAGTATTAAAGGTCATTTTTACATAAAAACATTTCATTTTATACACACACAAATAATTGTTTTTGTTGTCCCACGACCCTAGATCCTTCAAGATGGGTCCGCCAATGCAAGTAATCCCAAGAAAACAGTCTGTAATTGATAGGCTAATCCAGAGAATGATTCGACAAACTATCAGCCACCCCATTTTAAAGAAAAATTCATCTTCCCAATCTAAAGTCATCCAAAGTGTCTCCTAACAGCAACACAAATGGTGTTTCATAGAGTCCTTAGGGATTTCCACAAATGGTGGGAGTAAAGAATATGAATGTACTCCGTATGAGTTCTACACGTGTATTAGCAACACAAAGAGACCGATGACAAATGATGAAAATTGCCAATAAAGTCACACTCGTAAAATAAAAGTAAATAGAACAAGAGAGCATCATGCAATAGCACCCAACAAAAATCTGCAAGGCGAAAAGAACATCAAACCTGTGGATCGTGGTCCATCTGACGGAGAACGCTCTAAGCCATGAATCCTCAAACATCCACCTGCATCAGCTTGAGCAATCAAAGGACTCTTTGCGCCCACAACAGGGTTCCATTTGATATCAAAGATACCAGAAGTTTCGACAAAACAAACCCGGTTAAGAGAGCTAGTAGTAACAGCATTATTGACATCAAACAAGGATATACTCCCTGATCGACTCGGCTGATCGCCCTCTTGTAGAGTGTAAGTACAAGCAGCTAGAATATTCTGAAACCCGTCGTGCGGGCAGAACTCAACAACATCAGCATTACCATCTAGATAACATTGCCCAACATCCATGGTAGTAGTAGTAGCTCCTAGCTTAGCTTGAGGGTTCGGCTGGGCATTTCGTCAAACATGTAGTGTGCATTAGTACAGAGTACACAAAACAATGCTCCAACAGCTCAACTATAGAACAATTTGATTGACTCACCATAATTCAAACAACAGTCATACAAATTCAACAATCGAATAATAAAACTCATATGAATTCAACTTAAACAGTTGAAATTGTTATGTGTTTCATACCAATTGAATTAAGAGATGTTTCTGGCAAAAGAAAGAAGCAGACGGCAATCGGCGACGCACAGGATAAGTAATTAACAAAAACAGTTTACAAGAATTATAACCTTTTAAAGGAAAATGACTCCGTCAATGAGAATTTATCAGTTTCCGACTTTCCGTCAATATCGAAGTTCTCTAATTCCAATTTTTACAAAATCGATTACTGTTGAAAAAGTACATAGTACAAATCAACCAAATTATTAGTAACAGGATTACAACTATATTAACTGCAAATAAAATTTGAACTAAGGATTGTAGGGCTTTCCCCTCTTGCAAGGGAGCCCTTCCAGAAATTCTCGACGGCCAAGGTCAAGCCCAGGCCGAGGAGGGGGTTTGGAAATAGTTTTCAACCAGCAATTGACGCGCCTCGGTTAGTACCTCACTAGCTGCGTCATTGCCCCAAGCGCAAAGATGGTTTGAAATGTCGGGCTTCCTTTGCTTTTAGTACTGGAACTGGTGAGCTGAGATTCAACTCTGGGCGATGTGGGATAAAATGTGGAATGAACCCAGGCCAGTGGGATGGGATTCGATTTTTGTTGCTGTACCAAAAGCACACCCATTCTTTTACCGCATTAGCTTATTTTATCTTAAAAAAACTACATGCTGCAATAAAAAAAATACAAGTACATGTTTCTTTAAAAACTAAGCACTGCAATGGGGACGATAGGTGTTTATAACATTAAAAACTACTACGTACACGGTATAAACATGAAGATTACACTGCTAGATACAAATATAAGGATTGATTGATAAAATATAGGAGTACGTTACTCCCACCACACGACAACGTTCCTCCGATATTTCTTTTCAGAACACATTTTTTGTTCCCCATTCTCAACTTTCTTATTTGACATGATTTTATATTCAGTATTTGTTTTAATTGATAATCACACCCACTTTCTAAAACTTGTCCGTAAGAATTATCTCATTTTCACGCTATTTTAATTGTAACTATCTCACTCGTCTATCATTTTAAAATAAAAACTACTACTTTCCACTAATTTAGATTACTTAATTTTATTAAAAACTGTGTCAAAAAGAAAGGGGAGGAACTAAGATTTGGAAAGAGTATTCATGTCACTTCAAAACTTTAGGCCAAAATTAGATTTAGGCATAAACAAGTCATTTTCCACCCTACATTATTTGTGGACGGCTTCTTAGGGAAATAACACAAATACTAATGTGAGACGGCCTCACAATACCAGACCTCCTTTTTTGTTCTTTGAAAAAAAAACCAATAAAAACAAAATCAGTGATAAACAAATGAACCTAACGGACTATCCAAACAAATAAAAATCGACACAAAATATAACAAATGAAGCCACCAATGTACTCGTTTTACTCAATATATTAATTTGGTCATAATTACAGAATAATAGACTACTACATATAAAATTTAGTACTCGTATTGCCGGGAACCAAATATTATTGATTCCCTCCAAAAAATAACGTATGCCACTTATAAACAGCAAGCACACGGTATTCTTTAGTAAAAGGCGAAAGAATAGTTCGCTATGTGCTTACTGCATGGCTGCGTGAGTATGAAGGGAAATGAGGGCACCTATTCATCGTTGTTCAGCAACAGTGTTTTATTGTTTGGTCGATGTGGTATATGTTGCCAATTACAGAGCATTAGTCTTCACACTCTTAAAAATTTGCTAGTATTAGTCTGGAGGTATAGCTGGGCATCCCATCAAACATGAGGTGTGCATTAGTATTTAGTACAGAGTACACAATACATTAAGCAACAGCTCAAGTGCTCAACTGCAGTACAATTTGATCGATTAATCATACCATAATTCAAACGACAATCATACAAATTCAAAAATCAAATAATAAAAATCAGATGAATTAAGAGAGTATATAACCTTTTAACGGAAAATGACCCTCCGTCAATGAGAATTTATCTATTTCCGCAAATAAAAAAAAGTCCAGGTAACAACTTCCAATTCGATCAATGTTGTAAGGATTTAAATTGGAAATAGAATAGAGTGTGAACGAAGCTGGCAAATAAAATTTAAACTAAGGATTGTAGGGCTTTACCCTCTTGCGAGGGAGCCCTTCCAGAAATTCTCGACGGCCAAGGTCAAGCCCAGGCCAAGGAGGGGGTTTGGAAATAGTTTTCAACCAGCAATTGACGCGCCTCGGTTAGTACCTCACTAGCTGCGTCATTGCCCCAAGCGCAAAGATGGTTTGAGATGTTGGGCTTCCTTTGCTTTTAGTACTGGAACTAGTGAGGTGAGGATTAACTCTGGGCGATGTGGGATATCAAAACTGTAATGAACCCAACGGAATTCGATGTTTGTTGCTGTACCAACTACCAAAAGCGCAATAAATTCTACTTTTGTTATTTTAGCTTTAAGCAGGAACCATATTACCATATTTCAGAGAGTACGCGGTGCAGTAGGAACGATGAATGATAACTACATTAAAAACTACTCGGTATAAAATAAAGATTCAACTATTAGGTACAACTATAAGGATTGCTTATACGTTTTTCATTATCACTATAGCACTTCATAGACTACGCGGTGCAGTGGGAACGATAAAGGGTGTTTATTACGGAGTACATTAAAAATTACTCCGTAGTACTTAGGGGGCGTTTGGTTCAACAAAGGGAAATAGAATGAAATCAACAAAGGGAAAGAGGGGGGAAAGGAATGAGATTACCTCAAATTTAAGTTGTTGTTTGGTTTTCATTGAAAGGGAATGCATTTTATCCACTATTAACAGTTTGTCATCATCAAATTCATGAAAATAATATTTTATAATACTTATACGAGTACATTATATTTGAAATAATATTTAAAATTGATTAATTTTAATATTAAAATTATAAAAATAATTTTGTGTAACTTTTATATATTTTAATAATAAAATATTTATAAGATAATATAATTTTTTCAAATTTTTTATCTAAATACGATGATTATAATTTTTTACAATATGATTATAATTTTAAAAATTGTTTATTTAATTGGTAAATTAAGGGGTCAAAAATTATTGGTTTACCCGTATTTTGATCCAAATCCGACTCGTATTTGACCCGACCCAATAGTGGAGTGATGGTCATCGTGGTGGTGGGGGGACCTTGGTGGTGGTGGTGATGATGGTGGTTCATGGCAATGTGGTGGGTTAGTGGGGAAAGGAAATTGATTACCTTAGGGGGTGGGGGTAAGGGGATAGAGGAGTTAGAGAGAGGGAAAGGGAATGATTGAAATGGGTAAACAAACACCAATAAAGGGAATTATTGACTTTTATTCCCTTACCCTTTCCTGAATACCTCAAACCAAACGGCCCCTTAGTATAAAAATAAAGACTAGACTACTAATCAATGAGAATTAATGAAGACACATAATGATTAAATGGTAGGTGCAACATGGTCATCGTGGATTTGCTCGCGACACATATATAGCATGAAAGGTGTAAATTAACCAAATAAAGTAAGAGGGGATTACAAGGCAATAAAAGAAATATGTCACTTGTTTCGGGATGCCACGTGTCACTCTGAGAACGCTCAACATGACTTAAGTTTGATATATATAGATTTAAAATTGCATTCCTTCCTTTTTTTGTTGTGAAACTTTGTAAACATGGCTGGTAAATTCGTACTTCTAGGCATAATATATCATTTTTTTGTGCTATACTGTAAGCATAGTATGAGTATCTGATGGTCGTATAATTTCGAGGCTGTAGTGAGAAATAGGTGCCTGCTTTTAGAACCACGTGAAGGAATGGTGCACTCCATTTTTGTGGCGTCTTCAATGAGATAGGATTCGCCTGTAACAAAACATGGCTTAGGCCTTGACAATAGTAGTAGAAGGCCGCGACTGGACTAATGAGTGTAGAAGATACCTTCGCTCATGTCGACGTCAGATCGGTCACTCAGCTGCTCAGGTTCGTCTAAACGGAGCAAGTATTATGTCAGTTTCCGCAAACGTAGGTGGGATTATTTTGGAGTAACACGATATGAGTAGTTCTTACCACTGTGAAGTTCGATTCTCCTCCTTTGGCGCGGTGGCTCAGCAACCATTTCTAGCGAACATACGGGTGCTGTGGACGAAGGAGTTTCTGGGATATCGATGGTGAAATCATTCGGTGTCAGGTTGGCTTTGTTTCTCCTTTAAGCGACAATGCATTTTCTCAAGAATCTATTAAAATGGCTTTGATTGCTGTCGATATTAGGGTATGGTGTCTGTACTGAAATTTTGTCGACATTCCAAATTTGGCTGGACGTGGAACAGTGTGGCGTATGTGCAATGCTGCAGGTACTTGATATCGGAGGTCGTTCTGCCCAGACATGTCCCTTCTTTGCTAAATAATGCACCTCCGCGCGTATCGATTATACCAGGCTTGATTGCGGGAAGGGGTGCTAATATGTGAAGATACCCCATGGCATGAAGGACGACTTTGTTCCGCTGCTGAAATATGATTGGTGGGAAGCACGTTGGCCTCACATCCAGTATCTACTCTTCTCCGGTTTTCTGCGATGGCTTGCCTCCTTGTGGATCTGTTTACTCTCACCGGATCTCGACTGGGTGCAGGTACGGGACGAACTGTCCTGGCCACCAATTTTCATATTTGTAGCATTAATCTGAAGCTAATACTCCGGCTGAAAATCGAAAGAAACTGAGTTGGAGCGTAATACTACATCAGCTGAACGCAAGAGTTATTAGTGAAACACAAAATCAAACATGTTACATGTTACACGAAATCATTTGAAAGGCACCCTAAATTAGCAGTCTTGGAGCCAATAATGATTAATCAGACAGTAAACAAAGAATAAATCAGTATATTTGAGGCAAAAGTGATTAGTGAAACAGAGCACCAAACATGTTACAGGATGATTAAGCAAGAATATAGTAACTCTGTTATAACGGAAGAGAAAGACAAACAAATAATAACGTAAAATCGAGAGACAGAGAGATTTACGTGGTTCACTAACAACCTGTTAGCTACGTCCACGGGTAGAAGGAGGGGATAGTTTTATTAATTTGAGGAGAGGTTACAGATTTCAGACTGATATCATAATTCTTAGGGTAAGGGTATGAAAGTTTATATAATACTCTCCACCTGAACATAAACCCTAAACAGATTAGGAAACCTATACAATAGGAAATTCTAGGTCAGATACTCAGATATTGATTAGAAAACTCTAATCAATCAGCTATTAATTTGAAAACTTTCCTAATTAAACAGATTCAGGTCGGAAACCAATTCGAGATCCGAAAAGACAATTGCTAGGCACTTATTTCCTAACAATCTCCACCTTGACTCGAATTGTCTCTCAATCAGATCAGACAAATGCACTCCAACGAATGCTAGATCAGATTACCAGATGCACTCCAAAGAATGCCAGATCAGACGTACCAGATGCACTCCAAAGCATGCCAGATGTACCAGAAACCTCCTCAATCAGACAGATGTACCAGAAATAAAACTCTTCTCCCCCTTCTGCCTCAGATATTGCCCAACAAGGGGCAATCAGATACCTCCAGAATTAGCAAGTCCAAACCATGTTGGAACTTGCTATTTGGAACCAGATCAAACAAACCCACCTCATCTTCATTACCATACTTGTTCGAAAACTTGATTGACCGCTCACGGGCCAAACTCTGCTGCTTCTGAACTGGTAAAGAAGAACCCGATGGTTCAGATTCGGACTGTAGTGGTTGATCTTCAGACTTTGCTTTACTCTCACCAAGAGTTACTTGCTGCTCCACCTGTTTATCAGTACTACCACTACTACTTATATCTTCCTCCGATTTCAGTGATGATATCATCAGACAGACTGAGCTCTCCTCCAGAACGGCCATCTCAGCGGTGACTGTGTCGTCTTTCTTCACGAATGGCGCCCACCGTCTCTGTTGCTTTAACAACGCCCGCATCTTGATCTGCCACAGACTAAAACTATTCCTCCCATCAAAACTCTCAATTTTAACGCTCATCCCAGACATCTTTCTCACAGATCGGAAGAACCATAGCTCTGATACCAGTTTGTTATAATGGAAGAGAAAGACAAACAAATAAGAACGTAAAATCGAGAGACAGAGAGATTTACGTGGTTCACTAACAACCTGTTAGCTACGTCCACGGGTAGAAGGAGGGGATAGTTTTATTAATTTGAGGAGAGGTTACAGATTTCAGACTGATATCATAATTCTTAGGGTAAGGGTATGAGAGTTTATATAATACTCTCAACCTGAACATAAGCTCTAAACAGATTAGGAAACCTATACAATAGGAAATCCTAGGTCAGGTACTCAAATATTGATTAGGAAACTTTAATCAATTAGATATTAATTAGAAAACTTTCCTAATTAAACAGATTCAGGTCGGAAACCAATTCGAGATCCGAAAAGACAATTGCTAGGCACTTATTTCCTAACAAACTCGAAATAAACGGAAAGAGTAGACATCAAAACGTATTTGGAAGGTACCCGAAGTCTGCAGATTTTGAGGCAATACCATGTATCTGGAGTATGGTGAGCTAATCGATCCGGTGGGTATGAACGGTGCAGCGGAGCGGCAATCCGGACATCGATGAAGTAGAAAGATATGAACCAAGAATCGACCATTCTAAAATATTTATATAAGTGAGGAGTCAGGGAGGTTGAAAACGGTTTGCTTAGAGCTATGAGGGAGGTGTAGTAATGGAGGATACTAGTGGTGAGAGGAAGATGAAGGTGAAGAGGGGGACCGTTGCTTTGGTGGAGTGTTTTATGTTTATATTGGGTAAAAATTAGATTAGAAGGCAGTAAGAGGGGATTAGAAGGCATTAAAAGAAGCATGTCGCTTGTTTCGGAACGCCATGTGTCACTTTGAGAACGCTCAACATGACTTTTAAGTTTGATATATAAATTGCATACCATGGTTTCAAGCTACAATCTTTTAGCTTAAATAGTTCCACATATAACAAACTTTACAATTAATTTTTTTAATGGTGATTATTTTTTAAAAGAAACATAAGTTGGTGTGCTTGATGAGTCCATTTCAGCTAGTAGCTTGAGGAACAATGGTTTGGCTACTAGCTTACAATCTTTCTATTTGCAAGTAAAACCTTAAGCTACGTCATTGCACTTCCTTTTATAAACTACTAGCTTAAATGGATCCATACTAGATTTAAACAAATTGATGTTTCTTATAAAAAATAATTATATTAAATATATACAGTAATTGATAAGTTTGTTATATGTAGACATGATGTGCTTAATTTATACCGTCTTTCTTTATTGCTTTATTGTTTTTTCTTAATTTAAACGCTTTTAGAAGTGGTTTTTGTGCTACTAATGTCTTCTCTAGAGATATTTTGTGTTTCTAGGTTCATATGGCAAGAACGCGACTTTTGGAGTCCATTTCTATGTCGTAAGGATCTATTCCAAGCCACGAGATATCCATAGAGCCAAGGAAAAGGACAAAGAAGGCGACACTTGAAGCGTCCCTCCCATGTCGATGGCCATGTCGAAGAGGCAAAGTGAAGCAGCCCACTGCCATGCGACACGTCCATGTAGCCATCCTTCACGGCCGGGACGGGGTACTCGACACGGTCGTGTCCCCCCCTATACGACCGTGTCGGCTCTATTTGTTATGGGTTTCATCGCTCCACCCCCCTACTCTTGTGTAACCCTATATATACCCCTCTTGTAATATTTTGAAGACACGAAACCCAAGATAGAAATTTTTTAATCTCAACTTAATCTCTCCTTAATTCTAGCCCAATCTTAGTTGTTACTTGTGTATTTGGGGATCTCTTGAAGAATCTACCTTTATTGACAACATTGGTAGATGTTTTTGGATCAATTTATATACGAGACTTAATTTTTTAATTTTTCCTCTTGTTTAGTATAATCTTTCTTGTTTATCCTTTCTTAATCTTTCATTAGTGTTAGAGTTTCAATATTTGTTTATGTTTATTGTTGATTATTGTTTAGATTCCATAATGAATGTTGTTATTGTTTTGTCTGTTTCTTTAGTTCATGTTTGTTTTCATTTAGCCATGTGTGAATAGACTCTTGTGGGGTTAGTAGGGGGATTAGATGTTAATCTTGGGTGATTAGGGTGAATTATTGGTAAAAGTGCAGTCTTTGTTGCTAGCCTATTGTTGTGCACTCTATATGTTGGATGAAATGCATGTTAAAGTAGTAGTGGTCATGCTATTCTTGTTTGTTTCTTCTCGCTTGTTGAATGTATAGCTCGTGGTTGAATTCTCATGTTGTGGGTAACATTTTAGTATGGGTGTCCGGGTTTGTTCTTGTTGCGAGAGTGCGGATTTACCTTAGTAATTAGACGACACCAATACCTTCGATTTCCCTACTAGCTCATTACATCTTTGAACCCGACCTGACCTTACTCTTTCCCTTATCGAATTCTTCGCATCTATAGTCATAGCTTTCATTCTCTTCATTGTCTTGGTTTGTTTAGTCTTGCCTCATAGTCTAGTCATTATTTTAGTTAATCAGCCACACCAAATCTTCTCCATGTTTCCCTTAACTTTGTGTAGAAGTTAGCTTTATCGAGTCTCGCTTCCGTCTCCATGGATCGACCCCACTTACCTTTGCTACTAGTTAGGTTTCGTGGGTTTATTTGGTGCTTGGGATTGGCGGCGAATCTTTCCATGAAGACACATTTAAGCTAAAAGATTGTAGCTTAAAACCATTGTATGAAATTGTAGTTCACCATTGTATATGCGGCCAAACCTCATCAATGTTGCCGAGCTTTATCGCAAAGTGTCGATCTCTATTGACAAAGTTGAGTTACAGTAAAAAAAAAGTTATCGAGCTTATAGAGATAATTCATAAGTTCTATAACTTTTTATGAGAGCTCAACAACTCTGTAATATAGTTCAACAACTTCGTAACAGAACTCTAATACAAAGTTGTTGAACTATGGTACAAATTTATCGAACTTATAGAGATAATTCATAAGCTCAATAACTTTCAAAGATGGTTCATCAACTTCGTACCGGATATCAACCGATGGCATGATAACTCAATAACTTTGTACGATAGCTCGACAACTTTGTATCAAAGCTCAACCGATGGTATGATCATATGTCCTCTTTAGCATAATAAAATGTCGAAGTGTAATTGTATCGTGTTTAATTTTGTCGAAGTTTGTTTATTGTCGGAAAAAAAAGCTTATCCTATGTTATTGTAACAAAATTGTCTAATAATATGCCACATTTTAAAATATGTCACTTAATTGAAGGTGAACATCATGTATAAGAGGTCTCGCAATACAAGTTTTGTGAGACTGTCTCATAAGTTACGTACTTTCAAAGATAATCTTAGCGTGCTTTAATTCACTTGAACTGTGTATCTTACTCGATCTTCTTTGCTGGCTTGCTGCTATAAAGAGTTTGATTAGTCGATATGTTTCCTCTTTTCTATTATACCTGATGCGCGTATTTTATATACATTTTTTATGCGCGATTCCCGTACTTATCGAATAGTGGAAACTAATATTTTGCCTCGAATTGGCTACTTTGTGGTGTGTATTGTCCTTTTTGCAGGAACGGAAGACAAAAGAGCTAAAACAAACCAAAACCGCGCCAAAACGAAGCTGGAAGGAGCTGCTCGCTGAAACGGGTGATAGTCGACCGATTATTAGAATAGTCGGCCGACCATGACAATAGTCGACCGACAATGAGAATAGTCGACCGACTATTCTAGAGCCTGCAGAGATCAAGTTAATGAATGATTAGTCGGCCGACTATTTCCTGGGCCGCGGGCAGGTTTCGTACTCAGCAAGAAGTTTCCTAAACAGTTTCAACTCATTCAAATTGTATAAATAGGGCTTTTCAGCCACATTAGAATACACTTTACTCTTCTCCACTTTTATTCCTCCTTAGACTTTTATCTCTTTCCCTATTCTATTAAGAGCACTCTTAGTTTAATTTCTTCTCAAAACTCGGTTATTGTAAGACTTTCGGATTCGAATCGCCTTCGTTTCTTTTGGTAATTTTATTTAATACTTCTTCCTTATTCTTCATTCCTGATTGTTCTTCTTCTTCATATTTAATTTTATTATTAACCGTTGTTTTATGCTTGTCGCGAATTTATTATTATTCATTATGTTTAATCTAGTAAAATCTCTTATTAATCTTGTTGTTCTTGATTTAATTATGAGTAGCTAATTTTCTTCGCTAGGATTTAGGGGATCTGCTAATTGAATGTGGTCGCTAAATAATTTATAGATCTGTCAATAATATTGTATCTGAGTTGTCAATTGTAGCGTATAATCGCGATCAGTCAGTTAATGCGCATGATTGATTAATTGAATTCGGTAAACTTGAACCTAAGATCGGAAGCTTGGTAAAAGTTAGACCTGCTACAACACATCAGTTTGCCCTAATAAGATTGGAAGCCTTTAGACGCATGCTAAATAGGGTCCCCTTAGACCAATATCTGCGACAGACCTGTGACTTAGACCGTGACCATAAGAAATTCGTAGTGAACCGACAATTCTAATTTTCTCTCCATATATTAACTCGTCCTAATTCATTTTATCTAGTTTAGTTATTCTTCTCCTTTAATTCTCTTTCCTTCACTACTTTTAGATAGATTAGTTAAAACAAACAAACAAAATCCCCAATTTGGTTACTTAGATAGACTTTAATTGCGAGTAGGATTTATTTGTCTCCCTGTGAAATCGATCCCGACTTCCCTAGCTATATTTTTAGTTGGACCGTAGGATTTAAAGGTACACGATTAGCTTATCAATACCCTCCTCGTCTCGGTCATTTGCCTACCTATTCAATTTAGGGTGTCTTAGTCACTTGTTTAATTTTTATATTATGATTGTTTTTATTGGTAATTAAATGACAAATAGTACACTCGTCATCCTGTAACAATAACCTCAAACGGTTTCCTCCTCTCATTGATTTTTGTGCCAAAACCAAATTAAAGTTTGTTTTTTTACGAAAAACATGAGGGCCTTCCTTGTATTAAATCAATACCCGCTAAGTCCATAATGGCTGGCGGGAAGTTCGAGCTAAATACAACAACATCCCCCGTAGAGGGACAAAATCTAGCCATAAAATGTGCAACAGTATTACCCTCACGTCGAACATGAACGCAACTACTAGCAGAAAACAAACTCAAACTCGCTGAAATGTTATCCAGAGAAAAACCAATGGGACTCTTGAAAATTGAAACCGAGTTGATGGCACTCGTGATTGTCAAAGCATCACTCTCCACCTCCACATAATCCATACCTGCCATATGCGCTTGCCGCAAACCAAACAAGAGAGCGTTTGCTTTCGCTATGCCAACGACCAAGCAGAGATGACCTCTATTTCCCCCTTCGTTGAGCCTGTCCTCCCTGCACAACGTGGTCAATTTCGTCCCTTACCTTTGCATAATCTGTCACTATCCTCAATAGACCCAACTTGACAGTGTGTAAAGGGGTGTTGGTCTCCTTGAACAATCGCGCATTCCGCCAGGTCCAAGCAGTCAAGGCGAGAGTTAAAAGGAGGCATAACTCCTCCATATTAAGTCCTTGCATCGCCCACAGCAAAGCCTCACAACAGTTCGTCGTGGGCAGCATATCTCGCAGCAGCTCCAAACCACTCCCCTCCCAAATCTCTTTCGACTCTTCCGAAATTAAAAATAAATAAATAACTAGAAGTAGTGTGTGTGTATATATATATCGTTGGTTCCATATTTTCATCTAAAGATTATAGTGTTATTTTAATCTAAAGATTATAATGTTATTTATGAAATGTGATGATGATCGTGCTTACTGCTGATAAATGACATTTTAGTGGTTATTTTATCCATATCTAGATCTGTAGAAATTGTTTTGACTTTGCGTGCTTGATTTTCTTTGTTCAACGAAGAGCGCACTTAGTTGCATTACAATATAGGGGAGGGAGATTCGAACCTGAGACCTAGCGTCAAATAACACCTAGTCCTAACCACTAGGCTAAGACATCTTAGGTTGCGTGCTTAATTGTTAATATAACTCATTACATGATATTAAGTGTTAATTAGTTATTTTAGTTATTATAATTATCATAATAATAGTCATTTTTTGAAGATTTAACACTGCTTTGTCTCGTTTTTATTTCGGAGGTACCATTTCGAGAATAACCGGGTAAAGTCATGTTTGACCAACCGATCCTCCTAAAACCCTAATATCATGCTTAACCTCTTTGCCCATTATCATACACCCCCATTTAATCTTCTTCTTACTTTCGTTTATTAATGTCTTACTCACTTATTTTGACATATCATTTTCTATAGCGAGGGTAATATAATAAAAAAGGGTCAAAAAAAATTATTGAATAAATGAGTTCGTAGGTATTGTAGTTATAAGTAAATAGTAAGGGTAATATAGTAAAAAAAATGGACAAAAAATGAATGATTGGAATGGGAAGAAGATAGAACGACGGTCAAAATGGTGCTCGCTAGTGTTCTCTATTTTCTTATTGGGCTTAGTCATATTTTTCTCTTTCTTAGACATTTCTCCTTTTCTTTCATTTTTTTCAGCCACTCATTCCACACCCTTATTTTTTAAAATACTCTCTCCGAGTTGTAGTGTTCTTTCCTCTTTTCTTATTGGACGAGTTTGATCTTCTTCCCTATTTCCATTTAAAGAAAGTTTTTTTCACCTACCATTAACATTCTACCCCCACTACTTTCTTTATATTACACCAATTACTCAATACTTCCTCCGTCCACTATTTATCGCCTAACTCCATTAAAATACTCCTCACATATATTCATGAAGTGAGGCGATAAATAATGAACGGAGGGAGTATAATATTTTTCTCTTTTACTTTTACCATTCACTTTTTTTCATTCAATTAATATAATATTATTTTCTCTTATTTTTTTAATCTACCCCATCTTTTTTATTAATATAATACTCCATCTTTATTTTCTTTCCAAAAAAGAAAGGGGAATAACGCTAAAACTTGGAGGGAGTAAAAACAACATTATCCTCACTTTAATTTGAGAGTTGAAGAGAGTAAATGTGAAAAATATAGAAGGAAGGGAGAATATCATTTTGTTCATCAAATTACCTTCCATCTCCATTACAATTTACCATGATCATTCAACTCATCAGGCATCACCACCTCCATTGCCGCACGAAACAACAAAGTAGGCATTTGGCAGCCGTAGCTTTCCTCTCTTCACATTTTTTATTACACTTGATCTAGGTTGTTTTAGCTTTATTTACTTTTAGTTGGTTTGGTTGATTCTTCTGCACTATATTCTTCTTCATCTATGCAATTCTTTTCAATTTGGTATATTTTCTTCTCTCTCTTTTTTGTCTTTATTATTCTTTAATGTTGATTAGATGTAGCCAATTTTATTACTATTTAATTAGTCTAAGGTTACTACCTTTAATGTTTAATATTGTGATTAGCTTAATGGGTAACTTAATTAGTTTAATTTTAATTACATTACTGTAGTTAATTTCTATTTCTAGGGTTTTACTTCCATTTATACTCTCATACACTTGCCTTAAGATTATACAAAGTCAAATAGTAAAACTTTTTTTAGGCCAGTGTCTAACTGTTTATACATTATACTCCGTACTTTTATTCTATTTATATTATTATTTGATCCGTAATAAGGTAAATACTGAAACACTTATATTGAATCCAGTAAGAATCAACCAGTCTCCGTTATGATAATTATATACGTCACGGATCTTCCTAGATCAACTAGGAGTATCATCTACACATAGATAAAGATGAAAATTACTCTCCATTTTAGCCATTTGTTTGCATTTGATAAAAAAATCTCACAAATAATATAAAATTTAAATAAATTAAATGAATGAGACGGAAAGAGTAAAGAAAATACAAATGGTTTCTCTATTGGTGGGAAGAATTTATAATTACTTTTACGGTAAATTTTTTATGTGACAAATATATCCTGTATAAGACTGTTACAAGTCAAATATACCAAGAAAATACAAATGATTTGTTCATAACAAGTCAAGTAGTAATAATTAAAGATAAATCATTGACATTCCCATGTGATTTGTTTTTGTAAAATGAATATTATTTGAACCTTGTAACAAACAATAAGTTGTGGTCCAGCCCACAATTTTCCATCTCCCAATGTTTCTTCTAGGTTTAGGTGTCACCTCCCAAATCATTATGCAACAAAATTTCACACATTTGGGTGGCCATTGTGATTTGTTAGCTGATGTGGCTGCTTTTGATCTAAATCTGTACCAAATCAGTGTTTTTTTGCATGTGTAATGGAATTGAGGTGGTAGATCTGATCTGGATTGAGGGTTTGAGATTTAGATCTGATCTGGATCTGTGTTTGAGGTTCTTGGGATTTGATTTACATAGGTTGGTTCTAATTCTTTGATCATCAATCTGGTTGGATCTGATCTTCTATGTTCTTCTCATTTGATTTTACCTTGATATATATAGGTGAATTGCTTGACCTGTTTAGATTTATCCTACTACCTCCGATTCTTTGAAATCGTTATATTTTTTAAGATTTGTGAGAAATATTTTAACCAAATGTAGCAGTTCTAAATAATCAGAGTGAGTAGTTATCATTGTTGATTGCTGTTTTCTTGCATGATCCAAGTTTGAGATTGGATTTTACTATCTCTCCCACACTATTTGTCCTTCCTATTTATTTCTCAACTTATTTATGATATAAGTTTGATAATTTTGATGAAAGATAGAAATGAGAACAACAAATAAAAGATAAGATGATATATGATGGGGTTGTTAAGGTCTAATATTCGGATAATGATTCAGGTTAGTCGATTCTAAATCGTTTTTGTGATTGAGGATGTGATAAAAATGTTGTTGTATCTAAGGTATAATCTTCATTGTTATGTCATGACTCATGAGCATACCTGAACCTCTTCAGTTTCATTTGATTTTTTACGTTTATTAAAAAAATAATCTCACAAGATATAAAACGTAAAGAATGAAATGAAAAAGAACGAGGATATCCAAAACCTTTACAACTTCGATGTGCCAATTGCCCCCTTTGAAAAACAACTCTAACCATGTCTCAGTAATACAAAGAGGCTGTTTTCGAATGACGTAGAATGATAGATACTTTTGCAGGTAGCTCAATAAATTTAGTGAGCCATTCTGATTTACAGACGTACACGAAAACGTAAAACGAAAGAATTACTGAGTGTTTGGCTGTACTGCAGTGATATTAGAGCACTATATGGGTTATCTATCTAGTAAAGATTGGATAAGTTTAGAGGTGCATTTGCTAGGAACACTTTTGTTTAATCCTGAAGAAGGTAGTGTTTGGATTTTGGAAGACTTGAAGGGGAATTTCCCTAAAGAGTTGTTCTTCTGTGGTTTCTTAGTGGACAGTTATAATCACTTGATGCAATTTTTATGCAAGTTTCATCATGGATCATTCGGAAATAATCTCTTTGACCATAGCAGCAAGCCGGTGAGGCTTCATATATTCGACCCGTTTCCCTTCAGCCTCATTGGTTGAAAGGATGGCTTGAGGCATCAGGACAATGTCGGCGTGATAGGCATAAGTCATGACATATTTTCTGAACAGGCAATCTGAACAACATACTTTGTGGGTCACCGTGGCCTTTTACGCTTTTCTCTGGTGATATTTTTGAGGGCTGATGCAGTTTTTGATGCTAGGAAGGTTATATGCTCTATAGTTAATATTGTTCAAGACGATCATACGTCATTCTAACAAGCGAATACTGTTTATGTGATTATGTCTGAAGACATTCAGTTGCAATTTGTCGTTGGCTGTTGAATCTTCACATAATGGCGCAGATATTTTGTTTAATTACTAATGTTCAGTTGCATTTTGCATTCTGTTGCTGTTCGTTGAATCTTCATATTATCGTTGTGGACTGTATCTCATTGGGATTAAGATGTGTGTATCTGGCTTTCCTTCGTACAGGTCGAGAGCTTGCATCTTGTTCTTGATCCTGTTTGACTATTCTCCTTACTGTCGCCTGCATCTTGTACTTGATTCCGTTTGAGTGTTCTCCTTACTGAACAACACAGGCGACAGCTTACGTCTTGTACTTGATCCCGTTTGAGTACTCTCCTTACTGAACAACACAGGGGGATTAGGAAAGATGGGAGAAGTCGGTGTGAATTATGAATCCGAGTCACAACTCAACCAGCCTTCATTCCAATCTGAAAAAACCGACATCTCCACCTTGCCGGGCCCACCAGGATTTGATTTCTGTCCTAGAGCCCGAGATTCCGAACTCATTAGGAGATCAAATGATTACATCACTTATCCAACTGAGGATGCCTCTGCATCACCTTTATGTCCCGCACCTCTTTGTCGACAATTCTGGAAAGCTGGAGACTACAATGATTCATTTGGCTCCAAATCTCAGACACAATGTGAGTCCTCAACATAATCACCTTACCTACGAATCAGAGTATTTATGATTAATATGTATGCGTGTCCTGTATTCTGTCGACTTATTTATTTATTTTGTTTGCAGACACTAAAAGTTACATGCATGTTCATCCTAAGTTCCTCCACTCAAATGCCACTTCCCATAAGTGGGCATTTGGAGGTATATTCTACATACTATCTTAATGTTTCTGTTTCGTTTCACATTTCCGTGGGAGTATCTAATTTGCATTCGTTTCTGGCATTTACGCAGCTATAGCAGAACTTCTAGACAATGCAATTGACGAGGTACTTCTATTCGAAGCTTTTATTGTCAATGTTCTCTTTTCTAGTCTTGAAAGTTGCATACTATGTTAAAAAAAAGGTTCTGGGTTATCTTGGTTTCATATGCATATATGATACGGAGTATATCTCAGTAACTCGTGTTAATGTCTTCACTCCTTGAATCTCTGTCCGATTTACCTTAGTCGATGTGCTGTTGATTGGTTTACTGTGATAGATAGATACACAACGGCTCGTCTTTTGTCAATCTGGACAAAATACCAAATCCAAGGGATGGGAGTCCGGCATTGCTTATCCAAGGTACACCGATCTTCAATGGCAGATCCTCATAATTTGTTAAAAGTCGGTCTCTTTAGTCTCTAAGCTCGGTAAGTATTTGCTAGATGATGGAGGCGGAATGGATCCGGAGGCAATCCGTCGCTGTATGAGTTTTGGATTCTCGGACAAGCAGTCTCAATCAGCAATTGGAAAATGTAATAGTATAAGTATTATTCTTACATTCTCTGTTTATCTCTTCAAAAAAATTCAACCTAACTACAGCCTTTTAGATGGAAACGGATTCAAGACCAGCACGATGAGACTTGGAGCTGATGTTGTCGTCTTCAGTCGCCACCAAGGCAACCGGTGTGTGCATTCTTCACCTTGTCATTACTTAGTGTTTTTTTTCCGAGCTAATCTTACTCAACTGTGCTTGTTTTATGATCAGGGCAGTAACTCAAAGCATTGGTTTACTTTCATATACATACCTATCGCGGACAGGCCAAGACAGGATAGTAGTTCCAATGGTTAGTTCTGGTACATCCTTATTTTCTGTACATGTTATCTTATAATTTTTGTCCCATTCGTCAGAGTTTGATTTTGTGTGTACGTTGGCCGTTGTTAGATGCCCAATGTTGAAATCAGCGCGTTCAATTTTTCCTCGTCTATCATTTTTGTTATTACCATAGGCATGACTACTGTGTTGAATGGATTTCTGCCTTTGTAGGTTGATTATGAGTACAATCAGTCAACAGGCACATTTAAACCACTGTGTCAATATGGGGTAGCCAACTATGAATCTAATATTTCCATCATTTTAGGCTGGTCGCCTTATACAACTATCGCGGAGCTTATGAAGCAGGTTAGCTCAACACATGTCTCTGATTGCTTATATAGCTATATATGATGCTGGTCCTCTGTGTAGAATAGAGTCACTTGTGGAATAATACCTTGTTTCAATCATTATATATGTAGCATCCATCATGTTAGAGTATAAAATCAATTATGGGACCTGAACCATTAGTTTAAGGTTTTGATTGATTGATATGAGCTCCTCACATGGTATCACAACCAGTGTGACCACGAGGTCGGCTCAATCCTGGCAACTTTCAAAATTCTCGCTAGTGGAAGTGGTACACGTCCCATGTGCACTAACCGCTCTTCAAATCCAATGGGCATCGAGTGAGGAGGCGTATTAGAATGTCAACATCAACATTCAATAATTGGCCTCAACCATCATCTTAAGTAATGGTGTGAGATGGTCTTCTCACACATTAAATGACTATATTCATTGATGGGAGAAACACTAAAACATTCTCTTTGTTCGCCCATTGGATCTCCGTCTTTACTTGATACCCTTAAGTGGCCTTTGTGAAATTTTTAGTACAAGTAACATATTTAAGTATTCGATAAGTGTATTTTGTGAAAATCTTTCATGTCTTTGGCCAAGTGCGTCATCAAAAATGTCATGTCGTTCAATACACAACAAAGTAAAGTGTCGAAGTTAGACGGATCTCAGTTAAATCGATTTGTGACAGCAAGTGCTTGCAATGGTAGCGTCAAAGAAGTTTAAGTTGTTTACCGTTTAACCATGGCTTGTGTGTGACTGGGTGAAGCGATAATAAGAATATACAGCCTAGACTCGGAAGGCACTTTGTTGTAGTTTCTTTATCTTACTATTTCTAACGACACTTGAACTTGGTGGCAGTTTGATGATATTGGGTCTCATGGAACGAAAGTTGTAATTTTCAATCTATGGTTTGGCGATGAGGGCAAATTGGAGTTTGATTTTGAAAGCGATCCTAAGGTTAACTCTTTGTCTTGGCTAATTTATCTCAGTTGAAGTAAAAATCTCCTATCGCTGTTATATGATTGTTTTGATTTTCTGAGTTCAGGATATACGCCTCCATGGCTCAAATGATTCTCCATACAAATGTTCAAAGAGCGAACAGCACATCGGTAACCAATACCGTTATTCCCTCCGAGTAAGTGCTGGATTTGGTGCTATCCTTAAAGCATGCACATAGTAATTATTTCACTCTTACTGCACCTAAATCTACTCTTTCTTGCAGGTATACATGTCCATTTTATACCTTCGGATTCCAAAAACTTTTAGGATTATATTGCGGGGGGTAATAATTGAACATCACAGTATAGCACTCGATCTGAAATATCGAGAGGTTATCATGTATAAACCTCATAGTGGGGGAACCAAGGAGGTTAGTTCATCTACCTTTTGCTAACTTATGATCTTTACTGCTGATAGTTATTATGTTTAAATCATGGTTACAAGATTGGACATGAATTCGTCCTTAGACGAATCATGATTTGCTCCTATAGTATTCTTCTTTCAATCCGTTTCTAAACTACTCTCGGTCTACAAGAAGACATTTTGACCACATTTGTCCTCATCTATATATTATTGTTTGTGTTGAATTTATAATATTCCGAAACCTCTTTGTATCACGAGCGTAATTATGTTAGTTTTATATTTGAATTTTTATAAATTTTACTAAATAAAATCAACCTCAATATTTTATTAGTACAAATTTGACTTAAAAAATGGATGGTTAGTTACTTAGTTAAGTAGTTTGGAAGTAATTGGAGGCAGTATGTGTTATATCTTCCTGCCTCGAATGTTTCAGGGTGAAGTGGTGACGATAATAGGCTTTCTGAAGGAAGCTCCCGAAGTCTATATCCGTGGATTCAATGTCTATCATAAGAACCGTCTTATACGGGTAAGCTTTTCGTCTGAGTCGTGCATATGTGATGATTTTACAATTGCTGACAAAAGGCTGAGCATGCAAGTTTTTGTAATTTTAAAGAACAAGTAGGTTTTTTTATACCACGGGGAAGCTAGATTTATACATATACTTGCATGGCAGAAACTTAATCGTCAAAATAGGTTGTTAGCTCTCCATATCTCGATATGTTTTCTTATCGAATTGTAAATTTTCATTTTTTTTTTCCAGCCATTCTGGCAGGTTGTTAGCTCTGTAGGTAACAGAGGAAGAGGAGTCGTAGGTAATTTGCCTTTGTCACATAAGCAATACTCTACCATTGTTGTCTGGGAAGATTACAATATTACATGATAGTTTTGTTGCTATAGGAGTGTTGGAAGCAAACTTTATTGAGCCAACGCATAACAAGCAAGATTTTGAAAGGACATCCCTATTCCAGAAGCTTGAAACTCGGTTGAAGGAGATGACTTCGGAGTACTGGTAGGTCATCATTTTTTTCCCTAAGTACTTTCTATTTGTAAAAATTTGCCGAGGCTGTTAGGTGACATTTTGACAGCATTTAACATCAAGAGGTATAGTTCTTTCATTTTCGATGGAGTCAAAACCCCGCTATTCTGTAACTTTGGAAGATGATAGAATATCAGTGCTTTTGGTATCGTGAAATTGCAGTTCGCCAATGCTGCAATGCAGTTCACGACTCAGATCTCATCATGGGTCGCTCAGGAAAAACCTCTCCTTTTGAAAAACGGAGAAACTAATAATATGTGAACCTTCAGCCTACAATGGCTAGTCTCCTGAGAACAAGGGTAGCTCAAGTTGTGAGAGCTTTTTTTCTCTAACCATGAGGTCGGGGTTCATTCTTATCTGCGACTAAATTCACGCTCTTTTCAGACAAAAAACCGAGTTTCTTTTGAAGGGGTTGGAGTAATGTGGTGACTGATAAAAAATAGAGTATTTGTTAGGTCTATGCTTAGTTGCTTAATAGTACCTATCTATGGTGGTGAAAAGCCACTAAAATCTGAGTTCTTGGTAATTTTTTTGCTAAAAACTAATGTACACACTCCGTATAATGTAGGGATTATCATTGCGGACTTATTGGGTATCAGGTTAAGAAAAAAAGTCCATGTAGTACGACACATCAACCAATGCGAAGGACTTCGAGTTTGAGTTTAGAACCAATTCAGCAAATTCGCCCTGCGGTTAGTTCACCTGCTGATCCCCTAATTGACGAGGTTCAATTCAACATTCAACAGGATGGTAATTTTCACTTCCTTTTATCTTTCTTTTTCTATTTTTTCCTGTGAAAAGAGATTATGATTTCTTCTCTCATGTTCAAACATGGTCATAGAGGTGAGAACTGGAAAGGGTATAATATATGTAGAATTCTGTCATGGAGATAGTATTTTACAAGTAGGAGACATTTTATCGTTCACAAATGATCACGAGAAGTTAGTTAGTAAGGCAGGCCCCGTTCTTTCTGAAATGAGCTTCACTGAACTGGGATGGCCGATGGGCTTAACTGAAGTGAACTGGAACTGAATTGATTGAGACAAATTGAACTTTTGAAGCGAGTTGAAAATAAGGTGGAAAGAACCGGACTTAATTTTCTTCATGTTTGCAGGTCATAAGAGGGCAAGAGATGATTTTTTGGCCACTCTTGGAAGGGGAAGGAAGGTCAGGATCAGATCCGATTCTTCCTATACCGGGCAATCTAAGGAACTACAGGTAGTTTTGGAGTTCAGTCATTTAAAATGCGCTTTCGGAATTTTGCGTAATGTAGGTTTAAAAACGTAACTTGCTCTTCCAGCTGCCTTTTTGTGGTATTCTCCTGCTATCCTGAACTTTGTAATAAGCCAACCATTTTTTGCAGTCCGTCGCACAACCTTCCATGGCGCTAACTCAACAAGAGGCTTTAGCAGTGATGGAGGAAAACAAGGAACTTCGCGCAAAGTAAGTTGCATAGGATTTGAATGTGGCACTGATATTACCCGTGACAGCGTAGGACAATCGGATCTAGTTAATCATTGATAAACACAACTTCTCATTTGATTATCGAAATTTTACCTTTTTGATGTGTCGCTTTTGCAATATGATGAACATATGTTATGGTTCAGGTGCTTGGAACATGAGAAGGCCGAGGAAGAGCTCACTTACCAGGTATGCTCAGGATCTATTATTTGCTTATATACACTAATCCCTTGATCCTTTTTTTATTGTGCTCAGTCGCCTTTAATAGTAGAAAGTTCTACAACTTTGATCATCATTTCTCTCGTGCGAATTTTGAAACAATACATCACAGTTTGCTTGTATAACCGAAGGAGTAGAGGACTAATATCCTGTGTGTCCGGCTATAATGCCTCATATTATTCTTGCAGGTGTTACGACTAAGAAAGGATATTGAAGAGGCGCAACATGGATTTCTGAGAATGTTTAGTGAACTTGAATTGATCGAGGCTGTTGATGCCAATACACGGTAAGTAAACCTTTAGCTTCTTGCTGAACCCGTCATGTACTAGTTTCCATCTTTTTTTATCAATGTCAATTTTCCGAGAGTAACGTACTACTGGGTGTATTTTTATTTAATTTTTGGCAAATTGGGTTCAATTGTGAATAGGTAGAAGAAACTGCTGTTTTTTGTACAGTTTGCAGTCTGGGTACGGCGTACTCTGAAACGTAGGATACTAGGATGAATTGAAGGCTCACTCTCTGAAGGGCGTTTTTGAACTCGAGGTCTGTCACTTTTAACTGGTTCGGACTTTAGACAAGCAAGTGTTGAGAATGGCAGCAAGCTTTCACTGGAAAACCGTGCACTGGCGAGAATGCGTGTTGATGCTAGTATTTTTGTAGGTATGACATGCCTGTTTCCAGGTTAAACTGTTGAGAGGTCATAGCATCGTATTTGTATCTCGTCGATGAATATATTGTACATACAGGTCGATGGCAGTATAGGTAGGCAGTTCCCGAATGACTTGACTTGTATTGAATGAAAGTTGCATAGTTGAAGTACATCACACTTTCGATGATCCAGTCGGCGAATACTATAAGCTAGTACGAGTATTTGGTCCAGTTGGTTTCTCATGAGACAGTATGTCTGTTTTCTACCTGTTAAATCTAACGGATACCCACATTGTTTACCTCAACCCAAAACGAGAGTATATATTAGCCAAAATCTACGTCGGCGATTACTTCAAAAAAAAAAATCTCATACGAGTACTCTGTATCAGAATTACAATCAATTTCAAAATTAATGAAACATAATAAATTTGAACTTATCTCAAAACAAAGATCACCAATAGCGAAAATATCCATGATTATTATTGAAATATTTGATGATTTATTTTACGAGGCGATCCTTTAAATTCAATCAACTATTAAAAGGCAAAAAAATCATACGAGTATGGTAGAAACTAGGAGGGAGTAAAAATTATTCCGTGTACCATAAAAATCTTTACGAGAAGACTTTCGATATTAACATACTCCCTTTGTTTTTTTATAAATCATTCTCACTTTTCGAGACGTATTCTGCTCTCTTCAATCTCTCATAATACAAGAAAAAAATATCGTGAAATGTACACTTATTTGAAAGTTCTTTTCGTAAATAATTTTATGGTGTAATTTTTAAAAAAAATTGAACTAATATATTTACATGAAAATTAAAGTCAATGACTCACCTTGAAAAGTCAAAATGTCATATATACTGATTCGGAGTGAGTAAATTTCAATATATTTTGAAAGATATGAAAGAGAGAGTAAGTATATCTTGAAAAGTGAAAATGACAATTATTTGAATACGGATAAATATTAATGAAAATTCATAATTTCATATTCATATTGTCCACCGTTAGAGTACCTAATTAAATCATGCAAGTTGTCACAATGCAACTTGACATTTAATATTAATACTAATATGCATAAATACATTGCAAGTTGCCATTTATTTATTTATTGATTTGGATTTGGATAATTCCAAATGCAGGCAGCCCCCAAAACCAAAACCAAAACCAAAACCAAAACGTTTTTGACCTAAAAATCAAAGCCCATCTTCACTTCACTCTTGTAGTTGTATATATATCTCCATCATCATCTCTTTCAACCATCTTACACCACCAACCCCCTCTTTTCTCTTAATCTCTCTTGTCTTAATTTTATTTGTTTCAATTTTTATTTTTTTTGATGATTTTCGCACAATAAGATTTGAGGTAATAATACATACATATTTTTAAACATGAATCATTATTTTAGTCTGTTTGGTGAAGTAACCTAATTAATTACTCTTTATTTACTCTTAAAAGTGTAACTTATTATGTAATGTAGAGTAGTTTATTTGTATGTCGGATTCAAGTCGGGTCATATAGCAAATACACATGATTGCAGTCTTTGGTGTTGAAGTGGAGATATGAATAAAGATAAGATAAGATAATATGATGTGCAAAACACTTCCATCCGCATGTGAAAGTGAAACAAACAAAATGAGCATAGCGGCCATATATTTGCACATATTAATGAAATAAAAACATACTAACTTTTTTAGTTGGTGTTTTTAAGCTTTTTCTAAGATGTTTTGTTGCACTTTTGAGTTGCACATTACGCTCTTGGACATCGTAGCATACATACATTTCTTTATTTTTCTATTCACTCGGTTTATCTCCAGATGAATATATATGTCTATCTTCAAATTGAAACGGTTTTAAAATTAATTATTTCATGGTTTGATTATTTGATTGGTCAAACCGGTGTAGTCTGATTTCAAAAAGAGGTTGTGTTATCTGTTTTAGGATATTTGGAATTTTGTCCTAATTTTACTTATTTTAGTATTTATTCCATTTATAATTTGTGATATGCTTCCTTTTTTGGCTGTGGGACAATCGTATATGCTTTCTTTTTTGGCACGTGACGAGATTTGTGACCATGGACTGTGGATTTGATACACAATATGCGGACAATCGGATTACATTTTATTTATTATTTACTCCAATAGATTTGAAATTTTATTTACCCAAATAAATTGATCAATGGCTCTGCTGAAAGAGGTATCGTAAATTCTTATTGTGCTGATCAAATACTCGGCATGAATTTGCACAACTTGCATTGGGCCAAAAAAAAATACAAAAAAATTGTGGAATTTGAAAGTTGTGGGAATCAAACCTTGGACAATTTGGTAACGCGTTGAACTTATTACTTAAACACCAAACAGTTTTCAACCCCATTAAACCGAGTTATTGAGATATTTAAAACGTAGTTAGCGGATCACGACACTGAATTCTTTTCTTTTTTTCATTGAATCGAAATAATAGGGTTATGGGTCATTGATAATTAATTCAATTAGAGAATTATACAAACAGTTGTACATAGTTCTATGTACAACTGGTTTTAAGATTTTGAGCTTTATCACAAAGATTTCGAGTTTTGTTGTAAACTTTTCGAGTTTTAGTGTAAAATTATCGATTTAAATCACATAAATGTTTAAGCCCAAAAACTTACAACTTAAGTCAGAAACTTTTATTAGCTCAATAAATATATAAAAAAGTTCAAAAACTTTACCTTATACAATGCTATTCCAGATGTATAATTCTATTTTCCTAATTAAAAGAGAGTATTTGAAGTAGTTTGATGGTATGGAATGGAGGAAGTTGCAAGAGATATGATGCTAATGAGATAATATGAACAATTCAGGTTAGAATGTGAGCCCATTAGGCCAGTACAGTTGTGGGCCTGGAGACTTCTCATCATATCTCACTGAAGGCCGAAACGAATTGGACACTTGGGCTAAGTAGGATGAGGATGTGGATGTGGTTAGAGTTAAATGGCGAAAGCTCCTGAAGGTAGCACCAATTGAAATGAAATTGAGGATTGATTTAGGTTTTACTTGGATTAAAATAACTGAAACAAAATGTTTCTTTTTTTGGTGAAAAAAAAAATGTATAACATGAGTATATGACTAAATTGAAAGCGACTGATTAATTTGTGAACTAAAGCAACCTCAAAAAAACAAACCGTTAAATAATGCTCCCTCTAATTCCTAACGATCTTCCACCTTCATTTTCAAAAAAGAAACATACTCTTTTATTTTTGTACCATTGATATCTTTCATTTTACATCATCAAAAATTATACTCCCTCCGTTCCAATGAATTGTTTGCCCTTGGTTTTGACACTAAGGGTAAGGGATCGAATGAGGAAGTAACATGTAGAGCAAAACTCATAAGAAGGGTCAAATTACATATAAAAAACATTCCTAAAATAGAAAGGCAAACAATTCATTGAGACGCCCCGATATGGAATAGGCAAACAATTCATTGAAACGGAGGGAGTAGGGTTTTTCTACGTTGTACCCTCCTGTTTTTTCGTTTTCTATCATGTACCCCTCCTATTTTCAAAATCCCCTACTAATGCCATGTAGTCGATTAACTTCATAAAACTTGACGACATTGGCTTGTATTCCCTCCAATTTCCCCAACTTTTCCCCCATTTCATTAATTTTTCCCATTTTCTTCATTTCATACATCAACTTCTTATTCTTTTTTATCTAATTGATTTTCCTCCACTTTCACCCCAACTTATTCTTTAGCTTAAAATAATGATATTTTATTGATATCTAACGAAATTAATTTAATCACATTAATAAACAAAGTATTAATGTTGCTCTTAAAATAAAGAGTGAAAGAATTGTGATAAAATGAAGAAAAAAAATCAGAAATTATACATGCAAAATTAGAATTAGAAAAAACATAGGAAACGGAGATGTAAATTAGTTAAGGTTTTTAAGTAGAATAATTGTAATTAGGTCACGTTTAATGAAATTAATCAACTACAGGGGTATAAGTGAGGGTTTAGAAAACAAGAGGGGTATGGCAGAAAACGGAAAATACATGAGTCTACAACGTAGAAAAACCCAAAAAGCTCACATGACTATTTTGTTTTATAGATTGTCGAGAATATCGAAAATTTTCTTTGCTTGTGAATAATGTCAAAAAAAGAAATGTGTACTGGATTGAATAATACGGAGTATGTGGAGAAACAGGATACGGATCTTTATTTATAGACTTACAGTTAGTCAGACAGATTATATAAACTAATAATTCTGCGTCTAGAGAAGTAACGAAAGAGGAACAAATCAAGTGGAGGCTTAAATTAACAACTTCGTTTTAACTGGCGAGCTCCCAAAGGGAACTTCCAAAAATTGACGGGCAAGTCCTACCTAAAGTAGGGCAGGTGACTCACTCGCCTTAAAAGGTGTGTTCATTGTTAGTGGTGTCGGCACGACCTGCCATCACTGATCGTTCATAAGCAGGCCGCCACGCACCCCTGACAGGACGGATTAATTTTTTCAGGTAGACCACAGCGTCATACATATACAATTTCTTTAGCCTATACATTATTAACGGGTCGATGTGGGATATTTGCCCACAAGGACTGCCCATCAAAAATCCCAAAAAAAATACCATGTCAAGCTAACATCCATATTCCTGAGATCTGAACTGATCGAGACTCAACTAAGAACATCCATTTTCGAAGGTAGGACAATAATCACTGTGAGCTAAACTATTAGTACCAAGATCTGAACTGATTGATTATTTACGACGTAATGTTTGTAACCTACTTCAGATCTGAACTGATGAGGAAAACACAATTTTATTTACGTCTCTTTTATCTTGATTTTCGCGTAATAAAGTTAACTAAACAAAGGGCCAACAATAAACCAAAAAATTGTAGATAAAGATTGAACTGGATTGGTGAGGTGCGCCAGGCCCATGCAATAGTGCAACGCAAGGGCGACGCTTGAAGGCCCAGGCAGCAAGCTACCTTGAAGGACCTCCCCTCTTAAAAAATAAATTTAATATCGTGTGAGTCAATGACCCACATATCAGATATTAAACTGATAAGAACAGATACTACACTTGATCTTAGCCAAAAGGCCGAGAAAGGTATGCTTTGTTCCACAGCCCAAGCTTCGTTTTTATATTCTGTTTCTAGTTCAGGTATACTTACTTGGACGATGTGGGATTATATTTTGTGAGGAGTCTCATTTTATGAATGCTTTTACAACTTTACATTATAGGGGTTAGGTTGCTCTAATCTTTCAACTTGCGATTAAATCTCAGATCATGTTTGTGACTGACGAACCATTTACATAAAATTAAATGTTAACCCAAACCCGTTAATTTTGTATCGGGATTTCAGAATGTGCCATTGTTTGCGTTTGCTCGTACTTGTAAATGATCAAAGTGACATAGCAGCATCAATTTTCATTTATGTGATTAATGGATGTGAATTCACTTCTCTACAATCTGAATTCTGATATTTAAAGTTTTCCTTCAGAACTCAAAGTGTTTCTACTATACACATTATAAATCTTAATCTTAATATACAAAATAAAATCAAAGAAGTTGGGATGAAAATGTTGATCTCTAAGCAGAAAAAATGCTGAAAAAAGTTCAGTTTTTGAGAACAAAATCTTAAGCAATAAGCTGTTTTTCCGGGGACGGAGGCAAACTACTGGAATCCATTTTGCAGTAGCCTCCTTTCTTCTTCTGCTCACCTTCATAGCTAACCCAATTCTCTGGATCATGATTCTGCCCTTTCATAAACTCATTATTATTATTGTTTCCAATTCCGACGCCATCATTGCTTGTAACAGCAACTCTTCTCCAAGAACACCATATTCTAATCATCATGTAAATCATGATTAGGCATAAAACAGCTGAAGTCAACACAATGGCAACTATAATCGCGACCACTTCACTATTCGACAGATGTTTCCCTATCTTCCATGGCGAGCAAGACCCTAATGGGGTCCCACATAGCCTGCTGTTTCCTAAAAAGGCACTAACAGGAAACGATGAGAATGTTGATGGAAGTTGGCCTTTGAGAAGGTTGTTAGAGATGTTTAGACTGTGAAGACTCGAGAGTTTGCCCAGTGAAGAGGGGATTTTCCCTTGGAGATGATTGTTGGAAAGGTTTAATCTTTCGAGTTTCATGAGACTTCCTAATGACTGAGGGATTTCTCCGGAAAATTGGTTGTAACTTAGGTCCAGGATCACTTGTAGTTCAGTGAGTTTTCCTAGTTCATCGGGGATTCGGCCTGTGAAGCGGTTTTCAGAGAGTCTAAGCTCAAACAGATTTCCAAGGTGTTGGATTTCTGTAGGAATGATGCCTGAAAGATTGTTGTTTTGAAGTTTCAGGACATTTAGGGAAGAAAGCTGTCCGATTTTCGGTGGAATTCGGCCTGACAATTTGTTGGTATGAAGAGAAAGTTTGATCAAGTTAGAACATTTCCCTATTTCTCTAGGCACAATTCCATTGAAATTGTTTGATGACAGATCAAGTTCTCCTAACCCTTTTAAGTTTCCTATCCAAGACGGAATTTTCCCTATGAATCCATTATTGTTAAGCATGAGATGCTCGAGTTTTGTCGAGTTTGAGAAATTATTGACAGACAGGTCTCCTGTCAAGTTATTAGAAGATAAATCAAGGAAAACAAGTTTTGTGAGAAGGGAAAGTTCAGCAGGAATGCTACCATTTAGAAAGTTTTTTGCAAGGCGAAGACGAGTGAGGTTTTCAGACAAGGCTAGCATAGGAGGGATCTGACCAGAGAAGCCATTAGAGGTCAAATCTAAAACCCTAAGAAAATTCGAACCTGTCAAAGGAAAAATGCTTCCAGTGAAGTTATTATGAGAAAAATTGATGATTTGTAGTTTTTTCAAGAGGGTGAGGGATTCAGGTAAAGGGCCTTCAAGGGAGTTATTGTAAAGAGTGATGAGAATTATCTCGGACAACGAGCTGAATGTCGTTGGAATTGCTCCCGACAGCTTATTATCTGCTAAGGCCAACATTTCGAGGTTTGACAATTGACCTAAACCAGGCGGGATTTCACCAGACAGTTCATTCTGCCTTAATTGCAGTAAAACCAGGTTCTTTAACCTTCCTATTGTATCAGGAATTCTACCAGAAAAATGATTTCCGAAGAAATCGATTTCTGTTAATCCTGTACAGTTTGTGAGCTCAGATGGTATGGTACCTGAGAATTGATTATCATACAGGTAAAGAACACTTAACTTGGATAGCTTCCCTATTTCCGCAGGAATCTCTCCTGTGAATTTGTTGTCGTATAGAGATAAAAACTCCAAGTTACTCAAGTTACCTATCTCAGAAGGTAAATTTCCACTGAAGCTGTTGTTATTGAGGTAAAGATCCGTAAGGCTCGCCAACTGATCAATTTTAGAAGGTAATTTCTCTTGGAAGTTGTTGTCTGACAGGTCTAGTTGCTCGAGCGAGGAGCACCCAAAAATTTCTGAGGGAAATTTTCCTGAGAAAATATTTCCTGAAAGTGACAGTATTTTGAGGTTTGATGTATTTATACAGAAGTTTAGAGGTAAGTTTTCCAACAGGTTATTCGACAGAACTAAAACCTCGAGGTTTTTCATTTCTGAAGGGACTATATTGACAGATCCCGAAAGATTATTTCCTGATAAATCGAGTTTTTCTAGCAGAACTAAACGGTTCAATTCTGCAGGAATGTCACCAGTCAATCTGTTTCCAAGCAAATTTAGGTACTTCAAAGTTTTCAAAGTACCCAATTCAGTTGGAATCGTTCCCGAGAAACTGTTATTGGCTAAATTCAGGATTTGCAGGAAATGGAGGTTACCAATTGATGAAGGTACATCTCCTTGTAACATATTGTTGGATGCAGCAAAGTTCTGAAGTTCTTTGCATCCACCAATCTCGTTCGGAACTGATCCTACTAGACCATTCTGCTGCAAATCAAGGGACACCAAATTCCTTAACTTTCCCATCTCAGATGGGATACTTCCATTCAATTGACAGTAAGAAAGGCCTAAAACCTTAAGTTCAGTCAAGTTACCTACACTTGTAGGGATATACCCAGTAAGCATATTATCCCCTATCCTAAGAACTTCCAACTTCTTCAGAGAACCAATCTGATACGGGATGCTACCCGAGAGTGAATTCGAGTACAAGTGAAGCTCTCTCAGATTCTGAAGTTGCCCTAATTCGCTTGGAATAGAGCCAGTAAGAGAATTTGATGACAAATCAATAACTTGAAGATTTCTCAGATGTAAGAACTCTGGTGAAATTACACCAGAAATTCCTGTACCTGAGAGGTTCATGCCTGTAACATGAGCGCGATTTTCAGAGCATGTTAGACCATTCCAGCTGCAGAAGCTGGTTTTTGGAGACCAGTTGCTGAGAGTAGCATCATGATCATTAAACCTGGCTTTGATCCTTAAAAGCCAGTATGATTCATCAGAATTTTCTGAATAACTTGTATAAAACATAGAATTGAAGAAAATATAGAAAATAATAATGGATTGACAAATGATGCTGAAATTCATCTTAAGAATCATACTGTATTACTACTGTCAGTAATATCAGGACAGATAATTTAGCATTACAGTATAATGTATTATTTGGAGTTGAACTGTTGAAAAAATGTGATGTGTAGGGATTGTAGAGAGTTTAAGAGAATGTACTATGATCTATATAGCTGAGGTTGGTTAAGGAAGTAATGAATGCACTGAAAACAAGAGAAACTTGACTGGAGGAATATTTTTTTGTTTGATTAAGATGATGGAGTAGGTTCAGTTTTTTCTCTCTTCTGACATATTGGAAAATTTTTGCATGAAACATGTTTTGTCAAACTAAACAAATAAAAATCAAACATGTAACGTTCTCAGTCGTTTTACAATATAGAGAATGAAAAATAAATTCAAACTTGAAACCTATTGTTCACGAATAGACTAAGACATTTTTGGTATAGAGGTCAACCCGTTATTGTACTATATGGATTGTACGCAAATGAGATTGACTAAACTGTCGGTAGGGATACTCCTGGTCAATACGAAAAAAAATCAAGTCAATTTGACGCTCAGATATAAAGTAGTCACAATTTAATCATTATCGTAAAGTTTAAAAGGAGAAGAATTTTCATGCAACACTCAAGTCCATCAATACTTGGAGACACACCTTGTATGATCGTGTCGAATAATGTTAATGTAAATTTTAACTCTAGATTAATGAAGTTTATGTTCACACTTAAACAATAGTGACAAAAACATTTCATAAAAGTCCATTTGATAATATAAACAAAACCTTTGACTTGAAATAAATTAAAATTAGGCCATATTTAAGGTTGAAATTTTTTAATTTTTTTTCTATGACCTAATTTAATGATTATGATAGTGATAATTAATGGAGTAGGATGATCTAAGCCATGCAATTGATAGCTACAAAGTTTGACTTGAACATATATGATATATCTTAGCTTCCAAAAGTTTATTCTCCTCAACTTCAACTAACACAAACCTAATACATCTCTAAATAACAACTAGGAAACAAGGAGCTCAACAACCATGCATGCTTCATTTGTAGATTAACACCATATTCTTAACCATGTTTATTAAAAGCCATAAACCATGTGAATTGTAGAGATTATTACTTCATTAGCTTGCATCCATCAAGATGATCCTTTCTTGGAGTTGACAAATAGATCAAACCGTGTCAGGTTCATATGAATTGTGGGAAATGACTTATTATGTTAGCTTGAACGTTCTGCTTTTGTCATATTTATTACCCCTCCATATTACGATCTTTTTTGCTGGACGCCGTATGTTTGACCAATCTATTTAAGGGTTAAATACGAATTGGATAAATATGAGCGGCGCGTTGACATAGATGAAAATAATGAACTTAATAATACTATAATTTCTTCTTATCACAAATGTTTGGTGTTCATCACTTTTGACACATACTCCATAATAAGTAGTAGTAGAACAAGATTGTAATGAATAAATATAGGCTCCATATATACTGTAGCTAGTTAACTACTCTAGATATCTCAATTTTATTCTTGTAGCTTAAGAAAAAACAAGGGAATGTAAACAAATTATCACCAAATTCGATTATATTAACAAACAAGTAGACATTGTATTTGGAGGTTTGCAAGACTTTGGGTTGGATTAGGATTAAATAATGCAAATATTGTAACACAATGAAGCCAATATAGACTTATAGAGGTTGTGAATTATATATGCAATATTGGAAGTATGTGTGGAGTTAATATCACTGTGAATTGGTAGTGATTGCAGACAGACCTGTAAGATTAATGACAACCAGACTCGGCTTTTGGACTGACGAGTTGATGGTGGGTAGACAAGGTGGTGGTGGTGGTGGTGGTGGTGGTTAGGGTGTCGGTACATAGGTTGAGGAGGTCGGGTTAGTGAGGAATTGGATACCATCGGGCAACAAGAGCGATTCACTGATTGTTAGATAGGACACATACGACATGACTCTCAAATGTTAGTAGCCCGAACATAAGTCTTTGAATCCTACATTACAGGCTTGCAGCATCTCAGCCTCCACCAAATCTGCACAACATTGCTTACACATCGACTTCTATAACACAATTGTGCGTTTCAAGCAGCGAATGGGGGACACGCTGCAAAGTACATACAACTTGGCACTTGTTTTGGCAAGCCACAGCATATCCCCCATGTCGGTTACAAACAGCGTATGATCAAGAAACAGAAACCAGACCATCAACCACAATGCACTCCTTAATCAGCAGCATGGCTGAGATAAGAACAAGGATTAGCGAAAACAGCTAAATAAGGGCATGATGCCAGTTTCTACAAGTGGGAATGAAGAGAACTATCCTACTTCCATTTTGACCATCAGCCTATCTTCTGAAAATCAGGAATAAACGACAACCATCGGCACTTCAGTCAAAAATTGGTAGGTTAATCCGAGGCATAGCTACGCGGACAAATTTAAAACGGAACACCTAAAAAACAATAATAACAAGAAACATTCCCTGGACATCTCCAAACTCCAATGCCCCGGGTAGCGAAAGGAAACACACAGCAGTCAGCAGTCTGAAAAAAAAATTACAAGTCAGCTGTCGAATATCAATCCCGAGATGGTTTTAATCTTTCCCTTCAAACAGATTGCATCATCCGCTGAGAAGAAATGACAACACTCCTTTATTCTCTGAAGTCACAGAGATCAGCAACGAGGACAGGCAAGTCTATATGTTTGCTCATCATTCATTCATTGCCACTTTGCCTCCCATTAAAGTTTCCCCTACCGCGTCTTGAGTGCCCCCTTCCTCTGAACCGTTGGCCTCCATGTTGACTTTCGATATGGGGCTCAGAATCGTTGCTGTGATATGACTGCCCCACAGCCTGGTACTCGTAATGTGAGTTCTGCTTTTGTCTTTCTCGCTGCTTGCTTTCTGATGCTGTGGTGCTCCATTCTCCATGAGACTCATGTAGCCGGTTGACTTGACCGCCATAATTCGCATTCCCAGATTCCAATACCTGACTAGAGGGGTTTGGATGCCTTCTAACATGTGGCCCTCTCCTCTCTTGCTTGTATCCTCTATGGCCCATATCTTGCGTTGTTTTTTCTTCAGCTTCTGGTCTTGGATCTTTGACAACAGACTGATTGTATTCCGACTGAGGATCAGGTTTAGAACTTTCTTGCTGATTGTGGGCCACGTACACCTGAGATTTGGGCTGCCAATGGGCTGCAGAACGATCCACAACTGCCCTATTCTCTTTCGAGGGCTGTGAATGTGAATCATTCAAACCAGTATTAGAATCTTTATGCTCGAAACTGTGAGGATGACTACTGCTTTTCTGACCCTTGAAGGCATATCTTTTCCCCCTTCCTGACGGGAACTGATCCTTGGCGTTGCTCAAGGCAGCAGATGATTTAGAGGTCGAATCATTTACAGAATTCCACCCATCAGAAAAACTGTCTTCGGGGTCTTTTATAGGTATCTCAGTAGATTTATTTCGTGGGTCCAACGTCACAGATTCATGTGCGTGGTTTGATTCTGCAGAAACATGTTGACGCCATGATCCCCGGCCTCTACCACGTCTACTATCATAACCTTGGGAAACCTTTTCTCTTCCTTTATGTTCGGCAGAAGAATCTAATGACTCTTGGACAGTTGTAGAATGATCAACTTGTGGAGATGGATTTCCTTGTTGGACAAACTCTTTGTTTACAGGCTTAGGAACATATCGCTCCATCTCGGCCCGTTTTGATTTGAACCCAATCTGAGTGCTTTCCGCTGCTGCTGAAGACACTACAGGTTCAACAATCTTCTGAGTATCAGGGGCCTCGACTTTACTATGTGAACGCACAGGAGCCCAGACAACAGCATCATTATTTTGAGCCTTTTCTGATAATCTATTACCTTGAGAACTTCTTGGTTTACGAGAATGTTGACCCTTCCAGGCATTGTTAACCCTACTATGAACATCAGTTGCCTGACCTCCTGATGGCTGACTGGTAGGTAAATCAGAAGTATTATCCTCCACACTAACTGAAATTGCTCGACCAAGATCAGCATTATTTTGGAGAGGAACAGTAGAAGAAATAGCATTCGATGAGCTTTCCAACTTTGGTTTGTTCTTTCCACTTTTGTTATTCCTTCTCTTTTGAGGAGCAGTTGAATCAGAAACAAGAGGCATTTCAGGAAGCTCTTTTTGAGATCCTCCATCAATTTTGCTGCCAACAGTAACTTCTTGATGATCATCTCTGCTGTTGTGATTTTCCAAAACATCTTGACCTACATCAACTGACTTTTGCGGATTCTTCTCAATGACATTTTGCTTTGACTTGTAACCTGATCGCTTTTGCTTTGAGATATCACTGGCTTGAACTGCAGTACTGTTACTAGGAGCATCCTCAGAGTTGACCTTAGCAACCGAATCCACAACATTGATGTCAACTGAGGCAGTCTTGTCAGATAACCCTGAGTTTGGTCGAGCATGCTCAATGGAATTCACTTTTAACTCAGACTGGTCTCTAGAATCATCATGCTTCAGTGGGCCTGCAGAATAAGTTGCATCAGTTTCCTTTTGACTAGCACTACGCCTATTCAATTCTTCAAGTTTGGCTAGTGCCTTCGCCTTCTGCTCTCTTATCCGTTCCTCTTCTTCTTTTTGCAACTGGATAGCACGTTGCTTGGCTATCTCTTTCATTTTCGCTCGCTGAAAGATAACACACCAGTAATTAGATCTTTGAAACACTTGGTCAAGCATTTGAAGCAAAGACATGATTCTCACACAAGGACAAATGATATGCATCTAGGGTCCCAGCCCCCAGGACAATGAAATATCTTCTTTTTTTTCTTGCACAATGTACCCATAACTATGCCAAATATTATGTAATTTTGTATGCTTATATACTTGAAATATAATACCAGGTTCTCACGTAAAGGCACACCTGAGTATCACTAGAAACGAGACTAGAAATACCAGGCTCCTCATTATCCTTCATCTCAATGTTTGCCTGATTCACTCCCGTAGGATGCACAGACAAATTATGATCTTCCACGTGATGTTTAGTTAAGTTGGAACCCGCTGCTTGGGCTGAATTGGGCTGAAATTTCCTTCCCCATCTAGAGGCTTCCTGCCCATTAAAGTTTCCCTTGCCATGAGAATTGCCTCCAGTTTGTGCTCCTTGAATAGCTCTCCTGTGAAATCCAACATCGGGTAACATAAAATGAAGTACTTCCCAGTTCCCCTATCCCATATCAAACTTCCTGCTTGATTATTAGGGTCAAAGTTCAAAAAATTTGACCATACCATTTTTGAAAATATAAAGAGTTAATGCCAACGTATTAATATTGGTTACTTTTTTTATCAAAAAAACAACCACCAATAATATGTTGAAAAATATTGGAGTACAAAGCAATATAGTTGCAAAAAAATACGGTCAAAGTGTTGTATTAGCGGAGGTAGTACAAATGAGCAAATTAGTTGAGTACAAATTAGAAACCATGCAAAATTGAATGAGACAGTTTAGTTTAAGGAGGTAGTACAATTAGTAAAATAAAAACGGGAACGTGAAAATAGACATACCTGGGATCAGCAGCCATGATAGATCCTCCACTTTTCTCACTTGCAATTAAGTCAGCATCACGAGAAACTGGGGCACTAATCCCAGCGGGATAACGTCTTCCCAAAACAGCCCCAGTATCAGCCTGAGGCCGATCATTAACCACCTGAACCCTCTCAGTTAGCTCATCCCCGTTAGAAGCATTTCCACCAGCGAAGCGGGCCTTAGCATTTAAACCCTCTATCTTTTTTATCAGGGAATGATCTCTAGAAGCAGCTCGATCATCTATGCCAAGCCCGGTACCAGGTTTTTCCACATTCAATGCACTGCCCGATAACTTCGGATTAGCAGAGTTGCTAGTTTGGTATCGATTATCAGGAGGCCGAAAAGGCACTTCATCTTTCGCTGCACTTCTACCATAATCAAAATTATCATGTTTCTTGTAAGCCTCTCCCCTGGCATTCTCCTGCACTGGTGCCTTAGATAAGATCCCCTTTTCACGATTGGATATATCAGTAGTCACCCGATGACCCCACTTTTCCTTGTCATTCTGATATTCACCATCATTTCGTTTCACTAAAACCTTGTAATTCTCCCGAGGATCACGTGGATGATCAGGATCAACTTGGTCGGCTCCTTTACCTTCAAAAGACCTAGGATGAAAGCTGTTTAGGTCAGGAGCAGGCATTCCCATAAATGGCAAATCTCGTTCATTAGGGTTGCAGAATCCCATTTGGGGTCGGTAATATCCTTCGAAAGGAACGGGTCCGGGATAAAATCCTGGCCTCATAGGCAATCCTGGACGCATGAAAGCCTCCGGTAAATGTGGCCTGAACATATCTTCATTCTTTGGGTGATGTCCATGATGCCCAACTCCAGGAGGAATTGACTGAGCGTTGGCTAAACCAGGAGGAATCGGCTGAGGGTGATAATAAGGAAATGGGTCCATATGAAAACCTCCCGGAGGAACTGGGGCACCATAAGGAGGGGGCCCAGGAGGCCCTCTATACCAAACACCGCCTGGCGGAGGGTTAGCTGAAGGAGCACCGCGCCAAGTATCATAATGTGGACGGGCATTATTAGGATTAGGATTCGGGTATAGATGAGGATCCCCATACCATCTTTCCATCATAGGGCGTGGTCCATCTTCAGCAAAGGGGAGAGACTCTTTCCTCCAGGAATGACCACTAGTATCTGAGTCTCGTGCATTTTCTGAAAAAAGATGAAGCGTAGAGGTCAAATCGAGGAAGGTTTGTTAAAAAAGGGTTCAAAGTCACGTGGAACTTAGAAAAAGACCAAACAAGAATAATTACAGGATACTCCCTTCAAACTACTCATCCACTTTTCAAAGTCATAATTCTAAAATATTGGCTTCGACTATATTAGTCAAATAAACAAAAAAAAAATCAAATATGAAACTAACAATTTTACGTTCGTTATGAAAAGGGTTTCGGAAATTTATCATTTCAACACAAAAAACTAATATACAAATGGAGATAAAACAGTCTCATCTCATAGATTGTGAAAAGTCAAGTGTGTAGTTTGGAATGGATTGGAGGGAGTATCAAGTTAAAATTCGAAGACAAGTAATACAAAAAGAAAAACAAATGGACATCCACTACGTACCACGGGTGATCTCCATACTTTCTGACATGGATTTAACTTTGCCAGAAGATGAACCAGGTCTTCCATGAGAAGCATCTGACATGGATTTAAGGTGACTATTATCACGACTGTTTAGAGGAAATATTTCGCAATACTAATAATTAATAATCAAACATGATTAGAAAGGAATTAAGAGCAACACATTAATTTGGGCTAGCCTACTAGCACCATTCATAGTCGGATCATTGTAAATTTGTAATTTTGTGGTTTATCAGAGAGGTTCAAGCTGATAATGAGTTTTATGATTTCACATTTTCACTTGAAACCCTTCAAATTTATGCCCTTTATTTTATCTAATTGTCCACATTTCACTTGGGTGGGCTTTGTTATACTGTTTTTTGGGGCAGGGAATATGGGTGGTTTCCTGCATCCACTACTATTGAGTAGACTTTGTGGCTAATGAACTTGGCTATGAGAGCTTAAGTTGGCTTCAATCATGACAACTTCCGTGATCGTGCAGTCTTAATCACACATACTCCAATAACTTTGCATTTCCAAAATCTGACCAAAACGGGAAACAAATATTTAAATGGAATAAACACCTAAAGGCTAACAAACAGCAAGTAACCCATCCACTTAAGCAAAGAGGGAAAACAAAATAAGATCACAAGAGGAATAACAAAAAGTCATTTCTATAAAAATAAGACTAGAAACAATAGATCCATAGCCCATAACCAAGGAATAAGGGAAGGGTTAAGGGCAAAAGGCAAGTATACACACCCAGAGGTCCAGAGTTCATTTTAGATTCGTCTTTCTCAGACCCAAGAGTTGGAAATTCTCCTGAGCTCAGGGAAAATCCTTCAGTAACTCCCTGCAAATATAGAACATTAAAACCAAATAACGAGGACAATCATTCACCAAAAAAAATATCATCAAAAGCACCAATAGACTAAAAGGCAATATTTCTTTCTTCTGTGCTAAGAAACTACTCCGTATTTATTATCTTAAATGAAGTAGCTCCCAGCGCAACATGGTCAAAAGTACTCAACCACTTAGATTAGGCCAGTGATAGGGGATCACAAATCCCATCCTTGATCCCTAATTCCCTACCAAAGCACCCGGGCTAACAATTGCGGCCCATCTAATCCTACCATACACCTTCCCTTGGATTACAAGTTGTAAATTAAGGTGACAAAAAAGAAATCATTATTCTTAGATAAACAGGTGATGATCAGCTACTTGTTATATCCACATACCATTCGCTCAGAAGGCACAGTTGTGCCCCAAGTCGCAGATCCTTCTGGTGGATGTTCAGCAAATCGTGACAACTGCGAGCTACCAGGTCTAGTATCAGCACTGTGAGGGCGTAACGACGTTAAGGATGCCTGGTTGGAGCTCTGAACCCCTGAAGCTGATGAAGGCCTGGAGTTTGGACCCCATGCACTGACATTTGAATCATGGCCTTTCTCACTACCAGCAGTTGATGGCCGGGTGCCACCACCGGACAAAGGACGACCAGAGATATGGCCGGGCGAAGAGCTACCACCGTCTGTAGCCCAGGCATTTGAGCTGCCAGATGATGGTCTGCTGCCCCAACTAAGAGTACCTCTGAATTTGAATCATAACATTAGCTACTTCATACTCATTTGTAAAATGTTGTAAATGATACTCCCTCCGTCCCACTAAGATTGTCCCGTATTCCTTTTTGGGTAGGTTCTTAAAGATTGTCTCATTTCTCAACTTTCCTTTTTAGTCTATCATTTTTTACAACTTCGTCCCTACTAAGACAAAGTATTTACCATTTTGCCATTTCATTACCCCACATCACCTCACACATCACCCTATAAAGTAGTCATAATTGCCTATATACCCATCATTACACAATTTTCTTAATTATTGTGCAAAAGTAAATGAGACAATCATTTTGGGACGGAGGGAGTATTTAATTGTACTGTTGAATTAAGTATGAATATGTGCACTTTAGCTATGATACTTACTTGGGAACAATTTCTACGTTGGGGTCCAAACCATGATTCTCCAATCTTGAACATACAAAAAGTAACAAACGCATGATTTAAAGGGAGCAAGTAAATGAGTGTCTGCTGAAAAATAACGGGACAAAGAAACATGTACCTTTGACTAGGCAAATTTAAAGGTTTAGGAACGGCTACTTTCGCCACTTTGCCCAACACAGTCATACCACCTCTTCTTTTTGAAGCCCATCTGAAAAAATTAACAAAGAGGCTAGGTAGATGATGGTGATCTAGTGTCTGTATTTGAGAAACTATATGGTAAAATATATACATCTTCAAAACAAAAGCATGAATAAATACAAGAGGAAATATTAAATATATCATAATTCTAGCCCTAAGAAGTAAAAACGCGGAAAACCTAAAAAAACGTACTCAAAAGTCAAAAGTCATCCATAAAAGCTTACTGAACGAGCTCCCATGAACAAAAACGCAGGCACGGTCATTCAAAAACTGACAGCAACAACACTAGACATTTGGTTGTTCGTGATGAACATTTCTAGTTACTACTAGAATCAGATAGACCTATAAACTTCCACAAATCTAGGACAAAGTCACATAGTGAAAATATGTTGTACCACACAAAAACAACATCCGGACACAACTCATATCAAAGCAAGAAATTGTGGCACACACTTAATACTACTCCACGCACTGACGTCCTCTACAAAAGAAGATACCAAAAAAACTAAAATAAGAGTTGTTGTCAACTATCGCGACTATGAATTACAGACACAAACACAGCATCTCACAGTATTGAATCCAAGACATTCATAATTTGAAGATCACATATAATTGATGCTTCAGGTTGATGATGCAATAACAGCGAAAAAGGGGATTCATAGATAGATACCTTTGTTCTCCCATACTTGAAGTCATAGCTGGATGCCGATTGCAAGGTCATTCAAACTATCACATGAACAAAATATGAGAAAATACACAGAAAACATATGAAATGAACGCCTCGTTTATAGCGGCCATATGAAACACAAAAACATTTCTCGACGGACACCCTTTTTTTCTGTAAACCACACCACCTGAGTGTAGTCTTACATAAACAGTTACTAAATCCCAACTTCATAGATGTCAAATTCGATTGTTTGAATCCATAAAAATCTTCATAACATGGTTAAGGTTTAGAGGGCAGAAGACTATAATACAAGTTCACAGCTTTCCTGATTTTTGGCAGGTCTACGGAAGTAGGGACGATGTTGCAGATCAACGAAAACGAAAACGAAACATACATCATCGGCGCTCGGCTAACTAACATGAATCATAATCCGAAACCGTTTACGAATACACCAAACCAAACCAAACAAAGCAAAAATGATGATGCTTCTAAAATCAGCAAAAACAAAACAAAAATCAATCTTGAGCAAAACTGTAAAATGATAAGAACATTGATCAATCACCTTATTTTCTGCCGATGCTTCCCTCGATAAACTAATCAAAAATCTTCTTTTGATTGTTTCGATCTTCCACAAAACCCTAATTGAAATTCAAAAATGAGAATTATAAGCAACGATATAATCGTTCGACAATACTGTTTTTTTTTTAGTTTAATCGGAAAATGGATGAATTGGGGGAAATTTTAGGGCGGAAGACAAATAAGAAGCCCTACAAATGAGAAATTAGGGATTGATGGGGAGGGATGAACGTAAAAGGGGAAAGTTAACTTCTTCGATTTTATTTTTTTCACCCTTTTGATTTTCTCTTTTGTGTGTTTTTCACTTGTTGGGTTTTGTATGGATAAGACCACACCAAAGGGTGAAAGAAGTCGAGTCGAATACGAGTTTGGTCATTCGATTTTTATTCATAAACTAAAATTTATACGAATTACAGTTGTTATATACGTATAAGGTCATTATATGAGAAATATATAAGGAATAAAAATTGTTGTGTCGTGTTATTTAGGTCACCGAATGAGAAACAAAATATCTCCACTACAATACAAATCATAATGAGCATCGTCCCACAAGGTCGCACAACACTACTAAGAGGAGGCTGTGTATTCGATCATTAGAAGTTGGACCTCATATGGTATGCTCAAAATTGAGAAGTAAATGAGGCGGATGATCAATCATGTATATCAAATGACAACAAGTTTCTCATTTTTATAATGACAGGAGAGAAAAATCAAAGACCAAGGTAATTAATTGACAACATAACCAGTTAACCACCAAGTTAATGACATGTCCACCAACAAACATAAGTCATAAACACAACGTTTAATGTTCATAATCATGTCCTTAGTGGCAAGATTATTTTACAATGTTATGAAATGTTTGTTAATAATACAATGAATATAGTCAACTTGACTAACTTTTGCATGGCATCCAACAATCGTGAAACAAAGACTTAACTATGATAAATAGTTTTATAATATACTCCCTCTATCCCGACCATGGAGTAAAACTTTGCACATGCTTAATACACGTAGACCAAAGTAGAAAGATGCAGCAATTATTTTTAATCACGAAAATAGAAACGTAAATTATTGATTGAAACATTGTAAAGTGAAAAAAATGTAAGCTATTGATCGAAACAGAATAAGTAGACGAGTTTTTCAAGTGCACCAACATTAGTTGACTTAAGCCATTCGAAGAGGACCTTGACCGAGCCAAACTCGAGCGACCGAAGCATTTGGCAAGTTGAGCCCTAGACTTGACAGTGTATAGAGGTGCTCGATTCCGGTTACTGTTCAATCTGATCGGTGATCACCAGACATATCGACACTCAAAAAAATCATACAAGTAGATTTCATCTCCAGATTTCCAGGTTCGTGGTTTCATATTTGACTCAAGATTTTCATTTTATCAATCATCTCACTTCTCTGTAGAATCTCAATCAACTTGAGCTAAAATTCTTCAAGATCAATTCTTTTGAGCCATGTTGATAAATTCAAGGACGACCCAATTTGGGAATTAACATATCAAATATTGGGTAGTTGTTTGATTATAGATTAATGATCTGGGTTGCATTTAATTTTAGCACAATCAGGGGTTGCTACAGTAGTTTTTTTCAGTGTGATTTTGTGGAATTGCTCAAGAAATTGTAGAATTTGATGATTTTGATGTCATTTATGCGATTATGGAACCACAATCACCATCAAAATCCAAACTTTCTGTACTAGGGTGGTTCAAATTTTTCAGAATTGTGAAATGCTGCTTATTTTTCGCCTTTTTAGCAGCGATCCTGGTAATTTCTAGGGTTAATTTACACTGGTTTGGCATAACTGAAAAGGGTAAAGTACATTTTACTGTGGTTGTGGATTGTGGGAGTACTGGTACTAGAGTGAATGTTTATCAGTTTATGAGTAATTTTCCGAGAAATGGTGATTTTCCGGTTTTGATGCACTCTTACCCTGATGAACTGGTAAAGAAAGATGTAGGGAACAATGGTTGTCAGTACCACTGTGTTCAGACCGAACCGGGGTTAGACAAATTTGTTGGTAATTATTCGCAAGTGAAGTCGTCTTTAAAGCCATTAATTAATTGGGCCGAGGGAATAGTGCCAAGTGATGAGCATGGTAGTACACCAATTTTTGTTTTAGCTACTGCAGGATTAAGGAGGATTGCAATAGAGGAATCAAAGTTGGTTTTAGATGATGTGGAGCGTGTGGTTAAGGAGTGTTCTTTTAAATGGAAGAGAGATTGGATACGGGTTTTGAGCGGAAGAGATGAAGCATATTATGGTTGGGTTGCCTTAAACTATAAGATGGGTTATCTTAAGAATGCATCGGGTTTTCCTACTCTAGGTCTTCTCGATTTAGGAGGGTCTTCGCTGCAAGTAGTTGCTGAACCAGGTAACATTAGTGACGTTACTGACGATGAGCATCGTTTGGTGTCCAAGATTGGTTTGGCCGAGCATCAGTTGATGGCTTATTCACTGCCTGCATTTGGTTTGAACCAAGCTTTCGATAGATCGGTTAATCAAGTGAAGTTGTTGCAGAAAGGTGATAGTTCTGAAGGTTCTGAAGTCAAACATCCATGTCTTAGTTCTATGTATGTTTCGAATTATACTTGCAGTAGTTGCTCGAGGCCAGATTTGTTGGTGCATTTGATTGGAGACCCTAATTTGGAGAGATGCAAATTACTTGCTCACGGTGCAGCTATGAATACAACCGTTTCAGATTGGTCTGCGGAAGGAGGTCTTTCAAGTTGTCAAAGAAACTCGATAGGCAAGGGTGAGTATAAAGTGTATCGCTAGGTCAATATTAACTAGAAATCCCGGGTTTCAACATTTTCATGTTCAGTGAACAGAGATGAAAATAGGCATGTGACACACATGCATGCCCGTGGCTGGCATGGTCTAGCATGGCCCACGGTCTAATAACTCACGAGTCCACTTTAGCACCGACCAGTACACCATGGCAGGCCACTATGCCGTGGGCTGTGCCTAGCAGGCTAGCACATGCATGAAACGACTCACCTGGCACGACACGCTTCACACTTTGGCACGCCTAAAATGAAAAGTAATAAGCCTGAAACTCTTAAATGGAGGAATTGTTTGGGCACGCCCAACCACGACACTGCATGGCATAGGCCATGGCCCATGCTTCGCTGCCCTTTTCATTCACCGGCACAAGACATGGCACGACACCACCTTCCTGTGGCCAGGCCGCGTCATTTTCTCCACCAGGCACGGTGTGGGCCACCACGAGGAACGACACGACACAACCCACTTCCATCTCTACAAATGAGTGATTTGGTGATTCCGTGTTCTGACACCGTATTATTTTGCAGGCAAGAATCTTCTCAACCTCATCATCGACGCAAACCCTGGTGCACGGTACCATGCGTTATCGGGATTCTTTGCAATATACACCATGTTAAATTTCACCACAAAAGCCAACTTGACCAAAATCCGGGATAAAGCCGAGCATCTATGCTCAACCACATGGACCAACACCGACCCGGGCAATGTCATCTTAGGCAGCCAATACTGCTTCAAGGTGCTCTACTTAGCATCACTTATCGATGACGGTTTATGCTTGGGAAATGCCGATATTATTTTCGGCCCTGGAGATATCTCCTGGGCATTAGGAGCTTCTTTAGTTGAAGGAGAACATATATTGAAAACGGGAAATGGAATAACAACATCACAGTATGTCGAGGTTATGTCGTCTCCTGTATTTCTATTCATTATACTGTCAGTTCTGCTTTTAGTTGTTTACTACAGTCAGATTAAGCTGCCTATGCCTCGAAAGAGAACCGATGATGTTGGAGTTGGACTGCCTTTGCCTTCCTACACTCGGTCGAATCATCGACCACATTAGTTCTTGAGTGATTTTTTTTTTTTTTTATTCTTCGTTTTTGTGACAAGTAGTGTTATGTAAATCAAAGAAATTCATTCATTGATTCGATATTTTTGTATTGTAAGCTTAGCTTTAGGAAAACTGCAATTGCATTCTTTGGATATCAGTAGGATGTAATGAAATTACTTTGTAATCAAGCCGCACGTTCATCGTGTTTTGTAAAGGGGATATTTATCGTTGCCCATGTATTTTCACAAATTGATGAAAGGACGTTAAATTTAGATGGATTAACATTAAGTTACCAAAGTGAAACAAATTCGACTTCGGGTTGCCAAGGTGAACATTATTCACAACTTCGACACTAGAACCAAATCGTTGAAACCTCGGGCATCAAAATGACATAGAAGTCTACACATTCCAAACAAAAATGACAATGAACACAAAGTGAATACATTGGTATGGCCTGAAGCCAAAACTCGTTTGCTACTTATATTACTGTGAACTAGTTTCAGAATGCAGTACAACCACCTGAAATTTTATGACGAGAGCAATACAAGCTTTAAAAAAGTTTATGCATGTTCTTCATATAATGGCGGACCCACTAGATCTACAATCGGCAGATTTTGACCCATCAATATCAATCCAAACTTCATTAACACGTTTGATGAACTTGAATGGGGCGTCATACTGAGCAATTGAGTAAGCATTTTCACTGTCGGACGAGATCAGGTTCGCCCAAGGTGACTTTGCCAAACTGGCAACCAATTTCTCAGTCTCCGTCACAACGTTCTTGTCCCTGGCAAACCCGGAAAACTTTCTGACTGCAACACAGTGTCCTGGATATGACACGGGTTTTATGTTGAGCTCAGGGAGTGGCAGTGGTGGATCGGCTTGGAACTCTGATGGTAAGTAGAAGTGAACGGTGTACCCTGATGAGTTACTAGATTCAGATTTGGGGATGATGCTTGTTAAAACGGGCTTTGTCATCGGAATCCTGGAATTGTTCAGGTTGGCACCTTGAATGTATTGGAACAGCCTGTTTGTTCAACAAAAGAAAGATTAAAAAAGACTCCACATTCTTGTGAATTCGGATAATAAAACTTCAGAAAATCCTGCTACGCTTAAAACGCTAGATCAACCACAGGTCTCTTGAGTTCAATATTTGGGAATGCAATAGTTTTAAAACTCGGGAATGCGTAAACACAAGATCAACCAGATGTCTTGAGTTCAGTGTTTGGGAATGCAACCGTTTTAAAACTCAGGAATGCTTAAAAGTTACTCCAACACAAGATCAACCAGAGGTTTATAGAGCTCAATATTTGCAAATGCATCAGCTTGCTATGCTTAAACACTAATCAGCCAGAGGTCTGGAGTTCAACGTTTGGGAATGCAACAGTTTTAAAACTCGGGAATGATTAAACACTGGATCAAACACAGTCCACAGGTATCGAGTTCAATGTTTGGGAATGCAACAGTTTTAAGCCTCACGAACAACGCAAATGTAACCACAGTAAAATCCATTGGAATAATCAAATCGCCACAGTATTAAATCGCAGGTTTCAGTAGTAGCATCAATTAATCAATTATCACAGGCTAATCTCGCTAAATGCAGTTAATATCAATTCCGAAAACACAAACACCGTGTCGTCTTGTCGAATAACGCCAATCAATACGATTACTACTAAAAATGGAGAAAATTTCATACGATTACGGCAATTGATGATCAATAAACTACACAAATTTTACCTAAACAACTGGATTACGGCATCCATAAATAAAAGCATCAAATTGTTGAAAAAACGAGGATAAGATCATGAGAATCGATTGGATTACCTGTGGAAACCGAATTTGGTGGCTTGATGAAAGGAATGTTGGTTAACTCGGGACTCCATCCATACGGAATGGGTGTAAAACCTGACCTCGAAGTCTGAGTCATTGTGAATCGTCTTGTACTCCGGCGACTCGGTTGCTTGACTCAGTGTTATTAGGTTTACTACTGCGATGATCAGGATCTTGTGCCATGATTTCTCCATATCTACTGATGAGTGTATTATGGTTATTGATAATCCGTTTCTCTCTCACGTTCACACTGTTAGTTAGAGGTAGTGTATTTATAATTCCTCGAAATCTAAACAATAAATATAATCGCGATCTCTTCTCATCTAATATCGATATGATGTACTCGTATTTATTTCACAATATTGATATCAATACGGGCGGATACGGTATATACGGAGTATTTATTATTGTAATACTCTGTATATGTTACTGCTGCTATATATCATGACAATTTATCAAAAATTTCATGAGTTTGTCGGTGATGAAAGAAAAGGAAAAAAACTCGGTATTCAATCTTGAACGATATACAACCATGGAAAAAGAAAAATTCAAAATGCTTTGAAATTCTATCTTCGATTTCAAGAGAAACCTCACGCTTTTCAAACCTGTTAAAAACTTCATTGGACGGGTAAAATTCATCCAAACGAGAACATAAATCTTTTCAAACTCATTGATGCTTTACTAATATATTTATTATTTTACTAGTGTGTTACCCGTGAAAAATTTCACGGGTTGTTCGCTTGTGATTATATGAAAGATGGAATGAAGTAAGGCGGTGAATAATGTTCTGACGATATCAATCAACAATGTATATTAAAAAGTAAGCAATCTATTCAAGATGACATCATCATGAACTTTCTACTCCATGTTGAGAGTACTTGAATAGATTCATTATGTAACAGTTAAGCATATGAACGAAGAGGGCAATGTCAACGCGTCTTACAGCACGGCTAATTAGTACGGAGTATATTATAGAATCCCATAGCTACCCGGTCATCAGCACATACCACGTATCATATATGTTCAAAGTAAGCATCGCAGCGGTAAATATTGATATAGTTTTGGCATTCTTATAATCTGAAGTTCGTATCGGATGTCCGTTTGTTGTAACTTACAATTAAAAAGAACGTTTTTGTACAAAAGAAATTTGTATTCCATTTTTTTTCCCTGATCTGTGTCAATGACAGCAAGATTAGATAATTTGGTGTGGAAAAAAATTTGCACGCAGCATTTCTGAAATGACCAACGCTAATCGTTGGGTGGACTGGGTTCACTTAAGTTAAGGCTAAACGCAATGAAACCTGCTTGATTTTCTGATGCATAACGGAGTACGGTAACAAAATTTGGAATAGGCCATTTTCATTGTATATTGGGCTGACTTTCACTGCTGGAAGTGTAGTGGAGAAGGCTGATTCATGGCCCAACTATCTCGGGTTGCTTGGATTCCTCGGTCCAATAGAAATGTGTGACCAAGCAATACCAGTTATGGGCCAGAAAGTACTGCCTGGTCCACAATTGGGGGCAACAGTCCAGCGACAAATTGATGAACATCGAGTATAACGTGATTGACACGAAGCTAACGGAGCCGCAACTTAAAAGCACCATTCCTGACGGTATTAAGAAGTCGTAATTAGAACGAACTTTATGTGGTAAAAATTAGTGAAAACATGTTATAATCAGTGTATATATATATTGGTCAAAGTCGTAAGTAAATGACGCGAACCGGAAGTCGAAGAGTTATTACCATTCAAATATATATATTCAAAGTACACATGACATCTACCAATTTGAGCATTTTAAGAGAAAACTTAAACTTGCATGCAAATCTAGCTCCTCTACATCCATTTAAAAGCACAATCCAACAACCAACGTTTTCTAATCAATCGACATGTATAGAGAGTTGATGTGGCCGCCTAAATGCATTCTCGACAACATGCCATACGATGTGCAAGACGGGTGGTATATATGCCAGAATTTGCATATTCTTAAAATGAGATTAATCTACCTAGGCTATAACGTGGTTGGGTTAGATCCTTGTATATCGCCTACGCTTGATTTTGAAAGGGCGGTCGTAGTTGAGTTTGGAGCGAGGCTCCCAAACTACTTTCAAGCATTCAAACTTCAAAGGGAGTTTGAAAATGAAGGGATGACCAAGGAAGCTATGGCCAACCAATGGGATCACCAGGCCGGACCACATTGTTGGGTCGCTTCTTGGGAGGATGAAAAGTATTTATCAACGACCACGGACTACCGTATGGTGCCAATTTGGTGCCGTTACGTTGGAACGTACTTGGGTGAGGCCGAGGAATTTGGGACCTATGGACATGTTATGGACGCTTTGAATGAAATATACCGGGATTTCTACGTCGATTGAATGCATGTCAACTGATGTAAGTATGTTGACTGATTTCGATGTAAATAGAAGTAACATATGTAGCTTGAAAGATGTATGTATGTGTTTGTAACTAAATTTTTATATATGTAAACAGTTTGAATGTTAAGAACTTGGACCTCGGTATTCATATATTTTGAATACGGTGTTAGTTATAAAATATTTCATCAAATATTGGCTAAGTGGTGCGTTCTATGGAATTATCTTCTTTTCGATGAAGAATCTCCACAGTTGTCGTCATTGACAATTAGCCATTGGGTAGGTAGTATAAACAGAGTGTGTCAAAAAAGTAGCTCGCGAAAGTACTAATTGTGCACTAAGACGTTCGGACTCGACACAGTAACAAAATAACTTAATTTTGTACGAAAATCGTAACACAAACGTAAACTCGAGGTTGTCCGTAAATAGGTTAACTAATCAAAAATATTGAACTACTGTTGAATAAGAAAAAACAAAATTGTTGTCTAGAGAATTTCACGAATGAGCGAATGTTACGTAGACTATACCAATCACCTTTGTTACCGTACATTTAAAGTGAAACATCAATTACGGAATACGTTTTGCCAAAGAAATAACACTCGACTGTATACGTTCGGACTGCTACAAAAAAGGATACTACGATACATTAAGATCAAGCAGTAAGACGGAGGGAGCTTAATTGGAAGAAAAAGTAATGATGACTGCTTAACCAAATTGGCAAGCAAAGGGTCACATTATATTACGTATTCCAAGTAGCATAATTACCAATTAACTGCTGCCTCATTATCAAAATTGAGGTAATAATGACATCACAAAAAACTACTGTACTACCAATCAATAACCGTCTGAGGGAAGTCTTTAGCATGCAAAAAAAAAACAAAAACATCCGATCATTTCCAAAATAAGAATCCATCTTCAACTGCAATACATATAACAAATTTCACAGAGTCGAAATCTTGTATCCATGGCTGAAACGTATGTATACCCACCTACTGTCATAATGCACAACCTGCCCTTTCAAATCGAAGGTGAGGGGAGGGTAATTGGCCAGAGTTTCAACTTTGTGAGGGACGAACTGATCAGTTTGGGGTACCCTGTTAGGAAGGTCTTCCATGTATGGAAAGGGAAGCCCGGGAACTTCAAGAGGGCCATTGCAATTGAGTTCTTAAGGGGCGAGCATAGATTCAGGAGTGCATTCAGACTGCAGAAATGCTTTGAGAGAGTCGGTAGGGGTAGGTCGGACTTCGATAAGACTTCAGACAGAACGTCGGGTCCTCACCTGTGGGTTGCAACTAATGCAGATCTTGGGCTGGTGAAGGAGGGGATGAACTGCATTGCTCTGTCAGCTGATTGGAAGAGGCTGGGATACGGGGACGCGGACGCGGACAGCCTATCGACATACGTGTGCGTGTTTAATCAGCTGAAGCAGCATCGCCCCGGGTTCTATGTCTGAAAGGTAACTCACCCTGACTCAATGCAATGACCCTTTTCAACTGTCTACTGAACTATCTCACTCAATTAACTGCTGGACTCTTCTTTGTCAGTTAATTTGTTGTTAAATTTTGAACAGTCTGTAATGGATTACTGGTATGAATTGTTACTATTTTGCCCTATTTTGTTTGCGACAATGAATATTTTCACCTTGAATTATGAAGTACATACAACTATGTGACTGTGCTTGATCTGCGTTTGAATTCTATCAATTGAGTTGTGTTACACTAACTGGCAGATGTTCATGGTGGACGTATTGGGCAAAAAATCTGTAAGCCGGAACATCACCCAAATAACTGTGGGGAATATTAATTGTAGATCGAATAAGCGATACATGTAACGGTTCAACATTTTCTGTAACCCAGTCTACCCTGTTTCCTACACTTTGAGTAGATTACAACATAGTTATCATCTAGTGTTTGAAAAGATCTCTTTATAGACGACATTTGTGGTGGAGTCCGTGTCGAAAGAATCTTTGTCTAGGATTAGAACTTTAAGACCCCTCTTATTCGTCACCCTTGATAACGCGACATAGAGCTGCCCATGGGTGAACACAGGCCGCTGTAGAAACAACCCGACATTAGATAGAGACTGACCTTGGCTCTTGTTTATGGTCATCGCGAAACACACAGTTATTGGAAACTGCCTTCTCTCGAACTTGATGGGGAACTTGTTATCATCTGAAGGTGACAGTTTAATCCTTGGTACGTACACCATTTCCCCTTTTCTCACCCCTGATATAACCTTGGCTTCAATTACACGATCTCCGAGTTTCGATATAACTAATCTTGTCCCGTTACATAGGCCGTTAGCTTGGTCTAGGTTTCTCAATAGCATGACAATTGCCCCAACTTTTAAAGTTAAACGGTGATTTGGGAGCCCTGAAGATCTAATAGTGTTCAAGTACTCAGTAGAGTACAACTCCAGAATAGGAATACTTGTTTCATCACTGCTAATCTCGTCTGAGCTTAGGTAGACAACTTCGTCTCCGGGTAATATTGACAATACATAAGCGTTAACCTTCTCAACAACGTCGTGAGTTGGTGCAAGCACAGCTCTTTCCTACAAGTAGTCAGTGTCCTTGTATTTTATTAACAAATTTGGATATGTGCTATCAACAATTGCTGCAATGGCATCTGCACCGGGGTTTATCAGGAACTCGTCTGGTATTTTTATGGTTGCTTCACCATCATTAGGACCCCCCTCGAGCCCATCCCCTACATTCAATATCCATTCTGAGAACTGTCGAATTTCATCAACATCGTCCCCGGAGCGTCCAGATTGAAGGCGCATGTTTGTTTTCAACCGAAGGACCTGCAGGTGAGAATGCAATTCCAGTCAGTAACATATAACGTAAATAAAGTTCGTTAGATGTTCCAGGTTCAATGCATGAGTCAGGCACAGAAATATCACGTAAGGCCTGACCTTTACATCTCTCCAAATAGGTGAAGAACAAATTGTGGCGTACACAATGTCCTGTCTGCTACCCTTCGGCACAACCGGTAGGATTTGTCTGAAATCTCCACCCAGTACAACCACCTTGCCCCCGAACGGTCTTTCCGCAAACATAGGGTTGACAAAGCGCATGATATCCCTAAGACTCCTGTCAAGAGCCTCAAAACAATATCGACTAACCATCGGGGCTTCGTCCCATATTATTAACTTAGCTTTAGTGAGTAGTTCAGCTAAGTCAGATCCAGGCCTAATTCCGGGACACATAGACTTCTCATCCACATTAATAGGTATACTGAACCTGGAATGAGCAGTTCGACCTCTCGGCAGCAGGGTGGCAGCAATTCCACTTGATGCTACAGGCAGGACTATCTCGCCCTTACTTCGCAGAGCAGCACACAGAGTTTTCCAGATAAATGTCTTCCCAGTACCACCGTGGCCGTACAGAAAAAACAGACCACCGTAACCGGATTCAACTGCACCAATAATCGAGTCATACACTGACCTCTGTTCAGCAGTAATAGTTGACATATATGATAAGTGCTCAGATTGCATATTGTCACGGTCGTAAGATAATTCATCCGAAATCAGCCTATTCGAATCGACACGAAAAAGTTCGTTGTCGGGTTGTGGCATATTCGGGAATTTCGAAAGCGAACTACCATTACCAAGAAGTACAGCTTCAATTTCAGATAAGGCGTAGTTCTTCAATTGGTCATCCGTCATCTGCAATTCTGCATTGCAATACACATAAATTAGATCGGATTCAATACTGAACAGCTAACAACAGTAATTCGAATTAGATCTGTGTAATTCGAATAATTGCAATATTGAACAGCTAACAACAGTATATGTTAGTATAAAAGCTGTAGAAGACAAACCAAAATTGAGAAGTTCCTTCCGTCGCCTAGATAGAATGTCATCGCAGAGATGGTGCCACGTCTTCTCCCAAACTTCCTCTGGTTTTACCAAACTTCCGGAAAACAGAAGGGTTGCAAACATGTTCCTTAAATACACACCGGTGCCCCAAAAACTGGCCTCCTCTATTGCGTCGATATACTCCTTGTCGTCACCCAGCAGACCTAGAGCGTAGCAAGCATCCTTGTATGTTTCGTATAAGACACCCTTCACCGTACGAATGTCCTCATACGATGTAGCACCTTTGACAAAATTCAGTAATAACCTCATGTAGTATCGTTCACCCCCGTTTGGAGACATATGGTACATTCTGCCAAGGCTAAAGCCCCTCTTACGGGGGGTCCAACACCTACCCTCTCTCTGCCAAACGTACTTGGTTGGAAACTCGGTGTACGTCAATCCCCTGGACTCCTGATGGTTTGCGTTGTACTCCAACCAAGCGGTGAACTTCGTTCTAGCACCGTTCGACCTTGCAACAATTTCTTCAAGTGGGTCATCGTCATTGTACACAACATTTTGCTCGTTCGGCAAATGGTACTCCAGACGAAGTACTGGAGGAGTCCTATAGTGTATTTCAAATGAAAAAATACGCCATACGGCCTCACACGGCGACACGTACCGACAGTCATAGTATTCCTGGATGTGATCCACTTCGTCGGGTTTTGTCCTAAAAGATGCACCAACAGTCACCCTGTCATACCCTTTATTAACATACTTGAATAGATATTTGATGGATCTTGCCTGATTACACCACTCGACGTTTATGTGCGCATGATACCTGCTAAGCAAATCTGCATTATAAGGGACAACAAAACCATTGTGAACGCTCACACCACCCTTGTCAATTCTAACTCCATTGTCTCTTCTCTGGTACATCGGGTAACCGTCACCATCGACAGTTGTACGTTCACAAAATGCCTTAGGAAATCTCTTAGTGCATACACCATTAACCATACACGGTGAATTAGGATTCGCGAGGCCACAGGGACCATGAATCATTAAATCCTGAACTGCTTCATATAGTGATGGGTTTTCCGACGGATCTGGGATTTCTGCAGAAATAACAGCATCGACATCCGACGCCTCGGGGAACTTGTCCTCCCTCTCGAGAAACAAAAGTATGTGAGCATGGGGCAGACCTCGTTTCTGAAACTCTATTGTGTACACAACTGCAAATCATCAAAGTAAATTGGCATCACAATAATAAAGTACATAGAATAACATTTAAAATTGGAAAGTATGGATGTGGGATGGAATATACCTGCCCTGGTTCGTCCGAAGACGTGATTTTCCCTAAAGTCTTTCATTAGAAGATCCAATTTCTGCTTGAATACACGGGAAACTATATCGGGTCTGTCCTCGGGCTGCAGCCCTCTACTTTTAACAAAACGTGTAATTTCCGGCCACTTTGGGTTGCACGTGAACGTTATAAACAAATCGGGGTAGCCACACCAGCGACAAATCGTCATCGTATCCTGATACGTTTCCCTCATGTAACCTTTACCCCCAACAAAACTTGAAGGCAGAATGTACTTAACACCTTGAGATGAGGTGTCTGTTTCTCCATTATCGACAGCATTCCTTAACTGCTTGTAATTCTCGGATCTAAGTTTAGGCTGATTGAATTTCAGGTAAGTTATTCGTTGGGCTTCGACCATTGTGTATCCATCAACAATCAATTGCTGGAATAACCTACCTGCTCGCAACAAAGTGTCAGGTTCTACATTTGATGGACGATCCTGCAAACGAAATGCAAACCACTCTCTCAAAGTAAGAGTATTATGCGCTGTCTCTGGGTTACGACTGGTTTCGATAGAATTCTGGCAATGCTTAATTCCAAGACGGTAACCGTCCTCCCCATGCGGGAATAAGAGTGGATACTGAAGTGCGAGGTAAGACGGGTGAAGTTCAGAAATTCGCTGAAGACGTCCGCACCTTTCAACAACGATGATGTCTCTGCTCTCAATGGCCTCATCAATGTCACCGACAATAATAGCAGCTACTTCAGAGACGGACGGGAGATTGTATGTGCGACCGTCCGTGTGTCGTCCATCAATAAGCCGTAGACTAACCTCAACGCTATCCTGCCGGCTCAATATAGTGTCCCTCGCCATTCGAAAGGACTTAGCTAACGGATTGTACTCATCAATCATGGACCTCAGATCAAGCATAAGGTCGTCATCAAACCTGTCCGCTCTACTCGACTGCCCTCTACAAATTGAACAATTCCAAGGTAACATTTTTAGGTGACCATTTTTAGGTGACTCTTTCAAAATGTGTTGCAACGAAATTATCAAGCAGCGATGTTAAAGTGTATTACCTATAAGCTCGTTTCCTGTTGTTAAGTTCTTCACCGGTATCGTAAATGTACAGCTGACAGAACTTTGGAGTTTCATCAGAACCCGGAAGTAGGCTGCCAATGAAATGACCATTTTGACCCCCAATCCTGTACGTGTAAGGGCCCTTGCCATTGTTGACAGAATGGTCTATCTTGCCTCCACTTGAAGTGAATGCATGAGCGGAGTTGTACATCCGAATATTATCCCTAAAATGTCGACTCTTGGGATGATCACCGTGGAGTAGATGCTTTATTAGTGGAGGGGGGTCCGTAAGATATGGTAACTCAACCACACCGTCTTTGCAGCACATCGAAAATGTTGGTATCAACGGTCTTCGATCCATCCTGTCGCGCTCCCCGTACCACATCTGCGCAGAACACCTCTGACAGCTGTAGACAGGGTCTCCTATGTCCTCATAGCCTTCCCACCCTGCACGTAGTTGCAAAGATTGAATAACTGTTAGTAGCTAAGAATATATGAGTTGCATTAAATTTTGTGCGTCTTTTGAAAACCTGTAATTGCTTGGCTGTCTTCGGTGGATGGGCCACCAAATATGTCACGTGCTAAGCTGTTGATTATTATATCACGATGACTCGATTGGGTAAACCTCCCGGTGGACACTATATTCTGTGGCGTTCTGATTTCAGTTACGCATGACTCACGTATAACATCAACGACACGGCCAATAGAGGCTGACAGATTTAACGCATAAACGTATACATTAGTTAATTATGGATTTAATAAAATAGAAAACCAAAGAGCAAAAAATGACTACTACAATTGAGTTAGGAATGTTACCCCCCGTAAGTTCAGAAAAAGGAGAAGAGGAAATTGTCTCCGGCGAAGTCTGTAGTAAGTTTCGATCCCTACGCTCCCAAACGAGAACATAAATCTTTTCAAACTCATTGATGCTTTACTAATATATTTATTATTTTATTATGTCCCCTCCTCAAATGTACAATGTACACTCGTGACCTTTGATCACATATTCTATTGGAGTATATTACTCCGTAGTAGAATATAGAGAGTTGTATTATTGTTATTGATAATCCGTGTCTCAAATAATTACACCAAAACATAATCACAATCTCTTCTAATATCAGGGAGATATACGACGTGCCGTCTAACACCAACTTATTCCATGATGTATTTTGATTTTTCACTTAAAATGGAAGGTGAAGTAAAAGCAAAAGGCAGCAGATTATTGTTGACATTCACTTCAACTTCTTACTATTCACATACAGTATGAACTCAGAATTAATCTTCACACAGTAATATCCATATACGATGTCATGCCTGTACAATGATCATAACTTCTTTTGAATGCTTGTCTCTTCTCGGGGATGAATTTCCGCAGTATACGCCCTGAAGACTGAAGAGCATCATATATAGAACCGAAAGAAAGGGTCGGTAACTAGTAGCCTAGTACGGATGGATTAAGACAGTAACTTAATGAGCGAAACACGATAAATTTACTCCAGTATTTTACTGTCCAAGTAAACTTACTACACGATCCTGTCAGTCTCTAAAGGCGGCGGGAAGAGTTTCCGCGGTGAAGTACTCTTCTCGGACCGTCTTCACTGAACAGAATCTCACCTACAAAAGCATATGACTATTCTGTCATGATCGAAACTCCAAAAAACACATCATAAAGAAAACTCAGGTGATCCTGTCAGAGTGTCATATGCAAAGTTGAGAGTATGCATGCACAGGACATTAACGGTTGAAGGTGAAGGATACCAGAGACGCATATTGTTTCACGAGGGGCTTTGCCAGTTGCCATATCGGGTTGAACACAAAAGGCGCGTCAACAAAGAGCACCTGCCCTAGCCGTTTCGGATAGTAGTAGTAGAACACGTCAAACTGCATGCCACCAAAAACAAATCACATGTTCAAACGATTAATCCAAGTTACTGAGGCGCGCATCAAAGCATACAAATGACAGATTAGGAAACCCAAAGATAAATAGGATCAATTACCAAAAACGTTAAAAAGGTTAAATCGGCATTTGCAAGGCCATAGTTTCTGAGATCAATTATTCCGAGTATGTCTTCTTTTCCTTCAGGGAGCTTACTCAAGGCTTTCTCGACCAAGAATACACATAGTTTCTCGTCCTCAATACGGTCCAGCATCTGCGATTAGATCATAAACATGGGTAGATCAGAAGGGCTTGTAAAGTCAAAGATCCCGACTAAATTGCTCCAATTGTGTTGGCAGATAATCACTTTTTTTCACTGAAAAAGAAACACGCGGGTGCTTACTCCTGGAATATGTTTGGATGCTACTACGATAAGCACAGGTCTACCCTTCTCATCAAGAAGGTCATGCACATATGCTTTTCCTGTTTTCGCTGCATCTTTTACAGAATCTTCGGACAGATCAGAAACTCCAAATTCTTGACGCCATTTCTTGCATGAAGATGAAAAACATACGTTAACCAAACGCCGGAAGCTAGTCAGCTGATGGCATCATCAAAACATCAAACAGGCTCGAGTGTCCCAGTTTAAGCTCGTAATGTTGCAGGAAATCATACCAAATAGGAACACTACTACTCAGAAGTACAGTAACAGTCAGAGTTGAACACTGCTACATGCAAATAATGAGATAGATATCTCGGTCAAGCAAGGAAAAAACAGCAGCGATATTTCCCAGAAGTCTCAACAATTACATCATTTAAACCCATGAAAAAAAATCACCTTGAAGAAGATTGCATTGAATGATACTCACTATACGATAAAAGACATACACCAAGTTTATTGAACCATTTAATTTTATTCCATCATACCCCATACTAGGTATTTGGAAAACCGGAAAAATAACGAGTCTTTGTTATGAAATCAAGAAAAAAAGAGGAAACGCAGGTTGGTCGGTTAGGCCCCGTCTTTCCAAATAAAATGGGCTTAACTGAAATAAACTAAATCAAACAGAAAACTGAACAAGTCAAAAACAAGAACAAAGAAGAATGGTGAGTGTACATACAATAGCTTTCGAGAGTTTGTGTACAGCTTCATCAACAGCGAATTTGCGGTCTTTCAGAAACCAAAGGATCATGCTTTCATCGTCTCGTCCATTCTTGCCCACAGGGAGTTCACTATACTCATTCTCGAGCTTTTCCTTCACTTGTAAAACTAGCTGCATATGAGATTAGAAAAACACACACACAAATCACGCGAAAGTATCAGTAACAAGTGAGTTATCGAAACAATAGTTGGTGTCTCATAAGACGAGAATATCCGTCTTAAGATTAGAACGCGTCCCATCTAACCTATTTGGCCATTTTAGGCTTAAAAGGAATATGACCGTTTTGAACAAGATGTTGTGGTCAAACATAGTAAGTATTACACAGTTACTGATTAGAGTAACATGCACCAATAACCAATTCTTCGACTAGGCGGCTAGGCCCGGCTAAAAGTAGCTAAATTGAACTGAACGAGGCTGATTTGAACTCAAATGAATGACACTGAATTGACGGAAGACAGAGTGAGTGCATTGAAACTGAACGAGACTGAATTGAACTCAAGTGAATGACATTGAATTGACGGAGACAAAGTGAATCTAATTATCTAATGGGGTTCAGCTAAACTGAAACGAATGGGTCGGGCTTGAACTGAATTGAATGAAGCTAGACTCAACGAAGGCTGAACTCAACTAAAGTAAACGGAACAAAAACACAGTAACCAACTATTGGCCGTAATTTCACATTTACTTCGTATCAAATATGTAAAATTTTCGAATTCCGTCATCATCAAAATCGCCCTACTGGCTCCCTTTAACGCTTTAAACCATCCAACTCAAGAATTCAGTTAAAATTACACCAAACAAATTTAACCAGAAACAATCAATCAAGGCTCGGGATATGCAACAAAATGAGCTCAATCTGGTATCAAACCAAACAAATTAACAATACATCAATTTGAAACATAACCCATAAAAGATTAGTCAAATTTCGAACCAATTGTTATGCAAATTAAAAACTACAACTATTTCAAGAATTACCCAGAAACAAGTTACATACTTTGCGAGAATTATCAGCAGCAAAAGTGGCACTGCTGCCGCAATTTATAACTGAGAATTTGCGGAAATTATTACTGAAACCAAGTGGTAAAAATGAAGATGGGCGAAGATAATTTGTGAAAACATTGCTCGCTGACATTTTTTTACTGTGGGATTACCAAAATTGAAAAACCTTTATGCAGCAAATTTGATGATTTCTTGGAAGACAATAATATAAATTTGTTTGTTAGATTTATAATCAACAAGCGCTCGTGGCCTAATGGATAAGGCATTTGACTTCTAATCAAAGGATTGTGGGTTCGAGTCCCACCGAGCGTGTTTAATTTTTTGGCACTTGTTCTTGCTCTTCTACATTCTCCGTAATATTAATGGGTTTGCCTCGCTTATAAAACCGTCTCATATAATTTTGTATGATTCCTTTTAAGTCATTAACTTCTATAACTTGCGCAAGTGCATAAGACACTTTCTTTATAGAAATCCCATTTCTAGAAAATAAAGTTTTCCTTTTCATAGGTCATGTGATGTCTACGAAATTATAAGCTACCATAGTACAGAGTATATTAAAATTCGTGTACCACTTGACTTTATACCTTATCGATACCACTATAATTTCATTAACATCGTAAAGTACAACTTACGAAGACAAAAGCATTGTATACCTCACATACTTCACTTACGAAAGATGGATCAAAACACAAAGTGATTCTCCCAAGTCCGAATTCCATTACCCTTAATGAATCTCCCCTAACACTCTAAGGAAATAATCTCGGACTAAGTTTATCATTGATAATGGAGCTATTATTTAAAACTCCATAATTTTTATAAAACAATTATTGTGATGATTTATCCAGAATAACAATACCAATCCCTGTACAAGCAGACGACCTTTCAAAATATATGCGGTACCATACAAACCCATAGAGAAATAAAATTGGTGATAGGATTAGGGGGTGGGGAGGGAGGCCAGCACGAGAGAGTTCTGCAAAGTAAGCAGCGTCTACAGTCGGCCAGCCTATGTCCCTTACAAAAATACAATGCGCACTATTTTGATTTAGCTACGCTGCGGTCGGTTCTCACCGCCCGCTTTGTTTTCCTTACTCATTAGTTTAAGGCAGTTTGTTATCTCCTTCAAAAGTTTTATTAATAGAGCCACAAATCCCTTACTCTTGGCTGCGTTACCGATGTGGGATTGATAACAAATTGGAGCGTTGATTTGTGTTTCTGGCGGGAACTTTGTACTACCTGCTTATTTGGAGCAATCTGCGGCATCGATATGGGATGAATGTTTCATGAGATTACCGATATGGGATACGTAGCAAATAATTATTCATTTATTCTTTCTGGGATTCATGTTTTGAGACCTATGCTCACACCCGACAAAATTAAATTCTGTGACATGTTGGTATGAACCCACTTGCGTGAATGAGTCATTAAGACTCAACCTCAATTTGTTAATTTCGTATTAGGCTCGTATCGTGTTTTTTCGTTTGTGTTATTGTTTGCCAAATTTACATGTTTTGATCATCTTGTTAAGAACATCGGTTAATTCATGCGATAAGAACTCTCGTATTCCAACCATTCAATAATTGTCCGTGATTCATGTACGCTCGTTTAAAACAAAAGGTGTTTCGATTATCTTGTTCTGGAGACTATATGTTTCGATCAATTCATGCTTATTTCACTCATAAAATAGCTTCACATGTATATATGTAGCAGAAGTTGACAAAGATCAAATATGATTTTAATGTAATAAAGGTAACCTGTACATTTTGTATCGAAATCTTCCTCCAAATTCTAGACTGAAAATCACTTTGATATAAGGCATCCAGATCTTGATACACAGAAAAATTACACAATCAAAACTTGTATGCTTTTCTTTTTTATTGAGTTTCCACGTTCCTTTAAGAGATCAACGTGCATATGGAGCAGCAGCTGCCTTCGCCTTCTGTAATATCAAAACAAACAAAATTCAGTCCGCGGTAGTTTCAAATACACCCGACAAACCTCGGGTCTTTAGTTTGGGTGTCAGGTCGGGTTAATCGGGTCGCGTCAACTTTGCCAGGTATAGTTCTAAGTATGGGCAATGCGATCAAATTCAGGGAGCTGAATTTACATCATCAAAGAACAAAGAAGCAAAAAAATACTTCGTACTCCATATGTATTTACTTTCTTTAGAGTGATTCGGATTTTTGCTGCAACAAAATTTAGCACAAGGTGTAAGAGTTGGACAAGGTTAAGCTCACATTGGATGTCTCTTTCCAGGATTCCAGCGTCCTCGAAGCAACCCCAGACCGTTGAGTTTCCCGAGCCAGGTCCACCCCCTCTCTCAGGCTACCAACCAATCCAGAGACCAGGAGCGCAGCAGCAGCATTCAATATCTGATTTTACAAGATGACATTAGGATACAAGTTAAATGAACAATAGTCACCCCTTGGCCCTCACCCGCTTTCAGAATTGAAAGACGTCAAAGAAAAAGCGAGCATAAGCAAAATGCCCCCAAGTGCAGAGTCCTAGCTTTTAGGCCAATGACAAACTGATTCAAGGTGTTTGACGGCATATGATTTCTTTTTAAAGCATATGCAGATAGATTAAGGTCTTGTTCTTTTCTGTTAAACTTATTCGAGCCGAACTTATAGAGCCTAAATTTCAAATCTTTTACAGTACATTAATTCATGCATCAGTTGACGGCAGCCCGTCCAAAAAAGTGTTGGGAGAACAAGAGAAGTGATGATCAAAGTTAAGAAGGTTAAACTTACAAAAGCATCAGCGATGGGTCCCGTCTCTCCGGCCAACACACGCTTCAATACCTCGGCATTATACTCTGGTCCACCTCCTCGTAAATCTTTCACGGTGCAACGCGGGATGCCAAACTCCACTGTCAATTAAGGAATGTGATGATCAAAAGATAATTTTAATATGTTTCAAAACTTAAAAGACACATCAAAACAGGAATAGTCTCTTACAAGGATCAAAAGGGAATTTCTCTATCTTATCAGGAGTCACATCAAGAATTATTCCCGGTCCTGCATTTCGATTTTTAAATGACCTGGCTTAGCTAAATTCACAAGGTTAACAAAAATTACTGTTCACAGTTAAAAAGTCGGAAGAAGAGATTTTACCCATAGGGCTCATCTCATCCAATCCTTCGGAGTGCACAACCAACGCCCTTTTCATGCCAAATTTTTGGAGGGCCTTTGCCATTTTAGGCACCTATTATGAAAATGTAAGCAACGAAATATGACAAAAAGGATACTGCAAGTCTGCAAGTACCAAGGCAATGTTTAATCAAAAGACATGGACAAAAACTTACAATACTTTCGGTATAGACACCAACGACTGCAAAAGGTACTCGAGCAGGATTTAGCATTGGGCCTAAGATGTTAAAAACCGTTTTCACTCCCAATTGCTTCCTTATTGGTCTAACAATCTTCATTGCAGGATGGTAAATTGGAGACATCATGAAACCGATTCCCGCCTCTCTAACACAACATCTTATTCCCTGATAATTAAGAGAGAAAGGCAAACCGCTTTCAACTCAAATACTCAACCTTATACCATATGGTACTACACAATTTGATTCAGGAAGTAGAATAAAATGCAAATTACATATTTTAAGCCGAGAATATTATTTAATTTAATCACATCCACATCTCAGCATTATGATCGTTATTTAGCCCACAAAATTGGACAACCAAAAAAAAAATCCGGTGCGCAAGGATTTCGCAAACATCCTTATGTAGGGAATGATCCGGTAATGTTCATGAATTGAGCGCAAAAAACTGACAGCATACTCCGGAGTTCATTATCGTATTAATCACTAGATGTGTGAGACTGTGACGATTATGAAAGAGTTCCGTGGAAAAGTTGATGCAAAACAATGACAAACGAATACTCCTATGTGAAAACTCACAGACAGACCTCAGGTTCCAAGTCAATGGCAATTCCTAGTTCTTCCAACACATCTGCACTGCCACAAGCTGATGAGCTTGATCTGCTTCCTTGCTGCGAAACACGTTACATCATAAGACAAAATCCACACACTTATATACGAGTACTCCGTAGTAACTTCATTTTTTTAGCCTATTTTATCGTCAAATTTTTTACATTTAACTTCTAAGGTACGCTGCAGGAGTTCCGACTGCTACATGACCAAATATCCCTACGAAAACCCCAATTCCTCGAAAAAGAGGGAGTTGAACTTCTTTCAATTAATTCAAGAAGGAGCTACCAACCTTGGCTACTTTGGCACCACAGGCGGCGGTCAATATAGATGCCCCAGTTGAGATATTGACTGTGTTTGCACCATCGCCTCCAGTACCAACAATGTCAACAGCATCCTCCAGACCCTCTACACTCTTACAGTGGCCCATCATTGAATTTGCCAGCCCAACAATCTGTTAATTCACATATCAAATAACAAAAGTCAAACACAAACACAAACACATACTACATATTTATAAATCGATAACACCGAACCCTTAAACTGTGAAAAAATGAACTTTCTACGGCAAGGTGATAAAAACCGAACATTTTCATGCCTCTTCAAAGTACCCTTTTGGAGGATAAATTCGATTTTACCATGTCATTTTAATTACACATTTGATACTCCGTATTATATAACAAAAAAAATATCATACAATTAAGTCTTTTTTTTTTTTGGTGAAACAATTAAGTCTTAAATCTAAATAGTTACTACTCTGTATTAATCTATGATTAGATACCTCATCTTCAATTTTCAATACATGCCAATTATATACGGAGTACATTCTTTAAATAAACAATTCACACAATTTTGCAATTTAGGTAGGGCTAGCAAAAACTCCAAATTTAAAGGTCTTTTAGGTCCAGCCGATGGTCGAGATTTCCTGGTCATGATTGGGTTAGATCGTAGTCTCTTCTACCATGGAAACTCCATCCAATACAACAGTAGCACAATCCATTATCTCTACTTTTGTGAAACCAATCCACTCCAACATATGACAATCTCCATATATAATTATATATATATATATAAGTGAGTTGAGATAATGTTCACCCCATTACCATGATAATGGGATTATCTTTTTGAAAAAAATGTTCCTAGATTCTCATCTAAAGCACTACAGCAATGCCATTACAACAACTTTCCTCCAAATGCCTTGCAAATTGCAAGGTCGGAGGAACTCATACACGGAGCCTTACCCTTGTGTTAGCAACACAAAAAAGCCGCATCTAAACTACAAAATATGAAAATTGAGTCGAGAATCACATCAAATGACTCCAAGTCTCCTATACCATCATAAATACTCATAAAATTAACAATTAAAATGGCATCACACAAGAATTTGTGTAGCTAGAACCAATTCGTCTGACTAATACTTTGTATCTCGATCATTTGTTTACCTTTTGATTACATAATCAAGACGGAGGAAGTAACAATTTACATACATTATTGATCATTCTAACCAAATTACAAAGGGGGTGGGTGACTTACTTCTTCATAAGTTTCACCTTTGGCACGCAGTAACACAAGAAAAGCACTAATAAGAGCTTCATTTGGTTCACTTAGCAGAAAATCCAATGAATTTACTGCTTCTCTTTCTGTCAAATCTTTCCTATCAATCAACTTCTCAATTAACTGCATCAAACAAAATTGACATTTACCCACATTAATTAATCTAACCAATCAACTATTCCATCCGTCTTTCTCAATCGTTATCTATTGACTCGTGATGGGATTTCAAGCTCAGGTAACTATTGAGAAAGACAGCAGCGAGAATAACAATTACTCGTAACTACCACAAACAATGGCATTTACCTCAACCAACTTCAAAATATGACATTTACCCACATAAATTAATCAAATCAATCAATCAATTTCTCATTTAAATTGCAACATACATACTAATGACATTCACCCGCCAAAATTAATCAAATAAATTCTCAATTAGCTGCATAAAAAAACGACAATTACCCAGATAAATGAATCAATCAAGTTCTCAATTAACTGAATTAAAAAAAATGGCATTAACCCACATAAATTAGTGAATCAATTTCTCAGTTACGACAACAAAAAATGACATTTACCCACATAAATTAATCAATCAACCAACAAAATACCCTTATCAATTTTACAAAAAACAAGAAAAAAAAAGTAGTGTACAGTACTAACTTGAGTGAAGGAGGAGGTAGAAGAAGAAGAAGAAGATTGGGCAAAAAGCTTGGAGCAATTAGTAAACGGTGTCGTTTTGGTGGAGAGAAATCGATTATAAATTGGGAAATTGAGTGTTTTTGTAGGTAAATGAAGTGAATTTGTGGAGGGAGATGGTGTTATTGGAGAGAAGTTGCAATGTAACAGAGCCATGGTATTTAATTTGTAAGTATTTATTGTTATTTCTTGGGATTTAAGTGTGTGTGTGTGTGTGTTCTTTTTGTTGTTGTGTGAGTTGTAAGTTTGTTTGGTGAAGATTTGAGTTGGTGGGAAATGCGGGATGGGGGCGAATGAGAATGTGAGACACTAATCCTATTGAATTTAAAGGGTGTTTTTGGGCATTAGAGCGTCCTCATCCAACATTGATTTTTTAATTCTTGGATGATACTCGCCTCATCCATCTCATTATTTTTATCCTACTTTTTTTATCATAAAAGAATTGCTTTATCCAGAATGAAGTTTTTATTCTCTCGTGGATCCCAACACATTTCATTACTCCCTTCATTCATTTACACGTTATTTTAATTTATTTTAATATTAATATTTTTAAATCGTTGTTCACTCCATTATGTGTATCTTTGTTTTGAACAAGAATTTGTGTTTTTTGGGAGTACACTCTAGGTTTTTTTTATCCTACTCTTTGAGTTCTTTCTTAATCATATACGATACGAGTATTTAATTTGAAAATGTTCTTGATGGAGTGTGTTTGATCCTCCACACGCATTTCGATTTACTTGTCACCGTGTCATTGAACAACCTCCGTATATCACCGTGACATTACTTTTATTTTTTTCTTTTCAATTTACTATACTCAAATTTATGTAAATATTTTCCCCAATCAAATTGAACTTCCTATACTCAAATGAGTGTATTGACTTGATTCAGGACAATTCAATGTCCACAATTGTTGTATGGTCTAATAGAGGAAAAAAAATCATTTCATAGTAAAAAATTGTTACTTTATATACATAAAATAATTATTTATTATCATAAAATAATTATTTTTTCTTCTTTTATACTCCGTACAATGTATCGTAGACAATTCCATTCCCACCCGGCCACACCACACCAAACATTGTACTAGTAGATATACAAAAAAAAACTTAAATCCCTTAATCCCAAGGAACTAGTACTAGGATTGAACATTTTGAACTAACATTAGCAATTTGTCAATTCAAACTCTTTATTATAGAAAGAAAGATAGAGGAGTACGTACTAGCAGAACCCGTAATTCATACAAAGTGGGCGTACTTCATTTTCAAACAAATCACATGGTCAATACCCTCCTAGGGTGGGCTAGCTAACTTCAACATGTCATCAACTTCATGTTGAAATGGTCCATTCAACTTTATTGGCCCCAACCCTAAAAATTAGTCCGTGCTACGCTTTCCTTTTGGATACTATTCACAGTTTTACACACAATCTATAAGGGAAAATATGGTGAAATTTAGTTTGATTAATCTTTATAAGTAGTTCAAGAATATCGATTTTTTATAATTTTTCTTAATGTAAAACAAAAGATGTTGACGGTGTAAAATATGTCTCGACAAGTGTAAAAAAACAAACGTACCCTTTGAATTCGAACGGAGGCAGAGTAAATAATACGAGTACGACTGTACGAGTACGAAATATAGTACACATTACACGGAGTACTAGAACTAGAACTTGTCATTTAATTACTCAATAAAAAAACAAAATAATAAAATTCTAGTAATATGGTATTTACAATGGTATTTGATTAGATTTTTAAAGTGAAAAAAGTAAACAAAAAAGTTAAATAATTTATCGAGCTCAACAAGTTCCGAGTTTAAAATTTTTAAGCTTGACAAGTTTTAAACTCGAGCTGAAATTTTGAGTTGGTTCTGACCCCATGTGTGCTCGACTTCAAATCAGCTCAGTTACACCTTATAATAAGAGTAACTAGAGCTAGATAAATGCAGCTACTGTGCACCATCACTTTCATAATAACGTGCAAAAAATACATGCACATGTTAAATGTTTTATCGATTTTCATTAGTTAGTACTGTACTTAGTAGTAATTACTACAGTTATCAGTGGCTATCGACTCAAAGAAGCGGCTTAAATTGACTGTCATTAAAAAAATAATGGAGACAAAGTAACTTGTATAAAATTTGTGAAAATCAATCTATTTTTTATGAGATGGTTTCAAATAATAACCATTTTTTGTATCACAGATCTCAACGTATAAGAGTTATGAGACCATTTCCTTTAAAATACTGGTATAATGAGGCAGCTACATAATTTGACCACACCGTTTTCTCATTTTGTGGGCTAATTTAGCTTGACTTTATTTCACCCCTTCAATTTTTTTTCTTTTACTTGTACAGTAATATGCCTTTTAAGTATTGCCTAATATCCTTTGTACAATACGGAGTACTTTGCACTAGTCTCATAGGACTTCTCAACGAACTTACAATGAAGGTTGAAGGCGTACGGTGATATCGAAATTCGACCCAAAATAGGGGATATGTCGCTGTCAACGACAACGGTATGCAGCTGAATTTTACAAAATAATAATATACAGCTGTGGCCTGTGGGGGACAACCGTAGAGGCAAAATCCCGTTCTCAAACTCAGTCGGTTTACAGCAGTATACCGCTGTGGGGGACAACGGCATACTCCTGCAAATTTCGGACAAACGCCAAACCGGAAAAACTTTTTGAAATAGCACCAAATCGATTTGGGTTTTGTGACGTTAGGGTCACAATATACATGAATTAGAAAATTTCATGATTATTCATGTAAAATCCTACAATGTCTTTCGGGTTTGATTTTTTTCTTTTCTGAAACTACATACTCCCTCCGTTTCAATGAATGATTTGCCTTTTTTTTGGCACCAAGGTTAAGAGAACCAATGAGAGAGTGACCTGTAGAGCAAAACTCATGAGAATGAACAAATTGCATATAAAAAACATTCCTAAATTAGAAAGGCAAACAATTCATTGAGACGGAGGGAGTAGTTTCATATAACGCGCTTAAAATCAGAATCGACTGATCCAACTTATTGAATGTCTGATAGATGTAAGTACTAATCGCTGCTAAAACGATGCTCGCAAACAGCAAAACTACACGACTAATTACTAATGCTATGGCGTATGGCCTATATATGACACCCTACTCGATTTTTATGAATCTACGTAACTAGCTTAAAATCACAACCAACCGATTAATCCAACTTAATCATAATCCGACATTAAGAGCTAATCGCAGTAAAAACACGATGATTTCAACAAAACAACAGGGTCTGAACTCTGAATGTCTGATAATCTACTATGCCTCATGCTCCTGCAACATGAGCAATGAAAGACTCCAAATCCAGCTTCGACACACCACCTGGAGCCATACCATCGCGAAGCCTTAACCCGATGTCTTTAGCCCTTTTCCTCGCTCCCACACCTTCGTCAGAACCCATCAACCTCTTCACCGCGTTGTATATAATATCCGAGGTTATAGTCTGCTCTACAGTCTCCCAAAAGTCGTCCTTAATTAGGAAACCGGTCTTCAGAATTTCAGTCACCAGAACCGAGTTCAAGGGCTGGTCTGAATGTATAGGGTAAGCGATCACAGGGACTCCCATTGTCACGGTTTCGGTCAAGGAACCCCAGCCGCAGTGGGTCATGAACCCTCCGACTGAAGCGTGGGCTAGAATCTCGAGCTGTGGGACCCACTCTCCCGCGATGACCATCCCCCTGTCTCTGACTTCCTCCAGAAAACCCTCTGGCAAAAGCTTCTGCTGACACATGTTACACGTTAATATGCTAATTAAAGAAGGATTTGTGCTGATGAATAATGATTATCAGCGTCATTAATTACCTCGACTTCTTCTTGATTGTTTGCTTTGTTAGTGAAAATATCGCCTTTGTCTTCTCGTCTGAGAATCCATATGAAGTTATGACCGCTTCTAGCTAACCCGGCTGCTAATTCGTGGATTTGGGTCTCAGGGATTGATGTTGTTGTTCCAAATGAGATGAAAATCACTGAATCTTTGTCTTTGTTATCTAGCCAGTTTAGGCATCCATGTCTAGCATCTGTACCCACCTACATTGCAAATCAAACTCAGTAATTGTGTTGAGTTCATCTTCGTGTTATATATAAACAGATCACTAACCCTTCAACAGAACCAACACTCATGTAAATCTTGTGTCGTGTTCATGCTAACCCAATTACGTAAATAGTTCAAATCTCGACCTAACCCAGGCCAATTTCATCATGTATCATGTATTCATGTTCATATCGACCTAATTGATATAAACACTTATGTCATTAAACCTCAGTTCGAACCCCCATTAAGTTGGGTCAGTTTTGTAACACAAATGTTTACCTTTTCCTGCAATTTTGAAGCATAAAAATTTCTAGTGATAACAGGACCAACTGCAAAATGCTTCTTCAAAGGATACATTTTTTCGAGTAAATCAACGTAGGTTCCTTCAACTGCTCTGCTACCATTGTATAAATTTCCGGCATCAATTACAAAGTTGAGCGTCCATTGCTCGGTGACAAAGGCATCAAAATCGACGTCTGGGATAGGTAGGAATGGAAGAAAAGTAGGGAGAACATCGGGTGAGTCTAGTTCAAATGGCTTCTCTGGAATCACCTGTCACAAATTATACACCATATACTGTTATAATTAGAGTACTAGACGTGTAAGTTGTACCTAGGACTACAACATCCACTGTCAATTACTCCGACTCTTTTAGTTTCCTTGCGTTTTCATGAATATGAACTTGTGCAGTAGGTTGGCCCAAATCCAACCCGGAAGAGGGACCTGGAGGGACTCGTCAGTCAACTAGGCCAGGCCCATAGAAGCGTTTTTTTCCTTTCAAAAAAATTGATTTTAAGACCCGGTTGGGTTGGGCCTGAATATTGTGGCACTACAGCTAGCCAGCAAAAATTTGTCAAGGACCGGGCTAGGTCGTTTTAGCCCATACTCTTAATTAGCCTATTGGAATCATCTCAAACATGAAAATAGCCGAATTTGACAATTAACGGAACATACAACATGGATATAGCAGATATTGACTACGACACCATGTCATGATCGAATTACTAAGGTTTTAACCCAATTCTACTGTAAGGCTCGTTTGGTTTACCATGAGAAGATGAAGTTACCGGAAACGTAAATTCACGTGAATTTGTATTTCTTGGAAATTACAAAAATATTGTGTGAAAAAAGTCCTACACACCAAGGGGGCTTGGTGAGCAACTTCTCCCATTATGGAGAAAGTAACAATTCCTGAGACCTGTCAATTCCAATGAAATGGGCAACAAAACAACTCCCTAAAAATGCAGATTTTGCACTTCCCGATAATTAGATGAACAACCAAACGAACCCTAAAAGTATATATAACGTGGATTATGTTGTTGGAAGATTTGTGAAATATATGTGTAGAAGGAAAGATTACTGATTGCATAACTTGAGAAAGGGAAAGCTACATTCTTAAGTACTGAATTAACGTTATTAACTGCTCCACTAACATCACTACTGCTTAGCCTACAAACGTGGAGAAGCATGACTCTAGCACTACTGTTAACTGACTCGAACTTGACTCCTACTTATCAGCTACTAACTAACTGCCTTGACCCTTGAATGAGATGCTTTGTTTCATAATTCAACACCCCCTCTTGATGCAAAACATCCTCATCCCAATTCGATCCATGAACATCTTGTGCTTGGCCAATGTCAGACTCTTTGTGAAGAGATCTGCATTCTGATCATTGGTTCCACAGAATTTGAGTACAATCTTCCCATCACTTACCAGTTTTCTGATGAAGTGATGTTGCACCTCTATGTGCTTAGTTCTAGCATGAAAGCCCTGATTCTTTGTCATTGCTATCGCTGACTTATTGTCACACCATAAAACAGTAGCTTCATCTTGTGTATGACCCAAATCAGTTAGCAATTTTCTCAACCACATAGCTTGCCTACCTGCAGCTCCTCCTGCAACATATTCTGCTTCGGTACTTGACAATGACACTGGCTCTTGCTTCTTAGAACTCCAGGTGATAGCACCTGATCCAAGACTGAAGATTGAGCCTGAGGTGCTCTTCCTTTCCTCTAGGTATCCTGCCCAATCACTGTCTGTGAAGCCCACTAACTTGAATTCTTCAGACCTCTCATACCAGACTCCATATCCAATAGTTCCAGCCACATAGCTCAAGATTCTCTTTACTGCACCCAGGTGGTGTTTAGTTGGACAATGCATAAATCTTGACACAAGACTTACACTATATGTAATGTCAGGTCTTGAGTGTGTGAGATAGTTTAGCCCTCCAACCATACTCCTGTACAAACGTTCATCAGCTCTTCCTGTACCATCATCATGCTGCAACTTCTCGCCAGTGTTCAGAGGGGTAAACTCTCCTTCAGATTCTTCTATTCTGAACTTTTTCACCATATCAGAGGCATATTTCTGTTGGCTCAGAAATATACCTTCCTCTCCTTGATGTACTTCTAATCCAAGGAAGTAGTTTAGCAACCCAAGATCAGTCATCTCAAACTCTTGCTGCATCTTCTCTTTAAACTTGGTTAACAGCTCGTTTGAGGAACTGAAATAGATGATATCATCTACATATAAGCACACCACCAAGAACTTCCCCTTTCCTTGTCTTTTGATGTACAAGGTAGGTTCGTTCTCACTTCTTTCATAGCCTTCCTTGGTGAAGAATGCATCAATTCTGCTATACCAGGCCCTAGGAGCCTGTTTTAATCCATATAGAGCTTTCTTCAATTTGTAGACTTTGCCTTCCTCCTTTTCTTTGACAAAGCCTTGTGGTTGCTCAACGTACACTTCTTCCATTAGCTCTCCGTTAAGAAACGCAGACTTCACATCGAACTGGTAGATTTGTAGCTTGAGTTGTGCTGCCAGTGCAATTACTATTCTTATTGTTTCAAATCTTGCTACTGGAGCATAAGTCTCCTCATAATCTACACCTTCCTGTTGAGCATACCCTTTGGCTACAAGTCTTGCCTTGTACTTCAATATACTCCCATCAGTATTGACCTTGGTCTTGTAGACCCACTTCAACCGAATAACATTCTGATCAGGTGCAACCTCTACCAGTTCCCATGTATCATTTTTCTGAATTGCTCTTATTTCTGCTTCCATAGCCTTCTGCCAGTCTGGAATTCTTACTGCAGTGGGAAAGTCAGTTGGCTCTGCACTCACCAGTGCAAAGCCACAAGTTTCATAAATCTCCTGGATTGATTTCATTCTTCTAGGAGGAGAATCTGGCGTGTCATCTTCAGAACTTGAGGAAGACAATTCTGGGTTTCCATTTCCTGCAGGAATGATAGGTGTTCCTGCAGATTCTGTGTCAGCCTCCTGCACAGACTCAAAAGTGAGGTTTCTTTGGTTGATTTCAGTAAGATTACTCCAATCCCATGACTCTCCTTCATCAAACACCACATTTCTGCTAATAATAATCCTCCTAGTAGCAGGATCATATATTCTATAAGCCTTGGAGTGAACAGCATAACCCATAAATATACACTTAACAGACTTTTCCTCTAGTTTCGTTCTGAGATTTCTTAGAACATAGGCAATGCTGCCAAATATCCTAAGATGACCTACTTGAGGTCTCCTTCCTCTCCATACTTCATATGGAGTTCGATTTACTACAGCCCTAGTAGGGGAGACATTCAACAGATATACAGCTGTAGCAACAACTTCACTCCAAAACTCACTTGGTAACCCTTTTGCCATCAACATACTCCTAGCCATCTCTACAACGGTTCTGTTCTTCCTCTTTGCTACCCCATTCTGTTCTGGGGTGTATGGAGCTGTCAGCTCTCTCTCTATTCCACATCTCTCACAAAATTCATCAAAATCTTTTGAATTGAACTTACCTCCTCTGTCTATTCTAAGAACTTTCAGAGTAGCATTAGATTGATTTTCTACCATTGCCTTAAACTTCTTGAAATTTTCTAGTGCCTCAGATTTATTGACCTGAAAATAGACCCAACTCATCCTACTAAAGTCATCTGTTAGCAGTAGAAAATATCTACTCCCACCCAGTGACTCAGTCTGCATAGGGCCACAGAGATCAGCATGGATCAACTGAAGACATCCAGTTGCCCTCCATGCTGTTCCAGATGGAAAGGAATCTCTGGATTGCTTCTCATAAACACACCCCTCACAAACCCCTAGTTCTCCTATACTTGGTAGACCATTCACCATCCTTTTAGTGCTTAACATCCTCAAACTCTGCACATTAAGATGACCATATCTCCTATGCCATAACACTGCATTATCGTCACCCTTAACAACCATAGAACATCCTTTGTTGTTTGATATATCTAGTGCAAACATTCTATTACTTCCCATATATGACGTAACAACAATTTCACTAGATTTTTTATCCTTAATCACACAAGACTCCTTATCAAACAACACAGTAAAGCCATTGCATAATAATTGACCCACACTAATCAAATTATATGTCAACAAAGGAACATATTGAACATCAAACAACAGTTTGGTGTTACCTTTTTCAGTTTGCACAACAATTGTTCCCATACCTTCAACTTGCAACACCTTGTCATTCCCTAACCTGACAGTACTCTTCTTTGTCTCATCTAGGTTTCTGAACAAGGACTTGAGACTTGACATATGATTCGAACACCCACTATCAATATACCAAGATCTGTTCTCGAACCCCTGACTTCCTTCACTTGTCAAGAACAGCTTATCCTCTTGTTCAGCCAAATTCACTTTCTGATCACCTTGCTCATTCTGCTCTTTGTCTTTCAACCAACAGTTTGCTATCTTATGACCAACCTTGTTGCAGTGATAGCATTTAATTGTGGTTCTGCCTGACTGAGACTGAGATTGAGAGGAATTTGATTGATCTCTATCCTCAGTCCAGTTCTGTCTTTCACCACGACCTCTTCCTCCTCTACCTCTAGCACCTCTTCCTCCTCTTCCTCTTGCATTCTGACTTCTCGACCTGTCTTTGCCAGGTTCATTCTTAACTTGAAAGGCCTTCTCTTCCTGCTTCTCTGATGACCTGTTTAGTCTTTCCTCATGTGCCAGGAGAGAGCCCATTAATTCCTCAAGCGTATAGGTAGTCATATCCTTTGACTCCTCAATTGCTGCTACTACATGATCAAACTTGGTTGTTAGGCTTCTCAATACTTTCCCAACAACAAGTTCATATGACAACTTCTCTCCATATGAATTCATTTGATGAACAACACTGGAGATTCTGGACAAGTAGTCTTGAATTGACTCTTTGTCCTTCATGATAGCAGTCTCGAATTCTCTTCTCAGAGATTGCAACCTGACAGTGACAACCTTTTTGTCACCAAGGTATTCCTTCTTGAGTATGTCCCATGCCATCTTTGAGGTGGTGGCCGCTGCAATTCTGGGAAACACTTCATCATCCAAGGCTTGTTGTATCATGAACAAAGCCTTGGAATCCTTCTTTCTCTTCTCCTTCAACCCCTGATCTGGTTCTCCAGATTCCTTGTCATCAAACCCATCTTCAACCAGTCCCCATAGCTCCTGTGACTTGAACATAGTCTGCATTTTCAGGCTCCAGAAATGATATTTCACGCCATTGAATACAGGCAACTGTGAGAATGAGTTTGTGCCATTGCTTTGCATTTTGAACAATGCTCTTCCAGTATTCTTGGACCTTGAACCTGGAAGCTCTGATACCACTTTTGTTGGAAGATTTGTGAAATATATGTGTAGAAGGAAAGATTACTGATTGCATAACTTGAGAAAGGGAAAGCTACATCCTTAAGTACTGAATTAACGTTATTAACTGCTCCACTAACATCACTACTGCTTAGCCTACAAACGTGGAGAAGCATGACTCTAGCACTACTGTTAACTGACTCGAACTTGACTCCTACTTATCAGCTACTAACTAACTGCCTTGACCCTTGAATGAGATGCTTTGTTTCATAATTCAACATATGTTACATACTCCAATATGGCAATACTCCACCTCTTTTAATTTACTCGGATATCCACTTACACTCCATACAACCAAATTATGAGTACAATTTTTTCATGAAAACAATCGACTAATCGAGTCCGACACTATGACACGTAATGAGTACTCGTATATATTGTTGTATGATAATATTTGAAGATTAAGAGTGTAGATTAAAATGCATGCATACCTTCCACAAATTCGCAAAAAAAGTGAAGGTAGAAATAGTATGGAAGGTATAAGCCTGAGCATTCGCAACGTCCATCACATGGTCAACAACCGACGCCATAAGCGGGTCATGTACGACAACCACCTTCTCATACTCACCCGAAAACCCATCAATTAGGTCCGACACCGGGTTCTTGAGATGGCCGACGGTCCTAAACACGTCAACAATGTTGTCGACAGACGGCATTGGAATTTCATGGAAACTCAACAACGCGTCATCACCGGAACCCCACACATTACCATTACTAATACTATTATGACGGAGTTTGATTTGGTTAAGATGTTGAATGGAGGAAACATAGTGAATAGGAATAGGAATATTGTTATTATTAGAGGATGAAAGGATGAGGTGGGAGAGGTTAAGGAACATGTTAAGGTGGCTTTGTAATGGGTATGGTACCATTATTATTACTAATTTTTTGGCTAACGACATTTTTTTTTGTGAAATTATGATTATTTTTTGAGAAATTGAATTTATTATGTGATTATATATATATATGATGGGGTTGCCTGTTGGACAAGTAACAAGTTACTTGGGGAAGGGAATAACGAACTGAATTACTAAGTCTCAGAAAATTAAAATGAAAAAGAATTTTTTTTTGGTGATTTGGTGGCGTGGGTCAAGTGAATTCTGTTATTTTTGTTGGATTTGGGAAAAATGAATTTATACTATATACAAATATAGCTTAACTAATGCCCTCCCTTTTAATAAAATACGATGTAATCCCATTTTTTAATAACAAATTATTTGATAAGACAGTTTTATGCTATAAGAACATATCCATTAGCTAAAAGGTTAATGCAATTATTTTAATAACTTCTCATTTAGAAAACATCTACTTTTGAATGGAACTTCTCCTAATTCGAACTCGGCACCTATGGAAAAACTTTTGTCCTATATAGGTAGGGATGTCAATTTCATTCGAAACCGTTAAATATCCATCCACCCAATTTAAATAGATAGACGAAAACCCGAAATTAACAGATAATGGATGGATGAGGGATGAAGCTAAATCTCACCCGTTATTCATCCGTCACTCGATATTCTATCTATTTTGCAAAAAAAAATATACATTTACATAAAAGTTAAGATACTGAAAGACTAAATTATTATACATTTTGGAATGTGAAAACAAAGATTAAGTTACAAGATTTAGTAAGAGTTCCTAATATAATACAAGTTAGCCTTATATTTTTACGATGAATAACATTTAATACTTCTTTTTGGCTTTCAAAAATAAAGTCGTCAGACTCGTCACATATTTATCACCCGATCCGTCCGTTTCATCTGTGGATGTTGGATGGATGTCGGATGATCTATTCAATGTAGTGGATGGATGCGAGTGAGGCTTCACCCAACCCTAACCCGATCCATTTACATCCCTCTATATAAGTTCCTCCTATAGTTCAGATGAGATCAGTTACTCATGCATAATCAAGGCCCACATTTCAACTCCACAAGGTCACAAGCCCACAACCCTTGTTGCACTATGATCTTCATTGGTAGCCCAAAACATCCGACTTGTTCAATAAGACCGCTTTATAATACGAGTACATAAAGAGTTAAAAAAAATATGGACAATTAATTAAAATTGGAAATGATGGAAGTTAATTAATAACCATGCATACTGCATAGCCATTAGTCCATTACCAAACTCGGCACATGCCAGAAAAGTTGGCACTATCAGCTAACATTTTAAGATAATGGAGTAATAATTGTAGTAATTACGTTTTGATCGTCTACTTACTTAGGCTTAGGCCACGATTCTCTTAAATTTAAGTCATCGATAAACTAAAATTGAGGCCAAATTAAGTAAAAAAGACACTCGTAGGAGTTACCTCCTTATTATGTCCAAAGGTAGTCAAAAATACGGGTCATATTAGCATATTTCAACCTGTCATTTTGAATCCTACCTTAATCCCAGGGCCGGTCCTGAGCCCTGTTTGGTGGGGCGGCGGCCCAGGGCCCATGCTTGAAAGGGGCCCAAAGAGAGGAAAAAGTCTGATTGATACAACTATAATAGTAATTTAGCTATTAAAAGTAGCAGTAGATTTGCTTTGGTGGGTTGGTTAACCAACATATCTGAAGTCCAATAGGGAGGTGACGTCCCTGGTTCGAGCAGTTTTTCGTTATTACTCTTTATTTTTCCTTATTTAATGGGGCCCCAATCAATTTTTTTACTTATGGGGTAATTCTTTTTATGACTCTTGTCTTTCCTTATTTAACGCAGTTACCTTACTTAGTTTCTTTTTTTATGACTCTTTTCTATCATGGGTCTTTATCATCTTAGTGGATCTTTATCATCTTAGTTTTTATTATCGTGATAATTTTTTTGCCGTATAAAAAAGTAGTATGATTTAAAGTAACTACGGAGTAATTTTTTTGGAATTCTAAATTAAGGATTCTTGTTGCTATCATTTTTCTTATTACTCTTTACTTTTCCTTATTTAATAAGGCCCCAATCAATTATCTTAGTTTTTTTTAAGACTCTTTATTTTTCCTTATTTAATGGGTCTTTATCATTTCGGTTTCTTTTTATTGTAATGATTTTTTGCTATATAGGAGTACTTTAAAGTAATGATTTTTTAAAAAAAATTTTAAACTAAAGATTCTTGTTGCTATCATTTTATTTATACCAATATATCAATGATCGTATTAAAACTATTTAAAAAAAACAATATCGAATAATGAATTATTTATGAGTAATTAATTTCAAGGATTTTGTATTAAATTTATACACTATTTATGAGTCATCATAATCACAATATCATTTGACGGCCTGAATCATTTGTACGTTAACGTGCAAACCATGCTACCTAGAATTGAATTGCATTGCAATGCCGTAGATGTAATGAAATCATAATAACAAGAAATTATTGAAATATTTGTTATTAGAAACGTAGTTAATGAAAATTATGGCCCAAGTGCAAGTGTGAGGATGATATCAACGAAAATAGTAAAAATAACGATTACGATTATTTTTAAAGGGGCCCCGTTCTATTATTTCGCCTAGGGCCCCTAAATAGTCAGGACCGGCCCTGCTTAATCCTAGTCATGTCTAATTAACTTGATCGAACTCCCTTAACCCACCATTTTGTATGCTGCTCATGTTATTTCTTGCTCTATACACGATGGATCAACGTGCATGTGTTACAAGTTACTCTTCGACCTAGTTTCATCTATAATATGAATCGAAATTGTTACCTTTAAGGCTCGCTTGGGATGGGGTTAATTATTCCGGGGATAATAGAGCAAAAATGAACTAGAAATGGATGAACTTGTTACTTGATTGTAACATTTTATGGTGTAAAAGAGATACGAGGAGAGAATAATTACCCCCATTGGGGGTAATGAAGGAGTTATGTCCACTGTCCTACGGATTACCCGCTTAAGTCTATGTATCCGATATGCCTTGCTAGAGGTCGATGTCGGGTTGACATATAAATGAGTTATATGTCTGGTAGTCTTAAGTGGGCCCATTGGGTCACACACAATGTGTATGGGATATTATTAATACATATCGATATATTAAATATATCGGGTCAGTAGTAATACAGACCCAGCTGCGTTGTCGGGTTATTATGGTAATTAGTGTTATACTAATAATCTAATTATGGTAATTAGAGTTATAGAAATAACCTAATTCTACCTTCTCATCTCCTATATAAGGAGGTTCATATGATGAACCAATATATGGAATCAAGAGTATTGACTCATAACATATCTTCTTCTTATAAAGAGTTATAAGAGACATATAGAGAGAAGTTGTGAGACCGTCTCACAAAACCCTTATACTAGCATATACGTCGCAGTTCCGTACCCGTGCGGATACCAAAGGAGGCATCACGTTTGGGGTGCTCTATTCTGTCCGTGGAGATTATTTATTCTGTCCGTGGAGATTATTTATTCTTGTCCGTGAAGATTATTTATTCTATCCGTGGAGATTATATATATATTTCTGGGTTTATTATACTTCTTATTAATTCGCTGTTCCACTGCAAATAAGGTATAATTGTTATCCCTCTTCTTTTGTCTTTTCGGTTAATACTCGTAACAGGTCCTTGGGTTTAAGGGTTGTAACCCTACAGTGGTATCAGAGCCTCTGTTATGTAGTATTAATCAAATCGACCTGAATCTTTGTCTCATAATTGGTTATGAGGGATTCCACCCGCGTATTAATTTGATTATATTTTTGTGTTGAGAATGGTTCTCCTTGCTTTATTTTAATGTGAGATAAATAAATTTACCTCATGATGATTCCTGCCGCTATTTTGCTTTATCATGATGATTATAATTGCTTTATTATTTTGCTAGCAAAGTACACTCCGTATGTATGTTTGTATGTACTATGATTATTTGATAATAGTGTGTACGTAATTATGTTGTTAGTCAATTGACCTTGCGTTCATGTTTAGGGTTTGTTTTAATTTGTGAATTTAAACAGTTAAATTCTGAAATTGACTCTTAAAATTAATTTAAGATCTAATAATGATTATGTTTAATTTAATTTACCCTAAATTGACCCACTATAATCTCCAATTCTTTGTTGACGATGAGACTAATTAGATTAGTCAAGATTCGATTGAAATTGAGAGCGTTAAATTATTGGAATTTATTATTGTTGACGATGAGTCCTAATAAGATTAGGACAAGACCCGTTTTAATTATGGTGAAAACGGAACGAAACAAGGTCAACCCGGTTGACACGAGTGTGACTCGGTCGGAACGGGTGTGACTCGATCGGAACGGGTGTGACTCGATTGGCACGAGTATGACTCGGTAGGCACTGGTGTGTCCCGGTTGGAACGGGATGACCCGGACGACAAAGGTTTGACCAAGACGACACAATATTTACTCGGACGACATGGTGTCGGGTCGAGCGACGCTTTTAAGAAAAGTCGTTTTCTTGCGTTTGTGTGTTGATTATGAATCAAAATGGATTATACTTTTATTTTTCCGAATCTATGAAAAATTAGTTTTCTAAATCGGTTAAATAATATTATGCATTTTAATTATCATATTATCATAAATAGATCGGAAAAGAGTTTCTCGAGTCTTATTTTATTTTGATGAATTGTTCATATTTATATGTGTAGACACCCACATTTGACCGCCAGGTGTCTATAATAGTTCCCGCCAAACACCCGATGATGATAGGACGTAAACGTGCTTTGACAGACTCGGATATGGGCTTGTAATCATGGACATTTGGTTTAGACATTTTAAGGAGTACAAATCTCACAAAACTGACCTCAAATTCAGGCCCAGTGGGTCGTTTCGAGTCAAATAACACTAATTTGGGTCGAAACCGTCACCAGGGGTAAAACCGTCTTTTAGCGACCGAGTCAAACCCGGTCAAAGATATTTTTTCCCGAGTCACACGAGCTGGCCGTGACGCTACACGGTTTGATTCGGACTCAAACACCAAAAAATCAGCCTTCACAAATATTAAACAAATCTGTTTAAGGATAGAATTCGATCTCAAGTAGGAATTCTATCCGGAAACCGAATCAGACATCGACCGAGCATCGAAATACTCGGCCGAGATACCCCAGGACAGCCGAAATATCACCCCAAACCAGCCGAGTTTTTGGTTTTCCCACCAAGAAACGAGAAGTCTATTCCTTCACGAACTCTCGTATTTCCTATCCAAACCGGTGTTTCTTGTCACACAAGTAAGATCACCTCGGTTCCTATAAATAGGACCCTCCCTTCAACCTCAAAACACAGAAAATTGACGATTTCGTACACGAAAAATCAGACCAAAAATCCTAAGTTTTCAGCAGCCAAAAAAACAACATTCGAAGTCCCGACGTAATCCCGAAGTAATTCCAAAAATCCGACGAAACCGATCCCGTCCAAACCGGCCGATCCCACGCCACACACACACTCCAAACCGACACCTTAACTCACCCACATCATCTCGACGCTCCCGTGTCTAAGCCACCGTCCGACGAGCTCTATACCGAGAACACAAAGCATGTAGGTTGAGGGTGTAACACTACAAAAAACAGATGAAATTGCGGCGGACCTTTTGCGGCGGACAAAATATCCGACACATGTTTCTACTCGCGTCGGATTCGCGTCGGATTGGGCGACGCGAAAGACTTGCGTGGGAATAGCCCACGCAAAATGGACGCAGGGTAAGGGCGCCCAAGGGTGGGAGTTTCGCGCTTAATTATGCGGCGGAAAATCCGCCGCATAGTACGCCTTATACCGACGCAGGGGAACATTTAATTTAAAAAATTAATCCTGCGATGCGGCGGACAATCCGACGCATAGAAGGTGACTCGCGGCGGATTTCGCGTGGGATTGTCCGCCGCATAAGTCTTCCATATAAAAAAAAAAAAGACGCGGACACACATAGAAACAGCCCAAAATCGATTTCCCCAAATCGATTTCCCCAAATCGATTCCCCGAAACCCTAATCTACCCAATTCCCCTCCCCCTTCCCGTCTCCCCCACCGGCCGGCGACGACTTCCACCGGCGACAAGTCCACCGCCGGCGCCACTGCCGGCGCGCCCTTCTACTGCCGTGTCCTCCCCCCTGCCGCGCGCCCTCCTCGTCTTCGGTTCATTTTTCCGTCTTTTCTTCATCAAAGTATGTTCAAACTGTTAAATTTTTTAAATATTTGTTATTGTTAATGTTATTGTTGATTAGGTTATTGTTGTGGTTTGTTGTTGTTGGTTGTGTTAGTGTTAGGGTTAGTTTGCTGATGGTAGTTGCTGATTATTGTTGCTGACAAGTATTTGTTGAATGTTGGTTATTGTTATAATGATGGTAGTAGTAGATTTAGAGGTCAACTTGCTGATTAGTATTGTTGCCCTGTTGCTCTAATTTTGCTGTACTTGATCATGGATGTTAGTTGTATTCAGTTCAGTTCAGTTCAGTTCAGTTCAGTTCAGTTCAGTTCAGACACATTCAGTTCAGTTCAGTTCAGTTCAGACACATTCAGTTCAGTTCAGTTCAGACACATTCAGTTCAGTTCAGTCAGTTTAAGTCCAGGAGAACAGGGCCTAATACTACTAATCTACTACTACTAATACTACTTAACTACTACTAATCTTCTACTACTAATACTACTAATATACTACTACTAATCTACTACTACTAATACTACTTAACTACTACTAATAATACTACTAATACTACTAATCTACTAGTACTACTAATACTACTTAACTACTACTAATCTTCTACTAATAATACTACTAATATACTACTACTAATCTACTACTACTAATACTACTTAACTACTACTAATAATACTACTAATCTACTAGTACTACTAATTTACCACTACTAATACTACTACTATTAATCTACTACCACTACTAATACTACTTAACTACTACTAATAATACTACTAATACTACTAATCTACTAATACTACTAATACTACTTAACTACTACTAATCTTCTACTACTAATACTACTAATATACTACTACTAATATACTACTACTAATACTACTTAACTACTAATAATAATACTACTAATCTACTAGTACTACTAATTTACCACTACTAATACTACTTAACTACTACTAATAATACTACTAATACTACTAATCTACGAGTACTACTAATACTACTTAACTACTACTAATCTTCTACTACTAATACTACTAATATACTACTACAAATCTACTACTACTAATACTACTTAACTACTACTAATAATACTACTAATCTACTAGTACTACTAATTTACCACTACTAATACTACTACTACCACCACTACTATTAATCTACTACTACTACTAATACTATTTAACTACTACTAATAATACTACTAATCTTCTACTGCTACTACTAATATTACTAATATACTACCACTACTACTACTAATCTACTACTAATACTACTACTACCACCACTAGTACTAATCTAATACTACTAATACTACTTAACTACTACTAATAATACTACTATTCCACTACTACTAATCTACTACTAATACTACTACCACCACTACTATTAATGTACTACTACTACTACTACTACTACTTAACTACTACTACTAATACTACTAATCTACTAATACTACTAATACTACTTAACTACTACTAATAATACTACTAATCTACTAGTACTACTAATTTACTACTACTAATACTACTACTACCACCACTACTATTAATCTACTACTACTACTAATACTATTTAACTACTACTAATAATACTACTAATCTTCTACTGCTACTACTAATACTACTAATATACTACCACTACTACTACTAGTCTACTACTAGTCTACTACTAATACTACTACTACCACCACTAGTACTAATCTACTACTACTAATACTACTTAACTACTACTAATAATACTACCAATCCACTGCTACTAATCTACTACTAATACTACTACCACCACTATTATTAATGTACTACTACTACTACTTAACTACTACTAATAATACTACTAATCTTCTACTACTACTACTACTTAACTATTACTAATAATACTACTAATCTTCTACTACTACTACTAATACTACTAATATACTACTACTAATATACTACTATTACTAATAATACTACTAACCTTCAGTATTGTACATTGTTAATGTTTTTTCATGTTTTTCAACTATGGTTCTCGTAGCGGAAACGTAATAATGGCAGGTGCTGGGAACAACGACGATATACCGGATGCCGAAAAGAAATACCTTTCGCGGAACGAAAATGGCGTTTGGTAAGAATTCTCGTACTGTATGAATGTTTTCATTTACGATGGAATATAACTCGTTAAATTGTCGTTGTAGGTGGGAAGATAGCGACATTGTCAATTACTTACGCGAGTCCATCGTCGGCACTTACATGAACACCCCTGGCGTTTATAGGAACTGGACTGAGGCGCCTCAACTGGCGAGGGACGCCATGTACTCCCACTTCGAAGTGAGATTTTTTTTTTGGGCTAATACATGAACTATTTATGTAATTTGTAAATTTTCTAATAATTTGTTTGTTTTTTGCAAACAGAAACGGGTGAGGATCGATCCAGGTTATGAGCTGCGAAACGCGTACGAGGTAAGGATCAAGAAGCGTCTCTCCGACATCTTCCAGAGAGCAATGAAGGCGAAGGAAAGGCCTACTTGGATCCCGGAGAACAAGTACCAGGAGCTGCAACGTAGGGCAATTGATCCTAAATTCCTGAAGAAAGTAGAAGTGAACAAAGCGAACCGTCGTGGCGGAAACAAAGACGGAGTAGCGAAAGGGACCAACTGCCTAGGGCGTAATAGCGCGACAAAAGCTTTCAATAAAATGGTATGTGTTATGAAAATAAATTATTAGTTTTTTATGTTCAATATAACATGGCTTGTACGTGTTCTGACATTTTATCTCGAAGGGACCGAATGCGACCCCGATTCAGCTGCTTCACAAGTTAAAGAAGAACAAGAAAGGTCTTTGGGTTGATCCCACTGCAGAGGAGGTGGACGTAAGTACTCCGACAATAGAATTCAAATCATATTAAATTATCTCAACTTCATCATTTGGTGTTAAGCTATATAATTAAACATTTGAATGTCATTTCAGCAAAAATTTGTACAAGCGAGGGAAGAGGCAATGTCCCAAGGAGGGGAGGCGATATCACGTGTGGACGAGTTTCGCTTATACCATGACGCCTCGGGGGGGTTCAACAAGAAGAAACGTGTGTTCGGGGTTGGAAGTGCAGCCAAAGAACTGTTCAAACCGTGCATGAACCATACCAGTACCGCGGTTGATGACTCGTACGTACCCACCGCCGCCACCCAGCAACGGACCGAGAACATGAGAATGAAAGAGGACTTGAAGAAAATGGAGGAACGACAGCTGCAGCATGAGCGCGAGATGCAGGACCAGAGGAGGACGATAGAGATGCTGAAGGAGAGGATCGCTATGTCCGATGAAGGCTGCAGTTCTATGCCACGGGGTCAGAGGCGTGACGACAACGCTGACGATGGTCACGCATTTGGTAGTAACATGGAGGTAGACCCGTCCCATTAGGTAGACTAGGTAATATGTATTTTCTAATTACTAGTCCTCGAACTTGTTAACGGAATATATATTAGTTTCTTGGGAATTAGGTGGACTTGTGAACTTGGGGATTAGGTAGACTTGTGAACTTGACTTGGGAATTAGGTAGACTTGTGAACTTGGTAACTTGGTAACTTGTGAACTTGTGATTAGGTAGACTCGGTAATATATTAGTTTCTTTTCGATCATTGAGCATGTTCTGCTTCTGCGTGAAAGATTCGATGTGGAATTTGCTCGGGAGGAGCACATTTGGTTGCACGTTGTGTGCTTTTATTTTTTTCAGGTCGATTTTCTGTTTTGGGGACGTTTTATATCCAGCAGATATTGCCGTACAGACCCTGTTTGCAAGGGAAAATCCCACGCAAAACTGGACGCACACCCAGTTTTTGCAAGGGAAAATCCCACGCAAAACTGGACGCACACCCAGTTTTTGCAAGGGAAAATCCCACGCAAAACTGGACGCACACCCACTTTTTGCAAGGGAAAATCCCACGCAAAAGTGGACGCACACTTATTTTTGCGTGGGAATATCCGCCGCAAACCATCCAATTTCCGCCGCTTAAACAGTTGACTTCAAGTCCCCTTTGACCTTCCTAGTGTCGCCTTTTCCGCCGCATGTCCCACGCGAAATGTTATGCGGCGGCCGATCCGCCGCAAGTGTTCCTCTTTGCGTCCAAAATTAATGGCGGCCTTTCGCGGCGCGGAATCCGACGCAAACTTGATTTCGCGTCGGAATTTCGCGATTCGCGGCGGATTTTTCCGCCGCGACAGACCCTTCATTTTTGTAGTGTAAATCAAACCCGTCTCTTCCCTTTTCTCTCTTCTTCATCTCGTTTTTATGGGTCTTGCGTCGGTCTCTCTTTATTTTCTAATATCGATACTACTAAAACTATCTTCTTACATCGAATATTCTTAAAATATGATATCGATTCTATATAATCGAATATCGTATCGAAAAGAATTATATTAAGTTTTCGACGAAATCGTTACATCTTTTTCTTATTTTTCGTTCAAAAAACAAAACTTTTTCAAAACCTTTTCTAAAGTCATTCCGAATATTCGATATCGATTTCATAATCGAATATCGAATACGACGAATATCGAAAATATAAACCGGGTATAAATTAATCCATATTTGTACGCGATTTATAAAGATTTTCGACAAAAAATAAAAACGGACAGACTCGCGTGCGAGTCGCGCCCGGTCCAGGCGACGCGCGCCCGAGTCTGACCCGAGTCTATTTTTTTTAAGTTTTCGTTCGTTTATTTTTATTATTTTACGAAACGATTTCTAAATTTACATCTTTTCCAAAACTATTCTAAATATTTGATAATCAACTATCGAATATAACGAATATCGAGAATATTAAGTCGAGTACGAATTATGCGATATTCGTACGCGATTTAATCAAAATTTTCTAAAAAACGTTGTCGATTTCAGGTCCCCACGCGACCCGCATGAGTCTCGGGCGGGTCGCGCGGTTCTCGGCCGAGACCTACCCTTTTTTCCTTTTTTTTTATTTTCTTTCTCGAACATCGTTTTTTATACAAAACAACGTTTTAAACGATATTTTTCAGATTTCGATTAATTCTTTTTTTCTCGATTTCAATTTCCTATATTATTATTTCAATCGTTACTAACCCGTTTTCTCGTGTTTGTAGCGAATTATCCTCATATTTTCTTTTTATCGTTTTATTAGACTAAAACGAACTCACATGCTAAATAACTTTGACGTTAGTAGTTTAACATGCATTAAACGACTTAGCAACCCATTTATTTATTTTTCCTCACATGTCTTAGGAAAATAATCTCTGCATATCATTTCATCGTCGAACTAACGCGTGTACACAAAACCGAACGATATCTTAGTAAAGGCCGCTAAGTGCGGGCGGGGTTGGGTGTTCTCGCTGAACTTCCCAACACGTACCCTCACCCCTTACTCAGAACCATGGTTTCCGGATGTCCGAAACCATTGGCAACGAGAGTCATTCAATATACGATTAACCGCCCAGTCGGCATCGGTATCGATATGCAAAGGGACGAACCCGATAAACTCTCACATCGGAAATGGGCCAGGCTTTAAGTATGGCCCACTACGACATAGAGTGGGTTCGAATGGTTCCGAATAACCATAAAATTCGGTGGCGACTCCTACTTCGATTTAAAATTCTATTCGATCCATCTCATATGGAAATTCTATCGCCTCCCCAAAACCCGCGCTTCGCCGCGTCGGGGTGGACCTATGTCATGTCCACAATTTGGCGACTCCGCTGGGGATTAACTGATGTGTCACTTACCATCGGCATCCTCAGGGTGAGACTCGAAAAGAAATCGTTCGATTAGTAATGTACACGTTTTAGTTCAATGGTTCATGCATAACCCCGTTCTATCCCGGGCCGGTTACTTGTGACCGACGTCCCACTATACCACGGTGCATTCCCACTTGGATGCACTAAAGACATCAATGGCGGAACTCGTTTAGACTTTGCGGCATGTCCTAAGACCAACTCGGCTTAGGGAGTCCGTCCTCAGTACGAGAAAGCCATCGTTGTTGGTATAGACCCTATTAGACTGACCGAGACTTAGATTAAGAGCATACATGGCGTCGTTATACTGATTCTATGACTACATGCTACTTGATCTCCTTTGATCTTTTCAAAAACCGTCATTTTTCAAAAATTTACATCTTTTCAAACCCATCTACTTTTTCAAAACCCGGAAAGCTGCCGAATTTAGGACTTATGATTTTGACTCAAAATAGCCTATTTTTAGCCGTTATGCTGTCCAAATCTTTCAAAAAAAAAAAGCCCGAAATCTCAGCCCGATAACCCTTTTTCTCGGTTTTCAAAAAAAATCGGGTCTTCCAATCCGACCTTTGCTCGGTTTTCAAATCCAAGCTCTCTTTTCAAAACCCTCTTCCTCTTAGGACTTCCCGTATTTAGCAGTGTCGGGTCTTGTCATAGGTTGTAAGAGTCTATAGCGTCGAAACTCCGTCGATCTTATATCACGGGTTTCCACCCCATCCCAGTCCGCCTTATTTGTCAAGGCACGGCCCACCTTCGTAGGACTAACTCCTACAAAGGGAAGCCCGTTTACACACTAGAGTCTAAAGTCTGGGGATTTCTCACGTAGACCTTCCTTCGAACAGGACTAGGCCCACTCTGCCGAATCCTAAGGAAGGCCCACCATTCACGCGTCATCCATTTAGAAGTCAGTCTCCGGTCTTTTTCTAGTCTAGTCTTTTCCTCACTCGGGGGGCTACCCTTTAGCGGGGTGATCAACCGCGTTTCCTCTAAGGATCAGGTCTTACACGTGTTGGCTCACGTACCCCACTTTCGAGTCACTTAGATGTCGCACCATTTGAGTCCTATCAAAGTCTTTAGTCTCACTCGGGGGCTGTCCTCCACCCGAGCAGTCAACCACGGTCACCTTAAGGGGTACCCTACGTTCATCCTGCACCGGCGTCCTTATGATGCCTTCTTCGTGTCGTACCTATGCTACGAATACTCGAGTCACCTAGGGTTAGGTCACCACGGTAGGTCCGAGCACGTGATACGGTCAAACACGGTCGCCCCATTTTCGGATTCACCCTTATGCAGCTCGAGTCCAATTCGCAGTCGTTACCTCGTCTAGATCAACGTTTGAGTATCCCGGTCCAAGAGTCTTTGTCGACCCGTCACCCCGGGCCGTGTCTAGTTTGACTCCCTCTCTTGCACTTGCGCAAAACCGAGTTTAGGCGAGTCGTGGCACCCGTCTTTCTCTCCAATCAAAGACCTTACCAAAAAAAGCAACCAACCGAGTGCCCGAGTCCGGATTTGATTCGAGTCTAAGTCTGAGTTCGAGTCTAGGATACCCTACATCCTCATTTCCAAATCAAAGTCAGAGTCAAAGTCAGTTGTATTCTGTCCTCTTTTTTCAAAATTCAATAAAATCAGTTTTTCTATTTCTCATACATACTTTCCTTATGTGTTCCCGAGAACATGATGAACACCATCATACACTGTGAGCACACGCACGTGACTATTATAGGCACATCTATAAAGACTGCAGGAAACCGAGCCCGTGTTTTCCTTTTACCTATTCCATGTCTGGTATAGAAAGCCACATAACTACCCGTAGCAGGAGCATATCGAATCCTATGACAAATCTGGGTAGTCTTCTAGTTTGGGTTCAAGACGGGAGGCAAGCCCACTTCCCACAATAAACACCCTTCCAATAAGACTAACCAAACCCTACCTTAAGTGTTAGTCTGACCAAAAAAAAAAAAACTGGACAAAAAAGTCAAAAGTCCAAGAGAAAAAAGCAAAAGGCCAAAACAAAAAAAGCCGGCCATGATCAAAAAAGAATTATCAACATCTCTCGACCAGACACGGTCAACTCAAATGAAGAATCCCATGACCGGGGCTAAGAGGTCAACCCAAAGAATTCAAAAAACCATGACCGTAGTGAAAACGATCAATTCAAAATTATCAATACTCATACCATCCAATAAGGGAGAGACAATCAAGCTGGTCAGCTAACACCACATTTAGCCTTCCCACATTACAACCCTCAAGACCTTCTCGAGACCTAGGCTAGAGACAGCCCAGAATTTTGAGGATTCAAGCTCCATAGGATACACCCTAACCTTTAGGGCCAGACATGGAAATCAGATCCCGCATTATCAAACCTGCCCAATCGAAGCTCGAGCCATTCTACTCGACTTCCCCTTTACATAACAGAATTCACAATCACCATATGCAAATCCGAGAGCAAAACTCGTTAAAATCCCCGAGAGCAAAACTCATCAAATCCCCGAGAGCAAAACTCATCAAATCCCCGAGAGCAAAACTCGTTAAAATCCCCGAGAGCAAAACTCATCAAATCCCCGAGAGCAAAACTCATCAAATCCCCGAGAGCAGAACTCGTTAAAATCCCATCCCAATTCTTCTCATTCAAACCAGTTACCAGCCCCAAACACGGGAACTCAACTTGCAGTCGGCATAGAACATGCCCAAATAGTTCACACCACCTCTGGGGGCTACCCCGGAGAACGCTCACAGTCACAGGATCAACATCCTAACTATTCTAAGCCCTTTGATCAAGACATCACTGGGAATGCACCTAGCCTACACCATCGCTGTGGCTAGTTACACACAAAGCCCTAGTAAACTAGGCACCATTATATCCACTGAACTACGGCTTGGTTTGATTTCACTAACACGTGAATACGTAGGCAGCCTTTCAACAGAGGCACAACCACCCACATTGACACACATTCAAAAAGCATCATCATTCCGGTCACGACACTGTCATGTTCTCGACAGTTAGCTTTGTCATTCTGGGGGCTTCTATTAGACAGAAGTTCTCCTTCCACTCACATAATCCAAATACTTTCCAAAATCTAGCCACCTTTCTATAGTGTGTCCTAGTACTCGGTTTAGTCAAAGACGAGAATCTGTCAGGATTCGGAGCAATACCCACTTTGGAAATGTCCTAAAAATCAAAAATTCAAAAGAACACCAGTCTACGGCATTGCTACCACAAAGCCCTGTCGTACGGAAACAATCTCACTCTGAGGATTCAACCATGTTGCCACTCGCCTAGGCTACGGAATAGCGCAACTTAAGAGTCATGTCATCTTAGGTGGCCCATCCCCTACCGAGTCACGGTCCAACCCTTAGGGAGTCCAGTCGTGTCTGCCGACTCGTCCGGTCACGTCCAGAGTCGAGTCTGTCGGTATATCTCCCACTTCATCTAAGCATACAGGCCTAACCAGGAAATTCCAGGAATCTGTGTCAGAATCCGAATAGGAATCAAAGTCATCCTAAGCATCCTTATTTCCAAACCTTCCAAAAAATGCAGGATTTTCCTCTTTTCAAAATTTTCGAAAAAATCACCTTTTTCTTCCCCAGCATGAGTCAGTGTTTCGCCTAAATGTTACATACAAATTATTTCAGCATACAGGTACACCCAAGACTCCCAGAAATTCTAAGTTCCCCAGTGGAAAAACTCGAGCAAATCCATTCAGGATATATCTGCAAACAGATATGCCCACGGCTTCCAAGGCAAGCTCCCGCGCAATTCTAAGACAGGATATATCTGCAAACAGGTATACCCATAGCTTCCTAGGCAAGCTCCCGCGACATTATCAGCATCAACCCAGGTATGATTTCTATTCTATGGCTGGCGAGCCCTTCACGCAGGTCTATTGGACCCTAAACGACCCGATCGGAAGTCTGCCAGGTTTTAATCCTTGATTGACCTGGTGGCTACTCTGACTTTTGCCTTGTCCAAGCCTCAGTCAGAGTGGGGGCTCTGTAGACACCCACATTTGACCGCCAGGTGTCTATAGTAGTTCCCGCCAAACACCCGATGATGATAGGACGTAAACGTGCTTTGACAGACTCGGATATGGGCTTGTAATCATGGACATTTGGTTTAGACATTTTAAGGAGTACAAATCTCACAAAACTGACCTCAAATTCAGGCCCAGTGGGTCGTTTCGAGTCAAATAACACTAATTTGGGTCGAAACCGTCACCAGGGGTAAAACCGTCTTTTAGCGACCGAGTCAAACCCGGTCAAAGATATTTTTTCCCGAGTCACACGAGCTGGCCGTGACGCTACACGGTTTGATTCGGACTCAAACACCAAAAAATCAGCCTTCACAAATATTAAACAAATCTGTTTAAGGATAGAATTCGATCTCAAGTAGGAATTCTATCCGGAAACCGAATCAGACATCGACCGAGCATCGAAATACTCGGCCGAGATACCCCAGGACAGCCGAAATATCACCCCAAACCAGCCGAGTTTTTGGCTTTCCCACCAAGAAACGAGAAGTCTATTCCTTCACGAACTCTCGTATTTCCTATCCAAACCGGTGTTTCTTGTCACACAAGTAAGATCACCTCGGTTCCTATAAATAGGACCCTCCCTTCAACCTCAAAACACAGAAAATTGACGATTTCGTACACGAAAAACCAGACCAAAAATCCTAAGTTTTCAGCAGCCAAAAAAACAACATTCGAAGTCCCAACGTAATCCCGAAGTAATTCCAAAAATCCGACGAAACCGATCCCGTCCAAACCGGCCGATCCCACGCCACACACACACTCCAAACCGACACCTTAACTCACCCACATCATCTCGACGCTCCCGTGTCTAAGCCACCGTCCGACGAGCTCTATACCGAGAACACAAAGCATGTAGGTTGAGGGTGTAAATCAAACCCGTCTCTTCCCTTTTCTCTCTTCTTCATCTCGTTTTTATGGGTCTTGCGTCGGTCTCTCTTTATTTTCTAATATCGATACTACTAAAACTATCTTCTTACATCGAATATTCTTAAAATATGATATCGATTCTATATAATCGAATATCGTATCGAAAAGAATTATATTAAGTTTTCGACGAAATCGTTACATCTTTTTCTTATTTTTCGTTCAAAAAACAAAACTTTTTCAAAACCTTTTCTAAAGTCATTCCGAATATTCGATATCGATTTCATAATCGAATATCGAATACGACGAATATCGAAAATATAAACCGGGTATAAATTAATCCATATTTGTACGCGATTTATAAAGATTTTCGACAAAAAATAAAAACGGACAGACTCGCGTGCGAGTCGCGCCCGGTCCAGGTGACGCGCGCCCGAGTCTGACCCGAGTCTATTTTTTTTAAGTTTTCGTTCGTTTATTTTTATTATTTTACGAAACGATTTCTAAATTTACATCTTTTCCAAAACTATTCTAAATATTTGATAATCAACTATCGAATATAACGAATATCGAGAATATTAAGTCGAGTACGAATTATGCGATATTCGTACGCGATTTAATCAAAATTTTCTAAAAAACGTTGTCGATTTCAGGTCCCCACGCGACCCGCATGAGTCTCGGGCGGGTCGCGCGGTTCTCGGCCGAGACCTACCCTTTTTTCCTTTTTTTTTATTTTCTTTCTCGAACATCGTTTTTTATACAAAACAACGTTTTAAACGATATTTTTCAGATTTCGATTAATTCTTTTTTTCTCGATTTCAATTTCCTATATTATTATTTCAATCGTTACTAACCCGTTTTCTCGTGTTTGTAGCGAATTATCCTCATATTTTCTTTTTATCGTTTTATTAGACTAAAACGAACTCACATGCTAAATAACTTTGACGTTAGTAGTTTAACATGCATTAAACGACTTAGCAACCCATTTATTTATTTTTCCTCACATGTCTTAGGAAAATAATCTCTGCATATCATTTCATCGTCGAACTAACGCGTGTACACAAAACCGAACGATATCTTAGTAAAGGTCGCTAAGTGCGGGCGGGGTTGGGTGTTCTCGCTGAACTTCCCAACACGTACCCTCACCCCTTACTCAGAACCATGGTTTCCGGATGTCCGAAACCATTGGCAACGAGAGTCATTCAATATACGATTAACCGCCCAGTCGGCATCGGTATTGATATGCAAAGGGACGAACCCGATAAACTCTCACATCGGAAATGGGCCAGGCTTTAAGTATGGCCCACTACGACATAGAGTGGGTTCGAATGGTTCCGAATAACCATAAAATTCGGTGGCGACTCCTACTTCGATTTAAAATTCTATTCGATCCATCTCATATGGAAATTCTATCGCCTCCCCAAAACCCGCGCTTCGCCGCGTCGGGGTGGACCTATGTCATGTCCACAATATGACAATTATAAGATGCAGATCGATTGTGAATCGAGTTTTGTATATCCGTTCAAATTTTTCGGGTGGGAAATTGTTTCTCGTAGTTGGAAAAATGAAAGATATTGGTGAAATTGTTCAAACCAAATAGCAATTATGAATTGTAATATGATTATGAATCAAAATATGAGATCTTTTAACTTGTTTTATGCGCAAATCACAATAATAATTGAATAATTATGTCATACGATGCATAAATTTTATTGTTTAGACTTGTGACTTGTGTGCTTAGAACTAATAGGTCGCCTTGTAAGTTGACCTAGTGGCATGGTTAGGACCCATATGCATCTAATCCCTCGCACAAATATTAAGTATTGCCCTTCCAGAATTGACCACTACAACCATTTCATACCATTGGTTGAAGTGACTGCCTAAGCGGTGCTATGTCGATGTGTGTGGACTGAGTAGGTGGGTAACGGTTACCTACAGGTTCAGTCTAGTTTGCTTAACATTGCTATCAAGTCGGACTTGGGCTTTGAGGCAAATAGTTGGTGTCATATGATGACTAATTCCGACGAACCAAGAATTACATATTGATGTAATTGACAATGTTGTTGTCTACCTTTACTTTTGGAGCTTGAGCAGTGAGCCCAAGTTTACTCGAGCGACAAAAGGTTTAGGATCTTCGAATATTATGCAAACTTGAGGGTAGTTTGCATGATTTTATCTTAAAATTGTTTAAAATTGTTAATATTAATTATCGTTTTACTCTGTATATACATGTAGTTATAATTTAGTTACCGTTATCACATTTATTAAAGATGAGTTTGAATTGTTCAACTTCATTGATTGGTATCTTGAGAATTGTTCTCAAAATTAGAGATACGGATTTTGTCCTTATGAAGGATAATTCCGACAAATTATTACCAATGTTAATGTACAGTATGAACTGTATAATTAGAGTCATGAAGATGGTTATAAGTACCAAAATCAATTGTTTCAATAAAGGGAACCGGTCTCATTAAGTGAGAAAATGTTGAAGATGATCTAATTAATCCATGTCATACGATGACGTGATTATATTGATAATCAGGAAATTTTGGATGCTTCTTTCTAAAGAATTAGGAATTGAAATCGTTTCAATTAGTCCTAAGTTTAGGTCACTTTATTATGAATAAACATGTGACTTAATAAGGTTTCTCACCTTTTAGCATGAGATGTTAAAAGAAGATTGAACATTGTATCAAGAAGGCAAATAATATTAATGTTCTATGAGTTCATTAAGAAAATTGCTTGAGATAATGATTAATGAATCTAAGATGTTGGTTAAAGTAAGGGAAGAATAATGGTTATCATACCCAAACTTGTTGACAAATTTAGATTAGGTACGATTTTATTAGTCATTAATGTAATGACAAATATATATGACATTGGTAGATAGTTTCTAGAAATGTCTAGAAAATCTGCAAATCAATTATTGAAGTATGACTTCTGGTGTATGTTACTAGAGTAATTGTTACTTTCATTCTACTGTTTTGGTATAAGATACCAAATGCAACTATTACATTGTGGATGTGGTAGCTCAAAGAGGGTGGAATAATGGTATATAAGTGAAGTGTTTTATGATTGAAATAGACAAACGTTGTTGTTTCATATATAAAAGGAAAATCACTTAATTTTACCATAAAGCTGAATACTGGAATTGAATAATTGTTATTCTAGTATTAGTCATAAGCAAGAATATTGAAATTGTTTCATGTATGGGCATGAAAAGATTTAATAAAGTAGAACAATTGTTGCTCTATGTCTTGCAAGAATATGAGGTACAATAAGGCTTACATGATTGTTGAGCTCTACATTCCTAGTAGTGAATGCTTTTATTTATAACATAACAACCAAAAGGTTCAAGTCCCTCGACTCAAGTTTTACCTATTATGGCATTGTACCTTAATCCATGAGACAAGAAACATAAGAATAAGTTTCATAATGATGAAATCATAAACCTTATTGATAAGGATCAACTGAGGTAAATGGATCTTGTTTAGATGGATAAATGACATTAGAAGTGACTCCTATTAATAGTAGGAGGAGGGTACCTAGACTTGTTAGATCACACATATACAGATACGTGTGAGTTTAACTAGTGATGTTGCGAAAATGGGTAACACGTATTGTTTTGTTCATTTGATGAAATTTGATATTGAATGCTTTGAATTGTTCAAGGAAATTCAAATAAAAGTACAAGATCAACTTGATAAGTTGGTACAAGTCGTTCGATATGATTGAAACAGGGAGGAATTGAACTAAAAGATTGTGATCATTTTAAAAGTAGTGAAAAGTGTTTCAAACTACATCGAACCATATTTGATATAATTTGGTCTATGATGAGTTATGCAGATTTTATTGACTGTTTAGAAAGTTATGCACTATAAAAATCTTTGTACAATGTTGATGAGATTGTCCATGTAAGTCGAAGAATAGACATCATATGAGATATGGATTGAAATGTTCTAAAATAGTCTTTTCTTAATTATCAAGTCTTAAAGTTTAAAGAAAATTGTTTTCTAGAACTTAGATTCAATTATGACATGTGTTTTATTAGGGGTATTATGTTAAATCTACGAACCATCCAAAGAACAAAATTGTTTTGTTGCATGGAGTGGTATATTTCTTTTAAAGATATGTGATTTCTAATAGAAACAATGGGAGTAGAATCGACCTTGAATTGTTCAAGATTAACAGGATTTCTCTACAACTGTTGAAGAGGATATTGATGCATCCATGAAAAGTCAGGATCATCTTACCTGTAAAATATTACCCTACATAGGTTTGACCTATGATGAAACAATAATGGGCAAAGACTCCAAAAGTCACATAAAATCTAATAGATTCTATATACTATAACTACCAAGTATAGACTATGGTTAAGTGGGTCTTATAGTGAAGAATAGTCTTCAATATAAAGACGATGTAGATTGATATAAGAGTATCTATGGAGCATAACTAGTAGTTAAGGATTGATCTCATAGTAATGACTATGGAAAAATCTTTTTTACAACATTATGCTCAAGTCTATTAGAATTGATTTAGCATTTTGATTGTCATCACTCATTTGATGAGTTTTGAACATATATATGTGAAATACATTTCTTTAAAGGGATGAAATATGATGTGTGTGCGACACATCGTTTGAATTTCATATTATTAAAATTGTTAGACAAATGTGAATGATCCAATTTGATTGGAGCAAGTATTATGGAGTAGTTTCTTTGTTCTTAACATGGTAATTCAAAAATGTTTGTTTTCCTTTGAGACGAAGAAAGACAATGTGTACAAGAGGCTAGTGGGAGTGCATTTATCGTTATGATTTGGTATGTAAGTGACATACTTCTCTAACTAAACGACATTTGATTGCTTTCGTCTATGAGACTTTGCAAGAAATGTGTTTATTGTGTGCTCGTATGATGAGTAGATACTAATCTAGTGAGTGTCACTAAATTGCTATCTAAGAATTGTTCCTTTGCGCTTAAGAAGCAAAAGAGGAATTATTTAAGAGATGTGCATGATGTGAGAAGCGAATTATTGTAAACAAGTTACAACGATTCATATTTTCAAATAGACAAAGATGACGTGAGATTGTAATCTCGGTAAATTTTGTTTTGAATAAGAAGTTGTGTGTTGGAACGGTTCCAAAGGACAACTTTATGATTGATATTATAACTAAAGTTAGTGTTCTATTGCTTTTGAAGCAAATAGACGTTTGATTACGAATTAAGCACACACTCAACTACTTTAAAGTTTATGAAGCAATTGTTGCTTATGAAACTAACAGTTTGCCTTAATTGAGATAAGGTAGATTGGTCATATGCTTGTAAATAACCGATACAAATGTTGTATGTCCCGAAACCTTATCTACATAAAGATCATATTGGTTATGATCGGTATAAGACGCATGGGCGAGTGGTCTTAGGACTTTTAGAGGTGTTTGGTTTAGTGGGAGTTATTTCGATAATTGATATATTTATGACATATTGTCATTTGGTTAATGTAACCGAGTTTTGTCCCTAAATAATTTACATTAATGAAATAGATCACTAAGTACGTGACTTAGTCTTGGAACTCTATTTGGATGATGTAATTATTTTGTCTCTAGTCAGGGTATTATGTTGGGACATTTGAATACCCTTAAATGACTGGTGTGTGAGTTGGTTGATGACTAAGTTCCTTGAGTTATAGGTATTGAGATACTAAACCAGACACACGGGTGTATGTTAAGAACATGCATTAGACAGACCCACCAAAAAGGATTTTACTAAGATTTCGCTTAGTGTCAGTAAAGTTCTTTGCAAGTTATGAACTTGTACGGTCTTTAGACCTGAGTCTTTGACTATTCTGTACATGTGATGTGTATGCTTTGATACTATTCCACGTCAGCTGTGAAAGGGGGCTATGGATGGTTATTGGGCGTGCATGGATCATGTGATAGGATGTGGTTAGACAAGAGGGGATTTGCTCTTTCTTTATTGAAAGGAATTTATTGTTTCTTGGCCACTCGAAGAGTGTGACTTGTACAAATGCGTGGCCGCGCTCAGATAGGATGATTGTCATCTATCTGCTCTTTTAACAAGTCAACTCAAAGATTCGAGTAAAAGATTGAGATATGCGAGGATGACACTTCTTCGTACCTCATTCTCAATTGGAGACAATAGTAGCAAAGAGACTTAACGCCGTTCTTGAGAGGACATGTACAAGGGGGAGACTGAAGGAGTTATGTCCACTGTCCTACGGATTTACCCGCTTAAGTCTATGTATCCGATATGCCTTGCTAGAGGTCGATGTCGGGTTGACATATAAATGAGTTATATGTCTGGTAGTCTTAAGTGGGCCCATTGGGTCACACACAATGTGTATGGGATATTATTAATACATATCGATATATTAAATATATCGGGTCAGTAGTAATACGGACCCAGCTGCGTTGTCGGGTTATTATGGTAATTAGTGTTATACTAATAATCTAATTATGGTAATTAGAGTTATAGAAATAACCTAATTCTACCTTCTCATCTCCTATATAAGGAGGTTCATATGATGAACCAATATATGGAACTAAGAGTATTGACTCATAACATATCTTCTTCTTATAAAGAGTTATAAGAGACATATAGAGAGAAGTTGTGAGACCGTCTCACAAAACCCTTATACTAGCATATATGTCGCAGTTCCGTACCCGTGCGGATACCAAAGGAGGCATCACGTTTGGGGTGCTCTATTCTGTCCGTGGAGATTATTTATTCTGTCCGTGGAGATTATTTATTCTTGTCCGTGAAGATTATTTATTCTATCCGTGGAGATTATATATATATTTCTGGGTTTATTATACTTCTTATTAATTCGCTGTTCCGCTGCAAATAAGGTATAATTGTTATCCCTCTTCTTTTATCTTTTCGGTTAATACTCGTAACAGATCATTGGGTTTAAGGGTTGTAACCCTACAGGTAATGCATTACTTGGGGGGAGAGGAGAGTAATAATTCTCTCCCTAAATAAGGGATACTTCCTTAACTTTCTCCATTTCCGCTTAATATCATCACTACTTTCCATCACTTTCTAGTTCATTTTTGAACTGTTACCCCCGGAATAATTAACCCCATCCCAAGCGAGCCCTTAATGATAATATATATCCATATTATTATATTAAACACATAAGCTAAATGACAATGATGTGCAATCAACACTGGGGCAAATGATTTTTAGGCTATTGTAGACACCCACATTTTGACCGCCAGGTGTCTATAGTAGTTCCCGCCAAACACCCGATGATGATAGGACGTAAACGTGCTTTGATAGACTCGGATATGGGCTTGTAATTATGGACATTTGGTTTAGACATTTTAAGGAGTACAAATCTCACAAAACCAACCTCAAATTCAGGCCCAGTGGGTCGTTTCGAGTCAAATGACACTAATTTGGGTCGAAACCATCACCAGGGGTAAAACCGTCTTTTAGCGACCGAGTCAAAACCCGGTCAAAGATATTTCCCGAGGCATAAAATCTGCCGTGTCACCCCCACCAATCCGGATTGAATTCAAATACTACAAAAATCAGCCGTGCAAAATAATAAACAATTCCGTTCAAGGTAGAATTCGATCTCAAGTAGGAATTCTATCCGGAGATCGATTCAGACATTGACCGAGTGTAAAACACCCGGCCAATACACCCTCAAACCAGCCGATTTTCCTCTTTCTTCTTGGCCAAGAAAGCGGAATTCTTATTTCCCTCAAACTCCTACGTTTCCTATCCTAAGCGGTATTCAAACTCTCTTAAACCAAGGTCGGAAACTCCCTATAAATAGGACCTCCCGTCCAACACAAAAACACATCAATTACCTCGCTTTTCCAGCCAATACACACGGTTTTTACACCCGTCACACCGAAAAAACAGCCTCCACACACGATTCATATACAAATCCGATAGTTAGTAAATCCCGACACTTTTCCCGAAGCCTCGGAGCCTCGACCGCACGTCCAAACCCGGCGTCCCAAACCTCCAAAAAAACCGACACCTTAAACTCTCCCACATCATCTCGACGCTCCCGTGCCTAAGCCACCGTCCGACGAGCCTTATACCGAGAACACAAAGCATGTAGGTTGAGGGTGTAAATCAAACCCGACTCTTCTCTTTTCTCTTCTCTTCTTCTCGTTTATTTATGGGTCTTTTCGTCGGTCTTTTTCTATTTTTCTAATATCGATACTACTAAAAACTATTTTCCTATATCGAATATTCTTAAAATATGATATCGATTCTATATAATCGAATATCGTATCGAAAAGAATTATATTAAGATTTCGACGACTTCATTATATTTTTCTTCGTTCAAAATCCTTTTTTATAACTTTTCGTTCAAAATTCCTTTTTCTTATTTTTTCATTCGAAAACAAACTTTTTCAAAACCTTTCCTAAAGTCATTCCGAATATTCGATATCGATCTCATAATCGAATATCGAATACGACAAATATCGAAAATATAGACCGAGTATAAATTAATTCATATTTGTACGCGATTTATAACGATTTTCGAACAAAAATATAAAATTGGACAGACCCGTACGCGAGTCGCGCCTGGTCTAGGCGACTCGCGCACGAGTCTGTAATCCGGTTCTATTTTTTTAGTTTTTCGTTCGTTTATTTTTATTATTTTACGAAACGATTTCTAAATTTACATCTTTTCCCAAACTATTCTAAATATTTGATAATCAACTATCGAATATAACGAATATCGAGAATATTAAGTCGAGTACGAGTTATGCGATATTCGTACGCGATTTAATCAAAATTTTCCGAAAACCGTTGTCGAAATCAGGCCGCCACGCGACCCGCATGAGTCTCGGGCGAGTCGCGCGGCTCTCGGCCCAAACACGTCTTTTTCGTTTTTTTTTAATTCTTTCTCGAACATCGTTTTTTATACAAAACAACGTTTTAAACTATATTTTTCAGATTTCGATTAATTTTTATTTTCTCGATTTTATATATTATTATTTCAATCGTTACTAACCCGTTTTCCCGTGTTTGTAGCAATTCATTCTCTCATATTCTTTTTATCGTTTTATTAGACTAAAACGAATTCACATGCTAAAATAACTTTGACGTTAGTAGTTTAACATGCATTAAACGACTTAGCAACCCATTTATTTACTTTTCCTCACATGTCTTAGGAAAATAATCTCTGCATATCATTTCATCGTCGAACTAACGCGTGTACACAAAACCGAACGATATCTTAGTAAAGGCCGCTAAGTGCGGGCGAGGTTGGGTGTTCTCGCTGAACTTCCCAACACGTACCCTCACCCCTTACTCAGAACCATGGTTTCCGGATGTCCGAATCCATTGGCAACGAGAGTCATTCAATATACGATTAACCGCCCAGTCGGCATCGGTATCGATATGCTAAGGGACGAACCCAATAAACTCTGACATCGGAAATGGGCCAGGCTTTAAGTATGGCCCACTACGACATAGAGTGGGTTCGAATGGTTCCGAATAACCATAAAATTCGGTGGCGACTCCTACTTCGATTTAAAATTCTATTCGATCCATCTCATATGGAAATTCTATCGCCTCACCAAAACCCGCGCTTCGCCGCGTCGGGGTGGACCTATGTCATGTCCACAGCTATTTATTAGTCATGCTACCTAATTAAAATTTTAAGGTTGTGATAGCAAAGTAAGATAGATTTTGTGCTGGATTTTTTTAAAAAGATTATATTAAGGCCATAATTCAATAATATCATGATTATACATTCCCTCAATCTCGAATTCGCGATCATTAGTTCCCTCTTGATTAAATTATTTTTCACAAATATAAATCATTGACTGAGACGAAAAAAGAGTATAATTCAAAGATACACAAACGACAATGCTACCGAAACCAAAACAAAGTTTTAATTTAATACTACTATTAATCTTTCCGTTTCAGTCATCTTTTTTTTTACTTCATACTCCTTATATTATTCGTAAAAAATGATATTTCAACATAATTTGAAGGTGAAGCATCAAATTGTGGTCCGAGTTTTGTATGTATGGTTGAATATTGAATGTGGCTACGTGCCACTTTGGATGTTGGAGAATCTATTCACATTAATTCAATCTCGGCCGCTACATATCACCGTCATCATCCATTTCTTAAAGATTCTAGTGCCTCGTCTCGTCGCATACCATCACCCCATCCCAATTTAAGATTAAGGTTTTGGACTTTCAAAACTTCCAAAAGCTCTATATCCAAATTATTTAATCAACTAATTTACTAAAGCGTAGTAATTATTTGGATTTGAATATGATAATTGTCAAATTTTTATTTGTGACGGAAATATCCGATTAAATTTATGACGGGTCAAATATGTAGGATAACACAAACTCATGTGCCTAGACAGTTGGAAAGATTTTTGGCATTTCCTTCCCATTTGCGTATATTTGACCCATTTTAACATTATGACGAGTATGTCCATCACAAGTAAGACCAACTGATGATAATTTGTGGATCAAGTTAGAGTAAGTCTCCCTTACGACGGATCAAATGCTAACACATGGTTAGATAAAGTAAACCTAGAAAGTAACAAATTGTTTGTTTTATCCACCTAAATGAATAATTTACTCGCTCCCCTTCATTAAGATGTTCCACATTTCTGTTTTAGGTAATTTCACGATGTTCCACTTTTCTTTTTAGTATACCTTTTGGTTTATATTATTTGTGACCCCACCTTATTTCCTCACTTTCATTTTCCTCCCCATATTCAACCATTCTTAATTTCTTTCAACATCGTTGAGAAGGGGAGGGGGAGGATTGTTTATGCCGTCACAAATTTGTGACATATAGGCTCTATTCTTTTGAACTTATATTCAGTCAGTTTCAGTTTAGTTCAGTTCAGTTCAGCCTCAGAAGACTTATTTTGTCTCTATATTTCAGTCCACTTCAGTTAAATTAACTACAGTCCAAAAGAACAGGACCATATTATAGTCACAAACAAAAAATTGTCAATACGACGGTATATGAGGCCCACAAAGGGAAAAAAAAGAGAGAGGAGAATCCACACGAGTAATATATTGGGTTGCGTCGTGGAATATATACTCATAAAGAGCACATAAAGTTGGAGGCCCAATCCAATAATACTAGCAAGTGTTGATGACTTGATGTATGACCATTAAGCTACTACAGTATACCATACGACTATACGAGTAAAGTAACGACTCTTTATAAATCTACAGTGCCCGCTATCACGTCCAGGTACAACCTACAAACTTGCCTTTCAAACATACATTTCTTACCAAAGCCACCATTCTATTCATTTAATTCATTTCTTACTCATTATGCACTCACTTTGATTTGATTATGTATGTAGTGACGACGCCTCCCCTCAAACTATTCAAAAACTCCCACTCCTTGAATCTAGGTCTGAGATATGATATTACAAACACATTTTTTTCATCTTAAAATAGGTATCTGTAGTGAATAAAATAATGATTAATTTTTTAATAGAATATCTTAACAAAGAAATTAATGTACCATATAAGAATTTGTGAATAAATTAAGTGTAATGATTAAGATATCCAGTGATAAGTTTTCTTAGAAAATCGATTTCAACGGTCAAATAAAGGTACTTCAATATTGTGTCAGATTAAAGATGTTTGGGAATCACGATTATAAAGACTTGTGTCTAAATTAGAACACTTAATCTATTCCATAAAAAACATAAATATTTGATATGTTATAATAATATGATGGATATTCGGACTGATTTCTGAAAAGAAAAGAAAAAAACCTCAACTATTTAACAAAATCTCAGCAGTCATTTCAGAACATTCTCCTTTAACACAAACCTTCGCGCGCCCAAAATGCAGAGCACAGCAATCTCCAATTCCATTCCCTCCTCCACCTCTCTCCGCCGTACCCCTCGCTGGAACCCTAACTCCACCTTCCCTAGCCGCTGTATCTCCGCCGTCACCTTCCCCCGCTTCTCTACCTCCGCCGCCTCCCACCGGTTATCAATCGCCAGCACCTCGCCGGAAAAATGCGGATTCAGCCTCGCCCGGCGATCGCTGTCTGAGTTCGATAGTCTGATTTCGTCGTCGGAGAATGGTGGCGTGGCGGTTGTTAGAGCGGCGGTGCCGGAGAGTGTAGGTAGCTATGACGGTGAGGTGACAGAGGTAACGGAGGTTTCGACGCCGGCGGTTGGAAATCGGACGTTGGAGTTAGGGATTTTGTTCGTCGCTTGGTTTGGTTTTAATATCTACTTCAACATTTATAACAAACAGGTTCATATTTTCTCGATCAATGTTATAGACCTTCTTTTTTACTCGAGTTATTACGTAATACTGTATTTGCATATAAATAATAAATACGGAGTAGATTTATTAGTTAATTGATAATACTCTCTCCGAGTTCCTATTATTGTCCCAGAGGGATTTGGGTGAAAAATAAGAAAGGAGAAATGAGTGGTTCAAAAAAAAGTGGAAGAGAGAGAAATGAGAAATTAATTGTGAACCACACGGCCTAAAAAAGAAAGTGGGACAAAAATCAAACTCAGCCCAAAAAAGAAAGTGGGACAATAATAGGAACTCGGAGGGAGTATTAAATACAATATGAAAAAGAAAAAGTCGATAACATTGCTCTTTTTTTTATTCTTATGATTTGTTTGTCCATTTTTGGGTTTGATTTGATTGACGGATTATTTGTCTTTTCATATATGCGATAAATTAGTCAACTCATGATTTTATTTTCTGCATAATAATAGAAATGAGTAATTATTTTTAATGATTTCATTAGGTAATGTATGGAATGTCGTGGTCTAATCTAGTCAAACAGGGTCAACGTCACCTCAAATCGTGGTAAATAATGGTTAGGATAATCTCGTAAACATCAACAACTCAGTCGAATTCGTCTGTGAGCGATATACATTCGAAGATCAAAACCATTTACAGAGTATTTAGTACTTGCTTTGGTTGTGGTGTGTCCGACGCTCCAATTTTTTTTGACAAAACACGACATTTGACACTACATTTTAGTCCAAAGACGCGATCTTTTCACAAAAGTAGCTGGTCTGACACTATTGCATTCGACATTTTAGTCCAAAGATGAGATCTTCCCACTAAAAATGCTGTCCCTGGCACTGTTGCATTTGATTTACAGGGTTACAGCTGATATCTGTTGAATGCTGGTTTATCCTGCAGGTTCTGAAGGTATTTCCCTACCCAATGACAGTCAGTGTGATTCAGTTCGCGGTAGGGTCAGTTATGGCTCTCTTTATGTGGATGTTCAATCTGTACAAGAAGCCTAAAGTTAGCAGTGCTCAGGTTAACATTCTCTGAATTTCCGTTCTACAAACTTCTAGCTTTCAATCATATGAACATGGTTGTAAACTTGTAACGGTTAATATTTTGCAGTTACTCGCTATCCTGCCATTAGCGGTTGTGCACACTCTAGGAAACCTCTTCACAAACATGAGCCTCGGAATGGTGGCTGTATCGTTTACACACACGATCAAGGCTATGGAGCCGTTTTTTTCTGTCCTCTTTTCTGTCATGTTTATGGGAGAGGTGCAATTTCTTACTTCTCATATGTTCTATTACTATATGCAACTGTTGGTGTTCACTGTTTAGTATCGTTTAAAATACTTCAAAGTGCAAATGTCGGCTGACTTAGTTGATAAAGTCATGAACTGGGTTTGAATCCCGTCTGCAACAAAGTCACCCTTGTGGCTTTGAGCCTTTGATCACTCGTACCCATGAATCCATGATCATCGACCATAGTAGTTTTGAGCTACTCACATTTTTTAATGAAACTGTGGTTTGAGGAAAAGAATGTCACACTTTCATAAGAGTATATTTTCAGGATCTGTCCTCGATATTTCTTGAGAGATATTGAAGTGATAGTAAGCAATGGCGGTTTCTGTGCATAAGTTAATTCTCATTATGTTTGTTTGTAGAGACCGACTCCTTGGGTTGTCCTTTCACTGATTCCTATAGTTGGAGGGGTTGCTCTTGCATCTCTGACAGAGGCGTCGTTTAACTGGTTAGCTTACATTCTGCAGCCTTTTCAATGCTACATTCCCGTCGACACTGGTTTGTTGTGAATAAACTGTTTGGTTCCTTTGTTTTTTCTTCAAGGACCGGATTCTGGAGTGCAATGGCTTCCAATGCAACGAACCAATCTCGTAATGTCCTCAGTAAGAAGCTAATGGTGAAGAAAGAGGTATTACATTCTGTCAAGACCTAATACAAACTGTCCAGATCTAATAGAAAAGCTCATGTTCTTTGTGTGTTATCAGTTCATGATTAATGTGATCTGTTTTAATCTTATGACAGGAAGCGGTGGACAATATAACCCTCTTTTCCATCATAACAATTATGTCATTTTTACTTTTAGCTCCGGCAGCTTTGTTCACGGAAGGACTCAAATTTACTCCTGCATATCTCGAAGCTGCAGTAAGAATACTGTTTTCTAAGCTACTTTTTGAGTCTCTGAGCTCCTTATCAGTATTCACTAATGCATTTTTCTCATAACTTTCTCATTGTTTTGGCAGGGGCTTGATGTCAAACAGATATATGTAAGGTCTTTACTAGCTGGTCTATGCTTCCACACTTACCAGCAGGTAAAATCATACGTCCCGTCTAAGTACTTGTGGACTTTTCAGTAACGCAAATTCTTGCTTGCCTAGCGAATGACAATAGATCAGACATGTCTCATGTCCCGTTTATCTATATGGGGTAGTACTTGACATGTTTTTAGCTCAAGTATAATGCTCTTGCATACTGAATTGTTCTTGTTCATAATGCAAATTTGAAATGTAGGACTATGGTGTCGCTGTCTTGTTTCCGATGTACTCCGTATGCTATATTGATGTAGAATTTGTCAGTCTCCTGAGATACGGTCTCCATGAATACTTCGAGACCGACCCTGTCATAATGAAATACCCGTAGCATTATGAGACTTGAGAATTTGTGTTCAATTGGGATGGTTTGAGATTTGAACATTCAAACTATTCGATTCACTGGTAATATTAAAGGTCTTCGACTATTGGCCTTTAGATGGACGGAAATCATATAGACTCTGCATTTCATCAATTCTTAGACATGGCACTACTGTTGTTAACTTTCAATATGAATAATTCAGGTAGCTTACATGCTTTTGCAAAGGGTTTCCCCCATAACACATTCCGTCAGTAATTGTGCAAAGAGGGTGATCGTCATTGTCAGCGCTGTACTATTCTTCAGGACACCGGTTTCACCTGTAAACGCTCTCGGTGAGTTTGCTGTCCGATTTGTGTCTGACAATTTGGTAGCGTTGGCATGTACTGGCAATCTCAAAGCCTTTTTTTTTCTTCCCTTCCTGACTTGTAGGCACCGCAATTGGACTTGCCGGAGTTTTCTTATATTCGAGGGTGAGTCGCATCAAGGCGAAACCAAAGGGAGATTAACGTTTTTGACACCGTAGACTGGAGGTCTGCTTCCGCTCAACTTAGTTTGTCAGTGTAAAGGGCCTTACGTAGGCATACGATGCTGAGGGAGTGAACTCGGATCGTGAGTATTGCTGTTCATGATTTTACCAGTTAGCTTAACTGAGATCTTTATTGACCGAGTACGTTCAGAGATATTACTAACCCTTGTCATGTTCCCCTTTCTCTGGTTTAGGAATTATAAGCTCATGAATCATGAAGTGTCTTTATTGAGGTGTACAATTATCAATTGAACTTCAACCAGAATCGAATTTTATGGTTGAGATGACCTTGTATGAGCCGAGACCTTTCATGTGAACAATGCTAGTGTTTCACAACATTATCATCAAAATTGGTATTACCTAACTGTCAAATTGAAATATAACGATAATATTAATGAGATATTTTCCGAGCATGCTGCTAATCCAAAAGATTAATAAAGGTAAAGTTTTAGCCTTTGTTATTGTTTCCAAGATGACCTTGTAAAGTTTTATCACACCACTTTAGTTCAGTACATAACAGTCTTCGATTCTTCATAAACAAGGGATAACACATGTTTTCTTGAACCATACACCAAATACACAGCACTGAAACTCATCATCTAAAAATGAGCATGATCGTGATCGTGATCATGATCATCAACCATCTGTCCGAAATCAACCTGACCCTGATCCTCAGACTGCAGCATTGCATTCAAATCCATTGCAGGATCATCATCTGTAATCTCACAGCAAGCAGCAGCAGCAGCAGCATTATTAGCAGTTGTCGCATTATCATCATCGATGTCTTCAGTAGACACACAGTCAAGAATAGATTCAATGCTGCTCTCTTCAAATAAGTTAGCATCAAAGTCGAAATCAGGAACGTCACTGAAATCATACTGATCATGTTCAGCCATTATCTTATACGCTGAATCCGAGTCATCATTTGTTGAATTAGTATTAGTATTAGTATCAGTATCCTCGACTAAATATACTTACTGTATATGTATTAGTATTAGTATCCATCATCTATTCTGAATTTGGCCTAAATATACTTCCTGTCGGGACTCAGGAGAGCTTGTAGCAGCATTTTCCATTACGAGTTGCAGTCGAATCTATACCAAACCAATTCTAAATCGATTCATTTACATTTGAACATGTGAAATACTAAATCAATTCATTTTTAGTTGAACATGTGCCCTGCACAATTCTTACTTGTGCTGCTAAACCGTAATTTGTGCAGGTTACTTAACAACATCGGAGCTTCAGACCCTCATCAATTCTTCTTCTCTCCTTTTTTTTTTTCCCTATTTCCCGTCAACAATTAAGATTCTATTATGAAACGATCTAGTTGTATTAGTAATTCATAAGCAGTAATAACATAAAATGTGCGTTTGAAACCAAATGGACGAGACCTTATTCATCGCATATAAGCAAGACTTGATTGTTTTGTTGTACGAATGCCAACATTCTTACTTGCACAATACAGTTTCAGACAGGCAACATTCCACGCCTCCATTCTATTACACCCATATATATACATATGACCCTATTCTTCGTCTGTCTATGAAACGGAAGCAGAAGCGGATTGCAGCGACACGTTGTTTAGGCGTTCGAGAGCTCGAACAAGGGCCTGTGTACCCAAGCGACCCTCACCATGCGCCTTGAGCGAGAGGTACAACTGGTGAGCCAAAGCGAGACCAGGCAGACAAATCCCCATCCTCTCGCACTCCTTCAAACAAATCCCCAGGTCCTTTATGAAATGATCCACATAGAACCCGGCCTCCAGATCCCCGCCCAGTATCCGGCCCCCGTACAGCTCCAGGCTCTTGGACCCCGCCGCCCCCTTCGAGATCGCCTCCAGAAACACCTCCAGCTTCAGCCCCGCCTTGTGCGCGTACACCATCCCCTCCACCAACCCCACCATCGTCGACGCTATGGTTACCTGGTTCCCCAGCTTCGCCTGCTGCCCCGCCCCCGGCCCCCCCATGTGGTAGGTGGTCCCCAGGAGGGACAGCAGCGGGGCCAGGGAGGCCACGGTCGATTCGTCCCCGCCGGCGAAGATCGACAGCGCGGCCAATCGGGCGCCTCGGTCGCCGCCGGAGACGGGGGCGTCGACGGCGGAGACCGAGGAGGAGGCTGCGGCGGCGGCGATTCGAGCGGCGAGGGAGGGGTCGGAGGTGGTCATGTCGACGAGGGTGGAGCCCGGGGAGAGGTGGGGGAGGAGGGAATCGAGGACGACGGAGGAGACGTCGGAAGGGTAGCCGAGGATGGTGAAGACGACGTCGGATTGGAGGGCGACGGAGACGGGGGAGTCGGCCAGGTGGGCGCCGAGGGTGACCAGGGGTTGGGCTTTGGATAGGGTTCGGTTGAAGACGGTGACGGTGTAGCCAGCCTTGAGGATGTGGCCGCACATGGCTTGCCCCATCACACCCGTCCCGATCCATCCCACTCGGGTCGTTGACGGGCTTATGGGTTTGCCTTCCGAAGACATGGTTCTGGTTCTGGTTCTGGTTCGGGAAGAAGAAGAGGAGGTGAGGGAGGTAGTGATAGGGTGTACGAGTGCACGTGGTCGCTTAAGTAATCGGGTTAGGAGCATTATCTATCCTCTCTCATCTCATCTCATTTGGATGATTTTAAAAAGAAAAAAAGATTTCCTTCCTGATATCGAACTTTTTGTCAATATAAATGTTTAAAAATAAATTTATTATCGTTTTGGATCAGACCAAAAACTAATTAGCAAAATATTGTCCCGTTTCTTTGGACAGTTTTCCAAATTTCGGAATACAACTGTTTAGGCGCCTAGTGCACAGCGTCGTAACTTTGGGTCGTGTAAACTTAGGCAACTCGACCTAAATGTTGTTGGTGATTTAAGTATAAATATCGGTTCATTTTAGTGTACTCGAAGTTGGTTTTACGGATGTGTGAATTCAATATAATAGGATATACACAGATTCTTGTATGAAACGATCTCTATTTTTATTAGTTAGTTTATTTTTATTAGTTAGTTTTATTATTATTATATTTCTATTAGTATGTCTCACAATAATTTATCGTGAGACGGTCTCACAGGAGACTAACGGGTGGCGGTGCTGGAGAGCGTAGGCAGCTATGATGGTAAGGTGACGGAGGTAACAAAGATTTTGACGTCTGCGGTTGGAAATCGGACGTTGGTGTTAGGATGTTGTTCCTGACTTGGTTTGGTTTGGTTTGATTTTAATATCCACTTCAACATCCCCTTTCCACTAACTAAATATATATTTATATAGCTTATTAGATATATTTAGTATAATTGAATATATTTATTATACAAGAGAATCTTACTTATTAATATGAGTATTTATAGTATTTATACATATATCAAAATATATAAAGTATATGTTATTTAGTATTTATTTACCAATTTATTTACCGTATATACATATATCCGTATTATGAGAATATTATTCTCTTTATATATTAAAATATATATAGTATAGTATACTATACCGTGCATTTGGACCTATTAAATATATAGTATATAGCTTATTAAATATATTTAGTAGACAGTATATATATTTAGTATAACTAAATATATTTATTATATAAGAGAATCTTACCTATTAATATGATTATGCAGTATATATACATATATCGAAATTTATAGAGTATATGTTATTTAGTATTTATTACCAATTTATTTACCGTATATATACCTATATCCATATTTATATGAGAATATTATTCTCTTATATATTAAAATATATAGTACAATTATATATATTTTCCATAATTAATATATTCGTTATACATTGCATCTTATGTATTCCATAATTAAATGTATTTTCGTCAATATATTCACTTATATATTCCATTCCATAATATACAGTATATATACATATATCGAAATATATAGAGTATATGTTATTTAGTATTTATTTACCAATAAATAAATAATTAAATATAATATCCATATAACGTTATATAATTTGTATAAGCACTTAAAAAGATTTTATAGTGCACTTGGTAGAAATATTGGCATGAAATACACTTAATTCATTTGGTATATAATTTGTATAAGCACTTAGAATTAGGCTACATACATTTGTCATAAATAAGGTACATAACGTACCTCACGTGCAAAAAATTTGGCATAAATGACATAACTTTGGTATATAATGTGTATATTATAATACCATAATTATGCCATAAATTTCGGGAAATATATTTCATCCCAAACCATTTGTCGTTTTCTAATCTTCTACGGAGTATATTAATAGGTGAACCATAGTTAGATTAGTAGCTTCTCTCAGAATATATCAGTTGTGTACGATTTATTAATAACTTATTTACACTATACCAAAAAAAATGGATGTCTCTCAACCCGACGTTTTAATATAATCAGTGACATTAATGACTTTAAGAAAACATGGAGAATCAGGGTAAGAGTCATCAGGATGTATTCCGTACGAGCTTGAAATTATCCAACTGAATTTAGTTGGATTGAAATGATTCTACTCGATGAAAAGGTATTAAATACAACACGTATATTTCCAAATCTTTACTACACATTAATTAACTTTTCTGTGGTGTGACTTCTCACATAATCTAATTATACAAGTATCTTTAAGGGGTTGACTAATAAAACAGTTCCAACCTCAGATTTGTGAGCATGGTGCAAGAAAATAAAGATAACCACAGAGTCTCTCACAATAAATGGAAAATTGTTTTTCATAGAAATACATCGGTAAGGCAATGCGAGGGTATCGATATTTTAAAATTGAGGAATGTAAACATTAATATACCTCCAATTTATAAACTTTAATTATTATGCTACAAAGAAAATTTTATGTATACCGTGCATTTATGCACGGGGCCTATACTAGTTTATAATAAAAAGGTTTATATTTTCTCGATTGATCAATGTTATCGACCTTCTTTTTTATTCGAGTTATTACATCATATTTTCATAAAAATAATAAATAAATTTATTACTTGTTTGTCTAATTTGGGTTTGGTAATTAATAATATTAAATAAAATTCGTTGTCTATTTTTGGGTTTGGTTTGATTGACGAACTATCTGTCTTTTCGTATATGTGATATACTAGGTTAAAACGGTTATTACTGATATATCCATTAAAAAAAGTGTAAACTTTTAAGACAAAGAGATTTATTTGATGAGGTGGCGTGCTCGGGCCTACACTTGATCAAGGTTTTGAATTGAATTTTTTTTCTTTTGATTTTTCTCAAAAGAGGTAATAATACAAAAACAATTATAAGAGACGGTTTGTGAACATGATGACGACTTTTAAAGAAGACCTACTCTAAACGACTAATCCAACACTACGGAGTCCGGAGTAATTGAAGACGGTTTGTCAATATCGTTAACGAGAGACCTCTCACATAATGACGGTCTCTCAAAGCAATTATAAAATAGAGATTTTCTACCTGATACCTCATATTTTTAGTTTTTCTATATGGTACTCCTGCACTTTTATAATCATAATTCTAATCTTACACTTACAATTAATTTAGTTAGTTCTAAAGTCGTACAAGACGACGCTTAGATAAAAGATCAGACGACACTTACAAAAGACTACGACATTTTGATAAAAGTACTTAAATAGACAACGACACTTACACAAAAGACGATGACACTTAGATAAAAGCACTTAATAATAAAAGACGAGACTTAGAATCTAAATTAAAACACAAAAACTATAGAAAAATTGTCATTAATAACGTTATTAAAAGTCCTCTCATACTCTCAATGATAAAGGGAAAAAAAGTTACTCCGTATTTGTTATTTGAGAATTAGGTTACCTATTAATTAAATCAGTGAAAAGCAATATCTCAGAGACGGTTGTAATTTAAAAAATGATTAATCTCATTTAAAAATGTGTTAATATTTCTTTTTCTTTCCTTGTATTTCTTAACTCTTTTTTCTTTTAGCTATAGTACAAAAGATAGACCAAAGAAATTGGAAAATTCAATGCTAACCTAGTTCCTAGAACCACCTTAATGCCTTAATATAAATATAGCGAAAATTACACATTACAACCTTATAAAATTTCGTTTTTTTCAATTACAACCTTATAATTTTTTTTTTTTTTTCAATTACTACCTAATAAAGCACTTTTCCTTAGCGATTGCTACCTTTAATGAATTCCGGTGGGTTAGTCAACTATTTTCCGTTAGCGAAGTTGTTAAGTGACGAAAATACCCTTAAAGTTAAAATCTTCTTTTTACTCCTTTAACCCCTTTTACTCACCTCTTACACTACTCACTCATCCGTACCTTTCATCTTCAATCATCATCCACCAAACCCTAATTAATTTTCGAAATGAATCCAAAATCTACACCAAATTCTGGCGCAATTGAAGGGAACGACATATCTGCAAGTAAGTAGCCCCAAATCCTGTGTTAATTTAGGGTTTTTTCGTTAGTTTAGGGGTTTTTCGTTAATTTAGGGTTTTGAATCAATTCTTCACACGAAACCCAGATTTGCATTTAATTTTAGTCTTTCTAATATGAATTAAGTGTAGTTATAGTGTTATTGTAGTTCGTTAGCATGTTGAGAGCCAAATGTGGTTGTCGATTAGATAATTTCAATTTTTAGGGTTTCTCCAATTTGTTGTTGATTTTGTTTAGCTTAATGTCTGCTGATGTTGCTTTTGCTATTCATTTTTTTGTAGATATGGATACTCAACATTTTGTTCGTTAGCATTTTTTTTAGGGTTTTCTTCTTGCTAGGAAAATGAATCCGGGCTCAAGTCGCAGCTATCGACGGTCGTCATATTCTACATCTGAACGTAGCTCATCATATAATTCCGAATTGAGGGTTTGTCGTTGTGGGTTTTCTCCTGTTGTTCGCACTTCATGGACGGAAAAAATCCAGGGAGGAGGTTTGAGAGCTGTAAATTTTCCAATCGAAACAACAATCGTGATGGATGCAACTATTTCAAATGGCTCGATGAGAATCAAACCACTTGGCAAGCACAGGTTATGAATGATCTTCTCAAGGAAAGGGAGTTATTGTATTGTAAAGTAGAAAATTTAGAGCACAAAATTGAAAGGCTTGAAGACGAAAGGAAAGAATTGCTTGTTGCGATTGAGAAAGCTAAGGTCGGGGTGTTGAGCAAGTTAGAGAATAGGGATATGTGTAATAGTCCGATTTTAAGAGGCACCACAGTAGCCGTATATGTAATGGTATTCGTCTTCATGTTGTTTGTATACAAAGTTCTTCAGTAGGTAGTTTTGTAACTCTTCATATGACATCTTAGTTGGAATGTAATGACAATTTCTTTCTTTAAGTAATCACTTTCTGTTTGTCAACATTATTGAGTAACGTTTGCTTCTTCTTCACACTCTTTGTCAAGCTTATTGAACATTTATTATCGTCATTATAGACGAAAATTTCAGCAACTTGCAAGCATCAAATTTGCACATTTAGAGCCAATTTCACTTAGTAGCTTTAAAGCAAGCTCAATTCGTCAAAATACAATCCAAAGTACTTGTTCTCCAAATATTACAACTTCCCAAAGTCAGGCTTACAAACAGTCAGTACTTGCAGTAGCATTTCAGTACATTACAGACATAAAACAACTTCTCAAACTGATGCTTAAATTAAATAGGTCCATTACAGATTGCTAGTAGTGTATTAAAGACATTAAAGACATTACAGACACATTAAAAATCCCATAGTGCAGATGTGCTTGCTTGTGACAGTAACTCTGTGAAGGAAGTGGCTTGCGTTTGTGTCGCACTTGCAGTTGGAGCCTGCTGAGTAGATGTTGGTGATGCTGCTGTAGTAGGCTGATTTGTCGTAGCGTCAACATTTTCAGCTCTGTTTTGCCTTTGTTCTCTCCTCTGAATTGCCCAGGCTGTTTGGAGAGGAGGTCTTCCACCTGGACGCCTTTCCGTGTTTGGAGGAGCTTGAGGGTTCTTACAAGTAGAAAAAATGAGCGAGTTCTTATCGCTGTCTTACAAGCAAGCTGGTGAATGGTAGAGAGTTCTTACAAGCTTGAGGGTCCTCCTCCCTGTCTTCCTCCTCACCACCAAACATCATCCGCAAGTTAACCGTGAATGGTTGAGTATCCATATCTACAAAAAAAATGAATAGCAAAATCAACATCAGCAGACATTAAGCTAAACAAAATCAACAACAAATTGGAGAAACCCTAAAAATTGAAATTATCTAATCGACAATCACATTTGGCTCTCAACATGCTAACGAACTACAATAACACTATAACTACACTTAATTCATATTAGAAAGACTAAAATTAAATGCAAATCTGGGTTTCGTGTGAAGAATTGATTCAAAACCCTAAATTAACGAAAAACCCCTAAACTAACGAAAAAACCCTAAATTAACACAGGATTTGGGGCTACTTACTTGCAGATATGTCGTTCCCTTCAATTGCGCCAGAATTTGGTGTAGATTTTGGATTCATTTCGAAAATTAATTAGGGTTTGGTGGATGATGATTGAAGAGGAAAGGTACGGATGAGTGAGTAGTGTAAGAGGTGAGTAAAATGGGTTAAAGGAGTAAAAAGAAGATTTTAATTTTAAGGGTATTTTCGTCACTTAACAACTTCACTAACGGAAAATAGTTGACTAACCCACCGGAATTCATTAAAGGTAGCAATCGCTAAGGAAAAGTGCTTTATTAGGTAGTAATTGAAAAAAAAAAATTTATAAGGTTGTAATTGAAAAAAACGAAATTTTATAAGGTTGTAATGTGTAATTTTCGCTATAAATATAACACCTACAATTCTACAAACTACATAACTATTGCATATTTCACACAAATTTATCTCTTTCACACACAAAAAACATAAATTAAATTATTAATCAGGATAATAATTATTACTCCAATAATAATAATAATAATAATTATTATATATTGTAAAATTAATAAAAATAAGTTGAATATTATATTACACTAAATTATTATTTAACCATGAACCCTTTAACAAGTAATTATTTACTCCTATTTTCTTCATTGTTTCTCTTGGTGTTATCTAGCTCAATCTATGCCTTACCAGGGCATATGATCAACCACCACAAATTCCACCAAAAGAAAAATATTTCCGATACCGCGAAAATTACCCAAAATAATGAGTTTAAGACATTATATTATCCTCAAACATTAGACCATTTTAATTATCAAGAAGAAAGTTATAAGATATTCAAGCAAAAATATGTGATTAATTTGAAGTTTTGGGGAGGTGCAAAGTCTAAGGCTCCAATATTAGTTTATCTTGGAGATGAGTCACCTCTTGATGATGAAATTATTAATGTGTTGATTATTAAGAATTATGGTCAACATTTTAAGGCTTTATTGCTTTTCATTGAGGTATTCAATTTATTTATTTATTTATTTTATTTTTAAAATTTAGGAGATCCACAATAATTTAGAAATTATGATAAATAATTAAAATGCGATAATTAGGTGAAATAAATGAACTTCAAAAATGGTCAAATAAGTTGGCATGTTACATCAGTTAAATAGCTAAAAACATCATCAAATAAATAAAATTATAAAACAACGTGTGCAATTTTTTTTGTTTGTCGTTTAGGAGGTCCACAAGAATTTATGAACATTGAAAAAAAAGGACAATTAGGTAAAAGAAATGAATTTCGAAAATGATCAAATAAATTTTTCTTGATTTCTAACTTCTAGTAATAAATTGTTTCATTATTAGCATCGTTTCTATGGAAAATCGATTCCATTTGGTATGTCGAAGGAGAAAGTTATGAAAAATGCAAGAATTCGAGGTTATTTCAGTTCTGCTCAAGCTATCGCTGATTACGCTGAACTGATCTTACATGTGAAACAAAAGTATAAGGCATATTATTCTCCTGTGATTGTCTTTGGTGGCTCTTATGGTGGAAGTAAGTATTTTTTTATACCGTCTTAATTACTTCCTTTAATTGAGTAATTAGTTTCTGTTTCAATTATTTGTTTATTTTTAATTAAAAAAAGAGTAAATTAGAAATTACTCCCTTCAAAGATGCGTTTATTAAAAGTTACTCCCTTATGAATTTTTTTTTAATTATTTACACTCAAAAAGATGCAAAATTTCAAAAATTACTTGCAAATCACTACTCCGACGAGTTAATCCGATGAGTTTGAATTATTTTGCTTGTTTACTATTTTTTATACCGAAAGTGTCCCTTTCTTCTTCCTACCCTTCTTTCCCCTTCCCTTACGCTCTCATTTAGTCTGCAGAATTGTAAAAAAAAAAAATCTCCACAATTGATCGATGAATGGATGCTCGAGTTTTGGGTTTGGTGATTTTCGATTTGAGAATTTAGGGTTCTCCTGAAATTGGGACTAAAAGAGTTGGGAAAGTCGAAATGAGAATGAGGTGGGGTGGGGGAGGGGCGTACTATTAATGAAGGGCATTTCGGTCAGTAAAATCATAAACTCATCGGAATAATGATTTGCAAGTAAATTTTGAAGTTTTGCATCTTTTTGGGTGTAAAATATTTAAAAAAATTCATAAGGGAGTAATTTTTAATAAACGCATCTTAGAAGGGAGTAATTTTTAATTTACTCTTAAAAAAATTATCATAAATAATATGAAATGTAAATAATGTAATAGTACAAATCTTACAAGTAAATAAATGATGTTGATATTATATATAAAGGATACTTATTTTCCCTTTAACCAATGCTTTGAGTTAATTAAGTTAGTAAAACTAAGTAACTTATTTTAAATCCAATTTAAATCGAGTTACATTTTTCACGTCGTTGTTGTAGTGCTTGCTTCATGGTTTCGTCTCAAGTATCCTCACGTCGCAATAGGTGCATTGGCATCGTCTGCCCCTATTTTATATTTCGACAATATAATTCCACCAAATCACGGATATTACTCCGTTGTTACCAAGGATTTTAAGGTACGTATTTCAGAAATCACAAAAAAACACTCTTTTTTCATCCTTCTAAATAATTAAAAAAAATATTATTTGACCAAAGTATTTTGTTTAATTGAAATCCTTCAATTTATTATTTTATTATACACGCGATTTGTATATATAATTTATTATTTTTGTTTTTATAGGAAACAAGCGAAAGTTGCTTTGAGACTATTAGAGATTCATGGATGATGATAGATAAAGTTGGTAAAGAGCCTAATGGTCTTTCAATACTTAGCAAGAAGTTTAATACTTGTGGGTAAGATGATCATCTCTCTAAAAATTTACTCATATATGTACAATTATATTAATATCGTTATTTTTTTTGTTATTTTATTATTATCTTCAAAAATAAAACACACAAATTTACGTGATTAACTGGCATGCGTGCATGCATTTGTGTGTAGGCAATTGAAGAACATAGGAGAACTCAAGGACTACTTGCGAGATATGTACAACTTTGTTGCTCAATACAATTTGCCTAATGTAACAAGCATTTGCAATGCAATCGACGACGAACGCAATGGAATCGATGTACTTGGTCGAATTTACGCTGCCACTGTCATCTTCTCCGGTAACAACTCAATTTCTTGTCTAGAGCTCGGATCAGAACAAAATTTTTCCAAAGACACTATTTTGGGCTGGAATTGGCAGGTATACATCGTACATATACTCCTACGTTTTTCTGTTTTCCAAAGCATACTTAAAAAAAAAACTTGTCCTATATCATAAGACTATAAGAGTGAATAAACAATCAACTTGATTTCTTTTTACCACTTTTTAAGCACGTTTCCAAACAAAATGTCTTGTCAAATGTTATTCAAGTCAAATCAAATAGTTTGCATTGACTATTTGATTGATCATTAGTTTTGCCACGATCTCGACTTTTTATTTATCATCATTGGGTAACGAGATGTCATATAAAAGTTTGTTTGAGTAAACTAGTTTAATTTGAATTGATAGACCATTAATCTTGTCACGAGTTCATAAAATAATAAAATCTACTTGACTTTTTATCGTAGCTACTACTATATATTATGTGAATGTATAAGTATATTGGTCTTGATTATTTCTCTTGACTTGATTTTGTAGGTATGCAGTGAAATGGTAATGCCTAAGGTATTTGGCACAAGTAAAGATTCAATGTTTCCGCAAGAAACTTTTAATTTGACAAACTACATCAAAGAATGTAAAGACAAGTATAATGTTGTGCCTCGACCACATTGGATCACTACCTACTATGGAGGCCATGTAAGTACTTTATTTATCGTAAATTAAATTAAATACTTTTTGTTGAGAAGAGAAAAATGATAAATACAACCCTAAAAAGTGTATGTAATTAACATTTTCGAAATAATTATTTAATATCATAATTAATTAAACGAAGGCTATAGATTTTATTGATTAACATCATGACGAGATCGACTTTGGTTGATGACAATTTCACAGGATTTGAAGTTGATTTTGAAATCGTTTGGAAGTAATATTATTTTTTCTAACGGATTACGAGATCCTTATAGCAGTGCCGGGTGAGTCTAACTATTATTCGTATGAATTATAACAATTTTATTCTTTTTTATGTGTATGCATTTATCGGTATGTCTTTCTAATCGATCTAAATTGTCTACTGTATACGTTTATAGGGTGTTAGAAAACTTATCAGATAGCTTAATCGCTGTATACACTACCCGAGGTTAGTATTATTTATCGTTATATATATTTTGCAAATCACAAAACCGTCTCTTATTAATCAGATTATTAATTACTTTCTCATCGTCTCGGTCATTTACAGGAACTCATGCGATGGATATTATAGAGCCGGAAGCCGATGATCCGGAATGGTTGGTTCATCAACGTAAAAGAGAAGTTGAGATAATGGAAGGATGGTTAACACAATATTATAGAGACCTTAAGCATAATCACAATTAATTAAATTTGTGTTAAGTATTTTAATTAATTTCTAAATAAAGAACATTATGAACATGTTTTCATTTTGTTTTAATTATACCATTAAGTTTATGTGTCGTGTGTGACTTATTATATACGGAGTATGTTTTTAATGTGTGAGTGTGTATTTGCATTAGTTGTGACTTGTGATTACGTGTCATCTCGAATCAGGTTGACATACAAATAAAATATGTTTTATAATCTCAATCATAAACCTTGATCGATTCAAAGTCATAACAACTCAATCTCGATACATACAGTACTACCATAATTTTAAGATGAGTTTGTGTCGATTCTGTCGAATGATCTATCAACCACGTCTTTCGACCATTCAACTTCGAGATCAAGGTTGACCAGATGATGAGACCGCATTCGAATGTTTTGATCTATCACAATCAATCGAGGTGGCGATCTTGTATTGCTCTCCGTTGAGCCGAGTTTTCCAAGTCGGACCTATTTTTGTCAAGTCTCACAAGGTACTTTTATGTCAATACACTCCTCCCAACCATCGTTTTCACATCCGACAACACCAACAATGTCAGACATTTACGCACGTGGAAACCCGTGACTAGTGAATTGGGTTTTCTAATACGGGTCGGGTCGGGTCACATGTACACCGATACTCGCTTCCACGTGGCACCATCACAAGCCCTTATTACTGTGGCTACTCTTATACTCCGTAATATAAAACCGTTTTATTTTATAAGGATTTTCTACATGGTATACCTCCGTTTTTAGCTTTTCTATATGGTACCTCTGCACTTTTATAATCACACAGAGTACCCATCACTTTTACGGTATTATGTCTCTATACCCTTAATCATGTTTTCCGTCTTGTTTTACTTCTTTTTTTCCGTTAATTGTGCTGCTTATACAAAAAAAGTGAGATGTAAGATTAACATAAACAACCAATTAAGCATAGTTAAAGCGACACAACTAACGGGAAGAGAAAGTTAAAGAAGACAAAAAACATCATTAAGAGTATGAAACATAATACCCTAAAAGTGAGAGGTACCATGTGTGATTATAAAAGTGCAGGTGTACCATATAGAAAAACAAAAAAATATGAGGTATTAGGTAGAAAATCTCTATTTTATAATTTCTTTGAGAGACCATCATTATGAGAGAGGTCTCTCGTTAAAAATATCGACAAACCGTCTTCAATTACTCCGTACTCCGTAGTGTTGCTTCTAGTCTTTTATATTAGATATAAAGATGTGTTGTATTTCTTAATCAATAAATGATTACAATGAAGCCTATAAATACATGAGTTAGATCTATACAATGGATATGAGAATGAGTTAATTAAGTATACAAAAGATATGAGACTAAAATTGATAACATATAATGCTATACATGGAATATGCAATGAGAATACAATCGTGATATATGATATTGCAATCCTTGAGATATGGAAGGAATAAAGGAATATTATGTAATATTCTTAACATGCTCCCGCAAGATGGACGATCCTCCGGAGAGACCGATCTTGAGAACGAGATCAGTAAACCGCGTGCGAGGTAAGGGTTTTGTAAGAGCATCGACGAGTTGATCGTTGCCGGAAATGTGTTGGACTCGTAGAGCACCGTTAGTCACTAGCTCACGAACAAAATTAAATGCTAGAGCAAGGTGTTTCATTCGGGAATGAAAGACCGGGTTGGCAGAGTAGTTGGTGGCACTAAGGTTGTCACAATATATGACAGGTGGTGTTTTAATAGGAGAGTGTAATTCCGTTAGAAGGTTTTGGAACCAAAGTAGTTCGGAGGCCGTAGTGGCAACCGCACGGAATTCAGCTTCGGTGGTGGATTGGGCTAGGGCCGTTTGTTTCTTGGAAGACCAAGATATAGCGTTGCGGCTTAGGTAAGTAAGGAATCCGGTTGTGGAACGGTAAGTGGTTTTATCATTTGCCAGATCAGCATCGCTGTAGGCGTGAAGGGTTGATGGTGAGTCTCGGTGCAGGAAAAGGCCCATGTGGGCCGTTCCTTGTAAGTATCGGAGAAGTCGTTTTAGTGCGGTCCATTGATGATCTGTGGGATGTTGCATGAATTGAGCTAGGCGGTTTACAGCAAAGGCTAAGTCGGGTCTAGTGAACGATAAATATTGAAGACTCCCGATTATATCACGGTAGTCGCTTTCTTTGTGAACTGGGGATGATTCATCTTTGTGGAGTACCAAGGCAAGTGACATGGGAGTAGGTGTGGGTTTTGCCTCAAGCATGTGATGTCGGTGCAATAAGTCGTGAATATATTTAGACTGTGTGAGTAAGATCCCCGATTTAGTTGGTGTGACTTTGACCCCTAAAAAATATGACAGAGCACCAAGATCTTTGAGTGCAAATCGGGAAGCAAGTTTGGACACAAATGACGCAACACGAGTTGGGTTTGGACCGGTAATGATGATGTCATCGACATAGACTAATAGGTAAATTTTATCGTGTGGTGTCGTGCTGATAAATAAGGACGGGTCAGCAATTGACCCTTTGAACCCATTCTCAAGAAGGTACTGCTTGAGGGTGTTATACCAAGCTCGAGGGGCTTGTTTTAGACCGTAGATGGCCTTGGTGAGTTTACAGACGTGGGAGGGATTGTGGGGGTCCACAAACCCGGGTGGCTGTGACATATAGACAGTTTCACTCAATTTGCCTTGAAGAAAGGCATTATTAATGTTTAGTTAACGAAGTTTCCAATTATTAGTTAGAGCTAAAACTAAAAGGAGTCGAACAGTAGTGGGTTTTACAACTGGGCTGAATGTGTCGGAGTAGTCGACACCAGGTCTTTGTAGAAATCCTTTGGCAACGAGGCGTGCCTTGTATCGGTCTATAGTATTGTCAGGTTTATATTTAATGCGATATATCCATTTACAACCAATAACATTAAAGTGAGATTCCCGAGGTACGAGAGTCCAGGTTTGATTTTTGCACAACGCTTCGTACTCAGCTAACATAGCATCCCGCCAATGAGGAACAACAAGAGCTTGCTTGGTGGTGTTGGGTAATTGGGAGGGAGGTGTCAAGGTGGCTAAGTTGGCATATTTGGGGTTCGGTTTTCGGATATTATTAGAGAGACGGGTTGTAAGGCGAGACTGGTGTGACGGTTGTTGGGTTATTGGATCAGCCAGATCTGAGTTGTTATTGCTAGCGGTAGTGGCGGTGTTGTCTGACGAGAAGTTAGGTGGGGTAGGTAGAGGGACCGGGTTGTCTGTGAAAATAGAGGCTGTGAGGCCGCTGGAAGTCGGTGACTGAGGCGGCCGGTTGGTGGTGGTTTTGGGTGGAGACAGAGGCGTGTTGTCGGGGAGGTTGTGGTGGTGGGCGGTCGACGAGGCAGGTGGTGGGGTGGTGGTGTCCGTCGGGGGTGGTGGGGTGTTGTCGGGTTGGTGGGGTGGTGTTGTCGGGTTGGTGAGGCAGACCGTGGTGGTGGAGTTCGCTGGTGGTGAGGCTGGGGCCGTGGTGGCCGTGGCAGATGTGCCGGAGTTTCCGGTTGGTGGTGGTTTTGGGTGGAGAGAGTTTCTGGTGGGTTGGTTTGGTTTGGTTTGGTATGGGTTGGGCTGGATTGGGTGTCTGGGTTGTGTGAGTGGGCCGAGTGAGGAAACCAAGTGATGGTGGACTGATGTGTGTTATGGATGTTGCGTGAGTCAAGGGTCTGAAATGGGAAACTATTTTCAATAAATTTGACATGTCTAGATACGTAAGTTTTGTATGTTGTAGGGTCAAAGCAATAATATGCACTTTGTGTGGGGGAATAGCCTAAAAATACGCACGGTGTGGATCGGGGTTGGAGTTTGTGAGTGGTGTAGGGTCGGAGCCAAGGATATCACAAGCATCCGAAGCACCGAAGTTTGGTGTAGTTGGGGGTGTGACCGAATATTGTAAGAAACGGTGACCTATTATTTAATGTGATTGTGGGAAGTCGGTTAATCAGGTAGACTGCTGTGGAAAAAGCATGAGACCAAAAAGAAGTCGGAAGGTGGGCATGAGTGAGGAGAGTGAGTCCGGTTTCGACAATATGACGATGTCGGCGTTCGGCATACCCATTTAATTCTGGGGTATGTGGTGGTGTAGTTAGGTGTCCTATCCATTATTGACAAGGGTGTGAGCCATTTTAATGTATTCTCCACCATTGTCGGAATAGAGTTGTAGTATTGGTTTATTGAAAAACTTTTCAACTAGTAGTTTAAAACGAGTGAATATGGTGGTAGAGTCAGATTTGCGTTTAATTGGGTATAACCAAATGTATTTAGTGAAATGATCCACAAAAATAATATAATATTTGAAGGAATCATACGATGGTACCGGTGAGAACCAAACATCTGTAAAAATTCATTCAACCGGAGATTTAGTAATTATGATAGAAACGGAAAAATCCAACTTATGACTCTTGTGAATATTACAAGAGTTGCGGGTTTGACTTGCTAGTTTATTATTTGAAAAATTAAACGTAGAACTTAAATAATTAAAAACTTTAGTAGTTGGATGTCCGAGACGGTGATGCCAGTCCGGACCGGGTGAGACGGTGTTGATGTAGGCGGATGGTGTAGCGAAGGGTAGCCACTCATATGCTCCCCCGATCGATGGTCCGCGGAGAACAATTTTATTCGTTTTGGAATCCTTAAGAATAAAATAGATGTCAGTAAATTCAAAAGTAAGGTGGCTGTCACGACAAAGTTGCGAGACAGATAATATATTTCTAGATATTGAAGGAACACATAGAACATTAGAAAATAGAAGTTTATGATTAGTTGGGGTAGAAATATGAAACGAACCTACGTGAGAAATAGGTAAAGTTGAGCCGTCACCGATAACAAGTTTGTCACTCCCGTCGTATGGTGCATGGAGAGCGAGATTAGTGAGATCGTTGGTGACATGGTTGGTAGCACCGGTGTCTACCAACCATGGTTGTGAGGAGACAGGTTGATGTGTGGTGGCTAGGTTGACTTGTGGGGGATTTCGGTTTGACCGGTTGTTGTTGGTGGGGCCGGATCGGTTAGAGGGGAGGGTTGTGAAAGTGACACCGGGAAAATCCCGAGCAAATCTACGAAACTTAGGAACCACATGACCGACATAGTTGCAATATTGGCAACGGCCCTTGAATGGAGCGTGATTAGTGTTGTCGGTGTCACGGTTGTAGTGTGACCGTGAGTTGTGTGGTGGAGGATTGTATTGGCGGTCTCGGTTTTGGTATTGGGCCACATGAGCAGTGGCCGGAAATGGGTTAGGGTCGGTGGGTTTCTTGATGGTGCGGTCAAAGTTAATTAACTTTTCGTGAAGGTTGTCAAAAGAAATGAGTTCGTCACGAGCATTAACAGTTTCAATGACGGGTTTGTAGATCTTGTAGTCAAGACCTTTCAGTATTTTTGCTGTGATGTCCTCGGTGTCCATGGGTTTACCGAGGATGGCAAGTTTGTCGGTACATGTTTTTATAGATTGCATGTACTCGGTTGTGGTCATGGTGTCGGTTTTTGATATAGAGTCGAGGTGGTCCTTTACCTGGAGGATGTGGCCACGGGATGGGTTGGCATAGGTTTTGGACAGAGTGGTCCAAATAGCATTAGAGGTGGGTAGACGTGTGACTAGGCCGTGGGAGTCAGCACCAAGCGTGTTGAGGAGAGCACCTCGGATGAGTTGGTCTTGTCGTTTCCATGTTAATGCCGCGGGGTTTGGTATGTTAGCCGGTTTGGCGTCTTTATCGTTGTGTTTGGGATCAGGTATTGTATCCGTTGGGCACGTATGTGAGCCATCAACAAACTTGAACAAATCATATCCGGAGAGCATTTCTTCAATCTTTTCTTGCCATTGCATGAATTCGATTGGTTTGAGTTTGTCAATAACTGATAGGTTTACTATCAAAAATGGAATTTCAGGTTGGTAGGGATTAGGGAGTTGATTGCTCGTTACCATTGTTGTTAGGTGAGGATGATATGGATCTTACTGCTCTGATACCATATTAGATATAAAGATGTGTTGTATTTCTTAATCAATAAATGATTACAATGAAGCCTATAAATACATGAGTTAGATCTATACAATTGATATGGGAATCAGTTAATTAAGTATACAAAATATATGAGACTAAAATTGATAACATATAATGATATACATGGAATATGCAATGAGAATACAATCGTGAGATATGATATTGCAATCCTTGAGATATGGAAGGAATAAAGGAATATTATGTAATATTCTTAACATTTTAGAGTATAGATCTTCTGTAAAAATCGTCATCATGTTGGCCGACCGTCTCCTATAATTTTTTGTTTTATGAGTACCTCTTTTGAGAAAAATCAAAAGAAAGAGGATTCAATTAGAAAAATGAACCTTAAAATACTTTCTCCGTTCCAACGAATTGTTTACCTATTCCATATTGGGACGTCTCAATGAATTGTTTGTCTTTCTATTTTAGGAATGTTTTTTTATATGTAATTTGATCGTTGGCTTCACATGTCACCTTCTAATTGAATCTCTTCCCCTTGGTGCCAAAAACAAAGACAAACAATTCATTGAAACGGATGGAGTAACCGTCTAAAGTCTAACACATCATTTTCAAGTTTCAACCTCTTAGGACCATTCAAAATGGTCCCAATTTCTACAATGTACCTTGAATATATAAGTCTATCTTGGTTGATAATACATGTTGGTTGATGACAAGAGTTGTTGTTTTTCTTCTTTTGTTTGTCCCACATAGGAGGAGTTAGAAGCTTAGGTGTTGTTTATAAGGCTTCCCTCTTAGTGGGTTAGTAAGTGTGTAGTGGAGTGAGCCTTTTATGGTGGAGGGTTGTGTTGGGCTGGACTAACCAACACGCACGCGCGCGTGCGGCCCGGCTCGGGTTCGGGTTTGGGTAGAGCACCTGCGGTTCGGGCTGTGCCCGACTTTTACCTTAATTAGTGGAGATTACAGCCTTAATTAGTGGAGATTTTTGTAGGCTCCTCGGTCTCTTGTCCTATAAATACCGAGCCTCTTGTCTTCCTCAAGACACACAATCACAACTTCTCTTCTCTTCTCTTAAAATCACACTCTACTGTTTCTGGGTTCGTTCTTGATCGTTCCAAAGTTCACACACTCGAGTGGTCGAGCCTGTGAGCTGCAGTGTTAACCTTGGGAAGCTACCGGCATTGTAGACAATAACCACCCTAGTCGTGCCGATATAGTTTTCAAGTCAGTGGCTTTATATACCACGACACTGCTTTCCAATCTGTCCCGATTTGCTGCTGTTGCTGCTGCCTTACTGTCGTCGTTGCCTGTCCGTTCGGTGTTGCCTTCGGTCTGCTGCGGTTTGCTATTGTCTTCTGGTTTGATTCTGTTTTCTCCGGTTTCTTGTTTCCACTTTTTACAATACACACTTTTTTTAGATACTATATTATTAAATAGTTTATATATTTATTTTTGGTGTGTTTATACTCTTCGTTCTATCCTTAATAAAATTAAAATAAGATCAATATCTTCATCTGATTTAATCTGTGTATGAAATATATGTTAGTGATCTTACACTTACAATTAATTTAGTTAGTGCTAAAGTCATACAAGACGACGCTTAGATAAAAGACGACACTTGCAAATAAAAGACGACAACACTTAGATAAAAGCACTTAAGGATAAAAGACGAGACTTAGAGTCTAAATTAAAACACAATAACTATAGAAAAATGGTCATTAATAACGTGATTACGAGTCCTATCATACTCTCACCGATAAAAAGAACACAATTTCTTGTATGAGACGGTCTCACGATAAGTTTATCGTGAGACCTCTCACATATAAGAAAGTTAGTTGTATTATTATTATATTTCTATTAGTAGGTCTCACGATAAGTTATCGTGAGACGCAGGCCCAGCCCATGGGCACGTTTGGAGGGGCAGCCGCCATGGGCCGAGCCCTAATCCAAAAAATTTTGGACCCACACAAACCATTCTCCTCTCCTTCCAAACACCAATTCTTGTTTGCGACAGTGATATCCGTCACAAATTTGTGACGGGTCATAATGAGAGACATGGCAAAAAGTGAACTACTTGAGAAAAACAAATGAGTTACCTTTACCCCACCAATATGAGTGTTATTTGGCACGTCGTAAGCTTGTGACGGATATACCCGTCACAAGGGAGACTTACTTATATCCGTCACAAGTTTGTGACGGGTCCAACTTCCAAGAATAATTTTAATTAACTTTAATTTCCCAAAAACAAAAAAAATCGATCTCTCTCAATTCTCAAATCCTTTAATTCTTGCAAAACAAAAAATAAAAAATCATCCATTAAAATTTGTAAGGGCCCCATTGTCCGCCGGAACGTCATCGTTGTCCACCGTTATGCCAATTCACCGGTGGTCTTGCCGTCTCCGGACTCCGGTCTCTCCGACACTTAGGTGACTTAGCTTCTTCTAGACCAATCCAGGCGTTCTTATTCCTAATTCCTAATTTCCTTTCTTCTAATCGTTTTTCCTTCAATTTCCTTTAGTTCATGAAATCTGCAATTGTTTGATGGTTTCATAGAATCATAGTTGATTAGTTTGCTTTATTGTTGTTGCATAATCCATAAATCATACACGTAATTATTTGATGACTTGTTGTTTAGTGTAATACTGTTTATGGGTGTATTATGGTATTAGTGAATTGATTTAGTGGAGTATTTACGAATTATGATGTTGCCTAAAAAAACATTTATCAGGGTATGAAAAAAAAGAAAAGGAGGAAACTTAACGAGGAGTTTAAAAAATCACAACACGGTGCTATCGATAAATTCATTGTTAGAAATGTCATTGATGAAAATTTATCGGACTCAAATCAAAGTTTAAATGAAAATGTCTATGAAAAAAAATGGACACAATGAGCCTAATTTGTCAAAAGATGTTAGCGAGAAAAAGATTGGAAATGAGCCTAAATTGACCGTATATATAATAAAATGACACAGATTCTAACAAAAATTTTAAAGGGCCCATTTTTGTAATTTTGTCAGGGGCCTCCCAAAGTTCAGGACCGACCCTGGTGAGACGGTCTCACGTAAGATTAAAACTATTTGAAAATCAAGTCTCATCTCCCATTAATTCACTGAAAAACAGTATCTCAATGTTCACGTAGTCTCATTTAAAAATGGGTTAATATTTGTTTTTTCTTCCTTGTATTGGAAAATTCATTGCTAAACCACCTTAATGCCTTCGTCTTTTTTTTTTGTCAAGACCTAGGTGTTATATTTATATATACTAATACGTTAATGCATATTATATCAAACAAATAAACTTATCTCTTTCACACATACAAAAATAAATAAATTAAATATTAATCAAAACAACAACAACAACAACAACAACTATTATTATTATTATTATTATTATTATTATTATTATTATTATATATTTTAAAATTAATAAGAATACTTGAAAATTACACAAAATTATTATTTAACCATGCACCCTTTAATAAATAATTTTCTTCAATATTGTTTCTCTTGGTATTATCTAGCTCAATTTATGCCCTACCAAGGCATATGATGAACCACCACAAATTCCACCCCAAGAAAAATATTTCTGATACTGCGAAAATTACACAAAATAATGAGTTTAAGACATTATATTATCCTCAAACATTAGACCATTTTAATTATCAAGAAGAAAGTTATAAGATATTCAAGCAAAAATATGTGATTAATTTGAAGTATTAGGGATGTGCAAAGGCTAAGGCTTTAATATTGTAGTATATCGTAGTTAATATGATAGTATTAGCCAAACCGATCCTCTAAAAAAATTCCTTCCACTTGCTACACCATTGTGATTTTACCGCCGGCCGGAGATGGCTATCTTATTTTCCATCTCCGGCGGGTACTTCATGTTGTCAACATGTTTATCTTCATTAAAAAATATTTTATAATAACAATAAAATAGTACGAGGTAATTAAATAGTGATGATGAGTGGTGACATGGTTTGCACTTCTACCTTCGTCCCTCCTGCCGCTTCGCTACTGCCTTCTACTACGAGTAATATTTAATTTCCTTTGGTCAATTATATTATAGTTCTAATAATTACATAATAATATCTCTACATACCCTCTTTATATCTATTGTCATATTATTTTGTCGTCGTCATGTTCTCCGTTGACCCTCGCCAATACAGCTCCCACCCTTGTCGTTGTTTCAACAACCGTCAGCCGTACTAAACCTCCACCTGTCCCATCATCGCCTTCTTCGTGTCCATCTCAGGTTCGCCCCAGCAACCACTCCTGCCCCACGGGCCGGGTGGTCTGACTCTGCCGGCTACGACCCGCATGCATGGCCAACCAGCCAACACTTGATCGAAGAGCTCGCTCGGATGTTTTATGTTTCGGTTTAGTCGTTTTTTTCCTTTTATTTTATACTGTTGAGTTTTGCTTCAGTTTGTGGTGCTTTACGGGTTCTCACGCTCCCGTACACCATTTTTTTTTCCTTTTCTTTTCAATTTATACTATTGAGCTTTGCTCCAGTTTAATTTGTGGTGTTTTACTGGTTGTCACGCTCCCGTACACCGTTTTTTTATGAGTGTCACGACCTGCCGCTTTGGACTCGTGTACCATTAGCTTTGTTAGCATTTTTTCTTTTGTTATCGGCATTCGCGCTAGTTCGAGACATACGTTCAATGTACATAGTTGCGGTTCCGGCGCCAAAAGATCGACTTGGTTCATCTTTAGCGGCATCTACAATTATCTTTTGGTCCAGTCAAAATATCCGTAAACTACCGTTTTGACTGAGGGGGTGTATTAGACAATAATTAGTACTCGTATATCGTAGTTAATATGATAGTAATTAGTATAGTCTCTTCATTTACCGTCATTATGAGTCGGTAATTAGTACGGCGACTACATTCGTTGTACCTAGTTATTACCTTCGGTATAAATATCGGGCTTGTAGAATAATATTATCAAGGCATTACGTTTACTTACAAATTTATTTTGGAGATGAGTCATCTCTTAATGATTTAAGTGATTGGATTGTTCTTAAGAATTATGGTTAACATTTTAAGGGTTTATTGCTTTTCATTGAGGTATTAAATTCCTATTTTCATTTGTTAGTTAGGAGATCCACAATAATTTAAAAATTATGAAAAAAATATAAAGTTACGATAATTAGGTGAAATAAATGAACTTTGAAAATGGTCGGATAATCTGAAATATAAAAATATGAAAAATTATAAAGCTGCGCGAACAAATTTTTTTATTTATCGTTTAAGGAGATCCACACGAATCTAAAAATTGTGAAAAAAAAAGACAATTATGTAAAATTACTAGCTGGTCAGATATATGTAAGGTCTTTACTAGATGGTCTATGCTTCCACACTTACCAGCATGTAAAATTATACGTCCTGTGCTCGAGTCTAAGTACTTGTGGCTTTTCAGTAACACAAATTTTTACTTAAGATGGAAATGCCTAGGGAATGACAATATATAAGACACGCGCACTGTTATCACGGTAGTAGTAGAGGTAAGGGAAGAAATGAGATAGATCTTATCTGGACGAAGAACAGAAGCTGTGTCGCGACAAACGTCACTGTCCTAAAGTTGCCAATAACTTAACCGGAACAGAGATGAATATATGAAATATGAAGAACGAGAGAATATGTGAATGTATGTTTTCTGTGTGTTCAAAACTGAAGAGAAGAGAGCATTATATAGTGGAGTAGTGGCATTGGTTCAGTGCACAGCAATAAAGAGCAAGTGGAGACTTGCAGCAATCAGTCTCGGGAATGACAATAATCAGTCTTGGAAAGGCAACAAAGACTGACTGAGAAAAAGGAAGCTTCTGGATAAAAACAAATAATCCGACTACCAAAAATTACCCGCAAGCGGTGCGCCGCAGGCGCTCTACCCGAGCCCGAGCCCGAGCCCGGCTCGGCGCGCGCGCGCGCGTGTGTGGTGTACATAGTCCTCTCTTGTACACAACTAGTAGAGCATTAAAGAGGGTCATATATAAGCATAGTTTAGTAGTCATAAATGATCCATGTGGGATAATAATAACACTTAAAAGAGCTTCTTTTGAAGCATTAACTCTAACAATCCCCCACATGATTCAAAAGAAGAGAAGATGGAGAAATTATTGGCAAACGGAGTTTTAGTTTTTAAATGTTCAGTGTCTTGTGGACTTTAACTGACACCCAGTGCGTACAAAAACCTAAAACCATCATTTAGAGGTGGATCGAAGCCTTTAACCTCCTAATGATGTTGGTGGAAGGTTAGTTGTGCACTTACCGTACTCAAATCAGGGCTAGTATTCGCACCATCCATGAACTCATCATGAACGCTAACTGTATGTAGTAAGTGTTTTACTTGGACTTCCCAAGTGCTCTCCAAATGAATCCTGGTAATTCATGAATGCCTCTAGAGATCCTAAAGCCTAAGGATCTCTTGGGGTTTAGAGCAATAATCCCCCACATTCACATAGGTAAATTCATCAGGTTTGACTGTCACAAACCATCCGTTAGGACTATGAATTTATTAAGAGCCAAAGCTCATCCTTAAATACACACGACAGTAGAAATAATAAAATAAAACATATGTCACTCAAAACAATTACAAAGGGAAATGGTTGTGACATTATTACTCGAGTTTACTGTGACTTCGTTTGACCGCATTTGACCTTAGCTGAGCTAAGTTGGGTATCAATCACAGTTTACTCCTTTACGGGCTTTAAACCCATTTCCCGTGCTGTCTCCAGCACCATCTTTCTACCAAGGCCTTTGGTGAAAGGATCCGCTATGTTCCTCTCGGATCTTACAAACTCAATTGAGATTACATTTTCTCTGATCAGATTCCTCACTATTCCATGCCTTAGGCGTATGTGTCTCCTTTTCCCATTGTATGTTTGACTGTGAGCTACCCCAATTGCAGCTTGGTTGTCACAATGCATGGAGATCGATGGAGTCGGCTTCCCCCACAATGGAATGTCAGCTAGCAGACTCCTTAACCACTCTGCTTCCTGTCCTGCCAATTCTAGAGCAATAAATTCAGATTCCATTGTCGATTTGGCGATGCAAGTTTGTTTAGACGATTTCCATGAAATGGCACCACTAGCAAGTGTAAACACATAACCACTAGTAGATAAAATATCAGGAGAATCGGCTATCCAATTAGCATCAGTGTAACCTTCTAGGACAGCAGGTGTTCTCTCATAATGTAAACCCCAATCCATAGTGCCCCTCAAGTATCTCAACAAACGAATAAGGGCCGTCCAATGGTCTTGTCCGGGGTTATGAGTGTACCTACTTAGTCTGCTTACTGTGTAGGCAATATCGGGTCTAGTATAATTCATTAGGTACATGACACTACCTATAATCTTGGCATATTCCTCTTGTCCCACACTGTTCCCGAGGTTTTTAGCCAGATCTATACTAGAGTCATAGGGTGAGGACAAGGGTAAACTATCAAATTGATTGAACTTTTTCAGAATTTTTTCCGTGTAGTGAGACTGACTCAAACATAATCCTGTTTTAGTTCTAGTTATTTTTACCCCAAGAATAACATCCGCCTCCCCTAGGTCCTTCATGTCAAAACGCGAATTAAGAAAACTTTTGGTAGCTTCTACCACATGCATGCTTGTTCCAAAAATGAGCATATCATCCACATACAAACATACTATCACACAACCAGAATCATCATGTTTAGAATACACACATGCATCAGAATCGTTTACCGTGAAACCATTAGATCTGATAGTTTTGTCAAATTTGTCATACCATTGTTTTGGTGCTTGTTTCAGGCCGTACAAGGACCTGATGAGCTTGCATACCTTGTTCTCTTGTCCAGGAGCCAAAAAACCTTCTGGTTGTTTCATGTAGATCTCTTCATCAAGATCGCCGTTTAAAAATGCAGTCTTTACATCCATCTGATGAATAACTAAATCATGTATAGATGCAAGTGCAATTAGAGCTCTAATAGTAGACACTTTAGTAACAGGTGAGTAAGTATCAAAGAAATCCAAACCTTTCGTTTGACGATTACCACATACAACAAGTCTGGCCTTAAATTTATCAACTGAGCCATCGGGTTTGAGTTTCTTTCTAAACACCCACTTATTACTTAGGGGTTTACAACCCCTAGGTAAATCTGTTAACACCCAAGTGTTATTACTCATAATGGACTCTATTTCACTATTAATGGCTTGAAGCCAAAAAGTGGAATCAATGGAGCTCATAGCCTCTTTATAAGTTCTAGGATCTGTTTCGAGCATAAAAACATTTACAACATACTCATCAACTAAACTCGTTTCGGCAAGGAAAGCGGTCACGAAATCTGGACCAAAGCTAGTTTCGGTCCTGGATCGTTTACTCCTTCGAGGTTCCTCAGGAACCGCCGCAGGAGTAGGGGGACGCGCTGCAACAACAGGAGCCAAAGAGTTAGTTTTCATAGGAAAAATATGCTCAAAAAATTCTGCATCTCTAGATTCTTTTATGGCCCCGAAACCGGACGAATCTTTAAGAATGAAGCGGTAAGCTGCACTATTCATGGCATGCCCGATGAAAATTCCGTCTACGGTTTTCGGTCCAATTTTGCTCCTTTGAAACGTTGGAATCCCGATCTTCGCCAGGCACCCCCACACTTTGAGGTATTTGAGATTGGGCTTGTATCCTCTCCATAGCTCATAAGGAGTCTTACCTGTTTTCTTATGAGGTACGCGATTCAGAACATGACATGCATAAAGGACTGCTTCACCCCACATATTAGTTGGCATTCCAGAACTTAACAACATTGCATTCATCATATTCTTTAGTGATCGGTTTTTGCGTTCGGCAACACCGTTTTGTTGGGGTGAATAGGGGCGGTCCTTTCATGTATAATACCATGGGTCTTACAATAGTCACTAAGTGGATTACCATCGTATTCACCTCCCCGGTCAGATCTTACTCGTTTTATTTTAAGGTCTAATTGATTCTCAACCTCAGCCTTAAACTCTATGAACTTGTTTTCAGCCTCATCTTTGGTTGTTAATAAATAGACCCTAGTGTAGCGAGAATAATCATCCACAAAAGTGATATAGTAATGTTTCCCACCCCTACTTGTGGTGTTCTTAAAGTCAGCTAAGTCCGAGTGAATTAGCTCAAGAAGCGTAGTAGAACGTTCCACACATTTATTAAAGGGTGTTTTAGCATGCTTAGCTTCGACACATATTTCACACTTATCAAAATTTGTGTTGCTAAAGTCAGGAATAAGGTCATGCTTTTTCATGTTTTTAATCGAGGTCACATTAACATGTCCTAGTCTAGCATGCCATAAAGAGACAGACTCAGCAATATAAACGGAAGAGGAAGAATTCTTATTAATAACTTCTATGTCTAATACAAATAGTCCACCATTACAAAAGCCTTTGCCAACAAAATTTCCATTTCTAGTAAGCACAAGTTTATCAGATTCGAAAGCTAATTTGATACCTGCTTTGTTTAATAAAGCTCCAGAGATAAGATTTCTTCGTATGTCAGGAACATGTAGCACGTTATTAAGTTCAAGAGTCTTACCAGAAGTGAGCTTCAAAATGACTTTCCCTTTACCAAGTACCTTCACGGTGCTAGAATTTCCCATAAATACGCATTCCCCACTTGGTACTTGAGAGTAATCCGTGAAGACATCCCGATTAGAGCAGATGTGCCTTGTAGCGCCGGTGTCAACAACCCATTCGGAAAAATTGCTTACTAAATTAACTTCTGATACAACAACAGCAATGATATCGTCATCTTGTTCAGTAAGATTAACATGAGATTTATTGGGGTTCCGTTTACCAGCGGGAGAAAAGCCATCGGGACAAAATCTAGAAGAATGACCCGGTTTACCACATGTAAAACAATTTCCCTTAAATTCCCGTTTACCTTCACCTTTAGAATCCCCTTTGCCATCCCGTTTGAAGGTATTCTGGTTTCTAGTCCCATAAACTTGATTAGAAGATTTGTTACCCCGTTTTTGCCCCTTGTAATGGTTCTTAGACTCGGTCAGGTTAGCCATGGAAGAAGAGTGTTCGACTTGTTTTCCCAAAGTCTGTATACGGTTTTGTTCCTCAATCTTTATATGGGATACTAGTTCTAAAAGGGTAAAATCTTTTTGTTTGTGTTTCATACTACGAACATAATTTTCCCAAGAAACCGGAAGTTTATCTAAAAGACAATTAGCCTGAAAAACCTCACAAATTTTCATACCTTCTGCCATTACCTCTGCATACAGATTTTCGTACTCATGGACTTGATCTAAAATGGGTTTCTCATCGACTAGCTTGAAATTTAACCAACGACTGCAAGCATACTTTTTCGTTCCATAATCATCAGAACCATACTTGGTTTTGAGAGCATCCCAAATTTCAGTAGCCTTCTTAAACTTACTGTAAATCAAGTACAAAGAAGAAGTCATATAATGCAATAACATTCCCCTACAAGTAACATTATCCGTTTCATAATCTCTACCCGATTTTTCTGGAGCCTCAGATTTAGTAAGTGTATAAACGACCCCCAATTGAGTTAGAAAAAATTCCATTTTATCCGACCACATACGGTAATTTTTTCCATCAAAAAGTTCTAATCTGGACATGTCGGGTATAAAAGGGTTATGAACAATAGTAGCAGGAACAGAAGTGACAACAAGAGTAGGAGAAGTAGAGGGAACAGCATTAACCGGACTACCAACCATGATGTTATAACGAAAATTAAATCAACTTTAGATTGTTATCACGGTAGTAGTAGAGGTAAGGGAAGAAATGAGATAGATCTTATCTGGACGAAGAACAGAAGCTGTGTCGCGACAAACGTCACTGTCCTAAAGTTGATTTATGCCCCGTCTGCTACACACGGCCTCAATAGCACTCAACTCCCAGGATTCCACAACTATACCGTAACTTCAGTGTAGGTGAAGTACGGTTGAATACAGCCAAGAACGCTTGCCAATAACTTAACCGGAACAGAGATGAATATATGAAATAAGAAGAACGAGAGAATATGTGAATGTATGTTTTCTGTGTGTTCAAAACTGAAGAGAAGAGAGCATTATATAGTGGAGCAGTGACATTGGTTCAGTGCACAGCAATAAAGAGCAAGTGGAGACTTGCAGCAATCAGTCTCGGGAATGACAATAATCAGTCTTGGAAAGGTAACAAAGACTGACTGAGAAAAAGGAAGCTTCTGGATAAAAACAAATAATCCGACTACCAAAAATTACCCGCAAGCGGTGCTCCGCAAGCGCTCTACCAAAGCTCGAGCCCGGCCCGGCCCGGCGCGCGCGCGCGTGTGGTGTACATAGTCCTCTCTTGTACACAACTAGTAAAGCATTAAAGAGGGTCATATATAAGCATAGTTTAGTAGTCATAAATGATCCATGTGGGATAATAATAACACTTAAAAGAGCTTCTTTTGAAGCATTAACTCTAACACGCACATCTCGTGTGATCGTGTCCTGTTTATCTATATAGGATAGTAATTGACGTGTTTTCAACTAGAGTATAATGCTCTTGCATAGTAAATTGTTCATAATGCAAATTTGAAATGTAGGACTGCTGTCACTTTCTTGTTTCCGATGTATATATATGCTACTGTATATTGTTTCCTCCTATTGATGCAGACTGTCTCACAGTAGAATTCGTCGACTTTGAGACCGACCCTGTCATAATGGTTTGAGATTCGGACATTCAAACTATTTGGTTCACTGGCAATATTTAAGGTCTTCGACTCTTGGCCGTTACATGGTTGGTAATCATGTAGACTCTCTCGCACTACTGTTGGTAACTTTCGATATGGTTCATTCAGGTAGCTTACATGCTTTTGCAAAGGGTTTCCCCCATAACACATTCCGTCAGTAACTGTGCAAAGAGGGTGATCGTCATTGTCAGCGCTGTGCTATTCTTAACCTTGTCATGTTCCCCTTTCTCTGGTTTAGGAATTATAAGCTCATGATTCATGAAGTGTCTTTATTGAGGTGTACAATTATCAATTGAACTTCAACCAGAATCGAATTTTATGGTTGAGATGACCTTGTATGAGCCGATCGAGACCTTTTGTTGTGAACAATCCGATTTTAACATTCAAATTGAAATATAACGATAATATTAACGAGATATTGTCCGAGCATGCTGCTAATCCAAAAGATTAATAAAGGTAAAGTTTTAGGCTTTGTTATTGTTTCCATAATTTTATTACATTACATCATTTTAGTTCAGTACATAACACAGTCTTCAATTCTTCATAAACAAGGGATAACACATGTTTTCTTGAACCATACACCAATGCAAATACACAGCACCGAAACTCATCATCTAAAAACGAGCATGATCGTGACCATGATCATCAACCATCTGTCCGAAATAATCAACCTGATCCTGATCCTGATCCTCCTCAGACTGCAGCATTGCATTCAAATCCATTGCAGGGTCAGCATCCATAATCTCACAGCAAGCAGCAGCAGGAGCAGCATTATTAGCAGCAGTTGTCGCATTATTATTATCATCATCGATATCTTCAGTAGACACACAGTCGAGAATAGACTCAATGCTGCTCTCTTCAAACAAGTTAGCATCAAAGTCGAAATCAGGAACGTCACTGAAATCATACTGATCATGCTCAGCCATTATCTGATACGCTTCACCCAAGTCTCCATTTGTCGAATTAGTATTAGTATGAGTATTGGTATCAGTACTGGTATCGATGTCAGGATTGGTTTGAAGGGTGAGTTTAGTTGTTACTATTTTCTTCTTCCTGCAACCAGCATTGATGACTTCAGGGGAGAGGGTCTTGATGTATTCCTGCAAGAGGGAGCTTTGGTTTGGGAATTTGGATTTGCATTTTCTCTTGGAGAATTGCCTTCTTTTGGTAGCATTCCAATGGTTTTTGATGGAGTTTTCAGTTCTTCCAGGGAGTTTCTTGGCAATTTCAGCCCATTTGTTGCCTATTTCTCTATGGGCTTTGATCAGGATTCTATCCTCCTCTTCACTCCAAATCTCCTTCTAAGAAATGTTTAAAAAAATGATAAACCAAATTATATTCCTTCCGGTTTTAAATGACGGCTCCATTTGGTTTATATATGTGAGGAATATTGCAGGAGTATTGAAATGAGACAATCATTTAAAATTGGAGTAATTTACCTGTTATATCGTGCGACTACAGTAAAATTTAGTAATTTATGATTAAAAAAGTCACTCTAGGTTAATTAGTAACCACTTTGTTGCAATAAAAATCATCTACTCTCTAACTCCTCTTATTTGTTTGTCTTTGTCAAATGAATACGGAGTAAAACGGAGAGAGTATATACGGAGTATGAACTAAGAAAATTACTCTCCTCGAAAATTTTGGTCTCCAAAATGTATACTTAGACGGTTAGATAGTATTATGGGATGAAATTGCCAAGAAACTCGTAACTATATTTAGACAATATTCCCGTATACACTGAACACACGTTTAAAAAATCAATTTATCATACTCCCTCATGGTTTGAGTATTCCTCCCACTTTACTTTTTGAGCTTATTTTGGTTTTCTTCCCACTTTACTTTTTTGGATGTACTTTTAATCACTCTTTATTCTTTATTTAATTCTTTATTCTCTTCCTCCACACCTAAACCCAAGACCTTTTCACTTTTTACTCCACCTTTTACACTTTATAGTTTATAACCCACTTTTTAATTTAGGGAGGAATACTTGAAGTAGGAGGGATAATATTATAGGGTAGATATATATGGTTTGTATTTTACCTTGAATATTTAATTACCTTAATAATGACTGAGTAATACGCGACATTCATGACTTTAATGTGCCTGACTACTATATCTACTCTATAATTCTAAATGTGGATGTGTACTGTGTACATACTGTTGTTGATGTTTTTCCTTATTTAATGTAACGTATCTCACACTGGTAAATGTGTACTCTATCACTGATTGGCTTGGTCTTACTAATCTTTCTATTCCAATACTGCTTACTAGGCAAATTGTTTTATGTGATACGAAAATTCTTCACAAATATGTGACGGTTGAAATAATATTCATTTGGATAGATAAAGGCAAACTAGATGCTCTTTGTAGGTTTGTCTTTTCTAACCAAGTGGTATTATTTGACCCATTATCAATTTGGGATGAATATATCCATCATAAAAGAGATTTACTCATAAAGTAATCGATTTTCTATTTTAGTGAGACGATTCCACGAAATACTTTCACTTAAAAAAATACTTGGTACATAAAAGGTTGAAGGCCTTTACCTTATTTTGCTCTTAAGCAACAAGTTGGTTACACTCCCTACATTCCATTTTAAACGTTTCTAGTTTCTACACAAATATGTACAGTATGATTTTATTGGATTGGAAATCCAAAAATGGTACTCGTATTTTCTTTGTTTCAATAAATCATACTGAAAAAGGATACGAATTATTAGAGTAATCTAAAGGAGATATGTAACGTAGAACCAAAAATCAAATGAAATTAAACTCAAAGTTTACGACTTATTTAGTGTATTCATCAAAATTACGAGAAAATAACACGATCAATTACACTCTACAACCCTTGTAAAGTCCAACGAAGAAATAGATGATCATTTTATGATCAGTTAGTCACACGTAAAAAAAAGTACTCCGTATAATTTAGGCCATCTAAATATCTAATAAATTACTAATCACCAAAATATAACCATTCCTTTTATGAAAGGTCTTACAGTAGAATTTATCGTGCGATCGTTTCATAGAAGAATTTGTACTTTATGATAAAGGTGACCATTTTATGATCAAGTAGTCTCATGTAAAAATACTTTAAGACCTCTAATTATAAAATAAATAATTAATCATCAAAATGTAACTGTCCCCTTTCTATGAAAAGTTGCATAATTGAATTATTATTATCGTGTGATTGTTCATAGAAGAATTTGTGCTTTATGATAAAAGTGACCATTTTTTTATGTAAAAACTAACCTTAAAAAGTCATCATTTTTCACCATAAAAGAGTTTTTTTTTAATTGAAAAATAGCACTCGTATTTTTTTAATGTGAAATAGTCACGTCTTCTTTGATTATCGTATCATTTGATCTTACCATACAACGAATTTAGAGTATAATTTTGGAAATAACAATATATACCTTAATATCAGGCTTTAGATGGTTGTGCCATCGTTCTCTACATTGTTTCCCAATTCTTCCAGTGAGCATTTCAGCAATCTGAGACCATTTTCTTGTCCCATAACGCTCCACCAATTGCACCAAACGTCTACACACACATGCATAAATAATAAAATAAATATAGAAATTAAATACACGATAAACTTCATATAAAACCGTCTTATTTTTAGATCAACCTAAAATAGTCTTAGATCAAATTTATTACAGTACAAGACAAGAAAATAAAATTTCATTAATGCATCAATAAATTCAACATTTTACTAAATTCTTTCTATAACGACTAGACCAAAAATTTCAATTCTTTGTTACGTACAGTATTATTTTATTAACGTGCACATATAGAGATATAAATAAACGATAAACTTATATAAAACGGTTTATTGCTAGATCGATCTAAAATAATGTTCTTAGACAAAATTTGTGACGATCCTTAGGAAATAAAGTTGTATTCCGAGATTTATACGAAATTCTCGTCTCGTTTATTTTGTTTATATTTGATTAAAATATTTTTCACAACTGGCATGAAAAGTATCAAATTAAATGAATGAGACGGAAATTAAAAAGCTATTTTTAATCCATTTATTTTCTTACATACCTATCTTCTTCAATAGTCCATTGGCCTTTGACTAGGGTGACCTTCCTCTTATGACCTCTACCTCTTCTTTTCACCAAGGGGGTTGATAAACTCCTTCGAATCATGTCAAGGTCGGCTTTAGGACTCGAGCACGAGCCTTCATCGCACGCCTTATACGGCTTTGAAAGCCCAAACTCGTGGTAGTTGAATGGGTTATGGGCTACCACACCACTTGGACTAACCATGGTTAGGGGTGTGGCCATCATAGGAGAATGCCCTAACCCTAACCCACCAACCTCTCCACTTTTGTTACTATTATTATTATCCATGAAAGGTACCAATGCACCATAGTTTCCTACATGGTTATGATCAATATAGGGCTTATTATACTCGAAAAAATCGAGATTTGGGATACAATTACTACCAAATGTAGGGCTATCAAAGGGTTCAAAGCATGTTGGTTGATGAAGGGAAAAGATAGGAATAGTTGAGGATGAATTTGAAGGTGCATTGTTGAGATTGAAATATTCATCTTGGAGATAATTAGTTGTGTTTTTTGATGGTGAAGAATGTTGTCATTGAAACATAAAGGATTTTGTGAAGGAAAATTTTCATCAAAATCCATTGAGAAAGGCATGGTTTTAAGAGAAGGAAGAACAAAGGTGAAACTTAGTTCATTTAAACTTTGTTGTGTTGTTTCTAATATAGAGATTTGAGGAGGTATTTATTGGGAAAAAAAATGTATGAGATGGTCACAAATGTTTGTGATCTATTACTCATCTGATCTGACGGTTTAGATCGTGTCTAGATAGTTAAAATACAGAACTAACTTTTGTTAGTGTGTAAAGAAAAAAAGTTGAACGCTGGTCATGAGTATCAACTCTTCTAACCTTATACCTAAGATGTCTTATCCTAGTGGTTAGGACTAAGTGTAGGTTTTGAACAAAAAAAAAACTCTTCTAACCTTATATCTTGTGAAATACTCCAATAAAATTAATAAAGAGTACATAGTATATAAAACACCTAAAAATATAAGTAATCATATTTAGTTGTAAGTAAATTAATACTCGTATGTACTTATTTTTTTTATTTTTATGTTACTCTAATTGGGGTGCAAGAGGTAAAATTGCTTGATTAGAGTTATATTAAAGACTAAATTTGAATATAATTAATCTTGCAAGTTAATTAATGTGTTAATAAGTATTTTTACTGTTACATTTCTAGTTATGTCCATGTTTAAGGGAAAAAAATATGGTGGTGATATATATATATATATATACTCACTTTTCTATATATATATATATATATATATAATTAATAACATTAATGAGAAAAATTGTGTTAATTAAATCCTATTGGTTTGATTTAATTTCATGAGGTAGTAGCATTTGGTCATTTAGTCATCCTTTGTTTTGGGCGATTATTTTATAATTATTATATTTCGAGCATAAGCATAAAGGAAAAATAAATGAAAAGGTGGACCGTTAATACTATTAGTTCAATGCAACCTTGTCCCGAATTTCAAGACATGTCTTGAAATCCGATCCTAAGTATGTCTAGTACTTTGTTTTAACGTTATTAGATTAGAAGACGACTATGTATAAAAATCTACCAAACCATACGTTATTAGAAGAGAAATAATAACGAAATAAATAATGTGTTTTTGTGGAGAATATAATCTTATGTAACCGACGGACTTCTTTTGCTCATTGATTTTTATTTATTATGTATGATTATTAATTATGTCAGAATTTATTCCGATCATTTTGTTTTGTACGAGGACGACAAAATCTTTGTCCAAAAGAATTTGAAAACCTAACATAAATCGAGTTTGAAAAAAAAACTCCGTCGCTCAAATTTGATTTTACATATCTTTAGTTTGTTTTAATTTAATTCCAATAAATTAAAAGCCGAACCTAAAAATCTACAAAACCAAGCGTTACCGGATAGAACTGACAACGAAATAAATGATGCATCTTTATAGAGGATATATACTCGTGTAACCGACCTCTTTTGTTCATTGATTTCTGTTAATTATATACGATTATGTTTAAATTAATGATGTACATACATTTTGTTTTGTTCGAGGACGACAAAAACTTACTTAAAAAGAACATCTAATAAAGAGCATATTTGTTTTGTTCGAAGACGACAAAACCTTACTCCGACTAGTAAAAGATTATTAAAAGAATATCTAAATACGGAGTAGCAACATAAATCGAGCTCAAATAACGAGAAGATGTAAAAATTACACCAGTATTTGTTTAGGGCGGGCAAGTATACCTATACAACCAAAACAAGGTAAAGAGATACTGCCTCCGGTGATTAATTTTTGCTTCATTTCATGAATATTTGTGAGAAGTATTTTTAATGAATGGGCCAAAAAATAGTGATCAGGGGGAGTGTCATTTAATATAAAATCCTCCTAGAAACGATATAAGATATGTCAAATTCTATCAAATATACCGATGAAAGTCATGAAACCTAGGCTTAAGTTAGAGTGCTCCTTCTATCACATTATCGGTATGATAATCAGATATGATGACAACACAATTCGGCATAAATTAATACTAATTCAAATCCGTGGGGCGGTATGACATATTAAAAATCTTCTGTCTCTACTATGATTACATCGTAATATTTGAATTCGTTTTTAAAATAAAACAGATACTCCTATATCGGAACTTACCGCTGGTAAAAAATAAAACAAAGTGATCCCAATAACACTAATTATTAGGGATATATTGTCATTAAATTCAGAAGCAGCTCACGAGATTCTTATTTGTTGATCAGAAAATGACAATTTAAGGGTCACTTAAGTTGGTCACTTGCTTAAGTTAGCTCAATTGAAATTCACGTTTTCTCACATTTCTTAAACTCAAATCTCTAATTCTCAATTTTGATGATGATTATACCGTTGCAAAAGTTCCATTAACATCCTCCAATACTCCATGCATTGTATTTCTATACAATAAGGGATCGTTTGGTTACTCATCCAATTGCCAGAAAGTGCAAGTTCTCAGGAAGTGCATTTTCAGGGAGTTGTTTGGTTGCCCACTTCCCGGGAATTGTCACTTCCCGGTAACTGTCACTTCCTCCACAATGGGGGAAATTACTCACCAAGCCCCCCTTTGGTGTGTAGAACTTCCCGCATGAAGTCATTTCCTACGTGGCAACCAAACAATATTTTTTAATTCTCATGAAATACAAATTCACGTGAATTTAAAGTTCCCGGTAACTTCATCTTCCCATGGTGAACCAAACGAGCCCTAACTCTTTTCCGTCCCAAAATAAAGTAAACGTAAATTATTAACTGGTCTATAATAAAAATACGAAATTACTTTTTTTCTAACGCAACTTTACTCAATCCTAACGTATTTTTCTTAATATTTCCAAATTTACCCTTCTCATAATTCACCGTCCCAACCAAGAACAATTTTCTCTCATTTGCATACAACTATTCAAACCACAATTACAAATCGATTATTGAGTACTAATTCATTTAGTGATGAATTAATCACCGTTTTTCCTAAATTACTTGTTTGGTTACGGTAATTACTTTTTCTAATTACTCTTTAATTGAAATTGAATGATTAAATTAGGGTTTTGTTACTTTTTTCCTTCTAATTATTGTTTAATTGAAATTGGTGGAGTTAATTAGGGATCGATCATTAGCCCTAATTCAATTAATGATAAACTAATTATCGTTTTCCCTAAATCAATTGTATGGCTACATTAATTTTTTTGTCTAATCAAAATTTAATTGAAATTGAAGGATTAAATTAGGGTTTAGTTACATTTTTTTCTCTAATTATTGTTTAATTGTAATTGGTGAAACAAATTAGGGTTTAGGAAAAGAATTAAAGGGTGGTGGTGGTGGTGATGGCCGGCGGGTTGGTGGTCGGATTCGATTAGGTCAAATTTGGGATTTTTTTAGGGAGAAAATGAACATCACTTTTGATAGCGTTGGGAAATGACGGGGGCAAATAGGTAAAATGTCGTTAGGATTGAGTAAACGCTCGTTAGGAAAAAGCACGACCCAAAATACTCGTATTAAAATGGAGTAGTCAGCCCAATTCAATATTGGGCCGAAAGGCTTGCTTTATAACTATTGGATCAAGGGTATTACTTGAACTAGAGGTCGCTAAGACTCTAAAGTGGGCTAAGGGGCCCTGACCCGACCTTGCCCACCTATTGGTTCGTTCTCCTTTGAACCCGTATCACTCGTTGCCTCACTTTGCCCGTCATGGATAAGGTTAGGATGAACTTCCACATCCCCATTTTAACCCTAACTCCAAATAACAAATTTGGACGGTTTTAAATAAAAAGAGTTTAAATCTGCTTTGCTGCCCTCAATAACACGTCTAGCCTGAGTAATCCCAAATTAACTCACTCCTCCCGAAAGAGCTGGATCAAGATTTGTTCAACCAGTCTATAAACCACTATCTTTTCACACACTCTAACATACTTGTAAAAAATCTATTGGGATCGAGAAAACAAAGGACTAATTAATAAACTACCAAACTCTTATGCGGAAGCTCTTCAATTGTAATATGGTGATTTTGATATTCAAGCCAAAGAAAAACTTGTACTCAAACTCGGGAAATTGATCAAGCGGGTTGGATATGTATTCAATATGATATAGTCATCACATGTCAAACTCGGGTTTCAAATAAAACGGATCAAATTATTTGGGTCGGTTCAATTTTGTCAATAAAAAAAATTCGGATTAAACGGGCAAGCTAGTGCCACATGTCAAACCTCTCATTCTCAAAATATCACCGCTATAAAAGTTGATAATCTTTCCTTTTAACACTTCAACTTCGACCTCCGAAAATATCACAAATTCCCCCAATTCGACCAACACAAATCCCAGAACAACAAACCCAACTAATCAAAATCAAAATCAAAATCAAAACCCAGAAAAATGATGCGAATTGGGTGTAAGAATCTATTAGGGTTAGCCCAATCACGTATCCGAGGTACTACTGGGGCCCTTGTAACTCGTGGATACCATGAGAGGGTGGTGGATCATTACGACAACCCGAGGAACGTCGGGTCATTCGATAATACCGACCCGAATGTGGGTACGGGTCTTGTGGGTGCGCCCGCTTGTGGGGATGTCATGAAGCTCCAAATTAGGGTTGACCCGGATTCAGGGAAAGTTGTTGATGCTGTTTTTAAGACCTTTGGTTGCGGTTCTGCCATTGCTTCCTCCTCTGTTGGTATGATTTCTATTTTTTCAATTTGTTTTTTTAGGGTTTTGATGATTATGTATCGGTTTGTTGATTAGGGTTCTTGATTTTTTGAGCTTTCGTTGATTGATTTTTTTTTAATTGGGTTGTTTGTTTGTGATCAGAAAGTTATGTTTTTGTTGATTGTATTTATTGGTACCTGATTGATTTGTGTGTTGTGAATTGTATATTTGTGATGATCAAAAGCTGATTGATAGATAGAAGAAAGGGGTTTGCTTTAGGGTTTTGATTGTTCTTTGCTGCTATTGCAATGAAACAAATGAATCTTGTTAATTTATTGCATATGTTGTTGAATTGTGCAAACTTCCTTTGAGAATTTGGTTTGTTTTCGTGTCGGAGGCTTGTTGGTTTAGACTATTAGGCCTTATTTGGATAACAAATTCGGAGGGAAAAGGAAGGGCGCGAGATGGAGGTGAAGGAAAGGAAAGGAATAGAAGGGGAGGGGGAGTGGAGTATAGGTATTTGGATACAATTTGGACGGAAATCTTTCCTATGATAATGCGATTTTGATTTACGGAAAATGAATCCCTCCTTTACGGTTCCCTCCATCTCCTTCTTGTCCCTTGAAATCGTTTCATCCAAACAAGCCCTTAGGATTTCAGGTTTGGTGGTAAAGCCCTTAGGATTTCGGTTCTTGAGTTTGTGTTTTGTGATCATTGTTACAACTTACGAAGTTGGATATTTTTGCTTCGCTTGGTCTTATTTTTTGGTAATGTTGGCTTCTTGTGTTGAATTGTTTGCTATTCTGTGGGCTGTATACTTTTGTCAGTTTGCATTAGGGTTTCGTGTTTTGTTCATCTTGGTTTGGTGGGATTCATTATCTCGTGGATGGGTAGACAAAGTTAGTATGTTATTTTGCAGGGGTATGTTATTTTTGTGAGACGGTATCAGTGTTGGAGGAAGTGAAACTTAGACAATAAAGTAAATGTGTGTAGATTGGAAGAGATCGGAAAGCAAGATTAAATAGATCGAGCGCTTGAATAAGATTGAATTAAACATTAATAATGCGAGCCGTTCAGAAGTATTGAAGAAGTATAACCGACAAATCTGAGATTTTTTTGGTCCCTTTATGGAGTATACTATGAATGGCAAATTGGCAAACAGAATACCTAAAAAATACCGCTTTGATGATCACTCCCACGGAGAGAGTAATAAATAAAACGAGTATTACTATTTCCTTAGAAAGGCGTAGTAAATTGCTAACTTAATGTGTCTTACTCTCTAGAGTAACATGTTTTCTTATCTAGTTCTTGCTCCCTGAATAATCTACTATGTTTGCTGTTGTTCCGAGGATGACATTTCTCGTGATTTGTTGATGGTATAGCATGCCTCTTAGTCTCGTAAGCTGGTTGCATGTTTCATACATATCATTTATGAATTTATCTCTTTCTTTCTCAGTCTTAATCTTTTGCTGATCGTGTTAAATTCTTTGAGCTTCTTTAAGATTGTGTCGTGCTGTCGATAGACATGATTGGTGATTCTCCCTTTTCTTTTTTCCAGCTACAGAGTGGGTGAAAGGCAGGCAAATGGACGAGGTGCTATCCATTAAAAACTCGTGAGTTTTTTCTCAACTACCTAGAAACAAGTTGTCGAACTTTCCCATTTCCCTTTTTAATAAAGAAAACTAGGTTGAACCTTTCGGTTTGTGCGTGGTGGTACTTTTGTTCCCAACTACTACCAGAAGCCGTTGGGCTTGACCCATGATCCGATCCATTTGAGAGGTCTAATATTATCACCCGATCACGTACAAATGATCCTAGAATGTCCTACATTGGCCGTTCCTGTTGACCGAATCTATTATGTGTTTTATTTCTTTGTTTGTTCGAAGATTGTAATGGTTATAATGTGTACTACTCGATGTTGTAATTCCAGGGAAATAGCCAAGCATCTGGCCCTGCCACCAGTGAAACTGCATTGCAGCATGTTAGCCGAGGATGCAATCAAAGCGGCCGTGAAAGACTACAATAAAAAGCAGGCCAAGGGAACCGCTGGTTCCGAGGCCGAGAAGGCTTCTGCTGCTCATGCTTAAGAGCTGTTTTACATTTAGTTGTTGCTTTTTCAAGTGCTGTAAGAAAGGGTGCAATGGTGATTTACATTTTTCTTTTGAATAGTGGAGTTATGTATGTGTATCTATCAACTTTAAGATATTGTTGTATTGTCTTTCCTATATGATAAATGACTCTAATGTTGCAATCTACTTTTTCTTGTGCCATTTATTTATCGGTATTATTTTTGGCACCAAGACGAAGGTGGGGGAGGAGTCGATAGATGACAAATGGTCAAAATGAATTTGGATGATCAAATCTATCCGTATACACTCTCTTCGATCCAATTTATTGGTTATATTCATTATTTGAAATCTATTTTACAAAATATTGACATCGATTATATTCAAGGCAAATAAGTGAAATTTGAATTTTTTGTTTCATTGTTGGTTTATCATAGAAGATGAAGTTCAATGAAAATAAAATCCACGTAAATTGCAAAGATTTTTGTTGGTGTTACATCGAAATTCAATTTCACGCGAAAATTTCTAGTCATCAAAAGTGGTTTAGTAAGCAATTATCTTGAAATTGGGGTTACGTGAAATTATAGAATTTGACAAAAGATTCGATTTTTCTTCATTCCGAATAAATTCGAAATTCCAAATCAATTTAGAGTCGATCAAAGTAAACCATTATTGTATAAATATCCCATCAAATGATCAAAGTATATACTACTACCTGAATTCGATAAAAAGTTGAGATTAGAGTACTAATGTCTGTCATCTTCATCATCCAATTCTGTAACTATCTTCCTCATCAAACACCTTGAAGATGCAATTAATCAATTTTGATCACAAAAATTCTAATTTATCTGCAAAAATATCATACCATATACAGTATACATATACACAGTACCATACAAATTACACAAAAATTATTATGTAAAGATTGTTTGACTGTTGACCCCTCCCCCCCTTCCATCCATATTTTGTGGGCTCTTGAAATTACAGGTGGGATTGGTGGGAAATTGGGAAAATTTTGATTGGTCAATTCCAAAAAAGAAAAAAAAAGAAACAAACTTTAAAATAAAAAAATAGAATTAAATGTCAGGTGAAGTGAAGAAAAACCCAGAAGAAGTAGAAGTAGTAGGTGGTGGTGGTAATAGTAGTGAAGAAAAAGAGGGAAAAATGGGACATCTTTCTGCATCTGGGAATTCAATTGCACTTCATAGGTCAGGATCAAGACCTCAACTTGATGTTAGTGGTGCTGCTATTCAAGGCAATTTTGAGGAGAGGGATCCTACTATTTTACTTCCCAATCAATCTGATGATATCTCTCACCTTGCTCTTGACATTGGAGGTTAAATTACTCAATTTTCCCTTTTTCTTATGGTTTGATTGATTTGATTGTGTGGGTTTTAATGGGTTTTTGTTATAATTGCTTGATACATTGATCATTGGGGTTTTGTGATTGGTTTTAGTGTTTGAATTTTGGGTTTTGTTGATCTTTTGTTTGTTCAATGAACATGCATTTAGTTGCATTACAATATAGGGGAAGGGATTCAAACCTGTGACCTATTGTCCATGGTGCCCGGTCTTAGCCACTAGAGTAATACATCTTCGGTTTTGTATTTGATTGACCTGATGGTTTAGTTGTGACAGGTTTTGTTGATGCATGGATTGTTGAGGTTTTGTTATGATTATTTATCAAAAGTTGGAGGCTTTGTTGAATTTGGAATGCTCATCTTGTTATTGACTTTGGAGGTTAATGCTTTTTAATTTGTTTGATCTTCTGTTAGACGTTCTGACGGCAATAAACTTAATGTAAGACCGCCTCATAGGAGGAAATTTTGTGTTTAGAATTTTGGGTGTTCAATGAATTTGTTGTTATAGTTGCTTCATACATTGATTGTTGGGGTTTTGATCACGGTAACAATTACGGAGTACAGGGATTAGATATGTGTGTAATAATTATATAAGCACATTGGAAGCGTATTTATTGAATATCTTGGTTGATTTTCGGTTTCTTTACATATAGTAATTATGATTGTTCGAAAGTTGGTGTGCCTGTATTCTGAGGAATCAGCCGAAAGACGGAGATTAGGACTTGATGGCCAATTCTGAGATCATCAAACTGATAGTTAGTATTATGGGAATCGTTACTGTCATGTCGTATTGATTGTGGTAATCATTGGAATTCAGAACTAAGACTTTCATTTTCCGGATATGTTGAGAATGTTGATAATTGGGAGTATTTCATACTAATATTGAAGTTTTTAGATGTAGCGGAATCACGTCACGTTGCGAAATCAAGTCTCCTTTGACTTCCATGACTCATATGTGAACTGATTTGGGTGAGCAGGATCCCTTATCAAACTTATTTATTTCTCGAGACACGAGGATAAGCCAGCAGAAGATAAAAGGAAGCGATCATTCAAGAAGAGATTTGGTATAACCAACGGCACTAGGAGGAGCTATCCGATACTTGGTGGAAGACTGCATTTTGTAAAATTTGAGACATCGAAGATAAACGAGTGTCTAGAGTTTATCAAATCAAAGCAACTTCACCTTGGAGGTATACCCTTGCATTAATTAAATTTATTTATTTTAAAAAAATCATAATGAATCATTATCGTGTTTGGCAGGGATTAATCCTCTTCGTTGGCCTTCTGATGCCGTGCCTGATGAGAATGTTGTGGTTAAGGTATCTATGCTCCTCCTACTGTGTTCTAAATGTGGGATTCGGGATTAAATTTTTAGATGTAATTGTTCATTATCTATATACTGTATTAGATTGGTAATTGTAATTTTTATTTTTTTCAAAGGCGACCGGAGGTGGAGCATTCAAATTTGCAGACCTCTTCAAAGAGAAGCTGGGAGTCAGTCTTGACAAAGAAGATGAAATGAATTGTCTTGTTGCCGGGGCAAATTTTTTGCTTAAGGTGAGACCAACGTCCTACACATGTATAGTATCGTGTCTTATATCCGATGCTATTTCATGCATTAATCAACATATAATCTTCATGTGTAACTCTCTTTATAGGCAATTCGTCACGAGGCTTTTACACACATGGAAGGTCAAAAAGAATTCGTGCAGATCGATCAAAATGATTTATTCCCTTATCTTCTTGTAAATATTGGATCCGGTGTGAGCATCATAAAGGTAAAAACTTCTCTTATTTACAGAATCAACATATACCCTACACTCCTCACTATTATCCAATGCATCTCAGGACACCGTAAAATGATAACAGTATTTTATTTTTTTGTTTTATGCATAAATAATTTTTAAAATTTATCGAGACCCCTGAAAGAAAATTCCACACACTACTTAATATTTTTGTTGCTAACGTGAAATAGGTTGACGGTGATGGGAAATTTCAACGTGTTAGTGGCACCAATGTCGGAGGTGGTACATATTGGGGTTTGGGAAAACTATTGACCAAGTGCAAGAGGTTAGAACTCATGTTCCAGTTAATTCTGTTCACTTTACTTCACATATCTTCTATCTTAGTTACAAGTGTTATCTAAAATCGACATATTTCCATCGTGACAGTTTCGATGAACTTCTTGAACTGAGCCAGCGTGGAGATAATAGTACCATTGACATGCTCGTAGGGGATATTTACGGTGGAATGGATTATACAAAGGTAATCTCACTTATTACTCACACACACTTCTATGCTTTATTCCTCACCGTGACCATGTCACATACTCACGTAGACAATTTACAGATTGGCCTATCGGCCTCAACCATTGCTTCTAGTTTTGGCAAGACCATTTCTGAAAATAAAGAGGTTGAGGACTACAGACCTGAAGATATTTCCCTCTCTCTACTTCGGATGATTTCTTATAATATTGGACAGGTCAGTATTCATTTGATTTTTTACAGTCTACAAGTCAATGCTTTGACCATGTTTTCCTCCATTTATGTAGTACGGAGTATTATTTTTGTATGCTGAAATTATAATTTTTACATAACCTCTTTGTATAATGAATGTAAATATGTCTAGTCTTATACGGAGTAGGATTTAAATTTTATAAATTTAACTAAATACTGCATAATTGAGGTCAATGTTATAAAATTTTGATTAAATGTAAATTTTATAAACTCGACTAAATTGTAGAGATTTCCGAACTTCGTGACTAACATTATACATTTACATTTTTTTGTCATTTTCAGATAGCTTATCTAAATGCTCTTCGCTTCGGTCTCAAACGTATTTTCTTTGGAGGATTCTTCATTAGAGGCCATGCATATACAATGGATACCATCTCATTTGCCATTGAATTCTGGTAAGGAAACAAGTATTTCTGTCGGGGAATTTCATTTCTGAGTTCGCTGCACTTGGAGAAATTTATGGAGCATTGATTCATTTCTACACTTGTTTCCATGTAGGTCAAAAGGAGACGCAAAAGCTATGTTCTTAAGGCACGAAGGATTTCTTGGAGCATTAGGTGCCTTTATGAGTTATGAAAAACACGGTCTAGATGACTTGATGGTTCATCAGTTGGTTGAAAGGTTCCCTATGGGTGCACCGTACGTTGGGGGAAAAGTGCACGGACCTCCTTTAGGAGATCTAAATGAGAAGGTAACGTTTTCCACAAGAGATTTTGAATGCGAAGGTATTTTTTAAAGTTCGTATTTTATGGAAGAAAAAACGGAAACATTATCCCCACGAGGTTTTCGATGGAATGTGTCATTGTTACTTGTTTTTGCTTGTAACTGAAAGTTTATAAGCCATTTATGCAGATATCATGCATGGAAAAAAATTGTTTTTGCTTGTAACTGAAAGTTTCTAAACCTTATTTATGCAGATATCATGGATGGAAAAATTTGTTCAGAGAGGAACTGAAATTACTGCTCCCGTCCCTATGACTTCTCCTGGAACAACTGGCCTTGGAGGCTTTGATGTTCCCTTATCAAGAGGAAATACTCTGCGTTCTGATGCGAGCAACTTAAATGTCGGCGTTCTTCACCTCGTTCCTACTCTTGAAGTGTTTCCCTTGTTGGCAGATCCAAAAACGTATGCACAATCTTAAATAGTGTTGTTCTATTTGTAATCTAGTTTTCTAGCATCTCAATCAATGTGCAACTGCTTACTTCTGCATTAGGCTTTTTTCTGGTACTAAAACGGTAATACTAACATTTATGTTTCTTTTGAACATATGCAGGTATGAGCCCAACACTATCGATCTCTCAGAACAGGGTGAACTCGAGTAAGTTATATGCCCAATTTATTTTGTAAATCGAATAACCGTCTACATGACGACAAGTTTACTCATGGCTCTTGAAAATGGATCATGTATTTGTTTTAGGTATTGGTTCACAGTGTTGTCCGAGCATTTATCAGATCTCGTTGACAAGGTGAATGATCTATACTCTAAAGTCTGCAATCTATCTTTATCACTTGAGAGTCGATATGCCTTAGTTATGCTCTAAACAGTCTGCTCCTTGAGCCATTCCCAGTAAAAACAACTAATGGCTAAACAACTATTGTGTAATTCACTCAAAAGTAAAACTAATGGTAAGACTACGTGTAACTTCTTGTAGGCCGTGGCTAGCGAGGGAGGAACCGAGGATGCGAAAAGGCGGGGTGATGCTTTTGCACGTGCATTCTCTGCACACTTGGCCAGGTAAATCTCGTCATCTTACCATGTGCTCTAGATGACCTCCTGTTTTTTTTATATAGTTTTAGAATACCCGGAACGTTTACCGTGGTTTTGTTGAAAATCGCTTTAAATGTAGGTTAATGGAGGAGCCTGCCGCCTATGGAAAGTTAGGATTGGCAAACCTTTTGGAACTGAGGGAAGAGTGCTTGAGGGAGTTCCAGTTTACCGATGCATACCGAAGCATTAAACAGAGGTAACCAAAAAAATTCTTCCTCAATTTTTGCATCTCTTTTTTCCTCGCATGTCATAAAAACCTATCTTGTTACGTTTAATATGTTCTTGGGCCATATCAGTCTTGCTTCTGTAGGCGATATCCAATTCTGAAGCTTTATTTGATGGATTGTAGGGAAAATGAAGCCTCACTTGCTGTTTTACCTGACCTACTACTAGAACTCGATAGCATGTCTGAGGTAATCGACTCTTCCTTTCATCTTCGCAGTTCATTCTCAAATACCACGACAAAATGGTATTGATTTCTCTATTTGATCTTTTTTTTTTTGCAGGAAAAGAGACTGTTCACCTTGATAGAAGGTGTTCTGGCAGCTAATATATTTGACTGGGGATCTCGTGCATGTGTCGAGCTGTATCACAAAGGGACTATTATCGAGATATATAGAATGAGTCGCAAAAAGATGCAAAGACCATGGCGGGTATGTGATACCTGAACTCCGCAATTTCAATTTCAATATTTTGAAGTTTGAAGTCAAATTTCTAGGTAGTACTCCCTCCCATTCACTGGAAAAGCCCAGTTTACTTTGGAACAAATATTAAGGCAAGTGGGTAAGTTGGACCACTTTATCAAAATATCCCTCCACTCTTTAGTTGTGGGGTTGGTGCAAGAGAGGATAGTTGTGGGGTAAGTAATAAGGGTATTTATGTCTTTTACTTGGGTGAAACTTTTCATTTAAGGAAAGTGTGCTTTTCCAGTGAATGAGCCAAATAAGGAATAGTGTGCTTTTCCAGTGAATGGGAGAGAGTAATACATGTGTCATTGTTTGAAAAACTCTTGAGTTTATTTGTCTTTGATGCAAACTTGAACTGGCACAGGTGGATGATTTCGACATGTTAAAAGAGAGAATGTTAGGAAGTGGGAAGAAGAAGCTACCACCTCATAAAAGAGCGCTGCTCTTTGTCGATAACTCGGGTGCTGACGTTGTCTTAGGGATGCTTCCCCTTGCCAGAGAACTACTTCGACGTGGAACCGAGGTAAAAATATTATGCAACCTCCCAAATTATAAACTTGAAAAAAATAATCTTTGATTTTTTGACTTGTTCCGTTACCTGTTAAAGTATATGATTAGTGTGTTGATTTTGTGGCAGGTGGTTCTGGTAGCAAACTCTTTACCTGCGTTGAACGACGTAACTGCCATGGAGCTTCCCGACATTGTTGCTGAGGCCGCAAAGGCACGTATTTTTTCTGAAAACTTTTGTTTCAACTTTTATCACGCTGGTTATGTTATACTCCATATTTTAGTACAGTAGTAACTAATGATTTAAATCGTCATCAGAATTGTGATATTCTTCGAAGAGCAGCAGAAGCGGGTGGACTTCTGGTGGACGCGATGATAAACATTCAAGACGGATCCAAAGAAGACTCACCGTCAGTGCCGCCTCTCATGGTGGTTGAAAATGGATGCGGCAGCCCGTGCATTGACTTACGCCAAGTCAGCTCCGAGCTAGCTGCCGCCGCCAAAGATGCTGATCTGGTATCGTCATACTCATACACTAGTAGCATTTCTGTTGTACGATTTCCGTTCTTTGATACAGTATTTTCTAAAATGTCTTTGGTAACACGCAGATAATATTGGAAGGAATGGGTCGCGCTATTCACACCAATTTCAACGCCCGGTTTAAATGTGATGCTCTCAAGGTCAGAACCGAGTACTACTAGTACCTTTGCATCGTGTAAACTTATGTTGTCATTCTTATCCTTCCTTGGTGTTTGGCAGCTTGCGATGGTGAAGAACCAGAGATTGGCGGAGAAGTTGCTCGATGGGAATATATATGATTGTGTTTGTAGATTTGAACCAATCGAGTGAGTCGTTGTGCATCGGATTGCGTCAAATAGTTATATAGGTAGAAAGTTGGATTGTTGGCTTATAATTTCGTGAAGCTTCAATAGATTGATTGTAGATGCTTAACATTTCAATATGTAAATTTGTAACTTGTAAGAATAAGTTACGATTTTTCGAGTTTTTTTATATGCTTTGTAACGCCGAAATGAATTGGGCAGAATGTGCAACAAGATCTATCCATACTCATTTTATCCCTACACTTTCTACGTTACTCAACTATTTAATATTTATGGGCATTGGCCTCTTAATCTCAAAATGATTTGGAATCTGATCATTTAGGGACTTCAATTAACTCTACGGAATGATTCGTGCTACCTATTCTCGAATCAGAAAAAATTTTGTTTCTCAATAATGTTTATGGGAGACGTCTATGTAATTAGTGCTATGTCTCGCAATAATTTAATGTGAGTCGGTCTCTCAGAAATGTACTTAGAAAATGGTGGATTAGGTGATTTAGGTCATTAGGATGATCTTTGAGAAAATAAATCAGCCAAAAAAAATGATGGCAGCCCCAAACTCCCAATTTGACCAACGAACAAATAACAATACAAACATCCCACAATCAACAAGGGCATTTGGTCTAGTGGTATGATTCTCGCTTTGGGTGCGAGAGGTCCCGAGTTCGATTCTCGGAATGCCCCTTTTCCTTTAATTTTTACAGGAGCAAGAGTTGCAGACCTTAATTTCTCAGTACTTACCATAAGTACTTTTTCCATCTCCATCATTTTTTATTTACTTTTATGCTAAGTATTATTTATGAGCACTATTTTATTATCATATCTTCAATCAGTGAACTTGAAGTCTTCAAAATGATAGACGTTCGATTCTCAGAATGCCCTGTTTTTCTTATTTTTAACCGCAAAAAGAATGTGAAGGTTGTACTATAAGATGCTGAAACAAAAACAAAGAGAGTTTTGACATTTTTTGTTATCAAAGACACTGCTTAGTGAACTAAATTCTACTCAAAAATTACAATCATAGCAAGTACAAACACAATCCATAACACAAATAACCAAAAACAGTCGCGCCATGATTTCTTCTCCTCTATATGTTCGACAAGCTTTACAAAGCCAGCTTAATCATTTCGTCCATATCTCTACTCTCCTCATTCCATCACTGCAACACCTCCAGCTGCCTTAATCTTCTCGATTATAGCTGCTGCATCTTCTTTCGTGACCCCCTGTTTGATTACAGCCGGAGCTTTCTCCACTAGGGCTTTCGCTTCTTTCAGCCCCAAGTCAGTCAACGCCCTGACTTCCTTGATCACCTTAATCTTAGCAGCCGCATCAAACTTCTCCAATTTCACATCGAATGCTGTTCTCTCTGCCTTTACCTCTTCTGCCTGTGGGGCTCCACCACCTGCTTGTGGGCCCAAGTCTAGCCCGTCTGTTGAAACCTTCTCCAATTTGGGGTGGTTAAGACTCGCTCTTAGAGCCGGACCAATTTGAGCCCGTTCTTCTGAGGTTAAGGCTAGGATAAGTTCGGCGAGATGAGTGATTTTTTCTGAGGGTGGTGGTCTTGAGCCATAAGGGTTGTACTCGGGTGGGTATTTGTATTTTATAGGCTTGGTTTTCTGAGTTGCATCAGTTTGAAGGCATCGAGCTTGGAACAAGACAGGTCTTTCTAGAAGACTGGTCCTTGTGCTCAAGGTTCTTAGATGCTTGATGCAATGCATGTTTCACCAGTGGAAAAAAAATGTATTGGTTAAGTCACTTCTTCACCAGTTACCCTGGACAACCTGAAATAGAAGAATGGACTATCTGAGAAACGACAGTCAAATGTGAAAAAGATTTCTAAATCAGAAAAACAAAGGCTTGGAAGCAATTTCCCATAACAGCAAATTAAGGATTTTAGACAAGCCAGATACAACAACAACAACAGTCCATGGGTAATTTATTACCCGAGGTATCTAACTTCTGCATGTGGCAATGTAAGGTGTGTCACGTTTACACACCGAATCCCTCAGTTGAAAACATAAAAGATTGTTTCAAAAAGATGAGATGAAAATTGCATGGTACAAGTATTTTTTTTTGCCGGACAATCATAACTTAACATGTACGGAGCACAACAATTGTGAGTTATTTTGCTCCAATACGCTACCTAGAGTACCTACATTACTCGGAATTTTCATTTTAACTCATGTGCCATGACATTGCTTTTGTTTTAGCCACTCTACATCAATCAGACTAGTAACCAACTCATTACCTAAAAACTAGACCTGTCAGGCTGTCACATAACGTTGGAAGAGCAGGTAATTCGGGTTAGCATATTTCAACTTCAGGTAGTATACATGTTTGGTTAGGAATTAGGATCCAATTAGTGCCATTTATCACAAATCACTGAATGCAGAAACCCTCCAAGAGTACGGAGTATATCCTACAAAAATCACACTCCGTACAATTTAAGGATCAAGTATTGTTGCGAATCAAACAACAATTACAAGTTTCATTATAACCATGACCGCAATTTGGTCTTACATCCTAAAGGACTGTGAAATACTCCGTATGAATTTGCTACCCAAAACCAACAGCTACGATTGTAAATGCGTCAAAGTATACTTCCCACAACCATTAATGAAGAGAAAATCCAAAAACACACACGCACAGAAAAAAGAGGCTCCATAGACAAGGGGTTTTAAGCAGCCCCTAATAAAAATAAAAATGAAGATTTGAGACAACATACCAAAAAAACAGGAGCTTCAAGAGGATAAAAGATGAATATTGAACATGGAGGAGATACAAACGATGGATGAGAATGTCTCAATAAGTAGATTTATGTCGACATTCAGATTAGAGGAAACAGTTTTGTGCTCAGTGATCAGAGCTGAATCGAGAGTGAGAGTAAATATAAGGGTTAGACGTAGCTGAGTATGTGAGGGAAATATATTTCTTGACTCGATGAGCTATCCAACCCATTTTTACCCGCTTTTCTCATTTCGTGTTTGGATTGGAAAAAAGTCTAGGATAATGCATACATTAGAAGTAAAACCATGACTGATGAATCACAATCCAAATTATACAATCCCGCCATCCATAGCATGGCAACTACAAAAACCTATCCAAATTCAAAAGAATAAAAGGAAAACTCATGTTCATCGCAATTTCAACGTCTCAACTCTTTCACATAAATCCTCAATCCCATCCCCTCCACCTCCCCAATGGTTATCCAAATGGGAGCGATTCTAACCCGCCCCATTCACTCAATACTTCACTATCTAACAATGTGCAAGTCAATTCAAGAGCGATTCTAATCCGCCCATTCACTCGACTTCAACATCACCAAGTAAATCCAATCCCATCAAACAGAACCCGCGATACACGGATTGCGAGATATTGATCAAAATCTTGTCAATATCAACAGGAAGACCCAAATTAGGATCATAGAGTTTAGGGTTCTAAGTTTTTCAATCCAATTAGTCCCAGAAAATTGACAATTTTACTGTTTTAGACACATAATACAATCAGAATTTACAATCACAAATCAAATGATGAGAAATTCAGAATCATACTACCCTTTTGCATTTAAAAAAAATCCCAATTTACAATGCAGAAAATTCTTGATTCTATACTATATACAGTACTACGGAATCAAATACAATAACAAAGCGGATAAACCCTACATAATTAGCATAGTGAAATGATAAAATACAGGGAAACTAAAAAAATTGGGGGAAGAATAGATGAACATACAATTAGATTGCAATTGCTGAGATAGAAACCGTGATTAGTGAACAATTTTAGCATCAAATCACTGAAGAAAGTATGAATGTGCAGTACTCCGTATGTATGAATAATGAAAAATGCAGAGAATCCCCAATTTAATTGATGGGCCAATCAATGTAGAAGCATAGTCCAAGCAAAACCAGCCCAAATGTTAAGTGCCCAATTATGGGTCTCGATTGGGTGATTTGGGTCGCTTTCACGCTAATTATATTACGAAATCTCTCCTTTAAGAGACGGTTAGGAGGATTTGGGTAGATTTAGGTATGGTAAATCATGGTTTTAGATTGAGACGGTTTCACGTGTGAGATCTCTCCCATGAGATATGGTTAGGAGATTGAATTTGCATGGATTTTCGGATGGCAAATCGTTAAATGCAATTATTATACGGAGTATTTATTTGAACTAAATTGGACTGACTGAGATGAAATTAAGTCAAAATTAAACCTGGCTTAGTGATTGGGATCAGTCTAATTTATATATTGTTGAGTTCAAGTTTAATAAAGGTAATACCGAGTATTTTATAGGGACAACAACAATATTTGTAGGATAACACATGATAAATATGATGAGAATTGTCGAAAAGTACATTTGTAAAAACCAATTGACATACAATGAATCATACGGACACGTAATGTTAATAAAGACAAACATTTGACATTTCCTAGACAACTTGCCGTTTTCATATATACAATGTCTAATTTTCTTTGAGAATCGTCTAAAAACATCTTAATTCTACCCATTGACTATGTTTATAGGCTTATAGCAAAACGATTTTCATAACATGTATTGATCATATGGTATATATTAAGATGCTAATTATCATTGATTTTTTTTTTACATAAACGTTTATTAATCGTCATAGGGTAAGAGAACGAAATGTATATGCTTTTATAATAATTATATATAGTACGGAGTACTCGTCATGTAGAAGAATCTTCAATTCATGCAAGAAAAGAAGATTCGTAAATGATTGAACTGAAACATATATTCGAGGAGAATTAGATACTTGGAGAATGAATTATCAAAGGAGGCAATATGGGAATATATATATAGTAGAAGAAAGAGTAGCTAGGTTTATGTATATATTATGCAAGTACCAAGTAGTAAGCAACTTAATGCCTAAGGTTACATAATGTACAAATTAAAGTCATATCTACATGGACTACGACGTAAAATCAAGAATATTATTATTGGTCACTAAAAAGAAATAGGGCTTTAAATAGAAAGGTTCGACAAATAACTTTCAAATAGAATTGTTATATATATTACGGAATAGATTATAATATGGGTTAAAAGAAAAAAAACGAATTTGAAAGTGTTAATATGAATAATAGGGTTTTATCAAAGTTAATTGTTTATTTGTTTAGGATTTATTAATAATAATATGTTGTTTTTATTTGATAATGAGACTGTCTTATCAAACAATTTACGTAAAATTATATTACTATAATATTGCTGATATAAAGAGATGATTAAAAAAAAGGTTAGGTTGTCTTTGTAGTTTCTTTTGCAAAAATGCTAAGTATTTTCTTTTGATAAAGTTAATCATTTAACTCTTTTTAGTGTAAGTGAAACTTAGTAGGTTTAAATGTTTAATATTAGTAGTGGATCTTAAAGAAAATTTGAAAGGGGTCGGGTATCGATACTTTAACTCGTGTTTGAAAATATTCACCAGTATATATGATCATTAACTAAGGCAATAATAATCGAGTGTGTGTTGTATAACATGACTACTCGATATATTATATTCAAATTATAATTATATTTAAAACGGAGAAAAAAATAGTAATATAAAACGGAAATGATTTAAGATTGAAAAACTTAAAATCAACTCCGTAGCTTATATCAGTAAGTTATCCAAGTAACTTTTTATTTCAGTTAGTTTATTTTGTAAATACGTTACTTACAAAATATCTACATATATAAAAACAAGCAAGTTAACTGAAATTTTGGTCAAATAAACTACTGGTAACTTATATTGCACACCAAACAAAGCCTAAGTATTACTCTCTCTCATTCATTCAATTTTTTACGTGGGAGCGTTTTTGTGAAGAGAAATGGTGGACCTATATATATAAGAATTGAATGAGTGGGAGGGAGTAACAACCTAGAGTCCTGGACAGTAAAAGCTCGGGAATTTTATTTTATTAACTCTAACCAGCTTAAGTAACAAAAATTGCGTCTAATTAAATACTCCGTATATGTAACCAGTAAAAATGATTATAACATGAGTTTTGAGAACTACTTCATCATCTCTTACCGACTCGAATATCAAGTGTAGATGCATTCGAACCAAACCCAATACGACCCTTATCAACATGACATCTCAATTCCCGCATAAAAAAATACCTTATTCTTTATCAATTTCAAACTAGGTTAATTTGAATTTACTCCCGTAATTCTAAACACAACTCTTCACTAAATACAAAAAAAAAAATCATGCAATAAACTTCACAATTTTATGAGCTTGACCTTCTGTCCCATTCTTCATTTAAAACATCAACAACAATTGTTAAATTGAAACTACAAAATCTCAATATGTGGTAAGTTAAAGATACCAGAACACAAAATGGTACAGTACAAAGGATCTGTATTACAATTTAATTACACAACTTCTCTTATAATTGAATACACGGAGTGATTATTTAAAATTACAATGAGTATTTATAGGTCAGTTTTACGATATTTATCGTAAGATATCTTTTAGGAGACAAATTTATTTAATTATCCAACCCACTACCATACTCAGGTATGTAGTGACCCCATAAAATGAATTCTGAGATTGACAACAAGCATCCAATAAAAAACTCCCAAGAACTCCACTACTTGACCTACAAATAAAATTCCAAAGTAGGTCATCAATTTGATGACCATCAATAATATAGTTTTCAATAAATTAAGCAAAGCAACAAGCAGCACACAATCCTGAATCCCCACCTCTTGTCCGTCCCCACGTTACGAACACGCCCCTAACACACCCCTAACCAACCACCATTAGTCAACCTGGTTCATTCTTAGTTTACTTACTGCACACGTCTTTATCCCATTTGCTCCCCTAGCCACGAAACACGAGCCACCCAAGGGTACTTTCGTCAATTCACCTTGCCGATTTTTAAAATCAAAACTTAATCGAAAACCGTGAAAAAAATTAGGACATCGGGTGGAAAACTGTTTTGGATACTTGAGCCGATTTTTAAAAAACCACCCCAAATTAGAGATGACGTTTCGACAGGTCAGACAGTGCCTTGTTTCGGCCCGTCATTCCCGATGTTTCGGGTGACATGGCCCAAGCATGGCTAATGGGCTGTCATGTCGTGCCAGTGCTTGGCTCGTCCGCCAGTTCTCTGTTGTGGCCTGACTCGTGGCACTACTATTGTTAGCCTATCCCTGACAAGTACGACTCTGTAACACCCAATTAGAGATGGTAGTTAATTAAGCAAACCAAGCCGAGCCTCGCAGATGGTCGTGATGTCTGATGTTCTAGGCAGCACGACTGGCAGACCATCGTGTATGTAGTGTCTGTGCTTGGCAAGTTTGCGTTTTATCTGTTGTGGCATGACTCTCGCCGTGGTGTCATGCTGTGTCGGCTTGTCATGGATGGCTATATATTTCTATTGTGCCTGACTGTATTTTCGTCTTCGGCCATATTTCTATCGTGCCTCGTGTCGTATCGGGTCAGAGCAATTGAGTTTTTCATTGTTTATGTCGTGACCAGTTGTGCCATGCTCGGACCCGGACCGATTTGCCAGCTCTACTAATCTACTGTACCCAAACCAACAACAACTAACCACTAATCAAGCTGGTTTAATTTGTTGACTAGTTTACTTACGGTACAAGGCTCAAGTCTTATCTTTGCCAGCTTAGCCAGGTAAGGTCAATTTGGTAACTGTACTTATCCCCACACACACCACACATCACCTCCTAATCATTTTTTTGGGGGTACCCGTACCCGTATAGTACCGCCTTTCTCCCCAAGTTTCAACGTCAACAGTTTTTTTATTTCTATGGTTAAACCGACTGTACTGCCTCATAAAATACCACAGGAATATCACACTGTCAAATCAAGAGGTTTCCTAAAATAGAATTCTCTTAAAATGAAAGAATCCGTTATTAAGTTATTGAGAGACCATTTTCTTTAAATCGTTTTATACTCCGTAGGTTATTCTTAACTCTTTACTAAAACACAAATTCTTGTTTAAGACGGAGATATCCGTCATAAGCGTAAGACGGGTCAAATATCCTACCACATTTATAGATAAGACAAAAATGTTGCTACTATTAACACCATGGGCTTTTGTCTTTTTCAACCTACTTAACCCGTCCGTCACAAGGGAGACCTATTGTTACTAAAATGATTACGGAGTATTTCATTCTATATACGGAGTACATGGTTTTACAATAACTATACTCATTTATCGTTGATTGTAAACATTTTTATCAGTATACGCTTCGAGTACATATCTATATTATAGTTTGGCACAATTTTTCTACCAAGTTTAATGCAAAATTGTTTCTTAAGAGTACGAAGTATTAATTAAGACGTCGTCAGACTCATCACACACATACAATAGGAATTTGTTTAAAAAAATACGAAACTATTAGAGATAAAAAGAATGAAGTTATTGATGTTGATCGTTTTAAGAAGTACTCGTATGCTATATTATAGTGAACCAGGACCTGATATGTCAATAGAATCGTAAAATTCTTAACTTGGAAGCATAATAAGGTCGTCGTGCATGTAACACGATTACTTCATATCGTTGTTTATTTTTATCTTCTATGTTTTGAACTCGTACTCTATTACATAAAATTGGAAATAACTCGATCACTACAAAGTAGTTTATAAAAATATTTACGCAAGAGTTAACACTAAATTGATAAGCAACCAATATATGAGACGCCTCTTAAATATTGTTGAAATTTCGTCTATTCATCTCTTGGTCTCTTACTGTATTAATTTTTGTATTACGTAAAATATAAGGCGGTTTTATAAAACAGATGAACGAGCCCATATTTTTATAATGGAAATAAAGTGGAGGTAAAACACAGAAACCCAAAACCATATGCGTGTTGAACCGCCAAACTTAAAAAAATCCTATCTTACCTACTGTAAAAAACCAACCCACAAAATCCTGATAATAAAATAATATTAATTCCCTCATACAGTCGGTTCATCTGTCACGTATACGGTATATATATTCTTCTCCCCCCTCCTTTTCCATTCCTTCATCTTCCATACAAATTGCATGAACTCAATTTCAAACCACCTTTTTCATATTAAACAATAATATAGAGTATCTTGCTACATAAGAAAAGAAATTCACAATTTACTACATAAAACTTCTACTTTTTCTTGAATTTGCAGAAAAAAAAATTCGAATTGATTTCGGTTTTAATCGATTAGAAACTGTAATTACTACATGAACATATATTTTTTCTTGAATTTGTGAAGAACCCACTTTGTTTTCCTACTTCAATTGTCCGATTTTTGATCTGGGTAATTCCAATTTTTCCCCAAAAAATTCCAATTGATTTTGTTTTGTTGGATTAGAAACTGTAATTAGTTAGTCACTCGATAATCATGAAAATTTCGCTGAATTTGTGAATTGAAGTGGAGTAATACCCTTTTTTTTTGTGATTTCAATTGTAAAATTCTTCATCGGATTTTCAAGAAAATGTTCCAGAACTTCCAATTTGTTGCCCCGGCTATGGAGATTCAATACGAAGCGGATTCATCTTCGGTTTCGGATTGCGAAAGCGGAATCACAGGCTCCTCAACAAACCCCTCTTCCTCCGCCTCATCTCGGCAACGAAAAATCTTCGGCGACGGAGTTGCAATTGAGCTCGGTGAAGGCGATAGATCGTACGAATTGATTCATCGAAGATTCCTCGCCGGTGTCGGAGATACGGCGGTTGTTACGGCGATTCACCGGAGAAACTGGTCGGAGAATCCGTCAACAATGGCGAGAATCCAAGCCTTTCAGATTCATGCCAAAGCCTTGGAGAACAAGCTTGGTGGTCCCCCTAATATGAAGTTCGGTTGGTTTGGCGGTGATAAAACCCGAATTGAACAGATACTTTCTCACGGGTTCGGGTTTCAAGATTTGGTTTCGAATAATCATGGCGCTATTTTTCTCTCTCCTGACGATTCCCCTTCCCCAAGGTATCCATTCATCAATAAAATATTCTTTCAATAAGACGGTTTCATACAATAATTTCTCGACTCTACTCCATTTTTATGAAATTGGGTTTAACAATTGTTGTGTTCTACAGTGTGGAGGATTCGGGTGCGGACGAAGACGGGCTAAAACACGTGTTACTTTGCCGGGTTTTGCTGGGACGGTCCGAGTTGGTTGAATTCGGGTCAGGTCAAACAAATCCGAGTTCAGACGCGTTCGATTCAGGAGTGGATTCGGTTGAAAACCCGAGTAAATACGTAATTTGGAGCACTAACATGAACACTCACATTTTACCCGAGTATATTGTCACATTCAAATTAACATCTCCCAAAGGTAAAAATCTTAATTAACTTAGGTATTTAATTACTGTAACTCCGTAATTGATTAGTTGATTAATTAATTGTGTTTTGTTTAATCAGGTGTGATTACAAAGGCGAAGAACAATGGGATAAGAATGCCAACATCACCATGGATTTCATTTCCAGCATTGATTTCAGTATTGGCCAGATATTTGGCTACTGATGCTGTTTCCTTAATCTCCAAGTTTCATACAGATTACAAAGTAATTAATTCTCGTATAATGGTATACGTCCGTCTTAAGTAAGATGTCGAATTGTTTATTAATTAGCGTTACTTATGTGGGTTTTAGGAAAAGAAAATGACACGAGCGGAGTTGATACAGAAAGTGCGACAAGTAGCCGGGGATAAGCTGTTGGTTGCTGTTATCAAGTCATTCAAGGGCATCAAGGTATAAACTCTTGGTCGATTTAATTCGACGTAATTACAAGTATCATGTTATCGTCTTTTATCTCAAAACCGTCCTATAAAAGACTTGAGTCATTTTCGAGTTATTGTGATAAATTAGTATATACATACGTCGGCAAAACAAGAAAATGGACAAGTTGGAATAATAGTTGGGCAAGATAGTTGAATTAATGACGTTGGGGGTGCGTGGCATGCAAGTAATTCTACGTAATTTAATCAGCTGTTCGATTCTGATTTTCTTCTTCTTACGAGTAGTATTTTTCTTGCGTGTGTCGTTTTTGTTTTTCTGTTATCGGCTAAGAAACGTTGAAGAGCATAAAAATACAATTAAACGAAATAAACGAACAACGTAAAGTAAGGTTGGTTGATGAAGTCAATTTTGTTATGCTTTCATATCATGCTTTTGAGTAAAATTAGCTTCTAGATAAAATTAATTTGTGCTCTTAATTGTATGACTAGACTGTGTTCAAGGTCGTCTTAAAACTTTTGGAGGTCGACTTCGATTATTAATTGAAGTAAGAATATTCATCTACCACGATTTCCTCCTATGCCTATAATTACATTAATTTGGTTGTCTATAGACAACAAGATCCCTTAAAAATGTAGACCTGTTTATCTACGTTACCCTGAAGTCAAATATTGCAACTAAATTTCAATATAATACTTAGTCGATAATTGATCTTAAGTTATGTTAATGGAGTATTATGTGTTGATTATATTAATGAGTCCATTTGATGAAAAGAGATACTTTGTGAATCTATTTTGATTGATTAATTATGTCATGTTTAGGTGTATGACTAGTTGTGGTGGAGGGGTGAGTCAATATGATGCTTTAGAGGGTAGAAATCATGTCCTTATTTAATTCCATTATTATTATTTGTTGGTTCGATTTCGCGACAAAAATCCTTTAATCAAGCTTTCCTTCACTATTACCGAGTAGTATATTAGATTAGATCGATAAGTAGTAGTCGTAGTAATTGATGAGGTTGATAATCAATATATATGCTTTAAGTTGTAGAAATCAGATTGTTGTTCATATCTTGTTGTTGAGTCGATATTTTCTCTAAATGGTTGAAATCCCATAAGAATGGTTTGGTTTTTATATGATTTCCAACTGAATGAATTCATTTGTTTTGTTGTGTAGGAAACAAGGATGTCACAGCATAAGAACAACACTAACAATAGTACTTACAAGTAGGAAGACTGCACAGGGCACAACACATACAAGTTTGATTGGAAAGGAAGTTTGTGATAGAAACATGCATACAGCATACTACAAGAAGGTTTATTGAGAGCTTTATTTTGATTAGAGATGATAGGATGTATCCAAGTTGTTGTTGTTGTTGTTGTACATCGTTTTCAAATGGGGATAATGAAGGGAATAGGCTTTGGGGTATGTAGACTGATACTACTACTACTACTACTTAGATTTGTTTTGTTTGGTTAATCCTAAATGCTTAAAGAGCTTGAGGGTTTTGTAGCCTAGAACTCAAAGTCATTGAAAGGTCATGAATGCATTGATTGGAGATATTATTGGTCACATATCACGCCTCCATTTCGTACCATTGCTTGCTTGAATTGGGTATGTAAAACTTCAATGAATGAACTCAAAGTCACATAATCAATCAAGTAACTACAAAACAAATTATGGACCAAGTCACTAAGACAATTTAGGCGGAGTAACAAAAGTGAATGATTAGTTGATTAAGTAATAAACTTCATCGATATTATAAAATGTTTTTTTGGTAACAGAAGCGAACAAAGTTTGAAAGAGAAATCTCATCAAACCACTATAAAAGAAAAGGATAACGTAAATCTAGAAATGCTCCTACATCCTACTGAATTAGGTAATGTTCATCGCCCATCGAGTTTACTCTTGGGGTTACTTTGTACTTATTTATAATCGTTTTAGCTACTTCATTTGTCCTGGTCAATTGTTGTTCTTTGCTTTTGGTATAAAGACTAAGGAAAGAGGAGGAGGCCAATTATAAGATGACAATATCAAATTGCTTACTCCCTCCGTCCCAATGAATTGTTTGCCTATTCCATATTGGAACGTCTCAATGAATTGTTTGCCTTTCTATTTTAGGAAGGTTTTTTACATGTAATTTGATCCTTTGCTCCACATGTCACATCCTAATTGGATCTCTTTTCCTTGGTGCCAAAAACAAAGGCAAACAATTCATTGGAACGGAGGGAGTATAAAATAAACCGTACAATAAAAATATAACGATTGACTAAGACCTTCAAAATAGAATACGATGGGAAATAATCCGGCAAAAGAAATACTGGATTGAGATTTTTGGATATGGTGTTATACAGTGGTAAACCTTGAAAACAATAGAGAGAGTCCTTGAAGTTGAAGCCGAACGATGGGCCATTAGTTTGTTTTTGCAGAGCCTAAAACCAGTGGGCCGTGGCAGTGGGCGTCGGTGTGAACTGTGAAGACAAAGCAGAGTGTACAAACCGTGTGCTGTACGTTACTGTTACATCCTCCATGGTCCATGTGACCTCAATTCCCAACAAATATAATACTCCCCCTCTCTTTCTCTTTCTCTATATACAGTATTGCTTTACAAATTACAATGTGTTATTCACGTTTTAATAGTAGTTCAATCGTATGCAATTTCATCATTACAATTAGAATTCAGTCTATGGATATATCCTCATTAATGAGTACGTCTCGTTTTGTCATAATTAGATAAGACAAAATCATATTCCGTATTATATATCTAAAATTTTTTATCCAATTAATTATACAAGTTTATCGTAATTAAATACGAGTAAGTAAGAATTTGAGTAGAATGATGAGATAATGGACATATCATGTGGCCAATAATGTCAACTAGATAATAATGTAACTTAAATAAAACCATGTGTATAATGGGTTATGGGTGTTGTTTTGTAGTTTGTACTACTGTATTTGATGATGGTTATGCTAATCAAACAATCAACATCAATACGTACTGGATTAGTAGTGGAGATTCATCTTCACCGTAATTTCTTACTCATTTGTATATGTTAGAGGAGTTACATCTGGAAAGAAAATATTTTCATTGGATGAATGTGGTATTTATATAAGTTACTTAGTTAGTCATGGTCAATCTAAAGATACATGAGATTGATATACAGGTCAAGTAAGGGGATATACATTATACTACTCGTACAAGGTTAGCTACTCCAAGATTAACCCCACCACTCATGATCATGATCAACTCACCCTCCCTACCGGATGATATTTACATCACTTGAGAATTTTAAAGACTAAATTCTGGAAACATCGTTTATTCGTTTTTTCCTCTTAATAAGCAACGGTTTTATGTGAGGTATATATAAGCACTGCTCGATTCCCTTCTTGATTCATGAGCGAAGTGAGACAAAGACTAATACGGAAACAAGGGCACCAGCGATCCCGATCAGGACGGCCCCCACCGGAAAACCCTGAGTTCGAACATCCTCCTACGCACAATTCTGCCGCCTAAGAAAACACTCGACCCACACTTCGTTTATGTGAGTTAGACCTTTACCCCATTCCTCTAAACTACGGGAATTATACCACTTCAATTTCTACCTCAAATAACAAGTACACATCCTACTGCACACCCGTTTCATTTCTTACCTTTATTTAACTATTCTCGAGACTTTACCTCCAAAATAGATTTGAGAGAAAGCAGTAACAAAACTCTCAAAAATAATGATTATCACCCATAACTAAGTTAAATAAATAATAACCTAAATGAGCTATTTAACCATTTTAGCAAAAAAATCAAATAAGGATATAAATGTGGGTAAAATAATTAATAAATTTCGTTTATCAAATACAAATCTCCGAAAACCGTGTATTATAAACCACGATTGATGGCTCAGTAAAAAAAACATAATTAGCTACTTAGAAAGCGTAAAAAGGAACTCGACGCAGTTAGCTAACTCCGCCCATGTTGTGTTGAGCGCTGAAGGAATGCGATCATCTTCAAATAAATGCAATTGATGGCTCATACACATCGACTTGCTTCCCGGTGCACATGCTGGACTTCAACCCTCCAATTAGTAGTTTCAATAAGCGTTGACATATATGTGAATCATGTGAGAGCAGAGCGCGCCGAGGGATGTACTATCTCTTTTTTCAGCAAATTTTGTACGACTTGAGAGTCGGTTTGGATTAGCAGTTTTGAGAACCCGCGTTCTTTTGGTATCAGTATCCCTCCCCTTTACCTCCGCACGGGTCACGGTGGCGAGGCAGTCCCCCTCGCACGTACAGCTTCGATCACTCTCTACTTCCTTTCATTCCTTTTCAGCCAACTCTAATTCATTCCCTCAAAAATTACCTCTCCTCAATTCCTCTTTATTAAACTCAACCCTCCTTCAACACAAGCTAATGTCTTTGTTCATATTCCGGAATTGAAGTTCACTCACTACTTTCTTTATAGTTTCCGTGCTTCGTGTTTACGCCCAGATTAGGAGGACAATGATGAGGACTTGTGCCTCGTTTCTGCTTCAATTCTAAACAATTATGATCCTAAGGATTCCTAACAGTTCGGGTGACCGCATGGGTTTCCTCTTACTCTTGCTTTACCAAATCAGTATTGTGAACGCCAAGTGCAAGGCATTCCTTATACTGATCGTATTGAAGATCACAAACCTCGAAAACTTTGGTGTTGAAATTAAACAACAGTATTAACCAAACACCATCAAAATTAATTAGGCCAACGACGGTGAGGATGCCAATAACCAACACCGATAACACACATCCATAGAGCAAAACCATCACTGAGTTTCAAATAAATAACGACAAGAGGAAGGAAAGATGTTCATAGTTAGAAGTATATACCGCAAATACAAACCGCAGGCCAAGCTAAATAGAAATCTAAGTGGACAGAATTAGTAATCAAGAGGAAACATGAGCTTTGTTGGCATTATTACTCTCCTCCTCCTCCTCCTCCTGCTCGAGAGCCGGGTGGGTGGTGCTATCAGCTTTAAAAACAGTTGGAGGTTGGGGAGGCAGTTGGGTATGAGGTGTAGAAGGAGCGTGGGTGATAGCAATTGGGAAGAGGGTATAAGGACTGATGCGCCTGCCTAAGCAGGTTACAGGCTTAACATTGTCAGAATAACGCTCCTTTCTTGCATCAAGAAGGGCCCTGTACACATCACCAGGATTTCGCTTAAAAAAACGATACTCAATCACAAAGTATTCAAGTCTAATTATGTAAAGCAGGAGAGGAGACAAATACTCTAGTAAAAAACTTACTTTATACCAACACCCACAGATGAAAGCTGCAACAACAACAACAACAAACAAGGGGCAAAAACATGAGTATGGAAACCTAATCAAAATAGCGGAGCATATCCAAACACCCCAAATTCGAGTTGGTAATACAAAAAATTGAGAAAGATATGTGGAACGGAACGGAACGGAACGGGAATGGCTTACATCCTCCACTTCAGGCCGATACGGGCTCCTCATCGCCATATTCCTCGCCTTCTTCAATTAAGAATCGAAAGGTAGCGTAAGGTAGAGTAGGGTAGGGTTGGGTGTTACAGAAATACCAAAATTGTTTTTATATCCCCGTTGGGTTGTATGTTACGAGTATTTTTGAAGCACAAGCCCAGCCACAGGGCCAGCCGACATGGGCCATATGATCGTATCTAAAGTAGAGAATTCGGTAGAGAAAAATAAGACCCCTTTTATGTTTTGAATTTTGCAAATTACTTTCAAAAAGTTTTTTTTTTTTAAAAATTACCCCCATAAAGTTTTAGAAAAATTAGAATTTATTTCCCGGTCTCCTTCTCTCCTCTTTCTGGCGACTCTCTCAGGTTTTCTTCCAAATTTGCCCCTCCCCTTAATAACACACTTCCTCCTCACTTACCACACTTTTACTTCCTCAAACACACTCATCCCTACCAAAACCCCCAAATACCCCCAATTTTCCCCAAAATCAAGAACCCTAACCCTAATTCCCAAAATCGACGAGAAATCGAAGACGACGACTCATTCGCAGTCAATCGACCCAATTCATAAGGTAATTTCTCTTCTTTCCTCTTCCTATTTTCAATCTCTCTTCGCAATTATAGTTTTTTTTTCTAACAAAAGTGAAATTTCCGGGTTCTTTAAAAACCATTCCCAATTTCTGGGTTTACATTTAAGGTTTAGGGTTGTTGTTTTCAATGGTAGTGATTTGAATTTTCTGGGTTCATTAAAACCATTCCCAATTTCTGGGTTTATATTTAGGATTTAGGGTTGTTGTTTTCAATGGTAGTGAATCGAATTTTTGTGTATGTAAATGTCATTGTTTCTGGGTTGTGTTCGTTAATGTTATTGTTTCTGGGTTCTTCGAGATAGTGACTTCTGTTAATTGCAGCCATGTTCATCCAAAGCGGGGTGCAGTCATCAGCTGGAGGCGAGAGATGTCACTGCGGCAATGAAGTTGCGGTAGTCACTTCTTGGACACATACCAATCCCGGTCGACGCTTCAAGTGTTGCAAAGAGTATAACAGGATGCTTGATACTCGTGGCTGTACGTACTTTAAATGGGTTGACAAATGTCAAACTGAATGGCAAAGGGATGTAATTAGGCAATTGAAGATGGATAAAGAGTTTCTGGAATTGCAGAAGTCCATTCTGGAAGTCACGAAGGACACTTTCTCGAACGCTACTCGGTTAACTGATATGAGGAATGATGACCTCAAGGCAATGTTGAGGTCGGGAGCTAAGAGGGATGCTATTTTGAAGAAGGTTGTCATTCTGTTGTCGGTGGTTTGTTTGATGCTTGTACTCGGTATCACATTTGCTTAGTGAAGTGACTACGCAGTAATGTTTTCTAATGTAGCGTAATGTATTGTAATGTAGGTTCTACTAATGCCCTGAATTTGCGGATTGTATGTAAGCTCTATATAACAAAGCCATTTTGCAAGATAATGAAATGAGGATTTTATTAGAAAATTTAGCAGTCACCATTACGGTAGTTCATACATTCCAACCACCATTTATCCTATCGTTCCGTCTAGGTGTACAACGGCCTTACTATACTGTCTATTGTGGCACATACATCGACTGAGTCGTTTGCAGCTTCCATCTCCGCTACACGTTGGTACATGTATGGTGCAGGTCTATAAGTAGCATACCTATCAAACATGGCCCTGTCAGCATGTGTAGCCACCCACGCATATGGTCCGTGCTCACCCACCCCGTTGTTCCATTCCTCCTTCCCCCTTGACTTTAGCTGAAACATTGTGGCCAGCTTGAATGTCGACACGCAGTCATCTCCAGACCTCCCAAAAGTGAGCAACACGGTCCCACGAAACTCAGCGCGATTCCAGAGGGGTCTATTTATAGGGTTTATTCCACGAAACCGAAGATGTCTTAGCCTATTAGTTAGGACTAGGTGCTTTGGGACAGTAGGTCTCAGGTTCGAATCTCCTCCCCCTATATTGTAATGCGACTAAGTGCGCACTTCGTGGAAAAAAAAAGAGCACAAGAATTGAACAAGGATGGAGAATGTAACATGTAAATGACGTGACATTATGGGAGTACAAAGTCCAGAGATTGATTCGAAAGCTGGTTTTTGACCTACCAGCGATGTGGGAGAAGTTAGTTCCTCATTTGGTTACGTACTTACGTTGTTCATTCTTAGACCATCCCCAAGCAAGGTGGATGGGGGAGGTCATGACCCCCAAGGTCATGCTAAACATCAATAAAGTAAATAATTAGCATGACCCAATTGCAAAAGAGACACTAGGTCATGACCTTGTGACTTGCAATGTGTCTTTATCTCATTGATTGGGCACAAAAATAAATGTGGGAAAAGAAAATTGATTGGAATTAATAATACGGAGTATAGAATAAGAATAAATTAAATAGAAATTGGTAAATAATGAGATTGGTGACCTAGGTCATGATCAAATAATGTGGTACTCGTTGACCTTATAATGAATGTGGTTGATATGTTTTATCTATACGCTATTATATATGCCTCGATGCTCTTTTTATTTATGCATATTTAAAAAAAAATTATGTAACACAAACAGGACGGTTATCGTAAGCGTCTTATTTTGTGGATGATATCTTGTTTTTTCGAAGGAATTACCAGGACGGTTCGTATGCCAACCTTCCTATTTATATTAGTGAAGAACAGCACGGTTTGAAACCATGTTGTTAACTAGAGATTTAATAGCGCGCTTGGACTTAACTGTGCTGTTAATAACACACCAAATAGAACGGTTCCTCCTTGAATCGTTCTATTTAGTTTGAATTTAATATCACGGTTTGACCTTCAGGGAAGCGCGTTATTTGATTTAATAGGACGTTTAGCTAAAGGACGGTTCCTTATCCAATATAGGATGGTTAAGAAACATCCTATTTAATCTTAATTGTAATAGTGCACGTCCCAATATCTCTGGAAAATTAAGGCAATCATCTCGTCCGTACCCGGCGCTTTATTTGGATGCATATGGAAAATTGCCTCGCGAATTTCCTCCTCCGTCACCTCACGATTAAGCCCGACATTCAGTTCTGGCGTGATAGTTACAGGAACACAATCCAAAACCACATCCATCTCACAAGGGGAGCTCGAGGTAAAGAGATCTGTGAAGTAATCTTTAACAACCCGCCGCACCCTCTTCCCTTGTCACCCACACGCCGTTAGCATCCTCAATGTCCTCAATAGTGTTTCGTCTACGTCTCTGCTTCGCCTTATAATGGAAATAGGCCGTATTTCGATCGCCATCTCGGAGTTCATGTGATTTTGTCCGAGTTCGCAAGTATGTTTCAACTTGATGACTTCTTGTGTTGTAACCTGGCACCGAGCTAACATATCAGATGAAGCCGGCTTTTTTTGCCACACAGCAAGTTCAGCTTCCTTATCTCTCAGCCTCCTATTCACATCACTGAATCTTCGTTTCGACCACCCATGTAGGCTCAGGGAACACGCCTTCACCTTCTCGATAATCCCTCCTCCTCAGATAAGCCTCATGCTTCATTAACCACCTCTCCACATTGAGGGTCAGAGAGCAGAAAGGACTCAAATCGAAACTGTCTGAACATCATCTTGAATCAAAATCAACGCAGCATGATCTTGCACAAAGATCGGGTTATGGACAACCGAGGTTGATGGAAAGAGGTCCCGTCAACCACTAATAGCCACCGCCCTATCTAAACATTTCCGAATGAAGTTTTGAACCGATCTCCTGTTGCACCACGTAAACTTATTGCCGACGTAGCCTAAATCATGAAGAGCACAGTCATCAAGGACCCCCCTCAAAAAAAGCATCCATACACCTCCTCGCTCCTATTCCGACCCCTTCCTTCTCGTCCGGGCTTAGGATCTCATTAAAACCCCCACATAAAATTATCGGAACAGGAGATGCCCGACAAATTGAGCGTATCATATCCCACGTTTTCTGCTTGTTGACACGTTCCGGCCAGCCATAAATTCCTACCGCCCTCCAAATAGCATCTCCTGACTATCCCACGACATCCACCGCCACATGGTTCTTGTAGGGGTCATACTTTGGTTTACTAATTGTTCCATAAATGCATGTTTCAAACCATGTTTTCACAATACATGGAGTACTAATTATCCTGCCATCAAGCGCGATGATTCATAATAGTCGACATAGTTTTGTCATAACTTGAGTACTTGACCGAGCTATATTCCCTAACATAAGTACATAAGGAAGTAGATTTAGTCAACTTTTTTCTTGACATTTGAGAAAAAAAGTAACCAAATTTACAAAATGATCAATGGAAGTTGGAGTTCAATACTATATATCCCATACACAACTGTCTACTCGTACTAGATTGACCCTAAACCCCTAGTCCATCAACTAAACATAACTACTAGCAGCAACACAGTAAAACTTGAAATCTTGATGCCTCCGATGTTTTGATCCAATAGCCTATTATCGTCAATTCCTTCGATCTTTGACGCTTTAACCACTTTGAATCGTCGGCTTGTCTTGGATCCAAATCCGTGAGCCTGGAAAAGAAACAATTCGAAACAGCAACTCTTATTAAAAAAAATTGTCACGGTAAACTGAATCATTTACTCACGTAATAAATTTGTAAATTTTTTTAATTATGAAATTTAATGTCATTGTTTTCGATAAATAAAAAAACCAAGATTAACCTTTTTTAGTGGCAGGGGCAAATCCAGAATTTTTGGTATGGTGTAGCAAATTTGTATTAGACACATAAGGAAACTTTTAATTATTATTTCTCATGCATTTTATTGAGCATTTGTAAAGTTTGTTACTCCGTGTTTTGTAATTTAAAAAATATAATACAAAAATATATTAATCGCAGTACAAAAATATATTAAGCCTAGTACAAAAATATATTTTATGTTAACCTTATAAGTAATACATAAATATACTACTCAATATAAAAATATAGTCGATCATCGACATCTTTAGTCTTGATCATTATATTTACAATATTATTTCAGTTACGCATACAGTCAGATTTTTTTTTTTTTTACTCTAAAATACGATACATTAAATCTACGAAATCACGTAAATTAAAAAATGAATAACAAAATTACATGTATTTACCAAAATTCTATATTCTCAAAAACTATTATTGTACGTAGGTCCACCCATGTTTAGTGGTGATTGCGACAACAGATTTTGACAAGTCCTCCAAGAGTCCAAGACACTGTTAAAATAAAAAAATACTCCGTAATTAGTTACTGTTAGTATATTAATAAACAATCAAAATAATTCTAACAAATCTCGGATACGCTAAATTAATTAATTAATAGATAAAGAAAATAGGAAGACGAGTAAGATAAATACTGGAACCACTGTACGGGTCCATTAAACCATTGAAAAAGATAATGTTGGTCGCAAAACTCCTTAACACCAATTTTAGATCCTATTATCAATATAAAACATACTCCGTATTTAATTAAAATCACCTAGTGTGATTAAATATGTGGAAACTGACAAAATAAAAGTTGGACGATATATCAGTCCACCATAGTAGGTGGAAATCCAATCACTGTGAGGGTAGTCTCCGTAGCGATCCTGGACTCTGGGTAAAAGAAGACGGCTCCTTCAGCTGGAAGGGAACCCAGTACGAGGGACGCAATTTACTCCCTGTTGTGTTAGATCAACGGTTTGAACCAAAATGTGTGGTCAGTTAATGGGGAAAAAATTAAACCGTAATATTTCTTTTGATAACACTATTTTTACCAAAAAATAGTTAACGAATTGAAAGAAACATCTATTCACCCGTAAATTGATTTTTTACCATATCATATTTGTACCCAAATCTCAGTAATTTGGATAAAAGAATTGTCACAATTTGTTTGGATAAAAGAATTGTCACAATTAGTTTTTTTAAATTAAATTGTGACAAATATTTCACGGAGTATATCTTTATTATGTTATTTTGAAGCAACAACTCGCAACGTAGTCAATGGAGGAGATTCACTGATAAGTGTGGTTTGTAGTGCCTATTTTGTAGGGTTTTGGTCCCGTTTTCCTTGTAGAATCGCTCCTTGGGAGCGGTTTCGGGACTTTTTATGCTTCCTTTAGTTCGTTTCAGGTTCCCGAGACCGATTTGGAAGAGTTGGAGCGGTTCCGACTCGATACATACACATTTTGGAGCCAACGAGATAAAGGAACGATGACTCGATGCTTTGGAATCGACCCCGAGACCTTGGGACCCAATCCCGAGCCTCCGAGACCCGATCCCGAGTCCCGAGAATCGATGAGAAGTCCATGTGAAGCAAGGAGGAACCCTAAAGATCATATTGGAGGCCTACAAGACCCATCCCGACCGGGATGAGGTGCACAAAAGAGAGAGCCACTGTTTTGGGTCCATCCCGACCGGGACCAGTTCCTCCCGGCCGGGACCGACACCTTCCCGACCGGGACCACCTCCTCCCGGCCGGGAAGGGCACCTGGCAGCCGCGCTTTGTTTCTTCTCTTCTCCCTTCCATTTGTAACCCTATATATACTCTTCCCTTGTTATGTTAAGCTTATGTTAGACATTACCCATAAACCCTAGCCTAGTTTTAGCATAGATTAGATTAGATTAGTGTAGATTAGTCTTTAGATTATCGTTAATCCTAGTTTAATGCTTGTAATTTGGGAATTCTTCAAGATCTTCACCAAGCTTGACAAACTTGGATGTTTGTTTTGGGTTTTTCTCATCTATGCAAGTTTTCTTCTTCCTTTCATCCTCTAGTATGGTATAATCTTCTCCTTTTACTCTTAATCCTTTATTGTTCATCAAGGTTGAATCTTTAGTTCTTGTTTATTGTTTTGTTCATCTTATTTGGTAGTTTCATTATGTATGTTTTGGTTGTTTGTGTTGATTCATCTTGTTAGTGTTAGTTTTAGTTTAGATATGTTAGAGTAGTGTTCTTGCTAGGGTTAGTAGGATGATTAGGGTGTTAATTGGGTGATTAAGGGTTTGTTGGAGATGTGGGTGGAAGATTTGGGTTTCCTCTTGGTTGATGCATATGACATGTTTGATGAATTGGTTGAATGATTAAGTAAGTTAGATTGCTTGTTTTTCTTGCCTTTCCCTTGTGGGTGTTAGTTGTTATGGGTTCGGTTCCCTCATTAAGTTGCGAGAGCCCGGTGAGGGCGACCCCTAGGTTAGTCTAAGTTGCGACCGCCCGGATGCGATCTAGGCCATAACACGCTAGAACCCCGTTTGTCATATGTGTCGCCAAAATGGGTTCCATGAGGAACCTCTAGGTCGGTTTAAGTTGCGACCGCCCGGACCGACCTAGATTACCCTACTACCTCCTTCACTCTAGCTCTCCCTTGACCATTCCGTTACCCCTTTGACCCCGACCTAATCCTAGCCCGTTTCCCTTGTTTGTTTTCTTGCTTTAGACCTAGCTTAGTCCTAGTCTCCCCCTCCTTAGTTTAGCTCGTCTCGAACCTAGTCCTAAACCGTAGCATACCTTAGTCCGACCTCCCGTCCCTGTGGATTCGACCCGACTTACCCTAGCTACCCCAGTTAGGATTAGCCGGTTTTTATTTGGTGGCGGGATCCACGACAAATCCCTTCCCATCAAATTGGCGCCGTTGCCGGGAACGGCGTAGTTTAGACTTTTGTTTGCTTAGTTTTGGACTTTGTTCTTGATTTTTGTGTTCTCTTCTCCTTGTGTATCTCTGTTTTTCTTCTTGTGTGCTACCCTCCCTTCCTAGTGCCTCAAAAGCACTAGGATACTAACGTTTGCTCACGTGCTTCTAGCTCATCCTAGGTACCAAAGCAACGTTATGGACATGGCGCGTCCAAGCTACCATCAATCATCACGGGACAACTATGGGGCGAATTACCAAAACCCACAACTTTACCAACCATTTCAACCTCATCAACATTATTACGAAAGCCCTCCATATGGTTACCAAGAAAGTTGTCAAGGATCATTACAACGTCCTAACAACTACCAAACACCCTCACATAACCCACAACCACAAAATCCCTACTTTGAGACATGTCAAATGTTGGTCTAAACGCTAAGGGGTCAAGATGAGACAATAATGTTATTGCAAAAGGGTCAACAATTGATGTTGACTCAAATACAAGGGGTTAGGGAGGAGTTCAAGGCCCAAATAGAGTTGCAAGATGCTCGCATCAATGCACTCATGGATCATATCACGATGTTGGCCACTCGAGCTCCACAACATGTTGAGGAAGGTTCATTTGGGCAAGAAGGTCGGGTGCCTCCACAAGAAAGTCAACCCAACCTTGAAGCTACAAATGAAGAAGAGAGGGTCGATCAAGAGACTATCGTTGAGTGTTGCTTGGGTGGTGAAGATAGGGAAAGAATAGAGGAAGTTGAAGCTTCAAGGGCCAACAATGAGGAGGAGAGTGAACATGATTCTCAAGATAACTCTTGGGGAGCCGATGTATTGGCTATCAAATTGGATTTGTTCGATTTTCTTCGTGATGAACCACTAGACAATCCAAAGCCAAGTGAAGACATACCTCCTCTAGGCCATATAGACAAGGTGAGTGAAAAGGAGCGCAATACTTGGGAAAAAGAAGTAGATGCCTTGGAACTTGCCTTGTATGGGAAATTGGAGGATCCTAAAGCCTCCAATGAAGAAAACTTGATGCCTTCTCCTCCTCTACCGCACTCGATGCCTAGTCCCTTGTCTTGTGAAATGGTTGATGAAGAGCATCCTTGTCGGGCGGTGGAAGAGAACCCCACTCTCGACCCCGTAGAAGAAGCGACACCCCTAGGGTGTGATCTCCCACATCATGACACCGAGCACGACTCTAGACCACTATACCTACCGGATGGTCATAAGAGTCGTAGCTATGTTGGTTCCGAAGACCCGGAAGATCACAATAACCCCGAGCATAATGAAGATGATCGCTTTTTCCCTCCGACTTGGAAGCTCTTAGCAGTGGCTAGGCTCGGCCATGAGAGCTTAAATGAAGATGTTGCTAGGGCATTTGACTTACTCCTTCGAGCTCTTGATGGCTATGGAGGTGTAGTTGGTGAGAGTACCTTATTGTATATATCTCTTTTTCTTGTTCTTTTTGCTTTTGTGTGTGTATATATGTTTGTTTGGTACCTTGGTTTCTAGGATGGTTAGTTTTGTGAAATTCTTGTTGTTTGGATTGTTGATGAGCGTTGTGAGGGAGAGAATTTGATGTTGCATTTGAGCTTATTGTCATAGGTGTGAAGTGAAGAGGATTCCTAGAGAGGAATGGTTAATGATAGAGCTTGGGTCGTGAGTATGGAAGTCGGTTTTTGAAGTTTCGGTGAAGCTTTTGGGGTTGTGGAGCTCAAGAAGACCCATCCCGGGGCGGGAAGGGAGCTTCCCGACCGGGAAGGTTATGCCATCCCGACCGGGAAGGATCCGTCCCGATCGGGATGAAGGTGCAAAACTTGGAGCTTACTGGAGTGCCGTCCCGACCGGGAAGGTGGCTTCCCGACCGGGACGAGTGTGTCTTCCCGACCGGGACCACCCATCCCGACCGGGATGGTCCCCTTTCTCCTCTTTTGGCCTCTTCTTCGACATTTGGGCCCACCCAACCATTGTATACCCCCACCCAACCTCCCTACTCATCCTTGCTCATAGCATATGACCATTGCACTTCATTTACATACCCCTACCTCATTTCTCTTCCCTTTACACCGAGTTTCACATCGAATTTCCACCCCCTCACACCATTACTACCTCACCATGCGGTTTGATCGAGAATGAAGAGGAATAGCAATAACGAAGACAAGTCTTGTGCCTACATTGATCTATGAGACGATGGAGCGAGTGAGTTGCTAACCTATTGGTACGACAACTATCCTTTCTTTCCCGTCTTTTGTAGCTTGTTTTCTTTTGTGTTTATTCCCTTCCCCTTGGGTCATGGTACCTTAGCGGCCTTCGAGGCCTTGGTAGTGGTTGCTCCCGACTCTCGATGATGTGACTACACCGAGAGTCATTTTCAAAATCCAAATTTTACAAGTTTTTCACCTTTTTTTGTCGGATTTAGTCGGATTTAGGCGGAATCCGGGCTAGGTGACTTGATTACACCTAGCCCTCCCCTCCCATTTCCTTTTATTTCCTACTTTTTTTATTTTTCTTCCCCCTTCCATATCTTTTTCTTGTCTCGGCCCATGATGACTTGACTACACCCCGGCCGGACACCTTCTACCATTTTCTTCACCCTTATTTTTGATTTTTAGCTTTATTTTCGTAGTTTATTTTCTTTTTCTTTTGTGCTCCATGCACTACGGTCGAGCATGAGGACATGGCTCGACTTAAGTGTGGGGGAGCGATATTCTAGCGTAGTTAGTTTTATTTTCGTAGTTTTTTTCGAAAAAAAAAATCTTTAAAAACCCTAAAAATTTGAAAATTTTTCACAAAAATCAAAAAGATTTTTATTTTGTGTGTTTTCCTCTTGTGTCATTGTGTCGTATATTTGTTTTGTTGTGCGTGTTTTGCCCCCCCTCTTTTCCTTATAGGTTGCCTAATCGTCATTAGCTTTGGTGAGCTTTCAAGACTTCCGGTAACATCTCTTCATCCCTTATTCCCTCTTCGCTTCTTGTGAGTTTGGAGGAGTTTTGTGATGATGTGTGCTCGGGAGGAGCTTTGTAAAGATTGTGGTGGATTTGGAGACTTGTTTGAAGATAGGGGTGGTGTTTGTGTTTTTATTTGTGTTCGTTTTGTGTTGTTCTTGTTTTGTTGCTCTTGTTTCTCTTTCTTTTGTTTTTGTCGAGTCTTTGTTTTGTGTTTTGTTGTGTGTCTTGTGTGTAAACCGTTTTCGAAAACCCGGTTTAGAGGCTAGTGTGCGAGTGTCTACTTTCCCTTCCTAGTTGTATAAATCGAGTCTTGGACTTTAGTTTAGTAGAATGACCCTAAATCAATGATTTCGTTGGTCCTTTACCTCGAGTCCACCTAGCTTACTAGGGATTTACTTCGGGATTTGCACTTTTGACCATTATGACCACCCACGGTGTGAAAAGGCATTGGTTACCGAGTCTCGTCCCTTAGGTGTCCGTGTCTAGGATCGTTTGATTAGTCCAAGTTTTCTCCCCTTTTTGTGGGTTTGAAGGGAAATCGCGACCCCCGACTCACCCATTACCTACCTCCCACTCATTTTCACACAATAAATTGCAACTTGTTGATTCCTCTCTTTCTTGTCATACAATGAAATGCCAAAAAGCCAAATCTTGCCAAAAGGGGCAAAGAAAAGAAAAGAAAGAAAAAAATGAAAGAAAGAAAAGAATGAAGAAAAAGAAAAGGCACAAAAGCCAAAAAGAAAATAGAAAAGAAGAAAAAGAATGGCATGGCAAAACAAGGCAAAAATGCAAAAGAAAAGAGAAAATGCCAAAAGAAAATCCGATTCACAAAAAAATAATCCCCACCTCTCAAAATAAGCCTTTTTCCGACTTTTGCCGTGAAGAGCCTACCAAAGGACCGAGTCCCGAGGAAGGATGATAGCGGCATTAGTCGGTCTTCCCTCACTTTGCAATCATTTCCACTTTTTACTTGGACTAGTTAGGCGGTTTCGGACATGGGACGACCCTCTTGGCTCTTTGCTAAAGGGGGCGGGGTCTCACTTACCTACAGTGTCGACTAACACCGTGGTTCATCCTTTTTCCATCCCGCCGATCGTCCCGTAGTACGTTCTTAGAAGGTTAGGAGGAACCGAGGTAAGTTACCAACGTTTTTGTTGCTTTGTCGTCATACTATTAGGGTTTAGTCCATCTTGGTTTGTATTGCTAGCTTGGGAACGTTGTCATTTGCCTTGAGTCCTAAACCGGTGTTTCTTTCACCGCTTGTTTGAGGGAAGCGGTATTTCTTTTCTTTTGGGTGCAACCTTTTGTGTGTTCGTTTGTGTGTTTGTATGTTTTTGTGTCTTGTGTCCGGTTGCATCCACAGTTTTGTCGCAAGACCCGACTTGCCTTGCGGAGTGCACTTTCCCTCTAAGTGCACTCGCGTGAGTTGAAAGGGCGTAGGGTGCGCTAATACCCATTCGGCTAGTATAGTAGTTAGTATGTGCTTACTCGAGGGCGAGTAAGGGTTAAGTGTGGGGGAGTTGATAAGTGTGGTTTGTAGTGCCTATTTTGTAGGGTTTTGGTCCCGTTTTCCTTGTAGAATCGCTCCTTGGGAGCGGTTTAGGGACTTCTTATGCTTCCTTTAGTTCGTTTCAGGTTCCCGAGACCGATTTGGAAGAGTTGGAGCGGTTCCGACTCGATACATACACATTTTGGAGCCAACGAGATAAAGGAACGATGACTCGATGCTTTGGAATCGACCCCGAGACCTTGGGACCCAATCCCGAGCCTCCAAGACCCGATCCCGAGTCCCGAGAATCGATGAGAAGTCCATGTGAAGCAAGGAGGAACCCTAAAGATCATATTGGAGGCCTACAAGACCCATCCCGACCGGGAAGGATGCCATCCCGACCGGGATGAGGTGCACAAAAGAGAGAGCCACTGTTTTGGGTCCATCCCGACCGGGACCAGTTCCTCCCGGCCGGGACCGACACCTTCCCGACCGGGACCACCTCCTCCCGGCCGGGAAGGGCACCTGGCAGCCGCGCTTTGTTTCTTCTCTTCTCCCTTCCATTTGTAACCCTATATATACTCTTCCCTTGTTATGTTAAGCTTATGTTAGACATTACCCATAAACCCTAGCCTAGTTTTAGCATAGATTAGATTAGATTAGTGTAGATTAGTCTTTAGATTATCGTTAATCCTAGTTTAATGCTTGTAATTTGGGAATTCTTCAAGATCTTCACCAAGCTTGACAAACTTGGATGTTTGTTTTGGGTTTTTCTCATCTATGCAAGTTTTCTTCTTCCTTTCATCCTCTAGTATGGTATAATCTTCTCCTTTTACTCTTAATCCTTTATTGTTCATCAAGGTTGAATCTTTAGTTCTTGTTTATTGTTTTGTTCATCTTATTTGGTAGTTTCATTATGTATGTTTTGGTTGTTTGTGTTGATTCATCTTGTTAGTGTTAGTTTTAGTTTAGATATGTTAGAGTAGTGTTCTTGCTAGGGTTAGTAGGATGATTAGGGTGTTAATTGGGTGATTAAGGGTTTGTTGGAGATGTGGGTGGAAGATTTGGGTTTCCTCTTGGTTGATGCATATGACATGTTTGATGAATTGGTTGAATGATTAAGTAAGTTAGATTGCTTGTTTTTCTTGCCTTTCCCTTGTGGGTGTTAGTTGTTATGGGTTCGGTTCCCTCATTAAGTTGCGAGAGCCCGGTGAGGGCGACCCCTAGGTTAGTCTAAGTTGCGACCGCCCGGATGCGATCTAGGCCATAACACGCTAGAACCCCGTTTGTCATATGTGTCGCCAAAATGGGTTCCATGAGGAACCTCTAGGTCGGTTTAAGTTGCGACCGCCCGGACCGACCTAGATTACCCTACTACCTCCTTCACTCTAGCTCTCCCTTGACCATTCCGTTACCCCTTTGACCCCGACCTAATCCTAGCCCGTTTCCCTTGTTTGTTTTCTTGCTTTAGACCTAGCTTAGTCCTAGTCTCCCCCTCCTTAGATTAGCTCGTCTCGAACCTAGTCCTAAACCGTAGCATACCTTAGTCCGACCTCCCGTCCCTTTGGATTCGACCCGACTTACCCTAGCTACCCCAGTTAGGATTAGCCGGTTTTTATTTGGTGGCGGGATCCACGACAAATCCCTTCCCATCATTCACTTACTTGATTGGACATTTCTTGATCTTTAATGTACTCAAGACGGGACTCAATATCTGGCAACGCTTCATGTTCGGACTCGGACTTAGAATCAAATATTGTTTGGTCATCTGTGTGCAGTGACAAATGTAAAATGAATCATGTTCATGAGTATTTTGCGCTTAGTTCCAAGCATCATGTATTAAAGAACAAAAATTAACATCAAGAATACCAAAAAAAAAAAAAAAAAACTTATGATGCATCATTCTGGTAATTAATGTTATGCCCCTATTAAAAAACATTACAGTATTAGCCAAGATCTCGTGCTCAAGACTCCGATACAGTGGCTCTACACATGTCATTAACAACGATTACGTTTCATGAATCCATGCCACTTTCCAGTTTTCACTTCACCACCGTGCAGCCTATGATTCCTCCCTATACCAAACGTTCAAACCCACCTGGCCACCCCAAATTCTATTTCAACTATAAAGCACGATGAGAAGCTCAAGAGGAGCTGAAACAGTAGCAACACGAAAATTTCACCACCTGAAACCGATAAAATTTCTCAACAGCAATCTTGAACACATTGATCACCAAATGACACCGTTAAACCTCCTTATGGCTTCTTTGATGATGAGTAACGGATCATTCGCAGCATCAGAAAACTCGATGAATTCATAATCAACCGTGAACCGCTTGTTAAGGCCCTTCAAATCAAATACTCCCTCCGTTTCAATGAATTGTTTGTCTTTTCTTTTGGCACCAAGGTTAAGGGAACCAACGAGGGAGTGACATGTAGAACAAAACTCATGAGTATGATCAAATTGCATATAAAAAACATTCCTAAAATAGAAAGGCAAACAATTCATTGAGACACTCCAATATTGAATAGACAAACAATTCATTGGGACGGAGGGAGTAGGCAATTATATGTATATACCAAATAAAAAAACTCGCTATATCTATACTAATTAATTATCTATATCTATATAATAATATTAAAAGTCAAGATATAAGTTAGGAAAATGAATACATATATTCTTAATGTTACTTCAATCAATGCACTTTGTTAAAAATACAAATGATGCAATTTACTTTGTTAAAATTTAGTCTCAATTTTTTTTTTCATCTCCCCTTCCCAAATTCGGGTGGGTATGAGCTTTATAGCTATCCTTCCTTATTGTAGCGATAACAATCTTGGAGTCACTTTCGAATATCACCCGGTCAAAGAGCAGCGCCTTTGCCATCTCCGCTCCCAATTCCAAAGCCTTAGCCTCAGCAATGATAGGGTCCAAACCCGCATGGTGTCGTCTACAGCACGCCATAATGACAGTTCTCTCTTCATTACGAGCAACGACTCCCAACCCAATATCGCCATTGGAGTATACCGCAGCATCCGTGTTCATCTTCGGGAAGCCCGTTGGCAGAGGGGTCCAAGACACGGGACCCGCACCTCCAGTCGACCCCCCCGAATCTGTGTATCACGGTTATACTTGTGATATTCCTCCACCGTTTTAAGCATGCCTATAGTAACTGTAATCTCCTATAATTTCTAATGCAAAACAGTGACGGAATCACTGTCGAGTTGGGATTATATCACACTGATAACTAAATTTATTAAGTAAAGGTAAGTCAATACAACGGTCACTTTTTATAAAAGGGCTAAAAATTAAAATCCTCAAAGTGTTTATCAAAACCCAAAGCATAAATATTAAATTAGCAGCGCAAGACCAAATGCAACTCGCTAGCTCACACCACCACCCGGAACATAGAATATCTGTCATGTTATAAACATAACAGCCGCAATTCAGTGGGGAGTAACGACGACGTTCTCCCAGCCATATTACATGACATTAAAGCATAATTACTATTATATCAAAATAGTTCAAAATGGAAAACGTTTAAAACGATATAATAAAATAATTCAAAATGGTTGTCAACCTGCAAGTCAATATCAACCAATAATAGTAACGGCGCTATGGATATGAATCAGTGCAACAGAATAGACTTTCACTAGGAGAATACTAAAAACTAGTTTCGAGAACTTAGTTCAAACAAATCAAAACTCGATCTCTGACTAGGCTACTCAACCATAATAGGACGGCGACTTATCAATGCGAGGTCCTAACTTAAGTAAATATGCACACCCCTCCTGGAACACCAAGTGTGCCCAGTTCAACCCGACGGCGTCTTACATGCGAGGTACGAGCTTAAGGTCAAAATGAACATACACTCCTGGACAAGAACATGCCCAGTTCAACAACCAATGCATCCTGCTCGGATACACTAGCTTTATAGCTGATGGCAAAACGTATACTCTAGACTGTATTCCTCTACCCGTACACTTCTCTTATTCCATAACTCCAAAACAAAGTCATTATCAAAATTCAATAGGAATATATTTGTTCTTAAAAGAGAAAACTTTATGAAAATATGATTTTTCTTAAAATAATAACTTTCCAAAGTAGGTATTATTATAAATAGAAATCGATCAAAATAGGAGTTATATAAAATAGTTAATATTAGGCCTCGAGACGTAAACATTATATTTATTATATAAATGTATAATCATGGTTAAAAGTCAACTAAAGTCAAAATTATAATTATTTCCAAAAAGATTGAAGTTTAAGTAATTAAAAGTATTTAAATAACAAATTTTCCAGATTTGCACTGTCTTACTATAAAATTCGTAATTAAATCATTAAAAATCTAAACAAAGTAAGATTAGTGGAGTTGAAAACTTTAGAAACTTAGTACTCCCTCCGTTTCAATGAAAGATTTCACTTAAAAAAGGACACATTTTTTAAGGATAATAATAAATGATTCAAAAATAGAGAGGGTGTAAAGTAGGTGGGCCACCTAGGTAAGAGGGAAAGAGTTATACCAAAAAAGAAAGTGGAAGCTATCAAAGAAATTTACGAAAAATAAAAAGTGGAAGCTTTCAATGAAACGGAGGGAGTACTTTTATTTCTGGAGAAAATCCAAATTCTAAATAAAACATGGGTACTTATTCGTATGTTTACAAACTGTCAGAACTAGACACCTGATCGTATTTCTTTAATAAAACACGTTTAAAAATTGATTTTAAATAAAATCCAATTGGAAACATTATCTAGACTCTTCATAGTTTCCGTATGTAAATTACCAATATTAAATAAAAAGTTTAACATATGATTCAATTTAGATCTTATCACAACTGACAGAATCACGGATTAAGTTGACACTCGTTCATAAACAATTTACTGTGACCAAATCACTTGGAATTATTTTACGAAATTAAATAGGAATAAATTAGACTTAAAATAAATAGTAGTCTCTTTTCAAAGTTTACGTAAATAAAGTTTTTAAAATAAATTATTAATTCGCACAAAAACACTATCAGATTCTGAAACATGCTGTAACTTTAGTAAAAACAATAAAACTTTCAATTTGACACTTTATATCAAAAATCACGAAAATAAATTATTATTATAGGTATGTTTTAGTCTCGGCCTTATAATACTTTTTAATAATTAAAAGAACTATTTATTCGAAAATCTCTTAAAAACGATTTAAAACAACAAAACATGTGAAGATTTACGATTTTAAAGCTTTTGTTATTAAAAACGAGACATACATATATTGTCTAACAAAAATCTAATTTCTATACATGCAACTTGTGGACATGACATAGGTCCACCCGACGCGGCCACGCGCGGGTTTGGGGAGGCGAATGAATCTCCATATGAGATGGGTCGAATTGAATTTTAAATCGAAGTAGGAGTCGCCACCGAACTTTGTGGGAGTTCGGGCCCGTTCGAACCCACTCTATGTCGTAGTGGGCCATATACAAAATACGGCCCATTTCCGATGTCAGAGTTTATTGGGTTCGTCCCTTAGCATTTGATACCGATACCGACATTATCGGATATCGTGTATTGAATGACTCTCGTTGCCAATGGATTCGGACATCCGGAAACCATGGTTCTGAGTAAGGGGAGGGGTGAGGGTACGTGTTGGGAAGTTCACTAAGAACACCCAACCCCGCCCGCACTTAGCGGCCTTTACTAAGATATCGTTCGCTTTTTATGTACACGCGTTAGTTCGATAGTGGAATGATATACAAACATTATTTTCCCTAAGCATGTGAGAGAAAAATAAATGGGTTGCTAAGTCGTTTAATGCATCTTAAACTAATAACGTCGAAGTTATTTTAGCATGTGAATTCGTTTTAGTCTAATAAAACAAAAGAAATAAATTGCTACAAACACGAGAAAACGAGTTAGTAACGATTGAATAAATTGAATAAAGATGCAAATATGATTATATGCATGATTTTAGAAAAAGGTTTTATGACTCGTGAAAAGTGCTTTGTCGAAATCTGAAAATATACCGAGAAAATCGCTGTTTTATATGAGAAAACGAACCTGGAAAAAGTCGGGAAAACGAGAAAAAAGAGCCGCGGCTTACAGCAGCCCGCGCGACTCGCCCGGGAAGGGGCGCGACTCGCGCGGGTGGCTGTCAAGGGTCCGGTTTTCGAAAATTTGCTAATTTTGATAAATCGCGTACGAATATGAATTAATTTATACTCGATTTATATTTTCGATATTCGTCGTATTCGATATTCGATTATGAAATCGATATCGAATAGTTAGAATGATTTTTTTTTAAAAGTAAAAAAAACGTTTTGAAAATTGTTTTAAGAAAAGAAAAGAAATTGAACGAAAAGAAGAAAAAATGTTAATTCTCTCCGCGTTAAAATCGTCGTATTCTGTGTAACGATTTTATTAGTATCAACGAGATTTAATTTAGTCCTTGTTTAATACGATATTCGATTAGAGAATCGATATCGTATTTTAAGAATGTTTATATATGAAAATATTTTTTATAGTATCGATATTAGAAATATGTAAAATATGCAACGACGACCCATATTAAACGAGGACCGATGACACGACGTAAAGAAGAAAAAAAACGAGGAAGGGAGAGAAGAAGGAGAAAGAATCGGGTTTGATTTACACCCTCAACCTACATGCTTTGTTTTCTCGGGATTGAGCTCCTCGGAAAGTGGCTTAGACTTGGGAGCGTCGAGATGATGTGAGATGAATTTGGGGTGTCGGTTTGGTCGGGTGATGTGGTGAGTTTCGGCCGGTTTGGGGGTCGGATTTATCGGGTTGGATTCGTCGAGAATTGCTTAGCGTAACGAGGTTGTATGTGGGAATATTCGATGTGTGATTGACGAGTATGGTTCCTAAAAATTTCTCTGTGTTGATTGGAGGGTCTATTTATAGGCGAAGAGGTTTAGAAGAGATGTCTTGCTTGGACAACAAGAAACACCGATTAGATAGGAAATGTAAGAGTTCGAAGGGGAGCGAGAGTCTCGTTTCTTGGTGAAGAAGCCGAGCATCTCGGCTGTTTTGGCTGCTTTTGGCCGAGTGTTTGACACTCGGTCGGTAAGTTAATTTAGCTTTCGGATAGAATCCTACTTGAGATCGAATTCTATCCTCGAATGGATTTATTTAGTATTTTTGAAGCTGATTTTTGTAGTATTTGAATCCAAACCGGACGTGTAGTGTCACGGTTGGTCCGTGTGTCTCGGGAAAAAAAAATATCTTTGACCGGGTCGCTAAAAGACGGTTTTGCCCCTGGTGCCGGATTCGACCCAAATTAGTCTTATTTGACTCGAAACGACCTACTGGGCCTGGATTTGAGGTTGCTTTTGTAAGATTTGTACTCCGTAATAAGCCTAAACCAAATGTCCATGATTTCGAGCCCATATCCGAGTCCATCAAAGCACGTTTGCGTCCAATCATCATCGGGTGTTTGGCGGGAACTACTATAGACATCTGACGGTCAAAATGTGGGTGTCTACACAACTACAACAATAATATCACATAATACCGAGTAACGTGTCAATGTTACCTTAATCGAGATCTGAATCAATAATATACTCGTCTTCGTCGGGGTTGCCGCGAAATCCTACAAAACAATATAAATATGGTAGGGAACCCATATTAGCATAGGAACTCATCTCAAGATAGAGTAGGGAAAAGAAGAAACGAGTAGAAATTTCGGAGTACCCGAACTACAGACGAAGAGTAATTAAATTACCCTGAATTTAGAACAAAACGAAGATTGAAAGATTGGGACTCGAAACGGAGTCTTTGGAGAAAAAAAAGGGCTTTATATATATATTCAATAAGGAGAAGGGAGAAGTAGGAGATTGGCTAAGATCAAATTCTGGAATTGGAATAGGAGTCGAAAGCTAATACACAATTAGGGAGAGTTGGTATTCTTTTAGAAGTCGGACAAGAAGTATCAGTTCTTGAAATTCATAAAACGGATTAAATAAATCTTAAAAGTCGAGCGTAAAAGATTATAAAATAGAATGCGAGTTCAAGGAGAAATCGGGTCAAAATTGCATTAGAAAAGAATTAGGCCCAAACTACGAAACGAGCTAAAAATATTATTTTGTCGTAAATTTGAATTTCGGGCCAAGGTTGATGTTAAATAAAAATAATTAGTTGACTCGAGAAATCAAATGGGTCAATCTCGAGTTTAAAACAAAAGTTTGTAATGAAATGAAGTCCCACGAAGAATCAATAAATAATTTTCAACGAAAACGAATTAAATTGATTTCTCGAAAATAAAATATGATTATTTGACGAAAGTTTGATAAAAATGATTTTTGAGGAAAAACCATAAACATAATTAAAATACAAACATAATTTTAATTTATAAAATCGGGGGTGTTACAGTAACGGACTCCGAGCTCGGCGGTGAATCTTCGAAAATCCTAAGGTTCCTAACATACCAAACTCCCCAAAGCATGGCCAAAAAACGATGTCGGCCCTCGCCATGGAGTCTGGACAACACCCATAGAAACCGTTGGATAAAAGACGAGGATGGAGCAGCCAAGAGCAGGTCGCGAAACTCACTCTGAAGCCAAAGAGAACTAACCCAATCACAATAAAACAGGGCGTGCATAATCGACTCTGCCTCCCTGTCACATAAAACACAAACAGAATCCGGACTACAATGACGGCTCGCCAAATTTGCCCGAACTCCAAGAGTGTTAGTGCACGCGCGCCATAAGAAATGGGTTATCTTCGGGACCGTTTTCAGCTTCCAAATGGTCGACCAAATGGCCTCTGCTCCAGGTCCTTCCCCGGATAAATCGGTTCAATGTGACACCCAATCGATAGCCCGTTCGAACACTGTACTCGCCATTTTTGTTGGGCCACCAAAAAAGTTGGTCATCAGGCAGTCTATGACTTAGGGGAATTGATAAAATTGAATTAGCATCAGCAGGCACGAACATATTCCTCACCAGGTCCTCTTTCCAGAAGCTCGTAGTCGGGTCAATTAAGTCCGCGACACGGAGAAGGGGGTCTGCTTCTGGGTTCGGGCACGGAACACGCCTCTGATTCTGTACTGGAATCCATGCTTCATCCCAGACGTTCATCTTTTGGCCGTTTCCAATGCGCCACCTGAGACCATCAAGTAAAAGCGGTTTTGCATTCCAAATACTACGCCAAACGTAACTCGGATCATGGCCTCGTCTAGCCTCAAAAACCGTCCCATTTTTGAAGTACCGGGCCCTAAAAACCTGACACACCAACGACTCCGGTCGAACAAGAAAGCGCCACACCTGCTTTGCTAATATATAAGGCTTGATTAAAGACTCTCAAGTCCCAGAAACCCATCCCCCCAACATGTTTTGGTTGACACATTTTCTCCCATGACCACCAATGAAGTTTTCTCTTTAGGTTCGTAGAACCCCGCCAAAACCGCGCTATGATGTCGTGTAAATCAACTATATTCACACAACTCTTTTAATGTTTTTGGGTTCAAATCTTAGGAGTACTTTTCTCTTTTTTATTCTCTTCCTATTTTATTAAATTCTCTACACATTCATGCCTTTCTATTTCGATTTTCATACAACTTAACTTAAAACTTCACATTTTTTAGTCTTAAAAAAAACTCTTAAGACTATAAAATTGAGTAAAATTTATCACATCGAAAAATTATTACAAAGTCATGAATTTCACAGATATAAACCAAACATCTTTTGAGTTTTAGAAAAACTCTTAGAAATATAATAAACTTAAGTAAAAATTTCTCTTTTGAGTCTTAAAAAACTCTTAAGGCTATAAACGTGTGTGAAATTTTTCCACATCGAAAAACTATTATAAAATTATTAATTTCATATTATTTGCAATGAATCTATTACATATATAAATAGTAAAATCATCCCACAACGAAAAATTATATTAATGTGATAAATTTCAATATTATAAATAAAAATAATCACTCGTTATTAGATACCAACAAAAAAAATTTTTGATCCTTAATCTTTTAAACCTATAAAATCAAGTAAAATTATCCTGCATCAAAAAATTATAATGAACTGATTAAATTTTATATGATAAATAAAAGTAATCATTCGTCCATAGATATTAACCAAACATCTTTTGAGTCTTAGAAAAACTCTATCTCACATCGAAATATTATATAATAGGGCGATGAATTTTCATTATATAATTCGTCCTTAAATATCGACAAAAATTAAAGAGCTTTTAAGACTATAAAATTAAGTAAAATTATTTCACATTGAAAGAATAATGTCATTGAAAGACTAACATCATATGTATAAATTAAATATTTTTCCCTATATTAAATATTTTTTCCTTCTATAATTGTAGTTATGAGTAAAAAGTGAGTTTAATATAATGAGAAGGTTGAACAAAATAAAAAATATTTGCGATGAGAAGAAGATAGAAAGACAAACGAAATAGAATATGGAAGAAAATAGAAGAAAAGAAGTACTCTGTAGTATAATTATATCATAAATTGAAGTCATTATTGGTTCTTAGATATCAACTATCAACCCCGAGTATTGTCTTAAAGAGAGATATTATGAGTTTTAAATACAATGTAGGCGTATAATTTAATTTGACGTTTATCGCATGTATGACCTCCCAAAAAAAATCACTCACAAAAAAAAATCATTCACATACTTTCTACTGTTGCGTAGAAAAATCATTCACATACTTTCTACTGTTGCGTAGTCTTACAAATTTATGCAATCCTCTAACTTGATGTCATTATCATTCTCACTAAAAATCGGTCCGTGCATCGCACGAGGTTTCCAACTAGTAACGAGATAAAATTGAACAATGATCTAGACACAAAACTAGTTTAAAAAAAAGCTAATAAACATAACAAACATACGAGATATGAGTGTAAACAAGATACTTATAGATATAGGTCGAACATTTATCTTCGTATAGATTTTGACGCGGGTATACTTCACGTTAAACGTACACTTTTTCATATTGTAAATTATTTCGGTTAAAGTTGAGTATCCAAATAACATTATCTATCAAGAGCGTTCTTGCGAGGTTGTATGACTTGAAGATATGTCATCTAGACTTCGAGTTGTCGCCCCAAAGGGTGACTTACATGGCGTCACCAAAAAAATCATCTATATAAGTGTTCTTTTATATATATATCCGTGCAACTTTGCACGAGTTTTAACCTAGTTTAATACTCCGTATATAACACAACTATAAAACAGGTCCATGAATCTTTACGGACGGTAAAACTAGTTAGACACTAATTCGGTGTGGGTATAATGGATTATTTATTAAACTACTTTTACTTAATTATATTTCTCTCTCGTGCTTTTTTAATCCACAATATTATTTTCCTCCCGAAAAAAAAGCGGAAGATTATAGGAACCGACTAGGCGACTAGCTAGTAGCCTCTTACTCCTACTCGCTCCTACTCCTCCTCCTACTCCGTATATTACCCTCTTAGAGCATCCACATTGTAGAGGATTACCCATCCTCTTAACACCCTCTCTCCTATAAGAGGATGTCCTCTACAATGTGGGAACAACATAGATGATCCTCTTATTTAGAGGATGTTGAGTACATCCTCTAATTTTAGAGGAATAAGAGTATAGGCCCTTAATTTTATTTTATTTTTCTAATTCAAAAATTAATATTCCATGTTATATATATCTACAATATGCATGTTATTTTTTCTTCTAAAATTTTGGAAACTATGTGCTCCAATTTAAAATATGTATCACATTTTAAAATTTTGGAAACCATGTTTCAAGGTTCGAACATAAATTAAAAAATATGTATCACATTTTAATTTTATAAGTTTCATGTATTTTTTTCTCATGTATCTTGTGTTATTAATTATGAAATTTATATCTCTTCAAAAAAAAAAATTTATGAAATTTATATGTTTTTAATTATGAATTTTATTAAGTAGTCTTTTTATGAATTAAATTTATTATTTTGTTAATTATTATAACAATATGTGATTCATAGTATTAAATTATAAATAAAATAAGATGAAGAGGATCCTCTACAATGTGGAGAAAAAATAAAAGAAATGAAGAGGAGGATGGAGATAGTGAAAAATGAGGTGGATGAAAGAGAGGATGAGGTGTCACAAAAATAGAAGGAGAGAGAAAAAATAAGAGGAGGTGACCCTCCTCTACAATATACATGCTCTTACGTTAGCAATGCGGATTTTCTGTCCCATTTTGTATCCCACTCTGTGTGCCACACCATACGCTGGATGACACATCAACAAGTGTATGATATTTGTTGCTTATTTTATCTATTCAATAGGTGAGGTATCATCCGGTATATGGTGTGACACACGGAGTGGAACACAATAATGGAACGGAAGATCCGCTCTGTTATGTGAGAGGTCTCACAATAACGTATTGTGAGACCGTCTCATATGAGAAATTGTAAAACACTTTTGGTACTTCTGGAACATACAACCCCAACCTCAACCTACCTTTCAATTCTTAATTGAAGAAGAAGAAGAATAAGAAGAAAGCGAGGAATATGGCGATGAGGAGCCCGCATCCGTGTGAAGTGGAGGATGTAAGCCATCCCTTTCCACATATCTTTATCAATTTCTGTATTTTTTTTTTGTCGATTTCGTGTTACCAACTCGAATATGCGGTGCTTGGATAGGCTCCGCTATTTTGATTTGATTTGATTTGATTAGGTTTCCATACTCACGTTTTCCCCCTTATTTGTTGTTGTTGTTGCAGCTTTCATCTCTGGGTGTTGGTTTAAGGTACAGTAAGATTTTACTATTTATCAATTATCGCCTCTCCTGTTAACTGTACATAATAATAATGCACATACATACATACACACACACTTGAATACTTGATTGATTATCGTTTTCAGAGTGCCTGAATAAGCGAAAACCTGATGTCTGCAGGAAGTTGATTGAGGCAGCAAACGCGCATTATCCTTGCAATGCAAAACCTGTAAACCGCATAGGCAGCCCCGTCATGCCTTATACCCCCTTCCCAATAGCTGTCATCCACGCCCCTCCTTCTACAGCCGATACCCAATTGGCTCCCGAAGCTCCTAGCATTGGAGCTGATCCCGAAGACCCAGGTGTTGGAGCTGATAGCAGCACCCAGCCGGCTGGAGAGTAATAATGCCAATAAAGCTCATGTTTCCTCTGATTACTAATTCTATTTAGCTTGGGCCACTCTACAGTGTACCCGGTTATTTATGCAAAATATACTTCTAACTATGAACATCTTTCCTTCCTCTTGTCGTTATTTATTTGAAACTCAGTGATGGTTTTGCTGTAATATATCAACCGTCCTCACTCTCGTTGGCCTGATTAATTTTGTGGTTGTTTGGTTAATACTGTCGTTTAATTTCAACACCAAAGTTTTCAAGGTTTGTGATCTTCAATACGATCAGTATAAGGAATGCCTTGCACTTGGCGATCACAATACTGATTTTTGGTAAAGCAAGAGTAAGAGGAGACCCGTGCAGTCATCCGAACTGTTAGGAATCCCTTGGATCATCCTATAATTGTATAGGATTGCGATCTTGCGCATACAAATTACTCATAATAATCCCAACTTTGGATTATATTACAAACAATTTCAATTCATTCAATTCAATTCAGTACATACTACTACTTCACAAACTATGCCAAATCTATTTGAGTAGATACATGAACTTGTTTATACAAATTGTTAAGTATGATCTTACGACCCTGGATTCGAGCTTGTGATCAGATCCTACAATTCCCGATCTTGACAGCCTTGATCCGTGATCTAATATTGCAGAATTTTGTTATTATTAGATGTAGCAAGAGGACTATGATGATGTAATTGCCTTAAAGAACTGTTGTTGTTGTTGTTGTTGTTGTTGTTGGTTTTGAAGCTGTGTGAACGCATCACCCGGTCAACCTCAGGATGTAAATCAACAAAAACGGGGGGTTGAAACTCGGACCGGGTCCTCCTATGAGACGAACCACTAACCGAGTCACCCTTGTTGTCTAACAAATGGTAGCTTTGTTTCGAACCATCAGAATTAGACCGGTTATAGCCATGGTTCCGATCGTCTTTGGTTTTCTTGATTGCATGTATAAGAAACGGTATTAGCCCCTCCATTTTAGAAAATCACGTCTCGGTACCTTGAAGTCTTTTGAGCTCTCGGAACCCTTTTAAACTTGCTAATCGACTGCCTTGAATTAGCGTAATTGCTTAATGATTTATGGAAATGGGAAATGGGTTTTGTGTGAATTTGTTGATATTTGAAGAAATGAGTGAGAATTTGTTGAATTTTATATAGGGGTTTGATAGTGGGTTAGGTTTGTCAACAGCTAAGATGTATGGTCCATTTTATAGACTATTTAGTGGATAATATTCAAACGACATGAGTGTTTGACAAGAGGACTTGGAAACAGATAGTTTTATTGATGGTATTTGGTCAAATTTGGATTCTAGGCATGAATAATCTGATATTATAATGTTATTTTCATGTGCTGTAAAACCAATCTTGGTCATTACGGAGTCAAGAGCTGGCGGTTTGGCGGCTCCTCGTCCCTTGTGGCACAACTTGTAGCCCCACCACCGCCATACAGTGCTAGACGGTCGCGTCTCGATAATTTTTACTTTTATTTTTTCTTTTTTTCTTTTTACGTGTCAACCTGCAAATCTAACAGTTTTATATACGCAGCCTCATCACATTTTAACCTGCAAGTTTGAGTCGTGAACTCAAATTTTTTCGATCTAAGCTCGAGTTTTGTTTAATGAACCCAAGCTAAAAAGAGCCAAACTCATGCTCGACTTGTTATCACCCCTAAATCTGTGTGGTAACGATAATGTACTAACATAGTAACATTGCATTACCAAGACTGACAAGAGAGTAGTATATGCCTTAGACAGTAAATATTTTTAGGTTGCGTTTGGTACTCAGAATTGATTTGAATATCATGGATTCAATTCTTATATTTGAATTTCGTGAATTCCAAATCCAAATCCAAATCCAAATCCAAATCCAAAATTGTGTTAATTAGATACCCTTGAATTTGGATTTGGAATTCGGACGGGTGGAGTCGGGTCAAGATCAACAATTTTATTTTATTTCAACTCATCATTAAAAAAATGTAAATTTCAAATATAGAAAAAAAAAAGTAAAACGAAAAATATATTCTAACAAGATTATGCGGAATAAAATAAACAAATGATAAGTAACGGAATTGAAATGACTACCCATCTGCCAAGAATTTGAAAGAGATAAATTTGTGATTTTGTCTCCTAATCCCAAGATTTTTTAACGTATGAAATATTTCAAATTCAAATTCAAGTTCTCAAACATACCATACCAAAGTGTTTTCGGGATTTCATTTTTTCCGGATCTAATTTTATCAAAACAAAACCATTGTGTCTGATATAGAGGTAATAGGCCCGGAATAATTATGGGCCTGATTGTTTGGTAAGAGGGTAAATATTAAGGTCCAGGGATTGTTTCTCCCAGACCTTCCCCTCCACGCTCTAATAAGTCAGTAACACTCTACCCCGTTCTCTCTTCTTCCCCTCAACCCAGTGTATGGTACCAAACTTCTAACCAACCCAACAATTACCCAAGCAATCGGTACGACGACGTATCACAATGCAGATACAACTCAGCCGTACGACGTCGTATTTGCGGCACCTCCGACGATTGAGCACCGCATCATCGACAGCTTCCGATAAAATCGTCGCATCCGTTGTTTTCGAGAGGCTTCCAGTCGTCATCCCTAAAATAGATCCTCTCCTTTACGCTTTCCAAGAATTCTCGTATGATTTTAATCTCTTCACCTTTTTAATTTCTCCTGAAATTGCCGCATTTTGTTTCAGTTAGTGTCGGAACTAGGATTCGTTGTTATCCGGTCTACCCTAAAATAGATCCTCTCCTTTACGCTTTCCAAGAACTCATTCTACCCTCAAACTAAATTTTATCCGGTCATATTCTCAGTCAAATATAATACTTATTTCGTAAAGATAAATTTTAACACGAAAAATCAAATTCAAAAAAATGTGGCAATTTTTTTTTTTTTGAAATTTAATTGTGACAATTTTTTTTACCAAATACATCATTATTAGTTTAATACAGGTTTACTTTGTTATTTGAATGAATATTTTTTTGATAGTCAGTAAATATATAAATGTGTCAACAATTCACTTGTAATATTTAGAATGCAAAATATTGAAATATCTTTTAAATAAAATTTATAAAATTTACCTAAAATACATTTGTCGTGGATGAAAAAAAGTAGTTCTACTTCCTACTCCGTATTACTCCCTCCCCTTCTCTATGATCTTCCATATTGGATTTTGGGAAGTTCTTAAGAAGGAGGGGATATGTGGAGGAAAATGAATGGGAAGAAAAGAGAGTGAGGTCACAAACAATAAGAACCACAAAATATAGTACTAAAAAGGAAAGTGGAACATCTTAGTGAATTTTCCTAAAAAGGAAATGTAGAACATCTTAGTGAAGGGAAGTGAGTAGTTGCTATATTTGAAGATTTTGAAATGTTGTGGTTGAAACTCACAGCGGTTTCCCGGACGATATATTGGCCGATATATCAATTTTTGGTTTTCGATTTACCTTGTGTGAGATCAATTCGGGAGCACCAGTTTTTAATCACAATAGTGACGTAATAGCCATTTTTTCGAGAATTGATAATGAATCATTGTGTTTTGGTGTTGGATTGTATATATAAAATGGGTATTGATAAAGATGTAAATGAGGTCTTAGAATCCTTTTAAAGGTAATCAAATTTGATGGGCGTTCTTCTTCTCGTCCTTCTATTTAGCTCATGTTGAAGTACTCTCTCCGTTTCAATGAATTGTTTATCTTTGCTTTTGGCACCAAGAGAAAGAGAATCGATGGGAAGTGACATGTAGAGCCAATGGTCAAATTACATATAAAAAAACATTCCTAAAATAGAAAGGCAAACAATTCATTGAGACGTCCCCAATATGAAATAGACCAACAATTCATTGGGACGGAGGGAGTACGTATTTGCGGTTATGACTTGTTGGTTATGTATGCAAAATATACTGCGCAGTCCATTTTTAAATGTGAAGCCTCGATAGAATATAACTATTCTAGTTAGCAAGATTAGTTAATAGGTTGTTACATGTAGTTACCTGTGAGTTACACAAGTTTGTTACATCCTCATACAACTATATATACATAGCAAAGCTAGATCATAAACGTAAGTTGTAATACAATCATTCTAACAATTCAATACAATTCTTTCCTCCACCATCCAATTACATTTCCTTGTGCAAATTCGGAAAGCTTCTTGTGAACACCATACATTTGAGCACCATTTGACTGGCCAAATCGTTCTTGAAGCTCATTCCAAGCAAGCTCTGCAGAATCACAGAATAATATAGAATCTGCGATTTGAGAAGAAAGAGAATTCAAAATCCAAGAAAACACGATGTCGTTACATCGTTGCCAATGTTTGAAAGAGGAAGAAGTTGTTGCTGGCTTGACGATTGAACCATCAACGAACCTAATTTTGTTCTTGGCTGATAAAGCAATACGCATAGCCCGTTTCCAGTTTGCAAACCCATTTCCTTGAAAGACGCTTGTCACCAACTTGACACCTGGACCCTCTGAAGGATGAATGTAAAGGGATCATCCACTCCAATTGTAGTACTTTCGATGGAAGCCATTAAAGCAGATAACAAGAATCTTGATTGATTAACGTTTGAAGATGCGGAAGCGAAAGAGAAAAGAAAATTAGTGGATCAAGAGTCAAGCTCTGATACCATGTTGTAATTGGATGGTGGGGGTGTAAGAAGTATTTTATGAATCGATAATGAATTCTGTCCCACAATCGTTATAGATTCGATTTAATTCAACCCAATACAATCGATTAACAGTAAAGACTAACCTTGGTCCATGTCTATCAGACGCACTCAATATATAATAAGAAAATACGATTGATTCTCCTCCTTGACCCTTCTTTAATGTTCCTTGATGATGGAGATGGAACTCTGTCTTTCAATGTCTGTAATTGTGTGTTTTATTCTTTTGTTGATTGAGAGAGTACGTACATCTTGCTTGATATGTATAAATACAAGGCCAAGGGATACGTGTTTGATCTCAAGTCAAACCGTTCACACCTTTTCGTGAAAAGACGTCTTTTGATACTGGGTAAGGTCGGAAGGAATAATAATTCCCGACTTTAAGTACATTAATCGAAACCGATCCATCACGGTGTCGTCTTTCATATTAAAGTCCCGTAATATTTAATATGAACTTAATTAATATTTATACCGAAACACTTAGGCCACACGAATATTATTAAATATTCTAACATTCTCCCACTTGGCCTATGTACTGACTTAATGGTTAAATAACTATAATGTGCACTTTGATATTAAGTTCATTAACTTTCATATCCTTAATCGAGTTAGAACTAATCGAATCATGGCGGTCACACGTCATTTATTAAGCGACATGATTCCTTCCATGTATCACGAACCAATTCCAAATCTAAGTAATCTTTAAGTTGAGAATAACCTTAATTCTCACAATTAGTCACATGTAGTCTAATAACTGTAATGTATACATACACTTTAATGACAACATGTTCGTAAAAGCAGAAACAAACAATTAGTGAATTCTAGATGTCATATTCATAATAGGCATATTATCTTTACAATAGCAAGGCTCTATCTATAACACCCATACGTTCAACATGGCCAAGGAACGTCTTGGGTGGTAATCATTTAGTTAATGGATCTGCCACCATCATATCCGTTCTTATATGCTCAACTGACACTCTTTGCTTCTGCACGTCCTCCTTGACCGATACGTACTTTAATTCTATGTGCTTAGCACCGTCGGAGTATTTATCGTTCTTAGCAAAGAAGACGGCTGCGGTATTATCACAATAAATTTTCAGCGGCTTAGCTATACTATCGATAATCCCAAGTCCTGAAATAAAATTCCGTAGCCACAATGCATGAACAGAGGCTTCAAAGCATGCCACAAATTCAGCTTCCATAGTAGAAGTAGCAATAATAGACTGCTTCTTACTTCTCCATGATATTGCCTATTTTCGACTATCAGTACACCTGCCATGATCAGAATCTGAATACCCAATCACCTCAAGATGATCGGATTTCTTGTACGTAAGCATGAACTCCTTGGTGCCTTGCAAGTACCTAAGGACTTTCTTCGCTGCTCTCCAGTAATCCATTCCGGGATCACATTGAAATCGACCCAACATTCCAACAGCAAAGCTGATGTCTGGTCGAGTACATGTCTGAAGATAATTCAAACTCCCTACCACAGATGCATAAGGAATATTCTTCATTTCCTTTCGTTCCAATTCATTACTGGGACATTGCATAGTACCAAACTTGTCCTCTTTCTGTACAGGAACTAACCCTGCAGAACATTCACTCATTCTATATCTCTCTAGAACTTTATCGATGTAAGCTTTCTGAGACAACCCTAACAATCCTTGTGATCTATTACGGAAAATTTCAATTCCGATCACATAGGATGCCTCGCCCATATCTTTCATTTCAAAGTTCTTAGATAGATATTTCTTTACGTCATGTAACATGCCTAGATTATTTGCAGCGAGTAAAATATCGTCAACATATAAGACTAAAATAACGAATCTACTCCCACTGATCTTAATGTAGATACATCGATCAACGATGATTTCTACAAACCCATATGACGTAATGGTATCATTAAACTTTAAATACCACTGTCTGGAAGCTTGTTTTAGTCCATATATCGACTTTCTCAGCCTACACACCTTATCTTCATTACCCGGGGATGTAAACCCCTCAGGTTGGTCCATGTACACTTCTTCCTCAAGCTCACCGTTTAGAAAGGCGGTCTTTACATCCATTTGGTAGAGCTCAAGATCATAATGAGCTACCAAAGCCAAAACAATTCTTAAAGAATCTTTCTTTGATACTGGAGAGAAAGTTTCTTTATAGTCAATACCGTCCTTTTGAGTGAAACCTTTGGCAACTAGTCGGGCCTTATACCTTTCAATGTTACCTTTAGAGTTCGTTTTGGTCTTATAGACCCATTTCGAGCCAACGGTCTTAGAACCCTCAGGTAACACAACTAAGTCCCATACTTTGTTATCATCCATTGATTTCATCTCTTCTTTCATGGCATCAAACCATTTTTCAGAATTGTCACTTTCCATGGCCTTACGGAATGAGACGGGATCCTTCATAATGCTCAAGTCACAATCAACCTCAATGTTATATGTCAGGTAGTCATCTGGAATGGCTGATCTTCTTTCTCTTACAGATCGCCTTAATTGTTCACATGACATATTATTCTCCCCTTGATTTGTGACTTGATCATCATTGTTATTGTCATTTTGTGGGTTTTGCACGTCATTTTGTTGTTGTTCCATTATGTCATTTGGCTGTGATTGCACAACTGGAACAACAATTTCAGGTGCAACTTCAGGAGAAGGAACTTCTTCCTGAATTTCTTTGATGTCCACCTTTCGTGATTCAATACTCCCACTAGTCTGACCATTCTCAATGAATCTAGCGTTTCCGGTCTCTACTATTCTCGTACTGTGGTTAGGACAGTAAAAAGTATACCCCTTTGACTTTTCAGGATAGCCAATGAAAAATCCACTGACTGTCCTAGGATCTAGCTTCCTTTCATTCGGATTGTACAACCTTACTTCAGCTGGGCATCCCCAGACTCGAAGATGTCTTAAGCTCGGTTTCCTTCCCGTCCATAGTTCATAAGGAGTCTTAGGAACTACTTTACTAGGAACCCGATTCAAAACATAGGTTGCAGTCTTTAACGCATAGATCCATAAGGAAGGAGGTAAAGAACAATTACTTAACATGCTCCTAACCATTTCAATTAAAGTACGATTTTGCCTTTCAGCAACACCGTTCTGCTGAGGTGTACCAGGCATTGTATACTGTGCACAAATGCCTCGACTTTCAAGTAACTTTGCAAATGGACCAGGACATTGTCCATTTTCAGTGAACCTACCATAAAACTCACCACCCCTATCCGACCTCACAATCTTTACTTTCTTTTCTAGCTGCCTTTCTACCTCATCAATGAATATCTTAAGGACATCCACAGATTGAGACTTTTCATGCAGTAGATAAGTGAAACCATACCGTGATAGGTCATCTATAAAAGTGATAAAATACTTTTCGCCACTCCAGGACGAAATGTCGAAAGGTCCACAGATATCAGTGTGTATAATCTCTAATAGTTGAGAACTTCTTGTAGCTGGCTTCTTTACTGTATGTTTAGTCTGTTTACCTTTAATACAGTCTATACATACATCTAAATCACTAAAATTCAATTGAGGTAGAATTTCATTTTTCATCAACCTCGTTAACCGTTCTTTGGATATGTGACCTAGCCTTTGATGCCACAAGAGAGCTGAATTTTCATTTGATGCACTACGTTTAATACCTTGATTTTCAACATAAAACAGGGAATCCGAAAATTTAACATCAAGATTAAATCTATAAAGTGAGTCGATCAAAGTACCACTACCGTAAAAGTAATCGTTTCGGTACAATGAAAATACACCATGTCCAAACTTGAAATTAAAACCTAAATTATCCAAAGTACTTAATGATACAAGATTACGTGCACAATCAGGAACATAGAGACAATCAGTAAGATCTATATGACAACCAGTGTCTAAGATTAATCTGTAAGTCCCAATGCCCTCAATCCGTGCTTTCATCCTGTTTCCCATGGACACGAACTGTTCAGCTCCTCTTATGGGCCGGATCATATGGTATCCCTGTTTAATATGAGAAACGTGAGTAGTAGCCCCTGAATCTAACCACCAAGTATTATTAGGTACTTCTATAAGATTTGATTCAAAGCAAACAAAGCTATAATGTTTACCTTTCTTTTCGAACCATGCTTTTCTTTTAGGACAATCCTTCTTGAAATGTCCAACTTTCTTGCAAAAGTGACACTTCTTTTCTTTCTGGATAGCACTTTCAGGTTCTTTAAAGAAAGACTTTCCCTTCTTACCATTTTTACCCGGTTTATCCTTGCTGCTGCTGGCACCGTCATGACCTAGGAGATGAATTGCTTGTTCCTTCATCTTCTTTAATCTCCCCTCTTCCTGTATGAGCATGGCCTTTAATTCTTGAAAGTTCCACTTATCTTTAATGGTGTTATAATTCACCTGGAACTGACCAAACTCAAAAGGTAGAGAGTTAATGATGAATTGGACCAAGAATGAATCACTGACCGGCATCCCCAAGGTCTTTAACTTTGCTGCCAAGTTAGACATATGTGTCACATGATCATGGATCGGCTGAGACCAGTCAAACTTTTTCGCAGTCAGCTTACTCATTAAGCTGCCTACAATTGATTTGTCAGCTAAATCCGACTGTGAACATTCCTTTACTTTGAGCATGAATTCCCTTGCTTTCTCTGTCTTGGGCATAGACGGCTTAATGTTATCGGCCATTGTCATCCTCATAAGGTCTAAGCTCAACCTATTAGATCGCTCCCAAGCCTGATAACGACATTTCTCGGCTTCGGAGCTATCATCATTAATGGTTGCAGGTTCTTCATCTGTGAGGATGGCAATGTCCAATGACATTATACCCAGTGTAAACCAGATCTTTTCAGCCCATTCATCATAATTAAGCCCATTAAACTTGACGACAGAGCTAGCAGATGCAAACATATTAGGAGAAGCTGCGACATTTATACATGATTACCTATTAGTGCTTTGAAATACTTTCATACAGATTCAAACAATATCATATAAACATTTCATACATGTATTTAAATGACCTTTGGGCAACACTTAAAATACAAGTAACTTTCATTGATGTTAATATATATACTTTAACAATTAACTATAACATATACAAGTCAAATAAGAATGCTATCTTTGGATATACACACTATTAGACCCAATTATGAATAATTAATCCTTTTATATTATCAACTATATTTAATGACCCACCTTTGGGTGATCTCCTAAAATATAGATAATAAACTAATTGATCAATCGAACTATAATATCATTTTAACATCTCTTTAATCATGATCAATTACATAACTTTTATTTTTTTAAAATGTCTACATATAATATAACAAGGCCACTTTGGTGACTAACATGTCACATAAAATATAAATATTTTTAACTTTAATGGCAAATTTGTATCATAATATGTTAATTTTCATAACACAAAAATTTGTCCAAGATAACCTATCATATCATCCTTTTGCAAACTATATGTGGAGTAATATATAGTCAAGTGATAAGATCAAATTATCCATTACAACATTATGATGATAAAACAATATTAATAACAAAGAAAAAACATTCACTACAAGTCCATAGTACAAAACAATCATATGACCATTAATACATATTTGGTACAATAATGCAGTATAATTCTTTGTAGATAATTTTATACTTCCAAATAAAACTCATGAATCAATGGCCAGTACTATAACATAAAGATAATGAGTTTTCTTTGTAAAAATAATAGACAGATGAAACAGCGGAATAATAAACAGATGAAATATCTTGTTGTGCAAACCAAATTTGTCAGGAAAAAAAAAATCATGCTTTACGAGATTTGTCTGACAAAAACGCATATGCCACACTAATCAAGTGGAATAAATTAATTTAGCGGATCAAACAATTTAGCGGATCAATTCAACCATATATGATCAATCATTACTCCGTAATTATTCATAACACTTTGTCTGCACATTAATCAATACTTACAAAAACAGATTCCATATCATTGAATTTCATTTTAATTATGTCATCAAAAATTACATCATACTGTTATAGAAAGACATACTATAATGATTAATATTCATTAGGGCATAATTACGACAGTAAACATATCATTCACATACTCATAATTACGGCAGTAATAATTACGAAACAACCAATATGATATTCAGGAAAGGCAGAGAATTCAGGCGTACAAACATACATACGTAATCAAAAAACGTATAATTTTATAGGTAAATTAATCAAATCTACAAGTGGCTCTGATACCAAATGTAAGAAGTATTTTATGAATCGATAATGAATTCTGTCCCACAATCGTTATAGATTTGATTTAATTCAACCCAATACAATCGATTAACAGTAAAAACTAACCTTGGTCCATGTCTATCAGACGCACTCAATATATAATAAGAAAATACGATTGATTCTCCTCCTTGACCCTTCTTTAATGTTCCTTGATGATGGAGATGGAACTCTGTCTTTCAATGTCTGTAATTGTGTGTTTTATTCTTTTGTTGATTGAGAGAGTACGTACATCTTGCTTGATATGTATAAATACAAGGCCAAGGGATACGTGTTTGATCTCAAGTCAAACCGTTCACACCTTTTCGTGAAAAGACGTCTTTTGATACTAGTTAAGGTCGGAAGGAATAATAATTCCCGACTTTAAGTACATTAATCGAAACCGATTCATCACGGTGTCGTCTTTCATATTAAAGTCCCGTAATATGTAATATGAACTTAATTAATATTTATACCGAAACACTTAGGCCACACGAATATTATTAAATATTCTAACAGGAGGATGTAACAAACTTGTGTAACTAACAGGTAACTACATGTAACAACCTATTAACTAATCTTGCTAACTAGAGTAGTTATATTCTATCAAGTCTTCCTCTCGTCAGTTGTTTACGAATTCATTCTCGTCTCAATTACCCCTATGTTATAATCTCGGTTCTTGATTTGGGCAGTCGAATAGATTTGAACTAATGATTGTTACGTTATGGCCAGGTTTAAGACTTCAATGCAATTGGTTCTGAGAATACGATCAGAGGATGACCCAGGGGCGGATCTAGGGCTAGGATACTCGGGCTCTAGCCCTAATTAAATTCAGAATACATAATTTTTAGTTTATGAATTAGCCAGTAGTCTGCTCTTGCCGTAGTGGTAGGAGTGTTTACCTTTCATGTGGGAGACCTGAGTTCAACTCCCATTGACAGCACTTTTGTGTTAGTTTTATCATTTTACTTTATTTTTCTACTTTTCATCACTTTCTCAATATCAAAATGGTTCAAAACGTCAAATACTATCCACTTTGAAACAAATTTTTTACTAATTCCTACCTATTTTCAATATCTAGAAAAATGATCTCAATATCTTACAATTTTCTCCCAAAAAAAATTTTTTGCTTCGCATGATTGAACCGTTAAGGTTATTTTAGCCCAAGATACTTTCGAATCCTGGATCCGCCCCTGGGATGACCATGTACAAGGAATGCTTTGCACTCTTCGTTCTTTGGTAGAGGAACTGTGTTACTTGTTGACATGTTGGTCGAAGAGACTGTTTAGACATGAGAACCGCTAGATCATAGTTGGAATGCTATTTCAAGTCGTCGAAATTTCAGCCAGATTGTCGGCGTTTTTTAATGTGAAAAGACAGTTAAAAAGTATAATCGTGTTACTGAAACTTGATAATGAAGCGTTTTTTTTTAAGACCGTCATTTTATTATGTTATGTAATTACTTTTAATCATCCTTTCTCATTTAATATCTCGTTGTTTATGTTAATGTATTAGTATGTCGTGGTTTATGTTAATGTATATGGAGTATGTGTTTAGTATATCGTAAATCAGCCGGACATGAAAAAGAATTACGAAAACCCAGTTGACGTCATTTCGACCAGAATGGCGCCAAAAATTGACGCCATTTCGATCAGTTAGGCGTCAAAAATTGACGTCATTCTGGTTACGGTTTGGTGTATTTGATTTTATGCGTCCCTATCGTTGATTTTCTTATGAAATTTTTTAAAATAATAGGGAGTCAATTTTTTACGCCCAACGAACCGGTTGGGCATCAATTTTTGACGCCCAACGGACTGATTGGTCGTCAAAATTGACACTAAACATTGGCAGGTTGCGTTTGAGTGCTCACAATTGATTTGAATATCATAAATTCAATTCTTGTATTTGAATTTCTAGAAAATTGTGTTTGGGTACCCTTGAATTTGGATTTGGAATTTGGACAGGTGGAGTCGGGTTAAGATCACCAATTTTATTTTATTTTTAAAACTTTACATTAGAAAAATATAAATTTTCACATATGGAAAAAAAAAAAGAAAAAATATATCATAGCAAGATTCTGCGGAAAAAAAACAAACAAATTATAAGTGACAAAATTTAAACGACCTACACACCTTTGAGAGAACCAAATTTGGGATTTTGTCTCCTAATCCCAAGGTTTCTGTTTCCTACCATATCAAAATAGTAAGAGTCGGCAAAAAATGACACGACAAGAAAACACAACATGAACTCGAAACGAAATAAACGGGTTTGGGTTGATGGTTGATCAGCCATTTATGTAAGTGGGTCGACATGAACCCGACACGAGATTTAATTGGGTCGGGTTTGGGTTGAGGTCCCAAAACATGAACCTGACACGAATAACTTGTTTATTAAATTAATCTAAATATTTTTAACCATTTTTAATATTAGTATGTTCGTACTTTCCAAATATAAACCTGACATGAAAACACGACACGAACCCAACACGAAATAAATGGGTTTGGGTTGAGATTTAATGACCCATTTATGTAAGTGAGTCAACACGAACACGACACGAAACTTAAATGAAACGGGTTTGGGTTGAGGAGTTCATTATCCGTTTACCAATTACACGAACACATCCACGACACGACTCGATCTATATTTGGCAGGTATACTTTCAGAATTTTCGAGATTTCATTTTTTTTCCTGGGTCAAAAATACCATTATTTCTTCCCTAAAGAGGTAATGGATTACCTACCTCCCCTCCAGTGATATTCTACGGGGTATTATCGTAGGGTTTAGAATCTTTAGATCCCTCACCCCCTTCGCGTTCTCTCTTCTTCCCCTCAACCCACTATAGCAACAAACAGATCAGTACACTCTGTCTGCCGCCGCAAAACCTTCCTGCACGACGTTTTATCACGATGCAACTCAGCCGTACGACGCCGTATTTGCGGCACCTCCGACGATTGAGCACCGCATCATCGACAGCTTCCGATAAAATCGTCGCATCCGTTGTTTTCGAGAGGCTTCCAGTCGTCATCCCTAAAATAGATCCTCTCCTTTACGCTTTCCAAGAATTCTCGTATGATTTTAATCTCTTCGCTTTTTAATTTCTCCTGAAATTGCCGCATTTTGTTTCAGTTAGTGTGATTCGTTGTTTGTAGTTCGGGGACGGAAAATGTTAGGGTTTTGAACTTGCAGTGTGGTAGGATAGACTAGAAAAGAGTTCGAATTCTATCGAGCCGAAACATAATCTTCGCTCCGTCCCTGTTTGGAAAATGTTAGGGTTTTGAACTTGCAGTGTGGTAGGATAGACTAGAAAAGAGTTCGAATTCTATCGAGCCGAAACATAATCTTCGCTCCGTCCCTGTTTGGAAAATGTTAGGGTTTTGAATTTGCAATGCCGTACGATAGACTAGAAAAGAGTTCGGATGTTGGTAGAAGTTTGATCAAGTAGGATAAATTTCGGAAATTTTAGGGTGGCCTAAAATGACCTGTGGAAATTTTGGTTGAAAGGAAGAGAAAGGTGTTGAGAAATTTTAACCAAGTTTCGATTTTTTCATTGTTTAGGGGTGACTATCTCTGCTAAGTGCTAAACCCTTAGTTCCGCGACTGCTTCCTCCTGTGATGCTACTTAACTCACTGTATTGCTGTATGATTACTAATAAACTGAATGTTTTCAGGATGTTAGTTTGATTTATGAGATGAGATGAACACAGGCGTTTATTTATGTTGGCTGGTATCTGTTTTTGTTCTGTGTCTAATCTGTGTTGGTTTGTAATGAGGGAGATCACGGGTGTATCGGTTTGATGTGTCATGTGTACCTTTTGTTGGTGGTATTCATGTTGGAGGGTGAAATGAGGCATACTATGTGTCGATGCAGAAAAGTGACTTGTGTTAGATTTTAGAAGGTTATGGGTGTGAATTCGTGTTCTCTATAAGAGTCGTTGACATGAGTATTAGGGTTTGGTTTTAGGCAGATAATGCCACAAAGGAGGCATTTTTCACAGATATAGAGTATAGACTATCGACAGACATCAAGAATTCAGAGGGATTGAACAAAACCATGCTAGTTTTTTTTTGCTGCTATTCGCCAAAGATGTCAACTTTGTCTCAGGCCTAACATTGTCCCTAGCTTGCTACCCTTATCTGCTGAGACAAGAATTTACTTGCACTATAAACGTGGTCCAATGATCCGAGGATGACCTGGTGTAAGATTTTCTATAAATACGTGGGAGTCTTCAGGGAAAGTCTCGTTGTTACTTGTAAATCCCAATCATGTAGGTTCAGCTTCCAAGTTTTCTCTGTAAAGTTGCATTGCTTTGTCCTCGTTCAAGATAGTTTCATCAAGTTATGTATTACTACGTAGTTGTGTCAAACTTATCGGCCAATACAATCTCTTGTGTTCCTTGTCTCCATCTAAGTAACCGGATTCGCTGACCCTCCAACTAATTGTGAACCGTGTTGAGCGCATTCTATCACTGTACTTGCTTAAGATCTACTTATCTAACTATATTAAGAGCATGCCGTGATTCGGATGCTTTGTATTTGCCTTGAATTAGGCAACCATATTCACTACTCTCTGTAAATATTTTTGCACTCTTGTAGTTTGCAGTTTTCCAACAGACAGTATCTGTTCCAGATGCTACATTCTTAACCATGCTTCATCATGATCGTTAAATAAACAATGTTTCAAACTCTTGTGCTCTGATCATGTGTAGGTTTCGCTGGAAACAGCAATTTCGGCGAGAATATCCGAACGAGTTCTATGAGAAATATGAGTCCCGGTAACTTTTTAGTTTCTACTTTTTACTTCATCCAAAATATGAAAATTGGCATTGTGGTGCTTTTTCTTTATGGCTGTCTTTTCTTTTCCTTTTATCTTTCAAAGAGTGAATTTGTAGTGTTGTTAATTTTGGTTTTGTATCTAGGGGGAAAGACAATTACCAGGTTGAATACGAACCAGCTCCTCGAATCACTGAAGCAGACAAATCGAATGATAAGAGGTATAAGATGATTTGCTTATATATATCCATTTAACCGAGCATCTTATGCCTTATCGTCTGAAGATGACTCCTTTCACTAGTAATCTACTAGGAGTAATGTTTATTAGAAATAAACCTCTCTGCCCTTTCTTTGTTACTCTTTAAGGTCATTGCAGAGGGCACTTGATCGGAGGCTGTATCTCCTTCTTCACGGACCTGCTAGTGGGTCCCCAAACGATAATCCTGTTTGGCATTTTCCTGAAAAGCCATATGAGAATGAGGAGACACTGCGACAGGTAATCTAGTGTTAGATCTTTTGACTTGATACTTGCCTAAATCTATTGTTTTTTAATATTCTGCGTGTTTGTAGTGTGCGGAATCTGCTCTGAAGACTGTACTAGGCGATCTTTCACACACGTATTTTGTTGGAAATGCTCCGATGGGCCATATGGCTATATCTGAAAAGACAGATTCAACTCCGATGAAGGTGCCACTCTATCTAAACATGCATGAGCTTCTGTACATTCCTCATTTAAAGGGTTAAAATGTTAAATAAATTGCATTTACTCGGTAACTTTTTTTGTGAAAATTACAGAGATTCTTCTTCAAATCACAAGTTATTGCATCTAACAAGTTGGACATTGCCGGGTGCGATGATTTTGCTTGGGTGACCAAGGATGAGTTGTTGGAATATTTCCCCGAGGAAGCGGAGTACTTGAATCAGATGATCATTAGTTGAAATGTTTACCTGTGCCATTTTTTTTTACGGTTTTTCTGCATGGTTCCGTTAGCTGTACTGTTCAACTAGGAAAAATTCAACTAAGACGATGTGGAGTACCGTCATCTTGACACTGCTACAATTCACCGAGGCATCCTCATTATTTTTTGTTATCAAGAGGATTTCAATTCACTAGTTTTCTCAGGAAATAATAGCACTGGCTGTTGCGTTGCGTTAGACATCATTGTTCCGAAACTCAATAGAAGCTTTCTGACACAAGTCCCAAGGGCCAAGATTTGTAAAATTACCCTGTTATTTTGGGTAGATTTGTCACTGGTTAATCGTTAAAGTTTTAAACCTAATGTTTGCGAATAATCAAGCATATAGGTCTCAGGTTCGAACCAGTCTACCTTGTCCACTCTGTATTTGCGCAAATAATTGTGCTCATCAAATGTCTGGTAGGCCAACATACTGTTTATTTGGTGTAAGGGGCTTTTATGAACTACAGTATCATTTGTGAAATTTATGATATTGTTAGTTGTTAGTTTGTTACCCTGTATTTATTGCTTTCGTGAATGGTTTAAACTCTATACAACTACATTTTTTTAATTTCAACAGATATTTAAGCCCTCCACGAAGTATTGACAACAACTTCAACATCATAGTCTTAATCTGAAAAAGATTTAAGTTCAGTTACAAATTACAATGAATCATTTTTTCAAAATCCGGTTAGTCGTGTCCAAACTCGAGTAAAAGGGAGTACTCCGTATATATTTTCACCAGTATGGAGTACTATGTGTGTTGTTCCCAATTCAATCAGCATAGTAAAATTAAGACGAGTTATGAATTTTAGTAAAATTAGACCCGAAGATGGTTAATACGGAGTAACAATTTCTATTGATGCTAAGTTAAAGAGTATGAAGTACAAAAACTAATATAAGATGACTCTCGATGATGTTAATGAGAGATATTTATCGTAAAAGTGGTAGTTTTTAATTTTTTTATCAAACGAAATGTGCACTTAGTCGTATTACAATACTCTTGACAACTAGACTAAGACATTTTTCGGTGTCTTTTTATGTTTCCCATTAACGTAATTAGAGCCGGTTTCTCAATAATGTTCTAAAGACCACCGATCCAAAAAAAAAAATTAGGACAAAATATGTCCAATAATTACATTTTAAGACAAAAATATCAACCAAATTTGTCAATTTCAAAATAATTAGTGCTGAGTACTAAAATAAGATTTTTCTAACACTAACATATACTATGAGCTTGGATATATCAATTTCTCGTGATATATTATTGCAACACTTTACTTACGTACGGAGTAAATTCTTAACACGTGTGACTCGAATCCATTTTAGAAAAACCTTTAGATTAATGGTTTTTTTAACGTGTGTCCACTGGACACACGTTAATATGCTAATTAAGGAAGAAATTACAATGATATTATCACGATAAATTAAAATAAAAATTCTTTATTACTATACTTTAACAATATAATCGTGATTCATTTCTTGATTAACCTATTATCGTGTGCTCAATGACACATGTTACAAAATCAGTTAAACTAAAAGCACCTTTCGTGTTGAATTACAACAACATGCAAAGGCCACAGGGCCACACCACACAAACAAATCAAGTTCATAATCATAATCTGGGATTATTCTAGCTGTGTGATGCTATTCTTATCCTACTTTTTTTTTAATTAACTCTTCCACCTGAATTCAACCCATTAAAAATTTCTTCCCTTGTTTGTATAATTCATTTCCTTAAATTTCAATTTTTTTCCTAACATTCTTTATATAATACCCAAATCCTCAAATACCCTGAATTTATCATTCAGTTTTTTTTTTCTTTCTAGTGTAATTTTGAAGTAAATATCCATGGCTGTCAACTTCCTTTCCACAGCTGAAGTTAAAGCTATCTCCTTTCTTGATTCTTCTACTTCTATTCACCATCCTAAACTCACAGGTTTCCCCTTTTTGTTCTTGCCTCTTTTTTTTTGGCATTTTTATGAAGTGGGTATGTGCAAGATCAAATTTTTTTTTTTTTTTTTTTGGTGTGTTTGATTTTTTTTTTTTTAAAAAAAAAAAAAAAAAAAAATTAGTTTATGGTTCTCTATAGTTTATAATATAAGTATCTTCAATCTATTTGATGGGATTAGTTTATTTTTTTTAAACTTGGAATAGATGCTTGATTACTACTATTATACCTTTGAAATGATTGTTTTTGTGGACTACTCGATGATTCCGGATAATAATTCATGTTAGTCGACCCAAGTCCTTTTGGGACTAAGTCTGAGGTTGCCAGTGTCTGACACTTGACGCCCAGACATGGATACTGGTCTTCATTTCAAGCCAAAATATGCAGAATTTTCATAAAATTAGCACTGGTGTTGTACACTTCTAAACAAGTCCGATTGACGTCAGGTCATGAGTATCATCTCTCGTAAGTCAAGGTAGTTGGGGTGTTGGTTGAATAGATGCTTGATTGACAAATTGATTTGTGTGAAGAGGTTGAGAAGTTTAATGAGTATTTTAATTGTCAGTGGATGAAGATTTTATGCTGCTAGAATTAGCATGTTGGATAGTCTAGTCTCGTTGATTAGATGGGATGACTCTCTTTGTTTTTGTGTTATAGGAGAATATTTGTGTTTTTACTGTGAGATTTCAGATTCTGGAATTTTGATTTTTGAGTCTACTTGATATTTTTTACATATTCTCATTTGATTGAGGAATCTTTGGGAGAATTTAGATCAAAATGGGCTAGATTTAGGAGCCTGAAAACACTTTTCCTCTAAGCAGTAGCCTTAGATATTCCGTATATCCGATTTCAAGACACTCCTCCTTAAAAATGGATTGAATGGAGGGGGTATTTACGATTTAGGCTACGGTATGATCAGTGCATTACTGTGATGCAGCCAAATAAGTATTTTGGTCTTATATGCAGAAATCGTTCCTGCAACTGATGATTACAACTGAACAATATCATCTGTATCATCTAACGCTTACGTATTGTATGTAGGTGGTTTCGCATGGAAAAGGAAGGACACTAAACACACTTTTAATGGAAGGATATGCTGTTCAGCACAGTCAGCTCAACCACCACCTCCAGCTTGGCCTGGACGCGCAGTAGTAGAGACTGCTCGTAAGTCTTGGTCCGGTCCAAAGCCTATCTCCATAGTTGGCTCTACCGGTTCTATTGGTACCCAGGTGAGACAGTAGTATTTGCAGTCTTAGACGTAGACATAGCAGTTCTTAGATGCAAACTTTGACGTAATTTGCATGATGTTAGGGTGATTTATATGCTATTTTGCTGTAGTTTGACTGCTTGCCTCTTATTACGAGACGATGCTTTGCAGACACTAGACATTGTGGCAGAGAATCCAGATAAATTCAGAGTTGTTGCTCTTGCCGCTGGTTCAAATGTTACTCTTCTCGCAGACCAGGTGATCTGCCTATCACTATTTCCCCCTAATTAGCTCATAATCCTCATTCCCATCTCCTAATGACTTCCGTTTAATGGTCTTCTTGATGTTCAGGTAAAGAGATTTAAACCTGACCTAGTTGCTGTCAGAAATGAGTCCTTAATTGGTGAACTCAGAGAGGCTCTAGCCGATGCTGACTACAAGCCAGAAATTATTCCGGGAGAAGAAGGCGTGGTCGAGGTAAGGGTGGTGCACTGGTGCACCATTCACACAACCTTAAATACAACGGTTTTAGTCTTATACAAAACGTAATAGTTTTGTGATTTCAGGTTGCACGCCACCCAGATGCCGTCACTGTTGTTACGGGGATAGTCGGTTGTGCTGGACTGAAGGTACAAAGAACAGTCTATTACCGATACCTTTTTTTTTAAAAAAAAAAAATCCTCTGCATGAGTTATCGGTTATCACATACTACTAATAGAGAATGTTATACTTGCTTAGCCAACTGTAGCTGCCATTGAAGCGGGCAAGGACATTGCACTAGCCAATAAGGAAACCCTTATAGCAGGTGGTCCTTTCGTCCTCCCCCTCGCACGCAAGCATAATGTTAAGATTCTTCCAGCCGATTCTGAGCATTCTGCAATTTTTCAGGTTACCCATCTGTCGAAACGAGCCTTTATGTAATTGTTTTCGGTTGAACTGTTGTGGAAATTAATCAACAAAACGGGTTTTTTCTGACAGTGTATTCAAGGACTGCCAGAGGGAGCTCTGAGGCGCATCATATTGACTGCCTCTGGTGGAGCATTCAGGTTCGGAACAACCTTCCCTTTGATTGCTTGCCTTCCAACTTATCCACTTGCAAAATACTCGGACTTAGAATACTTTTGTGTAATAATCTCGACTATTAAAGCAACTGCTTGCTCTTATATTCCCTTTTTTTAATGTGTTTTGTAGGGATTTGCCTGTTGAGAAACTAAAAGAAGTTAAAGTGGCGGATGCGTTGAAGCATCCCAACTGGAGTATGGGAAAGAAGATCACCGTGGATTCTGCAACTTTATTCAATAAGGTTGTAATCGTTCCGTGTACTGCATTTTACGGACTTCAGGAAAACTGAATTTAAAAAAAATCCAATCTTGAAACTTTTATTGACAATTTCAACTTTATTGCAGGGTCTAGAAGTAATAGAAGCCCATTACTTATTTGGGGCAGAATACGATGACATTGAAATCGTAATTCATCCACAATCAATCATCCATTCTATGATTGAAACACAGGTATTTTTTTGCTCCTATGATTCAGATACTTGTGTAACGAACGTAAATGTTTGCTCGTTTTCCCGCGTTTCAAAGGTGAAATTATGAACATGTATATTGTGATTTACCCTTGCTATGATAGGATTCATCTGTACTAGCACAATTGGGGTGGCCTGATATGCGATTACCGATCCTATACACAATGTCGTGGCCTGAAAGAGTTTACTGTTCCGAGATCACTTGGCCACGCCTAGATCTCTGCAAGTAAGCATCATGGTTCTTATCACGTTGTCATGCAATTTCTCAAAAATCTCCAGCAAGTAAAAATGTCTGAAACCATGGTGCAGGCTCGGCTCGTTGACATTCAAAGCTCCGGACAATGAGAAGTACCCATCAATGAACCTGGCGTATGCTGCCGGACGTGCAGGTGGCACTATGACCGGTGTTCTTAGTGCAGCTAATGAGAAAGCAGTCGAGATGTTCATCGACGAGAAGTAAGTACTGCTACTAAATACTCCACAATTCATTTACTATTCATAAATGAGCTGCCTTTTTATGCAAACTGTCTAATGGCTGTAATTACAGGATAAGCTACCTTGATATCTTCAAAATCGTGGAGTTAACATGCGATAAACATCGAAACGAGCTAGTAGAATCACCAAGCCTTGAAGAAATTGTGCATTATGACCTTTGGGCTCGGAATTACGCAGCCAGTTTGCAGCCTTCCTTCGGCTTGAGCCCAATCGCTGTCTGACAACCCGGAATCGGTTGCATCCTACAGGCTACAGGAGTGTGTTTTTAATTAAGGTTTAGTAAAAAAAATGTATCAAATAAGTTTTGTTTCTCTTCATTTTACATCTCTTTTTTTGCTAGGGTGAAGATTTAACAATTATGTACCCAGAATTTTAGAAAGATTATTCATTAAGTATTTATATTCGAGTATATATTTAATCTTTTTCCCTTATTCCAACGCGGCTAGAAAGATAATCTAGTGACTTTTAAATGTGTGTATTTCGAATTGTATGCACCTTTTGATACCCTAGGACATTTCTATAATGCATGTACTAGTTGCTTGCTGTGCGAATTTCGAGACATCTAATTTCCGATCAAATTCGGCAGAAAAACGTGGATAATAATCTTCAAAATCATCCGTTTGAGGTGATTTTTCAAAAATTATGATATATTTAGCAGGATATTTGAATAGAACCTATACATCGTAAAATAACTGCCGGTTGTTAAGAAAACGCTTAAAGCATTTAGATTCGAGTATATATATTGACTTTTTTTCGAATTGTACGCACCTTTTGTTGTTCTCGTTCATTTCTACAATGTATGGAGTTGTTATTTTGCGAATTTAGAGATATTTAATTTTGGACCAAATTAGGTCGAAAATCGTGGATAATAACTTTCAAAATAGTCCGTTTGAGATGATTTTTTAAAAATTGTGAAATATTTAGCTGGATATTTGAATAGCACCTGTACATCATAAAATGATTGTCAGTTGTGAAAAAAAACACTTAAAGCATTTTTAGATTCGAGTATATATATTGAATCTTTTTTGCCTTATTCAAACGTGGCTAGAAAGATAGTCTAATGACTTCTAAATGTGTTTATTTCGAACCATACACATCTTCTGTTACTCTCGGGCACTTCTACAATGTAGGGAGGAGTTAATGTGCGAATTTGGAGACATTTAATTTTCGACCATATTAGGCCAAAAAACGTGGATAATATCCTTCAAAATCGTCTATTTGATGTGATTTTTTTTAAGTTGTGAGATATTGAGCTAGATATTTGAATAGGACCTATACGCCATAAAATGACTGTCGTTTGTTAAAAAACACCTAAAGCATGCATTTAGATTCGAGTATATATATTGAATTTTTATGCCTTATCTCAACGTGACTCGAAAGATAGTGACTTCTAATAAATGTGTTTATTTCGAACCGTACGCTTCTTATTTTACTCTCGGACACTTCTATAATGTATTTACTAGTTACTTTGCGAATTTGGAGACATTTAAATTCTGACCAAATTAGGCCGAAAATCGTGGATAATAACCTTCAAAATCGTCCGTTTGAGGTGATTTTTGGAAAGTTGTTACATATTTAGTTGGATATTTGAATTGGACCTGTACGTCATAAAATGACTTGTCGTTTGTTAAAAAAACACTTAAAAACATTTATATTCAAGTGTATTTGAATATTTTCGCGTTATTCTATCATGGCTAGAAAGATAGTCTAATGACTTCTAAATTTGTTTATTTCGAACCGTACACACCTTCTGTTATTCTAGTTCATTTCTACAAGGTATAGAGTATTATTTACCGTGCGAATTTGGAGACATTTAATTTCAGACCAATTTAGGCCGAAAAATGTGGATAATAACTTTCAAAATCGTCTGTTTGAGATGATTTTTTTGAAAATTGTAAGATATATATATCTAGCTGGATATTTGAATAGCACTTGTACATCATAAAATAATTGTCGCTTGTTAAAAAAAACACTTAAAAGTATTTAGTTTCGGGTATATATACTGAATCTTTTTGCCTTATTCAAACGTGTCTAGAAAGATAGTCTAATGACTTCTAAATGTGTTTATTTCGAACCACACTGTTACCCTCGGACACCTCTACGATATGGGAAGTAATTACTGTTCGAATTTGGAAAAAAATTAATTTCCTACCATATTAGGCCTAAAAACGTGGATAATAGCCTTCAAAATCGTTCGTTTGAGATGATTTTTTGAAAATTGTGAGATATTTAGCTAAATATTTGAATAGCACTTGTACATCATAAAATAATTGTCGCTTGTTAAAAAAACACTTAAAGACATTTAGATTCAAGTATGTATATTGAATCTTTTCACCTTATTCAAACGTGGCTAGAAAGATAGATATTTAATTTTCGACCAAATTAGGCTGAAAAACATGGATAATAACCTTCAAAATCTTCCGTTCGTTCGAGGTGATTATCAAAATTGTGAGAAATTTAGCTGGATATTTGTATAGGACCTGTACGTCATAAAAGACTTTCATTTGGTAAAGAAACAATTAAAGCATTTAGATTCGACTATATATTGAAGTTTTACGCCTTATTCTATCGTGGCTAGAAAGATAGTTTAATGACTTCTAAATGTGTTTATTTCGAACTGTTTGAGACGTTTAATTTCCTACCAAATTAGGCCAAAAAACGTGGATAATAACTTTAATAATCGACCGTTTGAGATGATTTTTTGAATATTGTGAGATATTTAGCCGAATATTTGAATAACACCTGTACATCATAAAACAATTGTCGATTGGTAAAAAAAACATTTAAAGCATTTAGATTCGGGTCTATATACTGAATCTTTTCGCCTTATTCAAACGTGGCTAGTAAGATAGTCTAATGACTTTTAAATATGTTTATTTCGAACCGTACGCACCTTCTGTTACTCTTAGGGCTCGTTTGGTTACTCATCTAATTACCGGGAAGTGCAAGATCCCGAGAAGTATATTTTCAGAGAGTTGTTTGGTTGCTCATTTAATGGGAATTGCCCCTTCCCAGGAATTGACACTTCCCCATCATGGAGGAAGTTACTCACCAAGCCCTCCCTTGATGTGTAGAACTTCTCGCATGAAGTCATTTTCCACATGACAATCAAACAATATTTTTGTAATTCTCGTGAAATACAAATTCACATGAATTTAAGTTCCCGGTAACTTTATCTTACCATGGTAAACCAAACGAGCCCTTAGACACTTCTAAAATGTAGGGAGTAGTTATTGTGCTAATTTTGTGACGTTTAATTTCCTACCAAATTAGGCCGAAAAACATGGATAATAAGTTAATAACCTTCAAAATCATCCATTTGAAGTGATTTTTCGAAAGTTGTGAGATATTTAGCTGCATATTTGAATAGCATCTGTACCTCATAAAATGATGGTTGATTGTTAAAAAAACACTTAAATCATTTAGATTCGAGTATATACTAGTTTTGACCCGTGCAAATTGCACGGGTGTTGTTACACGATGTACATAGATTGTTAGATAGTAACTCACTACAAATGATGAAAGTAAAAAATAGTATTACAAATACTGAAACACTTCCTGGTAAACAACATTGGTAGTAGTATTCGTAGTGCGTTTCTCCGTATCATAAATAAGAATTTTTAATCCGCGCTTGCTAGTAACCCTTGATAGTGCGACATATAGTTGTCCATGCGTGAAAACAGGCTTGGGCAGGTATAGACCAACATGAGACAACGACTGCCCTTGACTCTTGTTAATGGTCATGGCAAAGCACACTGAAATAGGGAACTGACGTCTTGTAAATCGTATCGGGAATTTACTTGAGTCAGATGGGGACAAAGAGAAGCGAGGAATAAATACTGTGTCATCCTTGTGGCTACCTGTCAGCACCTTACAACGAATAACTCTTTTTGCTAGAGCAGTAATAATTAACCGCGTTCCATTACACAATCCATGGAATTGGTTAATGTTTCTGATGAGCATAACCATGGCACCAACCTTCAATCGTAATTCATGATTAGGCACCCCAGAGCACTTAACACTATTTAGAAATTCAGTTGAGTGAAGATCCGGTTGACATGCAGGTGATTCAATTGCAGGAGTATTAGGTGTGTTTGTAGGTGCTTCATCCATACAGGGCTCATCAGAGCTCAAATATACCACTTCTGGTTCGTCAATAAGAGACAACACATATTCGTTAATTAACTCCACGAACTCATGAGTAGGAGCTAGAATCGCTCTATCTTGTAGGTAGCCATCTTCCCACAATCGATCCAGTAGGTTAGGATATGTCGACGACACTATTGCTGCAATTGGGTCATCGACATTATGAATTAATACTTCCTCCGGGAAAGACACAGCAACTTCTCCATCATTTGGACCACCTTCTTTGCCATCACCAACTCGTAACAGCCAGTTAGAAAATTCACTGATCTCATGTGCATTGGCAGATGAGTTGCCAATACGTAATCGCATATTTTGAGTCAACTGAAGGACCTGCATTAGTTGTGTTGGAAAAGCAGTACATCAACGAATAAGATTGAAGTTGTGAAAATTTATTAAGATATCAATGCTGAAACTTCACTTAATTTTGAAAAGTTAAGATTTACAGACAGGAGAAAGCAAACCTTGCAAGACGACCATAAATGTGATGAACATAGGGCAGCATGCACTATATCTGACCTACTACCTCTAGGGACAACCGGAAGTATTTGTCTAAAGTCCCCTCCAAAGACAACAACCTTCCCACCAAAAGCGAGGTCAGCATTACCTGGGGAAACACCACGCATGACATCTCTCAGGCTACGGTCAAGCGCTTCAAAGCTGTGCCTATGTGTCATTGGTGCCTCATCCCAAATAATGAGGCTCGCTTTCATTATTAACTCGGTCAAGAATGTCCCTGGCTTGATATCAGAGCAGGTGGACGTCTCAACAACGTTAATGGGAATACCAAACCTAGAATGCGCTGTCCTACCACCAGGGATTAACGTTGCTGCAATTCCGCTCGACGCAACAGCGAGAACAATCTTGCCCCTACTGCGCAAATCAGCACATAAAGTGCGCCATATGAATGTCTTCCCTGTACCCCCATATCCATATACAAAGAAGACAGCGCTACGATTTGCTGCAACTGCTGCACTTATTTCATCATATACCGAGCGTTGTTCGGCAGTAAGCATGGGCAGTGCAGTTTCGTACTCTCGTTGCAGTGCAGCCCTGTCATATGCTAGCTCATCCCGCATCAATGTGTTCCCAAGATATTCAATAATTGACTCGTCAGGAATAGGCATATCTGGAAATCTAGCCAGACTACTACCATTGCTTCGTAAAGATGCCTCAATCTCAAGGAGAGTTAAGTTTTGTAGCTCTTCGTCAGACAACTCTAGATCTGGCAGGCAAAACAACGGAATTGTTATACATAATTAACTACTCAAATGATATGATGGTAAATTCAATTGAGCCGCGTACATAATTTAACAGGAATCACATGATAATAAAAAAGTTGGCAATTAATAAGTGAGAAGGAATATGAAGTGAACGCAATAGTAACGCAACTAACCTGGATTATGTAAAAATCTGCGCTGCTTGGAAAGAATATCATCAGATAATAGAGTCCATGTCTTCTCCCAGACAATATGAGGCATTGACATCGAATCAGATAGAAGCAACGACGTGAATAAATGCCTTAAGTATACACCTGATTCCCAGTAATTGGCTTCTTCAATGGCATCAATGTACTCTGTGTCATCTCCAACCAAGCCAAGTGCATAACATGCTTCACGGAAAGTTGAATAAACAACATCACCAACCGTTCGAATATCCTCATAACACATGGGCCCTCTAACGTGGTTCAACATTACTCTCATGTAGAATAATTCACCACATTTTGGAGGGACATGGTGTAGCCTTCCAATCGTAAACCCTCTTTGCCTGCGCTTCCACATCTTCTTGCTCCTATCCCAAACAAAATGTTGAGGGATTTCACATAGCAAAAATTCACGTGCACCATGGTCTCTCTCATTTAGCTGTAGCCAGTCATTAAATTTTGACATGCCGACACTGGCGTCTTCAAGTACCTCATCAATTGGTTCCTCGTCATCAAAGATCACAGATTGTTCCCCAGGAAGGTGGAATTGCAACTTCTCAACAGGAGGTGTCCTATAGTGGATATCAAAAGCAAATATCCTCCAAACAGCTTCACACGCAGAGATGTATCTACAATCATACAATTTTTTAATCTCGTCAAGCTGATTCTGGTTATTACGCCGTCTGTATGATGATTCCATTGTCGCACGATCGGACCCTTTATTGATGTACTTGAAGAGATACTTGATTGATCTAGCTTGATTGCACCATTCCACATTAATGTGTGCATGATACCTGCTAATTAGGTAAGCATTGTAAGGGACGACATAGCGGTTATCAATGGGCACACCATTCTTGTAAATTACACGTCCGTTGTCCCTCCTTTGATAAATAGGGAAGCCATGTTTGTCAACAGTTGTCCTTTCATTGAAAGGCTTTGGAAATTTGCGAATGCATATACCGTCTGACATGCATGGTGAGCTTGGGTTCACAACGCCACAGGGGCCGTGAATCATTAAATCAGATACAGCAGCATGGAGCATCGGGTCTTGTTGTTCGTCGGGAATCTCTGCAGAGATGATCCTGTCAACATTTGATACCTCTGGGAACTTATCATCCCGGTGTAGGAATAGTAGAATATGAGCATGAGGGAGTCCACGTTTTTGGAATTCAACTGTGTATGCAACTGCAAGTAATTCAAATGAAATGGTTGTGTGCGTAAGGATGAATATATTCAAATAATCAATTTACTATAAATGGTAGTACTCATCGTGGAGGTTCCTAACCTGCTCTAGTTCTACCAAATATTTCTCGAACTTTTAGGTCCTGAATCAATTCATACAGCTTCACCTGAAAGACACGGGATAGAATGTCTGGGCGGTCCTCAGCACGAAGACCCCGCTTAGACACAAATCGTACAATTTCTGGCCATTTCGGGTTGCATGTGAATGTTATGAACAGGTCTGGGTAACCACACCACCTACAAATTGCGAGTGTGTCCAGATACTTGGCCCTCATGAAAGCATCTCCAGATGTGAAAGAAGCTGGGACTACATAACGACCACCAGTTGAGGATGGTTCAACATTGCCTTCTTCATTTGCGGCAACAATATTGTTCAGCTTGTCAACCCTAAGCTTATCCTGGTTGAAGCGCAAGAAAGATAAACGTTGAGATTCGACCATCATATACCCGTCAACGCAAATCTGCTGAAATAAGTTACCGGCTTGGGACCAAGTTGGGAACTCGAGTTCCCGAGGCCTATCTTGTAAGCGAAAGGCAAAAAACTCACGCAATGTCAGCTGTTCACGTGGTTTCAAACTCTTGCTAATACCAATAGACGCCTCGCTATGGGAAATGTGAGGGCGGAAACCATCCTCGCCATATGGAAACAACATCGGGTATTGCAGGGCAAGATATGATGGATGTAACTCCGAAATACGTTGCAATGACCCACACGTTTTCTCAACGATAATATCACGTTGCTCCATCTCTGGTCCGATATCACCTTCGATTAAAGCAGCAACTTCCGAAGCAGTCGGCCGATTATAAGTTCTGCCATCAGTGCATCTCCGTGAAATGAGTTTAATACTTACATCACCATCTATATCGGATGACAACCTATCCCTAGCTTTGCGAAACATTTTTGCAAGTGGGTTGTATTCATCTATCATCTCCTTCAATAAATACATAAGCTCTTCGTTGAATCCACGACCGGTTCCAGAACTATGAGAAAAAAATATACGTGGCAATGTGCAAAGGTCAAATAGGTGACTACTCTTTTAACACAGCAGTAGAATAATGAACCAATTAGGTAATATAAAAATGTAAGTATGGCTGTGACAGAAGTTGAGTTCAATACCTTAAGGCGTTGATCCTATTGTTCACCTCATCATCTGTATCATAAATGTATAACTGGCAAAACTTAGGTATTGATTCGTCAGAAGGCAACAAACTACCAATGCGATGTACGTTTTGGCCACCCATTCGAAAAGTGTATGGCCCACGTCCGCAATTGACTGTTTTGTCAATAATGCCACCAAGAGATGACCATGCCCAACCGCAATTGTATTTCCGAATATTCGTAATGAATGTAGCACTAAGTCGATGCTCACGAAGTAGAAGTGACTTCAACAATTCAGGAGGCTCACTTAAATACGGTAGCGTGACCTTACCGTCCGAGCAGCACAAAGAGAATCTTGGTTTAGTGGTGCCACGGTCTTTACCAATTCTTTCCTCATACCACATTAGTGCTCCACACATTTCACATTGATATTCTGGATCGCCAATATCCCAATACTTTGTAGATACTGTGGGTTGTAAAGATAGAGAGTAGATAAGTTCTTTCTTCTAAGCTAATATATATAATATATAGAGACCGATCACATCAGTGACAATATTTACATTAAAAAGTTACGTTGTTAAATACAATGAGTACTCTAACCTTCATCAAAAAATGGGATAGTTGGCAACGTAGCACTGCTTGTCCCAATCTCAAAATGCCGATGAGAGGTAGATGGTACGCCCGCTACTTCCTCCGAAGCTGAGTGTACGTCTATTGTGTTATTTGCGGTAGGCGTGGCAGAGGTACGGGCACCTAATGTTGTATAGAGTGAAAAAACGCAAGTGCAAATGCAAGACAAATTCTAGAGAAGACAAAATATGAGGCAAGGTTTTGTAGGCATTTCGAAGTGGATTTTGTAAAGAACCAAAGATAAAAAATATGTAATGATGGAAAATGAAGGAGATATAAGAGTACCATTCGCATCGGTACTGAGTGACCGTGTACACAATGTCTTCTGCACATTTATTAAATGCCTCCTAGCCCTTTTTAGTTTAGCAGCTTGTTGGGCCGGTGTGAGTACAGGTGATTCAAATGTAAGTGTAGACAATGGAGTTGGGGTATGTGAATTAGGTGTGGAACCCCGACGGGAAGAGCTAGAATCAGACAAAGCAGCCAACACCGGGGAACGCTGTACTCGAGAATCTACATACAACATAGGTTATACATAGATAAGGAGACCAAAGACACCAGAGCCAATGATGTCACGATAAAATAAGCAAGTAAATAAATATATATATACACACACACACACACAAACACACACACAGAGATATATATATACAGAGAGAGAGAGAAAGAGATTGACTATATGTACATGTATATATGTAAATATGAACATACATCTACAAAAATTATATAAGGAAAGATAATATGTGCACATGAGTGTGTGTGTGTTCGTGTGTGTATATGAATGTAATCGCGTATATAACTAATTGCGTACACGTTTATACAGTAACCTAAGTTAAACACAAATGGAAAAATAAGAAAAGGATACCGTTTGTAATATTGGCTAATGGAGCTCGAAGGGTTGACACATCTTGCTCAGGTACATTTACCTGGCTTATCTGAGTCATGTTAATTTCAGTGGCTACAACAGGCAAATAAAAATATTGTTAAATTGTATCAATAATAAATGATAAACTGTTTGTCAGCTCAATGAACAATCAAAATATCGGAAAATGTGCTCATATATTACTCTCGTCAATTATCCTGACCATTAAAATCCGATGTCCAATAAAAAATGAATCGGAATTACATTTGGTAGCTTCAGTCTCCGAGCCTAACATCAGCCCACACGAATATGCATCAATGGGCTGATATAGCGGCCCATTTTCGCCTCAATTTAATTACAGGCCTCATACAATTGAGGCCATATGATCAGCCTTTACACAATACCCTCCCCATATTCTATCCAGGCAGCCCACATAAACAACCCTCCCCCATTTCATTACACCAAACCCTATCCCCTCCTCCATTTTCGCATGTGTCTCTCTACCTACCCCTCCCCATCTCTCTGTCACTTTTCTCGAACATTCCCAAAATTTACCCCCCAAAAACGCAATCTGGTTCAACTTTTCGTGATTCCGGCCATCAATCCAGCGTACTATTCCGACGATCCTTGAACATTGGCGAAAGCGGAGCATTTCAAGCCGGGTTGTTTAATTAGAGGGATTGGTTCAACTGAAGTTGCAAGATCCGACATGCAATATATTCCGGCGATATTTTCGACAGATCTGGAATTCAGGAACGCGATAATACTACACGGTCGAAGGGTGTTCATGGAAAAAAAATGGGTATATTTTCTTCACAATCACCTTCCTCGAGTTTTTTTTTCCGCATTACTGAATACATGTGTACATCCTTTGTGGTTTATTTTACTGCATGTGTTAGTGTTTAAAATGATACACCAAAATTGGTACTACAAATATTTTGTTTTTTTTGTACATACATGTTCTGTTGAGACGATATTTTCCAAAAAAAACGAATTTTAGATCTTTTTTTTTTACAAATGACTGCATGAATATGAGATCTAGATTATTTCTGTTACAAATTACTGCATGTGTTAGATAAAAAAATCGTTTCTGAAAATTACAGCCATTATTGTGATTTTTAAATGTGCTAACATGATATACTCCAAAATAATATGAATGCTTGATCTGCTTTAATATTGTCTTAATTTTACATTCATGTTCTGTTTTCATAGAAGGTGCCAAAAACTCAGGAGTCGTAGATCTTGATTTTTTTGACAATTTTCTTTTGCATGTATATGAGATCTATAAATTCAGTCCAGTAAAGAAATTGCAAATCTGGTTCTAACTTTTTAGTTTCTGATTAATTAGAAGGCAACATGTTCTTCTCCATATTTTCACCATTCAAATTAAGCAAAGATTAGACCCGGTTCAGGACAGGTCAGACCCGGTTCAGATCAGGTCAGACCCGGTTCAGGTCAGGTCAAACCCAGTTCAGGTCAGGTCAAACCCGGTTCAGGACCGGTTAGACCCGGTTCAGGTCAAGTCAGATCCGGTTCACACAGATTGAGAACCGGTTTATATAATCTTTCATCCGTTTTTTAGAAAAAATAAATGGGTTGCCTATTCTTCCTTTATCTTTTCTATCTGAACTGGGTCACTTCTGTTTCTTTCTTCTCATTCATAATTTATCATTCATTGCTCTAACATACTCCAAATCCTTGTGAAATTAACATATACATAATTGACCAACACTAAAATGATTCTTTCTTAAACACTTACTGTGACCTCTGAATCGTTTGCCCCTTCTCCTTGTTTGCTTTCTGCTTGAACATGTAGCACCTGTATTCTCCATGTTCAGGTTAACAATGGTAGTTTTTTGGAATTCCCTTGCACTTATTTGACTAAATTTATAATTACACAATATTTTTAAATTTTGGTTTTAAGCTTCAATGAATCTTGGAAATAATTGTAACTTCACAGTAGAAAAAAAGTGAATGATGTAAAACAGGAAATATATATGGTGTCAACACAATGCCTTAAAAGAAACCACCAAATGAAGCAGTTTACATTCTTAAATTGCAGCAGTTACAAAATTAGAGCATGTTTTTTCTACACACTTTCCTCTGGCCTTAATTCTAATTTCAATATTACTGTGTCCCTTACAATAATCAATTACACTATGCTTATTGATTTATCTTTACCTTTATGCTTCGATTGCTGCGCAAAAAAAAAAACAATCTGTCTTCAACTAATGACAATGCATATCTTGCCTGAATTGAATTTAAATCAGTAACAGACTGCAGCATCCAATTTGAAAATATTAAAGTAGTCCACATAACTTCGAATCTTTGAGACAATACATGTAAAATAACTTAAATAGGACACAACTTAAATGTAAAACAACTAAAATGAGAAACAACTTGAAAAGAAAGTAACTTAAACTGAAATAGACTCACACTTAAATATAACGACCTACTAAATACTTAATCATGTGAAAGACTACTATTGAGTTTTTTTAGTTCTTTGCACGTTTCTCGACATGCTTGGTTGCTGATTCTCTATCTAACACATCTGTTTTTCCCTCCGATGAACCTTCAATTGCTGAGATAACCCTTTTACGCTGGACTTTGCTCATGGGTGTAACTTCAGCCTCAATTGGATACACTGAACTTGAACCGGACAGATCAGCTTTTGAATAACCAAGAGGTACAGTTTTCTGCACTCAATTAACGATGCAAAAGAATTTTAAACTAATGAAAGCTTATACATCATATTGTTCATTGTTTACTTATCATTAAAAAAAGACGTTTACCAACTCCAACTCTGTCGATAAGGATGATGCTGATGCTGTTGTGCTAATGATAGTTGGTTCCTGAATTTTCATGATTCTGAAATTAGAACACCGTTGCACATGCATCATAATACATTACTTTCAGAAAATAATAATCATGTCAGACCTCAGGTTCATAGATATCTTTCCTGATGCATATCTCCTTTTGGTTGCCACAGAAACGCATGACATTGTAACGCTTTGAACCTATGTCGATATTCCAATACCTTGAAACCTCCAAATCAATAATGAACTCCTTATGAAGGAGTGCCTTTAGTGTAAATGGGATCTCCTTTGAGTTGACCTATAAGAAATAACACCCAGTTAAAAGTACACCCAATATTACATGCTTTAACAAATGAAACAGTTTCTGTGATCACATATTGTTTTTAATTTAATGGTTCATACCTCTCGTACCAAGCCTAAACAATCAGCAGCTGGTAATCCAATTTCATCTTCTACCTCATTGTCCCTTGCAAGAATAGTAATTTTGTCGCCATTCTGATCTTCAATGAGGAATTTAACCTTGAAACTATTTTCATAGAAAACAATTAAAACTGAAATGTTTTGTTATGATTATAGACAAAAAAACGTAGATACAATGAAGTCACATACACTATATTCCTCTCAGTTGACCCACACTCGGAACCATAACAATAGTGCTTTGAACAATACCACAAATTATCCTTTTTCTGTCCAGCTCTACCGGTTATGCATCTCTTGCATTTGTTGCGATACCATGGCTTCCTTGTGTCAATTTCCTTAATTGTGGCAATAATTGAATAGTTCCCGGCCTACAATTTGAGAGAAAAAAAAACATAGATGAATGTTCAGTTTTATGACTAAAAGAAGAAATACCAACAATAAAATATATTCTCACCTTCCTAACTTCAGTTAATTCAGAAATGCTTGAAAGAATAGTTGGACATTGGATTCTCTTAGAATTCATTATCGTGTCAGCTGATGACTACCTTCTTTAAATTAATAATTGTGATTTTATTTGCCTTTTTTTTACTTGCTGAGTTGATGCTTTACCAAACAGCCTTGGAAACCAATATTTATATGCATTCTAATCAAAAGTTGTTTAACTATTTTGGTGGAGGATCATGGGGACAATGCCTATGTTGGAGGATCATGGTGATAATGCCTTGGTGGAGGAAGTGCTACACTAACAAACATTGGTGTTCATGGAGAAGTGGGTAGTGGCCATAAGTTAAGTCCTCTTTCCCCAACTATATTTTACATGATTCTAAGTACGTACACTATTAATGAGCTATTCCTACAATGATTGATGATCATGAACTACTCTGTATTGACAATATGACCCTGACATGTCATCAATGACTAACGTGAAAACATGAATCGAATAACAATACATGCTTGAAACACAATAAATTCCATGCACTACAATAAAATTAAATAAACATATTAAATATATAAATATTTTAAAGGTAAACTCCCCACTTATTTGATATACTCATTGAACACTTTAAATTGAACTTGTTTTCAAATGTGTGCATGAATTAGATAACCTGTACACCTCTGCTTATTTCCCTTCTTCATATTCGACATCTATAAATTCATACTACATATTCCAGAACTAAAAACAATCTTTGATTCACTCCATTTATATTACATGAATTTTGTGTAAATAAATAGCTCATCATATGACATGCATACTTTTTTTTTATACTAACATAAAGTACCTGAATTGTACTTTATAACCGCAATCATATATGACACTCTTTGAAACGACAATCTATATATGGAATAATATAAACTAAGACAAAATAATATATCACAAACTTTCAAATAATATGAATCAAGAACAATACACTTTGGCCTGACCCTCGGAAAAAGTTCAGATCTAGACATTCAACACTGTTGAACATGATAATTTTTTTACAAAAAACAAAACAGCAACAGCCCCAATTTTTCAATCTCGTGTTCCCTAAAAATATTTCTTCCACATGGCAACCCTCATTTTTTTACCTGATAGGATAAACGTCTATTATTTTCATCGATTTTTGCTTAACGTGTACCCTCTTCGGGTCATCACTACTTTACACAAAGCTCAACTTCTTACACCCTAGCTGCAGCTATACAAAATACATGACTCCTTTCTACATACATTCTAATTTTGCTCAGGAATACATTTGATATACACTCTGGCACTGCTGTTTTAGAAAAAAAAGGTTTTTTTTTCATGACATTAATCCATTTAAATATATACATTAAAGAAACGTTTGAAAATACCAAGATTCTTCCAAAAAGCATTGTTTTCATACAAATAAAACCATATTTCATTTTGTACTTGTTGCTCTAACATTTTCGCCAGGCTTTTGCCATAATAATTGTCTTCATTCAATCTTAAAAAGAGCTTTCAAACGTAAACTGGCAGCAAAGATCCAGAGCTCAACCTTTCACTGATTATCACTGCCATCCAATCATTTTCGTCTTTCTTTTCCTCTTTTCTTCATACATTCTAATTTTATTCAGGAACACACCTGATATACACTCTGACGCTGCTGACTTCAGGAATCTTTCATCAAAAGACTTGAATCCCTCTGAAATGGTCATTTACTTTTGAAAACTGAATTACTCTGTTTGTGCTTATAATGTGAATATTATTTATTAAAAGAACCTATATCTGAGATGCAATGCGTAGCTAAATCCAACAATATAGGCACAACTAAAGAATGAAACAAACTGAAGTCTTACAATTCAAATAGCTCCAATCAGAAAAAAGCAAAGAGTCAATGGGTTGAATAGGAAACAACAATCACACCACAAAGCAAGAAAATAAAATGTAAAAAGCTGATGTAAACCAAAATAATTGCCTTCAAAACTGACAGCAACACAAAAACATGTTGGCTAATCCGAGACATTGCCATCAACACCCTGTGAATTCCATTTAACTCGATAGATCTCCCTCTCACCACTTGTGCGATCAAAATTCCTGACTTCAGGAATGTTTGGTTCCAAGTGTAACTTTGTTGCGCTTGTTGCTTCGAGGACAATGTTACCAAGCACATTATCGGCTGTCGTGAATGAAATTAAATGAATTAGAAAATCTAAATCAAATACTATCGACGAAAATAGTAAACATGCTGAATAGTTACTATTATAATTACAGATTTGCTTACTTGAAAACTTAAATGCGACACACTGCAAAACCAATATCGGTCTTCGCAAGCGGTACCCTTCCTCATTTGCTACTTCTGCAAGTTGGCTGATAAAATCACCCCACAACCACACCCTTGTCTTCTCTCCACTTGTAGAAATGAATACATATACACATAAAACATAGATTGTGAGCTTAAAATTCATGCAACCAAAAAAAAAGTAACTTTAATTTAGTACAACTCAACACTAAAATTAACATTAAACACCTGTACTGATTACACCAAAATAAACAAACACATACTTTATGTCCAACAACTGCAAGTACACACACGGTACGCGTCCCTTGAACAACACCCTGTACTCCACAATTTCTGCAATGAAGTCTGGAGATCACATCAGCAGCATTAGAAATTACAGTAGTCATATATAAAGAATGAATCCATGAGAAATCTTCTAAATACTTTAATAGCAGCAGAAAGAGTAACCTATAAGTTCTCGTCCTTGTAAATCCTTTTCAAGAATATCATTGACACAAATAAAGTTGAAACCATAAAATGGAAATGTCGACATTACTTCCTCCACCACTGTTTTCGTGTCAAACGACACTTTCAAACAATGAGATGTGGCGACCTCAAATCCGATGTTATCACCGCAGTGGATGTTGGATATTCTGTAACATTTGCCTTCACTGAACATACCCCCAAACAATTCAAGGAGATGTTTGTGGATAGTACATTGGAATACACAACCCTGCATTCCACCAAGTTAGCCATATAATAAAAAAAAATATGCATCCTATGCAACTTAACTGCAGAATAAATAACATAGAGTCACCTTATTGTCAACCAACAACAGTTCTTCGGAATGAACCTCCGTTTTTTCCTGATTGCAGTCAATTCTTTTCCCAGCCCAAACTCGAAGCACCCTTCCCTCTACATAATCTTTGGAGATAAATTTCGTTGGATTCATTATAGCTCTTTCTGTACTTTATGCACCTTATAGAAAGATACTATTGAATATATGCGTAAATATGTCCCTTATATATATATACCTAGTGAGAAACCCTAATATGGCTGTTTTTTACTCCCTTATTTAAGGGCTGCCACCATCTGACGATAGATTAACTATTTTGGATATAGTGTGGATTACAACTTGATAAAATGTTGTTTTTTAATTGTTAACGTCACACTGTAGGCCATATGCACATAGAGGTTGAATCTAACTCAAATGCTGGAAAATATTGGCCCACACCTGCTTTTGATTGATTCTAGGGTTTAAGCAGTTGGAGATATTATAGGATACTACCCATAACAACTATCAATAGATATTTGAAACCATCTGTAAAAGTGTAGAAAAATATTTACAATTAAATATGAGCTGACTATTGTGCTGTTAAGGTGCTTAGTACATATTTTGGGCTCACTTCTGGGTTCACTTATCATTAGCAGCCCACTTTTGGGCTCACTTTTGGGTTCATATATTTTGGGCCACACTGACATGGAATATATTATTGATCCAAGTTTTATGGTGGACAGGTTAGTTCTGCAGTGTGCAGTAGCTGCAGACAACCACCTCCTGAATATTGTTGAGTAAGGTGGATATTACGAAGGACGGTAAGTTGCACGTTCCTCAATGATGAGCACTGTCAATAAACAACACCTGACAACAACAACTACGGTGTGCGGCGTCCGAAGCAATGACCAAGGTCCAACGTAAGATGCTCTTAGAGCATTGGAAATCTAAATTTTCCGACGCCTAATTGTAGCGACTTCCTGGGCCTTTAAGTTGTTGTCGTATCAGATGTGCAGCCCCCTAACTTGTTGGTGATTATGCACATTGCCTGAGAGAAACACATAGGTTAATTCACCCCAGAACTCACGTTGGGCTGACACTGGGTTGCCATAAATGACGGTAAGTTGCACGTTTCTCAATGATGAGCACTGTCAAGGAACAACACATGACAATAACAACTGCGGGGTGCGCCATCCGAAACAATGACCAAGGTCCAGCGTAAGATGCTCTTAGAGCAGTGGAAATCTAAATTTTCCGACGCCTAATTGTAGCGACTTCCTGGGCCTTTAAGTTGTTGTCGTATAAGATGTGCAGCCCCTAACTTGTTGGTGATTATGCACATTGCCTGAGAGAAACACATAGGTTAATTCACCCCAGAACTCACGCTGGGCTGACACTGGGTTGCCATAAATGAAAATAATCCGCTAGAGTAGCAGTACATGATAGGGCTAAAAACGTTTTAAGTAACGTTTAACAGAAAATCAAACACAATTATCCTTTCAAATGGTTTAACAGAAAAGCAAACACAATAATCCTTTCGAATGGGCTGCCTGGGTACTGACCACCTTATCTTTCACATAACCACATCTGGTTCCAGGAGAAGTCGTTGTGTTAATGAAATATGGTTGTTTTGAGGTGATTCTTTCTTCTTTTACCATGCACAGCACCGTTTTCCCATCCATCATTGTTTCCACCACCTTCACGATCCATGATCACGCAAACCATGTCATTTACGTGACCCACCGTGTCCACCATTTTGTTGGTGTGGTCACTATCCGCGAGATTTTCAGATGAAGATGCACCTGGTATGATTTGCTTATCCTCTAACGCACTCTCTGAGTCCAAACATGTATCTGAAGCCATGGCAACACCTTTTCCCTGTAGTTTAGTATGCGTCAATATACTACAGTAAATGTAGCATGAGAGGGAAACCTGTCACTACAAAAAGGGAGTTCACTTGACAGACCTTGGCAGCCGTGTCCGATGTGGCTGCTTGAATGGGCAGCTCTGAGCCTTGACCCGCGCCTTCAACCATACTTTTTCCTGCCTGCTGAGAAAGCATTGTAAAATAAATTGTTCAGTACTTCTTTTGCTAAATAAATTGTTCAGCAATTCATAGCAGACAGGATCGTTACCGTTGCCCCCTTCACCGCCGTCCTCCACTCTTGCTTCAACAAATTGTCCTCACTGATCTCCACAACTCCATAACATTTTGACTTTTGATCAATGTTGTACAGTTTTGTGACCCTTATCTTGAAGAGATACTCCTTTTCAATAATAGTGCGGAATACTGGAGGGGGCAATCCTGTCGGGCTTGATTCCTGCGAGGAGCAGCTGTTATGTGGCACATGTAATTGACGTAACTACATAAATTCTAAGTTGGAGTAGGGTCTAGGCATGTACCGACAACTCGGTGAGCAGCTGCTGTGCTGTCTTGCCCAATAGCTTTGTCATATCTTCGTCCCAAATGATAAATTCTGCAAACTCGCAGTCGTCATCGAAGACGTGGAACTTGACTTGGTACCTGTGGGTTTCATCAAATAAGTGCATCTGAAATGCTCACTTCACCTAGGTAATGTAATTTAAGAAGGGTAAAAGAGTTACCTAAGCTTCGGATCCTGCACAGGCATATCGTAAAGGTTGCATTTATGTTTCCCACAATACCAATTTTCATCTTCTCTTGTTGACAACTTAGATCGGCACCCTCCGCAAGAATAGTAGCACCATTCACTTGATGTGTCCATTTCATATATAACCGCAAGAGTGACAAACATGCCAGCCTACATAGTAGACCAATATTTAAGGTGGAGATCTTGCTGTTCTTTCTGCCTTAATGATTGTTGTACATATTATGTGTGGTACTAATTAACATACCAGGGTACTGTCTTTTATCTCCTTAAGCGTCTGGCACTTAGATCCTGTGAGCATATTTGTGGCGGTGTTCGTTGATCCAGGCACTCCAACTTTCCACCGATCTGGACCGTTGACTTTTGGGAAACTACAAAGGTTGGTTAGGTAAAAGTAGAGTAAGTAAATTCTGAAATGTGGAACAGTAGGAAACAACGTGGTAATCATTTGGAGCTTACTTTTGCAAGAAAGTTTTAACCTCATCAATCTTTGGATTCGCTGCGATCCTCGTAGCATCTCTTGTTATAAGACTAATTTGGTCTGCATATTTTGGGAATACAATATTGTTACGTTGCCACCAAAAAAGGAAATATCCTACGGTAATTGTCACACCTATTTACTGTGGATAGATCGTATCTAATACATTGTAACACCGTTTTGTTTTGCTTTGTTAACAGGAATGCTGAAGCAGCACTGCAGTCTACCACCCTTGACGTAGTGAAAAGTTTAGTGGATCTAACTTTTACACCTATTTAGCGTACCCGAGTCATAAGTACCTTATCACACTGAAATATATTAATAGTACTTCCTTTTTTTTCGTCAACAGGTAACATTTGGCTGATATAACAGGGTCACAACATTTCATCGGTAATATCCTACAGTAACTGTTACACATATTTACCGTGACCGGTTTGTAGCTAATATATGTTAACATTTTGGAATGATTTGACAACAGGCTCACTGAACCGACACTGCAGCCTACTGCCCAGTGAATATCAGGTACCACCCTCCTACTCATTACGTTGCGTACACAAATATTTGCTAGTTACTACCCGTCGATATAGCCTCGTCCAAAAAAAGAAACAGCCGGCTACTGTTGTTTTTAATAAAATGTTTGACGGTCCTGTTGAAAACATGGTAGTGGTTTAATTCTGGACCGACCTTTGGACCTATTTAGCGAGACTGAGTCGCAAGTACTGCATTGGCGAGAAATACATTAATGGGTGTTTAATTTTGATTGGTGAACAGGTAAGCTAAAGGAACGTTGTAGCCTACTACACCGTGAAAATTAGGCACCTCCCTACTACTCATTGCACTTTCATGGACGGTAAGTTGAATGTTTCTCAATGATGAGCAAATCAACGATAAACACGGAAACAGTAATTAGGGTTTGCGCCATTCAGTGGAGTGACCAAGGTCCAACGTAAGATGCTCTTAGAGATACGGAAATGTAAATTTCTCGTCATCTAATTGAAGCGACTGCTTGTACCTCTGAGTTTCTCTCATTAGATGCGCAGCCCCTAAATGCTGGTGGGTATGCCTACTGCCTGAGAGAAACACAACGGTTCTTTCAGCCCATAAGTGACGGTGGGCTGAAATTGGTCTAACGTGTAGCGCAAACCCAACGATAACTATCCTTAAAACCAAAAAGAATGAGATGCAAATTAGAATAAGTGAGAAAACGTACCATTCCATTCATTGCGTTTGACATGGCGGAGCACCATTATAGGTCTGTCTAACTCCATGTAATCAGTCACAATTGCGATGATGTCGGAGACACAATGTCCAAAGATCGAACATGATATTTGATTTCCCCTGTAGAATAACGCACATTAGATCATGGACCAAAAATTAAAGGCATGAGGCTCCTAGGAAGTTAATGGGTCAACCTTGAATTTTCGAGCACAATTTTTGTCCAATTAAACCCTTTTGCTGATGTAAGGACAGGATTGTAGGCCACAAATTTCCCGATGACGTCTGAAAAGCATATAGGCACAGTAATATCATTGATAGTTGTCAGTAGCGTCATAATATAAAGATACAATTGACGTAATAGAAACACATAACACTACCTATATATTCATTATTAGAAATATTCTCCGCCACAATATCCTCGAACTCTACGAAGTTGAAGACACACTTTGGAATGTTGGGGTCGGGATGCATCGTCATTACTTTCGTACTAAACTCAATCCAAATACGGCATTTGTGTGTTGTTGCTCGCTCATTCCCCATGTTAGATGAAACTGAAAATTTACATATGTTGTAAATGTTTCCCTCCTTGAAACCATTGTTGAACTGTTTCACCAATCTCTGTTTCACACTTGCTTGTATTGTACAACCCTACACAATAAATAGGAACCACATTACTCCACTGTACAGACAAAAACTACTGGAAGTCAAATTAGTAAGCACTGAAACTGAAATTTACTGCACTTACGCTGCTATCAACCAAAATCAGTTCAACACCATGGATGACAGGATACTTTCCAATCTGGGATGCGTCGTTGTCAGGTTTTCTGCCTGTTCGTAGCCATTTACGCATCACTCTCGCCGTTATTTGAACAAACTGCGCGGATTCCGTAATATCCTTTATTAAAACGGGCTCGTATTGGAAAGACATCGAGATGTAATTGACGAAACGCAAACTGAGGCAAAAAAATCAAGATGAGGGAGTTGGAAGGAATCAGCATGAAGAAGATAGAAGATAGAGGGAGGAGTTGGAGTTGGAGTTGTAATTGGCAACCACCCCATAACCTGGAGAAGTTACGTACAGTTACCACAAATGATCTGCCAACCTTTAGCAGTTATCAACTATTCAACACCAAATACATTTATTGACCAAGAATTGACGCCATGTATGCCATATTCCAGCGCCAAATCAGCTGCCACTTAGGATCCACGTAGGCAGTCATACTCAACGTTACACGTGGCGCAATGTGGGAGCAGTATTTGCTCCTGCTTTATATAATAAGGGATTGAATTTTTTCGCCTTGGCGAAATCATGGCTATAGCCTATAAAGATATTCTAACGACTTCTAAATGTGTTTAATTTGAACTACATGCACCTTCTATTATTCTCGTTCATTTTTACAATGTATGAAATAGTTACTGTGCGAATTTGAAGATATTTAATTTCGGACCAAATTAGACCGAAAAACGTGAATTATTAACTTTCAAAATTGACCGTTTGAGATGATTTTTTGAAAATTGTAAGATATTTATTTATGTAAATATTTGAATAGCACCCGTACATCATAAAATGATTGTCGCTTGTTTAAAAAATATTTAAAACATTTAGATTCGAGTATTTATATTGAATCTTTTTTGACTTATTCAAACGTGGCTAGAAAGATAGTCTAATGACTTCTAAATATCCTGTCTTTATTTCGAACCGTACACACCTTCTGTTTTTTTCGTTCATTTCTACAAGGAGTAGTTACTATGCGAATTTTGAGACATTTAATTTCAGACCATGTTAAGGCGAAAAACGTGAATAATAACCTTCAAAATCGTTTGTTTGAGATGTTTTTTTTGAAAATGGTGATATATTTAGCTGATATTTGAACAACACATTAACACCTATATATCATAAAATGATTCTTGGTTGTTAAAAAAACGAATAAAGCATTTAGATTCGAGTATATATTGAATCTTTTCGCCTTATTCAAATGTGGCTAGAAAGATGGTACTTCTAAATATCTTTATTTCGAACTGTACGCACATTCTGTTATTTTTCTTTATTTCTACAATGTATGGAATAGTTACTGTGTGAATTTGGAGATATTTAATTTCGGACAAAATTAGGCCAACAAACGTGATAATAACCTTCAAAATCCTCCGTTTGAGATGATTTTTTGAAAATTGTGAGATATTTAGCTGGATATTTGAATAGCACATGTACATCATAATAGGACTGTCGGTTGTTAAAAAAACACTTAAAACATTCAGATTCAAGTATATATATACATTGAATCTTTTCGCCTTATTCAAACGTGACTAGAAAGATAATCTAATGACTTCTGAAAGTGTTTATTTTGAACTGTACGCACCTGCTGTTATTCTCAGACACTTCTACAATGTAAGGAGTATTTACTATGCGAATTTGGAGACATTTAATTTCAAACCAAATTATACCGAAAAACATGGATAATAAATAACCTTCAAAATTATCAGTTTGAAGTAATTTTTTTAAAGTTGTGAAATATTTTGCCGGATATTTGAATAGGACCTATACGTCACAATATGACTGTCGGTTATCAAAAAAACACTGAAAGCATTAAGATTCGAGTATATATTGAATTTTTTTGCCTTATTCTATCGAGTATATAACGAGTTCACTTCCCCATATCCCACGCTACTTCATTCTCGTCAAGCAGTTCGGCCACCACCATGGACCAGCTTGCCTCCCCTCTCGGAGAAACTTACGTGGGTCGAATTTTGGTGGGAGAATTTATAACCTCGTTTACATGTTGACATGAACCAAAAACCTACCGTCTCAAAGCACCTAGTCTTAGTTAAGACATTTTCGGTTATGGTTACATCTAGGTAAGATAACTAGTGCAAATCGATTCAGTTTCGGGTGAGGGTTGAGGAGAACCGAAAGTCCGAAACCCTAAGCTACTCGAGGCACTCATTACGCGAGCAAATCGCTGGAAACCCCAGTTTCTCACTCACGCCTCAAACCTTCGCCGCATTCGTATCCGCCTCCGGCCTCTCCGACCACCGCACCGTTCTCCGCCGCTCGCTTTGTTCTTTCCTCACTTCAGTAATACTTTTTTTTTTAATCTGTAAGTCTCGTTGATCGATTTGTTTTGCAATCTGCTCACTTCATTACTACTTCTGTTGATTAAATACAGCAATTTTGTTGATTAATAGTAATTTTTCGTTGTTTTAGTAAAGCTTGAAAGAATCATTAATGTCGGACGGAGAAGATTCGCTTGAGCAAGCAGCAGCGGAGAGAAGAGAGAGATTGAAAGCTCTTAAAGCTGCTAAAGAACTTTCTGAAACTCCCGACGACGATGATTCTGCTCGTGGTGGCGTCGATGCTAATGAAGATCAAGAGTATGAATTTTATTTTTTCAATTCTATCTTATAATCTCTGAACTCAGTGGATAGTTCGTTACTTAACCTAACTTATACGGAGTAGCATTTGAGTGTTATTTCCGTCTCGAAAAGATGTTTATTCATTAATAGATGATAATTAGATTAAAGATTCAGCAAGATACACATAAGTAATTAGTTAAATATATCTAAATGTTATATTTATAAAACGCAAATTCGATTACATAGGTTATTTGCCGAGACTCGAGCATTTGATGATCTTAAAAAGCCGAGAGTTACTATGGTTATCTTATTTGCAGTAAAAAGATGTTCACAGGGGAATAGATGACAATTATGTTAATGTTTAGATTGGTTGCACGTATTTTGGATGAGTTTGATCAACTTAAAAAGGAACCTTACATTTACAAGTAGTGAATTTGAGTTTATAAGTTATTTGTGGAGTCAAGTATTGGATGATATTTAAAAACTGAGGGTACACTACAGTTTAGATATTTAGGTGACACGGTAGAATCTTGGTATGAATTTATTGCACGGTTTTGTGCTTCTCTGTTCCTTGTCAAGTATTATAAGTTGCTGATACTCAACCTGAACTTGTACACAGTGGTCTTAACTTGAAATTCCGAAATTATCTTCCTCACGACAAACAACTGCTAGAGGGTAAACTTGATGCACCAGAATTGCCGAAATTTGAGGACCCTGTTGCAACAGAGCCTCCAGCTGAGCAAACAGAGGTAGTCTTATTAACTGGTGTTTCCTGAATTTGCAGTTTTGGTGATTGTGGAAAGGGGTTTATGCTTGCGTTTTCCCTCTGAATGACACTTTGTATTAATATTATATGCACATGCAGGATCCTTTTCTGAACATTGCACCAAAGAAGCCAAATTGGGACCTTCGCAGGGATGTGCAAAAGAAACTAGATAAACTTGAGAGGCGAACTCAGAAGGCGCTATATAAGCTGATGGGTAAATCTACTTTCTGTCTGTTGTTGAATTTTGTTATGAACTGATTAGGAAATTGAAATGCTGAACACATTTTGTGATTGATTTCTTTAGCTGCATATTGTGAGGGAAAGTAATGGATGTAAAATCCTTCATTTGGTTAGCAACTGAGGAGGTAGGGAAGGATTTGGAGAGATGTATCTTCCCTCCTTCAAGGCAAATCAAAATCTCTCAAACACAGGAAACATTTGGAGGAAAATTGTATCCGAACATTCTCCTCCCATTCCTCCTTCCTTCCCCCTCCCCTCCCCTCCCTTTCCTTCCCATTTTGGTATCCAAACAAAGCCTAAAAGAAACGTCCCGATAGGGAAAGTGGGAATCATCACTTCATTTGGAGAGATGTTATTTCATAATGTTGGTGTGCTATAGCCCGTAATAGTCTATCAACATAGCCTTCATTACACGTAGAGTATGAAGCATCAACAGAGAAAAGATAACTTAACAAGTATAGAGAATCACTGCTCACTGCAATAGGCATGTAGAGACTACAAAGTGGTTGATGCGAGGTGGCTTGACCTGGAAAATGCAGTTGATTTGTATTCAGCAATTGAAAGTGACAATGAGAATATCATATAAAGAGTTGGGGAATGGGGATTGAGGAATAAATGAGGATGGTATTTCTGTCAAACACTACTCAACATTGATTATGAGATTTGATATTTGTGAGTGGCCATAGACCATAGTTATATAAAGTGCAAATAATCGAGTATGTTAACTTTATTTTGAGGTCATACAGTACTTCATAGTTCTTTGAATTCGCCCAGCTTGCTCCTTGGGACTCTAGGCTTGACACACTCTTACATACTGTATGTGCCAAGCATCGAATTTCTGAAGAGGTAGTGTTCTGTATGTTGTGGTTGAGCCGCATAACATAGGTTTTTGTTATTAACATTAGCTTGCATTGGCTGTCCCAGTGTTTTATTAGGCTCCACTTTCAATATGTTTGGCTATTGGATACAATCTGTGTTACTCCGACTCGTGTCAGGGTGTTGAATACGGATATTTTGGGTAATTTTCTTTTCTTTTTGGTCCAACGTGAAGTGTCAGAGTGTCCTGTCGGACACACAACATGGCACTTAAGTGAAGTGCTGGGAGTAATATAGTATACAATTGACTTTCAGCAATGTGTTTGACATGAAAAAGGGCTAATTGGCTTACAATATTACTACTTGAAACAAAACATGAAGTGTTAAAGACACCTAGATAACCTACACGATATAAAGGCGGAACATTTTCCATCTTCCTTGTGATCTTTGCTGCGTTGCATACGTCTCTTTGCTTCCTTCTCGTTATTGGATTCTTCTTATGTAGAGTAATTTAAAACTACTTGAATTAATACTTTAAAACTACTTGGCGAATTACGGAATGAATTCTCGTTTCTTTGTCGATGTAATTCAGTTTGCTATGTTGCATCCCTTACTGTTCACCATGCATTACACCATTCGACATCTATTCTTGTATACGATCTCTAAATGATGATGCTGTTTTCTCCTTCAGAGGAACAAGAAAAGCAGAAGCAATTGGAGGAAGGAAACACAATAGCTGAAGAAGAATGAATGAAGTTCAGTTGGATACACTCCGCTCGTCGCTCGACTTTAAACGTTGCCAAATATGTTTTTATTTTTTATTTTTTTCAGGCAATGGAAATCGAAATAGAATTGGTAGTGTTGATGAATATCTCCCATCATTTTTGCTAAATTTCGACTGCAAAATTTCATCCTCGGTTGAAACACCATGTAAATTTCTCTCTCGGTGAAGAATGTAGTATTACCTAGACTAACTCTTCTACGGAGTATATACCTCAATTTGGAGGGATTCCTTGTTGTCAATTGAGATTTGTTTTCCTAGCAATTTCATGTAAAGTAAGGAACTCACTTTTGAATCAAAATTAGCTGATTATTAGGAAGCGGCTTGTTTGGGACTATTGCTCAGATCCCTTTAAACTTAGATCCATCTGAGGCTCAGGCTCGAATATCCATTGTGCTAGTGTGGGAAGTTAAATGATGGAAGTTAATGGTTGGTTTTTTTTATTATGGGGTATATTGTGGTAGTGGGGGGAGTTAAAAGATGGGAGTTAATGGTAGTTTTTTACACTGTGTACTGTATCAGTTAGTTACGTAGCATTGTGTAGTGTCCGTGTCCATGTAGCCATGTAGGTGCCATATCATGGTTCATGTAGGCTGATAACATGGTTTAACGTGGACTCTTTAAATGTTTCTCCTTTAAATAATCAGTTAGTCTCATGTGAGATCGTCCTATGATAACTTATCGTGAAACCTATTAATAGATATATAATAATAATAAAACTAACTACCTGAGAGGTCTCATAATACCGTCTCATACAAGAATTTGTGATGAAACAATCACAAGTTGAGAACGTCAAGGACTCAGGGTCTTGGCATAAGTGGAAGATTTTTAGTTGAATTGTACTTGTATGATGAATGGAATCATAATGCCCATACCGAGTATTTTTTTTCCTTTTTATTTTGACATATCCAATCAAATATCTCTAAAAATCAGTTTAGAATTACCGTATACGAGTATTTACCAACCAAATCTTTTCCTCTGTATTTATTTTGAATTTTAAAGTCGGAAACAATATTAATCTTCAATTTCTTTCCCTAATCAGGAACATAAACCTACGAAGTATCCTGCACCTTACCAAACTCAATCCTCCCTTCTTTATATATTATATATACACCTCTCATCCCAATAATCTCCATACAAAATACACTACCACATATACAAAATACCACATAAGAAGAAGAAGAAGAATGCCGCTGATTCCATATTACGTGGTGGCAGGACCATCAGAATACCTTGCCCTCACAGGATGGAAAATCAAGGGCATCCAACTGGAGACGAAGGCCTGGATCCTCCCGGGGCAGCGCTACGTGCGCCTGTCGCTTTCCCCGGAGAACTACACGTTCGAACTGCATGCAATGAGCGCGGAGAAGCTCCCCTTCCTGCTCCCGGCAGTGTTCACCATCGGCCCTAAAGAGAGCGACCCCGAATCCCTCCTCCTCTATGCAAAACTCATGTCCCCCCACGACATGAACTCCAACCACGTCAACGACCTCGTCCAGGGCATCATCGAGGGTGAGACCCGTGTCCTCGCCGCTTCCATGACCATGGACGAGATCTTCAAGGGGACCAAGGACTTTAAGAACGAGATTTTCGACAAGGTCCAACTCGAGCTCAACCAGTTCGGCTTGGTTATCTACAATGCCAATGTCAAGCAGCTTGTCGATGTGGCAGGCCACGAGTACTTTTCTTATTTGGGTCAGAAGACTCAGATGGAGGCTGCCAACCAGGCTAAGATCGACGTGGCCGAGGCTAGGATGAAGGGAGAGATCGGGGCTAAGGATAGGACAGGGCGTACCGCTCAGTACGCTGCCAAAATTGATGCTGAGACTAGGATTATAAACACGCAGAGGCTCGGAGAGGGGAAGAAGGAGGAGATCAAAGTCCAGAGTGAAGTCAAGATCTTCGAGAACCAAAAGGATGCCGACGTGGCCAAAGCCAACGCCCAACTGTTGGCTCAGAAGGCTGGTTGGGCCCAGTCTGCGGAGCTCGCTGAGGTCGAGGCCAAGAAGGCAGTGGCCATTCGAGAGGCCGAGCTTCAGTGTGAGCTATGGTTGTTTGCAATTATTTCTACTGCTGTCTTAATATATAGACATGAATGCATATTTATAAAGCCTGCTGCCACTGTTATTTTACAAAATGCTGTCAGTACGTAGTGCTCTGGAACTATTTGTGCATCTGAATGAACTTGAGCAGTCAGTCAGTTGCAAAACAGATACTTTTAGATTCAATTAGCTGATCGATCTAGTGGTTCACTCCCCTTACACTGAGAAGGAAGGTTTAACCTTTTCATCATACGAGTACTGTTTTTGACAACCCCATCAAACAAGTATATATGACAGCATCACACTCTAGCGCAGCTTAAGCTAATGCAATAGCACCCGGTCTACGCACGTTACGGGCCATCTCGCTCTATTAATATCCATGAATCGATACTTAAAAACTACTTGCCAAATTACACGGATTGAATTCCTGTTTCTTCAGTTTGCTTTGTTTCATCCCTGTTACTGTTCTTCCTGTATTACACCATTCGACAGCCATTCTTGCATACAATTGGAAACACCCCACTCCATCGACTTCAAACGTGCCAAATATGGTTGCTTTATTTTTCAGGCAAATGGAAATCAAAATAGATAGAATCGGTAGTGTCGTTGTTGATGAATTTCTCCCTTCATTTTTGCTAAATTTCGACCGCAAAATTTCATCCTCGGTTGAAACTCCTTGTGAATTTCTCTCTCAGTGAAGAATGTAGTAATACCTAGACTAAATCTTCTACAGAGTATATACTTTGGAGGGATTCGTCTTTGTCAACTGAACTTGTTAGCAATTGAGATTGCAATTCCATGTAAAGGAACTAACTTTTGAATCGAAATTAGCTGATTATTGCGATTGAAACATCATGTGTAATTCAACGTTGAGTTGAAGACACGTAACATGACCATGCCTGTCACAAAAACTCAAATCAGACCGTGGTATGTTTATGTGTACAACGATTTCTCACATAAGTACAGAGTAACTAATTAGTCAATTATATTAACCGAGATCAAATTATTGGTGAATTACTAAAGTAATCAAGAATCTCTCAGCATACATATGTAGCAAAAGGGAATGCAACAAAAGAGCTAGATAGATGATCTCAGTTAAAAAGCATCATGAAGAAAGTAATTCAAGATCAACATAAAAAGACACCTTTCAAGTGGAAAACATTAAGGAAACAGAAAAACCTAGAGAGACGGTTTTTTAATACTGTTAACTAGAGACCTCCCACGTAATGAAGATAGTTAATTTATGTGAGACGGTCTCTCAGATTCGTAATGAAAACCCAATTTGATATTGGATTCTTTTTTCTTAACAAAAAAGCTTGAAAGTAGTGGGCTTTATATCTTTTTTTCTTCCTCATCTTTTGTGTGTTGACACTTTAAGGTGGTTAAATAAAGGCAAAATTAAAGGAATGAACAAATGAAAAGAATGGAAGGTGATGCTTTGCTTTGTTAGGCCTTTTAGAATATACTATTTGTTTAAATTTTATAGCATTTTGGGGCAAGGAATTAGTGTACATACTTGAATTGGTTGGTAAACTTTTGTATGTTTCTTAACCGTGTTGTTTTGTGCTAGTAAAAGTAGTTACACAAGTCACATGAAGTAAACGAGTCGATCTGAGTTTGATCCCGAGTTCAACTTGAATCTTGTTGAAAGTTTAACTTGAATTTTTTCGATCTTGATTTATGTTGGAATAAGTTGAGTATTTATTTTTATTTTTAAAATAATTCTCTCAAAAATAAACACAAGTTCAAACGAGCTTTCGATCGAAAGCCTGTTTAAACTTCGGATGGCCAAATGTTTGAACTCAATCTGATCAAGTTCGAGTCAAGCTTTGACCAAACCATTTCTAGGAGCTTAGCTAACCAACTCAACTTTGATATTCACTATTCCGCATTATTTTCATTTGATTTAGCCGTTTGATTGACTAAGGTGAGTGCGGGAGGGAGCTTCGTAGGTTTTACCGTTCTAAGTTAAAGACGATTTTAAATTTATTTATTTTAAAAAAAAATTAAAAAAACAAACAGAAAAGGGTCCCACAAAGCCACTACTTGTAACCTCTTTTCAAAAAGCTCTTACTCCATCAAACCTCATTGCTTTCCCTCCTTTCATCACTCCACTTCCTCCCTCTCCCTCTCTCTTCAATCATTCAAAATGCACAACCCCAACAACAACCACCACAACCACCACCACAGACCACCGCGCCCACCACCCTTAGCCGTCTCCCTCCCTTCCCCCACCCGTCCCACTACCACCACCACCAACACCCGTCCCACCACTACCCACACCCCCACACCACCACCCAAACCCGCACTCAAACCAACACTCAAGCCCAAGCCAATCCTCAAACCCAAATCCGACCCAAAACCTGACACTGTCATCGACACCACCGCAATAATCCCTTCCCCCACCGCGGTCGAAAAATACTACTCCCCGCTCACCTCCCCCCTCCCCGCCACCCCACCCCAACCACCCCCGCCCCCGCCGCCGCCGCACCAGGTGGTCCAGTTCAGCCGCCGTGAGGATGCTCCAACGAACTCCTCCGCCGCCGTCGTCTACGGCGGCATGGACCGCGGCATCGGAGGAGGAGGGGTGGGGAAGGTGAAAGGGGTTAGGTTCGGAGGGGTGGAGGATGTGGTTACAAGGTCAAAGAAGGAGGAGACGGTGAAGAAGTTGGGGTTGGTGGTTCGGGTCTTGGAGGTGGCGTTTTGTTTGGTTTCGCTCTCTGTTATGGCTGCTAATAAAACCCAGGGTTGGACCGGTGATTCCTTCGACCGCTACAAAGAGTACAGGTTTGGATGCTTTGAATCTACACATGTTCAGTTTTCGAGCTCAATTGATTGTGAAATTTATTTCCAATCATTTGTTTACCTATTTTAATCCAGAGTATATTTTATTAGATACTCGTAGATGGCCGTAATTGTCATCTAATGGCAATGGCTGCGGTTGGTCCTTTCGTCCTCATCTTTGTGCAAAAACCAAAGAGTAAAATTAAACAAGGATTGGAGTAGGGTTACAGTGAGTGTAATAGTTTGTGATTCAGGTTAGTTAAATGTCGAATATTGAACACTTGAGGTGGATACAATTCCTGCGTCTTTTCTTCTGATAGCATTGTACAGAAGAATACCGCAACAGAAGGCATAGGTCTCTTGAGAAACCATCTGTGGCAAAACAAACAAAGCAAATAATCGCTTGAGGGATAATGGCTTTGAGACTGACCTTGAAAACTCGAATGTGCATGATTTGCTCATACTGTTTATCCTGTAAACTTTTCAGACACAGGCCTTTTTTCGCTTTTGTTTTGAGTAACTGTACTGTATGGTAAAGTGACATTTTCCTGTCGTCTGATCGCAGGTTTTGCTTGACGGTGGCTGTATTAGGATTTGTGTACTCAGCATTCCAGACATATAATCTAGGCAGTCTTATTGCCACAGGAAAGCATGTTATAACACACCGCTTCCGGCATCACTTTGATTTCTTCATGGATCAGGTAAGCTGAAATGAAACGTGTTGGGCCGGCCTTAGTTAGTCTGTATACCTCCTTCTTCAAAACTCGTGTCAGAGGACCGTCTCACCCAAAACCTTGACCTTGTTATTCTCATCAAGTTTTTGAATTCCGAGGGGAACAGCCTTTCAGAGTTTCAGTATTAACCTTTTTTGTTCAGAAGTTAAGCATGAATGAGTGTGAATCCTGACAGATACTGGCATACCTTCTGATATCAGCGGCATCAGCATCAGCGTCAAGAGTCGATAACTGGCAGGAGAACTGGGGAAAAGATGAGTTTACCGAGAAGGCGAGTGCGTCAATAAGTATGGCCTTTCTGGCCTTCATTTGTTTTGCTGTCAGCTCTGTGATTTCTGGTCACAACCTTTGTTACCGTGATCCATATTGAATTTTATTTACAGGAATTTCTTCTTCCTTCGTTAGTATTCTTAGCTGTAGAATTGTACAGGAACATTACTGTTATAGTGATATACTCGTAATAAACTAATACTCGTACCTATATTAGATCAGATAGTCTCCCTTGTGACTTCGTGAGCACAAATAGGATTATAACCGCTTTTTGTGTTATACTTATTGAACTTATACAAATTTCTAAGTTGATTTGTAAGTTTTTGAGCATTTATGTGATTTAGTTCGACAACTTTACACTAAAGTTCATAAAGTTTACAGAAAAACTCAAAAACTTGTGATAACACTCAAAATCATAAAACCAATTTAATCCTTGTAATTCTTTTATCTCTACTAATCTTTGTATCTAGATTGCTTAACACTAAATGTACTTGGTAGTCAGTCTAATATCTCTAGTATAAATGTAACAGCTTGTCATCAATAATCCTCACGTTTCAACTTCTACAACTTGTACTTCAATTTTAAACACACACAAATTCAATCTCAATACAATTTAATTCCTCGCTCAATCTTGTTCTTAGTATGGTCCGCGTGTTTTCCATCTGGCAAAAAGAAAAGTATGGTCAGCATCCCCAACAGTTTGGAGTGCTGTTTTTAGTCGTCGACATTTCACTCACGTCGTCAGCGTTTTTTAATGTAAAAGACAATCATGTCCTTCTCTAATTACATTAGTTGGTATAATTTTAGAAAAGAAACTACGTTAATGAAACTCGTTGATGAAACCCGACTTTCCTAAAAACCCAACTTTTCTTTGAAAAATCGACTTTCCCAAAAATGGATCAACAAGCGGTTAGTGCACTTTTAATTTTATTTTCCTCCCTTTTGATTATATTTTCTTCTTTAATATGTTAATGTGTATTAGTTTAGCATACAAAATCGCTTTTTCTTGTTTAATTTGTCGTTTATGTTTACGGTTTGTCGTATTCGATGTTGTGCTCGATTTTCGCACTATATAAAAATAAAGAGGGGACGCGGAGAAGAAGTCGGGCGTCGGTTTCTGGTGCCTGGGGGTCCCTGGACGCCAATTTTTTAAGATTATGATTTTTGTAGTTTTTTATGGTTTTGAGACACGTGTCTCGATGTAACCCGGGAATCTTTTTAGGAAATTTCTAACATTTTGTTAACATTTTCGTATCATAATAATTCCAAACATCCAAAATAACAACACCCGAGTCACGATATAAACATTTATCGAAGAACGAAAACAAATTAAACGGATATCGTAACGTATAACGTCGTACGAAAAGAAAAAGGAAAAACTGGGCTGGGCGCCATTTTTTGAAGTCCAGGGGGTCCCCTGGGCGCCAGTTTTTGAAGTCCAGGGGGTCTCCTAGGCGCCAGTTTTTTCTTTTTTTTCGTACGACGTTATACGTTACAATATCCGTTTAATTTGTTTTCGTTCTTCGATAAATGTTTATATCGTGACTCGGGTGTTGTTATTTTGAATGTTTGGAATTATTATGATACGAAAATGTTAACAAAACGTTAGAAATTTTCTAAAAAGATTTCCGGGTTACATTGAGACACGTGTCTCAAAAACCGTAAAAAACTACAAAAATCGTAATCTTAAATTAGTTGGGAAATAATAATTACATTGATTAAGAAACTTAATTAATGTCATTAATTAATCATAATTATGGAAGGGTAAAAGAGTAATTCACGTATAAAGCACCGACGACATGGCTGAAATGCCGACGACGAAATGTAGTAGGGACAGTTTGTTCATCCCCATTATTGAACTTTATCCAAATCATCAGTATCATTTTCAGCTAGCTCACCTTCTTCCATCCGCTCATTAGCATTTGAAATCTCAGCAGAAGTTGTCTCATCATCAACTTGGGATGAGGAAAGCATGGACACTGCAGTAGAATGTTCACGCTGAACCTCGGATGCATCTTGGCTTTCGTTGCCCTTTGACTTCTTTAGAGAAGGTTGTTCCCCTTGTTCCTCATTTGGAGGAGGAGAAGCAGCGCGCTCCCGTGAGAGAGTTTCAGGATGAAATTTAGCTTTCTTTCTTTCATCTTCAACGATTGCATGGGCACGGGCTTCGAAGTTTTCAATGGCCAAGATATACGCGACGGCCAGGCCATCCGGGTAATTCTCGGAAAGGAGTTGGATGAGAGACATCCCCTCCGGAAGACCGTCTTTTGCATGTTTGAGGTTATCCAGCTCATACGACATCTTCCCTATGGCCTATTTTTGTCGAAGAAGTTCATCTTGAAACTTCTTTGCGCCCAAAATATCCAATTTCAAACATTCAAACCTTGGTGGTTAAAACTTAAACGGAATTACTTTTTTATAATGACATGTTACTCAATCATACCTGAAATTTTCTGATTATTCCTATACTACCCTTCCCATAATTTTTCATACTTGTTGTTTAACTTCTTTTTCTCTTCTTTTCTAAACCTCTTTCTCCAACTTTGTCAATTTTAAAATCAATCGATCAATTCGCTATGGATTACTTATGATTTATCCTAATTGAATTAGGTTTAATGTTCTTTACTTGCAAATTACTTACGAATTCGATGTTTTTATTTTACTTGCAAATTACTTATGAACCCTAATTGAATTAGGTTTAATGTTCTTTACCCTAATCGAAAATTAGGTTTAATTTTTTATAGGTATTCAAGATTTAGTTGCAGGATTAATTTTTTTTAATTTTGATTTCGCCTGTTTTTGAGTATTTTGTAATTAGATTTTTATTTAATTATCGAATTAATTTTGATTTGTACTTTTGTAACTCTCGTATTTTAATTATTATTATTGTAGAATTTAATTTTCTTGTTAATTCTATTATTTGAGTGTAATATATGAGGGTAATTATTATCAATACGATAAATAATTATGGAACAAAAATTAAAATAAATAGTTTTTCCCAAATTACGAAAATAAATAAAGACAAGTACTAATCATTTTTTTTTTAAAAATGTCTTTTAAAAAACCGGAAAAAAAAGGGAAAAAAAAATGGTGACCGGAGTGGTAGCCAGAGTAGCGGGCTGGAATTCTTGCCGGAGTAGTGAGGTGGTGGAGGGGGATGAAATTTGGGAGTTTTTGGGATTTATTTAGATTTTACTCAAAATCTCTCTAATGTTAGTGGAAGGGGAGGGGAAAATGAGAGGGACATTAGTGTAATTTTTAAGTACAAACGAGTAACAGACACATATGAAAAAGTACCACCCAACTTAAAATACATTAAAATGGAAACAATTTCTTAAACAATTAAAATTAAAGAGTAAAGGGAGCGTGAGTTATTACAATCACAAATGAAACCTACTTCCTCTAATTTCTTAAATTAGTCTCATTGATCCATTTTTATTCTCGTAAAAAATAGAAGTGAGATTAATTTAAGAAAATAGAGGGAGTACATAACAAATAAACAGCATAATAACTACTCCGTATATACTACGTGAAATATTTGTCACAATTAAATTTCAAAAACAAATTGTGACAATTCTTTTGCATATTTTTTCGATAAATTGTTTATTACGAAATAAGATTCTATTTGGATAAAATAAAAGTTTTCCACCGGAATAAAAGTCACCAAAAATTTCCCACAAAGCTTCTCTATTCAGTTTTCTCTGTCTTCCTTCCTTTGTATCTGCTTCAGTCAACAACCATGATGCGTTTTTTTTTTTTTTCAAGAAAATCAAATCAAAATAAAATCCATTAGAAACATGTTTGACTTCCTTTCGCATCCTCCTCTCATCCATTTCCCTTTGTCATAGCTATGGTTGATCAAAACTATTTTACTTTTTGGTTCAAAGTCAATGCCAACATCCTCAAGAATGACATGATTCTCTGTTCGACCCAAGTTTCAACCCTTGTTCAACACCCATTAATAACACTGTCGTTGGGTTATTCATTTTGAAAACGGCAATTTTGTGACAGATTTTCATTACTTTAAATTTGTCACAATTAAATTTGACAAGATTGAACGTGAGTGGAAGGATTGGAGGACGTTGGCTGAGATTCGAAATTACGCCCCGGTGCAGTTTCGCATGAGAAAGCATATGGCAATTGGGCCATATGTTACTGTTACCCACATCCCGGACGGAGGCGGAGGGGCGGTTGCGGGCGGCTGGTGGGTCGACGGCGGGTGGGTCGTGTGCTGCGGGTCTAGGGTCTGTGGGTGGAGGGCCGCCGGCTGAGAAGTAGGTACGTCAATTCAAAACCCTAGTTTTTCAAAACCTGATAAACTGAATGTTGCGAATGTTCCGTTTATTTTGTCGTAGGATTATATGATTGAATGTTGCAAATGTTCTGCTGTTTAAAATTCTGTGATCTTTATTCTGCTATGAGATTGTTTCCGATTTGCTTACTTGTTAATTTGTTATACATCATTGATAAAGATCAGTTTATCTAGGAAATTATAACACTTCAAAAAAAAAAAAACAAATTGTGACAATTCTTTTGCATATTTTTTCGATAAATTGTTTATTGCGAAATAAGATTCTATTTGGATAACATAAAAGTTTTCCACCGGAATAAAAGTCACCGGAAATTTTCCACAAAGCTTCTCTATTCGGTTTTCTGTGTCTTCCTTCCTTTGTATTTGTTTCAGTCAACAACCATGGATGTGTTTTTTTTTTCAAGAAAATCAAATCAAAATAAAATCCATTAGAAACTTAGATCAAAACTATTTTACTTTTTGGTTCAAAGTCAATGCCAACCTCCTCAAGAATGACATGGTTCTCTATTCGACCCAAGTTTCAACCCTTGTTCAATGCCCATTAATAACATTGTCGTTGGGTTATTCATTTTGAAAGCGGCAAACGTGACAAATTTTCATTACTTTACGCCATTGAAAATGGCTCTCGTCCTGGACCTTGATTCTTCCTCTTCTTCAACATTCAAACTTTTCCTGACGATGAAACGGTTTGGGTACATGGAGATGACTCATGTGTATTTTGCTCTTCATTTTTTGATTTTTAATTAAGTCATGAATCGCATTCATTGTATCTCGTCTCCTCCTTAGCTTTATATTCCGAGCTTGTTGACTGAAGCAGATATAAAGGAAGGAGGACAGAGAAAACTAATAGAGAAGCTTTGTGGAAATTTTCGGTGGCTTTTATTCTCGTGGAAAACTTTTATTTTACCCAAATAGAATACTCCGTACTTATTTTGCAATGAACAATTTATCGAAAAAAGATGCAAAAAAATTGTCACAATCTATCTATATAGTAATAAAAATATAAAAAGTCATTCCAAAATGTCACCTTTTACAAGGTATTGACAAGTGGCACTACTAAAATGTTTAGCTCATCAATATGTAGTTCATGTGCTTTTATTAGTTGTAATTAATACAATACAAAGTAATTACATATTACTAACATTTTATACATTTCTACAAAGAATTTTTTTGTATGAGTTGGGCTAATAATTTTGATTACACAACTTTAATATCATACCATTTTAACAATTGAAATTAACACGATTTTGGGTATTATTATTTTTATATTTAGATTTAAGAATTATAATACTAAGGATTGCATAATTAATATTTTTTCATAAAACTAGGGTTTTGCAAATTAAAAGTACTATGGATAATTACACTAAAAAATTATGTTAATTAACACGATTATTCATCTAATATTCGTAAATTTATAAAGGTAATGTAGTCTTAGGACTTAGGTTATGATAGTAGAATTACAAATAAACAATTTTCATATAGATTTGGGTAGCGTAAGTTGTCATGATACGGAGTATGTTACTACATACGCGTAATTTATATCTACCTTACTTTTACACCATCTTAATCTTTGTCAAATAAAACAATAAAATGTTGTTTGATTATTGTTCTTAGCTAGAAAAATAGATGAATCATAATTTATTACTCCATTATATAATTATATGTCGATGTAGATAACATGACATCACGAGACTACAATGTTATCAATACTCTCTTCCATTCGATTTCATACGTTTATAACCGTATATGTTGAGATTATATTGTTGTATGAATTTGGAAGTATTACGATTAATATACACATAAATAATGTTATTTGTTTATTCAGAACAAAACACGTGAATTACAGTTTGTTCATGCACAATTGCACATAAGTTTTTGCATACGAGATTACGAGTGCATACAATACGACGACAATTTTAGTTAAGGTTAAGTTTGCACAATTTACTTGTAACGCACCTGTTATTTTCACGGGTAACAAAACTAGTTTGTTTTTTAAATTTAATTGTGACAAATATTTCACGTAGTATATTGTTATTATGCTGTTTATTTGTTATGTACCCCTCCATTTTCTTGAATTAATCTCACTTCAATTTTTTTACAAGGAGAAAAATGGATCAATGAAACTAATTTAAGGAATCAGAGGAAGTATGTTTCATTTGTGATTGTAATAACTCATGCTCCCTTGACTCTTTAATTTTAATTGTCTAAGAAATAGTTTCCATTTAATGTATTTTAAGTTTTAACCCACCTCCAGGTTCAATTTTTATTTTATTTACCAATTTTTTTCCCCCTATTAATACCATGTAAAATTAAAGGTAATTTTTTTTAAGCACTTAACAATAAGTAAAAGCAAGTGTAGTAGAAGAACTTTATATTGAATTCTTAATATATCATGTCATATTTTCCAAACTCCAATATTTAAGAACTTTAATCTACAATAGATGAACCTTTTTTTTGTTTGGGAAATGGACAAAATTTAAAGACACTCTACAATATTCTATGCTATAATCAATTGATTATTGGTCTCCATACTTCTCCATGCCAACAAACCAAGTTCTTATTTTAGAACTTAGTTCTTAAAATTAAGAACAAACTTTATGATTTAGTAGATGAACTTTATAAATAGAGTTTTTATTGGCAACCCCAAAAATAAAAACCTCTATTGCATTTGCTCTAATACTATTGTAAAAAAGCAGAGCAACAGGCAAAATGGTTATTCAATCCAACAAAAGGACTCATATTAGAGTATTTCAGGGGGTCAAATATTACTAGTTAACCCGTTATAATAATACGACGAATATCTCCCTCACAACTCGTAGATTATACAACCAGTTGTACATAAACTGATTTTTATGATTTTGAGTGTTATCACAAGTTTTCGAGTTTTTCTGTATGGAGTATAAGTTATTTCAAAGACAAATGGGATTATATATGGACAAATGATTTTGACTAGGTCGAATAACATACGGAGTATATAATTTGGCATCGTATTATATAATTTTTGTATTCATCATAAAACTTTAGAAGAGATGATCGCTCATTACCGTGAATGAGAGATCTATCCGATAAATGTCGGTCTTACGAATTTTGTTTTATATTTCTACCTCTTTTAGATGAAGGTTTGAGGGGAAAACGGTTGGGCCCATTATGTTTTGTACCTTGATTGAACTGAACTTGAGTTACGGGCTGGTTCATTTAACCCTACATATTTTTTCTCTTTAAAATTGGACCTGGGCCTCACTAGTGTTGTCTCAACACATTTTATTTGTATTTTTTCTTAATCGTTGTTGTACTCGTATATAAATTTAATCGTTCATTTGCTTATCTGATATCCGTCTGTTTGTCTTAAAATTGATATATCGTCTCAAAATTAGAATGAGTCAAATAACATTTCACTTAGACATGCAAAGTCTCTAATTCCCTACTCCCTTGCTACACATAACTTTTATCTCGTTTTAAAAATTCGTCTTAATAAGACATCGTGATCCGAAAGCAATAGTACGATTTCTACCAGGGGCGGATTCAGGCCAAGGCAGTCTGGGCTATAGCCCAAGTAAGTTTAAGGATAAATTAAGTTAGGTTTGTAACAATGTAGATGTGGTTGCTCAGTGGTGAAGGAGTTGGTCTTTCATACAAAAGGCTGGGGATCAATTCTTGTCTTCCCTTTTTTTCCTCTTTTATTGTTTCCACAATTTCCAAGACAACTTCTCTTTATCAACTTTTTATTTTTATTGTTAGTTTTATGGTGATTAATATATCATTTTAAAACGTTTTAATTTCTACACAACTTTCTCCTATTAGTCATAACTCAGGTTTTTTTTTCGTGAAATATTTTAAATAACCTTTTTTAAGATTATACCTTTCCTAATTTAAATGATCGAGTGACATTATGTTTTTAAAAGGACGAGAACAATGTTTTATTTTATTAAAAAAATAAAGTAATAGTATTGCATTATGATATTTTGTATACATTATATTTCTTTGACTTATGAATTCTTATGGCGGTGCACTTGAAAAAAAAAAATCATACGATAATAAACAACTATTTGAAAAAAAATACTTTGTATCTCACCATCACTTGAGAATGAACCATAATACTATACTAATACGAGTACTATAGTATACTTCAAACAAATTGCATTTCCAAAGTTAAATGTTATTCCTTTTCAAAACCAAAATTTAACTGTACTATTATAATCCCCTCCAATTCTTTTATTTCTTCTTACTCCCCTATTATATGTGAGGTATATAATAATGAAGGAGGAAGAAAAAAAAATCGGAGGGAGTATTTTAAATATTAAAAAAAAATCTATATTATAGTAATAAAATTTAGCCCAAGATAGGTACAATTCCTGGATCCGCCCCTGATTTCTACCAAGTATCAATTGTGAACCCAAGATTTAGCGTGAAGGGAAATCGAACATGAGATTGATTATCCATAATACATCCATCTTAACCATTAGACTAAATTATTTTCGATAACAGTACTATATATATATAGAAAGATAGTTGTTATTCGGTCTCACTTGAAATATTCAAGAGTATTTATGAAACTCAAAAATCATGTGCTAGCATGGAGGAGTTGTCTCCTTCAACCATGTTACGTTGATTATCCTCCAATTGTAAGTAAAGGACAAGTATTGTTCATTATCACATCACCCTCTCCCAAAAAAAACATGTTCATCATTTTCACGATAGTAACTTTCCAAATCTCGTATAAAATCGTCTTATCACTTTAACACAATCGCAACTTCTTACCCTATCTCTAAAGACTAACTTTTTGTCATGTAATACATGATCTGAAATTCAAATTCAGGTCATGATGAACATCACTTAATATTCATCATAAATTTACCGATTAAACCAACTGAGGTGGCGTACTTGACGATGATTATTTTTGGCAATGCTAGCTGGCTGGTGATGATCGTAAAAAGGTAGGTAATTATAGTATGATTGGTAAGTCGAATTTGTTCTTGATTCGAAAAGTCATCTAACCTAAACGCGTAACCAAAATATAAAGGTTACTACTGTACATGAGTTCATGCTACGTACATTGTGTACGTAACGCGTTACCAACTAGCTATATCCCACATAATACATACAATAACATATTACTCACTACATTAAAGTTAATTAAGTGACTCAAAACACTAGTTAGTTTACAAGGGCTTATAATTATTCATTAAAAAAGGAATAAAGATAATTCAATTTAATGAAAGTATTGGTTCATTTTTTAGGATTCGCTACAGATTCTTGTTTGAGACGAGCATATATATATATATATAAAACTGATTAAGTGTCACAAGCTTGTGTCGAGATAAATAAATCACTCAAATGGATGGATAATGATGTGCTAACATTTGTTAAGTACTCCATATAGTGATTCTGATTTTTGTCTTTATGTACAATATGAGTGATATTTGACGTGTTATATGTTTGTGACAGATATATCGATCACGAATTACTGATTACTAGAGGAGTACTGGAGTAGTAGAGTATTACGGAGTACTTTTCTAATAATTACTCTCAATCTAAGTCCTCTTTTCGTGTCAATCATTTATTTATTTTTTATGTACAATTTTTTTATAAGAATTATTTTAATATTTTAATCAAAAGTAAACATTATTTAACTCGATGAAAACAAATCCTATGTATTTTTTCAAGAGTTATAAACTGATGCTACAATTTCTTATTCCTAATTAAGAAGTTTTCATACGAGTATAACATCTAACAATGTTTAGAAAATATTTACAAAAAAAATATTCACAAAAATAATTTTTTGAGAAATATTTACGAAAGTGCGTGTTAGATTTAGACGATTTTAATAAAATTTTCCGCATTTCATTAATTAGCATTTTAAAAATATCAAAAACTATAAAAATAAGACGATTTCAGAATGTGAGACGAGGTCCATTTATTATCACTTTAAAATATAGATTAAGAAGTTAAAGCTATGTATGATGAGCACGTAGCTACAAAATATATCTATGGGCGACGTGAGTTCCCATGATTCACAAAATAAATAAACCATACATGTATGCATTGATTACTATTAATTAATTGTGAATGATTAATATAGAAAGAACAAAGCAACCAAATTGAGCTGCCAAATTTGCCAAGTAATATCCTTACAACATGACCTTACAACAACGTACACTAGAGTACGAGTACTACTCTCGATCCATCCGTATATAATACCACCAACGAGATAATCCAAATCCCCTAAGATTACTTAAATATTCTCGTGATTTTTAATATTGGATTTTGCGTACGGTAGTCTACCTTCTTCTTACTTTTATCATATAGGCACCCTTGTTTGATTCTAGATGCACTATTATACTACTCTATGATACCGTCTTATAACAGGTCAAATAATACGAATAAAACAAACGTAAAACACACAAGGAATTGTAAAAGAACGGTATCTAAGCATATAAGGTGTTATTCGATACATTGTTTGATACGGTAATATACCTCTTCTAACCTATCAAACAATAAGAAATACACCCGAAATTGAAAAAAATATATACCATCTAACCACATGATGGGAGGTTATTTATTTTACTTATTATTATAATTCTAAGACAAGTATATCCGTTTTAACCTAACTCTATAACATGTCAAATACGATATGAATAGAGCAAAATAAAATTGGCATTGACAAGGAATAACAAAAAACTTGTCCCATCTAAATTAAGGATCGAAATACTCTGTATATGATGTTATTTAACCCGTGATAAATTTGATCTACTGTACTATACTTTAATTAGGGTGGTTTCGTACGAGTTATGCTTTTAATAATGGTGCATTAAGGGAATCAATATAAATAATTAAGAGTGAATAATTAACTAATTAAGATAGGTTAATGCATGTCCTTTGTTTGTACGGAAGTGTTAGGTTCACGTTAATCACTTGATGTCCTCAACGTACCTTATTAAGTTAACGCTCTCTTCATGCGCATGCACATCAATCTCCACTCTCGAGTAGTCTTCTCGTAACCCCACAAAAGTAAGGTAAATTAAAGGACCATGCTACACAATACAACTCGACTCGAGATATTTATTGGAGTACTTCATATTACTGAATATATTATTATTTGTTAGGAGTAATATTTATGGAATACTTCGTATTAATTAAAGTATTAGAATTAGATTAAGAGTTACTCTTCACTTGTTTAAGATTAATAACGTTAAACAAGTACTACAAATTTTAGGGTAAATCTGAATTTCTTGCATGTTATTTGTATTGCTATATGAATATGACATTATTCAATGTGGATGGAACCAAAATGCCAAATCTCTATTTCAATTTTGTCACATTGAAACATCGTCAATCAAACCTCCAAAACCTTACAACTCGGCATTACATTGAAATCTCGTCAGCCTATACTCCGATCCAAAACCTTAATATCTCGGTAATAAACCGACGTGCCTACCCTTGGCCCTAGCTAGCAAGAACCTCTTTCATGAACGACATGTATGTGAACTTGTGAAGTGCATGTGAGCGAAACTGTGAAATCTTCTGATTTCTTTTCAACTCACTTTAATTTAGTTAGATCCAATTTTGTTTAACCTACTTCAATTTAGTTCAGTCAAGTCTTAATGAACGAGATTCATTTTATCTCAACTACATCAGTCCAAAAGAAGTGGGAGTGAAAGAGAGAGTGGCACACAGACGTTGACATAGTGAGTTAGAGTAAAGGAGCAGCAGTCAAAGTACAAACAAAGGACCTTCACTGGCAAGTGGCAACATAAATGGAGATGTACACTCTTTTGTTTTTTGCTTTATTTATGCAAACCACCAAGTATTTCACTCATTAAATAACAACTTATCACCCTCACCCAACCCCATACATATTCCTTTTCAACTTGGGTGGGTATTAAATTTAAAACGAGTCAAATATAATATACTCTAGATAGAACAAAACTCAATTACTCAAATGCATCCATTTGTGTCATCTATCTAAATGATCGACGACGGTCTATTTAACCCGTTAAATTTAACTGGAATAACCAAACCTAAATTCGAAACGACACACGAATATAAGACTAGAGTTTTCCCGTAACTCGAATGATCCGAACTTTTATACTTCCTCCGTTCCAACGAATTGTATACATTTACTTTTTTGACACTATTTATAACTAGAATGAATTTTCGATATAACTTCTACTCCCTCCGTTGCAATGAATTGTTTGCCTTTGCTTTTGGCACCAAGAGCAAGAGATCCAATTAGAATGTGACATGTGGAGCCAATAATCAAATTACACATAAAAAAACATTCCTAAAATAGAAACGCAAACAATTCATTGAGACGTCCCAATATGGAATAGGCAAACAATTCATTGGAACGGAGAGAGTAATATATAAGATCAAATATATTCATGTGGGATTTTGTTTAAATCGTCTAATCGAATACATTATGAATATCAAATTTTTATAACTTTTAGTAATACGTAACTAAAGATATAGAGAAAAGAAAACGAGTATCGACATACATGCATAAAGCAAACGTATACAAATGGTTGGAACGGAGGGAGTAGTAGGCTAATCTGATCCAAATCTGATATTGTGAACCCGTTTGTCATGTTTAGTTGTATGACGTACTGATATAAATTCCATACATATATCCGTTTTAAGAAAGATCGACAGAATGAGAAAACAACAGCTAATAAAAAGGAGCAAGAAAAGGAGTGGAGTGACTAGTGAGAGTGCAGTAGTCCCGTATAAGTCGTATACGGAATAACCATACGGCACTGTCCGACAACGCTACGGATACCTCTTTTTTTGTTGCCTCCTTTTCTGGGCCCCATTTCTTTCCACCCCTTTGTTCTTGTAAAAGACCGATTTGCCCTCGAGCTCTTTTGCATTAAATGACGGTTTTGCCCTTACGTTTTATACATGATGTGTGTAAATGTGTGTTATGTGACTGTGTCACTGTGCGTGTGTTTTGTGATGGCTCTCCATGGCTTCGAGAGACAAATCACAAGAACAACCCAAATATAAAGAAGATCTTGATTGGTCTTAGATATACATTCGACCGTCTTATACTATAAGTTTATTTTGAAAGAAAATGTGATCTGATTTTGTAAAATTTTGGGTATTGTGATAGAGTTTCTTAATTGCATGATTTACATGGAGTAGGATATAATTATAAGTTGAAATTGTCTAATTAGAAGTATGAAAATGTATGACTCGCATTACATACATAGTTATTTGATACGGAGTATAAGATTCAATTTGTCCATAAACTACGGTAAAACAATGTGATATTGTGAGACATTATGATGTTATGTTGATTGCATGACTTATAATCTAAATATTGAGAGCGCCACAAAGGCAAATTAAATATTGAGACTAGTCGAATTTAGGTTATGATAGGGGTTGTCTAGTGGTTAAAATTTGTGGTCACACCAACTCAATGATCTAAGGTTCAAGGCCCTACAAGTGCGAACTTAACTTGAGACTATGTCTTCTAAGCTGCGTGTTCCCCGTCATCAAAAAAAATATTACTCTTCATAATTTTATCAAGTTAACCAATGAAAATGATTTGTAATCTAACTGGTACGAATACATAACTTGCATTGTAAAAAGGTTTGTAATATTAATCTCTGTTGATTTAATTTAGAGTAGTAATGCATATCATGAAAACTGACCATTAAAGACAATAATTTTGAAGTAGAATATGTTTTTCCTAATGTATATCCACTTACATTATTAGATTGGATTTGCCAAAAACAAATACCTTAAAGTGATGAACAAAGTTGCTTTTAATAGGTCAAAAATGTGAAAACACACATGTAATCCTTTGTCTCCCTACATTAATAAACAAAATATTCTTTTTACAAAGATGGATGATAATTACTCCGTATAAAAGAAGATAAATTCTTGTATGAGATGGTGCCAAAAAAAATAAAATTAACATTTATAATATGAGCACTTATAACAAAACAAAATCAACACTTATAGTTTGCACTCAATAATTTTATTTTATTTTCAATAAATTAAGAGCAATCACAATAATGATTTTTTTTCTTGAATTTGTCACCAAGAACTCTATATTATAAAGTTTTTTTATTGTGTGTTGCATTGGGTTTGTAAAAATAAGAATTTGGTTCTTATTTAAGAACCAAGTTCTTGCATTTTCAAGGAAAATAAAATACTCCGTAATTTGATTGAAAAACAAATAAAAATGGGTCCCATTTAAGAACAAAATAACAAGTTCTTCCATTGTAATTAAAAGTTCTTAAACATGGAGATTGTCGATATATTACGTGGAAATGGAAGAACTTAATTTTGAGTTCTTGTATTGCAATTGCTCTAATGAGTTTTCCATTAATAAAGCATCACACGGATTTTATTTATCCCTATTTTGTATTACAGGAAATTCTAGAGTACGTGTTTTAGAAAAATCAAGAAAAAATATTGGGAAAATCCAATATTAGTACTTGTATTCATTAGGTCTTGAGAATGGAAAAGTAATAAAAAAAGGCCCGTGAATTTTTGTAATCCATTTACTAGTTTTAACCACATAGATCAACTTGTTTTGAAATGTAACTAAAAAAGTTCTTTTTTTTTTGCCAACGACATATGTAACAAAAAGAAATGTACATAGTACTGAGTAATTTTTAAAAATGATTTACTTCCTTCAGATACTATTTTTTGCAATATTTGTGAGAAATATTTTAATGAAAATGTAAAAAAATAGTGACTGGAGGGGGTATAATATAAAATGAACATAATCAATTGCTCAATTCTATTCAATTTAAATCTTTAGTTTGGACTGTTTGGTACAATATAAGTATATAACCTTATTAAGTACTCCGTAGTGCAGTACAATTTAGTTTAACACTTCATTCTCATTCAATTTACTAAAATTTAACGGTGTGAAATCGATCATACATTCAAACAATCATACTTCATTGATCCAATTTAATATAATTTCATTCCATCTATTTCAATTCTGTTCAGATCATCGACCTTCACAAAAAAAGAATGACGATCTAAATCGCCCCGTCCTCAACCACCACCCATCCACCATACCTGTCCGTCCATTGGTTGCTGAGCTATATACCCCTTATGATGATACCCAAAGGACAAAATGGGAATAAGATTGAAAGGGTTAGCCCTGTTTGTCTCCTAATGTGAGCATCTCTCACGTTATCATCGTCACATCTCCATCTCGCCACACATTCCCAATTCCATTTCATTTCCTCTCCTACCTTATTTTCACTCTTCTCATACCACAACTACCACCCTATTCTCCATTCCCTTCCATTTCCATCCCGTCTAAAAAGGTAAGGTCTGACCCCCCCTCCCCCTCCCCCTCCCACACCCTAATCATAATTCATTCTGCTCAGGTTACGTACATCTAATCCTCTTAATTCCAAAAACAACCTTCTAACGAAAATATTATATTATTTCATTTATTTTCAAATCAATTGGTTCACTTCAGGTTACGTGCGTACATCTGACCCCCTCTTATAATCCCAAACATAATTATATCTTTCCATAACAAAAAAAAACGTAATGAAGAACTTACATTGGTTAAAGCAAAGACCCAAACCCAAACCCAAAGCAGACTCAAAACCCGAACCCATAAAAAGAGGAAGAGGAAGCGAAAGCGGGAGAAGGGGGAGGAGGCTGAAGAAAAACTTGTCATTAGGAGAATACAAAAGAGCAGCATCATGGTCAAAATACTTGGTATCAAAAGGAGGTGAAATCAAAGGAGAAGGTGAAGAAGAATGGAGTGCAGACATGTCACAGCTATTAATTGGCTCTAAATTTGCGACTGGAAGACATAGCAGGATTTACAGAGGTCTCTATAATCAAACTGAAGTTGCTATTAAACTCATCAGTCAGCCTGAAGAAGACCCCGATTTGGCTTCCAAAATCGAGGCCGAATTCGCTTCCGAAGTTTCTCTCTTGTTTCACTTGACTCATCCCAATATCATCACGGTTAGTTTTCTACTCGTTTCAGGGTTAATTCATTTAACTGCAACGCTCCTGTCATGTTGTAGCACCGCTGTAGTTATGGTCACGTAGTAGATCTATGCATTTAGTCCGCATGGAACTACGTGACCCAATGTTTAGTACGGGGTGTATATTTTACCGACTTACCAAACTTCCAAACCATTGGGTGTGATTGTTTCGAAATATTTGGAACTCGTCTTTTTCATTGGTTAGGGTACACGGTAATGTACCGACTTTAGTATACCAAATGCATATAAAAATTTCTTTTTGTGGACTTGATAAATAGAGGACGGTATTCAACGAATTACTAAAATAGAAAATTAATAGGAAAATGATAAATATACTGCTTAACTATATATAAGCAACCAAATGACCAAACAAATTTTACTATGTATTAAATGCATTGATTTATGTATAATATACAGTAATACTCAGTTAAGTATAGAGTATTTATTTAATATTATCATTAATTGTTGCATTAATTTTTGGAGTATCAATTTTGTAATCAATTTTTATAGTATTAATATCGATGTTGTAGGCTTTAAATTTTTTTAAATACAACTCTAAAAACTGTACTTAAACGTTCCTGTATGGTTCATATAAAAAACTGATTAATTTAAGGAGTGCAATTTCCAAAGTTTAAATGTAACGCATTTTGTTACAGGCCCATGGCGTAGCAAATCATGGGAATACGTGACCAAACGTAGGTCATTTTTATTTAACGGGTGCAATTTTCAAGAATATATTTTACTCAGTAAAATGACACATTTAGTCACATAGGCCAGTGATTCATCGAATCATGGATAAAGGGACTATGTGACCAAACAAATTAAGTCATTTTTGAAAAAGCGGTGGAAATCGTAGTCGTTGTCTTTGATGCGTTGTTTAGATGAACAATTAGGGTTAAGCCACTAATTAATTAAGTGCGGGGTGGGGTTATCATAGTGAATTGGTGATCACAAATTACATAGTAAGACCGTCTTACGCTTGAGACGATCCAATTTCGTAAAAATACTACTCACATATATTAAATTAAATATTAATTGTTTAGTCATGTGAGATCGTTTCAGAGAACAAATACTACGGTTTTAGAATCGGTGTAAAGTTGAGATAATTGATAGGTAGGGTAACTTAGCCCAATTAATGTTTACCCTTACTTGCATGTTCTCCAAAATGAATGTGCTGTGTGACACGAAACTTAGTGGAAAACACTGTACATGGGGTTATCGTCGTACATTTTGTATCACTACCAAGTACGGACTATCACTATATTACTCACTATTTATCTTCGGAAAAAAACACGAAAAATAATGATTTATAACTTGTAAGGAGTATAAATCTTCGGAAAATAATATGGATAGTATATAAAACATTCAAGATGTATTTTCATGATGAATGTTAAGTTTTATGAGTATTCAATTTTCCATGTTTTATCGTAGAATGATAGGATGATATATCGATTTTAATTTACTATTCCATTTATCTAGAGCCTCTCGTGGATTTGATAAGTCGAGATGGTGACGGGAAATAGACGATTTACTGGTCTAACAAGTTCATTTGCAAGTTTAATTAGTCAATCTGAAATATGATTTTTCATGCATGCAGTTTTTTGCAGCGTGTAAGAAACCGCCTGTATTCTGTATAATCACAGAGTACATGTCGGGCGGATCACTGAGGAAATACTTGCATCAGCAGGAGCCGTATTCAGTCCCGTTACAGTTAGTCCTCAAGCTGACATTAGACATCGCTCGAGGGATGCAGTATCTGCATTCACAAGGAATCCTACACAGAGATCTCAAGTCGGAAAACCTGCTTATTGATCATGATATGTGCGTTAAAGTGGCTGATTTTGGGATATCATGTTTAGAGTCTCAGTGCTGCGACTCTAAAGGGTTTACGGGCACATACAGGTGGATGGCCCCGGAAATGATCAGAGAAAAGAAACATACTAAGAAAGTCGATGTCTATAGTTTTGGCATCGTGTTTTGGGAGATTTTGACTGCTTTGATCCCCTTTGATAATATGACTCCTGAACAAGCTGCTTTTGCTGTTTGCCAAAAGGTAATTCATTTAATTTGACACTAACGACCCCATATATATAAGTGAGTCGACACGAAGCTGACATCAGTTTAATTACATGAACATGAATTTGACACGTTGTAAGACTTGGGTAAGGCGGTTTTATCTAAATTTGTTAACAAATTACGGAGTGTACTAAGGCGGTACCACAGTAGTACTACTGTGTATCTGCCAATAGTTTGGGACATAAAAAAGCTGTATTTTTGGGTCCAAAAGATTAGATGTTATAGAGCAATTAAGACTGAGCAGCAGTGTGACAGTATGCATGTAGCCCAAAGATGTAACGTCGTAACCTGATTCGAACCACCACGCATGATTTAACAGTAATAATGTGTATCGGACCAATTTGTCACGTACATGCTCTTTGATTTATATACTTCACACTTTCCGATATTAATTAGTCGTCACGTCCTGTTTTCTGCTGTCTTAGTAGTTAGTACCGACCCCGACCTGACCTGACCTGACATATCTATCGTGTACTGTACTTGATACGGAGTCTTTACGGATTTAATGTCACATCTGGGAAATTAATAATGGCATTAAACAGTGTTAATGAGATCTGTAATCTTGAAAATATTGGCCCCCTTCATGTAGGGGGACCTAACAGCTGTGTGTGGCCCATGACTTGGAGATCCTAAAGGACATGTTCTAAATTTTCTGTCCTTCACATTATGTTTGTAATTGATTTTGTGTTACCCTACCTCATTCTGGGTGTATTTAATTTATTTCGACTACTGGTTGATCTGTGCATAGCTCTGTCCCTATATTTTAACGGAATTTGGGATTGTTTGCAGAATGCTAGACCACCGATGCCTACAGAGTGTCCTGCAGCATTGAGTAGGCTCATCGAGCGTTGTTGGTCAAGTAACCCGAACAAACGACCACATTTTGACAAGATTGTGACGGTTTTGGAGAGTTACGCAGAGTCGTACCACAAGGATCCTAAATTCTTTTCTAATTTAGAAACGTCTTATGATCGGAAAATTTTCGGATGCTTACCACCTTGCTATTGTCAGTGATTTTGTGAGCATTGAGGGCTCTAGGGAAATTGTGAATATATTGTTGATGTCTTCTTCTTTGTAAAATTTTCTATGACAGAAGTCACTTATATTAGCTATGTGACCATTTTCAAAGGCTAAATTAAGTCTCGTTTTTTGGAGTTGAAGTGGACTAACTGAATTGAAATGAACTCAATCGGATTGAGTGATGCTGAAATTGATAGAATTGAGCTAAAATGAGATGAATTAAAAATAAGCGGGAAATAAAAAATTTCAAGTGTCGAGAACTCGAGATTCATCCACGAGTATACTATAAAGTAATATTCCGCATGAAAATTTTTAGGTAACTCCCATTTTACAACATGATAATATTCGGTGAAAAGTTTCGAGTAATTCTTGGGCTATCACGTTGTAGACACCCGCATTTTGCCTGCTAGTGTCTATAGCAGTTCCCGACAAACACCCGATGATGATCGGACGCAAACGTGACTTAGTATACTCGGATTTGGGCCCGAAATCAATAATATCTGACATGGACTTTTAGCGGAGTAATAATCTCACAAAACAGACCTCAAATTCAGGCCCAGTGGGTCGTTCCGAGCAAAATGAGACTAATTTGGGCCAAAACCGGCACCAAAAATAATTCCCGTCTTTTAGCGACCAGGTCAAAACCCGGTCAAGACAAACCCGACACAAAGAGCGACCGGGTGCGTTCCCGAAACATGCACCAGGTTCACAAATCTATCCAAATCGCTCACAAAATCAGCCAAGATCAATCCAAATCAAACATAATCAATTAAACATAAATCAAGGGCAATCACGCCCAAAATAGCCCGGCCTAATTGATCCACTCGGTCGAGTGGATTGGCCACTCGATCGAGTGGAGCCTCTTCGAACCCGTCCAGATACATTCACGAGGGCACTCGACCGAGTGCACTAGGGCACTCGATCGAGTGACCCTGGGACGGGGTGAAGCCTATAAATACCCCTTCAAACCCATTGCATTCAAGGATTCAACTAATGCAAAATTACCCTAAGCTTCTACCCTAATCTATCTATACTCTCTACACTACAAGCCTTAGCAACCCTAAGCCCTATACACAAAAGACCGAGTCCCTTGTCCCTCGATAAACCGACAACACACACACACCATAACTTACATACATCCTCGATACTCCATAGTCCCGTCACTATTTGCGAGCCCATTTCCGAGGTCCTTACTAAACATGTATGTTGAGGGTGTCCCAAACCCCGTTTCTATCTTTGTTATTTACGCTTATGTTTTTGTATCGTTTATTTTGTACTTTTACTAGTATCATAACTCTAACATCTAACACTCTAACATCTAACACCCTAACATTTTACTTTTTTCTTGCATACTAACTTTTACATTTTCGTTGCTAACATTATAATATTAATACCGCGTATAATTATTTAACAAAACTATTTTCAAAACGATCCGAGCAACGTCCGTTGAGGCTAAATTAATGATCGTAGGCCTTAAGGCCAAATTACGATATTAAAATGCCGAGGACTTAAGTTTGCAACGACGGTCGAATTTTTTGGTCGAATATGTTTAATTACGAATTCCGCCTAAAGTCTATTTAACCCCTTTACAAGTCGTATTGGAGGTGGCGCCCTTCGAGGTGCGCCGCCCTAAACACTTAAGGGCGTAATAGATCGTGGAGATTCGTCGTTAAATATGTCCGACCACATTCCTTTCAAAATATTATTCTAAAGAATCATCGACAAATCGGATTAGAACGAAACCCATTGACGCCGAATTAATTGTCACACGATCCGAAAGGATTGATTACGACATTATGACGCGGAGGGAATCGATATTTGTTCTAGCCCGATCAAACTCGACTTTGCAAATTCGCTCTAAATACTAGATGTCGGTTCTATAACCGAATGTCGAGTAGGACGAGCCATCGAGATTTAAACTAATATAAATTGGACAATATTTATATTTAAGCGTAATTGCATCTCGATTCAAAAACATAAAACCTATAAAATGGGTCGTTTTAAAACACAAATTAAACACCCGTACAGAGGGGCTACTCGACCGAGTACGTAGGCTACTCGATCGAGTAGCACCCAAAAATCTGGACAGTAGCTACGCTTGAGGGCGCACTCGACCGAGTCAAACCATGACTCGACCGAGTGGGTCCTGTAGCCCAGTAAACCGAGAGCTTAAATGCAACATTTAAGCCTCGTCTTGTTTTTACGACTCTTAGTCGACACGTGTAAAGCCGATCACGTGAATCCATTTTCCAAAACCCACGTTTATCGTGGCAACTCCTTTTCCAAAAATTCGATAACGGTATTATAATCATATGAGACATGATTATATTATCGGCAAACCGAATTAAATTTAAATTCGTCCATATTTTAATTTAATTCGGCCAACTCTCGATTTAAAACACATAAAAACACGAGTCACAACTCGTACAGGTGCCACTCGACCGAGTACACCTGCTACTCGATCGAGTAGCACCCCAAACCGTGGGCAGAAACTTCTTTTAGGACGCACTCGACCGAGTCAGGCCATGACTCGACCGAGTGAGTCCTGTAGCCCCATAACCGAGGGCCTTGACACACCTTTCAAGCCTCGCCTTTTTATCGACATTAGTCATCACGTGCAAAGACTATCACGTGACTAACCTATTTTCAAAACCATGCACAACACGACACGTAGAACGACTTTGACCACCTTTTGACATGATAAGTCGGGACAAGACTACGGGATATGAGATCGGGCTAGCAATACGCCACAGTCTCATATTTCCGTCCTTCGTTTAGTACACGATATAATGTGTATTTAATCGGGGTTAGTCCATCTACACATTTCGCGGTCTAGCTTACATACGGGTCCGTCCATATCTTTGTATCGCGTTATTTTTTATTACTTTTACGTAATGTTGTATTGTGAATTCCGGGTTGTATTTCCGCCCGTGTAACTTGTACGTTTTTATTTTACTTTCGAGCTTTGTTTATTTACTTGCTTTTACGCTTTATAAACAAACCTCGCATGCTAAACCATTTTGACCAAGAATAAGATGCATTAAATGACGTAGTTCATAAACTATTAATATGCTTAGCCCGAAAACGCTGTTTGCATATCATTTAATCGTTTTACTAGCGCGCACACACGAACACGAACGATGTCTTAGTAGAGGCCGCCATGTGCGGGCGGGGTTGGGTGTCCTTAGTGGGCTTCCCAACACGTACCCTCACCCCTTACTCAGAACCTTTGGTTTCCGGATGCCCGAAACCCTTGGCGCACGAGAGTCATTCTATACACGAAAGCCGGTTTATACGGAATCGGTATTGTAATGCAAAGGGACGAGCCCAATGAACTCTGAAATCGAAGTGGGCTTACTTTGTGTATAGCCCATGACGACATAGAGTGGGCTCGTATGGTTCCGAATAACCACAAAATTCGGTGGCGACTCCATTTTGACTTAAATTTCGAACCCGAGAACAATCTCATCACGAGATTCATTCGCCTACCCAAACCCGCGCGTGACCGCGTCGGGGTGGACCTACGTCATGTCCACAATTTGGCGACTCCGCTGGGGATACCTGATGTACTACATGGCATCGGGGTTCCTAGGGTGAGACTCGAAGAGAAATCGTTCGAATATTAATGTGTGCGCATTAGTTTAATGGTTCATGCATAACCCAAATTTTGCCCGGGCCGGTTACTTGTGACCGACGTCCCACTATACCACGGTGCATTCCTACATGGGTGCACTAAAGACTTCGATGGCGGAACTCACCGGGGTTTTACGGCAGGTTCTAGTTCAAAATTGGCTAGGAAGTCCGTCCCGTTTCGTGAGAATGCGATCGTTGTTGGTATAGACCCTATTGTGACTGACCGAGACTTAGTGTAAAGCATACATAAGCGTCGTTATAATGCTTGTTTGACTACATGCTGCTTGGTTTCCGTGTCATCTTTTTAAAACCGTCATTTCAAAAATGCATCTTTCCAAAAATACCAAATTTTGAAAAACCCGAAATGCTGTCCGTTTCGGGACCCGTCTTTTCAAAATATCCAATTTTCAAAACTCGGAATGCCGCCGAAATTTAGGATCAACTGATTTGACTCAAAATATCTTTTTTCTCTAGTCGGCATGCTGCCCATTTTAATTCGTGAATTTCCAACACCATCTCGATTTTCTGAATTTTTCAAAGTTCTAATCTTGGTTTTCGGAATTCCGTTTTTTTTTTTTTTTTTTTTCAAAACTCCCGGAAATTCTTCCACTCATTCAAATATTCAATTTTCAAACATCCAACTATCCTAGTAAACCTTCCTTATTATAGGACCTACCGTCTAGTCGTGTGTCGGGTCTTTGCATAGTATGTCGAAGGTCTATAGCGTCGAAACTCTGCTGATCTTATATCACGAGTTTCCCCCCTTTCCCGAGTCCGTCTTATCAGTCAAGGCACGACCGACCCGCGTAGGGCATACCCCTACAAAGGAAAGTCCGTCCATACACTCGAGTCAAAAGTCTGGGGAAAAGTCTCACGTGGACCTTCCTTCGAACGGGACTAGGCCCACAAAGCCGAAATCCTAAGGAAGTTATACCACCCATCGAGTCACCCGTCTAGATGTCTTTTTCGAGTCTTTAGTCTCCTTTCCTAGGGTTGCTCGGGATGTACTTTTCCTTTCCTTTTCCGAGATCTGGGTTCAGTTTCTGATTACGCGGTGTTCTTACAGACAGGCCACCGGCAACCAGACACGCTCGAAGGATGGCTACTTTGAATAGCTTGCAAACTGCTTTAGACGCCATGGTCGCGAAGCAGACCGACATCGAGGCCCAACTAACCGAAATGAGGGCTGGCCAAGTGGCCATTGTTGCTCGCCTAGCTACGGTGGAACAAGGGACCCCTAATGTCGGGACTACTGGGCCCATAACTGAACTGGTCAGCGCAGTGCGCCGGCTAGAAGAACAAGTCCATTTGACTGGGAGTAACAATATCCACCGGGAGAATAGCCGAGAGTACTCCACGGTGAGTGACAAGCTGCCTGCAAACCTGAACCTCACAGGTTTGCCCATGTTCGAGGGAACTGAGGACCCGTTACTACATGTACGGGCCTTCAAGGAATTCATGGCCATCAAGGGAGTGGACTCATCCATGTTCAAAAACCTTTTCGCTGCATCCCTTGAGAAACACCCACGGGCCTGGTACTATAGGCTAGACCCGAAAAAATACCCTACATGGGATGATGTGGCTACTGAGTTCGCTCGGAACTATGCTGACAACACCGAGATCCAAACCACAATGCGATCTCTGGAGGTCATGGCCCAAGAGCCAAAAGAAGGTTTCACTAAATACCTTCAACGCTGGAGGGCCGAGAGCGTGAAGTTGGTCGATAAGCCCAACGAGAAGACCTTAGTGGAGGCTTTTGTCAAGAACCTCCTCCCTTCCTACCGGGTTCACCTCCGGTACGCAGTCATACCCAATTTCACCACCCTTACTGAAATGGGTATGAGGATCGAAGATGACCTAAGACTAGAAAGCCTCACCAAGGCTACTAGCAAAGGATACCAAGGGGCCTCTTCATCCACCACTAAGCCCCAGGCTGCAACCCGCAGCATCTTTGACGCGGTCAATCTACTAGATGCCCCGTCCAAGAAGAGCACCCCACCTCGGGTTTTCACTGATATAGGTACTACCTATACTTATGCCTTACAAAGGCTATCCTCCAAAGGCCTAATCCAACCGATAGGCCCAACTCCTGAAGTTCCGGTCGAGCGACGCTCCAAGAACTACAATGCCCAGGCCTACTGCCAATACCACCGAGGCAATGGGCACGATACCGAGAAGTGTTGGAAGCTAAAACACTTGATCCAGGACCTAATTGAAAGCGGAAAAATCCCGCTACCCGGTGATAAGCCCAGCAACAAGGAGAACCCTTTCAGCTCCCATGCCATTTTTGCCGGGGAGGTGATCGACTGCTCTCACCTTATCTCCCCCTACGTCCCGCAAGTGAACGGGATCTGGTTTGACGACGAAGATGATATCTACCTCGCTAAAGGGGAAGCCGTTCCCATCACCCTTGAACAGATTCGAGAGGTCAAAACTCGAGTCCTAGCCAGCAACAACCTTGGTCGTCCCTACTTAGCCACAAGCACTAGGGACACCCCTACCCCGACAACCATCACCGATCCACTCGGGATGGAAGTCGCCCCTGAAGAGCCGACCGCTGAAACAGCCGTCGTGAGACAATTGAAGAGAACCCGAGTTGACCTCACTATATGGCAACTCCTTGTTAGCTCTCAAGAACATCGAGAGGCACTTACAAAGGCTCTCGATCAAGTCAAGATCGACTCTCTGGCTACACCCGCTGAAATGGTAGCCACGGTCCTACCCCACCTAAAGGGTAAGACCAAAGTAGGAGGCCCAATGATCACATTTTCCGAAGCCGATCTGCCGCCATTCGGGACCTCCCACAACCTAGCCCTTTACATCACGGTGATTTGCCGGGGGAAGTACCTCCCGATGACCCTAGTTGACGACGGGTCGGCCGTGAATGTCCTTCCTCTAAGGACCGCCAAAGCCCTCGGCATTACCGAGGCTGACTATATCCCGACTGCTCAAACCATCCAAGCCTTTGATGGGAGCCCAAAGTCGGTAGCTGGGACCATAAAACTGACCATCATCACAGGCCCAGTAGAAAAGGAGCTTGAATTCCAGGTGATTGATGTCACCTCCACATTCAACCTGCTCCTAGGAAGGCCGTGGATTCACGCGGTGAGAGCTGTATCCTCCACCCTCCACCGCAAGATCAAGATGCCTCTACACGACGGTATTATTACTCTAGAGGCGACCCCAATGACCGTGGCTAGCTGTAACGCCACGGGCCGCACGGACCTCTGGGGGTTCGACTTTGTGGGGATGATCGAGGAAGAGTACCTTTTCAGGCCCTACTTCACCACGAGCATTGACACAATGCTCCAAAACCTAGGGTATCTTCCGGGGGCTACCTCTCGACCCGACCTTCCAGCTGGGAAGATCATCGAGGTCCTCAAGGACGAAGACTCTCACTTCGGCCTTGGCTATGCCCTCACTCCGGACAACGTTGTCCGAGCAGGAATTGAAAAAGCCTGCAACATTATGAAGGGTACCTACTTGAGCCCTTATAGCCCACGGTTGTCTGACTACTTTGTCACACCCGTGTTCGGGGCTGTCCAGGTTGGACTTTACCAACCCAACGCAACGCACCTCGGGACCCACTTGGCCCGGGATTGCAACTACATCCCAGATGAGGTGTTCACCCTCACCCAGTCCGACGGAGCGGACGATGCCGAGCCCGCGCTGGGGCTACTCTTCGGGGAAGACACCATAGCCCCGACTCCAAAGGAAGACCTGGTCAACCTGATTCTCCGCAGCAACAGGTTTGACCCGACCAAGCTAATCTCGGATGTTGGCTCCGAGACGGGAAAAAGGGCCTGGAGGAAGACTGTCAAGTGGACTGACAGTCGAGGAAGGATCTACAAGCTGGTCGCCGGAGAGGGAGACATGCCTGAGTCTGAGTCCGAGTCTGAGTCGGGGTCTGAGTCTGAGTCTGAGGTCGAGTCTAGAGAAGTCGGTGCTAGAGTCACCCCTGTAACCCCCCTCCCTTCTATCATTCCTGCTGCTAGCACCTCGGGGTCTGTCCCGAGTGCTTTACCAATTCCGCCTCTGACCAATGATCAGATGGCTGCTCTCTTTGAGCTGTTTTCCAAATTTTCAATTAATAATAACAACCGTTCTGCTTACGACTTGTCTCTTTTAAATCCTGTTTTCAAAAATGATTTATGCTATGACATTGAGAAATCCGACGAACAGGTACCCTTACCTCCACATCTGATCGAGCAACTAGAGCAAAGGGAATCCCGGAATCCGGTAATTGAAGAGACCGAATCCATAAACGTGGGAACAACCTTAGAGCCTCAGATACTTAAGATAGGGTTATCCTTAGATCCCGAGGAGAAACAACAGTTCATAAACCTCCTCCAAGAGTTCAAAGATGTCTTCGCGTGGTCCTACAAGGACATGCCGGGGATAGACCGGGAAATAGCCGAGCACCACATACCTATCAAAGATGGGTGCAAACCGGTCAAACAAAAGCTTCGTCGAATGAGGCCCGAGTGGTCTCTCAAAGTAAAGGAAGAAGTCGACAAACAATTCAAAGCCGGCTTCATACAAGTGTCCGAGTATCCGGACTGGGTCGCAAACATCGTGCCGGTTCCTAAAAAGGACGGTAAGGTGCGGGTATGCGTAGACTTTCGGGATCTTAACAAAGCAAGCCCGAAGGATGATTTTCCGTTACCACACATCGATATACTGGTGGATAACACGGCCGATCATGCCCTCCTATCATTCATGGACGGGTATGCCGGATATAATCAAATCAAGATGGCGGAAGAAGACATGAGTAAGACTACCTTCACTACACCTTGGGGTACTTACTGCTACACCGTCATGCCATTCGGTCTCATTAATGCCGGGGCCACATACCAAAGGACCGCTACCACTTTACTACACGACATGATGCATAAAGAGGTAGAGGTCTATGTAGACGACATGATCGTCAAATCCAAAGAACGGGACGATCACATCACCGCCCTAAGAAAATTCTTCACCCGACTGCGCAAATACAACATGAGGCTAAACCCTCAGAAATGCAGTTTTGGGGTAACGTCAGGCAAATTACTGGGTCATATCGTTAGCCAACGAGGTATCGAAGTCGACCCAGCTAAAATCAAAGCCATTACCGAGATGCAAGCTCCTAAAACCGAAAAAGAAATAAGGGGATTTCTCGGGAAAGTCCAGTACATTAGTCGATTCATTTCCAAGCTAACAATGGTATGTGAACCAATTTTCAAGAAACTGAAAATAGGGGAGCGGGTACTATGGGATGACAAATGCCAAGCTGCTTTCGACAAAATCAAGGAAATTCTGTCTGCTCCGCCAGTTTTAATGCCACCTCAACCCGGTTTGCCTCTGTCGTTATACCTAACAACGACCGAGACAGCCATGGGGGCTATGCTGGCTCAGACAGTTGACTCCGAAGAGCGAGCCATCTATTACATCAGTAAGAAGTTTTTAGAGTATGAGTGCAAATATACCATGCTCGAAAAGACGTGCTTGGCTCTAGTCTGGGCCACTAAGAAGCTCCGACATTATATGCTCAGCTATGAGGTCCACGTTCTATCCAGAATGGATCCGATCAAGTACCTCTTCGAAAAACCTATCCTTAACGGCCGGATTTCAAGATGGACTCTAATGTTGGCAGAGTTCGACCTAAAATTTGTACCTTTAAAAGCTATTAAGGGGCGAATAGTAGCAGAATTCCTCGCCGACAGCCCGGTAACCGAGGAAGGACACACCGATACCTGGTCCTTCCCCGACGAAGATATTTTCCATACCGATGCCGAAACATGGGATTTACACTTCGACGGAGCATCTAACTTTCGAGGGTTCGGAGTCGGGATCCTCCTAATTTCACCAAGAGGGGAGCATACTCCCGTCTCCATCAAACTGGACTTCGACGTCACTAACAATGCAGCAGAATACGAAGCATGCATTTATGGGCTACAAGCCGCCGCCAACCTAGGGATCACAAATCTCCGGGTACATGGCGATTCATCCTTGGTCATTAACCAAGCACTTCAAAAATGGAAGACTCGGAATGCTAATCTCGTGGCCTACCAGGCACGAGTAAGGGATCTCGAGAAACAATTCCAAAAGGTAGAGTACATATACCTGCCTCGGGAAGAAAATCAGTTTGCAGATGCACTCTCAAAATTAGCATCTTTGCTGAACATTCCCGACCATGTGACCAGTATGCCAATTTGCGTCGAAAGACGGTCCGAGCCGGCGTTCATCCATGACATCGAAGACATCGAGATAACCGATCCCCAACCATGGTACCAAGCCGTGTTAACATACCTGACCAACGGAGAGTATCCTCCCGGGACCGAGGGTCGAGCCAAAAAGGCCTTACGAAGGCTAGCCACCCAGTTCATCCGTACTGATGACGGACAACTGTACAAAAAAACGGCACAGGGGGCTCTTCTCCTCTGTGTTGACAAATATAAGGCTGAGAAGGTAATGGCCGAAGTACATGATGGTGAAAACGGTCCACACATGAATGCTCACATGCTGGTCCGAAAAATCATGAGGCTCGGGTATTACTGGAACACCATGGAGGCCGACTGCCAGCTGTATGTCAAACATTGCCATAACTGTCAAATCTTTGGCAATGTGCAACATATGCCGCCATCTCTGCTCTATACCATGACGTCACCTTGGCCATTCTCAACCTGGGGTATCGACATAATCGGGAAAGTGAATCCCTCCGGTAGTGGTGGACACTGCTTCATTTTGGTAGCTATCGACTATTTCACCAAATGGGTCGAAGCTGAATCATATCGCATCCTCAATGCTAAACATGTTGCCAAATTTATCCAAAACAAGATAATATGCCGGTATGGAATCCCGCATGAATTTATCAGTGATCATGGAACCCATTTCCAAGCCGAGACCGCGGCCCTGCTGGCCAAATATAAAATTCAAAGGCACACATCCTCGCCCTACCGTCCCCAAACCAATGGAGCGGTAGAGGCAGCCAATAAAACAATTGTCACCATACTCAAAAAGATGGCTGATAATTATCGGGACTGGCCCGACAAAATACCCTTTGCCCTATGGGGGTACCGGACGTCAATTCGCACCGCAACCGGAGCGACACCATACTACCTAACCTATGGGATGGAGGCAGTCCAACCAGTGGAGTTAGAGGTACCGTCCCTCAGAATCCTACTAGAAAGTCAAGTACCCGAAGCTGACTGGGTTCGAGCACGGTACGATTCGTTGGTTCTACTAGACGAGCGACGGTCCCGCGCTCTCAATAACATCCAAATTTACCAAAAAAGGATCCAACGGGCCTTCAACAAGCGAGTAAGGCCCAGGAACATTAAAGAAGGAGATCTGGTCCTTAAGTCAGTTCGAGCCTTGCTACCAGTGGACCCAAGGGGAAAATTCAAACCCAACTGGGCTGGGCCGTATCTGGTGAGGAAAATCCTATCAGGGGGAGCAGTAATGCTGACGGACCTGGACGGGAATGAGTTTGTCAACCCAACCAACCTGGACCAGCTGAAGCGTTACTACCCTTAGCCATTTCTCAATGTCATTAGCAATTTTTATCAAAATCATTTATTTTACAAAAAGCAAGTCAGTGAGCTAGAATTATTTATTCTACTGTCGCAAAACATCTTGAACCAATAGTCTTGGTGTAATTCGAGATTGCAATTTCCTAAGCCGGAACTACGTTTGGTTTGATTCTGCTAATTGCGGATACGTAGGCAGCCCCTCAAAAGGGCACAACCAATGCAATCGAGAAAAGACAGGAACGGTTTTAATAAACTTCCTTTTATTTATCAAAAAAAAAACCCCAAAGAGCTTGGGAAAATTACAAGTGCAGGAATTCAAAAAAAAAAACTACAAAAAGCACACGACAAAAATAATAATAATATTCAAATAATAAAACTAAGGACTCAGTGTCTAGGGCATCTTGCCCTTCCCTTTGTCCTTGGCCTCCTTGGCCGTCCACTGACGGCGACGCGGAGGAGAGCGTTCCCGAATCACCACAGGAACCTCTTTAGCTCGGACTCGCTTCTTGGAACTTGAGTCCTCGCCCACCTCAATAGGCCCAAGTCGGGCCCTTACGGGCTCAGGGAGCCGGTCACGCGGACCTAGTCGGTCTCGGGCCGCCAGCCTTGGCCCAAGTCGCCGTTCCAAATCAGTCTGGGGGCTTTGCCGCCCCCGCGTGCCACTAGCACCGGCATCTTTAGCTCGAGTCTTAGTGTGTGACTTAAGACCCGACTCTAGTCGGACTAAGGTAGCAGGGGTCTCTCCCTCATCGTAGAATCCCCTGTTGTCCTTTGCCGTCTCCCGGCGGACCAGTTCGAAGGCCTCATCGACCTTCAGAGCTTTGCGAGCCTCCTCGGACTCCTCAGAAGTCCATTTCTCATAGGCTCGAGAAACCCAAGCGGATTGGCAAGGGTTGGGAATAGTCCATGTAGGACGAGTAAACCACCTCTGCAACCAGGTGTCGCACATAGCGTCCGTCAGTTGGAGCGAGACGCTAATAATAGCTTCAGTCTCAGGAATGCGCTGAGACGAACCGAACTGCCTCAGAATGCGGTCCGGGTAGATGTGAACTGTCCAGTCAAGGGACAAGATCACGAGGTAACGAGCTTGGTCCCTCTTGGCCAACCCCGTCAGCTTGGACAGGAACCACCAAGCAACCGTCCACCTAATCAACGGGCCACCATGGAACACCAATTCCTCGTCCCAATAAGCTCGATTTATATGGTGATTCGAGCTTATCCTGCGCCCCCTGGAACTGAGTTGGCTGCTACGGTAGTTTGGAACGCTCGGAGGAGGCTCTATGATCGATAAGCGCTCCGACAGCCAAACCTGCAAACGTATACATGGAATGCATGAGTAACGGAATGGTTCGCTACAGCCCACTCGATCGAGTACACCCTCTGACTCGATCGAGTGAGGCTCTCTAAAACAACCAGAAGCTCGTCAGGTATGGCACTCAACCGAGTACACCCTCTGACTCGATCGAGTAAGACTCGCTAAAACAAACAGAAGCCTATCAGGTATGACACTCGATCGAGTACACCCTATGACTCGATCGAGTAAGCCCTTCACAGGCCAGCAGAAGCACTTAACAGGCGCCACTCGATCGAGTGGTAGGTCCACTCGATCGAGTGACTTACGGACTTCAAGAAGCTGCGAAACAAAAAAATCGCGCGAAGCAAAATTGAAAAAATCGAAAGACATTTACCTGCAGGATAAGGGTGCTACCCGTCAATTGCCGGGTCGGGTCAAGTCGCCTAGCATCCAGACCCATGATGAGTTCTCCCGTGACTAGCCAAGCAGGGCTGTGACCAGTCTCCATCTGGTCAACCACTCCGATCAGTCTAATCTGGCCCACGCACGAGTCAGCATCCATCAACCCCTCGAAGACGTAGCGGTGCAGCATGCAAAACGCGAAGGCCCTACGCCGGTGAGAAGGCGTAGCCCTTACATCCTGGCTATTCATGAACTTGTCAGCCAAGTCAAAAAGGGAGACAGTATCTCCCCGCACCATTCGATCTGTCTCAGCATGAGACAGACCCAAGAATTCCCTCAGTCTCCTCCTCGGGTCCGGGTAGAACGGAGGAATGGCAGGGCGAGCAACAGAGCTCCAACCGCCAATGGCTGCGATCTCCTCGGGAAGAGGGCATATCTCTCCCCGCGGGAACGCGAAGACGTGATGGGTAGTGTCCCAAAGCGCCAAACAAGCGTCCAGAAAATGCACATCAGGCACCAGACGCCTAAGAGGAAATAGGCTGGTAATCCCCATTTGGGTCAGCTGAATCCTGTCATCATCCCGAAAGTATTGGGACCAGGCAAAAAGCATTGAAGTGAGATGCTCGATACCCATGGCAGGAACTTGATTTCTTAAAAGACTGAGAGATTTTTTTTTTTTTTTTTTTTTAGAGAAGAGAAGGGTTTTGATTTGAGGTGCAGAAAGCTGAAGCAGGAAACCTGTATTTATAATATGGAAGCCTGGCAGTAACCTGACTAACCCTGCCTCCACAGCAAATTGGGCCCCAACATGCGCAGGCCTGACTTCAACCCAGAATAGGAATCTAGTTATCCTGAGCTTTCCTAAATTCTTTCTAAAAAAAAATCGCTTTTTCGAAAATTCCAACTTTTTTCAAAATCCAGTACACTTTCCCCAGCACAAGTCGGTGTTTTGCCTATGTGTTACATGCAATTTATCATGTGTCAGCATACAGGTACACCTCAAGACTTCAGAAGCAAGTCCCCGCGCCACTACTTCACTCCCCAACGTGAACCCATATTTATCCCAGAATGCTACACTCAAAGCCATGATGTATCAGCATACGGGTACTCCTACACCTCCAAGCGCAAGTTTTATTCCCCAACAGAGTCAACTTTCCCCCGGTATGCTATATCCAAGGCATAATGTGTCGGCATACGGGTACACCTACGCCCCGAAAGGCAAGTTTCACTCCCCACGGAGCATCATCATCAGCAAGCCCGTACAGCTCACATATTTCCCCAGCAGAACGCCCGAGGCGGCATTTTCTCCGAAATGGTACAGGATGGGCCCACATATAGGCACGCCTAGGACTTATGCAACAAGTCTGACTCCCCGCGGAGCTATCATCGGCAGGACAGGTATGACCCTCTGCTTATGGCTGGCGAGCCCTTCACGCTAGTCTACTGGACTATAAACGACCCGACCGGAAGGCTGCCAGGTCGTAATCTGCGATTGGCCTGGTAGCTTCTCTGACTTTCGCCTTGTCCAAGCCTCAGTCAGAGTGGGGGCTCTGTAGACACCCGCATTTTGCCTGCTAGTGTCTATAGCAGTTCCCGACAAACACCCGATGATGATCGGACGCAAACGTGACTTAGTATACTCGGATTTGGGCCCGAAATCAATAATATCTGACATGGACTTTTAGCGGAGTAATAATCTCACAAAACAGACCTCAAATTCAGGCCCAGTGGGTCGTTCCGAGCAAAATGAGACTAATTTGGGCCAAAACCGGCACCAAAAATAATTCCCGTCTTTTAGCGACCAGGTCAAAACCCGGTCAAGACAAACCCGACACAAAGAGCGACCGGGTGCGTTCCCGAAACATGCACCAGGTTCACAAATCTATCCAAATCGCTCACAAAATCAGCCAAGATCAATCCAAATCAAACATAATCAATTAAACATAAATCAAGGGCAATCACGCCCAAAATAGCCCGGCCTAATTGATCCACTCGGTCGAGTGGATTGGCCACTCGATCGAGTGGAGCCTCTTCGAACCCGTCCAGATACATTCACGAGGGCACTCGACCGAGTGCACTAGGGCACTCGATCGAGTGACCCTGGGACGGGGTGAAGCCTATAAATACCCCTTCAAACCCATTGCATTCAAGGATTCAACTAATGCAAAATTACCCTAAGCTTCTACCCTAATCTATCTATACTCTCTACACTACAAGCCTTAGCAACCCTAAGCCCTATACACAAAAGACCGAGTCCCTTGTCCCTCGATAAACCGACAACACACACACACCATAACTTACATACATCCTCGATACTCCATAGTCCCGTCACTATTTGCGAGCCCATTTCCGAGGTCCTTACTAAACATGTATGTTGAGGGTGTCCCAAACCCCGTTTCTATCTTTGTTATTTACGCTTATGTTTTTGTATCGTTTATTTTGTACTTTTACTAGTATCATAACTCTAACATCTAACACTCTAACATCTAACACCCTAACATTTTACTTTTTTCTTGCATACTAACTTTTACATTTTCGTTGCTAACATTATAATATTAATACCGCGTATAATTATTTAACAAAACTATTTTCAAAACGATCCGAGCAACGTCCGTTGAGGCTAAATTAATGATCGTAGGCCTTAAGGCCAAATTACGATATTAAAATGCCGAGGACTTAAGTTTGCAACGACGGTCGAATTTTTTGGTCGAATATGTTTAATTACGAATTCCGCCTAAAGTCTATTTAACCCCTTTACAAGTCGTATTGGAGGTGGCGCCCTTCGAGGTGCGCCGCCCTAAACACTTAAGGGCGTAATAGATCGTGGAGATTCGTCGTTAAATATGTCCGACCACATTCCTTTCAAAATATTATTCTAAAGAATCATCGACAAATCGGATTAGAACGAAACCCATTGACGCCGAATTAATTGTCACACGATCCGAAAGGATTGATTACGACATTATGACGCGGAGGGAATCGATATTTGTTCTAGCCCGATCAAACTCGACTTTGCAAATTCGCTCTAAATACTAGATGTCGGTTCTATAACCGAATGTCGAGTAGGACGAGCCATCGAGATTTAAACTAATATAAATTGGACAATATTTATATTTAAGCGTAATTGCATCTCGATTCAAAAACATAAAACCTATAAAATGGGTCGTTTTAAAACACAAATTAAACACCCGTACAGAGGGGCTACTCGACCGAGTACGTAGGCTACTCGATCGAGTAGCACCCAAAAATCTGGACAGTAGCTACGCTTGAGGGCGCACTCGACCGAGTCAAACCATGACTCGACCGAGTGGGTCCTGTAGCCCAGTAAACCGAGAGCTTAAATGCAACATTTAAGCCTCGTCTTGTTTTTACGACTCTTAGTCGACACGTGTAAAGCCGATCACGTGAATCCATTTTCCAAAACCCACGTTTATCGTGGCAACTCCTTTTCCAAAAATCCGATAACGGTATTATAATCATATGAGACATGATTATATTATCGGCAAACCGAATTAAATTTAAATTCGTCCATATTTTAATTTAATTCGGCCAACTCTCGATTTAAAACACATAAAAACACGAGTCACAACTCGTACAGGTGCCACTCGACCGAGTACACCTGCTACTCGATCGAGTAGCACCCCAAACCGTGGGCAGAAACTTCTTTTAGGACGCACTCGACCGAGTCAGGCCATGACTCGACCGAGTGAGTCCTGTAGCCCCATAACCGAGGGCCTTGACACACCTTTCAAGCCTCGCCTTTTTATCGACATTAGTCATCACGTGCAAAGACTATCACGTGACTAACCTATTTTCAAAACCATGCACAACACGACACGTAGAACGACTTTGACCACCTTTTGACATGATAAGTCGGGACAAGACTACGGGATATGAGATCGGGCTAGCAATACGCCACAGTCTCATATTTCCGTCCTTCGTTTAGTACACGATATAATGTGTATTTAATCGGGGTTAGTCCATCTACACATTTCGCGGTCTAGCTTACATACGGGTCCGTCCATATCTTTGTATCGCGTTATTTTTTATTACTTTTACGTAATGTTGTATTGTGAATTCCGGGTTGTATTTCCGCCCGTGTAACTTGTACGTTTTTATTTTACTTTCGAGCTTTGTTTATTTACTTGCTTTTACGCTTTATAAACAAACCTCGCATGCTAAACCATTTTGACCAAGAATAAGATGCATTAAATGACGTAGTTCATAAACTATTAATATGCTTAGCCCGAAAACGCTGTTTGCATATCATTTAATCGTTTTACTAGCGCGCACACACGAACACGAACGATGTCTTAGTAGAGGCCGCCATGTGCGGGCGGGGTTGGGTGTCCTTAGTGGGCTTCCCAACACGTACCCTCACCCCTTACTCAGAACCTTTGGTTTCCGGATGCCCGAAACCCTTGGCGCACGAGAGTCATTCTATACACGAAAGCCGGTTTATACGGAATCGGTATTGTAATGCAAAGGGACGAGCCCAATGAACTCTGAAATCGAAGTGGGCTTACTTTGTGTATAGCCCATGACGACATAGAGTGGGCTCGTATGGTTCCGAATAACCACAAAATTCGGTGGCGACTCCATTTTGACTTAAATTTCGAACCCGAGAACAATCTCACCACGAGATTCATTCGCCTACCCAAACCCGCGCGTGGCCGCGTCGGGGTGGACCTACGTCATGTCCACACACGTTATTATAATTTAAAATATAAATCGTACTCTTTTCATTTCATTTATTTGTTTATCTTTAATTAAAATATTTCTTCGAAATAATTTTAAAAAAAAACTGAGACGGATTATTCGGTAACACGGAGTATTTCACCATTAACCAAAGAATAATGAGATGGCGCCACCGGATGGCGCCGAATTTGTGCGTCACCGAGGGTATTTTGGTCATTTACTATATTTATTTTATTTATTTTCATTAAAATGTGATTTTAAATTAAGTTTGTTGTAAAGGGCAAATTCGGTAGTTCACATATTTAAAATAACTTATAATATATAATTTTAAAAAAAATCAAATAAAATAACAAAAGAATCTAAAGATTTGAGTTATGAAGATTTGTGGAAAAAAAAAAAGAAGCTTAATTGTAGGATTGGTTAGGTATATCTGAGAAAAAAAATATTGCATATACATCTCTTATTTATTAAAGAAGGCACCAACCCAGTACACGTGGCACCTCTATCTTTTCAGTATTTCAAAATACTCAATTCTTACTAACTCAATATATATTCAACCATTCTCAAACTAAATTGGAAATTACCTAGGCCCATTAATTCAAAAGCATTTCGAAATCTGAGATATATTGGAAAGATTTTTGATTTCATATGATTGAGATATATTGGAAAGATTTTTGATTCCATATCTCTTATTTATTAAAGAAGGCACCAACCCAGTACACGTGGCACCTCTATCTTTTCAGTATTTCAAAATACTCAATTCTTACTAACTCAATATATATTCAACCATTCTCAAACTAAATTGGAAATTACCTAGGCCCATTAATTCAAAAGCATTTCGAAATCTGAGATATATTGGAAAGATTTTTGATTTCATATGATTGAGATATATTGGAAAGATTTTTGATTCCATATAGGTAACAAATCTTTATAAAATATTCTCAAATTCTCAATATCCGCAATATCAAATCCGAGTCCATTAGTAAAAGATCATTATCATTATAGATAACAATATATTATAAAATTCTCAATATAAAATCCGAGTACATCAGTAAAAGATCATTATCATTATAGGTAACAATATATTATAAAGGATTCTCAATATAAAATCCGAGTACATCAGTAAAAATTCATTATCATTATAGGTAACAATATATTATAAAGGATTCTCAATATAAAATCCCAGTGTCCATTAGTAAAAAATCATCATCATTATAGGTAACAAAATATTATCCATTATAGCTATAAAAAAACAAAATATTATAAAATAATGACTTTTGTAAAATGACAGAATAGTGACTACTACCTCCGTATCTATATGTTCGTCCACTTTTAATATAATACTCCACCCATATATTAAATAAAGTGGACGAACATATAGATACGGAGGGAGTATAAAAAAAATAACCATTATAAAATATTATAAATTATTAACCATTAGTAGCTATAAAAAAATAATGACTGAATCTTTTTTTTGGGTAGCTAACAGAAAACAATGACTTTGGTCAAATCAATTAACTTAGACATGCTTAAAAAAAATCACTAATTGAAATGGTAACTATAACAAATTACTGACAGAATCTTTTTGTTTTGTAACTGACCGAAAACAGTGATTTTGGTCAAATCAGTTAACTTAAACATGCATAAAAAAATCACTAATTGAAATATTTACCATTAGTAACAGGATATTTATCATTTATACTTTTCTCATATATTAACTCTCCAATTCTCAGTTTCCAATCTAATCTAATCTCTTATTTATTAAAGAAGGCACCAACCCAGTACACGTGGCACCTCTATCTTTTCAGTATTTCAAAATACTCAATTCTTACTAACTCAATATATATTCAACCATTCTCAAACTAAATTGGAAATTACCTAGGCCCATTAATTCAAAAGCATTTCGAAATCTGAGATATATTGGAAAGATTTTTGATTTCATATGATTGAGATATATTGGAAAGATTTTTGATTCCATATAGGTAACAAATCTTTATAAAATATTCTCAAATTCTCAATATCCGCAATATCAAATCCGAGTCCATTAGTAAAAGATCATTATCATTATAGATAACAATATATTATAAAATTCTCAATATAAAATCCGAGTACATCAGTAAAAGATCATTATCATTATAGGTAACAATATATTATAAAGGATTCTCAATATAAAATCCGAGTACATCAGTAAAAATTCATTATCATTATAGGTAACAATATATTATAAAGGATTCTCAATATAAAATCCGAGTGTCCATTAGTAAAAAATCATCATCATTATAGGTAACAAAATATTATCCATTATAGCTATAAAAAAACAAAATATTATAAAATAATGACTTTTGTAAAATGACAGAATAGTGACTATAAAAAAAATAACCATTATAAAATATTATAAATTATTAACCATTAGTAGCTATAAAAAAATAATGACTGAATCTTTTTTTTGGGTAGCTAACAGAAAACAATGACTTTGGTCAAATCAATTAACTTAGACATGCTTAAAAAAAATCACTAATTGAAATGGTAACTATAACAAATTACTGACAGAATCTTTTTGTTTTGTAACTGACCGAAAACAGTGATTTTGGTCAAATCAGTTAACTTAAACATGCATAAAAAAATCACTAATAGAAATATTTACCATTAGTAACAGGATATTTATCATTTATACTTTTCTCATATATTAACTCTCCAATTCTCAGTTTCCAATCTAATCTAATTGTTCAAAAAACTAATACCGAATCTCTTCTATTTTTCATATTGATCACCACTCAGAAATGTCTACTGCACTTACTCCCACTATTGCTACCCTATGTCAAGGCGTGAGGCTAACCAATTTGGATGTGAGGGTTATATACAGATGGCAGAGGCCGGACTTCAAAGACAAATCAAAAACTGACAGTGTTGAGTTGCTTCTAATTGATTCTAAGGTGATATGCCCTTCTTACTCACCCTTTCTCAAAAATCGAGTTTAGTATATTATATATGTTGTTTAGTTATTCTCACAAATGCTTTCACTGAGAGAAGAAATCATGTGAAGTTAAGAGCAAATCCTAATCTGCCAAGTTTTTCTCACCAATACTTTCACTGTGAGAAGAAACCACATGGGCAGTGAAACGAGTAAAAATTAAATACATATGATCTAGGTTAAACGCAAACGGTATAATCCTCATAAAATGTCAATTTTACAGATTCGCAGAACCAGAAATGACAAATAATTTTGTTGTCGAAGAAAAAATGTGGTGTCAATAAAAAAAAAAAATCCGGTGCATTATAAAAAAGTACTCCGTATATGTTTTAACGTAGGCGTCTTCAGTTGTCCTTCAAGTGTTGTTACTCAGCGTCAAGATTCTTTTATCTTTTAGTTATCACTGACCTAAAAACACAGGAGGACATTGTTCAAGCAACTATTGCGAAGCCTATACTCTACAAATACAAGGATGATTTCGTACTAGGGGAGGCATACAACATCCAAGGCCTTACAGTTGCAGCGAACACTGGCAGAGACAAAGCTACTACCCATCCTTGCAAGTTAAAATTACAATTCTCTTCCAGGGTGACACATTTACCCAACGACGTGACCATACCGAAAAATATTTATCGATTCCAAAAATTTGAAGAGATTATTGATGGAAAAGTAGCTACAAATCAGTACATAGGTTTGTTCATTTTGTTTACATTTCTGCTATCCAACTTATCTTTAATTCCGAGAATTTCTACTTACCTGTCACGGCTTTTAATATAGACATTGTTGGAAAGCTCTATGAAATCGGACCAATCACTGAGACAAAGAAGGGGTTTAAGTGCAGGAGTATAAAGCTGGAAGACGTTGAGTAAGCGATCATTATTTCATATTAGTCATGGTCTTAAACTCTTTGATTTGCTACATTAATCATTTTTACACAATGATGCAGTGGCTATGTTCTTTCATGCACATTATGGTCACCACATGCAACTGACCTGCCAGAAGTATTGATGAAGTTACCAAATCCTGAGCAATCAAAAGTTATTGTCATCCGAGGCGTTGAAGCCAAAAATTTTGACGGTCGAGCTTTGCCTCCCTTCTTTCCAATTTTCTATTCCTGCCATGTCATTTTCTAATTGAAAAACCATTCATAAGAACTCTTATAATGCAGGTCAATGGCGTGTGCAAACCACCTTCAACGCGACAACGTACGAGGTTAATCCTAATATTCCCGAAGGGCACGCTTTTCAAGAGAGGTTTTTACTAATGCATTTGATAATACTATTCCAATTGAAAAGTAGTTTGATCTTCAGTTACCTCAATTAAAGTACCTGTGTGCAGCCTTTCTTCCCAAGCTCCAAGTAATTCGTTGCAACTTATTGAAGATTCTGTGGATGATAAACCTCCCTTTCAACTCAGCACTACAGAAGTAATGTCTCTAAGTCAGATCATGCGGAATGAAAAGGTAATCAATTCATGTGTTTCGATCTATAGTGACCCGTTTACAATAGACTTTGCTTTATGTCTATTTTATATTGCATACCTTTAATTTGTTGGCGTTTACTGTGCCAGGCTGGGTTCTTTTACACTGTCGCAACCATTATTGATCTGGAATGGAACTCCGGATGGTACTACAACAGTTGTGATGCTTGCAGGTCAAAGGCAGTGAAAAATGAGCACAGTAGGTGGATTTGCTCGAGGCAAGGATGTGCCGGAAACACATCGGGCTTCCCAAAGAGAACTCCAAGGTAATGTCTGCAGGGTAAAACACCGAGTCACATACTGTTAACATGTGTTATATGTAACAATAATCTGTGTAAAACACGTACAGGTTTCAAGTGAAATTTCTGGTCAAGGATTTTAGTGACACGGAGTGCCAATTTGTCGTATTTGATTCTCAGATTGAACAATATGTCCAAGAAACTGCTTCCGAGATTATTAACAACTTAGAAAAGGTGATCTTTCAATCCAATATTTATAACCATGTGGAAACTTTAATTTCTAAACTGTGTTAAATAACCCTACCTGACTTAACCAGGATGGCCAAGCTCACTCCATTCCTCATCAATTGGGCACTTTCATGGACAATCGCTACCTCTTTAGAATCAACATACATGACAAGTACAATGTACAAAACTCTTCTCATTCCTACACTGTCAACTTTATGTCAGATGATCCTGACAAGATCCACGAATGGCACATCAAATATGATCAAGCAATCCAGGTTCCACCTACATATTTTTACCACTTTGATTTGAAGGATGCAGTAATGTCTTATCCAATGTGTGCTCCTGCTTATACATTTTACAATTGATCTGACAGGCTGAACTGGATGAGTACACCACAAAAAGCATGGATCTGTCAACCTTCGAAAAAACTGTAATGTTCCTTCATCACATTTAAATGTTATTTTCAATATGTATCTCCAACTTACATTAAATACACAAGTTTATTCACAAATATTTTGTAAAAATACCTTCTCCAGAAACCTGTTACACCTTCAGACTCCCATCATACAAAGACAATCGAAGATGTTGATGAGATTCGTGAGGTAACATCTGGATATTATTTGTATGCATTAGTCATCATCTATGTTCAGTTGGAAATATAATTACATACTATTTCTTTAATATCTCTAATACAGTATTGTATGATTCATTTATACTTACACAATTCCGCTACATTGGCAGGTAGTTGATTGTGAAACCGCATCAAATTCCTCCCGAATCACTCCTTTGAAAAGAAATAGCTCTGAGATGGACGATTCATCCATCCACCTCACGGACATTGACGTTGTTGATTCCAGCTCAGCCACAAAGCAAATGGTCATCATTAAGAAGGAAAAAAACAATGAAGTAGTGTTGGAATAATTAATTGTTTGTGGCCCTTAGTTTTATGACTTTTATCATTTTGTAATGGATTTGACTTTTATCAGTTTGTGGATTAATTACAAATACCTTAGTACCTCAACCATCATCTATACTCTTGCCATAGCAGGGATCGTTATTATGTCTCCAACTTTAAATGTTAGGTTATTCACGCAATAACATGCATAATTGTTGTATTATCCGGAACATATGACAGCACATAAACCAAGAACAATTGACGTATTACTATAAATGATAAAATTGAATAAAGAATATCAATTATTTTGTTTATCGCTTATCTTGACATTCGACCGAACTGAATCATGTTTTATATTAAAAGAAAGACAGACAAAAGTATGAGTAATCACATATTATGTGATATTCTGAGGAAAGTTAGTGTCGTACCAGCGAAGCTTTTTCAAATCCACGATCAAACAGAAAGCCATCTCCAATTCCACGCTTGGTCAATCAATTTTCCCATTTCTTTTCATGACATTGCAGCTGCAATTATTTTGTTTGTGTTACTGAAATAGATCATATATAATCATGTAACTAAGTGAACAACATTCATATTAATACGACAAATTGCAATCTCCCTAGAGAATCTTTGTTCACTCAAACACCTTTCATTACAATATTCTCGCAGAAAACTGAAAAGTCCAGATTTATAATGGCAATCAATCCAGAGTATGGCAAAAAAATCAATCCAATAACAAATATTCACACAAAATATGGCAAAAAAAAATTGACTTGGCAGATAACTAAAGGGGGGAAAGAAGGGCAGAAAATATACTTTTACGGTAGCCCCAATTTGTTCCTAACCCAGAGTAACATATTTGTTCCAGGTATCTCAAGTATGCGGTGAGACATACACTAAAATGACCAAATTCAAAGATAATTAGATAAAGATCTATGAACAGAAATGAGAAATACAAAGGTTATGTGAAATCTCATGTGCCGGTAAACCAGAGAAGAATCCCAAATTGTAAGCAAGTCATTTTATGCATATCTGAATCAAGGATCTAAATATGTACATACCATTATGTAAGAGTTTCTTTCTACAGTTGCCAAATCCGTCTCTGAAGCACACGATTTTTGGATAAGTGAAACATGCAAGCTTTGGATCTTCCTCTGAGACAGTAGAATTTCATCTTGCAAGTATGATACGAGTAATTCCTCAATAGTTGATCAACGAAGATGATGATATAAGTTTAGTTATTATTTTGGTTAAGTGATTCTAAGTTGGGAGTAACTGTGGTGTTGAAATGTAAATTAAGACAAAACTTAGTGTGTACCGTTTTTGTATTATTTAAGTCAGTTTTTTTCTTTAATAAAATTATCTTCATTTCACATTCTGTGAGCATATAGTTTTTACTTAATTGACAAAAAAAATAATACTTTGTAAAATAAATAAAAGGGTCAAACTAAAGACGTAAAAACAAAAATAAATACCCTCCGTTTATATCCAAAGGGAAAGTATTCCTTTTTAGGTCGGTCAAATCCGAATTACTCATTTTCTTTTTAGTCTAATTTTTGAACCAAATTTAGCCTATTTACTATTATAGCGTTATGTGACTTTAATGCTTTCTTAATCCTTGCGAGAAATAAAAAGGTACAATCTGGATACGAACTAAGAGAGTAATTGCTACGAAATTACAATGTCATGTTCTATATTTTATGTCATTATCCCACAAACACTGATTTTTAAACTAAGACAAAATGGGTATTCACTTCTAAAATGCAACGATTGTTAATCGCTACATACTTAATTTCCAAAACTATATAACTTCAAATAAACCAAGTACCGTGTAATACATTAGTAAACTATCAACTAAAAATAATGACAAAACAGACGCCACAACCCGTGAAATTTCACGGGTTAGTACACTAGTTTTATATAATTTTATCACCTTTCAAAGCAAAGAAGTGTATCTAATAGAGTGGTATTCAAGAGGTGAGTAATTGGTATGTGTTTTACTACGAAGTAATATAGTACTGGGCAGTAAAAGTAATAATTAGTTAGGTTATTGAAATGCCTTATCGATATAGAATTAGATTCCCGTGAGAACCTAAACTTTAATGAGAACGGCTGTGAAAACGAACTAGTTACACTTCTATATATACTCAAGTTACACTATTAGATAAGAACCAAATAACCAAATGAGTAAAAAAGTGGCTCAAAGGTGACGGATTGGTAAAAAAGTATCGTCGGCGCGAAATAGGTAAAAACAAGTGGCACCAAGTGACGAATTGGTAAAGAATGTTGCCGGTGCTAAATAGGCAAAAAAATGTGGTACCGAAGTGACAAATTGGTAAAAAAAGTATAATTGTGTTATGGATTAAAAAAATTAACCGATGCAAGAAATTGGTAAAAAACGCAATTGGTGCCACATTTTTACGGATTAAAAAAAATTAATCGATGCGATACTATTTACAAACTAATGTTCGTAAAATAAATTACCCAGCGTTTTGGGTCGGTTTTATATGACAAATCTCATATAATAGAATTCTATACATTGAAATATGGAGTAGACGAAAATTTGTTTTTATTTTTTACTGTACATAATTTTTTTGATTAGAAGATTTTAGATCCGTTAAATTGGTCGGGTTACAATAAGGGTCGAGTCGGATTTCGATCCTATATTAATGGCTCTTTTCGGGTTTGGGTCAAATGGATCGTGGATTGAGCTTCGACATGTCTAGATTTTTTACACCGTATCGTAAAAATCGTAAACACGGACCTATGTGACAATATTGCTGGCCCACTTTGAAAAAGAAAATCTAAACCGACCCAAAACGCTCGGTAATTTATTTTACGAACATTAGTTTCTAAATAGTATCGCATTGATTAATTTTTTTTAATCCGTAACAATTTGGAACCGATTACGTTTTTTACCAATTTGTTTTTTCCGATCTATAACATCGTAAAAATTAAAGGTTATACTAATATTAAGAAGAAGAAAAAAGGTCAAAATTTAAATAATCGAGGCGAAAAAATTTGTGCCCTTCCCTAAATCAAAATCCTGCCTCTGCCCCTGAAAAATAATGATGAATCAGTGATACGTAAAGTAATGATGAAGAATCAATTAAAAGATATCGTAAACATTATTTTATTTAAAATATTCTTAATTAAATAATTTATAATAAATAATAAATGGTAAAATTACATGTATGCCCTTTTGAATTTTATCCAAAATCAAAATGAAGATTCTCAAGATTTTTTTTTTTTATTATTTTATTCCGGTGGCGCTGAGATTCGGCGCCACCCGGTGGCGCCCTATCACTATCCTTAACCAAAAGTCTCAACTATCGTCATTAATCAAGTTTATATGAATAATAGAGTTAAGGTGTTTACTATCTGTAACTTATCACCAATAGACGGTTTGGCCGAGTGGTCTAAGGCGCCAGATTTAGGCTCTGGTCCGAAAGGGCGTGGGTTCAAATCCCACAGCCGTCAATTTTTGCTGTTTCCATTTCCTAATTTTTTCCTCGTAGTATTTGGGCCAAGTTTTGGTCCATGTGTTGCCGGTCTCATGTGAACTGTTAATGCACCCCTTTTGTATCTGCTGGGTTGTACTAGTTTTTTTTTTTTTTTTTTTTTTTTTGGTGATTTGATATGCCTTAACCCTAAACTTGGCAAAAGGCTTTTAATCAGAGGCACATATCGGTCCGTAGAGATCCACCTCTGTATTATTGTATGAGAGTTAAGTTGTTGGAGTACGCATCCGTCATAGCCTCAATGTAGGCTAAACGGGTGATGATGAAAATGCTCGACTTCAGACTCGAACCGTTGCCCTCGGGAATTATTCATACCCTTTTTACGAAAGAAGAAACGCTATGCACTACCCCGGGATAGACAAATGAGTGGGTTGACAGATGATTAAACCACAAATCTTGCGAGAATTGACAAATCAATTGAAGAACCAAGTTCACAAAGACAATCAATAAAATCCCGATACAAACAATTCCATTTTGTACTCGTATATAGATTAGGAATACCACATAGTTGAATCTTAAATCGAGAATAATATTATTCCAAGTCCGTAATACTTAAAATCCCAATATTTAATACGGAATACTCTCTGTCTCAATCATCTAATAAGGCGGGTGGGAAACGAGGCAATTGAATTAAACAAGCGAAGGAGAACCATCCAATCACGACTTTGTTATCAATTTCCCAGGAAAAAAAATTGAGACCTTGAATTTTGGCTAATCACTCTGATTATTACGACTCACTGACCCATCATCCCCTTTTCCCTCTTCCCCAATTTTTTTTTCCTCTTCCATGAATTGGGCTTCATCTTATAGGTTGTTTCACTTTCAAATTCAACATAATTTGAGGTTTTAATTAGCGGGTTTGCTATAAAACTTGATGAAATAAATAAATCAATCAAAGGTTTGAGATTTATGGCAACCCAATCACCTCCTCCTCCTCCTAATCCAATTAATCCAGGTTTGTTCTACCCCTCTTTTCTGTATAAAAGATTACAACTTTGTTTCAATTATAGTTTAGTTGTTTAATTTTGTTATTTAGAATTAATATAAAGATTGCATCTTTGTAATTTGATGTGTTGTACTAATTTGATCAAGATGTGAACTTCTAATTACTTTGAAGCTGGTAATTTATCCGTCACAAACTCGTAGCGGGTCAAATATGCTTAGGAAGTAGTAAATGATGTATCTTTGTTTAACCCATCACGAATTTGTGACGGATGAACAACAATTTGTGTAATTGTAGTAGTATACTCCGTATTATACTATATGGGGGTTTGAAGTTTTGAAGTGTGAACTAGTCACTGAATTTAATTATCTGGGATTTGAGATGCTGATTTTTAAGCTTGTGTAAGTGGTTGTTGAATACTTGAATTGAATTTCGAGCAAAGATTTGGTTTTTGACATTAGGGTTCATCATGTTAGTGATCATTTATACTAGTAATATATAATTGAAATTACACTCCTTGTTGATCATCATTGTAGCGGTTGAGGCGATATATACACTCATTGTTGATTTGATAACAGTCTAAAATTCAGCATGTTTCTTTGTTTCGAAAGTAAAAACTTATAACTAGGAGGTATATAATACCTTAAATTGGCTGATTATATGCCAAGTGTATGATTCTTTGATGTGCTTAATTTTTTGTCACGGTGTATATATTTTGTCATCTGGTGTGTTAACTTTCTGTGGATTACACGTTCAGAACCATCTGAAACAGCCGTGAAAGATGGCCAAGCAACACCAGATCCCCCACAAGAAAATTCGCAAACATCGGTTTTTGTCAATTCTGAACCTATAAGAGAAGAGCAGGTGCAAAATGCTATCAAGTTCCTATCTCACCCTAGAGTAAGGGGTTCCCCGGTCATCCACAGACGGAATTTTCTTGAAAAGAAAGGTCTAACAAAAGAAGAGATTGATGAAGCATTTCGTCGTGTTCCTGTAAGTGACTACCTTACACTTCTAAATATGTCGTAATAATCTTGTCTTTATCGTTTTAGATTCCCACAAAGTTTTCTCTTTAAGCTTTGCTGCTTAACATACAATGAAAAATTACAGGACCCCTCTCCTGCTGCAACGAGTGGTCAAACTAGCACACCTCAAGGTAATCTTGTTAATATCAAAATAAGCACGCAAAACTATGAGTGGCTAACTTATGTATATTACATGAATGTAATCTTTGTTAGTTATTACAGATGCGCAGGTTGGGACTGCTACAAATGTAGTACAGGCACCTGTGCAGGCGATGCAACCAGTGGCAGCTGCGCCGTCTGGTGTGATCTCGACGATGACAAGAAGATTTCACTGGTCACATGCAGTGTTTGCGATAGGATTCTTGACCATGTCTGGTGTTGGAACAGTTATAGTGTTGAAAGTACGGTTTTTTGAACTTGTTAGCGTTTTCATGGAGATCTCTCTTCCCACCTCTTTTATTTTCATATCATATTTCCTCCCCTCACCAAAGACGTGTCTTCTGCAGAATTCAGTTATTCCGAGGCTGAAGTCGTGGATCCGTAGGGTGGTCTTGGATGAAGAGGACTCGGTTGAAGGAAATGCTGTTCGGAAGCCGACATTGGCTGAAGAAGCTACAGCTGCTGCAAAAGCAGCAGCAGCTGCAGCAGCGGACGTGGCTAGGGCTAGTCAAGAAATGTTGCTTGTAAAAAATGAAGGTGACTTTCCTAATTGTCCTTCAGTTTTAGCTAAACGTTTCCTTATCCTCTGTTGTCTCCGTCTTGATGATGTTTCATTTGAATTTTTTCAGAGAAGAAATGCTTTGCTGAATTTATGAGTTTGTTGGACGTGCAAATTCATGAGATGAGGACAATGAGAAGTGCAATATCCAAGATAGAAGGTATGTTAGAGATATCTGTAAAGTTCACCAAGTCTCGCAGCAGTCGCATGTATGTGCATGGAAGAGATTTCACCTTCTTCTGCATGCTGTTAACCTGCCTTCCCGTTGTTTTTTTAGGGCAATCAAGCTTTGCTGGGAGAAACCATTCTAGAGAAGAATATCTAGACGGATCTATCACCCGTTCCATGGTGAGTACAAATATAATCATGGAATCATCACGAGACCCAAATCTTTATTTGCACTTTTAAGTTTTAACGAGTTATTGGGTACATGGGTGGGAACATTAGTTTGAATTGAGAATCCTTTTAGCTGCTTTCTCTGAGCTCCACTGATTGATGGTTTAATCCTGAATTTACAGCAGGCAGTAAATGGCAAGTACGAGTACGACACACGATCAGGTTCCCATGACATTTCTCTCTTATTTAACTCGTTAATGTGGTTCTAATATGGCATTTGTTCTAACTTGTATACGATTATTATTTATAGTGAGGTCTGTATCACCACCGGTATCTGCCGAACCACCTCATCCAAAATCATACGCTGAGGTATATGTTTCAGTCTTCCCCATTGGTTTTATATTTGTCCTAAGTTATACCTCGATTTGTTGTATGCCAATTTATGATCCGTGAATACGTGTTCTGTTCTCAGATAATGGCAATGGTGCAGAGAGGCGAAAAACCTCCGAATGTCAGAGTATGTTGACATACCCCTTCAACTTCTATTCATGATTTTCCGTGGAAGGAATGTAAATTATTGTCTAAGAGATACTAAAATGGAACGTGTGTAAAATATGCGCGGAGATGGAGAGAATAGTACTCCGTATTGCATTTTATTGACTTGTTTTCCTTTTGGTAAAATGACAGGATATTGATGATCGTCCCCCAAATCCCAATCAACCCATTTCAAACCCTAGCATGGCTCCTCGATCCAAGGTATCCCATTCAATTGTCTTGTATTCTCATGTCTCGGGTATATTCTGACACGTTTAGAGCAGCTGTTGTCATGTATTTGATGTTGCTTTTGTATCCTGACATATGTATTTGTTCTCTTGTTGCTGTGCAAAAAAGCCATGGGAGACTACTCAACCAATTGCTGAAGGTTCTTCAGGCTACTCGGCTCGAGATAATGGCAGTACCTATCAGTACAATAATGACGACATTTCATCTCCTTGGTGGCAGCAGAAAAATGTTAGAATCACCGAGGTTGAAAATGGAAATGACCATAAATATGCTGCTGTGTCAACTGAAGCTGCTGTAGCGGACCGTCCTCCTGTGCGCAGGTGGGTCCCACCCCAACCACCCCCGGTTTCTATGCCAGAAGCAGCTATAGCCATTCGACAACCTAAAGCATCATCGATTCCCAAGGATAGTACTCCCCCGAGGACTGAAGAAGAAGCTGCTCAACCTGTTAGTGGGCTCGAGGAATTGCAGAGAGTCACAAAGATATCTGAATCAGGTGGCCAGCTTGAGATGAATGGTGGAGCTATGAACTCGGAGATGAACTACAGCGAGATCCAAGAGGAAGTTACTGAAGTATGAGATTCTCGAAGCTAGATTAGATGCTTAACCGAGGTATTAAACTGCCCGTCAAAGAAAAATCAATGTACTGTTTGTTTTATTATACTGTATTTACAGCATGACAATGTTTACACAGTGCATCAGACCTTTGTAATTCATGAAAACTCGGATTTGTTAATCTCGTTTGCTTGGTTACACTTACAGCCCTAAGACTCGGAGCTAGTCCACCTGCAGTTTGGTGGGTTAATGCATTTGTAGACATTTTTGGTCGGTTTCTTGTAAGCCGGTATGCTCTTCACGTCGACTAATCTCACCTCTCCGGGACTGAATGAAAGATCTCTATGCCTTCGAAAGTCGAGCCCAAGTAGTCCGGCTTGTAGAACGGTTAAATTGTCGGAGTCAGGAGACACGATTATTACCGTTTCTTCGGAGTATTGTGTTTCCGTGATCGACATGAGTTGTGTCACGCGGACGAACACGTCATCGACGCTCTCGTTCGGTGTCCCGTCGATCGTTGGAGGCGGCTTTAGGCTTGGAGATACTCCATCTGATTCATAAACCTGTTTAAACACACACTTACATAATTACATGTATAACTAGTAAATGTAGAGCAAAAACAGAACGCGTCTAGAAAGGTAAACGGGTCTAGCTAGCACACCTCGGAAACCGACTCCAATGGCCTGCCTTCGTAAGCTCCCAGTCCTCGAGCATCCAAGAAGCTATACTCGGGAACTATACGGCTGCATCCATATATATACACGGCTGTCATTCTACTTATTTGACACTTAAGTTTCTGGTTGAGTTGATTCCTTTAATTTTCATGGTATCTGAGTAGACATGACCAGGACGTGACGGGTTCAAATCATGGGTTGATTGTGTGGTCTAAACACAACAAAAATCTTATCCAAAAACATGAAGAAAAGGTGTAGGAAGATTACCTACGATCAACTTTGTTAAGAGAAGCAATGATTTCAGCAGCTTGGTAAGACCTTTGAGTGATGGAAGGCCATATCCAGCAACTCCCTTCACAAGCTCCCATCTTCTTCAACTCGAAGGCCGCCTTTATCGACTGTCGTTTCCCATTTTCCGACAATCCATTGTCCACTGATGTTTTCGCTACCGGGTTGGTGTTGATCACTCCTAAGCTCTCATACTCTGACTCCCCTGCCCTCACTAGGAAATACCTTCCATCATTCAAACAACATCAACTCCATTCATTCCACGTGTTTACTTTCTCCCAGATAATATAAAAGATAAACAAATGAATGAGACAGATATATATACCTGTTGTTGAGCTTGAATGGGGGCATTTGGAAGAGGCCGCGGGCAAATGTAGGAGGGGGTGAAATGGGGGTGGTGATGGAGAGAGATAGGGCGGCGAGGAGGTGGCGGCGGGTTGGGGGATTCAAGGGAATTGGTGTCGGTGTCGAGACCGGTTGGAGTGAGGGGTTTTGTGAGGGTGGAGGGAGGGGTTTAGAGGTTGATATTGCTGGTGTTGTTGAGTTCATGTTTTGGGTTGTTATGATGTGTGTGTTTTTTTATGTTTGGGTTTTGAATTTCTGTTTTCTTGGGTTGCGTGCTCGCACCGACACTTGTTTTTTCGGTTGGAGGATGAATGATTGGTTGATTATTCATTCATTTGAAAATATCTACGTTTAAAGTTTAAAACGTCATATATGAATACTTATTAAGTGATGTACTAGTATAAAGAAATTATAGATTGTGTTCGAGATTAAAGAGCATTCAAATTTACTGTCTTGAAGTTTGACTAATTTCGTTTCGAAGGCGTGAGATTCGAGTTGTTTTTATTACTTCGAGATCAGAATTACTTATAAGCTAAGTCATTAAAATTGATCTAAAAATCTAAAATTATGACTTTTTTTTTAAAGGAAATTACAACCTCTTTTGTGTCATATATATGCATGATTTTAAGTCATTGGAGGAGTACCCTCCATGTACCATGAGGGGTTTCAACAATGAAGTGATGCACAACTTTACTTATTGATTTGCATCAATGGTGGTCACTATCATTAATGTGTACACTCAAGATGCTTCTTAGTAATCTATAAATGATTATGTTATCATTATAAGAAAGTCGTCGTGTATACTTGTATATATATACAACGAAGCATATTTTCATAGTCTAACTCTTTAATATTATCTCGTGAAATTCATTATTTATGTTAATATATATGCGAATTTAATATGACAATACATCACTGCTGTCAGCAACTTTAACGATTTCTTATTTTATTTTGTATATATATTGCATCCTAGAAGTTTAAATCCTTCAATCGCCATTAAAAAAAAGTTGGGTAAAACCTCGTATAAACGAGTTTTACTTTTTAGGTGTGAGAGGATGGTACCGAGTTCTTAATTAGTTATTCAATTTTCAAAGATTCCAGATCAAGGGATGAGGAGAAAACAGGGAGATAGAAATTAAAGATGAAAATCAGAAACTTTTGAGCTTTGTGATGTTCTTGATAAGTTAGTAAAAAGTACAGAGTAATCCCTTTGCTTGTAACAGATTTACGAGCGGATTAAATATCATGTACATACATGAGTAAATTAGACAAAATTCAACTTGTTTTTAGCTACATATGTGGTTAATAAAAGAATCTATGGATGAAACATCGAAAGGTAAGGATAATACTCCGTATATGTTTTTACCCACCACTGTAAATACTTTCTTAGACTTGATTACCTGAGTATACCGTATACCTTGCGCAAGATCTATGATTCCCAACAATTTCTTACCGTGTATGCATGCACAAAATCTATAATTCCATATGCATCGATCACAATTGAGTCATGACATTTTTCAAGATATCCTTATACTACTCGTATTTGTATTTGTTTTTGGGCACATAGATATCCCTTTTGCCTATTAATATTGTCAATCCATGTAAGCGATAGAGTAATAAAGAATAAAAGTAAATAAAAGTTGAGCAATTTGACTAATTGACTCACCTTGTCTTTCTTTCTTTCTTCTTCTTATTATGAGTGTTGGGTATATTGTGGTGAATTAATTAACATTATCTTAGTTTGGTGAAAGCCTTCAAGGAGTGATTCTCATGTAGTAGTAGTAAGTTTAAGTTAGTCCTAAAATGATGACTACCAAAATCTGATAAATTAAGTGGAAAGTGGGTTAATTAAGTTGACTATTGAAACTTTAAACAAATAACACTAATAACAAATAACAAGAGTATCACTTTCAATTCTAGGTGCTATAATTTTTTTTTCGTAGGTTCTTCAACACAAATTTTATGCTCAAAGGCTGACAAAAAAAAATTATGTTAATTAACAAACGATATCTCAATAATTTTGCCTTTTGTTTTTAGTATTTTCTCACTAACGTAATGAGATACGATCTCTTAAGGAATTCACTTGTTCTCTGGAATGTCAAAATGACAATGCTGCAAAGAATTTATGAAAATATTCGTGGTATAAAATAAGAGAATTGATAAATACAACCCTTAGGGCTGTATGTAAGATACCAAAAGAGGAATTTTTTTTTGATATTTGCATTAATTACATCAATGTTTGTGCAATTTGATTTTTAATTTCTAGGTTTATACTAATTTAAGAAGGTTTTAATTTCTTAAATAGAACCCTTAACAAAACCGATAAAATAATACAAGATGAAAATAAGGCATTCCTAATTGTGTTACAAATAACTTAAATATAAGGTGGCAGATCAAAAACACTGAAACTCATGGAAAACTATTTTTGATTATGTTATCGAAAGATTAATTTTCTTTTCACATATATTTTCGTACCAATTTAGCAGTGATATGTGATTATGTGACTTTTCAATAGAGCATTTCATTTTCTACATATTTACAGGATAAACATTTTATCACATGATCGAGAAACAACTTATATTTTACGAACGACGTATCACTAAATTATTGAGAGACATTTTGATCATCAACTAAAAAACTACTGTATTTCATCTTTTTCCATGAAAATTTAGGAGACACTATCTCGTACTCCGTACTCTTATTAAGTCAATATAGATGATATCTCACGAGACTTATTATTACCTTCTTTGTAGGGTAACGTTAAATACAAACCTAAGTAACTAAAATCTTTCATACTTAGTAAAAAGAGAGATTTAAACTCAAATTACACATGTATCAATATAATTAATACTATCTCCGAGTTTCTATTATTGTCCCACTTTCCTTTTTGGGCTGAGTTTGATTTTGTCCCACTTTTCTTTTTAGACTATCAATATGTGGTTCACAATTACTCTTCCATTTCTCTCTCTTCCTCTTTTTATTTTGAACTACTTATTTTCCCTTTCTTATTTTTCAACTTAAAAACTTTTGAGACAATAATAAATACTCGGATAATAAAAGATTATTTCTTTATTTGATCGGATTTGTATACGAAGTACGGAGTAGTATATCATTTTCCTTTTTATGTAATGAGAAGAGAGAAAGCAGGCAATAAATGAGGGGGGAGGAAAGGAGTGAGGAAGACTAAAAGGCATGCTTGTGAGTCTAAAAACGACATCAGGTCAAATTTCTGGCACCTCCATGTGCTCACATGCTCTTGACACAAACTCTCTTTAACTTAGTGACAGAAAACCAAACCCAACCCAAATTCACGAAAATATTCATCACAAATACATGACAAATTCAATAAAAAATCTTGAATATAAGACAAAAATAACACTTTTAGAAATCAAGAAAACAATTGTCTCAACTAACCATATGAATATACCTGTTTTAAAAGAGACAGACTCGAAAAAAAAAACACCCCCTACCATTCTTCTCCATTCACCATTTCCCTCATTCATTCCCCATTTTATATTCATCCCCTCTCATTAAAACTTAAAAATCACCTCAATTCTTCAAAAAAAAAAAAAGATTTTCAACTTTCTTGTGTGTTTTCTGACATAAATTTCCCATATTTCTGATAACCCAGAAAACATTTACTCATATTCAACACCTTGTACCTCCAAAGATTCAAACTTTATGTGTTTTCACTCAACAAACACCCATAAATGATTCTCTCCCCCCACATCACCATATTCACTTAAAACCTCTTTTTAAAGATTGAAACTTTCTAGTTTGTACTTTGTTGTAACCAAAAGTTCCATTTTTTTTTTTCAAATTCACTTCATATTTCTCCAAAAAAAATGAAACTTTCTAGTGTGTAGTACCCCAAAGTTCCTATCTTTGCAAATTCACTTCATTTTTTCCCAAAAAAAAAAATGAAACTTTCTAGTGGGTAGTACCCCAAAGTTCCAATCTTAACAAATTCACACAAAACATCACTTAAAGATTGAAACTTTTTTATTGGGTATTAACCAAAAGTTCCATTTTTTTCATTTTCACTTAAAACATCACTCAAAGATTGAAACTTTTTTATTGGGTATCAACCAAAACTTGCATTTTTTTGATTTTCACATCAAATTTCACTCAAAGATTGAAACTTTCTAATTGGGTACTTGCCAAAAGTTGCAATTTTTTTCCAAGATTGAAACTTTGACCAAAAAATGAAGGAAAGTGGAGAAAGTGGAGGTGGGTTTGTGAGAGCAGATCAGATTGATCTCAAGAGTTTAGATGAACAACTTGAAAGACATCTAAATCGAGCATTAACAATGGAGAAGAACAAGAAGAAAGATGAGTTTGGTGATGACATCATCATTAACAACAGTAACAGTAACAACAGTAACAGCAACAGTTCAGTTAAACATGAATGGGAGATCGACGCTTCTAAGCTCATCATCAAAACCGTGATTGCACGTGGCACTTTTGGGACCGTTCATCGTGGTATTTATGATGGTCTTGATGTTGCTGGTCAGCCCCCTTTTTTTCTCTCTATCACCCACTTGTCTCTTTATATTTCTTACACTTGTAGTAGTAGTATCTTTAATCATTATCTACTCTTCATAGCTGGGGTTACCAAGTCTTTCTTTTTAAAGACGGATTACTAGCTTAGTTGGTAAAATTGTAGAAATGAATATAGTCAACCAGCTGCCCGTCAACCAGCTTAGTTTGTAAAGTTGGTGGAAACCGGTACAATTATATGTTTTGAATAGAAGTCAACTAACTTAGTTGGTAAATCACATGTGCTTTGAACCGAGCGATGTCATCTAGTTTAGTCGGTAAAGTTCGTGGGGTGAGTACAAGTACAATTACACATTTTGATGGGATGACAAGTTGACAACTAGCTTAGTTTGTAAAGTTGGTGGAAACCCGTACTCAATTAGTTTAGTTGGTAAAGTGGTCACTAACTAACCGGAAGGTTCATTTTTACCATAAATTGCTAATTTTTACGGGTCTTGCACGGTAGAATCTACGAGATCATAGATGTCAATTATCTTAGTTGGTAATGTCGGTGGTAGTCGTGACTTAGGGTTTGAACCCATGAAAACATTAACAAATCGTCTTTGTGATTCCCATTAGAACAAGAACTTATTAGTGTGAAAACATTACTAATGTTATGCTCATTAGTCATTGCTAAATTGGGTTGTTGGTTCGGATGTGTTTCACGCTTACAATCGTCTTAAATAAGTATTTTGAGTTGATGCATAGGCTCATTTCTCTCCTTTTTTTTTGTATGTTATCTCTAATTAGATGGGATTAAGAGGAGTCCATTTATAGAATTGCAATTCCTAGTGGGGTTGTTTAACTTGGTTAGACTTGAATCAACATTAGTGTTAATAATGGAGGGATTTTGTTGAAGAAAGGAAATGTCGAATTTGCTTTCCATAATAGTGAAAAGGTCCACTAAGATTTGGTCGGTCCACGCTAAGATTAGGCAATGGGTGGTCCTAAAAAACCCTTGTGGCTTTATCTTGTTAACTATTTTGACGGAGTTCATCTTGTTCAACACGTCCTCATCTATCTAGTGTTACGACATATGCATACTCTATACTCTATAGTCGATATTGCATTGAAAAAATGTCGTCTCCAATGAGGTTTTGTGATTTTGTGAAAAATGTCATCTTGTTTAACACGTCCTCATCTTACAAGTGTTACGACATACACATACTCCGTAGTTGATATTGCTTGGAAAATTGTGTCTCCAATGAGATTTTGTGATTTGTATGGTCTCGTTAAGTCGACTTGATACAGTCGTCATACCTCTATTTCTTTCTCTCTTAGCCGTGCATTGGAGATGTTGTTTCCGTTTCATGTCTATGTACTTAATTCTTGAGTTCTAGTTTGCTACTCGTATTTGTCAGTAGTACTTTGGTAGAGGATGTGTATTGGATTTTGATTGGTTTCGGCAAGGAAGGATTAATGTGATGGTGATTGGGGATTCTAAAAATAATTCTGTGATCCGAACACGGGTATAAGTTGAAGTTGTGGTTGACAATTAACTGCTGGTTGATGATACTTTCAACCTTTCATGTGATCCAAGCTGTGATATGATAGAGAACATGCAGAAAAAAAGGTGTTTCTTGGAAATAAATACAAACTTTGGACTCATAATAATTTATAGCCCCACTTGCCCATGCTATCTCTTTTAATGAATCAAACCAGATTTATTGTTTTAATTTTTATTAATTTACTTTTGTAGGTATGAATGTATGATTGAATTCAAAGCTATTTCTTCATGTGCCTGCATTAAATTCATGTATGTAGACCATTGACTCAATGGAATAATGAAATACGGAGTATGATCGAAACTTGTTTTTTTTTTATACAGTTAAGCTGCTGGATTGGGGTGAGGAGGGTCAAAGAACGGCCTCCGAGATAGCGTCACTCCGAGCTGCCTTTACTCAGGAAGTTGCGGTGTGGCACAAGCTTAACCATCCTAATGTCACTAAGGTTATATACTTACGACGACTTATTTACACTTCTTACATACCTTGACGTCGTCATGTACTACCAAAGTAAGATTTTGTAAGAATACCCTCAATGCAGTCGGAACAAAATGTCGAATGCTTGAATTCTAGCCAAAATGCCATATATATGGTTAACGTGATGATTATTACAATGCTAGGATCGACTCCCTCATGAGAAATATTGGTCTACGAAGTTAGGTTTCTTGAGTTGCTGAACTAATGTGCTGTCAAACATGGAAATTATGATGATGCTGGTGAAAGGGAAACTTCTAGCTTCGTGTTTAAGAACTTGAGAATATTTAATGCATAAAGTTGAAAATTTGATTGTCGACTTTGACACATCTTATCAACGAGTCTTGTATGTGGACATGGACAACAACCTACTACCTTAGAGTATTGATACATTCGTTTTGTTAGAAGTAGAAACTGTAGGGATGAGTCGGACACTCATAAATTCTTTGCTTGCCGAGCGTTGACTAGGTTTATGATACTGACATCGGGTTCTTATTCAATAGAGGAAGCTTATTTTGAAGATAAGTACGAATCATATGTAACACGAGCATGTTTTGGTAATCATTGGTCACAGCCTCGTGTTTCATGAGTGTCATATACTCCTATTACCAACCATTTTATAGTATTTTTTCCGTCATTGATTTCGGAGAACTTTTGTTGGAATAGGCTTCTGTCTTACTATACTCACTCCACTTCACATTTACCGAACTTTTTTTATATATGCTTGATACCTTCTCGACTCATGTTTGCTGACAAACTTAATGCATGATCCGAGTGTGAGTAGAACATTTACCGTTATGGCATTGCATATAACGAAATTAAATTAAAGCGGGATGTATTGTGGCTTTAAATTTCAGCAAAGATTTGGGTTATGATTGTTTATTCTAATGCTACAGTTTATCGGGGCGAAGATGGGAGCATCGGGGCTACAAATTCAGACTGAGAATGGTCTTATCAGCATGCCAACTAATATCTGCTGCGTTGTTGTCGAATACCTTCCTGGAGGTGCGCTAAAGAATTACCTAATAAAGAACCGAAGAAGGAAACTCGCTTTCAAGGTCGTCGTCCAATTGGCACTCGATCTTGCTAGAGGGTAATAAAAAAACTACAATAGAGTTACATTTTTCCTTTTACCTCATTTTTTTCTTTCTATATTCGATAAATCACTTTAAACCTATTTCATAATGTTGTACAGTTTGAGCTATCTCCACGCCGAGAAAATTGTTCACAGAGATGTGAAGACAGAAAACATGCTACTTGACAAATCACGTACTCTTAAAATAGCCGATTTTGGTGTTGCACGTGTTGAGGCTTCGAATCCTAGCGACATGACTGGGGAGACTGGTACTCTCGGTTATATGGCTCCTGAGGTGTGTTCCCGACTTCCCGTCCCTTATCATTTTTTTCAAAGAGCTAGTAGAGTGTAATTCACTCATTTCATAAGACATTGTGAATGATGCTTGATTTGAAAGAGAAGCACATGTCTGGATTACTACTGGCATTTAGGTTTACATAAAACTATTATGTGAGACGGTGTCATAATGGACGGGAAAATTGTAGTTGTAGGAGCTGTTTTTGCTTTAGTTTTGACGAGCGTACTGAAGTAAAGTGAATTATGTTAAAATGGAAAATTTCAGGTTTTAAATGGCGATCCGTACAACAGGAAATGTGATGTATACAGTTTCGGCATCTGTTTATGGGAGATTTATTGTTGTGACATGCCCTATCCTGACCTCAGTTTTGCCGAGGTTACATCTGCTGTTGTTCGTCAGGTATATATATAGCCCCATTATATTCGTTATGTTCTCTTAGGTAAGAAAAAATTTCATGGGTTAACGGGTTGTGATTCTGTTTTGGTAGAACCTAAGGCCGGAAATACCAAGATGTTGCCCAAGTGCGCTGGCTAACGTAATGAAGAAATGTTGGGATGCGAATCCGGACAGGCGCCCCGAAATGGACGAGGTGGTCACGTTGTTGGAAGCCATAGACACGTCCAAAGGAGGCGGGATGATCCCTCCCGATCAGCAACAAAGTTGTTTCTGCTTTCAGAGACGTCGAGGCCCTTGAGTGATGAATCATTCGGTCAGTCACTCAGTCAGTCATATTGCTTCGGCTTTTGGGTGAGAAAAGCTTAGTAGCGTTAATCTTGTAATTATGATGATGAGAAGTTAAAAAAAAGCTATGATGAGCTAAAACAATGGCAACATTACATTTTTAGCTATTGATTGTTACTGCTGTAAAAATCAGTTTCTCCTGGTTTTTCTATGAATCTTTCTTTGGCTTTTTTTTTACCATTCTCATGATTTACGAGCATAAGAGTCATGTTTGGATCATCTAGGCATGGTTATGGTTTCGTTTCAAATGAATCATTTGCATACAATTTCGTCATATGACAACTTCATAACAACATTACACTGAGTAATACAGTAATTAACTGTTTTTTTTTCCCTCGATGATTTTATGGAAGAGACTTATTCAAGTCACACGACTAAGGACCCTGCAACGTTGTCACGTTGCAGAACCGAGACTCTTAAAACATATCACAATAATACGTGATGAGACAATACAACCACTTGATTATAAACTCGGCCGATAGGATAGGATAGGATACGATAGGAGCATCTTCTTTAGGAGGACTCTGTTGTGGAGCTTTGGTTTTGAATGGATTTTGACGAGTTTTGTAGGTATGGTGTGTCAAATGAATAGACACTTATGAGATTAGGAATCACAGAGGATGATTAAGGGAAGTGATTAAGGTAGGCCAGCGAGTTCAGTTGTCTTGGGTTGTTCACTCCAATCTGTGCTCTTGTAGTAGATGGCATACAACAACAGTTGGATTACTCCTGATAATGTTCCCAACCCATTTGGAATCTATTCACATACCACACAAGTTTAGTGACTTTCCATTGAGACCAACCAAATGGATCAATCGAGTTAGGTCCATATGATAAATAAACTTACCACCATCCATGGGTCGAACTTGATCCATGCATAGGCAGTCCAACAAGCTCCATTTAAGAAGTTTGCAACTGATAACCAAAAGGGCATGTATTTCACACTCTTGGTCTTGATCACCATTCTCTGCGTACCATCCAAAATCCCCATCTCAGTCGCAACAACCACATTACAATATCTACTAGAACTCGAAACACGAGACAAGACTAGACTAGACTTTTGTCTGTTTCGCTCATTTGTTTACATTTAATTAAAATAATTCTCGGAAATGATATGAAAGGGGAACAAATGATCGAGAACATACCATAACAGTTAGAGGTGAGAAGTACATGATAACATTGAAGGCAACACACAAGGCACCCACAAATATTATCCTGATTTTGTTGGTATGCATTGCCTCTGTTGTAATAAAGAAAACCGCCAAGAAAAATATGATCTCAACTAGCAAAGCTAATAATATCTTTTTCTGCAAATTAAATATATATTCATGTCAATCATTCGTTACTAATACTAACAAATTGTGCAAGACGTAAAGACGATTTCACGTGCGAAACAAAATAACTGAGCATAAAAACGTAGTGAATTGGACCGAACAGATTGTGTTTTTTACTCCATAAAACGGTTACTTACTATAAGACTCACCAATAACCTGGAGGCCAAATAAGGAGTAGTTTGTTAACTTCTCGTTTCAATGATAACCTTCACTTCAAAATTGTTTTATTAGACGGTCATATAACCATTGGGCCTGACGGGTACGTGTCAAGTTGAAAATAGTCTCATATGAGAACTTTGATTTTGAAGTAGAGACAAGACAAACCCTTTTTATCCTCACTAAAAAAATATCGAAACTTTTAGAATTTAACGCGTCCAGATGTGAAACCGTCTCATTGGAATCAAAGGAGGCACATACCCTTTTACCCTAATGCCCTAACTAGAGTAGATAAAAAAAAGATTGAGACCGTAGAGTTCAACGTGTCATATAAAAATGAATAAAATGGAAGGAGGCACATACCCTTTTACCCCAAGTGGAGTAAATGAGAAAAATGGAGACATAGATGATCTCAATGCCTAAACCAATGCCATTGATTGTAACAACAAGAAGATTGTTTGGATGAACAAATGGAAGACCATATAATACCCACATTGCACAATTCAGTATGGTTGCAATGTATGGATCTGCCTTAAATTGTTCCACTGTTTTCTTCTTTATTATCCTCATAAATGTTGGCCTATTACAAATAAATTCCAAAATAAATAAATTAGCATCCACAGATATGCAAAACATTGTCTCTCAATAATACTACGAGTGATCACAAACGAGAGATAAGAGCAATTTCTTACACTGGTGACAGAAATAGGTCGAATGAGATGACATTTCCTGAATAATATATTATCGTAATATTAGATCGAGTCTATATATCTAAATATAATATATATGAGTTTATTGATTATGGAGTAGTAATTAGTAATTAGTAATTAACGATTAAACATACCAATAATTCCGATAACGTTTCTTGCTGTGTTTGGATTCACCATCTTGTATGAACGCAGAACACTTTCAAGTTATAACACCACAAAAGTAGTTATTAAACCCAAAAAAAAACACAATTTACTCGAATAAAAATCTTTATTACTTCGTATGTTCTTTCACTTCATTTCTGAATTAAATGACGAAGAATTCCTGATTATAAAGATAATTTTTTCAACAAGGAGGAGTAAATCATAGTAGTTATTTTGTAGATAAAATTTCAAAAACAATTGTAACAAATGACAAATCATAAACAATATAATGCATGAATCAAAATGAGTTGTTTGAGTGAAAAATAGGGTATTTCAGTTAAGTGATAATATATATACTTCAAAACTTTATTATGGGAAAAAACAGAAACTTAATTAAGATAATATAGTTAGGTTATCCGATAAGTACGACGTTTGTATAGCAACTCTTTTTTGTTTTTCAATTTGTAGTTTTCCATGCACTGTGGCTTGCTCCTCGGATTTAATATTCCTTCTCATAATTAATTAATTAATTAAGTTGTTAATGACTAAAAATAGTGTGTTTTTTAAATTTGTTTTAAGGTAAACAATCAGTTAGATGTAGTATGACGAATTAAAAGAATTAATGTCAAAGTCAACAAAGAAAAATAACTAAAATGAGACTTTTCAAGAATTTCCATTTACAAAAGTATATACTATTATGTATGTCATTTTTTGAAAATAAGTTTTTTTTATTTTTTTGGTGACACGAAGTAGTTTTTTCGAAAATAAGTTTAATTTACAATATTACTCGTACATGGTAAGGTTCTAATAGAAGTATAATTATTTTTCCTGTAATTATATTTACTAAATGTTTGATTTGTGTTGATATAATATGATACTTTCTACAATATTTTTTATAAAAACAAAGGAATATATTAATGTTATACGAAGTAAGACAAAGAGTATAACTTATATTGATAAATCATTCTATTCATGTCAAAGTCGAAACTTGGATCTTGTCCAATATCATTTGCATATACGACCCAACAAATTTAGGATGATGTTAAAATTTATTACTCCGTACTCCTTATGTTATAATGCTTAATAAGTGTTTTAAGGTAATTATGACTTAATCAACATCTTAACATACATTTGTCCATTGGATACATTTTAGAAGAGACCAAATAAATACATATACTCCGTATGGCATAAGCACTTCGATAGTTGATTTCTTTGAATTGATTTGATTTATCGCTTAGTTAGTAAATACTCCTATTAAGTACGGAAATGATTTATTCTTGAGTTAGACGATCTCACACTAATTTAATGTGATACCATACATAACACAAGATATTATTCCGTTTGTTGGCTTAATAATGGCTTGCTGCTTTAGAACGAAAAACGTCTTCAAAAGGATACTCTAATGTACAGAGTAATAATTTATATATATGATTACACAATTTATAAGAGATTAGCGCGTAATGTATACATAGTTTGATCGGCTAAAATAAACTATTATAGTTATGATTTCACAATCGTTTGAATAGCATCGTTGGTGTAGTTGGTTCTAAAGTTGTTCTCTGAGTGCCATTTCATACTTGGCGTCACTTGAATCACTCCAATCTGTTGTTTTGTAGTAAATCGCATACAATGTCAATTGAATTACGCCAGAAAATGCTCCCATTCCATTTGGGATCTGCATCCAAAAAAAAAAAAAATATCGGAGTTTTTGACGCACTCGTAAATTATACTATATTGATGGAAAAATATTTCAAAATATACATAGTAGAAATTAAACATACCAACATCCAAGGATCGAATCTGATGCACGCATAAGCTGTCCAACATGTCCCGTTAAGGAAGTTTGCTAAGGATAACCAAAAGGGCATGTACTTCACACTCCTGGTCGTAATAACTTGTTTCTGTCATGTATTATTTATTCAAATGTGATATTTTTGTCAAAACATAATAATACGAATAGTAAATTAAAATCTAAGTAAAAGAGGTAAAACTTAAAGATTATTTACCATAACGATCAAAGGTGAGAAATACATGAGAATGTTGAAGGTAATACAAAGGCTTCCAACAAACACAGTTCTGCTTTTCGTTGTATGTAATACAAGGAAGGTAGTCACCGCAACCACCAAGGTAAAAACGCCCTCGAATACTACACCAACTATTATCTTTTTCTGTAATAAATAGAAAAACATCAACCCCTTTATAAATTTGGAGTAAACAAACTATAGGAGTAACATTATGATGTGAAGAGTACCCTGGTAATGCACCAACCACGGGAGTAAAAGAAGAAGATGGCAACGTAGATGATCTCAACGCCTAACCCGATGCTATTGAGGATCGTGACGAAGAGGATTTGGGTCATATGACCCCGGTTAACCGGGTGAACTTGAGGTAACCCGTAGATGACCCACATCACACAATTCAGTACTGTTGCAAGATATGGATCTACATTGTACTTTTGTACCGATTTTTTCTTTATTATTTGGTATATCACCGGCCTGCAAATTAAAGTCAATTGAAATACTCCGATATATATGAGGACGTATATTTTGTGCATAGTCGGAAACAAAATTTTATAGTCTAAGATCGACCATTGGTAGTACGTACGTAGTATAATTGTGTTAAATGATACGAGAAAACACTTACGTCGGGGAGAGAAATAGGCCAAATGAAATAACATTTCCTGTGATTAATTAAAAGAAAATGTTGGTCACATTATAAGAAGAATCAAAATTTGGTGCAGACAACTAATTATAAGTGCAAACAATAACAAAATGTTTACCTATTATCCCGAGAATCGTTCTTGTTGTGTCTACATTTAGCATCGTTCTTTTACTAGTTTAATGTCGTTATGAAATTCAGAGATTGAAGTGAAAAAAACTTTTTAAAAAAGTTGAATTAACTAGCTAGAGCTAGGGAGAAATTATTTTTAAGTTCAGAATGTGATAATTGTTAATAATATTATGTGTAGGGTATTTTAATGTAAATATTAATGGTACTGATGTATATAGAATAAGATTATATATTTGTGTATGATTTTTACATGCGGAGTACACAACAAACAAAGAAGAAAATTAAAAATTTGCGATGAAAAAAGAAAACAAAAAACTGAACAATCTCAAAAAATCAAGGTGCAACGATTTTACACAGGAATAATATAACCATAAAAAGGAAAACATACCATCTCTGATTCCCTGAGTAATATAACCATAAAAATCTTAAACTTCATTTAAAAAACTTCAGTGTACACATGCAACGGTTTCACCCAAGACGTAATGAGTAATGACATATTCAGCACTTCCCCGTCAAACTATGAAACATCTTACTCCCTTCATTCCAAATAAATGTTCTCATTTCATATGGGCACATCTTTTAATGAATATAGTTGTTTATTTCAAGTGGATCCAAGTGTAAACAAAAGAAATAATTAAAAAATATACTTAGACCAAATATGATGGCACAATTATAAATAATGAAAAAGAAAAAGGATAATATTGTAAAAGTTGATAGCCAAATAAGAAAATAATTAAAATGGGAACATGATAGTGGGAAATCCGTTTTAGAAAAGTGAGAACGTAGGATAGAGGGAATAGTCATTACTCCACCACCACCTGATCTATACCTATACCTACATGGGCCTTGGGCTCTTCGGTCTGAAAAAATGTGGCCCATTTGATCGGTCTGGGCAACGCTAGGCATACTCTTTCTTAAATCCCCGTGTCACCCGTTCAAATCTGGTTCGTGACACATTTATTTTTTTAAGTATATTCTTTATTCTATATTTCTATACTTATAAATTGAGGGCGATGAGTTATATACACATTCATCAATAACCGAGATTATGACACATAAGTATGTTATTTAGCTAACTATCGTCCGAAATACCTCATCTATCTTATCTAAGGAGGGAGTCATTGTCTATCGTTAGCTTTTATGGTAGAATCAGTCGGTACGAGGGATTGAGATCCGAGGTTTACCCTGTCGCGGATGCCAACAATTCGAGTCCGTTTATCTCCAACTCATCAACTTAGCCGATACTCCGTACTTCGTATAATATTGAGTGTAAAAGGATTTGCAGGATATAGAAGATGCTAAGAAGTGTTGAGCATTGAATTTCATATTCATTGATGATAGTTATTGTGGTGTATATTTTGTGTGATAATGAAAAAGGATGCGTACTCTACTGCATACATACAATCTATACTTAGTTAAAGACCAATGACTCTTTCTATTGTCCAGTGGACAATACAATGCCTTTTACTCTACTGAGCTAGAAAATACATGAGAATGGATACCTATGTCTTGTCTTAGGTTCCTCCTCCTTTCCTTCTTTTCCTTACTCTATGTCTCCCACTGTTTGAGGCATGTTGCCTGTCAGGACTATTAAAGTCTTCTCCTTCTTTACACTCCCCCTCAAGATGTGAGTGGAGACTTGTTGCAACTCCCATCTTGGATAAGAGACGATTGTGTTGAGAGACGGAACATGACTTAGTGAGAACATCCGCTACTTGGTCCTTCGTATTGACATAGGACGTAGTGAGTTGTCCTTGTTGTATTTTTTCTCTAATAAAGTGGCAATCCACCTCTATATGTTTAGTACGTTCATGATAGACAGGATTAGCTGCGATGGCAAGAGCAGCTTGGTTGTCGCATTTTAGGTGGGCTGGTCCAAGATGCTTGAGTCCAAGGTCTTGCAATAATTGAAATAACCATGTCACCTCACATGTGGTCATAGCCATGGCCCTATACTCGGCTTCTGCAGAAGATCTTGACACTACAGATTGTTTCTTGGACTTCCATGATATGGGAGAATTTCCCAGGAGAATACAATATCCGGTTGTGGATCTCCTACTGAAAGGACAAGATGCCCAGTCCGAATCGCAGTAGGCAGTGAGTTGGGCTGCTGATTGGCTTGCAAACAGAATGCCTTGCCCAGGAGAGGATTTGAGATAACGTAGGACTCGTCGAGCCGCTTGCATATGATCGGATGTCGGGGCTTGAAGAAATTGACTCAAGAGTTGGACAGAGAATGCAATATCTGGTCGGGAAATGGTTAAATAGATCAATTTCCCAACGAGCTTTCTGTACACCTCAGGATGAGGCAAAGAGGTCCCTTTACCAGGCTCGAGTTTAATAGCTGGATTAACGGGTAGTTGTATGGCCCTGGACTTGTCTACCCCAAAAGTTTTGAGCAAATCCAGTGTATATTTTTGTTGTGATATGAAAATACCCGCTCCACTTCTTGTTACTTCAAGACCCAAGAAGTATGAGAGTTCTCCTAGGTCTTTCATATGGAATGAGGAATTGAGGTGTTCTTTAAGAGCATGTATTTCATGTGTATTGTCACCTGCAATAACCATATCATCCACATAAATCAACACGACAGTGGTAGTGCCATTTTGTTGCTTTACAAATAGGGAGTGATCCGCATGGGATTGTCTGTAGCCATAGCCTGTGAGCGCATGAGACAGCTTTGAAAACCATTGGCGGGGAGCCTGCTTAAGGCCATAGAGAGATTTGAGTAACTTGCAAACTTTGCCATTCACGGCACTAAGCTCCCCCTGTTTCCTGACCTGCACAGTTCCGTCGCAATAACCTTGTGGCACTTTCATGTAAACATCCTCCTCTAAGTCACCATGTAGGAACGCATTTGCAACATCCATTTGACAGGTTTCCCAATTATTGATAGCAATCACCGATAGAAGGGCTCTCACTGTTGACATCTTGGCCACTGGGGCAAAAGTCTCATCATAATCAATCCCATATTTTTGTCTGAAACCCTGTACCACCAAGCGAGCTTTATGTCTCTCAATAGACCCGTCTGGGTTATACTTGGTTTTGTACACCCACTTACATCCTATTGCCTTCCTTCCTTTTGGTAACTCAGTAAGTATCCAAGTGTTGTTGTCATGAAGTGCTTGTAGTTCAAGTTGCATAGCTTGAATCCATTTGGGATCCTGGATGGCCTCATCAAAAGATAGAGGATCCTGTTGAGTTGCAGCTAGGTAGGTATGTCCTGCAAAAGATTCATTTAAGTATAATTGGGCCACATTGCTGACGGTAGAAGGGGCCATAACTGGGTTATGGACTACGAAATCCTTTGTCCACTCTGGGGCTCTCCTGTCTCGCCTGGGTCTGTCTTGATGAATGTTATTAACTTCAGACTGAGACCGAGGAGTGCTAGTCTGGTGAGTTTCATCAGGTGAATCGTCCTGAGGCGCCTCTGTCTCGGGGGTAGCAATATCGCCTTCTTCCTCTGCTTCTACAAATCTTTCTGCTTCCAAGAAAATTGAAATATCTCCTTGTGAAGAAGAGGGAATATCTTGATGATTTCCCGAGTGGAGAGTGGGGAGATATTGTGCAAAATTCTTGATTTTGCAGGGGAATATGTTTTCGAAGAATTTAACATCCCTTGAGACGAACACAGTCTTCTTTACAATGTCATACACTCTATACCCTTTTTGAGAAGGAGGATAGCCTATGAAAATACATGGGATGCCCCTTGGTTGAAACTTATCCTTGTCTCTGCTAGGATTATAAGTCATTGTTAAGCACCCAAACACCTTCATGTTCATATAGTTTGGTATCTTGTTGAACAATACTTCATAGGGTGTTTTATTCTTCAAGAGAGGAGTCGGTAATCTGTTGATTATGTACGCTGCTGTTAGGACACAATCTCCCCAGAAAGATAGAGGCAAACCTGAACTAAACCTAATGGCTCTACTGATCTCAAGAAGGTGTCTGTGCTTTCTTTCTACCACCCCATTTTGTTGTGGACGGTCAACACAGCTGGTTTGTTGCCATACGCCTTTCGACAGAAGATACTTCTTACTCTCTCCTTCAGTGATTTCTAAAGCATTATCTGATCTCAAGACTTTGATTGTTGTGTTGAACTGATTCTTGACAAATTTGTAAAAGTGTCTCAATAATTGGGCAACTTCAGACTTGTGTCTCATTAGATACACCCAAGTTGCTCTACTATGGTCATCCACCAAGGTAAGGAAGAACTTATGTTTGCTTCTTGTTTCTTTTCTGTATGGTCCCCACACATCTACATGAACAAGATCAAATAGGGCTTTAGCTTTGTCTGTTCGTAATGGGAATGGGAGTTTAGTTTGCTTGGCCATTGAACAACCAATACACATTCTGTGCTGATTCTGCTGTAGCAGTTTGGACAAATGTGAGATGTGTTTCAACTTGCTGTATGATGCGTGACCAAGCCTTAAATGCCATAAATCCGACTCTTTTTCATTAAAAACTGATACTTCATTACATATATTGTTAGATGCATTGTTAGGATGGAAAATAGCATCAACTGGCTGCTGTTCTGGACTCGGAAAATCAGCAGAATCAGTATCATTACAACCTGCGGACTGACTAGTTATAGCAGAATTATACGCTAACTTAGGATGTAACCGACTATCACTATTAGATAAATAATAGACACCCTTGCTTTCTCTTCCAACACCCTTAGTCGTCTTGGTAAGAGAGTCCTGTATTACACACATGTTGGCATAAAACGTTATATGACAGTGATCATCACTTGTTAATTTTTGCACAGATAGCAAGTTATGTTTGAAATCAGGAACAAAGAGAACATTCTTTAGAGTTAGTCCATTAGGGAAGGTATAGGTTCCTGTGTGAGATACAGTGGAGGTTTCACCATTTGGAAGATTAATTTTTGGGTTTTTGATGAGAATCCTTTGATTTTCCAAAATGTTTAGGTCACATACCATGTGATTTGAGGCTCCCGAATCTATAACCCATTCATGATGTTTGTTCGAAGCATAACAACAACTTAAGTATGTCATACCTGCGAAGTTAGCTTCCATCTCATCCTCCATTTCAGAATATTTGATCTCTTTTCCCTTCTGATTGTTCATCAACTGAGCAAACTGCTGAGCAGTTAAAGTTATAGCTCCTCCAATGTCTGAGAGACCTTCTCCAATTGTGGCATTTCCAGCCATTTTCCCTTTGTTATAGCCCGGATTTCCTCTTCCTCTCCCTGCACCAGGCTTGGAACCCTTGTATCCAGAAGTCTGATATGCTCCCTTTGCCTTGTTTTCTTGAGATTTTTCTGGGAATTTCTTAGATACAGGATGATCATTTGGATATCCTATTACCCTCCAACACTTATCTTTACTGTGGCCTTTCTTGGTGCAGATCTGGCAAAAAGGCACATTATCGACCGCCTTTTGTCCGGCCATGAATGCTGCATTGTCTGTCTCTACTCTGTCATTGCTCTTGTAATTTATCCTTTGGGCTTCTTCATGCTGGAACAATGCAGCTGCCTCCTCAACAGTAGGCAAGGGGGACATCATGAGCACATTGGACCTCATTGTTGTGTAGGAGGAGTTCAGTCCATTCAAGAACTGAAAAAGCTTCCTCTCTTCCTGCTCTCTCAAGTAAGCATCTAACCAGGCGCTAGTTTCTGCAGTAACCTGAGTCATGGGAGGCCAGTCAGTCATCACCTCAAGATTCTGCCATAATATCCTCAGTTCTGTGAAATATTCACAGATCGGCTTGTCTCCCTGCTCCAGTTGGTCCAATTCTTTGTTTATTCTGAACTTCCTTGCACCATTGCTCACAGAGAACTGTTTTTGAAGGTAATCCCAGATTTCCTTAGCAGTCTTGGTGTACAGAACAGATTTCTTAATTGGTTTTTCCACATTGTGCAAGATCCATGAGATAAGTAAACTGTTGCAAGTATCCCAAGCATCTTCCCTCAATGCATCGTTAGTAGGTCTCTTGGTTACTCCAGTTAGGAAACCCACTTTTCTTTTGGAGCATATAGCTATCTCCATTTGCCTCTTCCACTCTAAGTAATTGTCAATCCCTGACAACTTGGTGTCAACCACAAGAGGGTGAGTACTCTCAGCAGGGTGAAGGTAGAGTGGATCGGTTGGCTCCATAAAGGAGGGAGTTTTTGAGATGCTGGTGTTTTCAGGAGTAGAAAAAGGATTTTCTAAGTGTTCAGCCATTTTGTTCTTTTTGTTTTTTTTTTTTTTTTTTTTTTTTTATAAGTTGCTTGAGAATATTGGATTGTTAGAACTTTACCAAGTAGGTTGTGCTCTATATAAAGTGGAAAAGAGGGGATTTAATGCTTATATATATACTTACTGCATATCAGTTTAATGCTTGTTTGCAAATTGGTTGAACATCTCCTCAATCCTGCGCAGCTCTGATACCATATTGAGTGTAAAAGGATTTGCAGGATATAGAAGATGCTAAGAAGTGTTGAGCATTGAATTTCATATTCATTGATGATAGTTATTGTGGTGTATATTTTGTGTGATAATGAAAAAGGATGCGTACTCTACTGCATACATACAATCTATACTTAGTTAAAGACCAATGACTCTTTCTATTGTCCAGTGGACAATACAATGCCTTTTACTCTACTGAGCTAGAAAATACATGAGAATGGATACCTATGTCTTGTCTTAGGTTCCTCCTCCTTTCCTTCTTTTCCTTACTCTATGTCTCCCACTGTTTGAGGCATGTTGCCTGTCAGGACTATTAAAGTCTTCTCCTTCTTTACATATAAAGCAACAAACAATGAAATCTAAGACAGATGAACACCTAAATTATAAGATAAATAAGCTTCTTCCGATCAGACGACAAGTCCATATATTAAAAAATCTTTTATAAAAAAATCGTAATATAGAATAGAAGTAAACAAACGAGGGAGATTCAAAAAGTTGAGGAGTGCGATGGAGTGATGCATTTATGCGATATGATATGAGACGGTGATTTGTGAGTTAGTGAGTAGTCGAAAGTGGGGGCCTTTAGGTTCAGGGTGGAAGATATAAGTGGGCCGATTAAAAAGAAGGTTAGGGAAATATAAATAGAAAGAGTGGGTTATATATACGTGTATCGTATTAAAGAGGAGGCCCATACCATACATGGTGATGTGACAGTGTGACAGTGTGACAGTGTGACAGTGACAGACAGAAATGGGAAGGACAAGTGGATAAGCATGAAAAGCACTTGACATGGCATATTTGTACTTGGACGACAACAATCACACGCTACATTTGTCCCCTACACTAAACATTAACATTAACCCCCTCAAATTACTACTCTCCCCTCTACATACAATACTCTTTCTTTTTTGGACCGTCTCTCTTATTCGTGGGGTTTTTATTAGTTGTAACCCAACATATTTTCTTATCTTTCATTTTTCATCACATATTTTTACTCACCTTAATTCTCATTATAAGAAATGAGTAACTCTTTTAGTGAAACGGAGATAGTAACTCCCAAGTCCCAAATTATGCTCAATATTACTTCATCCGTCTTAATAGGTACAATAGTTTATGTCTGTTTTATATACAAAGATCAAGGTCGTAAAAGTGAGAAAATATTTATTGTTTAAGCTATTAAAATGCAAAAAATAGAGTGTGTAACTTACAAAAAAAAAAAAAAAGTGTATCGATTTGAAGAGTAACCGAGTAGGTCTAATGAGACTATGAGAGACAGTCGTCTCTCATTAAATTTATTGAGAAACCAATTATAAATGAAGCTAATAGTGGCACCTAAAGTAATAATAAAAATAGGTACATTTAACGTAAAAGAGTATACAAATAAATATAGTTACGATCTACGATAAAAGTGGTACACTTGTTATAAAAATAAGTACTAAATGAAATTACGGAGTATCATTTTGTGGGATACAGTATTTGACAATAAAAGTGTACAAATAACATACTTCCTTTGTCCATTAATGGTAGAACGTAGAAAGACTGAGAAAGTATAAAATGATACTGAAAAAATAGGAAATTGATTTTCTACATTTACCTTTTATTTTCTCTAATACAACAATATAATATCATTAATTATACTCCACCTTATCAAAACCGATCATCGTTGGACCGCTTTGAAACAAATCTAAATCATCAAAAAGTAATGGAACGTAATTAGTACAAGAAAGTAATGGAGAGAAACTTTAGTCGAAAAAATAGTCTAGGAATAACACGTAAAGCCGAGTGTGTAACACGTACTCGTATTTAATGTATTTTAGTTGTTGGCAATTGCTGAGGTGGTCAGCCACGTACATGAGATATCCACCTCTTCCTTTTCAGATGGAGCCGTAAATTCATGGCTCAACTATTTTGCGGTGGGACCCAACTCCCATAAATTCTGAAATATATACCTACGAGTACAATTTATAGGATTTAATATATTCCGTATATACTCTGTATATTTTATTGTATTTAAAGTATTTCTCAAATTTTAATACTACGTTTTTATTAAATATTGACTCTTATTTTGTTGGATTATTACGATGACTCAATTTAAAATATACGTGGGACGTTATCTAGATTTGGACAACTTTCCACGTTCTCCTCCCACCAAAACGATGCTACTCTGTTGTAAATATAAACCTTCTTATGCGAGAATTATATAAAATTGTAAATATAAATAAATTTATATAGAAATTTTTATAAAATCGTAGATATAAATCAACTTATACAAGAATTTTAATAAAGCTTATTTTTGATAATCCTTTACTTAATTTCTGTAGCATAATTTTTCGGTTTATTCGGAAATCAGAATTCGTCTCATACAGTGTATTAAAAAGTTTAAGACAGGTTCATTTGAAATTTTGGAAAAAGTTAAACATGTATTCGATGACCCAACTTTTATATTAATGTATAATTATGCATGAAATATATTAATATACTCCCTCCGTTTCTTGATCATTTATTATCCATTTTATTTTACAATTTGCATGTATGTAACTCATTTATTATCGATTTCAAATACTACACATAAGGTTATAAGATCATCAAAATCTATCCGTATAGTAGAGAATCATGTTATACGTGTGCATGTCCTCTAATTTGAATAAGCCATTCAACTTATAATATCCTAAATTAATTATAAAAATGACATATTCTAATCTAAGACTATGTCTTTGTCAAATTACTTTTACAATTTAAATTATTAATAAGATCAACGCAACAACTTTTTGATGATCATTTCAAATATAACACCAAATACTTTATATGATCATATAATTAAATATTATTCATTCATACTACGGATTACAATAATTATTTGGTGAGACGATTTCACAATAAATTTATTGTGAGATCTCTTTCATACTCGTGGTTACCGTACCATTTAAATTTGTACTGTACTCCCTTCATTCAAGATCAAGCTATCTATTTCTCTTTTCGACACTATTTACAGTTTAGGAGAATTTTTGATATTCACAATAATATATTAGAGAAAATATATTCATGTGAAATTTTATTTGATTCGTCTTTAGAAGTACGGAAAAAATATTTTTAACCCAACAAATTGAATCCGGATTTGATAAAATTTTGATTCAATTTCAAACTAAAACATTCTTTCGAATTCAAGTTAAATTGATCACGGGTCAAAATGTAGGGTCGGCTTCTAAAAGAAAGTGTGGAGTGTGGTCGAATTATGGATAGATCCAGTCACTGTCTATCTATCCAGCTACTGATAAATCTTATCCGTTTCAATTTGTGGCTTCATTTTTCGTGGTCGAGGTGCCGCATGCTATAGTTTTTACTTTTACTGTAGTCTCGGTTTTATACTTAACTTTTTACACTTGGCATCAACTATAAAAGGATAAAGTAATTAATACGGAGCAGTAAATGAAAATCATTCTCCCTTACTTATTCACCGTTTCGTTCTAAGTCATTTGTTTATCTTTCATTAAAAAGTACTTTTCACAAGTTCATATAGAAGGTAAATAACATAAACGAAAAAAGTAGCAAAATACTTTGTAAACTGTAATTATGTACTCCCTCCGTTTCAATGAATTATTTGCCTTTCGTTTTGGTATCAAGGGTAAGGGATCTAATGAGGAAGTGACATGTGGAGTAAAACTCACGAGAAAGATAAGATTGCATACAAAAAACATTCCTAAAATAGAAAGGCAAACAATTCATTGAGACGCTCCAATATGGAATAGTCAAACAATTCATTGGGACGGGGGAGTATATTAGAATCAAGATTTGGAAAGTTCGTTCGTATTACTCATATATAGTCTATTCGTTATAACAATTCGTTGGATCTATTATATACGGAGTATACACGAGTACGTCTTATAAGGGGTCGTTTGGTTACTCATCCAATTACCGGGAAATGCAAGTTATCAGAAAGTATATTTTCAGGGAGTTGTTTGGTTGCCCACTTCCCGGGAATTGTCACTTCCTCCACAATGGGAGAAGTTATTCACCAAGCCCCCCTTGATGTGTAGAACTTCCGCATGAAGTTATTTCCCACGTGGCAACCAAACAATATTTTTTAATTCCCATGAAATACAAATTCACGTGAATTTAAAGTTCCCGATAACTTCATATTCCCATGGTGAACCAAACGAGCCCAAAATTATATTGGAGGACTTTTGTTTGTCGGTATTCTAATTTCATGCAGAGTAATATATATCGATACCATATTTCCATAATGTATAAAGTGAGACATAACGATGACTATAATGCTGATAGTGTGAATCAAACCCTAAATTAGGTTTTACGTGTACTATTTAATATGAGTATTGTTAACGAACCTTAGAGGTCCAGAAATATTTATATACTCTTACACGCCCCCTCACACGAATGTCCACTGGGCTTGAAGTGTGGATGCAACTCAGGTCTCATCATACCTGGCGCAAATATTCCACTTTAGAAACGATGGGGGTAGAGATTCGAACCCGTGACCTTTTGTCACGCTGGCTCTGATACCATGTTAACGAACCATCTCAATCAAAACCTTAAGACAATAATTGGAAGCCCAGAAATATTTATATACTCTTACAAATATTTATCATGAGTCACGATTTTACTGACTAAACTCGTTGAGGTCTGAATTTGTATGTCCAAACTCTCGAAATGTGGGATTGTAAGGAGACAGCTGTGGGATACAGCAAACATTGAAATAGTGTTGTGCTCAATAAATCATGCATTGTCTTTTAAAAGTTTGACTAACTCTCTACTACTTGCTTCTATTCTATACACTCAAATTTTCTCAAGGTATTTTCAGTTTTGACCATTGTTTTGGCACTACCTACTTGTTTCCCACACGTATTACTACGTAATTATCCATTCACGATCCTGTCTCTTCAATCTGAACTTTGAAAATGTAACAATGCTAAAACTTGTGAAAGTGATTTACCACGTTGGCAGGTCTAATGACACGTAAACCAGTCAGAATCAAGAAAAAACTAATTTGTCATTGTATTATGAATTACAATGTACAAAAAAGTGGTGTCATGGTAAATGAGTGAGAGTTCGTCGTTTTCAATTTTTTGTGATTAAAAATAATGTACAGAGTATTGTTTTGACACAAATTGTTAAGTAAAACGGTCCTGCAATAGGATATTATGAGATCATCTTATGATAAGTAAGATATTACAAAACCGTCTTTCAATAGATTAAGTTATGTTTCGAATATGAAGGATGTACTTGTACATGTACTCCTATTAGGGGTTCGACGTGGCTACATTCTCTATAGCGAATGAGTATTGGTTGACCAAGTCAAACCAAAAGCCATAAAAAATCAAGAACATGTTCAACTCAAGCTAAATTTCAAAGCATACAAGACAAAAAAAAGGGCTTAATTGGATAGGCTATATTGCTATAATGCAATGTTTGAAGGATAATCTTGTTTAATTAATAAGGTAGAGACTAATCAATTTGTCTTATACTCGTAGTATTTCGGTTTCAGTGTTAATCTCATGAAAGACGATTTTAGGATAAATATATAAGACTATACTTATCAAAATACAATTCTGCTTATAAACCTGATCTTTTTCTTCCAAGGTTACGACCTATATCTACTAACCCGTGACCCAATTAACTCAAATGATATAATCGCTATATTAGCTAGAGTCGAATCTCGACTCCACCTGCTTAATCTTTATCCACTTTTGTAGTTTTGTGTTCATAAGAATCACCCATTAAAATATTGACCACTTGTTTAATAGAGCAGGATCTTCCTACTCATACTAATCAACTTTGAAAAGATTAATATAGTATTTCACAAAATTTTAAAAAGACGATATTCCAATTTCCAATAATATTATTGAGAGACATCTCGAATAATAGAAATATACTCTCTCCGTTTCAATGAATTGTTTGCCTATTCCATATTGAGGCGTCTCAATGGATTGTTTCCCTTTCTATTTTAGAAAAGTTTTTTATATGTAATTTGACCCTTGGCTCCACATGTCACTTTTCCATTGATTCTCTTTTCCTTGATGCCAAAAACAAAGACAAACAATTCATTGAAATGGAGGGAGTATTATGAAAGTTAGGAGAGCTAGGCTATTGGGGTAGTTTGGTGCAACTCCTAATGAAAACGTATGGGACACACCCACACACACCTTTATAATGTAATTAAAGTAGAGCCCACTAATTGAAATAGATATTAGTACGTTACCCACTTTAGGATTGGTCATAAAGACAATTAATAACCCACCAAAACTAAATCCTAAACTCTTTGAATTGGTTTGATTTCAATTTTCAAACTCTCTAATCCCTATCGTCCTTTACTCTTTAGGAGTAAGTCTAAACAATGGACCTTAATGCAACACGATCCTCACTTTTTCCCTTCAATTTTGTGCCAACCCCAATACATTAAGGAGACAAGTAGGTAGTTATGTTCTTGTTGAATACTCCGACCATTGATTAACAAGGTCAAAAATATTATAATTCCTTCAACATTTCAACATCTTCTTATTGGATATTCATTTGAAAGAGTATAAAATTAATCGAGTAGGAAGATTATGAAGGACAGAGGAAGTTGGTCGACGGTCTTGGTTTGTTGACTTCTCGCATGACATTGTTTCTTTGGTCACGGCAAATTTAAGTTATACTCCACACGTATAATAATCTACGGAGTAGTTCCCAATTTGGACTAACCAGAATCGATTTATGTAAATGTCATTAATAGAGATAAAAGTGGCTCGTGTCAAGTCATGTCTCGTACTAGAAAGAGAAAATGTCCAACATATGTGGGCTTTGTATTGTGCATTATCTGCTGGTGAAACGAAAATTGCAGCCTTGACACGACACACGCACTATCATTATGGCGTCCAAGTGGATTGTACCATAACTATCAACTAGGCACAAACACTAATTTCACTCTCAAACCTTTGCCTTTGGCTTTGGGTAGTCCACGATTCATAGCGTATCATGTTTTTGGGTTGTGAGTCATGTCAGCTCGCAACATGTGTGTCAATTCTCAAAAATAACCATCAATCTTAATGTAAATCTACCAATACACAACTTAAATATTTTCTTTAGCCTTCTACTCCGTATAATATTTTCATCTGATTATTTTATACAACGTACTCACCTAAATAAATGTCTAATGATTTTTTTTTAAAAAGTTAGAGACACAACTCAGTAAAATAAGTGAAGATCGAACCCAAAATTATCGTGACATTCACCATATACTTTACCGTAAAATGGGTTCACATAGACTCAAACTTTTTCCTCCTAAAACTATGGTGGTAAGCGACTACTCGAAGGAAACCCTTGAAACTCACAAAAACGCCCCCAAACCAAAAACACTACAGTAGATGAGTTACATCATGGCATATGTCTAACAACTGGTCTCCCTTACGACAGATATATCTGTTGTAAAATTAAAACGGGTCAAATATGTGCCATATAGGGAGAGAAGAACAATGATCCCACCAATTATACTTTTGTCTTATCTAACTATTTGATAGTTATTTGATCCGTTATACGTAACAATAATTTGTGTATGTCTAAAACTAGTCTCTTTTACGATGGATATATCTCACTTCAAGTTACACGGTATAATAGGTTGATCAACATCCTACTCGTATATTTGTTTAGATGAGACAATCTTTTTGGTATCAATATTTTTATCCATATTATTTAATCCGTCATAAATTTAAGACCGTCATGTTGATCATGAATTAGACAACATTAAAAAACCCTTATCCAATTCTTCTCTCCTTGGCCTCTTTTCTAATCTTTATCCTTTAAAACTTTTTCCCTTTTTTTATTTCCTCATTCACTCCTTCCTTGATAAATAAATTAGAAAATCATAAAATTATCATCTCAGTTTTTTTTCTTTCCTAACAAACCCATTAAAAACCTCACTAAATCTTTGATTCATTTGGAAAGATTCAATCTTTTTATTTGTGTGTATATATAATTTCACACAATCACAGATCTTTCTTCACTTTTATCTCTTCTTCTCTTCTCTCTTTTCTTCCTAAAAAATTTCTAATACACTCATATAAAATTATATATATAATCAATTAAATCATAATCGCAATAAATCCTAATAATATGAATAATAATAATAATCTGAATATTAGTAATCTTTGTCAAGTAATTTCTTCTTCGTGGAAAAAGTTTTCATCTTTTTCTTATAATCTCTTTAGAGATTGATGAAAGGTTAATTAATTAAAACTTGGTTTCATTTACTCTCAGCTGTTTCAAGCTCCAATTTTTTGATCAATTTCAGGTAAAAAATTGAATCAAAATCCCATCTTTTTTCATTATTTTTTCCAGTATTTAATCATGGGTTGTTGAAGTTTTAATTTTGAATCATGCATTTGCCCTCTTGTAATTCGTGATTTCCTACATACCCACTTGTGTAATGTTCTGGTTTCATACCGTACCTTCTCTATCGTTTGTTACCACGAAGTATTTTCGTAAACAAATAAGAGTAATAATTATGAGTATTTTTTCAGTCTAACCGAGTGAGAGACCGTCTCTATGTATTTGTACGGTGATCTTTTATAGTATCAGTCTGCTTTTTTTAATCTTGATTATTTGTGACGAGTATTTTATTTTAATTTGGGTCGTTGAAGTAGAGGTTGATGAGTCTGTGAGGACTCAAATCCGATTAAAAAAATCTAAAGAAGGAGGAGGAGGAGGAGGAGGAGGGGTTATGAGACGTGGATGAGCTTGGTGGTTAAAAGTAGAAGGGTTGAATTAAAAGCATTGGATGTAGGAGTAGGAGTAGGAGTATGTAAGTATGAAAATGTGTAAATTGTGGAGTAGTAATGATCTGTCAGTTTGCTGTCTCCTTATCCACCTTTGGCTAAAGTGGGGGTACAATGTAGATAACTCTTGGCTAGGATTTTGTTGGGTCACACCCTTTGTTGTTCTTTTCTTAAATACAAAAAAAATAAATAAAATTTTTATTTTTTAAGCAAGCCTATCTCACCAACTTTAACGAGACATCTATCACGTAACAAAGAATTATATATTAATTTTCCGTTTTTGTTTTAGTATTATCTCACACACTAATTTGGCAATAGACTTTCTTTTAAGAAACTTGAATCGATTGTTCTAACGTGTGCACGCCCGTTTATGTCTTTTTCCCTGTTGGTATGTCTACTTGTAAGTTTAGTCTCTTGAAATAAGGATAATTCGAGGTGGTTTGGAAGATGATGATTTTCAAAAGAATTGAATAGATGGGAGGGAGTAAGTTACAACTAATGCAAAGATCATGCAAAGATCGACCTAGTTTTCGTTCCATTCCATTCCTTGTACGAAAACAAGCAAGAATTGGGATTCTTATGTTAATTCTTGTTGTTGTTTTGAGAACTTTATTGAAGTAGATCAAATGTGAAACCTCCTTGTCCTGTTTCGCAGCGTAGATATTATAAGGGAATGATATGTTAGCAAATGACAACTATTGCTTTAGATGAGTGTGTTAGCACTCTTTGTCATGTAAGTTATGCATTCAATAACATAAAGTTTGTTGATGGAAACAACTGTACCAATTCTCTGTTAGGTGAAGGAAAAAGAAAGCTCAGGGTAGTTGTAGTAGTATTATGTTATAGATAGCTCCAATATAACACGGTTTCATATAATGATTCATGTTAGCCGACCCCAATTCTTAACTCGGGAGCATTTGGCTTTTCAGGATTATATTTACGAGTAACCAATCTGATGAACAGGTCAGTTTAGTTTTCTTGATTGATTGATTGATTGATTGATTGATTACCCTATCGGGTTGTGGAAGGCTGTCTCTTTTAGTGGATAGGCTGTCGGGTTTTATGATGTCCTTCGTAGTGTGTAGTTTGCCAGAGTAGGTCCTTGACTAAGTAGACAAACTATAAGATGATACTATTAGTATAGAATAATGCAGGAACTACATCATGGTCATACACTCATACAACAATGTAAAGGTTTCAAATTTGGATAGTATCTTGAGACGGTTTATTGTTACCTAATGTCTATGTTTCTTGTCTTGTCTTTGCAGTAAATGGCGTCAAGATCGTGTACAAGTTTTATGGATTTAGCAGCTTCGGCCGGAGGATTGCTTGATATACCTCACACTCCTAGAACACTTCCCCGTTTGATGACCGTTCCTGGTGTTATACCCGATTCAGACTCCGCTCAAGATGATACCTTGTCCAATTACCGTGAGAGAAAAATCATCGTCGCAAATTTCCTTCCTATAAATGCTCAAAAGGATCCTGACTCTGGTATATGGAGCTTCAGCTTGGATGAAGACTCGCTTTATTTACATCTCAAAGACGGGTTTCCTCTCGGAACAGAAGTCTTTTATGTTGGATCGTTGAAGGTGGATGTGGACCCCACTGAGCAAGAGGACGTTGCCCGGAAATTACTCGAGGGTTTTCACTGCGTGCCTACATTTCTGTCGCCGGATTTACAGCAGAGGTTTTACCATGGTTTCTGCAAGCAGTATCTGTGGCCTCTATTTCACTATATGTTGCCGATGTCTTCAGATCATGGGTCCCGGTTCGACCGACTGCTGTGGCAAGCCTACGTGTCTGCCAACAAGAAGTTTGCTGATAAAGTCACGGAGATCCTCAACCCCGAGGATGACCTTGTTTGGGTTCATGATTACCATCTTATGCTCTTACCAACATTCTTAAGAAGACGGCATTATAGGGTGAAATTAGGCTTCTTTCTACATAGTCCGTTTCCATCTTCTGAAATCTATCGGACTCTGCCAGTGAGAACTGAAATATTGAAAGCGTTTCTAAACTCGGATTTAGTCGGCTTCCACACGTTTGACTATGCTCGACATTTCCTCTCGTGTTGTAGCAGGCTCCTTGGTCTGAACTATGAATCGAAGAGGGGTTATCTCGGGATTGATTATTATGGCCGAACTGTATATGTTAAGATATTGCCTGTTGGGGTCCACCTTGGCCGCCTTGAAGCTGCAATGAATCATCCCGCTGCATCGATTAAGGTGAAAGAGATTCAGAGTCAGTTTGAGGGGAAGAGGATAATTGTCGGTGTTGACGACATGGATATTTTCAAGGGCATTAGTCTCAAGCTGCTAGCGGTCGAGCACCTTTTGCAGCAACACCCTGGACTGCGAGGAAAACTGGTCTTGGTACAAATTGTTAACCCGGCGAGGAGTACAGGGAAGGATGTCCAGGAAGCGAAATCTGAGACATATTCGATCACAAAGAGGATTAACAAGAGATACGGTTGTTCAGGATATGAGCCGGTGGTTTTAATCGATCATCCTTTGACACTCATCGAGAAAACCGCTTATTATTCAATGGCAGAGTGTTGCATTGTGAATGCCGTGAGGGACGGGATGAACCTTATTCCATATGAGTACATCATATGCCGGCAGGGATCTCCGGAGATGGACAAAGCAATCGGAAGTAGTCGTTCTAGTATGCTTGTTGTCTCGGAGTTCATAGGTTGCTCGCCGTCTCTTAGCGGTGCTATCCGGGTCAACCCGTGGAACATTGAGGCGGTATCAGACGCAATAAAGATGGCAATAAGCATGAAAGACTTCGAGAAGGAGCTAAGGCACGAGAAGCATTACCGGTATGTTAGCTCCCACGATGTGGAGTACTGGTCTAGGAGTTTTGTGCAGGATTTGGAACGGGCTTGTAAGGATCACTACAGTAAGCGCTGCTGGGGAATCGGGTTTGGACTTGGTTTCCGTGTCATTGCACTCTCCCCGTCTTTTAGAAAGCTTTCGGTTGATTACATTGTCTCTGCATATAAGAAGTCAAAGAGTAGGGCGATCTTTTTGGATTATGATGGGACCGTTGTATCTGATGTGTCGATAGTTAAGAGCCCTAGTCCAGAACTCATTTCCCTGCTCAACACCCTTTCTAATGATCCCATGAACACGGTTTTCATTGTTAGTGGGAGGGGAAGAGATTCGCTGGGTGAATGGTTCTCCCCTTGTGACAATTTGGGATTAGCTGCTGAACATGGTTACTTTTTGAGGTACATTCCTAGATAACATGAGTTTATCTTCATTATCTTTTGGACTGTACGTCTTTTGTTTTTTTCAGAAGTCGTATCAAAGATTTCTGTGATTGTGTGTGTAGGTGGAATAAGAACCGGGATTGGGAAACGAGTTCAATAACAGCTGATAACGACTGGAAAAGAATGGCAGAACCTGTGATGCAGCTTTATACTGAGGCAACAGATGGTTCTTACATAGAGAGGAAGGAGAGTGCTGTTGTGTGGCATCATCAAGACGCAGACCATGATTTCGGCTCTTGCCAAGCCAAAGAGCTGTTAGATCACCTCGAGAATGTTCTTGCGAATGAGCCTGTTGTTGTAAGTCGGGGTCTTAATATCGTTGAAGTTAAGCCACAGGTACTTAAATTCTCCCCCATGAGTCCATGACCTTACTGATATTAACCATACGTGTTAGTCGATGCATACATGTCATTTGGAGATGATCACTCGTAATATTCTGATGATTGTACTCCGACCTGCAGGGAGTAAGCAAAGGGCTGGTGACAGAGAAGGTACTTTCTCATCTGAAGCCTCCGGATTTCCTGCTGTGCATAGGGGATGATCGGTCAGACGAGGACATGTTTGAGAGTATTCTAAGCAAAGCCTCTTGGCCGGTTGCTCCCGAGATTTTTGCCTGCACTGTCGGTCAAAAACCAAGCAAAGCCAAGTATTACCTGAACGACACGACTCATGTCATGAAACTAATTCAAGGTCTAGCCAACGCTTCGAGCGGAAAGCCCGACTTCATCCAACAAAATCGAGTTTCTTTCGAGAGCTCTTCTTAGGCCGGAAGGATGGATGGATGCTCGAGATGACCATGAAAATTTGTGTGTGTGTGTTTTTTTTAGGGTTAAGAAAGATGTTGATATAAAAGGGGATTAGTTTGGCTGACTTGATAAGGGGGATACATGAAAGCTGAATGCCTAAGATTTCTGATACAATTAGACTTTGACATAAAGTTTTTTCCCTTCTTGTTCCTCCCTTGTAAATAATTTCACTAAGTTAACAACATTTTCTTTAAATTTACTGTTGGTTGTATAATGAGATACTAGTACGGAGTATAAGTTATTTGATCTGTTAGACATTTTACGAGGTGTGACCGTAATCACGACTGGTTACTTGGTATTGAGTCCTTCATGCACGATAGTACGTGACATTCGTGACGACATTAATAATTGAAGTTGGTCAAATAGATTGTATTGAAACAGTAGTTGGGAAATTATTGAGAAAAAATTTCTAAAGATTTTGAAAACAAATAATTTGTTTTACATTATTTATGAAGACAAAAGATTTGGTAATGAGATGATTGAATTGGTTCATAATTCAAAGATAGTTAGGACACCCAAATCTGTGCTGTACAAACTACAAAGTATTTGTGTCCCACTATCAATAGTTGACCATCCACAATTTATAGTTGGGTTAAGTGGTTACTCTTCCCGTCCGAGTTTAAATTTTCGTCAACTTATAAAGTTAAGTTTATTGTACTTGTACCCAAAAAAATGTTAAATCTAGAAGTTTTACCCAAGTTTTAAACATAAAATATCAAAGGTTAAAATCTCTAAATAATACGATAATATTTATTTCAAGATTTACGACAATATTCTCGACTATTTGCTGTATTTCTTATTAAATCAATTGATAATATTAAAAAGTTAATACGTTTGTGTCACAACTTTAATACCGGCTTTTTAGGAAGGTATGGATTACATTTACATGTTAATTTTGTCGTCAAATTTAATCAGTTGTCTATTTGGTATAAAATCATTTACTTTTAAAATGACAAATTCCAAATTTGTATCCTCACATACAAATAATTTTTGTTGTTTTTCCTAAATGTTTTTTTTAAAAAAAAATACTCTTAATTGTTAGAATCTATAACACCTAACCTTTTATGTCACATACAAATAAATTTTAATTTTTTTTTGGGCCAAACCATCAAATTACACCTAAACGACTAAAAAAGATACACAACCAAATCATAAACTAATTATTCAAGGTACCAAAACCAAATCATATAACATGAAGGAACAATCAATCATGCAATGTATTTGCTTCTTTGATTCTCTATTATGCCAGCCTTCTCCTTACTGTCATCTCATACTTATACACACTTGTATTCTCTTCCATCTCTCAATCCTCATTCACATTATCACACAAACAAAACTCGAGTTTTGAATCCCTCTCCCCCTGTATTGTTTTAAATCCCTTCTTTTGTCTACGTTCGATATTTTGACTTTTGACACGTCCAGAAGTCAAAATGGCATCAGCAGCAGAAACACCAGCATCCACCTCAAAGCCAACACGGGAGATCCTGGAGGACGAGGAGTCCTCAATGGGATCATACACTCCCCCTCACGGCCACACCCGCAGCTGTTGCTTCTACATCCCGTGTTTTGGGCCGAGGCCCGGCCCGGCCCAATACGGGACTTTATCCTCGCCCTCGGTTTGGGAGAGGCTACAACAGACAGCTGTGAATGAGAACAAGTGGTGGGCCGGGCCCTTGTTGGGCCTGAAGAAGGTGAGGGAGTGGTCCGAGATTGTGGCCGGCCCAAAGTGGAAAACATTTATTCGCCGGTTCAATTATAAGAGTGGTAAACCGGTGGGTCCGGCGGCCGGGAAATTCAATTACGACCCTTTGAGTTACTCGCTTAACTTTGACGAGGGTCCGGGGCAGAATCGACTTTTTAACGAGGATGACAGTTATTTTCCGGATTTTTCATCTCGTTTCGCCTCTATTCCTTCATTTTGTAGAACTTCTACCGATTTGGGTAAAAATGCAAGTACTCCAACTTGAGTTATTCTTTTCTATACACGAAATTTATTTATGTTATAAATTTTGGCATATGAATATAGGTATTGTTTGATATTTAGGGTTCTTTTTGCTTGGATTAATGGTAAAGAAATACGAGTATTATTTTGTTTGAGCCTAATACCGTAGAATCGTCCTATAACATAAGGACATACTCCCAGCATCTCAGTCATTTGTTTACCTTTACTTCGTAAATAATATTAAAAAAAAACTAAACAAAAGACTAAGACGTGAAGAATTGTCGTCAATGGTAATGAATACGGAGTACCAACCAACGGTAGAACTATGTTTTTTGGTCCATTTCAGACTCGAGAGTTAAGGTAACGTACCTAAAGATAATATGTAGAGATACTCAAGAGACATTTGAATATAAAAGGTAAACAAATGATCGAGATAGTAAGGATATGAGCCAAAGAGAGTTGACTAAAACGACATCCATAAGTAGGGATATGAGTACAGTGGCAAATGCTGTCCTTTTCTGCCATCTAACACAGTGGAGAAAAACAAGAATAAAGCAATCAAATCATGTTTTCCACAAATCTAAAGCAATGTAATGTATGGACAGACCATCTTCATCTTCTGTTCACTTTCTTTTACAATTGGAAATCATGAGCCAGGGTCCATAATCGACACCTGCCCGACACTCAACAGACACATAGCAAAATCACGACATCCCTCGACTGATTATGAATGCTCGATTCATGATCATGAATACTCGATTGATTAAGCATGGTCACAAAAAGGGTAGGACAACAATAATAAGTGATGCAACAAAAGTCCTGTGAAATAGCAACAAATTACATAAAATCATGAGTAATGTGACCAAAAAGAATGTTGGTACAAATTACAAGATGCTGAAAAATCAGTCATTATTGACAGCATTACTGTCTGAAAAACCTGAGATTTTACCCTTCTTGGACCACAGCCAAATCTTTGATACAGAGAAACTCTCCCCTTTATTCCTCCTACTGATCTTCTTACCTTCAACTTCGACATCAACATCGAGCAACGGATTTACATTATTACTCATACTTCTTCCACTATTGGCACCGATCTCGTCAGATAATGCCACTTGCAGTTCTAAATCAGCAAGAACATACTGATATGACCCCAATGAATAGCATCTTCTTGCATCTAATTGACTATTACTATTACTATTTCTTCTACTGCTGCTGCTGCTGCCGGCGATTGTGGTGCTATTGCCTTTCGAGTTGATTTCTCGCTCCTTAGTTGCTTCGGCCTCGGGTTCATCATTACTTAGGCTCTTGAACTTCCCAAGCCTGACGGAAAAAACCCGTCTTTCGTTTGCATTCTCCTCCATGATAGTAGGCTTATTATTACTATTACCATAATTGAAGGAATGGCCACATTGGCCGGTGTTAATGCGATTGCTGTGGATAAAACTATGGTCATAATCGCTGTTAATGGACCGTCCAAACGACAATTCTCTCCAATAATCCAAGCTAAACTCTTGGTTTTCCAATCCATGGCTTAAGAGACTACCCCTACAAAGAGGGCAAGTCGAATTCGACAAAAGCCATGTATCTATACAACTAATGTGAAAGGCATGACTACACAAGGGAAGCAACCTCAATTTATCTTGTTCAGAAAATTCACACAAACAAACAGCACAATCAAATGGCTCCTTCAAACCCATTATATCCTTATAGTAAAACAAAGGCAATGCATCAATTAAAGGCTGGTCTAAACCGGAATCGTGCAGTCGAAACAACTGCTGCAATTGCCTCTGCAGTGCCTCAGAATTAGCATTACTTCTACTGTTACTGGTATTACTGTTTGGGTGTCGATTTCGTAGCGAAACTGAGGAATGAAATGAGGGTCTTTTGAGCAGGAATCTAACTAGGAGATGAAGTATACCAGATAGAAAGAAGATTACAGCTAGAATGACTATAATTAGGAGAACAGTTGGACTGATTTTACTGCTGCCGGAAGACGAAGAAGAGTGTGAGGGGAGTGAAGGAAGTGAGGAAACAGGAGGTGGTGAAATCAAAATGTCACCAGTTTTTACCAATTGGGTAACTAATTTAGACATTTTCAGCAAATGGGTAATTCAATTTCACCTCATATATTCAAAATATATATACAGAAGATTGAATCACCCAATCTAACAGGAAATATATAATAGAAGAATCAAGAATGCTACTACACCATAAAGATTGAATCTTTGATATAATTTTGAAATAAAGATTGAATCTTTGGCATTAATTTGCTGAAAAGATTCAATCTTTGATAATAAATTGCTAAAAAATACAGTACTGACTTTTGAAGGGAGTTGAGTAATGTGTAGATTTGGTGACCTACCTTAGAAATTTGGGAGAGCAGAGAATTGGGTACATTGGCAAAGGGTTCTGGTATTGAATTTGCAATGATTTGGGCCCAAAAAATGAGAAATTTAGGCACAAATTGGGATAATTTATTGGGAATTTCAAATAAAAAAAAGGATCCACAACTTTTAATTTGATGTGTTGAGTTGTGAGAAAAAGTGGAAAGTGGTTAAAGAAAAGAAAAGGGGAAAAGAAGGAAGAAGGAGAAGAGAAGGAGAAGGTGGACAGTGAAGCACTCAAGGTTTGGCGCTCTCTCTCACTTGATAACACATAGTGACATAGACAATGACTCTTTCTCAATCAAAAGCGCACCCTTAGTCGCATTACACAGTAAGGGAAGGAAATTCAATCCTACTCATGACTTATTATCACATGAAAGCAAGCGATCTTAACAATTAGGCCAAAATATATTCCTTAGCAAATTCTTCTTTAAAACGTGACAACGGATTAAATAACATGAATAGAGAAAAGAAAAATGTATAGGAAATTGTAAAATTATTGTTTAATTATTGAAATTTCTGTCTTAAGAAAGACTAATTGGTCGTGTATTTTCCATTTTTATGTTAGGTTTAGTTGGTTTGCTAACCAGTCTTTAATTTGATGTGTTTTATTTAATTTTACCTGGTATAGATTATAGAGTCGATATTAGGGATTAGGAAGGGATATAGACTATAGACCATAGAGTATATACCTCACAAGGATGGTATAGACTATAGTCTATAGACTATAGAGTCGACGTAAGAGAGGGCGGTTTGGTCGGTTATGAGTCAAGATTTGATTTGTTTGAATTTAGGAAAAGATCGATTGGGAATATGTTTGGAACTTTGAACTTTGAACATAAATATATAATACACATTTTTTTGATATTTGCGCATGCGGGAAAAAAGGTCGGAAATAGTTCCGACACTCTCAATATTTCGTTGTTGCGACTCGATCGAGTTTATCTTTTTTGATAATCTTATTTCTCCTTCGTTGGCCATAAAAATCTGTGGGGACACATTCTTTGACATAAGGAATAGACCAACCGATTTTCAGCAAGTTTTATTTCGGGGTCCGGATCTTCGAAAACCATGTGTTATACACCACGATGTGACTCATCCGAGAGATCCTATCGGGCAATGTCTTGTTTTCCTCCTATTTTCTTACCATGTCTCAGCGGACTATTTAAGATATCTCTAGATCAATTTCAATCTCAAATAAGAAGTACACGCTCATTTTGAACAAGTTTATGACTTTTAACCGACACTAGCTAGTTTATCGCTTTTAGATACTCTCATTTCTCCTTCTTTGATCCTATAAATCTGGGAGGGCGCGTTATTTGACATAAGAAATAGACAAGTCGAATTCCGTATGGTTTTGTTTAGAGTCACGGATCTCCAGAAACCGTGTATTATACACTACCATTTGGCCGTTCGGGAAATCCTACTAGACAATATCTCATTTTCTTCAGGTTTTCTTACCACATCTCCGCAGACCCTTCATGATTCCTATTTTGCACGAGTTAGACATTTCCTTAAAAAGAACTTTATAGAACCTACAAATTTGGTGAACCAAAATCGATTTGTATCGTTCTGAAAACTAATTAATAACGAACTCGAAACGCAATGAAGCAAAACAACTTTACGCTTTTCCCGACTCAAAGACTTAGGCCTTGTTCTTTTAAAGCCTGCTTCAATTCAGCTCAATTTATTTTAGTTAAGCCCGCTTTAGTTTAGTCCAGTTCAATTCAATTCACTTAAGCCAACTTCGATTTAATTTGGTTCAATTCAACTATTTGGACCGAAAATAACATGACCTTAACCGATAACGTATACTCGACCTATTGCATGATAGAGTAGTTATTTGAATACTCTGTATAAAGGATCCAATCTCCAAAAGGAGAACGGGCATGAGCGGGTGAGGGAATGAGTGGAGGATGTGTGAAGGGAGATGGAGGTAGGCGAGAGAGGGAAGCTCATGATGGGGTGTTGGGCCATTTGGGAGGCATGAAACAGATGAATTTTTGAGGGGAAGAGGTGGAGTGTGGACCAACTTGTTGCTCGGGTTAGAGATTCGAAGTCCGAATTGGAGAGTGACGATGTGGGAGTGCGGATGAGGGACGGGAGCGGAGCGGGGGGGGGGGGGGGGGGGGTGAGAGGCGGGTTTGGGAGGCACCGTCGACCAATTTCATCAAAATCAATTGTGATGTCGGGGTTTATGGTGTGTGGTGGGGGGGAGTGTTGGGGCCATAGCGAGGAAGAACGATGGTAGCATGGTGTGGGGCGTTTGTTCACGTGTCAGGGGCGAGCTCGAGGTTGGAGAGGTAGAAACAGAAGCCATCTTACTTGGCTGGGAGGAGGCGAGAAGGAGAGGTCACAGACGTGTCATCAAGGAGAGTGATTGTAAGACTGTCATCAGTTACTTGCAATTGAGAGTGCAAGGGAGAGCAACCTATTCTTGATTTTGGATGAGATTACTGATTTGCTTTGTTTGTTTGATACTATTATTTAGTCCTAACTCCTACGTCCCTCGTATTTGTAACCGAACTGCTCATGCACTAGCACATTCACTTTATGACAGATTAGGTACGTTGATGTGGGACGATAGAGGTCCTGGAATTGTTTCTTCAATTGTTTGTTCTGATATTAATTCTATGAGATAAGTCCCAAGAGCGAGTTTCAAAACAAAAAAAAAAAATCCAAAATTCAATCCTAACCCGAGTGACCCAACTCAAACCCAATTAACTCGACAAAGTGCTTTGATCCGATCAAACTCGTAGCATTAGACATTTTGCTGAAAAATAGCGGTTGGTTTGATTTTGAACAGTCGCACACTATCATCAACCCAGAAATACTGCTTTTCTGCCCATTTCACAATTGGTTTGTCTCAATTTCTGAACTGGGTCTGAGTTTAATCAACTAATTTTCTCCAATTTTTTTTGTTGGTCTCATGATTCTAATCACTGGTAAAATCAATTGATGATCTTTGCTTTCCAATGATTATATGTATCTTTCTGGGTTTGAATTGTGGATGAAAAATTCGGTGTTATTCAAGGGTTGCATTGGATTTTCATCATCTATAAGTGGAATTATGATATATTTTTTTTGTGCATTGGGTTCTGCTGAAATGTTAAATTTTTTCAATTTGTTGCATGTTTCAGGATTTCTTGATCTGATATTCTGATTGATAATCACATAAACTCTGTATCTTTTTTGCAGGGGTTTGAGCACTTTTGTCATTCTAATAATCTGATGTCTTCTTCATCGGGCAAGAGAAGAGAATTGGATGTTATGAAATTGTAAGTACTCCTATTGTTTTTGTGTTCTAAAGGTGTGGAATTATGGATTGCAAGCCATTAGTCTCTGTCAAGACGGGTGTATCCGTCTTAAGCTTAAAACGACTCAAATTTGTTACTGTACTTTGCTTTTGTCTATCTTATTCTATATTTGACCCGTTTTACTGTTGAGACGAATATACCTGTCTTGAATAAGTATTTATGGATTCCAAGTGATTCTATTCCCTACGGCGGTGTGAAACTTAATAAGTAGTTAACAAACTCTTGTGCGAGGTGTTGTGTCCGATATTTTGGGCAAAAATTTCAATTGAAGTATCGAAGTGTCGGGGCTGTGCCAGACAGTGAAGTGTCGGTTGTACATCCGAGTGAGTAACTGATCTATTAGGCAGTGGCCAGTGGGACTATTTTGCTCTCGGGTTTGAGTTTTGAATGTTTGCATCTTATTAGTCAACTGCTCCTGTCAAAATGTTGTTCATTTCTTACTAAGGCACAAGTTTCCTTTAAGAAGTTGTTACCTTTCAATCTGATGCAAGATGATAACACTGCTTTAATGCATGCTTCATGAAGGATGATGAGCGATTTCATCGTGGAGCCTAAAAATGACAGGATCGATGAATTCAACGTTGTTTTTCATGGGCCAAAGGATAGTAAGTGGATGCTCTTCTTTCTGTTTAATTCATCACCCATGCACATTCCTTTGTCAAACCTTTTACCTCGGCTAATCAACGTGACACATCACTTGTTCATATCCAAAACCCGGGCAAAACTAGATGAAAACTTTGTTCAGTTAAGATTTTTCCGTTGTTTGGTTGGAAGGGAAAAGGATGACGGCAATTTATTGTTTTCTTAGCAAGTCGAGTTATAGAGAAATAAATGAAAGGATATGGAGCAATCGGTTTTCCCTTCCATCTAAATCTATAAAAGGTTACATTTGTGAATTTTATGGCGGCAGGCTTTTATGAGGGTGGAGTCTGGAAACTACATGTTCGGCTTCCGGATGCCTATCCTTACAAGCCTCCTAAAATTTCATTCACGAACAGAATTTACCACCCGAATATTCATGAGCAGTAAGTCTGCCATACATCTCTCAACCTAATTTTAAAATTTGCGATAGTTAGAAAGCACTATACAGCTGATATCATCCGTTGTCTTATCCTTCAGGTCAGGCTCCATATGCTTAAATGTGATTAACCAATCATGGAGTCCTATGTCCGGTAATCATCGCTCCTTTTTTTTTTTTCCTTTTCTATTCTTATCTCAGAGTATGATTGTTACCGTACATTCTAATCTCTTTATTGCGTGAGTTTATGTCGGTGCAGATCTTGTGAATGTGTTTGAAATCTTCTTGCCACAGCTCTTACTCTACCCAAATCCTTCACATGGCCTCAATCTAGATGCCATCTCCCTACTGTTGAGCGACAAGGAGCAATATGAAAAGAAAGTTAAAGGTACAGCACCGTTGCTCCCAATGGTATACAAGTCGTACACTTTCTACTCTTTTGGAAATGTGTGTGCTCACGGTTATATAACGTGTGAATCTCACCCTTCATGTTACTGTCTTGTCGGCATGCATGGAGTGTTCATTTTGTTATGTATAACCATTGGTCTTAATCATGTTTTTAATCATTTTTCAGAATACTGTGATCTTTACGCGAAAGAGGTGGACGTGATTGGCTCTTCTAATAGCGATGAAGTAGACGATGAAGATGGAAGCGATGATGAAGATGCATCAAGTAACGATGACTCTGCAGTTGCTGAACCCTGACCTCAAGTGTTTGTGTGTCGGTATATCCTTTCTTGTCCTCATCTACCGTGCTTATATATATTGCATTAAATTTTGAGGCCTGACATTTAATCATTTAGCTTGTTATGACCTGTGGGACGGTCTCGTTTAGAAAATTTTCCTGTTTTTCCTAAGTCACCATATTGCCTTAACTAACTGGCTCCGTGAAATTTCCAGGACATATGAAGACAAATGTTTTGCTACTTATTCTCATGATCAGGACATGCGAGACGATGTATAACATTACTCTTAAGGCTGTGAGTTATGTTGATAGTTGAAGGTCTAGTTCTCTTTTTGTTCTGTTTTTGGCACCATCAAGGTTGAGCCAGGTTCGATGATTAGTTACTATAGGGCGGCAACTGGCAAAGTTCTCCGACTGATGTCAGGATCTTCTATAAGTGTAAATGTTTTGCTGAATCTCGGCCACCATGCTCTTTTGCATCGGTGTAGCATGACTAGTTCTGTAAATACTTACCTTTATCTCGTAAATCTTGACGACTAGCTGGCGAAGTAAATATGTTAATAAACCGTGTCACCCACAAAAAACAATTGTCTAACCGAAAAATAAATTTGTGTTTTAACTCAATATTTCACGATAAAAAAAAGTAAGTCTCTTGTGAGGTGGTTTCACGATAATTTTACTGTGAGATTTTTGACATAGATGTAGTCACTTGATGATACTAATCCTCGAATGTGAGGTCTCACGATAAAATTACCGTGAGACCGTTTTATACTCATATTAAAAAAGTCCATGCACGCCCGTTGAACAAACTCTGAATTCACTATTGCATATTTGCATATTGATAGGATGATATCCAACTACTTATGGAAAGGATTAGTTCAACATCTGAAAAACAGATGTAACTATATGTATCTTCTAATCAAATTGATTGTAAATGGGAAGATGTAAGTTGGATCTTTTATGAAGATGAAGGAAGACCTAGACGTACTCGTATTGTACTTGGTGCTCCAGCATGAATGCGACTACTTAATTAAGTAGCAATTGGGAAAATTATAGACAACTTCAAACTATCAAAATAGTGTGTATATATGGCGATTGACTTGGGAAAAATATACTGTAGACAACTTCAACATAAATTCCTTGAAACTATTTCATCAAAATTTGCATTTTTTCATATGATGATATCCCCTCGAAAATAAATCGACATTTCTCTCGTTGTAATGGGGAGATTTGTGCTTGTTTTAGTATCATTTTTCATTTTACAATTTTCACTCACAGTTCACGCAAAAATAGATGAGATATCGGGAAACCAGAGTTGTATTGATACTAGTGGCAGTTACGGTGAGGTTAGTTCATATGAACAAAATCTCGGTAAAGTTGTAGATTCACTACGTTCACAATCTAAGAAGGGGAACTATATCATTGACCACCAAGGTGATGGTTCCGACATAGTATACGGCCTCTTCCAATGTCGAATCGACATGAGTCCCGAGTTATGTAGCAAATGTGTTACCCTAGCGGCTGACAAGATAATTGGAGGGTGCCCTCTTATACGTGAAGCAATTTTATGGTACGTAACTTGTATGGTACGGTATTCACACAATTACATCTTTGCTCGGCTCGAGACAACTACTCCAGTGTTCAGTCGACACTCTGGGATGAAACTCGAAAACCAAATTGAATTTGGTCCAATACTAAACAGTACAATGACGGAATTGATCGAGAAGGCTTCGTCTACCAACCCACCTTTCTCTTATAACACAACTATATGGGCAGTAAACAAAGATTTGCATAGTTTTGCCGAATGCATAGCCGATATTAAGGGCGTTGAGTGCCGTGCCTGTCTCGTAAAGGCCGTAAAAGAACTGAGTGATTGTTGCAACGGATTCGATGAGGCAATGGTTTACCTGCCTAGTTGTCAAGTAAGGTATGATACAACGCGTCCGGGTCACTTTATTGAGATATCGAGTTTACCGCCAACATTTCCTTTGCCTCCTCCTCCTCCTCAGCCTCCGCCTCCGCCTCCGCCTCCTCCTTCTGGAAGTGAGTAATTTCAGTTTTGCCAACCATAATCTTAATGTTTTGATTGAGATAGCCACCTTAGGCCATAGCACACACGTTGACTTATAGGTTGCGTCCGTGTTTGACACAATTGACAATATCTTATGTTTAATTTGTCCGTGTTGGACCCCCAAGGGGGTCTATATAAACCAATATCCACGTGGTGACGCTTACAACAAGGAAATTGTTAAGGAATATTAAATGTTAATTGGATCATAATCATAATTTCGTTAAAACGGTCTTCTAATAATTATTATACTTCGTATAATATTCTGACATGCGTCCAACCCTCTCATTTTGAAAACGTCATATTATTATTTAGGTCCCGGAAAAGAAATGAATCCGAAAATGATTGGAGCGATAGCTGCTGGCGGATTAGTTGTATTGGTCGTCGTTCTTGTTCTTGTGTTGTGGTTATGCGTGTGTCGTAAGAAGCCTAGAACTGGGCCGCCAGCGCCGCCAGGTAAGTCATCAAACATATCCGGAATTATTGTCCATCCCATCCATTTATACACGTACATAAGACGACGACACTTTGATTCACATGATCACATACTCCGTACATAATAATACTCATATAAGAGGTCATTTTAATGAATTAAGACATGAGAACAATTATTCTTTGGATGATGATAATGATTGTAGAAGACGATACAATTGGAGACACAAAATTTGTGCAATATGATTTTATGACTCTGAAGACTTCTACGAGAGACTTCACAGCTGAGACAAGCATAGGCGAAGGAGGTTTCGGTATTGTTTACAAGGTATTTAGTCCCTGATTACGCTCTCTAAGTGTATATATAGTCTAGCTAGTCGATATTAGTTCGATGATCATTCATCGATCATTGACAAAACAGGGAACCCTTGAAGGTGGAGAGCAATTTGCGATTAAGAGACTGTCCAAAAGAACTTCAGAACAAGGTACCATCCAAGTCATGGCGGAGGCCAAACTTTTGGCAAAGCTTCGACACAATAATCTTCTCAAGCTTGTCGGATGTTGCTTAGAAGGAGACGAGAAACTACTCGTCTATGAGTTTATGGCTAATGGAAGCTCGGATACCTTCTTATTTGGTAAACATGTCTTTGTTGGAAGATTTGAGAGGTGTAGTTTTAGGAAAGGAAAGATTGCAGATTAGCATTACAAGAAAATAAGGGAAAGCTACATCCTTAAGTACAGAATTAACGTTATTAACTGCTCCACTAACACCACTACTACTTAGCCTACAATTGTGGAGTAGCATGATTCTAGCACTACTGTTAACCGACTCAACTTACTCAACTTGACTCAATCTTACTCCTACTAATCAGTTACTAAGTAACTGTCTTGACTCATGGATGAGGTGGATTGTTTCATTAATTCAACACCTCCCCTTGATGCAAACCACCCTCATCCCAATTCGATCCATGAACATCCTGTGCTTGGCCAATGTCAGACTCTTTGTGAAGAGGTCTGCATTCTGATCATTGGTTCCACAGAACCTGAGTACCACATTCCCATCACCTACCAGTTTTCTGATGAAGTGATGCTGCACTTCTATGTGCTTCGTTCTAGCATGAAAACCTTGATTCTTTGTCATTGCTATAGCTGATTTATTGTCACACCATATAACCGTAGCTCCATCTTGAGTATGACCCAAATCAGTTAGCAATTTTCTCAACCACATAGCTTGCCTACCTGCAGCTCCTCCAGCAACATATTCTGCTTCAGTACTTGACAATGACACTGGTTCTTGCTTCTTAGAACTCCAGGTGATAGCCCCTGATCCAAGACTAAAAATTGAGCCTGAAGTGCTTCTTCTCTCCTCTAAGTCACCTGCCCAGTCACTGTCTGTGAAGCCCACCAGCTTGAAATCTTCAGACCTTTCATACCAGACTCCATATCCTATGGTTCCTGCTACATAGCTTAGGATTCTTTTCACCGCGCCCAAGTGATGTTTGGTTGGACAATGCATAAATCTCGACACCAGACTCACACTGTATGTGATGTCAGGTCTTGAGTGTGTGAGGTAGTTCAGTCCACCAACCATACTCCTGTACAGACGCTCATCTGCTCTTCCTGTTCCATCATCAGGTTGTAGCTTCTCGCCTGTGTTCAGAGGAGTAAAATCTCCTTCTGATTCTTCTATTTTGAACTTCTTCACCATATCAGAAGCATATTTCTGCTGACTCAGAAATATGCCTTCCTCTCCTTGATGTACTTCTAACCCAAGGAAATAGCTTAGCAACCCAAGATCAGTCATCTCAAACTCTTGCTGCATCTTCTCTTTAAACTTGGTTAACAGATCATTTGAGGAACTAAAATAGATGATATCATCTACATATAAGCACACCACCAAGAATTTCCCCTTCCCTTGTCTTTTAATGTACAAGGTAGGTTCATTCTCACTTCTCTCATAGCCTTCCTTGGTGAAGAACGCATCAATCCTGCTATACCAGGCTCTAGGAGCCTGTTTTAACCCATAAAGAGCTTTCTTCAATTTGTAGACTTTGCTTTCCTCCTTGTCTTTGACAAAACCTTGTGGCTGCTCAACGTATACTTCTTCCATTAGCTCTCCATTGAGAAATGCAGATTTCACATCGAACTGGTAGATTTGTAGCTTGAGTTGTGCTGCCAGTGCAATTACAATTCTTATTGTTTCAAATCTTGCTACTGGAGCATAAGTCTCCTCATAATCTACACCTTCCTGTTGGGCATATCCTTTGGCTACAAGCTTTGCCTTGTACTTCAATACACTCCCATCAGTATTGACCTTGGTCTTGTAGACCCACTTTAACCCAATAACATTCTGATTAGGGGCAACTTCTACCAACTCCCATGTATTATTTTTCTGAATTGCCCTTATTTCTGCTTCCATAGCCTTCTGCCAGTCTGGATTTTTTGCTGCCATGGTGAAGTCAGTTGGCTCTGCACTCACCAGGGCAAAACCACAAGTCTCATAGATCTCCTGAATTGATTTCATTCTTCTAGGGGGAGAATCAAGAGTATCATCTTCAGAACTTGCAGAGGAGGATGACTCAGAATTAGCATTTCCTGCAGGAGTGATTGGTGATGCTGCTCCTGCAGGTTCTGGATCAGCATCCTGTGAAGACTCGAAAGTGAAATCCCTTTTATTGCCTTTATCTTCACTATTCCAGTTCCACGATTCACCCTCATCAAACACCACATTCCTGCTAATGATGACCCTTTCAGTAACAGGATCATATACTCTATAAGCCTTGGAGTGAACTGCATATCCCAGAAATATACACTTGACTGACTTTTCCTCAAGTTTTGTTCTGAGATTTCTTAAAACATAGGCAATGCTTCCAAATATCCTGAGATGAACTACTTGAGGTCTTCTTCCTCTCCATACTTCATATGGAGTCCGATTCACTACAGCTCTAGTAGGGGAGACATTCAACAGATATACAGCTGTAGCAACAGCTTCACTCCAAAACTCACTTGGTAACCCCTTTGCCATCAACATACTTCTTGCCATCTCTACAACAGTTCTGTTCTTCCTCTCTGCTACCCCGTTCTGTTCTGGGGTGTATGGAGCAGTCAGCTCTCTCTCTATTCCACATCTCTCACAAAACTCATCAAATTCTTTTGAATTGAACTCACCTCCTCTGTCTGTTCTAAGAACTTTCAGAATTGCATTAGACTGATTTTCTACCATTGCCTTAAACTTCTTGAAGTTTTCTAATGCCTCAGATTTAGTGACTTGAAAGTAGACCCAACTCATCCTACTAAAGTCATCTGTCAGTAGTAGAAAATACCTACTTCCCCCTAGTGACTCAGTTTGCATAGGACCACAAAGATCAGCATGAATCAACTGAAGACAACCAGTTGCTCTCCATGCTGTTCCAGATGGGAAAGAGTCTCTAGCTTGCTTCCCATAGACACACCCCTCACACACCCCTAGTTCACCTATACTTGGTAGACCATTTACCATTCTTTTAGTGCTTAACATTCTCAAACTCTGCACATTAAGATGACCATACCTCCTATGCCACAAAACTGCTGTATCATCCTTAACAACCATAGCCCCTTTGTTGTTTGATATATCTAGTGCAAACATCCTATTGCTTCCCATTTGTGATGTAGCAATAATTTCACTAGATTTTTTATCCTTAATCACACATGACTCTTTATCAAACAACACAGCAAACCCATTGCATAATAATTGACCCACACTAATCAAATTATATGCCAATAAAGGAACATATTGAACATCAAACAGCAGTTTGGTGTTACCTTTTTCAGTTTGCACAGCAACAGTTCCCATACCCTCTACTTGCAGTATCTTGTCATTACCCAGCCTGACAGTACTCTTCTTTGTTTCATCCAGATTTCTGAACAAGGACTTCAAACTTGACATATGGTTTGAACAACCACTATCAATATACCAAGATCTGTTCTCAGACCCTTGACTTCCTTCACTTGTCAAGAACAGCTTATCTTCTTGTTCTGCCAGATTCACTTTTTGATCACCTTGTTCATTCTGCTCTTTGTCTTTCAGCCAGCAGTTTGCAATCTTGTGACCAACCTTGTTGCAATGATAGCATTTGATCGTGGTTCTACCTGACTGAGACTGAGATTGAGAGGAATTAGATTGATCTCTATCCTCAGTCCAGTTCTGCTTTCCACCACGTCCTCTTCCTCCTCTACCTCTAGCACCTCTTCCTCCTCTTCCTCTTGTATTCTGACCTCTTGACCTGTCTTTACCAGGTTCATTCTTAACTTGAAACGCCTTCTCTTCCTGCTTTTCTGACGATCTGTTCAACCTCTCCTCATGTGCTAGAAGAGAGCCCATTAACTCATCAAGCGTATAGGAAGCCATATCCTTTGACTCCTCAATTGCTGCTACCACATGATCAAACTTTGTTGTTAGACTCCTCAACACTTTTCCAACAACAAGTTCATGTGACATCTTCTCTCCATATGAGTTCATTTGATGAACAACACTGGAGATTCTGGACAAATAGTCTTGGATTGACTCTTTGTCCTTCATCATAGCAGTCTCGAATTCCCTTCTCAGAGACTGCAGCCTGACAGTGACAACCTTTTTGTCACCAAGATACTCCTTTTTGAGTATATCCCATGCCATCTTCGAGGTGGTGGCAGCAGCAATCCTCGGGAAAACATCATCATCTAAAGCTTGTTGTATCATGAACAACGCCTTAGAGTCTTTTTTCCTTTTCTCCTTCAATGCTTGATCTGGTTCAGCAGGATCTTTGTCTTCAAACCCATCTTCAACTAGTCCCCATAGCTCCTGAGACTTAAACAGAGTCTGCATCTTCAAACTCCAGAAATGGTATTTCACACCACTGAAAACAGGTAACTGTGAGAACGAGTTTGTGCCATTGTTCTGCATATTGAACAATGCTCTTCCAGAATTCTTGGACCTTGAACCTGGAAGCTCTGATACCACTTTTGTTGGAAGATTTGAGAGGTGTAGTTTTAGGAAAGGAAAGATTGCAGATTAGCATTACAAGAAAATAAGGGAAAGCTACATCCTTAAGTACAGAATTAACGTTATTAACTGCTCCACTAACACCACTACTACTTAGCCTACAATTGTGGAGTAGCATGATTCTAGCACTACTGTTAACCGACTCAACTTACTCAACTTGACTCAATCTTACTCCTACTAATCAGTTACTAAGTAACTGTCTTGACTCATGGATGAGGTGGATTGTTTCATTAATTCAACAGTCTTCACAATTCATCTTTAATAATTCGATAAAAATACATATTACTCAATCATTTATGAAAAACGAGATTTTGTCATACCGTAGATCCAATTCCAGAGAAGCGTGATCTCCTAGATTGGAGAATACGGTTCAAAATTATAAAAGATATTGCTAGAGGCCTTCAATATCTTCATGAAGATTCTCCGCTCACTATTGTACATCGTGACCTCAAACCCGATAATATTTTATTGGATAGTGAAATGAATGCGAAAATAGCTGACTTTGGCTTAGCCAAACTCTTCGATGATGGTGAAGGAAAATTTGGGAGAACAAAGAACATTTGCGGAACAATGTACGTGCTACTCTGATCTTCAATGCTTCAAAACTCAGTTCTTTAAACTATAATCTACATTAATAATGCCAAATCATCTTCTTCATCGTCATTCACGTTTTATGCAGAGGATACGTGGCACCAGAATACATGATGAAAGGCGAATACTCAGACAAATCCGACGTCTATAGTTTTGGAGTCATGCTTTTGGAGATTCTAAGCGGTCATAACAATGTAAAGTTCTACGAGCTTGTACAAAAGATGGACCTGCCTGTTCATGTAAGCTCCATTGACCATCATACATACGTACCTACATACTAGAGGTGATCATGGGCCGGGAACAATAATTACTAAGATTTTATTTGTTTGTGTTAAAAGGCGTGGCAATTATGGAATACGAAGCGATCCATAGAGATAAAAGATCCTACACTGGTGAACAATTGTTCAAGCGAAGAAGTGATAAGGTGCGTTCAGATAGGATTGCTATGTCTCCAAGCAAGTCCAAGCGAAAGACCAACAATGGCATCAGTAGCCGCCATGCTAACTAGCCCGATTGATCTTCCATTGCCATCAACACCAGCAATGTCATTCCCTCACATAATGCCTGATCAGGATTATCTTCCTTTAATGCCATCATCAACACCAGGAATGTCGTCGTCGTCCTTTCCTGCTAAATCGGGCATGTCGGTACTTTGCAGTACCAGTGGCGATCAAAGTGATATCGATCAGTTTTTTTCTGACGATTCTGTCACCGTACGTTCCCAAGACTTGAACCAAACATCAAGATGATTGGTAGCCTAGCTAGCGTAGCTTGCTACACCATTTTTGTTGATTCTCAACCCGCTTTTTATAAGTTTGATATATTTTTGCTTAATACTTTTCTACCTTACATCCTGCTCATTATATGAGCCTGTTACACAAGTTCTTAGTTGACTAATTTGCTAAATGACAATTAAGACAATGACAATACAATTTCATCTAAATAACAGGCAAAGTCCTTTTCTTCTTTCACTCTTTTGCTTTTGGAAGATGTAGCAGCAATGCTCCTGCATAACTCAGTTTGCTTCTTTTGTTCTCCTGCATAACTCAATTTAATTTCCTCGCTTACTAATTACTCCAATTAGCCAACATTTTTTTCAAATTCACCTTCGGCTTCAAACTAATTTAGAATTTAATTTGTTTTTCTTTGGCTCGTTCTATACTAGTTTTGTACTCCCTCCGTACTTTATGGTTCTTCCTGTTTTTCTTTTTAGGCCGTCCTTTAAGTTTCTTCCTGTTTTTACCTTTCTTTTTTTGTACACTCAATTTTATCCTTTTATCCTTATTGGACCCACCTTCCTACCCTTTTATACACACCCACTAACAATATTTATCTATAAACAAATTATTTTCAGGTCCACTATCTATTACTCTGTACTTCACTTTTTTTTATTCAATTCCTTACTAGTACAAAACCCGTGTGTACACACGACTTTTTAATTAATTTTTGTTTATTTATAGAGTTTCGTGAGCCGCATGACATAAATATATTTATTTTATCATCTAATATTATAGGAAATATACTAAATACAATGAACTTTTAACCGTATATATCTTATTTGTATATCTACTCCATAAAACAATATTCCTATAAAAATTTAAGCGCAACTGAATTTCATGTTATAGTTCACCTAATTTGAAGTAAGTTATTCTATCCTAATAGTCAGTTATCCTATCCTAATTTATAGCATACCCGTATAATTATTGTTATTTTTTTTGAGTTAGATGTAAACAATATATAAGTATCAAATATCTAAATTATTTTTTTGCTAAATTATAACACATCAATTATTGTATCCTAATTTATACCGTATGAGCAAGTGAATTAATTTGGGTTAGATATGTTGTTTAGTCTCTCATCATAATTGTTTGGGCCATTATTGATAAAATTGGACTGATTTAATAAGAAGCCCAGTTTGCTAAATTATGAGAGATTTTAGCCAAGGTGAGAAAGTTGAAAAGTCTATATTATTCTTTGATTTTTTGTTTTAATAGATAAGGGATTCCACGTGTAAAAAGAAATGAGAAGAAACTCAAAGGACGGAGGGAGTAATTAATTTCAAATAGGATCGGCTTTAATAAATACTTTTGGATTGAACCCTATTTGAGAAAAGATTCCTAATTCTGGGCCTAAATACGTTATTCTGACACAAGTCCAACGATAGCTCTTAATTAGATGACCAAACTAATAGGGTCTAATTATCTTAAAAGAAAATTCTGACCTAAAACTTTTACATGACTAGCCGTAAAGCCCCACTCGATCAACTAATCTGACCCGATACGATCCAAACTCAACCCATCGTTAATTAACGATAAGACATTACCAATTATTAATCCCTATATATATATACACGATTTTCTGCACAAAAACTTATAAAAGACGATCTCTCCATTACCCTGTTTCCATTTACGGAGTATAATAAAATCGAAAACCCTTGATTAGTAATTAGACAGCCGCCGGGAATGATGAAGAAGAAAAAGATAAATTCAGCAAAGATTGATGATAATCCTGCACTGAACGACGACCTGTGGATGGATATACTAGCAAGACTTCCGGTGTGGATTCTTGTAAAATTCAGATTAGTTTGCAAAGATTGGAACTCTCTAATTACAACCAATCATGCTTTTCATATGTTACACCTCCGTCGCTTCCACAACAATCGCAATGCTAAATTCCTACTTTCGGTCGAGGGCAACAATTACTGTCGCAAAGAAATCGTTGCTCGTCACAGCGATTCTTTTAGAAAAATTAAGGATGGGAGAATTTTCGGGAATACCGCTGATGACAACGTTCATGTTCGAGGTTTTTTTCTAGGTTATGTCGATGGCGTCGTTGTTATGCGTGCATCTCATGGTCTTTCTCTACATATCAACCGATACTTTTTGTGGAATCCCTCTTTTCCGAGCACTCGTATACATATCCCAAACCCTAACGCAACGTGGACAAACATCAACCTCGGGTTTGGCTTCGATTGTTTACGTGATGATTACAAGGTCGTGGTTACTTCTATGGAGTGTTCCAAGTACATACGTTACATGATTTATCACTTGTGTCACGATCACGATCACGATAATAATAGTTCGCGGTCTTATTCAGAAAAGAAGATCGAGTGTCCAAGCCCGAGTAATGAGTTGTACATGAGACCGAATTCATGGATGACGAATTACGAGGGGGGAATCTATTGGATTTGTTACGATACTGTTGAGATGGATTGTGGATTGTCTCGTCTTCTTCGATTTGATTTGTCAAGCGACAGATTTACTTGTGTAAGTCTGCCTGAAGACGAAGAGTACAAAATTGGGGAGAAACCAGGGGATTTTCGACGTTTATCTGTTATCAACACGTCCTCGTTGATACTTTTAGACTGTCACTACCAGGAACGTATTGCTGTATGGGTGTTGGATCGAGTTAGAGTTAGAGACGATAGGAGGATGATGATGAACGATTCTTCATCATGGACGAAGCTGTATAACGTGGAGCTTCCGATTTATGAGCTCTTGACATTGAAGAGCGATGGAGAGCTATTGTTTCGCGAGTCAACAAAAGGGGTGGTGTCGTGTGATCTTAGAAGCGACGAGAAGAGGGTAAAGACGGTGGCAAAAGGTCACCGCTGCCCCATACACTTTATTCGGCCTTACGAGCAGAGTTTGGTGTTGCTCAAAGAGTTCACAAGAGCTCGCCGACTGGGTGGCCAAGACCCTTTGTATAGCACCTACCTAGAACGTTTTCACCTTAGACTATATTCTATCTAATACGGAGCATAGAATTAGGAAATAATGTTCGCCATTATTCATTTAAACGAATACAGGATTCGAGATTTAATTTGCAAAGGATATTATATTAATAAACGCAGTTGATTTTTTTTTTTTTTTTTTTTTAACGAATAATTAAGAAAAAACAATAATGTAGGATACGAGCTAGCTCATCTTAGAGCTTGACAATCGGATAGGAGATTTGGTCGAGACAATTGTCACCTTATTATATAACAACCGGTTTTTCTAATATGTGCCCACTGCGACCACTGGACACACGTTCAGCTAATCGCATTACAATATAAGGGAAGGGATTTGAAACTTGTGACTTTCGACGGTGCCCAGTCGTGTTAAGACAGACATCTTCGATACAATAACACCAGGCTCTCTGTATAATCATCCATTAACATTGGTTCCCCACTTGCCTCGGCCGAGTTCTTTTCTTGCATAGTTTCCGAATCATACACGGCTATCTTCCCCACCGCCTTCCGTAGATAAATATCGCCATTACTCTTCAAGAACACGAAAGATTTTCGGTTTAAATCCAACTTATACAACTCCACCCAACAACAACAATTGACTTTATTTTTTGTACCACCCTCCTTTCGCCTTACCCAAACACGAACCTGACCCGAATGACCTAACCCAAAGCAATCCACAAGCGCGATTGACTCGTGTAAAACGGATAGGCATCTCCTTCGTTGTTTATGACCCGTTTCACACTTGAAAGCCGGCAGTTTAATGCAAGTGAAGGCCTCATTCGACAAATTGAAACGTACGAAATGAGTGTAATTTGTACCCTTTCTCTCAGGTCTAGCGGTCCAATAAATCCCACCTTGGAAATTAATAAAACGTGAATTTTTGGACAAATACAGGACATTATTATTATTATCGCCGTCAATCGGACGACTCTTAATCTTCTCTTTCGGACAAGTCCATGATCGAGCACCGAGGCTATAAACCATGGTTTTCGATTCATGGTACATCAAATTCAAATGAACCGCGACTACCTTGTAATCGTTACTCACCGAATCAAACCCTAACCCGAAATTGACGACCCGTCTTTTCTTCAACAATTCATGAGGCGGGATCTCGACAATTTTCCCAATTGTCGGGTTCCACAAGACGGTCACGTTTGCACCGTGGTTACTAATATGGATCAACAACACACCATCGACGTAACCAACAACCGAACGCATACAGTATCTATATGGAAAGTCGTCTAGGTCAATCTTCTTAATACTCTTGAGAGTTCGAGTACTACGGATACTCATACTTGGTAAATACCGCCTTTCGAAAGATAGTAATAATAGGGATCGATTATTACCATCTCGATTGGTTCTGGTTCTATTATTATTGCGAAATTGATGAAGATGGTATTGATGGAAACTTGGATCGGAGATAATCGAGTTCCATGATTTGCAAACGACCCGTAGTTTCAATAGTGTTTTCACCGGCAGCTGCCTCAAAATTTCCCAAAATAATTCCGTAGGTAAACTAGTAATTGTACGTCGTCGTCTCTTCATATCCGAGTGATCGAATCGACCCTCTACGTAGTCCACAATACTCCGAGTTTCCAAACTCAATCAGGAAATAAGGAAGAACACATTAACTCGAAGGGAATAGTTATTTTGTTAGGATTATGATGATAAATAATGAAGTGATGATCGTGTTACATAGGTTTTATGTTACCTGTGGAGGTTTTGACCTAAAACTATTAACGATAGATTATACACAATCAGGCCCATTATCACATGACCAACTCGTCTATCAGATCGTTTGTTCAATTAAAAGTGGTAACTATTATGAAGAAAAAAAAAAAAAAAAAAAACTCTGTATATATTAAGTTGATTAATCGGTCTTTTAGGCCCAATTGAATTGGATTAGTTACGATAGTCATCTCATCTTCATGATTTGATTTGACAAGCGAGTTATATAGCGTATATATTTGTTTAAATTTGTCACAAGACGAGTATAAATTAAATTGGAAAGAAATCATGGGACTATCGACGTTTCATTTGTTAACAATTTTTAGATTATCATATCATCGATCATTAGTCTCATTATAAGTTTTCTAATACGAGCAGACGAGCGATTTCTCATCAAACATATTCGAAGATCAATTACAAATTCATTAGAAATGGTACGAAAAGTAAATAAAATATGTGCGTATACTATTACAAGGATTACGTATGCGCTTCGATTCAATTTGTTCTTTTAAGTATCGATCAAAATTAACCTTCTTTTAAGTAAATCTCTAACATCTTTATCATCATCATCGTAATTATTACTATTATCGGCTTCGTAAAACTTGGCATGAACATCTTTCAATATGCCCAAAACCCTAACAAGTTCCTCATCCTTAGAATCGTCATTGTGGAAGTAATAGGGCTTAATAATAACGAGATTAAGCTTATCTTCGACACCCCAAACCTTGGTCGAATCATCCACGATTAACACCATTCGTCGATCATATAAAACTCGATCAAGCGTCTTTCTATACTTGGTGGTACGCGTACGCTCGTCTCTAGAGATCACCCTCGTGAACCGGACTGAACCCCGTTCTTCGAGGATCTTGGCAATTTCACGTGCGTAGGGTTCACGCGACTTGGTGTAAATTGACAAATCGAACAAATGACTCGCTTTTCTAAGGAAATAACCAACTCTTGGTCGTAACTTGAGTAACATGTCACCCTTTGAAATCGGGTAGACGTCTTTGTGTTTGGCGGTTTGGGGGTTTCCGGATAATATAGAATCAATGAGAGTGTTGTCTAGATCGAGAACTAAATGGAGTTTCTTACGATCCAACAAATCTTGCGAATTCTGGTCTCGACTGCGACTGCTACTGCTACTTTCCACTGAAACCGAATCCATGTGGTAGCTAGGGTTTTTTTAATGTGTGTTGGGATTCAGATCCTGCTGATGTACAATTTTATATAGAACGATTATAGGTTGTGGATTAGGGAAGAAAATAAATTTAAGAAAGAGTCGGGGAGGATATCGGAGACCGTATTACATAATAATTTATGATACTTTGAAACTCTAAAAAGTAATTTAGGGTTTCCAGGTGAATTTTTATTTTCCGTTTTTGTTGAATTCCATTATTTTATTTGTTCCAAATGCTATTTCCACTCTTATACATGATATATAATGATAATATAATAATAATTAACAATTTTCGGCCTAATTTGGTCCGAAATTAAATGTCTCCAATTTTGCACAGTAAACTCCTTCATGCATTGTAGAAATGTCCGGGAGTAACAGAAGGTGTGTACGGTTCGAAATAAACTCATTTAGATATCATTAGACTATCTGTTTAGCCACGTTGAAATAAGGCGAAAATATTCCATACATACTCGAATCTAAATGTTTTAAATGTTTTTTTTACAACCGACGGTCATTTTATCTTATACAGCCCTATTCAAATATCCGGCAAAATATCTCACAATTTTCAAAAAAATTATCTCAAACGGACGATTTTGAAGGTTATTATCCACGTTTTTCGGCCTGATTTGGTCCGAAATTAAATGTTTCCAATTTCGCACCGTAACTATTCCATACATTGTAAAAATCTCCGAGAGTTACAAAAGGTGCGTACGGTTCGAAATAAGCACATTTAGAAATCGTTGGACTATCTTTCTAGTCACGTTGGAATAAGACGAAATATGGAATATATACTCGAATCTAAATGCTGTAAGCGTTTTTTTAACAATCGACCGTCATCTTATGTTATACATGTTCTATTCAAATATCCAGCAAAATATCTCACAATTTTCATAAAATTATCTCAAACGAGCGATTTTGAAGGTTATTATCCACATTTTTCGGTCTAATTTGGTCCGAAATTAAATGTCTTCAATTTTGCACAGTAACTATTCCATGCATTGTAGAAATATTTGGGAGTAATAGAAAGTGCATACGGTTCGAAATAAACTCATTTAGATGTCATTATACTATCTTTCTAGCCACGTTGGAATAAGGCGAAAATATTCAATACATAATCGAATTTAAATGATTTAGGTGTTTTTTTTTAACAACCAACAGTCATTTTATGACAAATACCCAGCAAAATATTTAACAATTTTTGAAAAATACCTCAAACGGATAATTTTAAAGGTTATTATCCACGTTTTTTCGGCCTAACTTCGTTCAAAATTAAATGTTTCCAAATTTGCACACTCTACATTTGTTGTAAAAAAGTTTGACTAACAGAAGGTGCATACGATTCAAAATAAACACATTTATTAGAAATCATTAGAATATGTAATTTCTAGGCATGTTAGAATAAAGCGAAAACATTCAATATATATTCGAATCTAAACGCTTTAATGTTTTTTAACAACCAACGATAATTGTATGACATACAGACCTTATTCAAATACCCAGCAAAATATGTCACAATTTTCAAAAACACACTTCAAACGGACAATTTTAAAGGGTTGTTATCCACATTATAGAAACTCTCAACTATTCCCTAAATTTTCCCAAAGTACCCTCCCATACTCTTAATCTTCCCTTGGGAAGAATAATTTGTTTATTCAATTATACTTTTGGGCTTAAACGAAAATATTCTATGGCGTAGTTCTCTATTAAGGTGTCTAACGATATAAGGATATTAGAGCATCCATATCAATGGATAAAAACTTTCTCCATCTGTGAGACCCATAGTCACCCGACTCACCCCATTCATTTCTTACTTTTAAAAAAAACAAAACAAAAAAAAAAAAAACTCTATCCATGAATAATTGAAGCAACACAAATTTGGGAACATTTAAGAATCATTTGAATAACTTTTCACAAATATTTCTCCATTGCTTCTCCATGCGCATTGATAATAAAAAACCTCCATGGATAAGGATGCTCTTAAACCTCCGTGGATAAGGATGCTCTTAGGGGTGAGGATCGGGGTCTAAATGTCCGCAAACATATGTTACACAATGCAACCCTACTGTTAATGATGCTTAAAATTAAACAAGAACTCTCCTCAACTACATGTATATGTGAGCCGCCTGACACGCTTTTTGATGGCAAAACTAAACCGAACCATTCACCAATGAATAAAGTTTGAAAGTCCTCGTAATACATAAGAAAAATGAAATTCATCACATAATAGTCCCAAAACTGAGAATCCCACGACGTACTTTCTATCCGGCTGCTGCACCTCAGGCCTAAAATGGCCATGGTGTGTAGTTTTATGAATAAAGAGAAAAGACGGGGAGGATACCAGGCTCACGATTTAAGGTCATCAGACATTGCAGAAGGTATACAGTGCGTCAATAAGATATCTACAGTTGCGGCTTTGGCGGTTTTTGTTCGGAGAACAGCTACCTGTACACAAACACAACACCACCAAATTGCCCTCAGTGACATCTTACAGGTACTTTATGTAAACAAAAACACGATATCTCAACCTAAAGTCTGATGAAATGTGTCTCTTGCAATTTGCAAGGCGGTTTTACACTAAAATGTTGCACAACTGAATGTTATTTCCCCAAATTATCACTTTTATATTCAAGTAATCAAAGTGCGTTATGATAATGTTCATGTAAAACCGCCTTCCCAAGTATTTTAGCAGCCTAGGGTGTCTCTAATGAGTGTAAGTGATCAGAGAAAAAGAGGGAGGAAAGGAAAGAGAAATGACGAGACCTGATCATAGTCAAGTTCAAACTTCAAAAATTCATCCTCACAAGACTCTACCATATTTGCCAAGCTCTTTAGATTCTTTACTGGTTTGCCATTCAGAGAAAGAACCTGTCCATCATCAATATTAGTAGTATAAGATAATGATATGTGTGGTGCCGTATGCTACTTCGGTAGTTCCACTCTTCACTTCTAAGGCCACACGCATGTGCGACATGATACCCGAGAAAATGGGTGGAAAATGGGTGACTCTAATCTATAACTGACCCCCGACATTGAAAGCAAATGATTAATGGTGAGTCCGGCAATTGGATAATTACCCAAACCCAACACACTTACATACATCCCAAGTCGGGTAACATGGGTGCGACTTGTGCGATGCAATTCGGTATATATCATGGTGTAATCGTTAAAGCCAAATTGTACCTGAGTGTTTACAATTTCTTCATATCCAATATTGATATCAGCCACAAGTACCTATGAATAAGACAAAACGATAGATAAGCAATCCAGTACAAAATCACAAGTTCAACCTACTCTCAAAAACTCTACACCATTGTTTATCGGTATGCCCTTATTAGGGTGAAAGAAAACTAGAGACCTGGGATATAACAACAAGCTCTTCATCTTTTGATTGTGGCATTGAATGTAAAAGCTTATCCAGAAGCTTCACTGGAGCCTCAAACTCATACTCTTTACCATACTGCAATGAAATTGGAAGTAAGTTGCAAAAAAACAGAGCAAAACAACTGTTAAACTTAATGGAGGATGGATTGTAGAGCTACTCATAAAGGTACACTAAGCTCAGCTTCGCATCAGACCGACTACCAACGCGAAAACAGAGAAGAATACACATCCTGATAAAGAACATCTTTTGGGGTCACTATCGAAGCAAGATGAGTAGGTAAAGACTAATGAATGGATGAGTTCAAAATATCAATAACTTAGAGGAGTTATTTTGGGCCGGCCTTTGCATACGGGGATGATTAACACTAAAACTTCCATAACAAAATCGTCCGTATTGGAAGGGTAAACAATCCAATACAATGTGCTTTCAAAATAAATTCCCACGCTTGGGTTTTCTCTGTTTGGTGTCTCTCAGACCTCCCCACTTGCAATCGCGAGGCAAGTTATAGTTTAGGTTAGAAAGTAGGAGAGGAGACTCAATGCAGAAGCCAAAAAACGACTCTGTTAAGAGTGTTAGGCCAATTTAGATCCATCCAAAATGACATAATGCTTAGGAACAGTGCCATTCGGCTTTGACCCAAAATTTACCAGCTCCAAAGCAAAACAAAGACATTCGTGCACAAGTTCTTGGGATGGGGGGAAGAGAATAGAACCAAACCTCTGAGCGGAGATATGGAACAGAGACTGTTGTGAAAACGAAGCCAGCGACTATGTAATATGAAGGTGGTTTACCCTTGCTATGTGCTGGAACAAGTTTCCTGTGGGTACTAAGTTTGATGTTAAACTTGTGCGCCACAGAATTACGTAATACCATAATTTCTGCATTATCTCCAGTATATTTCTGAGAGATAAGGTAACTGAAACCAATGCGCTCGCCATGTCTGAAAGGAACTGTCATCACAACAAAGAGTAGGCTAAGTTCAGGTGTATCATCAGACATAGGAGTCATAAACCATCAACAGAAGGAATAGCATTTAGAAGCTATGTTACTCCGACACTGCTTTAAAAATTTAGCAACACTCGGATACAGTTAAACAAGTATATTGACCAACCATGTAGACACAGACACAACTTGTTTTGTGAAATCTTAACCATTTCTCAACTCCCTTGCTAATAGATAAATTTATATCTATGGATATAGACACATTTAATTTTCAATCAGTGATCAATTGTGCATGATCAAATTAGCATAATGAAGGAAAAACAATAAAAAGGGTCCAATAATTTAACATTACTTCCACTTATTTTGAAATTTGAACTACCCATTCCCTTGCCTTCCCCCATCCACCTTTCTTCTCAAAACTGTGTTTGTAACTTCCACTTACTTTTTTTCCAATGTATGTTCATTACATCCGCTTACCGCTCTCCTCTCACTCCTAGCTCTTATTTAACATCATTAATATTCAACTAGTTACAGTGCTCGCCCTGTCTGGGCTAGCTATAATACCTTTTAAATTTTTATTTATACGAAGTCAAGTTACGTTAGACTTGTCTAATTCATACATTTACCATGTAAGTAAGGAGTACCAGATGGCTAAATGAAACGTTGAGCTGACATAGTTTAGAAGTAATCAAGTAATCTACGAACAGCTGAGAAGTCCTTATTCATTGCAAAAAAAAATGTAGTTTTACTTAATAGCCAAGAGGAAATATTAGCGCAATTAATTCAACTTACTAAATTAATCCCAAGTATGCACTACCCTCTATTAATTCCAAGTTTCAGTTAATCTTGACAAACACAGTGACGCTTTTTCGTCAAATAGTACCTCCGTGTTTTATTTCTCACCATTTAAATAAAATACTCCCCGCATATGTTAAAGAGAAATGTGACGGTAGTTAAAAAACAGAGGTTGGCACTTTTTAACTATGACCATATCAAAGGTTCAATTAAACAGGACTAAGGAAAGAAGAAGCAAGACAGTGGGAGTAGACATTGTTACCTGTTCCGTCATTCGCAATATTGACCCCATCAAAGCTCAGGATGACATCTGATGGCTGCAAAACTTCGGACTCTGGAGAAGTTGGATCAACACGTCTGACACGTACACCCTTTTGATCAGAACTCATTCCCATAGCTATCCGTAAATCCGGATTTTCCATCTTTTGCCACTCCACTCCGAGAATTGGGAACCCTGCAGCACAATAATGAGCACATCATAAATCTTAGAAATAATTACGACGGCTAACAACAAATGTCAGTCAAAATCAGATCTTTTACAAGATAAATCCACCACCCCCAAAACAACAATAATTATCGGTTGTCCCTACCTGTATAAGCACCATTTCTCTCATAATCCTGAATGAAGTGCAAAATGACAGGTGTTGGTATAACATATCCAATATTTTCTGCATCATCATGCTTTAGTGACTGAAATGCAATTCCAACACAATTGCCCTTATCATTGAATGCAGGACCCCCGGAGTTTCCAGAGTTTATCGCAGCATCTATCTACAGTAACATCAACAGAAAAGGAATCAATCAAAGAAAGATATAAACGAACAACATATTTGGTAACAATATTGAGTATCATAGACCCATACCTGCAAGCCTAGTAGCTCAGTGGACCCATGAACATAAGACAAAATCTCTATACGTGAAACAACTCCACTGGTCACAGATATCGTATCCCCACCTATAGGGTAACCCACAACAGTGACAGCATCTTGAAGTGCAGGCAGCTCACCAAATTCTACTGGTGAGACTCCTTCCCAAAACTCGTCATCACTGACGGTAAGCAAAGCTGCAAATCACAAGCACCAACATCATCAAGTAAAGTCCAAAAAAGATTCGATGAACCAATATGCCACCCACATACACCAATAGCAGAAAGCAATCATTCACAATCAATACGACTTGCTATAATTGAATGATATTAGTCGGAAAATCGACAAGACTATCCCAACTTTTTTCTGTTTTTCATACCTATAAAACACACAAGCTAGAGCTATATACAACGATATCCGCAGCTAGTAGGTTCACAATTTATTAAGCGACTTCAACCAACAAAAACACGACTACAGAGTACAGACAGAAACCTCACACAAATTCATGCATCTAAAATCTTCAACCTATCAATGCACTGTATATCTGCAATAAACCGACTCCAGCGTTTCCATGACTACACCTAAAACCTTTCGAAATTGGGCGAACAACATTTCGTCACTACAGCAACCTAATAAAACCGTCCAAATTGTATTTCTAGTCTATGTATGACCTGAGTTCGAATCCCGTCATCATCAGAAACGAACAAACATCAATATTAATTAGTGAACAATCGGGAATCAGCCAACAGTACAATTCAAAAATCAAACAAATAGACAAAACATCAAAAAAAAAAATGGAAGAGATAAACAAATGAGCGCACCAATATCGCATTCGGTTCCGATAGCGAGAACAGTAGCCAAATACTTAGTATCAGAGCCCCTCTTCTTAAGCTTGACCTGAGTATGATGCTCGACAGAATGCGCATTCGTCAAAACTCTCCTTCCTCCTATCACAAATCCACTACTCGACGAACTATACTGCCGTTTGCGCTGCCATGGCAGCGACAAATTCGGCTCCGTATGAACACAGAAAACCTTCACGACTGCATCCATGGCGGGAACCACACGCGCCCACTGCGCTTCCGCCATTGCAGAAATGCCACCATTGTCAAGGCTGGTGGGGGACACGACGTTCGCTTTCTTCCGCTTTTTCTTCGATTTCTTTTCGTTCCGCCGCTCGACATTGTTGGCGGAGACGAAAGTATCGTTTGCGGCGGCGCCGGCGGCGGGGGTGGTGGCTGCGGTGCTGGTGGTAGGATGGGATTCTAGGGTTTCGGGAAGGGAGGATTTAGAGCTCCGCTTGCGCTTTCGTTTACCGTTGGAGTTGGAGTTGGAATTGGAATCGGTGCGGTTGTCGCCCATGATTGAATCCCTAATTAATTTGGGGATTTAGGGTTCGTAAGTTTCAACGTATGGAGTTTTCGGGAAATGGAAATGTTGGAAATTTTTGTTCTCTTTTACGACTAATTTCTTCCGCTTTTTCTTTGATTTTTTTTTTCTTAACCTATTCGGGACCCAAATTCGATACAACCCGACGAATATGATCGGTGGCTTCTCCCTTGAACATAAACCCAACCCGATATTAATCCGATTTGAAATTATTAAAGCTTAACCTTGATTAGGGAGAGTGATTTACTTGTCTATGTTCTCACATATAGACAAGATAAAGCAATCAGATAATGAGCGAAAACTAAAATTATTGTTAAACAATTGAAGTCACGCGATACAGAAAACCTATTAAGAAAACGACTCGACTCAAATGCGATCCCACCCAAATATATTAACTCAGAGCAGAAAATAAATATAACATTGTAACCACAATCTGGTTAACATCCATAGGATCGGAATAATAATGAAAATACAGGTGGGTAATTGGTATCGCTTAGATTATCAATTTATCATCGGTTCGCTGTGTTGTATATCTCGGAACTCCGGTAAGCAGCAGTGGCTTGCTTGGTCATCGGTCCTGTTATTAAGATCGTCTGACATTGCTGAAGGTATACAGTGCGTCGCGAGGATGTCAACTGTCGCAGCTTTGGCTGCCTTTGTCCAGAGAGTTACTATCTGTGGTTGAGTCACAGTTCATAATTATCAAATGTCGGTCAGCATGAGACCGTCTAGTCATCTACAGCCTATATAATTAAGTGTGAGAACGTCTCATACAAATACGAGTCCAAATGAGGTAATTTTGTGAAAACCTGATCATCGTCTAGTTCAAACTTCATAAATTCGGCGTTGCAGGACTCAACCATCTTCGCCAAGCTCCTAAGGTTAATCACTGGTTTATTATTAAAGGCGAGAATCTGCAAGTTAAGCGTACCAATGTCACATTCGAATATACTCAATTCATTTCTGGGTGAAAGACTGAATAATACCCGAGTGTTGACGATATCTTCGTATCCAATGTTGATATCAGCTGCAAGAACCTATGAACAATAAACAAAAGTCAAGTAAACATGAAATCAACTCAATTACAGTCATAATTCGCATGTTTTTTATTTCTAATTCGAAACCTGAGATATAACAACGAGTTCTTCGTCGTTTGATTGTGCCATTGAATGCAATAGCTTGTCCAAGATCTTGACTGGAGCATCATACTCGTCTCGATACTGTCAGTATTTCAACAGCGGGTGTAAAAAGATCAAATATCATGAACAGAAACAACATCGGAGAAAACAAAGACAAACCTCTGAACGGAGATACGGGACTGAGACAGCTGTAAAAACAAATCCTGCAACGATGAAATACGAGGGAGGCCTACCCTCCCAGTGCACAGGAATGAGCCTCCTGTGAGTGCCGAGTTTGAACTTGAATTTGTGCATCACTGAGTTACGCAGTACCTTAATTTCAGCATCATCTCCGATGTATTTCTGCGATATGAGGTAACTGTAACCTATGCGTTCCCCTCGCCTGAAAGGAACTTGCCAAAATACAAACAAATATACATAGGTTTTAGTTCAGAGTCCAGAGTGTACGTGCTTTCGCAGGTAGAAAGCAGAGATAAGATTAAGATACCTGTTCCATCGTTGCCAATATCAACCCCGTCAAAGCTGAGAATGACATCAGACGGCTGTAAAACCTTTGACTCGTGAGATGTAGGCTCGACAAGTTTGAGACGGATACCCTTTTGATCAGCCTTCATCCCCAATGCCATGCGCGTGTGAGGATTCTCCAACTTTTGCCACTCGATTCCAAGAACCGGGAAACCTGAATTACAGTTATAGTACATCTCAGATATCAGACTCACAGTACCAGACATTTATTAAGTTTGTGTGTCATCATTAGCCTACCTGTATATGCTCCATTCCTTTCATAATCACGGATAAAGTGCATCACGATAGGTGTAGGTATAACATAGCCGATATTCTCCACGTTTTTATCTTTCAGTGACTGAAACGCTACGCCAACACACTTGCCCTTGTCGTTGAACACGGGTCCACCAGAGTTTCCAGAGTTTATGGCAGCATCAATCTACATAAGGGTCCAAAAAAGTAATGAATAATAGAGAAAATGACCATCGTTAATCATGACTAGACCTGGCAAGCAGGCCAATCGGGTCAGGTTTGTAAGCATCAGGTCTTCAAACAAGCATTTACGTCTATAAACCCAAAATTGCGACTCCGTGACCTAGAACAACCCATACCCAGAACGGCCGTATGTTTAGGGTTAGGCACAAGATTAATAACTCAATAGACTCGTAAACATGTAATATGCATTCTGTATCCATACACCATACCTGCAAGCCTAGAAGTTCAGTGGACCCATGAACATAAGACAAAATCTCGATTCGTGAAACCACTCCACAGGTCACAGAGATGGTATCCCCTCCTATTGGGTAACCCACAACTGTCACGGCATCCTGCAGCGCAGGAAGCTTCCCGAACTCCACTGGCAAAACCCCTTGCCAAAATTCATCATCACTGACAGTAAGCAAAGCTGCAAAAAAACCACAGGCACAGTATATATAGTTATATACATCAGGTAAACTGGTAAATGAACATATCAAATAATGTGACAGAGAGAAAAGATCGTACCTAGATCACACTCATTCCCGATGGCAAGAACAGTGGCCACATACTTAGTATCAGACCCCCGCTTCTTGAGCCTCACATGGGTATAATACTTGACAGAATGAGCATTTGTCAAAATCCTTTTCCCACCGATTATAAAACCGCTGCTTGAAGAGCTGATCTGCCTCTTCATCTGCCAGGGACGCGAGAAATTTGGCTTTGTATGTATACAAAACACCTTCACTACAGCATCCATCAGCGACACAACAGATGCTGAAACTGGACCTGAACCCACATTGTCACTACAGCCTTTCGACATTTAACAAAACCCGTTATGAGAAAAGCTGGTTTTATGTCCCATGTTGCCGAACCCACTATTTATAACAAGAACAACGACAGCAACAACTGAGCTGACATGAACCATTAGTACGAGTTGGAAAAGTTTTTCTCCATGTTTGAAACGAGGGTTGATATTGAATGAAATGTAAAGCAGATTCATAACGCGACAAAAAGGGTGATGAATCCATCAAAACTTCCCAATCACAAAAAAGGAGTCATTTCGACATTGAGAGAATTGCAGTAGAATCATATGTACTTTCATACAAAAAGGTGGTAGCTAGTTACACCAACAAACAAGAGATACATACAGTGATGTATGTAGGAGAGGAGGATGCACCTTCTTTTTGTGTTCAATGTAAAGAAATATATTCTGTAGAACATATTCTATATAAAGACATTATTCATTCACAAATCAAGGTGTTATTCTAGCCACCACTAAAAAATGTAAAAAAGCACAAATTAACCATACATTTTGCACCTTTTTTTTCCCAGTACACTGTATTTGAATGCAGCATCCCAAATCATAAATCAATCATTGTAAGTAATTTCCTCATCTACAGTAGTACAGCATCAGCATGATTTCAGTTGGGATTTCATCATTTCAATCAGACCCACCCAAATTGGTTGGACCGTGTCGTGTTCGTGTCACATGTTAACGGGTCACAAACCCAAACCCAACCCAATTACCTCATGCGTCGAATCCAAATTCTCATTTAATTACTCCAAAATAATACCAACAAGATAAATGAAGACTTTGATATAATTACTTCTCTAAAACCCGCGTATTTCAACAATCGTAACATTAAATCACTGCTCTTGATACATACTAATCACGACCTATCAGTGGTGTTCGTGTCGACCCAATTAAATTACGTGCTGGGTTATTTCAATGACAAATGAATCACACAGAATATAATGAAGAAACATTATACTGTAAGAAATAGCCCAAATCATACGTACTCAGGATTAAAGAGTTTTTTATACAACATGAAGAATTTACACAGTTACAGCATAAGAACAGTAATTAGTACAGAAATGATGAAGCTAGGGTTTGTGTTTAAGAAGAGAAACATATCAAACATATCTTGGATAAATTCAGCAAAGCTGAGAATTTAATCAAACACCCTTCAAAATCAAACTGATTTGTTTGATTTCAGTATGATTTATAATCCTAAACATTCATCTGCTGAAATTTCAGGCCATATATACCTTTCTGAATTACTACCATGAATGTCAAAATGGGTCATTGGTTTAGGTTAGAGATACCATATCGTGGAAATGAATCGTGTCGGGTCGTGAGTCCTGACTCATGATTTGTGAAGGCCTTCATTATTGTGTGAGGTTGTGTCATTTGAAGGTCGGGATTATAAGTAATGGAGTATCACTATTCACTAATACGAACCAAGACTCTCGGGCTGACTCAATGGTTAGGGTCTTAGGGGTACCATATTGTGGAAATGAATCATGTCGAGTCGTGACTTAGTGAAAGCTTTAATTATTATGTTGCCTCATTCAAGAGTCGGGATTAATAATACGAGTAAGTAATATGAACCCAAATTTTCATCTGACCCAATATATCGTACCAATTTTACTATTTTAAAATAAATGGATTATACAGTTGTACTCTTAAAAAGAGTATTAGTAACCGAAGATGTCTTTGCTTCAGTGTTTAGATTAGGTGCTTTGAGACAGTAGGGTCTCATGTTCGAATCTCCCCCTCCCTCTAAATTGTAATGCGACTAAGTGCGCTATTTGTTGAACAAAAAACAGAGTATTAATAGATCTCTTATTTTATCGATGAAAAATAAAATAAATACGATAATTATATGAAAAGAACAAACCATATTTCTTTCGCTTCTATAACGTAATCTTTTTTTTTTTCCCTTATAAAAAAGAAATGGCCGACTATCCAAACAATGTAAATGATTGAGTCATGGTGTTTTGTAAGTTTTCATAAAATGGGGATAACTTAGGGCCAAAAATATACCAACTACAAAAGTAGCGATTAGATGAGTGCATATATGACGGACCACGCATGCCTTTACTTAAGTAACTAGCTCTAGTCATAAATCACCTCATACACTAAGTTAATGTCCACTATTTTTGAACAAATCCAGAGAGAGTTGAGTCGTGCAGTGCGAACTCAAATATATATCGCATGTTAATCTTATTCGGTGACTTGGGCACTTTGACTCTCTTATAGAAATAAAGAGGAATTCTTCTAATTATTGGCCGTTCTTCCTTGTGAAGAAATATGTTCTAAGACATTTCCAGCAATTACTAAATATAATATAGGATATTATTATGGAGATAATCATTATATATTATACTAATTCATAATTATTTGCTAAAGAATAATTATGATAATTGGTCCAATTCGATTGGGCCGATGACTATGGATATATAATCTATAAGCCTATAAGGTCACTCAATCATACTTAGTCAGGAAACTAAACAGACCGTGGACTTGTGAGGTATTAGGCTGACTAAACAGACCCAATGTGGACTTGTGAGGTATTAGGCTGTGACTACTTAGTTTTTAACCTAAACTCTACTACTATATAGGATATAGTATATGAGTCATAAGTAGATTGAGAATAACTAAAGAGAAAACCCTAATCTAAGTCGTCAGTTCAGTATATTGCCTCAAGCACCTTAGCAACATGTTTTATGCTACGAGGGTATGTATTTCTCGACCTACTTTTGTCTTGATTCATATCTATATTGTGCTTGTATTCTTGGATTGGTGTTAGAAAATTGTTTCCTGAAATTTCGTTTTCGCACCGGTAAAATCCTACACCTTGGTCTTAACTTAGGGTTCACGTAGAGACTCGAGGTGAAATGACAGACACACAATACTCAAAATCTTGTGCTAAATAGCAATATTAACTACCTAAAATCAAATTAATATATTCACTCCATTACGTGAGACGATATTAATTTATAAATGTTTGAATAATCGTCTTATAAAACTTTTTGCGTTAGTTGTAAACCTGTAACTTGTAAGAGGTGCAACTCCACCTAATACTTACGCAAGAGTGTTGGTGTTGGTGTTGGTGTTGGTGTTGGTGTTGGTGTTGGGTGTATAGTTGGTTAAATCTTTAGGGACCCCTACGTAGTTAAGTATGTACGTTTGTTCCTCAAGTCTTCTATACATTTAATACTCCTACTAGCTTAGTTTTTATTTATAGTCTTATCATATCATAAATATAATCTTATATTTATGCAACTTTACTTTCGGTGAAGTAATTACTTAATTACTCCCTCATTTATGAATAAATTCTCCAACGATATATATATGTGCATGCTTCTCTTGCTCAACAATACCTAGTTAGTTATCCTAAGTCCGTAAGTGTCTTTGTCTATAAGTTAAGAGTTTCACAAACATAATTAATATTCCCTTCGTTCCAATGAATTGTTTGTCTTTGCTTTTGGCATCAAGGGTCAGAGATCCAATGAGGAAGTGACACGTGGAGCAAAACTCATGAGAAGGGTCAAATTACCTATAAAAAGCATTTCTAAAATAGAAAGGCAAACAATTCATTGAGACATGCATTCATTGAGAATAGAAATTGTCGTTGCGAATAGTTATTTAGCTTATATATATAAATATGAAAACATATATATGTTCGTACTCATTCGTAAGTTGAATAACTTTGTAGGATATATAGTTCAACAACTTTTGTTCGAGGGCTCAACAAGTTAGTATAAAAGACTCAAACGATCGTAGATATACCGTATACGTACAGCCTGTGGTATACTACATTTTTCCTGGGGTGATATATAGGTCGAAATAAGGATATAACCATGTCGATTCGAGCGCGAGTTTTTGGGTGTGCTCGATCCAACTCTTAATCAACTCAAAACATTCCAGATCGACATCAAACCGTCTCATGGAAGAATTGGTTATAGTTGCAAGGCTCTGGTGACTGGTGCTCGTGCCGTGTGAATAAGAATAACAATCACCCCCACTTTCCTAAAAGTAGTGTAAATCCAAAATCCTCATTAACGAACGACCATCCTTCAACAATTAATACCACCTCCACTAGATTAAATTCACAAAACCACACTATTTACTTTATTTTAATTTTTATATGACACAGTCTTAGGCAAGAATTTATATAACATATTTTTTATTTATTCATCTGTTTTATATTACATCGAATAAAACCGCTTATAAAATAGTACAATATCATCTTAATTGCCAAAAATTTCTAGGTGGTAGGTGTATTATATAGACAGTAATATCAACTATTTTTGTCTAGAAATTAATTACCCATCAAATTTTGTAGTACCATTTTTGGCTACACAATTGATAACACATCCATTTTTTTAATACCATTTTCTTAGTGTAATAAAGGTTCACTTTCATAGACAAAGATTTGGTCCTCATTGATCCCCTTTTAAAATATGTGCAAAATCAAATTCTAATATGAAACATGCTTGAATAATTATCTATAAAAAAAATCATAAGGAGTACTATTTTTTACATGTAAAGTTAAGTGGTTATATATTACAGTATATTTTAGAAAAAATGAAAGTTGATATTAGCTCAGATAAATCATCTACATCTATGATTGATCCCACTAATAATCGAAAATTCACGTGAGTAATTTACAATTGTAAATCAATAAGTTTAGTCAATTCACAAAAGTTATGAATAAATCAACTAACTTCACATAAATTGATTTTCTATAAAATATGCGGAGTACTACTTCCGTGTCATTCATTTATTCAATTTTTTTTTCTATTATTTGTAAAATAAAAATAAAAATTAATTAGATGCAAATATATAATTATAACATCCGAATCTAACCCACAGTAATTATATTATAAAACCATTGTCGCCCACAAAATATACGGATAATAAAAACACTTAATCACATAAATAAAACAAATTATTAATGTTTTCACCAAATCTACCAGAATACACTCATCATCCTAAGCCAGCTAAAATACAGCCAAAGATCTCCTCTTTTTGTTTGGCTTGTTTCCTTTAGAAAAACATTTAATTAATTATTATTTTCTATCCACATTATATTCAATTTCACTCATTTTATTATTAAAAAAAACTTTAATAAATATCAATTTCATTAATAAAACGTCACACAACACTCACAAATACCGTCATATTCTAATATACTCCCTAATTATGATAAGACCGTCAGTGTAATGAAATATCGTCTCTTCTTAATTTTTAGGCTAAGACAAATACCTGTATGGACCGTATGAAGTATCACTGTTAATAGAATAACACGATTATGCATATCCGATGTTTATATATATTGATTTGGCAGTCTAAATTACAAGTGCCACACAACAAAAACAAAAACAAAAACAAAAACCCAAAAATTAAATAAAGAGAGAAGAGAATATGAAAGGCAAAACGCTTGTTTAATACTCCTACTCCACAGCTAACAAAAGTTAAAGAGAGAGTGTAATATGTTTTGTCAATTTGTGTATTGGTTTGATGAAACTTGTAAGATTCATGTGATTTTGTCTCTCACATAAACACAAATCACCCCTCTTCTCCTTCAACACCAACTTTTTTTTATTTTCCCCTCATCATTAAATCACTCAAAAAAATACAAAAAAAAAATCTTGTTTTTTTCTTGATTTTATCCAATTTAACTAAAGGGTATTGCTTTTTACTTGGAATTTAATCATTTTTTTTGGTAATTGGGTTTTTAATTTTTCAATTTTTGGGTGGTAATTTGATCAATAATAATAATAATAATTTGAATGGCTTCAAATGTTTCAAAGTTCATCAAATGTGTGACAGTAGGAGATGGAGCTGTTGGTAAAACTTGTATGCTGATTTGTTATACTAGTAACAAATTCCCTACTGTAAGTTTCCCAATTTATCTCAATTACTGTTTGTTTTTATGTTTATGTTATGTAATTTGGCTCTATTTACTGTTGTTTTTCTGCTGTCTCACTGCTTTTTACTGCCTTTTTTTGCGTTACCTTGATTTCATAACCTAAAAGTTCCCATCTTTAATGCTTCATTGGCAAGACTGTGAATGTTTTGACAACCTTATGACTTCGGATAATGATTCATGTTAGCCGGCCCCAAGTTATAGGAACAGTTGGTAAAACTTCATTTGAGTAACTCAATTAGCATTCCCTTGTTTTTTGTTTATGTTATGCAATTTGACTCTATTTTGCTCCATTTACTGTTGTTTTTCTGCTGTGTGAATGTTTTTTACTGCCTTTTTGTGTTACCTTGATTTCATAACCTAAAAGTTTTCATCTTTAATGCATCACAGGTTTGGGTATCTCACTTTGCATTGTTTCTGTGTTTTTGCTATGTGACTGGTTTTTTGCTGCTTTGTTGATGTTATCTTGATTCCATAACCTAAAAGTTTTCATCTTTATCACTTAGTTATCTCAATTAGCATTGTTTATAATGTTTATGTTATGCAATTTGGTTCTACATTGCTGTATTTACTGGTTTTCTCTGCTGTGCGACTGATTCTTGCTGCTGAGTAAGTCTCGTGAGAGACCGTCTCACACTAACTTAATGTAGTTATAAAGAAAAAGAAAGTAGATTTAATAGCCACCCTCATCATGTGAGACCGTTTCTTTAAAGTTTTTGTGCTTCCTGTTTTGGGGTGTTACCTTGATTTCATAACCTAAAAGTTTCCATCTTTATGTGTAATAAATTGTAATTTATCATTTGGGTACCCCAATTAGCATTGTTTGAATGTGAATGTTATGCAATTTGGTTCTGTTTTGTTGCATCTTTTATGGGTGTTACCTAAAAGTTCCATCTTTATGTTCATCGACTTCAAGATTGTGGAATTTTAGGAACACTTTGTAATTGTGATGCTGTGTTTTGCAGGACTATATCCCAACTGTATTTGACAATTTCAGTGCAAATGTGGTGGTGGAAAGTACCACTGTGAATTTAGGCCTCTGGGATACTGCTGGTGAGTATTTAATGTTCCAAAGTCGAAATTGGTCGACACTCCGATGACTCGATGACTGTCTTATTATAGCGCATTTGTTAATTTAACAGCTTTAGTGAACATTAGAAAGGTCAAATTTGATTCCGATATTGATCAAGTTGGGTTACTGGATTTAAAGTTGGATGGTTTTTTATGTGTGATCTTTGTTGTGGTAGGACAAGAGGATTACAACAGATTGAGGCCACTGAGTTACCGTGGGGCTGATGTCTTTGTCTTGGCTTTCTCGTTGGTTAGTCGTGCCAGCTACGAGAATGTGCTTAAGAAGGTGCCCTTTCTTTGTTGAATCAAAAAGCATTCAGATACAACAAACATTTTTTGGTTTTACATTACACAAACTAAAGTGTGCTGTGTACCCATGTGCAATACTCTTACTTGTCTTGCATTTTGTTGATCAGTGGATACCGGAACTTCAGCATCATGCTCCCGGAGTTCCGTTAGTATTAGCCGGCACCAAATTGGGTAAGACCATACAACTCCTACTCTATTTTTTAACATAAATGCTACTATGCATGATAAATGTGTATGGATTTCATATCGGGAGTGGTGCTGAGGCAAGTATCACAAACACTTATATGAGAGTCATAAGACGGTCGTATTAGTCTGACCAACTCATTAACCTTCTAATTGTTGAATGGAGTAAGTTCACATGGGAGACCATCACTACGCAAATGTGGCAGATTGTCCAAAGTTTAGCTTATGAAGTCTGTTGATATTCTACAAGATAAATTTTTTATGATTCATGATTTTCCCATTGTGCAACCAGATCTTCGTGAAGATAAACACTACTTGGCTGATCGACCTGGAATAGTTCCCGTTAGCACGGCAGAGGTATTTACCTAAATTCATTTGTGTTATTAAAGCTAATTAAATTTATATGAGTTGACATCAGAGGGAAATTGATTAATCAGGGTGAGGAACTTCGCAAACAAATTGGTGCTGCTTACTATGTCGAATGCAGCTCAAAAACTCAACAGGTAAGCAAGCCCACGTGTAAATTTGTAGTGTCGATGTTTTACAGCATATCCAAATTGGTTTCGGACCTATGTCATTAGTAACCACCCCTTAATGACTGTACGAGCCAAGCTAGCTACCTTCATGGTCTAGGGCCCTAGGCATTCCGCTGAGGACATTACTTTTTTCTAGTGTTGATGCGGAATGTTGATCTATTCTACATTTCTGCGTGCTTTTCCAGAATGTGAAAGCGGTTTTCGATGCTGCAATCAAAGTAGTGATCAAGCCTTCTCAGAAACAAAAAGAGAAGAAAAGGAAGCCAAAGCGAGGATTTTCAATGTAAGTGCAAACTACTCCTACTTTGTTTCACTGGCGTAAATATTTTCCTCGTAAATGTGGGTTTCAATGCGTATACCCTCTTGTCCCTCCCTCCTCCTACCACCACCTTTAGCTCCATCAACAAACATCAATTTTAAGCAAAGTCCTTGTCACGGTCTCCCATACCTTTTACATTTGTGTTATTAAAACTAAGTATATCAAGGTTTTGAAATTATCATTACGAGCATTTTGAGGAGATATCAGCGCATCTACTTCGTGACACCCAAAAGTCAAGTTAACCAACAGTGGGGATTTAATACTGTGATTATGGAGACATCAACTGTCTACTAACAATACAGTTGAGTTATAAGTTATAGTCCTCAGTTTGATGAGTTTTAGTAGTTTCGATTATTGATACAGCGTAGTAACTGCGTGAGTATACCGTCGTCTGACGAAAACATGTGTATGTGCAGGAAGATGTGTTGTAGAAAGCTTGCATGCCTGAAATAGTCAAATGAAAGTGAATGAGGAGAGCAGGGACTAGGGAGGAGGGGCTCCTGAATAGATGCTGTCATTAATAGAATTTGCAGCATTAGTAGTATTAGTTTCTGTATATTTAGTTGGTGATGGCATTCTTTTCCAAATTAATTGCTCTTTAATGACCATCAAGGATGTCGAATTACAGGCTGTAATACTCTGGTTAATAGGAGAATAGCATTACTTTATTGAGGTTTGTAGACAACTTTGTTTTGAGTTATTGGCATCCTCTTTTTTTTGTATGTGAAAGGGAGCCACAAGGATTCATGATGCTCACACGGCCTGAACTCGATCATAAGTATTATCCTCGTGACCTTGCGACATCCATTTTATGATCATGAGCTGTTTTGATGAAAACTAGAAGCGAGTCATACTAGGGTTGGCTCAAGTGATAACCGATCAGAGCTCCTTTCCTCCATCATGAAGTGTCCATCGGGGCACAACAATGATGGTAATTGGTTTAAGATCGTTTGATAGTTAAGTGTATGAATACGATTATACCAATGTGGGAATAGAAATTGTATTTTCGATCAACTTTTAAACAAACTTCGATGCTCGAGCTTCCACAACTATGAAGACCAAGCATGCAAAAACACGAACTATTACGACGTATGTCACATAAACACAAGAATGCTGAATCTTTCCATCATACATCATCCATATAGAAGAGCGGTCTTCTATCACGAATACAACCACCACGCAAGGACTTTTGGAGGGTTAGATGTATGTAGCATACTAGCATTACCATGTGGATATGCTACTCCAACTTAAACCGAGTCTAGGTAGACGTAGAGTTATTCCACCATAAATATTCATAATCCAAAACCAAAAAGAACAAATCTCCAACTCTAATGGAAATGGAAACATTAACACTTTTTCTTCAACGGCTATACGCATTTGGCAAAATGCACAACTTACCATGGGCAAATGACCCAAATCACAACAGTTCGGGCACCCCTATTCAGAGAATATCTCAGAATGTTCCGATAATTCTTAAGTCAAGACTGCTAGTGCTTACCCACTGCAGAAAATGACAGCACCAGTAAAGTCCGGAATGATAACTTATGCTAGTGCACGCCTGCGGCTGACGGCAGAGAACAAGTCGAGTCAACAAACTAGTATACAAAATAGTCGTGTCACAACTCACAACCATTACAATTAAACTTCAGATCCTTAATTGTTCTGGCAGAAAATTCGTTACATACTTTCGACTACGATCAATCACATAATTAGCATCACGCTTATCTAAAGAGACACTTACTTACTCAGAAGGCGCAGGCTGTAAATCTGTAGCAATGAAAAATATGATAAAGTTGACTGCCTCAAGGCCAAGACCACACATTACCATCCTTGTACCAAAAGAAAAGGCACCGACACGGGGACACCAACAAAGGCCTGTCAATTAGGTCTGTGCTGATCAATAATACACATTGTTTCTTTGTACAATGGTGCATCTATTAAAAGCATGCACGTTATTTCTTTGTACAGTGAAGTAATTACGGTTTTAGGGGCATGGGATCAAGGAGTTCAAAGATAGGGCAAAAGGCAAAAATGACCGACTACTTAGAAGAGAGAAAGAACGCCAATGAATAAACATAACATACTTACCTGCACCAATCCCCAGAAGAGCAAAAAAATCGCTCAACACAATAAGCAGATGCTTATGAATTTAGTACGGAGTATTTAATTTGGGCAGCGAAATACACGGTGACTGAGTTATCAGGATTTCGAAGGTTAGTGTGACAGTGTTAAGAGGCAGTAATGACACTTATGGCTCAATGACCTCTGATTTAATACTATGTTTATGGATGACAGAAGGCAAAGTCCAGCAGCATGAATTTAAACAGTAAATAGAAATATATAGTGAGGCGACAATTGTTTAGCTAGAATGAGAGAGAGACCGGAGAAAGAATAGACCAATTTTTTCTAAGAAAATAGCACATACAAACAAATTCAACATCCATTGCTGGAAGATTGTGAAAAACGAATGGGCATAAAAGGCTCATTTCTCAGTCATTTCAACTATCTACAGAAGGAATACTATGCAATAGCCATCTTTAGGGAAAACCACGCAATGAATAGCGCAGAACCTCCAATATATTCTTTTTTTACGTACAGCAGAATCAGTACATCAGGGTATGGGGGTCGGAGACTTACAAACATGTCAGTTTTACTCACTTACCACCAATCCTTTTCTGACAAGAGTTAGGTGGATGACTTCTTGGCAGTTAGTTTGGCTGTCTTCTAGAAACTGAAACACAAATGGCATAAATCGGGTCAGATTATGCAAGACCAACATTCAAGCAAGTTAACTGAGAATCTGCAGATATAATCCTACACTACAAATAAAAATAAAAGATCAACACTACACTGACCAAGCTTGAAAGATGAAAGGAATAAACTACGGAGTATATAAAAGAAGCTTACATAGGCAACAAAGTTCCTGTTTTGAAGGGTCAATTTATGGCATCAACTAATATTATCTATCTCCACCAAGAAGGCTGCTTGAAATTGAGTTTATCCATGCTCGACCCTCCATCAGGTTCTTTCCTTTTAAGAACACCCCCCATGCTATACATCAATGCTTGCTCCTCCACAAGTGGCTGTGAACTGATGGCAGAGACCTGTCTTGATACAGTTGGCATTGACCGATCCATCCCCTCCATGTCAACACCACCAGGACCGGAATTAAGATCTAGAGCCTGGTTTTCCCATTTTTGATTGCTATCAAATGCAACATTATTGCTAACGTCAGGAATAGGATGCGAAAACCCATACGGATACTGAAAGGAAACTGCTGTTCCATTTCCCACCAATTGAGAAGGAAACGCAGATATACGCCCATTGGTAATCTGGTCCATGTATCCTGATGGCCCACTTGCCAAGGCGGGAGTAGATGGAGGAAAGCCTGGTCTAAATCCAAATACAGGATACTGAAATGGGGCATGCTGGAAAGGCAAAGCAGAGGAGGATGCTAACACGGATCCCCTGTAAGTATCAGGATAAAAAGACAAATTTGAAGTAGAGCCACCCATAACACGATGGGGACTACCACCAATACCACCGACTGAAAATGCTTTTCTATCAGCCAATCCAGATGGTGATACACTTACTGAATAGCTAGTTCCAGGGGGTGTCCACGCAATTACGTTCCCTGCATTGGGGTTGTATAATCTAGGTACAAACGATGATTGGAGAGGATTATTGTTATAACCAAATTGATTGTATGTTGCTTGTTCAACTGGCAATTTCTCTATTGCGGGCCCATCGTTCAAATCAAAGTCCATCTTACCACTGGCTTCTCCATTTGAAGATACCCTGGATGACAACGCCTTGACAGGGGGGATCGAGACTTCATTTCTAAAATTGTCACTTGCAGATGCTTGTACCATATCTGAACCTTCAGTTTTATTCAGATCAAGGTCAAGACCTCCATGGCTACGAAAAGATGCTGTAGTCATCGGCTTACAAACAGAAACGGGTTCAAAATCAGACTCCTGATCAAAACTTTCATCTGCCACATTAAGGTCAAAATCCAAGGGCCGACGTGCTTGTCTGCAAGCAGCCTCATCCGGACGAGGGACATCCCTCGGACATGGAAGCAACTCCGGTACTTTTCTGGGCTCAGCTGGACGAAATGCACTCGTCGATGCTGGTCCCTTCCATCCGAGTTCTGTTTTGGTCCTCAACAAATTATGAGTTGGGACAAAGGGCTTCAATACGGTAGTTGATGTCAGTAGACCACCCAATGCAGATGAAGTAGGGACTTGCGAGAGGCCAACTGAGCAAACAATAGCAACACAGGGATCAGTAGCCCCACTTACAGGCTCCACAAGCTTTCCATCATCTACGTTTAGACCTTCATTTAAGTCAAAACCAAACTTTGCCTTTACACCTGAACCTTCTGTAGCAGGAAATGAAGCAGCATTAACTTTCATGGATCCACTGTCTTCACTTCTTAGTCCTTCAAATTCGCCCTCTTTCGTACTAGAGTGAATATCTCCCGTCAAAACTACAGCTTGAGGACTTGAATTTCTGCATTGCTGCAAAAAAGCCTCCCTGTTTTCCAAATTTTCAACCCTGCTGCCAGTTTCCATGGCCACATCACCAGAATGCACCCCAAGATTGTCTTGTTTTTCAAGTACTCGGCAACCATTTTCTTGGACTAATCTTTTCTTACCTTCCTCCTTAGCGTGATCAGGTTTCACAACATTTTTTTTCGCTTTTATCTCAACTAAATGCGGACTTGTCCTGGAAGAAATCACTGGCATTTCATCTGTTAATCTAGATTCAGAGTGCAATGATACTGAATGTGAACTTTGCTTCATAGGAATGACGCTTTCAGCCTCCACACAAACAATATTTTTTACATCATCATCATTGTTGCTTGAAGGATATGTCGTACTAGTGTGAGCCATATTGTCATCCTTCACTCTGTCTTTCGCTTCCACGTCACATACAACTGACTCACTAGACGTCAGGGGCTGATTACAGCAGCCATCTTTCACACCTCCCTCCATTTCATTGGGAACCTCAGCAGTAACATCAGCTACACTCCCTGTTGTGCAAGGAACAGTGACAAGTTCAGTTGATATTCCACTCTTTTTCGAACAGTCCCTCTCCTCTTGATGTAAACCCTCAATATCCATCTGCTGGGTAAATTCTCCGTCATCGATATTTGAAACAACTGAAGAGATATTACAATCATCACCAGCTTGTGAAACAACATCAGAATTAAGAGGGATGTGTGGAGAAGAAGCTGGAGAGACAATGCCCAACTCGGAGATTTCACCTACTGCTACACTGGCAAGCAACTTTATTCCGACATCATCGCCAACTGACATTGGCACATCAGCTTCTGAGAGCATGATACAGCTTTCGATTAATGCATTTAAGGGACTGAAAGAAGAATCGGTTGCTGCTCTTAACTTCACTTCACTCATAGCAAGTGAACAAGAAGCTTGTGAAACTTCTGGTAATCTCCTGGTGTCACTAGTTCTTTGGTGTTCAGCAGCTGATGAAGCACCTGCCTCATCGGATTTATGAGAATTGTGCTTTCCTCTCAAGCCGGCATCTAATTTGGCATGTGCCTCAGAAAGAGAAGGGGAAGATGTTCTACTGTTCCTACAAGAGGCATCTTCAGCAGATACTCGAACAATATTCTGCACAGGTCCGTGAACTCTGGTCGGAATCTTAACAATAAGCTTATGATAGTTCCCATCAGGAAGACTCCCTACATGAACCGCACGATCAGTACCACTATGTGCTAATTTTTCAGCTACTGGACTTCTATTTGACGACTTCCCATGTCTGCATTGTCTGGAATCACTGCCCATGGTCTTATTCATACTCTTGGAACCCGTTGTGGATCTCTTTGCATCCTCTTTAACACATGGAACCAGATATTTATCATGGTCACTCGAGCACTGGCTATCAGTGGGCAAATGGCTTGAACCACTGTTTTTTTCCTCCCTTGCTGCTATCATAGGAACCTCAGAGCCTCCACCATAATCAAAAATTCTAGATTGCTCATCATTGCAGTTATTAATAGTTGGCACATGTGCCAATGCTGACCTGGCATTACTTTGATATGCAGATCCTGACTTTAGTTTAGTCTCCCCCTGAGCAAGTTTCACTGAGCTAGATTTCATTGAAGAAGGATGCTTATACACACCAATACCATGAAAGCCATCTCTTGACCTGCCTGATGACGGAACAGGATGGATAGAGCCAGGTTTTGCATCATTGAGGGTCATTTCAGCCTCCACACGTTTCTTCCAAGTGTCAACCAAGCTCCTTGCTTTCTGCTGAATCTCAGAGTTTTTGTGAGAACGCAAATAATTAACAGATTTACCAATGTTACACATCTGTAAAGCATTAAGATTCACAGGTAGCTTAACAAGTGCACATAGTAAAACCAATATGAAATTCTCTACAGATTTATCACTATCTTTTACATTCCCAGAATTCCCTATTTTACCCTTGTGAACCTCCTGAAGCCACTCATCCAATACAACTAAACCTCTAAGCTGAATGAACTGACTGAGGTAATCAGGCTTATCTGTGGCAGCTATAATACCAGCCAGCATGGATCGCCCTGCCAAGTCAATCTTTCTCTGAGATCTTTCTGGCTGCATGAGATGGACCAGCTTTGCTACAGCTTCAGAATCTGCAAGTCCACCTCTTTCAGCAACCTTGGCAATTTCCAAGTTCGAAAATCTTTCAGATCTCAACTGACAAGAGTCCCCATCATCCCCACGTGCAATCCGTTCACGCTTGATGATCTCAGAAGAATGATCTCCTCTATCTCTCTTCTTTCCTTTCGGTTTAGAATATAAGAAAGAGCTACTATTCTGCACACCATCTGGACTGTGTTTTTGTGTAGAAGTAGCTGTTAATCCGTTTGAAGAATGAGGATCTTGTTGCTGATCTACAGATGCATGCATTTCTAAATGTGTTTTATGTAAGAGTTTATCTACTTCGTCTTGACGTTCCTGAAGAAGTGTCCAAAAAAAGTTAAAAATTTAGAGCAATCAGTTTGCCGTATTAAAATGAAAGGAATAATAGACAGCTATTGCATTGACTCACATACATCAATAAAATCCTGATCTGAAAGCCACCACAAACACTTGTTTGTGATGTCATAAACACGACGACACACAAATGAAGCAGCCCCTGCTGGAAGTTCAGCACCTTTAGGTAGAAACGCAACTTTACACGGATGAAGTAGTGATGCAGCAGGTATCTCATCCAAGAGGAACGAATAGAAAACTTCGTTCGGTAGAGCTTCAAGTGCAACGCCTTTCACGAGTCTGACTTTAGCAGGCCGATATAGCCACTTAACACCAAGGGTCAAATTACTATCTTTATCTGGAGTAAATGAATAGATTATACCTACAGACGTAGGAGAGTCTTGCGCGGGCTTGAAGAGAGCACAATCCCCAACACTAATTCTCCGACCATCCTAGAAGAGAGGAAAAGCTAATGAAACACACAATCACTACGAACTCCTAACCAGCCAATCATTATGAAAACCATGAAGGAGGGTAATTTAAAAGAACGCTAAAAGCAATGCAACCGGAAAAGTAGAAGATGTAGAACATTCGCCGTATGCAACTCACAATATTTAGTTATTAGACTATCGATTGGTAATTAAAAGGAGAAGATGAGGCATGTAAGAGAATCAGAGAAAGAAAAAGAATACAACCGATAAAGTAGAAGTTTTAGAACATTCGCTGTATGCAACTCACAGTATTTAGTTATTAGACTATCCACTGATAGTTAAAAGGAGAAGATGAGGGGTATAAGAGAATCAAAGAAACAAAAAGAGACTCAAAGGCCAAACAAACAAACAAACAAACAAACAAACAAAATTTTAGAACCGTGCTCCCTCCATCTCATTTATATTCTCCCCTATCCCTCTCGATCTATTCCAAATCATTGTCACTTTCTAAATTTAACAAGGAAAAAGAGTAAACACTCAATATTGTCCCTAGGTAAGTACCTACCAGTCTTCCAACCTACCACTTCCTCCATCGCAATTAATTGCATTTCAAAATCGATGCATTAAGTTGTTATTTAAACACTTGAAAAGTAAAAAAAAAAAAACGAAATTTTGTACGATATAATGGGGGGAATTGTGTAAGGCTTATGTTATGAGCTATCAGGAACTAATTCGTCATGGCAAGAAGAGACTTGGAGTACCCGGCGGACAATCTTCAGAGATAGAAACCACTCGCATACTTTCTAGCTAAAGTGAGTTTGTAAGAATTCAAGCATGTATGTAAGGTATTACTAACCAATTCACTAACCCGAAACATGATCATCTGATTCCCTTGACCCAACAAACGCCAAATCAGTTTGAGTTTATTCTATCATGGCGCTCGCTTAAATTCTACATGGCAGACACTCTACAAAGCATATCTGGTAACGGGAAATCGCATATTTCTAAGAAATTACCGTGGATTAATAAGAACTCACAATAAGCAATCTAAGGCGAATTCATCTATCTCTTTACTAACCATCTATTTATCTATTCAACAATTTAAAACGGGTAAAGGCGAAAGCACCTCTTACTAACCCTCTATTCAACAACCTGACCCGATTAACAATCTACAGCAAATTCACATATCTCATGCTAATCACCAATCAAACAAAACGAGAAATGAAACCGAAAATAACAAAAACATGGGCAAGAAGACATTGATTATGATTACAACGATAAATCGATACCTTACAGAAACAAGTAGCAGAAGAATCACAATCACTCGGAACAACAGCTGTCGGCGAATCGGAAGACACCGACAACATGTGCCGACTTCGTTTCCTAATCTCTCCACCTTCCCTCCCATGCACCAGCATAGCCTTGCATTTTCCCCCAAATTCACCCTCCTAATCAACAAAAACCTAATTTCACTTATTTCCCCCCAAATTCGACACTCCACCTACCTCAACAACACAAGAAATCAAACTAACACCCTCCTTCACACGGCTTTACTCAAACCCTAGATTTACTTTTCCTCCCCCAAATCACGCGAACATAATAACACCTTAATAAACCGGAATTTCACTAATTAACACAATTAATTGAGCTAATTCAACTAATCGAGCTAATTCCCTCTATTACACAAACCCTAGATTTCCTAAATTTTTTTCCCCAAATCACACGAATCTGGGGTCGAATTGTAGCGGAATTAAATCTGAAAGTTGAAGAAGACAGATCGATTGAAATAATTAGAGTTAAAAGTGGAATTAAATAGTGAAAATGGAGGATCTGACATGAAGAATTGTAGATTTTTGAGGTACGAAATTAATTGAAGCGAAGAGAGAGAAAGTGGAGTGAATAAAGGAGTGAGAAGTGAGACTGCGCTACACGGCAAAAGGTAAAGCGGATTTCCACGTGGCACTCTACTATACGTATTGCATTTTTTTGTGTACCATGTATGTATTGGAGGGCTACAAATTATGACCGTCCCTCCGAGTTTTCATGATTGACTCATTTGTTTTTGGATGGAAAAATAAGAAAAGAAAAATAAGTGGTTCAAAAAAAAATGAAGAAGGGAGCCAAAGATAATTGGGTAAATGTAAACCAGACATTTATGATCTAAAATGAAAAAAGGGTAAAATATCAAACTCAACCTAAAAAAAATACGTGTCAATGATATGAACTCGGAGGGAGTACGAAATTAGGAAGTATATCTGTTTTAATCTTTAACGAGTCTAATAGTTTGAACATATCTTGCACAAAATCCCCCTAATATCGAAAGAATAAAGATTTCTAGAAAAACGATAATGTGTCATCACCACAACGAAAATTTTCCGCTCAAATTTATATTTCCTCCAGACACTATTTTTTACCTCATTTCATTGAAATACTCCGCACAAATCTTGGAATAATGGGACAAAAAATAGAGTATTTGGTAAATAAATTATAAAAATATTATAATTTGTACAATATATTTCAATTATTCCATATAAGGGGGATTAATTGAGGGCACAAAGGGAGTAGGTGTGGTTCATGTGTGATAGATACACAAAACAAATCAAGGTGACTATGTGAGGAAGGTTCACGAAAATCTAACTTTCTATCTTTAGTAGGTAGTAATGTATTTTTTTTTAATGAACCATTTTGTTTAGAAATTTTGCAAGTGATAACAATCAACGATAACTAAATGAAAGTATTCATTGGTTGTTTTCTTGGCAACAACAAATTATAGGAAAATAGGATTATAGACACAATAGCATTGTACAACCAATGCAAAGTTTTTGAGTTTTTGTATATATTTATTAAGTTTATAAAAATTTCTGAGCTGAGTGATAAATTTTTAGCTTAAACATTTATGTGATTTAAATCGACAGCCAAAATCGAAATCTTTGTGATAAAGCTCAAAATCTTAAAACCAGTTGTACATAGAGATATGTACAACTGGTTGTATAATTCTCTAATTGTAGATTATATTACCTTAAAACAAAGGTATATGACCATATATTACAAATCATGTTTTGTTAAAATCAAGGGTGATTGGGTGAAACGATGATAATCTTTTGATCTACTGGATGGCTGATTGGTACGTATTAACCTTTTATAGAAGAAGTTGCAATTCTTTATTGGGACAATGAAACCGAGCTTCAATGCAGAGGTAGGAGGAATCATGACTCGTAGATCCAGATTGATTGGTTGTTATTTTGAGAGGATAGTGCTAGAAGGCTTGTTTTCTTTATAGAAGTCACGTTGCATGATGCCTCGTGTTGGTGTATCAGATTCGCAGGTTTTGTTGTTGTTACGGATGTGATCATGCTATTGGCATCAATCAATCAGAAGCCTCAACTTTACTAACTAATGCAGTCGACACCTGCCCATCTACCTCGCAAATGTTAAGACTATGGATGACCTTGTTCGAGGATATTGTTTTATCGGTATAGAGTGTGTTATTTTTTATTGATCTAATCGTCCACTTCATATCCCACATTTATTTGTATTTATGTCGTTTTTATTTAACGATGAGTTGTATAAACAATTTTGAATTGTAAGATTGAGTAGGGCGCGAGGCTGAGACCATAAACGATCCATCCACACAAAGAATAACTCAAAGAACAATGTTCCCGATTTCTTAAATATGTCATAGCAATGTCATTTTCGATTCGATGTTTGATTTTGTGTCCTTGTTTCAAAAATCCCATAATTTTACAAATGGTATTTTCTAGTAAACACCCACCTCATTAAAGTACAAATAATGAATTAGTCACAATCTAAGAGTTGGGTTGGTTTATTGGGATCAACCATCTTTCACTTTCCTACACTTAATTTCAACTTATTCAACAATGACAATTTGTTGACAACAATGAAATCTTGTCCTCATACATTTGGTTAAATCTTTTATTTTTGGATATGAGATTTTGGGAGCGTTTTCGTGGATGACATATGTTCACTAAATTAGTGGACATCACTTTATTTTGAAAAAACACGATAATTTTATAAAGCAGATTGATAATCATTTTATTTCAATTAGTGATGTGCAGATTAATAGAAGACTAAAAAAACTTTAAAGAGACAATTCCTTAATAGTTTTAACAAGAAACCTCCCCCTCATCGATTTTTCGTTAGTTTTCTTAGTGAATAGATTATACAATCAGTTGTATATAGCTATATATATAACTGATTTTATGATTTTGAGCATTATTACAAAAGTTTTAGAGTTTTGTTGTAAAATTTTTAAGTTTTAGTGTAGAGTAATCAAAATAAATCACATAAATGTTTGATCTCAAAACTTATCACTCGACTCAAAAACATGTATAAACTCAATAAGTATACAAAAATTTAACAACTTAAATTTGGTTGTACAATGATGTTAGCAAGTGTATAATCCTATTTTTCCTTTTGCATACTCCCTCCGTCCCTAAATGATTGTCCCATTTCCCTATTATTTGTGAGGAGTATTTTAATGAAATGTGACAATCTTAGTGGGACGGAGGTAGTATTAGTTAGTCCGTGAGACGGTTTGAGTCCCGACCCCTCATTTTTTTTAATATCCTAATTTTTTATTTTTAATCACGAGTGTATAATCCATTTTTCTAAACCAAAGAAATCCCCGGGTTTTGTCCCTTTTTAAGCCTACGTGGTTGAACAATTATCAGGAACCCTAGAAATATAACCCAAACACCACCCAAAATCAATCGACACCATCTCCAATTCCCCCCCAAATCTCCGATCACAACCACCTCGATTTCCCATCTCTCGCATTGTCGCCACCTTTCTCCGGTAACTTTTCCCTTATAACGTTTTAGTTTTTGATCTATAGCCACTTATTTTGTTTCGCCGATCTAGACATCATCTAATCATCGTACACCAAATTTTCATTCTTTTAGATCGTGTTGTGATTTATTGTCTGATTTCTGTTTGAATGTGTGATTGATCTGTTGTTTGATTTGTATGTCGTTTTTGATTGCAGCTGCGAAATGGCCGGAGGTAGATTACTTCAGTTGTTATTGAAGAGGAACTTCCAGAGTCAATCCAATGTAATCCCTCTTTTTTTGTACCCTTTCGTGGTTAATTTGTGTTAAAGTGATTGAAATGTTGTTGTTTGTTGGATGAATTTGGTTGGATTAAGGTGTTTAGGTTATCTTTTCGACGGAAAATTGAACGTGTGTAGTTGTCTGGTTAAGTGTATTAGGGTATGATTTCAAGATTGATATTGGCGTGGATTTTGGAAGATTTTGGTTGGATTAAGGTGTTTGTGTCATCTTTTGGATCGGAAATCGAAGGTGCATTGTAGGCTAGTTAGATGTGTATGGGTAGAATTGATGATGGGAAATTGGGAATAACTAATGCAATTGTTTATAGAAATGTTACGAAAGCCCAATATAATAGCAATAGTAATCTAACTGTTTCTTGTGGTGTGGATTGTTGGACAATTTTGGTTGTATTGAGGTGTTTAGGTTATAGTTTTGATGAAAATTATGGTGCAAGATGGGGCTCGTTAGATGTGGTAGGGTAGAATGGAAAGGGGGCTGAAAGTTGATGACTTTGTTTTTGCTGATGATATGAAGGCTCAAAATAACCCATTGTAATCTTTTCCTCTTTTCTTGTTCATGGATCTATTTGGGGTTAGTCACATTTTAGTTTGATTGTCACATTATTTTGGTTGTGTTAAGTTCTAGGTTAGCCAAAAAACTGAAGGTGCATAGTAGGGTCATTTAGACGCATTAGGGTAGAATAAAAAAACAGGCAGATTATTCAATGAATTTGTTTTTGGAGATGATACGAATGCATGAAAAATTCCACCTTAAGGTGATGAGTTAATTACATCCGAGTGTTTGACCCCGGACCCCTTACCATGCCATAGGCAATATCTTTTTAAGGTGCCGTGGTAATGTTGTTGTACAGTGTGTTTGGAACTGTCCTTGAGATTTACTCTGCTACCTGTTGTCTGACTCATGTTTGATATTCTCCAACATTCCAAGTATTTACTGTGTGTCACTTGGCCTTCCGTTCCCACCCTTTTTCTGTGCCTTTTTATGTACAGTAAAATCTCTGTATGATCTATGATAATGTTGTCTGATGTAGGAGTGTATTCTTTGAGAAAATCTAATAAATTTCCTTATGGGAGATCATTTTGAAGTTGTTTAGCTAGCAGCCAGGCGGGCCTTTATCAAATTCTAACATGAAGAATAGACTAACTAATTATAATGAACTCTAATGTTATCTAGTACAGTTATTAGACACTCATCTTTCTGTCTTTGTTACCGTTTTGATCTATTCGTTTGTGTTCTCACACATGAAGCTTATTGAAAATATTTCTTTTCCAACAGTTCTTTATTCAAGTATCTTTTTCATACATGATCATTATTGATACTGGATAAGCAAATTTCCCTGCTTCTTATACTAGATTTGCCCCTTTGTCTGTGCAGGCTCTTCCAGCTATATCATCTGCTGTCTCTAAAGATCAAGACACAATTGGATCTTCCGGTGTGAAAGCCTTTAGAGCAATGGCCCTCCTTGGCGCTGGTGCTGCTGGCCTTTTTGGTTTTGCCACAGTTGCCTCAGCAGATGAAGCTGAGCATGGCCTTGCAGCTCCACATTACCCATGGCCTCACGATGGCATTTTGAGCTCATATGATCATGCTTCGTAAGTCACCTACTTTTTCTCTGGGGTGTTTTTTTAATGTCATCAGGGGTCCAGTGTTTTTATTTATTACATTATTTAGGATTCATTTGGCTCAACAAGATGGACTGGAATGGATTGGGATCTCATACCATAGAGGTATAGATTTAGAACCCCATACCATCTGAACTTGTATGGTTTAATCCATTATCATACTCTGTGGTGGAATGGAGTTAGAAACATGGGGGATGAGGCGGTTATGAGATTCCAAAGAACTGGAATGAAGTTAGAATCCATCAAGTATCTAACTCCATTTCAAAATGCTCCAACCAAGCACTAGAATAGATTGAATCCATTCCAAAAACTCCAACCAAATACCCCTTATTTATGTACCGTTTTATTTTTGCTGTGGCTAAACCACTTTATGTCTGAATTCCAGGATACGTCGTGGACACCAGGTTTACCAACAAGTTTGTGCCTCATGCCACTCAATGTCTCTGATTTCCTACCGTGATCTTGTGGGTGTAGCATACACTGAGGAGGAGGTAAAAGCTATGGCTGCTGAGATTGAGGTGACTGATGGACCCAATGATGAAGGTGAAATGTTCGCTCGTCCCGGTAAGCTAAGTGACAGATTCCCTGAGCCTTATCCCAATGAATCTGCTGCTAGGTTTGCTAATGGTGGAGCATATCCTCCTGATTTAAGTCTTATCACGAAGGTAAACTTGTCTGACTCTTATAATCATATCCATATCTTCCATATTAAGTCTTTGCTTAATGCTTGTTCATGAGAATGATTTTAATTATCCTCCTTGTCTTGCAGGCCAGACACAATGGTCAGAACTATGTATTTGCTTTGCTTACCGGTTACCGTGATCCACCTGCTGGTGTTTCGGTGTGTATTCTCACGCATGTTTTGGTTTTTGTTTTAAAGCATATCGCTGTAATGCATCTTACTGCATATTTAATCCCAGGTTTATGCATCATAAGTATATTAGAACAAAGTTTATCTCATCTTGCCATAGTGAGTATTAAATATCGATGTTGGTTATCAAATTATCAATTTTTACACCTTAGTCATTCTATCTGGGATTCTGGGATCAATATCTCCTCGAGATGCTGTAGAGTGTGGTTGTGTGGTGACCTCCACAACCTTTTGGTCGTAGATCGTTGTCACAGCCAATATTTAGAACCATATATTTTGCCCAAGTGCTGATGGTTGGCCACTTGGCGCATTATTGTTGTGTTGGCTATATTTGTGCGGTTCTCATTTTCAGTAATTTAGGATCTCATGGTCCGCACATAACCTACCACAGAGCAACTAAGGGGGTTGTCCAAGGTAATGATCTGAAATGACGGATTCTTAAAACAGAGTTTAGAGGGTGGCAAATCGGGAGAGTGGATCTGATCTGACTTTTTGGGTGTAGCAAAGAACCAAGCATGATAAGGACAGAGTTGAAATTGTAGTTTTATCGCAATATGTCCCATTGGGTACTCTAAATTGTTTTAGTTGTGGAATGATTTATTACATCTTAGCTCAGCATGGCATGGGATTTTTACTTGACAAAATAGCTTCTCTGTCACTTCTTTCCATCCAGGAGTTTTTTGTAGTGCTACTTACATTTGAAAATTTAGCAACTGAGGGTGGAGATTTTTTTTTTTTTTTTCCTTTTTTAGTTCGTATATTTCTTACTGTATGTATTCCATACCAGGTTGCCTACCGTTGCTTGCATAGCTGGACCATCATGTATTCATGTTTGTGCTTATTGTTCCGATTGTCTTTCATATCATTGACTATGGTGTTCGTTCATGTTTATTGTAGATCCGAGAAGGATTACACTACAATCCCTACTTCCCAGGAGGTGCAATTGCCATGCCTAAAATGCTTAATGATGGTGCTGTGGAGTACGAGGATGGTACTTCTGCCACAGAGGCCCAGGTAGGATTTGCTGTTTGCTTTCTTACCTAAACCGTGGCACATACGGAGTATTTTCTATGTGGTTACCACAGAACAATATGTTGGTGCTGTGGTTCTAATCACACACGTGCACATATTCTTAATGTCCCTATGCGAATCGTTAGTAGTCTCTAAATGCCTCACTTCCCCCGGTCACTTTATCCATGATAGAATTCGGGTTACGATATCACATAAACTGAGTTTTATCTTATTCCTATTTTGGTAGATGGGCAAAGATGTTGTATCATTCTTATCATGGGCGGCAGAGCCCGAGATGGAAGAGAGGAAACTGGTGAGTGAAGTTTACAAATTATTTCCTGAGCTCTTGCGTGTTTTGGTGACCATGATCCATAATTTTTCTGATTCAAATCTTAATTGATGCAGCTGGGATTCAAATGGATATTTGTACTATCATTAGCTTTACTTCAAGCTGCATACTACCGACGTTTGAAGTGGTCGGTCGTCAAGTCCCGCAAGATTGTCCTTGACGTCATCAACTAGAGAGATGACCTTGTTTTTGGTGTGTAGTAAGTTTCGAGATTTCTGCAATCGGAAAATAATTATCTCCAGATATATTTTGACTGACTTCCACATATCCGAATGATGTGGGCTTTGAGAAGTCATATTTTGGTTACAGCTGAAGAAAATAAGCTTTCCTTTGACTGTCCTAGATTTTTCCGTTTTCCTTGGATGATTTTGATCTACTCCGCTACTTATCCGGGAGCCTCCATTTGACGTTTTCCTTTATTTGTTCTGCCCGTTAATGGTCGTAATTTGATCATGTCAGTTTGCTACTAGCTTCTTGAATAAATTTCCATTTTTTTGATGTGCAGATAATTTTGATCTTATGTTTTCTGTTGTTCAAAACGATCATCCCATTCGGTGAAGTGTGTAGCCTAATGAGTAATGATCACACCACAGTACCACACCGATGTCTCCAATTTTGTTGGATTGATCTTAATTCAATGTCTTGCTTGAATAATGAAAGCTCTGCCCATCCCCGAAACCCAGTTCCCTCGATCGACCTGTCATTGACTGACTATTAGTTCGTTCAACTATGGGGTCATGTTTGCTGCAGGTTCGATCGTTGATTGGGGGTGGCAACGGGCTATCATCAACTACGAAGTACAAAGTATGATCTATAGTCCAAAAGGTAGTCATCGTTATCGTACTCTCTTCCATCATGATTCATGTCTTGTAGATCCACTCTTACTGGACTTGAGCTCGACAATACACAATACCACTAACAAAGTCACATGCATTAAACCAACCAAACCACAGTCAGTCACACCGACACTTAAATTCTTGCAACTCTCAAGTGCTCCGTACTTAAGTATCGTACAAATCAATCAAAGTAACTAAATAAGTAAAATAGAAGTTTGGTTTTATTCATATTATCGGAGTACCTAGATAATAGGATATACTCCCTCCGAGTTTCTAACATTGTTTCATTTTCTTTTTTGGGTTAAATTTGATTTTTTAATAATTTTTTTACTTTTGATCATAAATGTGTATTCACATTTATATACCAATTTCTCTCTCTTCCTTCTTTCTTTTTTAACCACTCATTTTAACTTTCTTATTTTTCACTTCAAAAGCAAATGGGTAAATGATAGAAACTCGGAGGAAGTATATACTACACCTAATATACAAATTATGGTGTAAGACGGTTTCAGGTTTGACATGGTCAACTCATTTACTAGTCTGGTGAGTGGTAATCCTTTTGTATAAACGGATCATTTCACGATTTCAAATCGTCTCATATAATACCGTGAATGTCATTATCGAAACTCGTCTTAAAAGTTTTTATTTTTTTTCTTTATTAGCATCAATCAATGACACCCTTGCGTCCACTTCAAACATTTTCTCACTAAGCTTACCATCCTCCTGAAAAGACTACCAAAAGTATCCAAAATTAATAGAAGTAGACGAGTAGTACTAGATCAATTACCAACTTTCTTATTCTATCAAATTTAATCTACACAAGCCAAAAAACCAAATACCTAAAAACGAGTTGGACGAAAACTCTAGAACGATCGAGTAATTAGATCAATCGGTAAACAGTTAACCTAAGTCTATTTAACTAGACTTGAATGGAACCTCGAAAAGATTGTTAAAAATATTAGAAACAACTTTGTTGTAGTCAAAATTCTTCATGTTCCTGATTCGAATTCAAACTAAATCCAATATTTTACGTGCAAAAATATAACTCCGTAGTCGGAAGAAAATTCACCATGAGTAATTAGATCAACTGCTAAATGATTAGTTTAAGTCTATTTTGACCAAACTTGAGTTCGAGCCTAAGACAACTTTGGCCTAATTAATTTTTTCCCCCGGACTCGAATCCAGACTAAATCGGGTGATTTAATTGCAGAAATATTAGCTGGACGAAAAGTATGAGGATAAGAAAGAGGAGGTGGGGATGTCTGAAGATTATGCCTTTTTTTACCCAATCGTCCTTTTTTTAAGAATCTTTCTCATGTGTTTTTACCGTTTTACCCTTTTTTTTCACTTGATGACAAAGCCAAAGGACCCCAATGATGTGTTCATCATACTACGATACCTACTCTCTCTATTACTACTATCATTATTTTCATGTGAGTAAATCATTATTGAAACTTTGAAATATTATTATTCTCCAAAATCTTGATGAATTATTATTGTTAACCCGGAAATGATGCCAAATTATGGTGAAACTAGTACATAGAATATGTGTTTTTAGGTTCGATGTGACCTTGTGTAATCAGTGACGGGTTTAGGAATTTGTAGGGGATATTTTTCCGGGTGGACAGTGAAATAATTCAAAAAATATTGATTAAACTAAACATATTTATATGGAGTAGTTGTTTTTATCTATAAATCTCCATCGAAAATTTTAATGAGTAGAGAAAGTCAAATATTAAAGCTTACTCAAATGAATAGAGGAATTAACAAGCAAGTAAGGGCACATAAGTCACCTTCAATTACTCAAATAAAACGGTCATATATTATTATCGAGTACTTAATTTATTTTTCTTCTTTTCATTAGTTATTCGATAACAAATAGGGTGCTATTTTCACGCTAATTTAGTATGGAGTACTATAATTCTGATATTAATATTGAAATTGATTACAAACTTACTTATTAAACATTTTAGTTTAAGTCCTTAAATACAACCGTAATTAATTAAAGATTATAATATATCCATCGTTTTCCGTAATTAAAATAGTTTTAAAAGAAGGTCACAACCCACATGCAATAACAAATAGTTGGCCTCTAATGAGAATGAATGTTTCAATAATTCATGTATTTTTGCTCAAACATATATATTAGTAAATTATTAAGCATTGGCTTAATTATATAATGTTAGGTAACCTCATGCAATGTACCATCATGAATTGACAAATAACAAGAATTTTCTTAGAAATTTCATTGGAGTAGTATTTTTGTAATAACAATAATAATGGACCCCCATCATCATATACACATACATACATATCTTGTACTACACTAATCAACCCCATTATCATAATATTGGTATATATTTTCATTCATCAATTTACATTTTCTTAATCCAAAGAAATTGACCCCAACATCACATTATATTCCATAATCCACCAATAAAATTAGAGTTTGGATTGTTTTTCCATGAGTAAATAGTTTTCTAGTTTCTAGAATGATCCGATATTACATTTTGTAATATTCCGTCACATGATAGGCTAAGTATTAGTACTAGAAAATAAAAGGTGTTTTAGATTCTTTTCATTCATTCATTAGTGACTTTTATTAATAGTGATTGAGTTGTGCCTAAATTTTTGTCCCTTACTCTCATTTTCCTTATTTGGCAAATGAGTTTTTTTAGGTATTATTTATGTCATTGCCTATTTTATTAACAAATGAAAAATCAATTGAAATTGATAATAATTCATATAAATAACAAAATGTACCTTAGTTTAACAATTAACCTAATGAAATAAAATTCATCATATTAAACGTTCCTTAAATTTAGGAGAACGAACATGTTCTATTACTGCTAATTTTAAAGATTCAATAGCTATCGATTTAAAAAAAATGATGTATGGTTGACGTTTGATAAAGAATACTGTATATGAGACAGATTTAAACAAAAAATTCTCATGTATATTAAAATTGTATCGAAAATGAAGGGAGTTGATTTGCCGGTGATATTTGTCAAGTTGGTACCTAAATTCATAGGCACCAACCAAAATCTAACAGCAAGAATTAGAAGAATATCATCATGTTAAATTAAATACTGTGTTAGGTTAGTTGATTGAGTACATCATAGTATAATCTACTAATCTACTAACTTGATTGGACATTAGAGTATAATGTACTCTACTACTACTACTAATTACTTGATTGATTGGCTAATTTTTTAATTGGGTTTTAAGTTTGTGTGATGTCCAGTTTACGTTGATACGAGTATATAATTTTTCTATAATTTTATTTATGTTTTAGTATATAAAAATTTATTTATCACTTTACGATTTATAATAAAAAATTCACATTGAAAGTTACTCTTACTATTGAAAACACAATTAGAGATTATACACCCAGTTGTGCATAGCTCTGCGTACAACCGGTTTTTAAAATTTTGAGCTTTATCACAAAAGTTTCGAGTTTTGCTGTAAACTTTCTGAGCTTTAATGTAAAGTTGTCGAGTTAAATCACGTAAATGTTTAAGCTCAAAAACTTACAAACTCAGCTCAGAAACTTTTATAAGCTCAATAAATATGTATAAAAGCTCAACAACTTTGTCCTGCTTGTACAATGCTATTATACAACCAGGTTTATAATCCTATTTTGCTTGAAAAACAAGAGTATTTACGGAGTATGACTAAACATTTAAACTTGAATCCAAGTTTACGCTGACTGTACTTTCGTATTTTTTTATTTTTTTTGGGTGACGAGTAACCCGCAGCCACTACCTTTGGTGCGCTCTGGGTAAAACCCCGGGTATACCATGTAAACCGCCCTTTGGACGACAGACTCGAAGTCCATACAACTCCCACAAAAACGCTCTTGTAGGGGCTTGAACCTGAGACCCATGAGTTATAGCCACATATTTTAACCACTAGGCTTATGTTTTTATTTACATTATGTTTCCGTAAGACAATTCCTTTACACAAAATATTTGCTTGTTAATCAATGATAAATTTACAATTTTTTACACAAACAATTGTTTTACCGTATAAATCGTCTAATTATTTTATAATAATATATTTTTTTCTTCGAGTATGAAAACAATATGGTAGGACGAATTATTGATTGTATATTCTTTTTTTCAGATCAGACAACAGAGTTGTAGATTTTGTGTGTAATAGGAGTAATTGAAATATTGAATTTTTGAAGAAGTAAGTAGCCTTGTGTTAAAGGACAAGAGAGTCATTTGACATTAGTCTTAAGTAGTGTTAGCCCTACCAAACCACAAATGTCGTCGTTTTCGTAGGATGCTAACTTTATTGGGCTATGTACACATTTTTATAAAAAAACACTTTAAGGACAAAATTAATACCAGTATACTCACCTTAATGCAAATTACGACTACTTAATTATATACCAGTACCTAAAGTTGTGTGTAAAATCATACTCCCTACTCCTTTATCATAATTTTAACTCTCATTTTAATAAACGATCTAGGTTGGCAAGAAATACTCCGTATGAAATTGTCACATATTCTTATAGTTTTACTCCGTACTTTGTAGTGTACTCTTTTTATACTCCGTATTTGTTAGGTCAACAAACTTACAATACGTTAATAAGCGATAATGTGAATATGTGATATACTCACAAGTCACAATAAAGTTTTTTTTTATACACTTGGTTGCATTACGGAGAAGAGAAAACTTGAATACATAGACTTGCTCATTAGACTAGCAAATCTTCGATAAGTTTAACATTTAAACTTTATATTGCGAAATTTATAAAAAAAATAAAGAAAAAAGCTAAAAATTACTCCATACTCCGTAATAACTACCCAATTACGAGGTCTATGCTTATTTTGTACTCCACGAGTAAATAGATGAGTCGATAACTATTGTATTACAGATAAAAAAAAAGATAAATTTAAATAGAAATACGTTGTGATTGAGACAAGAAAAAATTAGAAAGACGGACAAAAATGAAAATCGAAAAGAAAAGAAGATACTATTAGGAGGAGGAAGTACTACTACTAAAACTTGTAAGTTCCAGATAAAGTTAGCCAGTTAGGCAGATAGAGAGAGAGAGAGAAATGGTCACAAGTTCAGCTCATTACTGAGCTACACTGTAAAAAAGAGTAAAGATAAAGAACAACACTCAGCATTCAGCATTGTTGTTCTCCATCTCCAACTCTTCAACTATAAGCTTTTATTAGTACAAAAACATAGGTAGGGTTTCCAAAAATTTGTTGACTTTCTTTTCTCCTTTTTTCTTGCTTCAGCCTTTTCATTTCCACTTGATTTTGCTTTGTTGATAATACTATAAAGTTTTGATTTTTACCATAAAGTTTAGACCTTTAACTCTCATTCTACTACTACTACTACTACTACAACCATTACTCCACATTTTTCCATGATTATTACAGTCTTTTTTTTGTTTGATCTCTAGGTGGTGAGTCTTCAATTTATTTTTTTTGTACTGTTGTAAGTTGTTTGCTGTTGGAAGTAGTGGGTGTACATGTGGGTTTGTTTCTTAAAGTCATATAGGTGTCATTCAAGAGTAGGTACACTATACCTAAGTTTTTTGCTACTTACTGGATTTCCTGTGTAATTAATGAGCTTGTAGTTCTTCTGTTCTTATGAAAAAGGTTGAATCTTTCATCATTTTAGTAGTTGTTCTTCCTTGTTACTGTATTTTCTGGATAATTAATGAGTTTTCTGTGAAAAAGGCTGAATCTTTCATCATTTTAGTTGTTGTTTTTCATTATTATTGGATTTTCTGGGTAATTAATGACATTTCTGTGAAAAAGGTTGAATCTTTCATTATTTTAGTGGCTGTTTTCTTGTTACTGGGCTATTCTGGGTATTGAATTGAGATTTTCTGTTGTGAGTTTGATAAATGAGCTTGTTGTTCTTCTTTTTTGTAAGAAAAAGGTAAAAACTTTGATGATAGTTGTTGTTTTTCTTGTTACTGGGTTATTCTGGTGGGTTTTCTGGGAATATTAATGAAATTTATTTAATGGGTTTGATTAATTAGCTTGCAGTTCTTCTCTTCTTAAGAAAAAGGTAGAATCTTTTTCGTTTTACTGAGTTTTTCTGGGAAATTTATGAAATTTCTGATGTGGGTTTGATTAATGAGCTTGTAGCTTTTCTGCTCTTAACAAAAAGATTAAATCTTTGATCACTGTAAATGTTGGGTTATTCTGGGTAATTAATGAAATTTCTGATGTAGGTATTAATTAATGAGCTTGTAGTTCTTATGTGTTTTTTTTTTTTTTTTTTTTTCCGGTGAAATCTTGGATCTGGGTTTTGATTAGATTTGCTGTTTTAACTGATTTTGGTGTTTTTTTGCTGATTAAGGAGGTTTAAGTAGAGATTAAGAGATGTCAGGAGGAGCAGCACCAGCAAAAGCAAGTGAACCAGCACCACATCCTCCAAAAGATCAGTTACCAAATGTGTCTTACTGTATTACTAGTCCTCCGCCATGGCGTGAGTCTCCGTCTTTTTCCCTAATTGTTACTTTGTTGCTCTACATTTGCTACTTTTAGTCACTTGCTATTTTGATTAGTTAGTTAGTTAAGAATGCATGGGAAGTACAGGAGAGTGATTGGATGATTTAATTATTGTAGTGATAATGGACTTTTTTGCTTACTTGCTTTCCTCTTTTGCTTAAAAGTATGAGTGTGCTGTTTTGTTTATTTTCTAGTTTTGAATTTTGAAAGTTTAGACTATGTTTTCTTTTGGCGGGTTCTTCTTTTTGTTCATATATAAAACGAATATGAATCGTGATCTGCTTTGAAGATTTTAGGTTTCTGAACTGAGGTATATATAGTCTTTAGTTGCTACACCGGGTAACAATGAATTTGTAGCGTTCGTTGTTCTGCTTGAACTGTAGTGGGAATTCATTTCCCCTCTGTGTTTGCTGCAGTTTTTGCAACCATGACATTTCGAGTATTTAACTATTTATGGCTAAGTATAATGGCGGACCTAAAAAACTTGATAATGATGTCTCATTGAAAAATCTACGTGTCAGTTATGTAAAACCGTATTTTTTTTCAACCTACTGCTTATGAGGTTGTGATCACATTGGTTCAGATCATGATAGTTAACTGATATCAGTTGAAGTTAGTATATTTCTGCATTTCCACTGATGAATCTGTTGATAATTTGCAGCTGAGGCTATTTTGCTGGGCTTCCAGCACTACATTGTGATGCTTGGCACCACCGTTCTCATCCCTAGTGCTCTCGTTCCTCAGATGGGAGGAGGAAAGGTTAGTCATAGTGTCATGCAGTCAGAGATGGCGAAGAAGCTGAATTTTTTTTGCACGGCTTTACTATATGGTTTATGATTTATTCATATTTGTCTGATTAGTCTTCCTGCTCGTTTTTTTTCTCGTGTTTATAGACTGAGAAAGCTGAAGTTATTCAGACACTACTTTTCGTTGCTGGCTTGAACACACTTCTGCAGTCAACTTTCGGAACACGTTTGCCAGCTGTGATTGGAGGATCTTATACTTTTGTTGCACCAACAATTTCCATCATTTTGGCTGGTCGATACAGTAATTACTCTGATCCTATAAAGGTTTGTGCTTAGAAATTTAACCTCCTGGTTGTGTTGATGTGTAGCTGCCTCTCGCAAACTAGATATATTTAAATGAGATGCAGGAATCTTCTGCCGTGAAATTCTTGGGATACTACAGAATACTCAAACTCTGTGTTATGTCTAGCTATGTCAGTATGCAAACTAGTCGGCTGAAAATTTCCGCATTGTAGTTCTGTTGACATGAGTCAAAATAGTCTGAAAGATCTTTAAAATATGGTGGTTTAACTTGCTTTCCAGTCAGAAGAATGTCATAGAACTGATATGAAAGAAGCAATATGATATGGTGGATCAATTCTTCGATTTTTCTGCAATATCTCTTCCTGTTCAATACTGAGATAATTATTTTTCTACCCAGAAATTCCACGCTATAATGCGGGGGATACAAGGGGCTATGATTGTTGCATCTGTCCTTCAAATTGTCCTTGGCTTCAGCGGACTATGGCGTAATGTCACAAGGTAAGTTTGCAGTTAGCACCAGCTATCGGCTTTTTTGTGCTTTTGTATTATTAGTGTAGGTGCGTATGAATGATTTAATTCTCATCACTGTTATATGGCTGTTTGATAGGTTCCTAAGCCCGTTGTCAGCGGTTCCTCTGATATCTCTGGTTGGCTTCGGACTCTATGAGCTCGGTTTTCCTGGGGTATGGAAATACGATGATGTTATCTTGCATTTCCTTATTCCCTATTTGTAGCTGCACATCGTCAAGCTGTGTGTATCACTGATTGTAAGTGTTGATCCGATATAGGTGGCCAAATGTGTAGAGATCGGCTTGCCCGAGCTTGTGATTCTGATTTTCGTTGCAGTGGTAATATTATTTAAACCCGATTTATCTCTGAAAATTATTTCTATATATTCTTTCACAATGGTTTATTGATACCAAGTAAATAAAACTGATATAATTGCAGTATCTATCTCAAGCAACAAAATTTGGGAAGCATGTTTTTGAGCGATTTGCTGTTCTATTCTCTGTGGCCATTGTTTGGTTATATGCACATATTCTCACAGTCGGCGGAGCATATAATCACGCTGCACCAAAGACTCAGGTTTCATGTCGAACGGACCGTTCTGGACTCATAACTGGCGCTCCATGGTAGCTTGCACTCTTAACTCTTGGCACATTTCACAGAAACAAATTAATATGGAGTAATTTTTTATCCTCGTGCATTTTGGTAAGACTACAATGTTTTGTTGCAGGATAAGAGTTCCCTATCCCTTTCAATGGGGACCCCCCACATTTGATGCCGGCGAGGCCTTTGCTATGATGTTTGCTTCCTTTGTCGCTCTTGTCGAGGTTTGTTTCCCTCTTTCTGTGCAATGCTTGGCAATAATAATAGATCACATGGACCGTCTTTAATTACTTAGCATTAGTGCATGCCTCTTGTTGACTTTGTTGTATAATGTATATGTATGCAGTCCACTGGAGCGTTCATCGCTGTTTCCAGGTCGGCCAGTGCTACAATGATGCCTCCCTCAGTTCTTAGCCGTGGTATAGGTTGGCAGGTCAGTTAAAAAGAGTTCCCTAAAGTAACACGTAGAAATTTGACCAGTTTTGATTTTGACTAAAATGTGAAATATTTTTCCATGTTTTGATAGGGGGTTGGCATTTTGTTGTCCGGGTTGTTTGGAACGGCTGCTGGATCTTCTGTTTCCATGTAAGACTGCTTTTCTCTTAACGAGCAGGAGCATCTTAATTTTTACTGTACAATTTTGTCGCTAAATTGCATTTGCAGTGATGGTTCTAACCTTTATCTTACTTCAGTGAGAATGCTGGCCTTTTAACACTGACCCGTGTCGGTAGTAGACGGGTTGTCCAAATCTCAGCCGGGTTTATGCTATTCTTCTCCATTCTCGGTGCGCACATTAAATACTTGTTAAAATAATAATGCTTCATACTGTATCATTTAGAATGAAGCCTACTTGATTCTGAAATCGTGCGACTAAATATTGCAGGAAAATTTGGCGCAGTATTTGCTTCAATCCCCCCACCAATTATCGCTGCTTTGTACTGCCTCTTTTTTGCCTACGTTGGTAAGTAAGGCGCTACGCTAAGCAACGGATTTCTTTGCTTGATAACTGTGGGTTCCCTCTTTTGTTCACCGGCTTGAAATTTAACATTCTTGCAGGTTCTGTTGGTTTAAGTTTCCTACAGTTCTGCAATCTAAACAGCTTCCGCACCAAGTTCATACTCGGATTCTCCATTTTCCTTGGATTATCAATTCCTCAATACTTCAACGAGTATGAAGCAATCAACGGTTATGGTCCAGTTCATACAGGCGCGAGATGGGTATGATACTCTATAATTTCTATCTGTTCAGTTTCTACGTACAGTAGTAAATTAACTGAATTACTATCTATTTGTCGTATGTAACATGACAGTTCAATGACATGGTGAATGTCCCGTTCTCATCGGAGGCGTTTGTGGCTGGCATCGTTGGATATTTCCTAGACAACACGCTGCACCGTAAAGACGGGACAATCAGGAAGGACAGGGGTAAGCACTGGTGGGATAAGTTCAGAACCTTCAAAGGTGACACAAGGAGCGAGGAATTCTACTCGCTTCCCTTCAACCTCAACAAGTACTTCCCATCCGTTTGATGATTTCCGACCCACCCATCTCTCTCTCTCTCTCACATGTGGGTCAGGCCCCGAAGGAAGGCTTTAAATTAAACCTGTTCCTAACACGGTAATGGTCGATCTTGGCTGCATGCCTATAGGAATTTATATAAATTGAATCAAGTAAAATGAATGGTATGACACGATAGAGTTTGTTCCGAGTACGTATAGTAGAGATTAGTTTGTTAAATCATCTTTTGTAGGGCTGTGTTTAGAACAATTTATTATTTTGTTCCTTCCTATGTTTGTACATCAATTATGTCAATTGTACTGAGAAGCAAAGCCGAGTAAACACGGGGCGGGCGACCGTGTTTTTTCTTTTGAGATCGGTTTTATGGACAATGTAGCACTGCGTGCTTTTGTGTCGCAACCTACAAGCTCTTGCTCTTTCCCGTGACACGGTTTTATAATCAGATTATCATCATCAAACATTCTGAGTTACTCCACATAGTGAGAAAATTAAGTCTGGATTCTTCGTTTTTGGTTGATGATGATAAATTTGATGTTTCATCCGACATTCAAGCTTCATCCACCCACCATTAACGGTAGCAGTATAATCGATGGATTCATTATGGGACTTTGATTGGGCAACTGCATGAATAAGAGACGGTGTCCCATTTTTTACGCTTTTCGACAAATCATACGGAGTATTTATTTGTACACAAAACTGGATATAAAGTAATAAAAGTTGGACAAAAGATCTTATAGTGTGATGCCTTACTACAAGTAAACCTAGCAAAAATCGTGATATCTTGGGTCTTGTTCTTTTTGGCTGAAATGGGGCTGGGTTAAGCTCAACTGAACTGAAACAGACTCAGACTGAAATTAGGTTAGAAAGAACAAAGCGTTGATCTATTATAATGGGACTAACTACACGGAAAATTTGGGCCAACGAGGATCGGATCAAGTTTGGATTGAGGACACCTTGGATTCGGATCGGTATAATCAACATTTCAAAGAATAACCGTTTGTATAAAATTCAAGTAAGTTGGGATTAGACCGTGTCAATTCGGGTTGGAGTAGCCCAACCAAGTAAGAGGCCTAAACCCAAATGGGTTGGTTTTCAATCCATCTAAAACCCTAATTCTTGTATGTATATGATTTATATCTGCAGCCGTCTTCTCCGTCTCTCTCTTCATCACTCCTTCTTCAAGTTTCTGGTAATTTCTCCTGTTCTTCCCTCTTTTCTTCCTCACTTTATTCTTCTTCGTCTTCTTCTTAGTAATTCATGCGTACATTTATTCTGATTTCCTCTGTGTAGGTAAGTAAGTAATTTGCGCGTCAATCAATGGCTCCTCCTGCTAAAGGTATCACATCATTTTTACCTCACTCGTAAACCAAATCAATTGTTTCTATTATGTAATGAATCGAAATGATTACCTCGCGAAATCATTTGAATGTTTTATTGATTGATTGATTGATTGATTGATGAATTAGTTGATATAATTGATCTCATTTCTTATATAATCAATGTGTTTTTGGATTTGGGTAGTTTATATTTTCCCCAGATTATACATTGTTTTTATCAATCAACAGGCTTTTAAATTGCTTGGAATTTGTATGAAACTTTGTAGAGACAGTCTCTCAATCGCGTTAAATTGTTCTTCATAGCTTATACTATCGAAATTTGTATGAAACTTTTGTGTTCAGATTATATTCTAGGAACCACAAACACTTACAAGAGACCGTCTCTCCCTCGCGTCTGGTTAAATTGTTGTTCATAGCTTATAATGATGATGATACTTGTATGAAAATTTTGTCTTCCGTGTGATGGAGAAGTTAATTTTGTTTGTAACGTTGTTAGTATTATGTCTCGTACTCGCTAATTTAGGTAGATACTCGTTTGAACAAGCTGCAGCGCGATTCTGCTAATATGACCATGGTACATTAGATTGAACGATACTTCCTATAGAGTACGGAGTATATTACTCCATATGATGGGACAATGTAAATTGTTCCACATGTTTTGCTGCTGCTGTTGCTGCTATAAGGCACATGTTCAGTTCAATGTATACATACATGGCTGGGCTAAGGTCTATTTTGAGTTTATTGGTAGTTGTGAGTGTATGATCGATGTTGTGTGCTTACAAATTGATTGCTGTTACATGAATATATATATCATATTGTGCAACTGTTTTCGAAATTGTTGCAGATGTTGTCATTGTGAATGATAGTTCAACTATGTATGCATCTCCGATTTAATGACTGTAGCTCAGCTGGATGATGATTAGATTGTATGAATTTGCTCATTGGCATAAAAAAGATACACATATTGTCTCTTCGGAATCATGAAACGTGTTCAAAAGTTTTGCTTTTGCTTTTGTCTGTCAACAAGCTTAAACTCTGTCGGAGCGCATTGCTTATAAATTATGTTTCTGTTGACACTGGAAATAGTCTACTCTCATACTAGTATGTCTTCTGATAAGTTTTTAGGAAAACAAAACAACTTTATATAGGATTAGAATTAGATCTACTGTTTCGACTTTTTTAGCGGCTTCGTATTTAGTTTTTGTTTATATAGGATGTTGATGGCTAGTGCCCTTTGTTCTGATTTCTATGTGGGACCCTAATTGTTTTTATTCTGATGAATTAATTCAATGCTATTTTTGCTATACATATTGGGTATTTGCTAGTACGAAGTAGTAGTAATTTTGTACCCCTTTCCCTGATTTGCTTTGAGTTTTACTAAAATTTGCGATTTCTACGGCATTCTCAGATGGAAAGAAGGCAGATCCCAAGGCCCAAGCCTTGAAAGCTGCCAAGGCTGTGAAGTCGGGTGCATCAACCTTGAAGAAGAAGGATAAGAAGATCAGGACTAAGGTCACATTCCACAGGCCTAAGACATTGTCAACCAGCAGAAACCCCAAGTATCCTCGTATCAGCGCTACTCCCAGGAATAAGTTGGACCACTACCAAATTCTTAAGTATCCGCTAACGACTGAGTCGGCAATGAAGAAGATTGAGGACAACAACACCCTAGTTTTCATTGTCGATCTTCGTGCTGATAAGAAGAAGATCAAGGCTGCCGTCAAGAAGATGTACGACATCCAGGCCAAGAAAGTGAACACACTGATTAGGTAAATCCTTGAATAATACGGAGAGTACACTTTGCATATTCAATTATCTTTTCTGTTTGCAGCGTGGACTTGGGTTCTGATTAATTTATGTGATGTGATGCAGGCCCGATGGTACCAAGAAGGCATACGTCCGATTGACACCTGACTACGATGCTTTAGATGTGGCAAACAAGATTGGAATCATATAAACGCGACTGCCTGCACCGTTTTTTATTTTGTTGTTCAAGTAATATCATCACTTGTGACAGTTTTGTTGTTAGGGAACTTGAATATTCGTCTTTTAATGCTCTCAGATGCTATGTAGCAGACCTATTTTTCTTGTCGATTGCAGTTTTCTGTGTTGATGTTCCATGTTTATTGAGGAATTCCCGGTTCTGCAGCCAGTTTTATGATTTGGGTTCGTAGACATTGGGTTGTGAGACGTTTTGTGATACGATTATCATCAAATTGATCCCATGTCTGGCGTTGTAATGATAGTATTAGATTGTCACTGTAGAGGTTAATTGATTTATTTGCATTTAGCTGAAAGATGATTTTGGGTAATTCGATGATCTTATTGAGCTAATCAATAAACTTATTAAGCAAACAAGGTTTTAAGGTAATAAAACTTTCTAGGTAATAATTTCTTTGGACGAGGGACTCAGTATTTTACTTGACTATTGGACTTTTTTTTCCGATTTTATTACCGCCTTTCCTTGGACAGTCCATGACCGTATTAGTGCTGGTATATTTTTGTGAAAATAAAAGTAAAAATTTCGTCATGAAAAAAATTTGATATTCGTAGAAACTAAGTTTTTTGTTGCAAAGATAATAACATTGATGTAGATTATTTTTATAAATTTTGATTGGGTAAGTGCATCAAAACTTATAGGAAATGATATCTCAATAATATCGTTAATGAAAGACCTCTCAAATAAATACTCTACACAACAGAGGTAACTCAAGACGTAACAGCACAACCGTCTCTATTGTACGCATTATTACACTATGGGACGATCTTATTCTATATTTTGCGGAGAATTTTTTATATTTACTGGTGAGAAACAAAATTTAGAAAAATGGGATAGAATTTGAGATAACATTCATGAACTTACACTTATGGGCTTGGGCTGTAAGAAGTGGGCTTGAGTATGGCAGTATACAGTATGCAGAGTATTGGTGAGTCATGAGTGGATAATGTGATAAGAAAAAGGTAGTGGTAGTATTCCATTTCCATTACATGCTCTGTAGTCTGAAGCTCCACAACGTAACGTAACCTCTTTGTCTTCTGCTCAATTCTTCTTACAAAAGACTAGAGTACAAATGATTCCCCCATCAAAAGCGATGTGTGCTTTAGAAGAGATCTGCAGTTTTTGTTTTACTAAAACCCACTTGTTACTCGTGCCATACTACTCGGTTTGTTCCCGGCTCGTCCTCGTCCTCGTCCTGTCCATTCAATCCAATGGCTTATTGAGCTCGTAACCGGTTTAACCCATATATACATCATCTTGAAAACAAAGTTTTCGAGACCACTTAATAGAAAACGAAAAGAACGGATGTGATGAGAGGGTGAGGGGGTATATCTACTCTTGTACACAGCTAATAACGTTTCGTGATTAATCTGTACTCGTACTCAATTAAAAAAAGAGTAATACTCCGTATATTAACTTTTGATAAAAAAAAAAAAAACTTTGGAATGTAAAAACATACTCTAGTATTTTTTTTTATCTCAAAAAAATGTTTTTTGTATTAATTATTTATGTTGAAGCAAATGAGTGGGCTAAGCATGACATTATGATACAGAAATAATGGACCATTTCATTCATTCATTCATTCATTCATTCATTCAATTCATTCACAAGGACCACTGCAAGTACATTGTATGAACTAGAGTATGTATCTACTCATAATTGAGTGGTTACAAAAAACCCTATCATACCAGATTTGCTTGCTCTCTCATATCAAATGACTTCTATTTTCATTCATGATACTCTCTTATTATTTCTTAGTTATGTAGTTAGGCTAATAATCACACTTACCTAGTATACAGAAAGATTCCTCAAGGTGTGATCGATGTGGTGACAGTACTCGAGATGAGATGATGCACAAGAGTAGCAACATCTATCGTGGTTGTAGTAGACTTGTGCGGATGGAGTAGCCTCGTAAACCCGAATCATTTGAGATCTCTTCCAATGTGTGTTGTGGGGCAATGTCCTGCATCGCTAGAATTACAATCACAAAATTTATGCCGTCTAATTTTAGAATGAAATTTCACTTCTTTTTCAGTCGGTTTCTTTCACTTATTCTATGATCCCGCTGCGCTCCTATTATATACATTTACTGACATTAAAAGGACATTTTACCACCATTTAACCAACTGAGCTAACATTTAGCAATTGAAGAGGTCTTTTGTTAAACTAATAAATATATTTGTGTTAAAATGAATCAAATTAAGATACTCAAATTCTTGTTTAATAAATAGAATCTGTAGATCTTTCAACCTGAAAGGATCTTTGTAATGATTGTAATAACATGAGTTATGAGAGATGACTAGTTGAACATAATGTGTTGCATTCTGACCTTTTTTTGAGGAATATACTCTATAAGGTAGCCATGAATTGTAAGGGTACCCTACATTTTAGGATGATGTAAGGTGAAACAGATTCATAAGATGAAAAAAGGACACAAAAAGTGAAAAATGTGGCTACTAAAAGTCCATTTTAGATGGTACAGTCTTGTGTAAGACGGTTTTATTAAAGGATCTGAGTAATGAAACAAGGCAAAACTAACAAGATGGTAATATAATACTAATGAAGTAGCTGAATTCAAAGAAAGGCAACTAAACACATTGACATATATATATATAATAATAATTACAGTAAAGAATTAAGAGCTGAAGATGACATTTAACCACCATACCCTCTAGATGTTCTGTCTTACATATGCATTATGATCTTCTCATATATAATTGTAATTATATACAGTAGTATGATACAAAGAATCAAATTACAGGATATATATATGGGTCATACTCTCATTATCTTCTTAGTACCAAATTTTTCAGAGACAAATAAATTCAGACGCCTAATATGAATCATCCTTAATTGTAAAATATGATATACGGAGTGGTAATAACAAGAGCAATCAAGTTTTTAAATTCAAACCGTGAAAATAGCGTTCTGTATGAGTAATATTTAACAAATTCACTCTATTTAACCCTCGAGCCTCACTAGATTCCGTGGCAAAAGTAATTCAAACCGTGAAAATAAAGCTTTTCTTCCCAAAATACTCTTACTATTACTTAAAAACTAATTAAAATGACCCCAAAATAGAGTATACTATTAATTAATTAATTAATTAATTAATTAATGTACTCCTATATGGCTTATAGTAGCATCCCAAGTGTGACCCCTTGGTACTTATAAGAGTCAAAATATTCACACATAATATTACTTGATGCTTCTTAATAGTTAACCCTATTTATTCTTAATGTTTGTAGTTAATTAAATACAATTATACTATCTACAGAGTATAAAGTTCTTACTCGTACATTTTTATATCTTATTTTGACCTTGGAGCTACGTGTATTTTTATTATTATCACTACAATAGTGCATTTTTTTGTATAATGGTTTTATTAGAAAGACTTGACGGTTTCAGAGAATGATTAGTCGAGATAATTTTGTTGGGACCAAGACATTGATCTATAGTTAATTAGTATAATGTGTTGGTACAGTTGACATAATTTGTGATACTTTTATTATTAATGATGATGCAGAGGGAGAGTGAATAAGAAGGAATGAGTGAATGAATGAATGAGCATGTTATGTGTATTGTAGGTTGCCTGGTAAAAACAAAACAGATTATGTAGAGTGTGATTAAGCAACTAGCTGTCAGCTGATACTCTTGCCTCCTGCTAATCACCCACTTTTAATTATACTTTAATTAATTAATTAAAGCTTTTTAATTACCTCTTACTTTTCTTCTTCACATCTGATCTTCACATGATATGATCACTTCCACTTCCACAGCATCTCCATTGTCCATTGTATTCTCCTTAGAGACGGTTTTTCGAGAGATTATTCTACATGTAGACATAAGATAAAATGTCGCTTCCAAAATCGGTCACGGTTTCCAATTGACTTTACAAAACCGTTCATAATTTCTGATACAAAATCGGTACAAATGTTGATACCGTACTTATAAAGAGATGATATTCGTGACCAGAATAACATATCATTGTGACTTATTATTTCCCAAAAACCAAAGATTCATTAATCACCACAGAAAAAGAATCTTGAGTTCTTGAGCATTGAAAGGAAATGATATTACTTCCTTAGCTTACAATCTGTGCAAATGTGAATACCATACTTAAGAAGGGATGATACTCGTGAATCAATCGTGACTAGAATAACATGTCAGATCGAGTCATTTTACCCCAAAAAACCAAAGATTCCTAAAACTTACAAATTCAGAATAAAGCATTTCCTTTATAAAAAGTACTCGAAATCAAATCAAAACCAATGTCCAAAAGATCAAATCCAAAGGGTAAAATTACTCCTACTAAAATTCCCAAAAGTAAAAAAACAAGACAATGAAAAAGGTAGAATCAATGAAGCAGGCTTTTGGTTAGTGGGAGATCGTCAAAAGAAAACATGCATCACAAATGCAAAAAAAAAAAAAAAAAAAAAAAAGGCTCTGCAAAAAATATAAAGGCAATTTCTTCAAGACAATAAAACATTACATAAAGATGTTGTGTCTTCTCTTGATCCGTAAAACGACACATTCCTATGTTATTTTGTTCGCCACTTTTACAAACTAAAGCTGATGCTTCATTACTCCATTACATAAATTTTAGGTACGGAATATAATGATTTGGGGTCGGTAAACATGAACCAGACCATTCTCAACAACCGTGAAGTCGTCTCTAAAAAACAAAGCTAGGATGATACATGAGAATAAAAGTAATTAACCTATCGTATTGATAACTCGGTTCTTGGTGCTTGTATAATTGTATTCGTTTTTTTCAGCCGGGGATCTTCGGCTTATTAAGAGCCCCTCAAACCACTACTTGTTTAGAGTCGAATGCATGATCAGTCTAACAAGCCTGGTTAAGACTCTTAATATTATTAATTAATATACTCTAAACTAAGCTGAATTGAACTAAATGAAGCTTAACTGAACTCAAATGAATCAAGCTAGATTTAACTATATATATATAGACTCAAATTACGTCATGAAGAGGAAAACCTTAGTTTGTTTTGTTTAAAAGGAACTAAAAGGGCGATTTCTATGCTTACATAGTTAGAATTCGAACCCAGGTTATGAGTAACATTTCTCATAACTTTATCGACTAGCCAGGGAAAATAAAGGCAGAGGTATGAAACACTAATCTACCACCTTAGTTAACATGGTTAGTTGGTTTTGCATTTAATAGTTAAGACAGGAGATTAGCATAAAATTAAGCCAGCAACAACAATCAGTGTGGCAGATAGCGTGCATGTTAAGCACCTCTATGTATACACAGTCATGGCTCACGTGACACTCACTACCATCATGCTATAATTTCATATGTATACCACCAAAGTCATGAAATTACCAAGATTTCAGCTTTTATTACCAATTGCAGGAATTAGTAACCCTAGTCAGATACCATTACACTACTTACCTTATATAGAAAGATTCCACTCCCATAGTTATCTTATACTTTTACCTCCTTCACAAGTTGCAACCGAGTTCAGATTTCAAAATTTGGTCATTTTATGGTGAAAAAGTGATCGCTTTGTTATATAATGAGTACATTACATACCCATATTTTCTAACGTGACAGACCAAACTAAATAAATAAAAGAGAAATTACAGATTGGATTTTTCTACCGTGAACGGAATAATCGATGACTTAAGATTGTTGGTTCTCTCGTTAATTTAGATTAGAGTATAAAGATACAAGCATGAGGGTAATCATGTCAACTTCTCCCACATTTCACATTCAACTTGACCCCAAGAAAACCATATGATATTATGATATGATTTTGTCATGCCTTACTATGCACAATTGCACATCATGAAAAAAAACAGAAAAAGAAAAAAAAAAATCATAATCTCAGAAAAATAAGTAAATAAATAAATAACTCAAGGGCAGGTTTGTAATTTCGCCAAAAAGAACCAACTAGGCATGCATTAACTTCAGAATTAAACCATCACTTGGTGTTGGTGGGGGGGTGCAGACTGGTGACTATAAAACAGATAGAAAATGAGTTCCTACACAACTGTGTTCTAGTAACTTAAAACACCTTACCTCACCTTAATTTGCCTTGTTTCAGTTGCAGTCTTACAGTAAACTGTAAACCACTTCCTGCAACAGGAAAAATGGGAAACTGTCAAGCCATAGATGCAGCTTCACTAGTAATCCAACACCCAAATGGTAAGGTTGACAGCATGTACTGTCCTATAATTGCAAAAGAAGTGATGAAGATGAACCCTGGTCACTATGTTGCTCTTCTTATAACCACAACAATTTGTCATTCTACTACACCCACCTCTACCAAAACCACTGAAAAGTCCACTGTTCCTGCAAAACCCAATAGCATCGCAGGTCGGAACTCCGTCCGGATAACCCGAGTCAAGCTGCTTAGACCTACAGATACTTTGGCACTGGGTCATGTTTATAGACTTATTAGTACACAAGGTATGTGATTATGGTTTCAAAAAACACGCGATTTCGATCAGTATGTTGTGGTTATAGGATGTGATGTTAATCTGATGATTCTGTGTTTTTTTTTTGTAGAGGTTATGAAGGGTTTGGTGGCAAAGAAGCAGGCTAAGATGAGGAAGAACGGGATAGAATTAGCAGACTCTGAAGGACTCAAAGAAGCTGAGAAATTAGTGAAAAAATCTCTGCAAGATAAGACTAACCAGGTAAAAACCTACTCTCTAGCAATGATTATTACTCGTAAATCGTAATGAATAGATCATTTATACTGCAAACACAAATTCTCAAATAAGACGGCATACAATAGCTACTATCGTTAAATGAGGTGTATAAGCTATTTATGGCGATGGTCTTCAAGGCTTGTTGCTAAGCAAAAGATTCAACTTTTAGTCCTATACAAGTTCTCTGTTATTGAAGGAGCTAGGCTTATGGTTTTCAGGTGATCAAAAGCGGGCACCGAACTAGAAAAACATCAAGTGGGAATGGAGGAACAACTAGACCAAAATCATGGCAACCTTCACTAAATAGCATTTCAGAATTTGCAAGCTGATGTAATGGTCATGTATTTCACATTTTAAGTAGGAGATAAGCAAGGAAGAAGAAGCCTTCATCAGCTAATTGAGTTCAAGTATCAGACTAAAAAGAAGTTGAATTCAGCAGATTGCCAAAAAAAAAAGAGTTGCATTCAGAATGAAGATCAGAGTCATGCCGAAAAACTGAACATATATGACAGGAAAGGCAATTGACATTTTGTATCAAGTATATTCTGTTATCAGAAGCTAAGGCAGGTTTCATCCATAAGTTGTTTTTTGTCTGGATAATTGGAAATCGTGACTGTTACCTTAAGTACGCATGGAGTAGACCTCTGAACATAGGTAATAGCACGCAAACCACGCACATCAAGTTAGTCATCATTTTAATGGAAGGGTGACACGTTCCGTAACAGTCAGTTCATGTGCAACTCTCAATGTAAATATGTACGGGTCATTAGTAAACAAACTCGTTTTTTTAACACAGGCATATAGTTCCACGACTAACCCCTCTTTAAATTTCCGTAGGCAAGAAAGAGGCAGTAAGGCATCGGGGCAATGTTGTTAATGGGAGACAAGTTGTTGTTATTAGCTCATATTATGTTCTTGTTCTTGTTCTTTTTCATGATCATTTACTATTAGATAAAATGAATTAATGAAAACAGCGGAGATTCGGTCAGAAATGGCCCCCAGTTCTTTCTCTTTGCCCCTTGCTCTATTATTGCACGGAATAGAAAACAAAGAGGGATGAAAAGAAGTAATTAAAATACAAGTTGAAGTGTGTGGTACCAAAACTCCAAAAGCATGTATCACCTACCTATCAATTGTCTAACTAATTACCTAACAATGAAAAGAGGCAAGAAATGAAACTCAAAACACGATTACCTCACTCTAAGCGAGACCGAGAGTATCACTAATAATTCACTATACATGCCTCTGAATCTCGAAAAGCTTCTAGTTTTGTTAAAATACTCCTCACATATACGTCAGTTAAAAAAGTGGAAACTTTTAGGGATACGGAGGGACTAATTATCTACTTAGTCCTTGTAATGACTCATCCGAAACCTGTTTTTATGTTTTGTTAGCACACGGTTGAGGCTATAGACACAACCCCCTACCTCGTGGGACTACTTGTATACTTGGTCGTTATGGCTCATCCGAAACCTGTTTTTATGTTTTGTTAGCACACGGTTGAGGCTATAAACACGACTCCCTACCTCGTTGGCTGAACGTACACTGAGCCACTTAATTCCTAACTATGAAGTTGTTACTTCTACAGTTTCAGTTTTCCTTGGGTATCAAAAGCTACAAAAGCAGATGCTAAAACTTTCACTTTCTGCTGTGTATATACCAAAACAAAACAAAACACTTTTCAGAAGTTTTTGAAAGGACAACAACAACAACAACAAACAGGTCATTTGAACATTTAGCTAGCATTAAACATTAGGTATATTACAACAATTGAGAGCCCACAGAGATTAACAGAATGCCAAAGATGGTGGGTCATCAATAATATTCCATTAGGAAGCATATCTCTGAATCATATAAAATGTGTCCCTATACTTTAAGAATGTGTAACGAGATTAGTAAAACCGACTTAGTTACTTTACAATCATTGATGGCATGCATGTAATGAAGTTGATGACTATGCAGTATGCACAAGTAATCATACATGGAATATTATTTGCCCTTTACCTGTTGAGCGTGGTTCATTGGGTGCTCAACTGCTGATGAGTCATGCCAGCCACTTATGAGTTCAATGATACGCAACCCTTCCTTCGCAATTGACCCTGGAAAACAGTCAGAGCAAGAGCCGATTAATGAATACAGAAACAAAAGTGTAAACTGGTCGACAAACGGGTCATTCAGTCAGGTCATTTTCAGGGTCTTAGTTATCTCGGGTGGAGAATGGGGCAAGATGGTTTTTTACTAGGGTCGAGACAGTTGTGCGAGGTCTAGTTACATCCCACTGGAAATACTGCGACGGGATCAAATCCCACTCCAATTTGATTTGAAGAGCCACTGTTTTTCACCTTCTCATTTGGGAACATCTAGGACCCTTTCAAGCTTGGGCCAGGTTGAACTGACAAGTGAGAAGACATTGTTAGTAATGAGTATGCCATGCTAGAATGCGCTAAAGTCTGGGAGATGGTGAACTCCTCAGATAACCAAAGCGATAATACTGTCGCGATTTCCATGCTTCCATGTTTCCATGTTTAAGAACATCAATTATCTCAATGGACTTGCATTGTTTTTATGTCTGCAAATTAGATATTTCCTGAATTCCTGGTACACTGTATACATTACATTACTACCAGTAGTCACTGTGAAGAGTTACGAGTAACATCACGAATCACGAACAAAAACACGAGAAATTTGCCGCCGGAGTCCCTTATGACAGTCTTAACAAATTCCCACCAAGAAGATTAGTCACTCCATGAAAACAAAAACCAGTCAGGCATTTCATCGAACATCTGGTGTGCATCACCATTCACATAAAATCCAACCCCATCATCTGCAGATAACCAATTCCGTAAGAACCCGGGTTCTACAATGAATCAGTGGACAGTACTACCATATGCATTGATAAAATCGGATCCGGGTAACCGGGTTTACGAAATTCGAATAATTGGTGAAAAACGTATACCCGTCACTGATTTATGGGTCACAAAAATGACGCCGAATTGGGCTGTGAGTTGAAGTAGGAATGCGGATTTGTTTGACTCTGTTCCCCAGCGGCCCAGCCCAATGTGTTCATTATTTGACTGACCCGTCCGATCCGACTCGTAAAAGAAACGGGTTTGGACACAACATTTTACAAAGTTTACAAAGATCCGATCCAAAAGCTCTCCTCTAACCCGTTAACCCGCTTGTCCATGGACCAAACTTCTACACTTGATCCGGCCTAAACCCACATATGATCAAAAATCTACTGTACTTGATGCAAAATCAAATCCAACTAAACCCGATGAATGTGATCTCATCAAAGGCCTCAAATCTTACCTACTCATAGTTCTTTTTTTTGGTTCATCGGAGAACGCACTTGGTCGCATTACAATATAGGGGAGAGAGAATTCGAACCTGAAACCTACTGTCCCAGAGCACCTAATCTTAACCACTAAGTTAAGACATCTTCGATACCTACTCATAGTTCTTAAACACGAAGCACCATCCTTGACCTTGAGGTCTCCCCCGCCCTCAATTAACATCGTTCCGTTTTAGATGGCATGCAATTAACTCAAAAAGATTAGTAGATTTTGATGACATGTTTGCTTGTGTTACGAATTCAATTAGCAAAGTAGTCATTGCGTCGCATAGATAAAGATACTTCGTACTTATTTCACGATCATTGTCCTAACTTAGTACAGTACTAACTTAAACAAAATCAAATCCACAAATTTGGGTGGAATTGCATGTATTCGTCACAAATTTGCAATATATCAGTTAACATATACTGCCTCAAAAAAAAAAAAAAAAAAGTTAACATATACATATCCAGGTGAACTTTTTTCTGCTTCGTAAACGAATACAAAGATAATTTTGTGACGAATATATCCGTAATATTTTAAACAAAAAGGTAAAAGTAAACATAGAATGATACAAGTCCATGTCTCCACACATAACATCAAAATCAAGATGAACATTGAACAGTAATAATTCAGATCTAAGCTATCATCATTATCATATCACCATCATCATCATCATTATCATCATATAATTTCAGATCTAAGCTAAACCAAATTCAGCTCACCCCATTCCTTTTTCTTCACTCATCATCCCTCTTTATCCTGCATTACTGTAATTAATTGATTAATTGATTGCAGGGACCCATTGATGAATAACCTGTGATCGTTTGCTAGTCAATTCATCTTTGTTCCTACTAAAATTCCCAAATTAATTCCATCAGTTTTCTGCCCATCACACTCAGAATTAAATTCCCATTAATAAGGTGAGTTACATTCTCTCTTCAACTCATATTGATTGTATTTTTTTAAGGGTTTTGTTCATGCTTTTTTCTGGGTTTGATTTCATGTTTCTGGGTTTCATGGCAAAACCCATTTGTTCAATTAGCTAGTTTGATAAGTTTAATCAATTGAAGCTGAATTTAGTTACAAAGATTGCTGCTTTTGTATTGCAAAAGCAATGTAACATCTTTGATTTTGATCTTTTGTGGGGTGTGTTGTTACGTTTCTGGGTTTAATGGGTAGATTTTGATCAATGTTCATAGCAAAACCCATGTGATCAATTTAGCTAGTTTGATAACATTATGGTTGTAAATGGTTAGGGAACATGTTTGTGTGTCAATTGAAGCTGAATTTAGTTACAAAGGTTGCTGCTTTTGTATTGCTAAGGGCTAAGGCAATGTACTATGTTTAATTTGATCAGGAGTTATCATGTAAGTCGGTCTCAAACCATAGAACGGTCTCTTTGTATAAGAAGTCCACTCCTTTATCAATAGAACGTCTCACACGTAAGAACATCTTACACTATAATTTATGTATTTCGATATTTGTGGGTGTGTGTTCATAGTTACCAGATTTGCTTTGGAACGTGTGTATTTTTGGTTAGCGACATGATAGACATGATAGAATTCGCTTTTAACAATTCATGATTCACTAGGCACCAGAGGGAATCCGGTAACCATGGGTGTATTTTAGGTTTTTAGGCTTGTTTGGTAGATTTTGATTAATGATAGTAGCAAACACCATCTGATCAAGTAGCTAGTTTGAGAATATTGTGTTTGGAAATTGTTAGGGAAGATGATTACGCATTAACTTGATCTAAATTTAGTTGCGAAAATAGTTGTTTTTGTGTTGCGAAAATAGTTGTTTTTGTGTTGCAAAAGCAATGTACTATGATTGATGTTGATTTTTGTGCTATATATTGCTTAGTGATGATATAGCAAAGCTGAAATCCCTTATGATCAAGTGGCCAGTTTGATAACATTGTGTTTGGAAATGGTTGGGGAAGATGTTTATGTGTCAATTGAGCCTAAAATTTAGTTATAATGATATTTGCTTTTGCATTGCAAAAGAAATGTTTGATGTTTGAGTTTTTGGATTGTATTGTGAATCGCTTGCTTGCATTTACTTGTTTAGGAATGTGGATGGTAAGGGAACTACTTAACTCCACATCGTGTTTGACCAATATTGTTTGCTAAGAATCTCACCGCGGATTGGATGTTAGGCAATGGATTTGCGGAATGGTACATTTACTTAGTACTTGTAGGAGGAAGTGACGTGACGGTGTCTAGTGGCAGTAAAATAAGAGAAGACTTGCGGAAACAGTGATAAATTTGACTGCTTGAGAAAATTTACATTGTATCATTGTCATCCTCACTTATTAATCACACTTCATAGACTCTAACTACTTGTGTATCGGGTATATGTGTATCGCTTAAGTAAGTGCGTGACCAAAACTAGGGCTTAGTTGCTTTTCATGGAGGGGATTTTAGTACCCTTTGAATGTAATATGGGTCTCTCCATCCTCCGTTTTCCGGGCTGAATGTTCGTTAAATGAAGTTTCCTTTATTTTTATTTTCCTACCTACCTTCACAAAGTATATAACAGGAATGACTTATCTCTCTACGAATGCTTAAATCTCACTTCATCGACTTAATTTCGTTGTTTCCTGATTTGGTTAGAGCAGCCATTGCTATTGTTTCTTACTTATGTAAGCCTTAATCTCATTTTCTTGTGGCAATGCTCTCCCTTTGACCAGAGTCAAGAACATATCATGTGGAAGTTTAAGGCTTTTGCGCAGAAGGAACCCACGGGCCTCGAGGGCCGCATTATTGACATTGGCGACATCAAAGTTCATATAAAAAATGTTATTGCCGAAGGAGGATTCTCATCTGTCTACTTAGCAAAAGATGCATCAAATCCGTCAAAGCAGTATGCTTTGAAGCATATGATATGCAATGATCAGGAATCATTGGATCTTGCAATGAAGGAGATCTCGGTGTTGAAATCACTTAGAGGACATCCAAATGTTGTTACCCTATATTCTAGTACCATTTTGGACATGGGTAGGACAAAGGAAGTGCTCCTTGTGATGGAATATTGTGATAAATCTCTTGTTACCGTTCTCGAGAATAGAGGGGCTGGTTACTTTGAGGAAAAACAAGTGTTGAACATCTTTAGGGATGTCTGTAATGCAGTCTTCGCTATGCACTGTCATTCTCCCCCAATCGCACACCGGTAATTACCATGCATTTCTCATGAATGTTCCTAGTATCATATTCCTCGCTAGGCTACCTTCTCGTCTTTTACCGCGTTTATTCAGTTTAAATTAGAGTTGGTGTGCTGAATACTCAGTAAGGTTCTGGTTTTTACAGAGTTTTAGGTAAGTTTCTTACCCTTGCGTTATTATGATATCCAGTGACTTAAAAGCGGAAAATCTTTTACTCGGGTCAGATGGATTGTGGAAATTGTGTGACTTTGGGAGTACGTCTACTAATCACAAGCGCTTTGAGAAACCGGAAGAAATGGGCATCGAAGAAGACATCATCAGGAAGCACACGACGCCTGCGTATAGAGCTCCCGAGGTTAAATTAAAATAATCGCTGCTATCCCGTACCTATTGAACTTCCATTTAGAATAAATTATCTAAAATATGAATCTCACTCTTCCAAGTTACTTCTGAACGGTGTAGATGTGGGATCTTTACCGGAAAGATATTATAAGTGAGAAAGTTGACATTTGGGTAAGTTGGTTCTCCACAAGCCGAGTTTAATCTGCCTAGTTTCTTTGTGCACTCAAGCAGTTAAACATGAAGGGTTTTTTTTTGTAGGCCCTTGGTTGTTTACTCTTTCGAATTTGCTATCTGAAATCGGCTTTTGATGGAGAGTCAAAGCTGCAAGTCCTGAATGGAAACTATCGTATCCCTGATTTACCGAAATTCAGTGAATTTACAACTGATCTGATCCGTGACATGCTACATCCTTCACCAGATTCCAGACCTGACATCACACAGGCAAGCGACTCACCCTTCATGTCCTTCAACTTAGGTTAGTCATAGATCATTGGTGTCAATTGAAGTAGGTGTTAGCCTTCAGAGTTTTACTGTTTTTTCCCCTGACTGTGAAAGTCATGATGATAGGTCTGGTTTCGTGTCAACGAACAATTGCCTATGGAGTCACAGAAATCAGTACCTGATCGACCGCCCCAAATGCGAGAAGCAGCTTCTTCAATAAGTGAAGGTAATCACAGGACTTGTTAAGATGTGTTAAGATGTTGACTATAATTTTTTTTTGAATGAAAGACGCGTTTAAATCTGTGTTGTCTCAGTTCCGTTTACTCATGCTTGCATTGCTGATGTACCAGGTACCCCAAAGACTGCAACCAAAGCTTCACACCCCATGCCTCGGAGAAGTCCACCGCCTGTCCCTTCATCAAATGAATCAAATAGAACTACATCATCAATGAGCGCTTCAAAAGCCGGGGTTGTAGGAGGAGCGCCAGTTGGTGCTTTTTGGTCAACTGAGCATGCTAAGGACACCCAAACCAAAGAGGTTAAAGGTGCACCAAAATTTGACGTCGAATCCACGTTTTCAGCAGAAAAACATAGTACAACTAAAAAAGGTGATAACTTTGCCAATTTTGATGACGAGGGGTTTAACACATTTGTTGCCGATTTTGATACTTCGAAACTTAGCCCTAGTGTTGATAGTACAAAACCGGTGAAGGACAACTCGTTATTAGAGGCTGAGGTAGAAAGACTAAGAGGGCAACTGAAGCAAGCAAACATAGAAAAGGCGGAGATTACTTCTAAATATGAGAAGCTCTCTGCAATCTGCAAATCACAGCGACAGGAGTTGCAGGAGCTAAAGAAAGCTTTGGCTGCAAAAACACCGTCACCAAGTAAGGAATCTGTAAGCAACCAGGGATCTGTCAGCATTCAACATAGCAAATCTCAGGTATCAATTATCATTCATTTGCCCGTTAACCACACAAAATCTTTATTCTTGTATTAGAGTAGATGTCACACCGTCTCTTAGATAACGTAAAATTCTTTATTTTGCATTAGAGTAGCTGTCACATCGTCACCTAGATAACGCTACGTCATTGATTAATGGTACACAGCCCTGAGCCCTTGGTTTAAAAACCCATCAACATAAAAATTACCCTTTTTTTTAAAAAAAAAAACGGTTTAAAGGTTCGAACTTGTGTTAACACTTTTCGCATATTGTTTCAGCGACAAGGTAACGAATGCACACTTGGGGAGCTTCAACAGGGTTTATTTAACAAGAATTCTCCAAACACAGGAGCATCGTGGCAGCCCTTTGCCGATGATAATAGTCCAAAGACATCCGCACTCGATGCACCAAAATCAGTTAGGACCCGGAATGGAAACCAGGGCAAACAAGACGGGTCAACGGGTTCAACCAATGACGGATGGGGTTTTGGTAATGATAGTTTCAGTGCAGTTCCTGGTAATTCTGCTCGGATCTCTAGATCATCCGGCGAAGGCAAGTCTCAATCCCAACGGTACCCGGATTCAAGTAAATTGACGAGCAAAACAGCCTCACAACCGGCTGGATGGTCAGGTTTTTAACTGATTTTGGGTTGGGAAAAGGTATCTGCTGCAATGATTTGGTTCGTATGGTTTCGGATTACAAAACCACAGTGCTTACTGTCTATTTATATACTGGCTTGGTTGATTGTAAGTTGTAACTTGTAACGTATCTTGTGGTAAAGTCAAATATTATTTGAGGTATCGTATTACCAATGTTCAAAACTACTCCGTATTCTTTTTTTTTCCCTGGACTACTCGACCAAATTCGATTTCATATTTCATACTTCCTGAAATACATCTCTGAAATTTTACCAATCTTACGGAGAAGGTACCACAGCAGAAAAAAGGTCGATTTTGTGCTTGAAATATTATAAACCAACTGAAAAAGTTAACGTTGCAGAAAAAAGGTCGGACGAATGTGTTAATTTTCATCTTGAAAGCACAATATCTTATTCATTGATGAGGCAATCAAAAATTAGAACTAGAGATGTCGCAACAGCACAAAGCAAACTGAGTTGTGTTTACAGGTACAGTTTCTTATTCATCAATGAGGCACAAAACATCATCGAAATGTGACAAAATATGCTCGATCAATTAGGCACGTAAGCTAAGTAGACTAAGCTTGTTTCCCTTCACGCGTTGATGTCCTTACATAGACCTCATAGCAACAGCCTGCACAAGAGCCAACCAGTAGGTTCAAGTTATAACACCTTAAAAATAGTCAAAATCGAACAACTATTGAAGATGTTATTTACATTAAACAAAATGAATTAACGGAATATTCGATTTCTACTTAATGCATCATCAGATTCATCACTAGGTATCGTCTATCCAGGCTCCTAACATTGGGAACCAGCCCACAAATAAGAGAGGGAAAAATGCGGGAACATAATACAGATCATCTCAAGGAACTCGTGTTAACTGTTAAGTAGATGCATACCGGCCACAACAATGACGGTGAGAACATCACCGAATTTTTTAATCCGCTTAACACTCTGCTTGTGCGACTTGAACTTACTCAGTGCTGGGTCCTTTGCCAACAGCTGCAATAAGATCAGTACAAACATATCAGAAAGTGCCAGGATATCTAACAGAGAGATGTCACTAATTAATCAATGCAAGTTTAAGTTTAATGCTACTAGCCAAGTATCTTCATTCAACACGGGAAACTGTTAAGAGTCCCATTCTCACATGCTGTGATTCGTAAGTTCCAGGATTAAGAGCGTGATGTCAATATCATTTCACTCCTTTACATGCTCAAAACCAAAAACATAGAGGAATGAAGGGTAAGCCCATTCTTTTCCCCCCTAACCCTTGATTCCTTTCACTAGCCCAATTGCAAAACAAACGTCCTGTGTAGCCCCTTTGCAAACTAAATACTCCCTACATTGTATGTTGAACTCCCAAATAGTTAAAACACCCATACATGGAAAAACAGGACACTGAGAAGAAAGAAAGGGGGGAATCATCAAAACCTTTCTGCAACAGGGTATGACCGGCATAAGCTCTACTTAAAACTGTTGGAAGTCATGAGTATCCTATCCTTTTGCTTTTGTTTCGGCCTAGATGACTACAATATGAGGTCATATTATCTACGGAGTACTCTATTTGAGTTCCTACACCATACTCCACTATAACAACAACAATGTACCCCAATGCTTTAAAACTCTGAATTTCACCCATGAACGAGGTTATGTAAGGTCAGATTGGATATATGCAGGTTCATTCTTGTGTTAACAAATGTAAGTTTTTATTGAATTACATTACCCATGATGAAAATTGTGTACTGATTTGCATTGAGCAGTTAGTAGTTCACACTAAAGAAGTGCATACAATTTAGTGACTCTAAGTATCGTCAGTCACACTAATACTTCAAACACAGCATGACACCATAAAAGCTAAGTGCTACAAAAGTTATTTGAAAAGACCGCATGAAATATGGTAAGAGAGCTAGAGGCTAATGCTCAAGAAAAAGAATGCTCTATCTCCTATCAAGTATCGCCAAGGTAATTAAAACATAGAACTGACCACACATCACAATAAGGCTACTCCATTTTTAAACCTCACTTCTGCCATAATCAAATCAACGAAATAAATAATTGCGTCCTTTAGCATTAATTTTGGTCGACTCCTCCTTCCATCAGAAAGAATTTGTCTTTACCACTCCAGCTAGCCCCTATTCTCTAAACATCAACGAAATACAAAAACGGAGGAATACTAAAATCGCAGTGAATTAGACATCTAATCAAACAACTTTTTGCTAACAAGTACCCTGTACTGTTCAATGTGCATCCATAAAACCAAATCAACCCATCAATTGCCTGCAAAAATCGAAACGACGATATTCATGCCGAAAACACCGCCATTCTCGTGGCAAAATTCGGTCTCACGTTAACGATAAAGTAGACCACTGGCTAACCTACTAATCGGAGCAATAACTACTCAGTACTACGAAATCATGTCAATCTCATGACCTCATTTGAGAATTCATGTTCATAAACGCCCTCATCAGATACAATTTCAACAAATTTCATCAAATACATACCAAATCACAATCGCCAATTCACGATCAACAAATCAATTACAATCGAAAGAGCAAAAAAAATCAAAATCAAGATACGAAAAGAAGAGAAATTGACCGCTTTCTCACGATCGGCGAGGTCGATGTGAAATCCGCGGCTACGTTGCGCAAACAAACTATCGTTCTTCTGATTTTTCCCCCAAAAACAAAGAAAAGATAATCAGCGGTGAGAGAAGGAAGACAAAGCAATCAAGAGATGATGTAAAGAAAGTAAAGCACCTGAGGATTAGATCGGAGGATGGAGAAAAGATGAGTTTTGTTGAGCAAAGACGCCATTGTTGAGCTTCAATCAAAGCTTTCTTTGAGGAAGAGAAGGATGCGAGTGTAAACTTGAAATGGTGGAGAATCCAGACTTGTAGTTGGTGGGTGTGGGTGTTTGTTTGGAGCCAAATTGACCCGAATTGGAATGATCTAAACCGATCCGACATGACGATCAAACATTCAAAATAAGTACGGAGTATAGCTGAACCGTATTAGTTCAAACAAAAAGAATACTATATATGAGCACTAATATTAGAGTAAGTAACAACAAAGTCAGGATGGCCGAGTGGTCTAAGGCGCCAGACTCAAGTTCTGGTCTTCGAAAGAGGGCGTGGGTTCAAATCCCACTTCTGACATTTTCAACCATCTTTTTTTTTATTACCAATGCTGAACTGCACTCCTTCTGACATAATGTCTTTTAACTTTTACAAAAACAATGTAAATTTATACTCTAAACTTTAGAAACAATAAATTTTCTCGACGGATCTAAGAGCACAATCGGGTAGAATAACACGTTATATTGACTAGTATGATGGCCTGAAACACGAGATTTCATTTCTGAACAAGTATCGTAATTTGTATAACTTGATCAAATAAAATTAATGTTTATACATGATTTGAAATATATTCACCTATGTAACTATCGATTGTGCTGCCCTTTAACAAAATTGCTTCAGATTTTTATAGGGAGCAAAACTTTCGTATTTCTACCAATTAAACTATTTACACAAACAGCCAAACACCACAGTAGCCAGCCATGCTGCAGGATCTCAACCTGCATGTCGTCGCATCAACTCCACAGTCTTCATCATTTGAGCACCTGTGATCGCTTCGAGCATCAGGGATATGACATGCGCTTTCAAGATTCTGGCTGTATTGTATACCCGAGTTTGAAGTCGTTGCAGGACATATCTGAAGTGACATTGCACTTGCACGTCTCACCTGATTCGCTCCCTGTTAATTGTGCAAAAGGGTCAGCTCCATTCAGTCCAATTTCATTTCGTTTCAGTTCAGTTCAAACAGAAAGAACAAGTGAAGTCATGCACCTGGATGAATGTATAGTTAGGCAACATATAAGTTTCCGGGAGACGATCCTGCCAGGAATTAAGCACGGGAAGTGGGTGGCCTTCGGTTGTGAAGATGTAATTCTCACCATGTAAAAAGGAGTCATCGAAAAGAAGATACAGGTATTTGCATCTGCAGATAGTTCACGATATGTTACATCAGCAATTATATTTTTTTCCGAGTTGGAATAAAAAAAACTAAGATAAACGTACGTTTCAGAGAGGAAGAAACTGTGTTGATGATCTTCCAATACCATAGTTTTTACATCTCGAACGCTTGCAAAACCTCCTTCAACTTTCGTATACAAATTCAGGGACTTCACTATTGATTGACCCACTTGGAGGTACCACGGATCTGAGCACACAGTTCACACAACAAATGTGAGTGATAAAACTCAAGAACTTTGGTTGCGATCAAGCAAAACTGACGTGTTTAGATCGCTAACCAACCTTTGGTTGCTTGATACAGGTAGAATGTCGATTCTGCCAATTCGGGGCGCAATGGATAATATTTTTCAGTTGGATGCATCATTTGGAGGTCAAGCAAATACCTAAACACGTTTCAAGTCGCTCGGTTATCAGTGAACATTATGTTTCAGTCAGTAACAACCTTAACAATGAAGTTGAGTGGAGTTCACCGAAGGCACAGTACCTTTCAGGCAGAACTCCAAACGTCTCCCAAACCTTAAAAAACTCGCGATGAGACGAGTTTGCTGCTGCAACATCTCCGACAAGAACCTATGTATGGCAGACGTAGTTATAACACAAACCTATGCATGGCCTTATCGATTCATCATTTCAAACTTGCCTGTAACCCAGGCCAAAATGCTTGGAGGCTTGTAAGTTGCCAGTATGTTGCATGCCCCGTTCTCATATCAGCTTCGTGATACCTACTCAGGCAGAGACACGACAACATTTAAGTATCTTATGGGTCGGTCTTAAACCAACTAAAAGCAAAATTACGGACTGTATTGGTGTATTACCATGCACCGTGTCTGAAATATTTCTGAACAGCAACGTATGCAGAGTGAAACATCCTCCAATACTCTTCCTTTCCAAAGAGAATGTAGGCTTTGGCTAAATATTCATAGAATGAATCAACTCCTACACAAAAGACAAGAAATTTGGTGACGTGAAAAGCTTTTGGAGAGTTAAGTGTTATGTGTTATGAGGGTGGTTCCCTACCAGCACCAATCCCAGCAGAATATTCTATCCACTCCCCAGTTGCCACATCGAGGGTGGTTCCCATCAGATTCAAAGGGCTTCTCATGCTCCATAGCTTTCGAAGAGCTCGTAAAGCAGCATCTTCATATCGTGGGTCACCAGTCAATCTTGATAATGAACCCATTTCGAGAATCAGGGATCCTGACACGAGAGCACTGTAATGAGGGAAACTAATCAACGATTTCATGAAACCTGTGTGTAAGTAAATGCAAGGTGCCATCAATAAGCTCCTTACCACAACCCGATGTGCTTGTTTCAGTTATCTCGCCGTCCATCACTCCATGCTGTTCATAGAATTTAAAATCGGTCATTAGCCAAAAGCCATCAACTTTCGATTTTTCACAAGATATACATCTAGACGAAACACTGTTATACACATATCCATCACAGGAACAAAACACGGGCTGAATCAAACATGGAGATATGATAGAAAGAAGAGGCGAATCCAAAAAGGCGTAAAATATAAAGTGACAATTTTCTTTACCTTTAGATTGATCCATGCATAAGGTAATCCAGTTGGAGTGATGAATGCGGGTAAAAAGCGTCTCCCTAAGTCTTCAGCGAGATAAAGCAGTTCATTCTTGTAATTTCCTTGAGTGAACCTGTTTCTAGAATCAATTGCAAGCATATGAGCAGAAACAAGCCCCCCGAGAACTCTTATGTTGCACTACAGAATGTCATCAACAGAAGAATCATCAATAAACTTCATATGTACACCGATAGAAATAGCCTACGACTCCAAGGTAATTAGGCCTTCGGTTTACAAAAAAAAAAAAACATTCTCGGTTATTTGCATCGTTTGTAGTAATCTTCGTATCTCCTCTTACAAGGCAGCAATATTCGACACATAATGAAGAGTATGAAAAACCGTACTTTTATACAAGCATCAAGTAGACTGAGAAACATACCTCAAACAAATTAACCCTTGCATCGACATCAAAGTTCAGGTTTTTAGAAAGCCATAACACTGCCCTTTCAAACTCCGTATTGTTACCCATTATGACAAGACTGAAACACAGCATGACATACATGTAAATAACAAAGAACTTACTCCGGAAAAAAAAACAGACGCGTAAACAAGTACCTGGATAACGATTCAATAAGTGTAAGGGCCGAACCATTGTAGTTTTGAGGCAAATGTTGTAACTGAAAAAGCCGTTCCAGAGTCAGCCAAGTGCAAGGAAACAACAAAGAGATGATTTCAGTCATTACAGAAAGTTTACCTTGAGATTACCGAGCTCACTAAGGGAGTCGGTGAAAGTTTTTGTGAGAGGCTTCAACTCATCATGCTGCAAGATTTCAGATTAGAGCACAGTAAGTAAAAGCAGCAAAGTTAAGAAGGGAAATATTGACAGAAATTAACTGAAATGAGTCGACAAACCGGAAATGCATATTTCATGTAGTTGTCATACGCGTGATAGAACCTGAAAGATAGAAGTGAGTTTCCATTAAATGAGGAATCACCTCGTAAAGTCGAGAAGACAAGAACATGAGTAATTTCTAATTGCGACAAAAGAAAGGCAACAGAAGTGCGAAAGTTCAAACATTTCAACTGAATGAAACCAGCCAATACATACACCATTGAAAATTATGAACACAGACTGAAACACCCTAAATCGGCCGTTAGAACAATCATGAACATAACTCGAATCAAAGATGCAGTAAATGTCGTCAGGTTGAAACTTGAGGATAACAGGCTCATCTTGAAACCAAATTTCGAATGCGACGAAAGAAAGACAAGTCTTTCAAGCAATGCATACCAACTACAAGGAATTCATTCAAGCAGGTCCAACAAAGCTAGACTCAGTAGCCTAGGGTGATTGATAAGAAGATGTTAAACCAATGTCAAATTCACAACAAATAAGCACAAGAGATCAATCATCAACCAATTCAGCATAAATTTGTTAAGAGTTACCACTCCGAGTCAGAGTTTTCTTTCCCTTTGCTTTATTGAGGTCATAATTTTAAAACTTTGACCATCGATACAATAAAAAAACATGAATTATTATAACGTGGTTTTCAACTCTATCAAAAACTATTTTATAAAATTATATTCTCGACAAAAAAAATAATTATGTATAAATATGACAAAACTCAGTGAATGTACTACCTCAAAGACCGAAAACACAAAGAGGAAGAACACTCCGACTCGGAGCCAGTACATATTCAAGCACCATTGAAAGTGATTAACAAGAACTAAAAAAATCAATTACTACACAATGATCATATATACAAGAACCAAACAAAAAACTCTAATTAAGAATACAGAAAAGATTGAATCTTTGAGAAAACATAACTCAAAGACATAACATTTCAGCTAAACATTTGTTAAAAGTTGCATAATTCAAGCCCATAAAAAAACATACATTTGTCGGACTTTTTCCTTCATGAGCAATTTTTTGTTGGCAACAAGGAAATCAGACTCAGATGAAGAAAACCTGAAAAGGGTAGCTGAAAACATGAAAATTATGAGAACCCATGTTCTCAATTGCAGAAATAACAGCATGATTAATTGATTATGATTCTGTCGATCAGTTAAGTTCAGAACACAGTTTGTTCAAATTGATGAGAGAATGAATCAATTAGGTTATCAAATTGCAGGAATTTGTGATTAAAGAGGGATGAACAAGGTTTATGAATGTGGGTTGAACACAAGATTAGATCGAAATGCAGCATTTATTAGCAAGCAAAAAGGGATTAGATCGATTAGGTTGAAGTGTTGAAGATGAATTTTGGTGGTATGTTTGTTTGTCTCTCGAATGTGTACACCAATGCATTAAAATGACAAGGTGTCAACTGTCAACTGTCAATAACCAATGAAAAGTAGTTCAATTGCCATGTCACCTCCTGCTTAGATCAACTAACCCGAATTGTTCGAATTTAATCTGGAATTTTGAGTTCGAATCTTGAGTGCAATGATGTTAAAAATTCAATTTTTTCAAATTTGAGGTCTTATCTAGCTCAAATTTGAAGTAGATACACACTTCTGATATCTTTTAAAATTAAGAAGCTCAAATAACTGCGCATTTGAGCCGATACAATGACTTAATTATTCCGAGGTAATATAACTAAAATGAACTCGGCTGACGCGGAGGCACAAGCTATGTTGTGGGCTATGGAGCTGGCTAGTGGTCTTCGATATCCCAATGTTATTTTCGAAAGCGATGCTAAGGTGGTGGTGGACTCGGTGCGCAGGGGACAGGGTGCGAGGAACTTGTTGGGTCTCGTTATTGACGACATTATCTCCCTCTCTTTGTCCTTTCTTCGGTGTCAATGGTCTCATACTAGAAGGAACGGTAATTGTGTAGCACATCTCGCAGCTCGTTTGTGCTCGAGAAGTGGAGAGGAATTGGTGTATGTATCTTTGTTTCCGGATGCGATTCTCGCACTAGCGGAAATTGATTTAATATAAGCTCTACTTTTCCAAAAAAAAAACTAGAAAATGGTGGAGAGTAATGAGGATGCTTAGCGGAAATAGAAAAATGTGAATGATTTAGCCTATTTGAAGGGAAAAAGATTACTCCTAGTAATGCATTACTCTCTAGTGGATAATTGTTCCTCCCTTCTATTTCTTTTACACTGGAGTATAAAATGTCACAACCAAACATCATTCTTTTCCAATTCTAGTTCATTTCTGTAGGAAGAAACGTGGAAGAAGAATTTGTGTGAATGTGTGTATCTCATTAGTCATACTCTCAATTTATACAACTATACAATGGTACAAAACTAGGAAACAAATAACAAAATTCCTAAATGAATTCTAACTGCATCCTAATACAAAGGAAACTAGGATAATATACAATATGAACATATCATAATATATTCGGATATTTGATTGACCGAATATATTATGCTAACACCCCCCTCAAGTTGGAGCATGGAGGTTCGAAATGCCCAACTTGCTTAAGAGTTTGTGAAATTGAGAATGACCAAGAGACTTAGTGAGAATATCCGCCAGTTGTGAAGTCGTGTTGACATAAGATGGCAAAATGGTGCCACGTAAAATCTCGTCACGAACAAAGTGACAATCAATCTCTATATGTTTTGTCCGCTCATGAAAGACCGGATTATTAGCAATATGTAGAGCTGCTTGACTATCACACTGTAAAGAAACGGCCGAAGAATGATCAATGCCAAAGCTTCGAAGCAAGCCTTTTAACCAAAGAATCTCACAAGTGGCGGAAGCCATGGCACGATATTCTGCCTCTGCAGAAGACCTAGACACGGTAGCTTGCTTCTTTGTTTTCCAAGAGATAGGCGAACCTCCGAGAAAAACGAAGTAAGCTGTAAGTGACCTTCGAGTAAGTGGACAAGCACCGTAGTCCGAATCGCAATAGGCCTCTAACACCAATGGTGCATTAGCACGCAGTAAAATCTCTTGCCCCGGATTCGTTTTTAAATACCGAACTACTCGAACAAGAGCATCCCACTGAGCTTGTGATGGTGTTTGCATAAATTGTGAAAGAATGTGAACAGCATAACAAAGCTCGGGGCGAGTAAGCGTTAAATAAATTAACTTACCCACGAGACGACGGTACTTGGAAGGGTCATCAAATATTGGCGACTTTGAGAGAGCGAGCTGATGGTTCTCTTCCATGGGGACTGACGAGGGTTTCGAACCCAAGAGGTCTGTTTCTGATAATAAATCCAAGGTGTATTTTCTTTGACAAAGAAATATACCACTGGAATGACGAGCCACCTCAAGTCCTAAAAAATATTTGAGTTTTCCTAAGTCCTTCATGCGGAAACAGGTATTTAAATAGGTCTTAAACTTGACAATAGCACCATGATCATTTCCCGCAATCACCAAATCATCAACGTAAACGAGAATATTAATAACAATATTACCCTTGCGATAAAGAAACAAGGAATGATCAGAAGGACTATAAGAAAAACCATAATTTTTCAAAGCAGTGGCGAGTTTGGCATACCAACATCGAGGAGACTGACGAAGTCCGTACAAAGATTTATGAAGGCGACAAACTTTGCCCTGCAACCCGTGTCCAAACCCCGGTGGAAGTCGCATGTAAACCTCATCGGAAAGATCTCCGTGAAGAAAAGCGTTCTGTACATCTATTTGATGTAACTCCCAATTATTAATAGCAGCGATAGTGAGAAAAGTGCGTACCGTAACCATTTTGACCGTAGGGGCAAATGTTTCCATAAAATCAATCCCCTCCACTTGATGATTTCCGAATACCACTAATCTCGCCTTATAACGTTCAACCGACCCATAAGATTTATGCTTTATTTTATAGACCCACATAGAACCGATAGCCTTCTTATCAGGTGGTAAGTCAACTACTGACCACGTATTATTAGCTTCTAGTGCGTCAATTTCCTCCTCCATAGCCTTTTTCCATTTAGGATGACGAATGGCTTCTTTAAACGAGGTCGGTTCCGTTTCGCTAGAAAGGGCTGCGAGAAATAATTGATGGGCAGGCGAAAAAATATTACAATTTACATAATTAGCAATGGGATAAGGAGTACCTGTGACGGGATTAGGCGTGGGTGAGTGTTGTGAAGGAACCAAAGTCGTGTTAATTATTTCATTGATTTTGTCCCAAGCAATATAGTCTCTATTACGAACATTATCAAATTTTGCTCTCTTACCACGACCCATATCTTCCACACCAACACTGTCATCCACATTTTCAACAATATCTATATTATCCGTGAGAATATTACCATCACCATTACCACGAACAATGTCCGAATCATCCTCAATCGTGCTATTGCCATGCGTTTCAGCAGGCTGCTCACTACCCTCATCATTCGTACCTGGAGTTGGAACACCATTCGAACCCTCCTGGTCATTGGCAGCCCCCCCCCCCCCTCACCACCAAAACTGGGGAAAGTGACTACCGGATCAGCAGCGGAAGTGGAATTATCCTCGGGAACAGAGTCCGAGCCCAGAACAGAGTCGGTAACCCCAGCATACGGGAAAATATTTTCGACAAAAGCAACATCCCTAGACTGAAAGTATACCCCTGCCTCAATGTCAAATAAATGCCATCCTTTCTTCCCAAATGGATAGCCAAGAAAAACGCAACGACGAGAACGAGAGTCAAACTTATCACGGGGTTGCAAATTTTTAGCGTAACACAAACATCCAAACACACGAATCAAACTTAAATCAGGCGCTTGGCCAAAAAGGAGTTCAAATGGGGTTTTATTTTCCAAAATACGGGTAGGAGTGCGGTTTATCAAATAGGCAGCCGTCAAAACACATTCGCCCCAAAAATCAAGAGGTAAAGAACTTTGAAAACGTAAAGCTCGTGCAACATTCAATATATGCCTGTGTTTACGTTCTACTCTAGCGTTTTGTTGCGGTGTTCTAACCATAGAAGTTTGATGAATTATCCCATTTTCCCGAAAATATGGAAGAAGTCCACGCAATTCAGTTCCGTTATCGCTCCGAACAACTTTAACACTACCATTAAATTGCCGACTAATAAGCGAGAAAAAATCACGCATAAGCCTAGGAACTTCATCTTTGGTTTTCATTAAATAAACCCATAAACATCTCGAAAAATCATCAACAATCGATAAAAAATAACGAGAACCACAAGCTTGATTGGGTTGATATGGCCCCCAAACATCACAATGTATCAAACCAAATAATTGTTCGGCTTTATTATCACTCAAAGGAAAAGAAGTTCGAGTTTGTTTAGCACGAAAACAAATGTCACACGAATCAATAGAAATATTACGAGAGAAACCAGAGAGATCAGGGAGGTACTCCATTGCCCGAGTTGAAGGATGACCCATCCGTTGATGCCATAACTCGGCATTCGACTTTGCACTCTTAGTCACGACATTAACACGCTTCGGTTCCTTCATTGTCAGGTAGAAGAGCCCACCCGAGAGTTCACCCATACCTATCATCGTCAAAGCACGGTCCTGTATCACACATTGAACATTAGTAAACTGTATACTCACTTGCTGGGAGGACAATAGTTGGGATACAGATAATAGATTGTAATGAAATTTTGGAAGGAATAAAACATTAGACAAAGACAATTTGTCATTTAAAATAATCGTCCCTGCTTCACTAGCAACGAGGTTTGCTCCATTGGGTAGCCCAATATTAATGGGTCGAATAGAATGAAGAGAATCAAAAAGACGCTTGTCACAACATACGTGGGTCGAAGCACCGGTGTCAATGATCCAAGTTAAACTAGTCTTACCATTGAGACGTATCATGTTTGCAACAACCTCCTCCGGCTCACCCGTCACGGCGTTAACATTTGGATCTGTACCGGTAGAAGAAGATTCCCCTGACCCCTTGTTAAAACGTCTCGGGTCAGACGGACGACCATGCTTGACCCAACATCGACTCTCCGTATGCCCTTCCTTAGTACAATGGGTGCATTTGTACCTTGGACGGCCTCCTTTGTCCGACTGCTTCCCATTGTTACTATCCCGAATATCGAGGGCCATAGGTGTCACAGAGTCATCACGAGATTGAGTAAGAGACCGCACCTCCTCCTCTTGTACCAGACGCGAATAAACCAACTGAATCGAAGGCAAGGGTTTCGTGCCTAAGATCTGGGAACGCACTGTTGCATAGAATGGCTCGAGCCCCATCAGGAAATGACGAACATGATCTGCCTCCCGTCGCTTGCGCAAAGTAACATTCAAACCACAACTACAGCCGAAACAATTACAAGATGGCAATGCATCAAAATCATTGATATCGTCCCAGAGTTTCTTCATACGACCGAAGTAATCCATGATTGATTCACCGGATTTTTGCTTGCAATCCGACAAATCACTTTGAATTTGATAGATTTTGATTTCATTTCCAACCGTGAAACGCAGACGAATGTCTTCCCATAACTCGTAAGCAGTTTCACAATAGGAAATCGACGAACGAACGCGTGGTTCAATGGTATTGAAAATCCACGCAATAATCAAGTAATTAACGGCCGTCCAATCCTCGACCTCATTCGAATTAGACGGTTTATTTTTCAGCGTACCATCAATAAAACCGAGTTTTCTCTTAGCCCCTAACGCAACTCGAAAACCCTTGGCCCATTCCTCATAATTTGGACCAAGAAGGACGACATGGGTAATTTTCGCCCCGGTACCGTCATGAGAGGAAATGGCATAAATTGGGTTAGGAGTAGAGTCACCGCCGACCTTCTTGTCGTCGACCATGGTGATAAATCAAGGGAAAAAAAAGAGAAAAAAAAATGAATTTGTGTCGCAAGATAAACCTGCTCACGATACCATGTAGGAAGAAACGTGGAAGAAGAATTTGTGTGAATGTGTGTATCTCATTAGTCATACTCTCAATTTATACAATTATACAATGATACAAAACTAGGAAACAAATAACAAAATTCCTAAATGAATTCTAACTGCATCCTAATACAAAGGAAACTAGGATAATATACAATATGAACATATCATAATATATTCGGATATTTGATTGACCGAATATATTATGCTAACAATTTCAGTTTTATTACCTCAAAATAATTACTTCATCCCAAACGAGTCCTATGAGTAATAATTTCACTCTTTTTTAACCATTATCGATTAATGGTATAACATGTATTCCAAGTTAGAATTTAGGAAATCATTCTCAGGTGAATTGATCATCCTTACACATTTACACCTCACTTGCTAATACTCCCTCCGTTCCAATGAATTGTTTGCCTATTTTATATTGGGACGTCTCAATGAGTTGTTTGCCTTTCTATTTTAGGAATGCTTTTTATATGTAATTTGACCCTTCTCATGAGTTTTGCTCCACATGTCACTTCTTCATTGGATCCTTTCCCTTGGTGCCAAAAACAAAGGCAAACAATTCATTGAAACGGAGGGAATATGAACTTAATCCACACCCTACTCAATTAGATAAATGCAACAATACTTACGCATTTAACTTTGATCAAATTAATCTATTTAACTTGTTTTAATTTTACGAGTCGAAACCATAATTTAGGACATAAAATATTCACTCATCTCACAAGAAGAATAAATAAGAAGTGAAGTAGGAATATAAGATTGAAAGGTCAAGTAAAATGGGCGTATTATTTCCATTGAAGCCCACCATTATAAATTCATTGTTCAACTTCAGACGCCTTTCTCAAAACCCCATTAAAACAACTTCACTCTACTCTTCATATTCATCCATATCTGTAATGGCAAACACCAATGAAGGCGGCAAGAGTAAATCGACTTCAAAGTCTGGTTAGTCAATGCTACTTTCAATCAAAACTTAGTTAATTAATTACCCATTTAATTAGAATTTGTTGGTATTGTGGATTAGTTATTGAAAAGATTCAATCTTTGTTCATGTAATTATGTTTAATTACCCATTGAAATACTAGAATTTGTTGGTATTGTTGATTAGCCATTGAAACAGTAGTAGAATATTAAGTTGAGACCGTCTCATTTCAGAATCAGCGATAATAGAATATATTCGTATCGTGGATTAGTCATCGAAAAAGTTCAAGCTTTGTTCATGTAATTAAGTTTAAATCATAGTTAATTACCCCTTGAAACATTAGAATTTGTCGGTGTTGTTGATTAGCCGCCATTGAAACATTAGAATGAAGATTCAAGCTTTGTTCATGTAATTAAGTTTAAAGTTTGATTAATTACCCATTGAAGCATTAGAATTCTTTGGTATTGCGGTCGAAAAATCCAATCTTTGTTCATGTGATTAAGTTTAATGTCTGGTCAATTACCCATTGAAGCATTAAAATTGTTGGTATTGTGGATTAGCCATCGAAAGATTCAATCTTTGTTCATGTAATGAAGTTTAATTTTTGTTAATCGTTATATTGTGCTGGTAATGTGGATTAGCCACCGAAAAATTCAATCTTTCTTCATGTAATTAAGTTTAAAGTTTTATTAATTGCTCAGTTAAACATCATATTGTGTTGTCATTGAAACATTACAATAAAGATTCAAGCTTTGTTCATGTAATTAAGTTTGAAGTTTGGTGAATGACCCATTGAAACGTTAGAATTTGTTGGTATAGTTGACTATTCATTGAAAATAGTTAAGCTTTGTCCATGTAATTAAGTTTAAATGCTGGTCAATTACCCATTGAGCATTAGAATTGTTGGTATTGTGGATTAGCCATTGAAAAATGCAAGCTTTGTCCGTGTAATAAAGCTTAAAGTTTTGCTAATTGCTACCCATTGCAACATTAGAATTCGCTGGCATTGCTATCGGAAGATTCAATCTTTGTTCACGTAATTAAGTTTAATTTTTTTTGATCGTATATTGTGTTGGTATTGTGGTTAGCCACCGAAAAATTCAATCTTTGTTCATGTAATCAAGTTTAAAGTTTTGTTAATTGCTCAGTTAAACATTATATTGTGTTGCTATTGTGGATTAGCCATTGAAAACTTCAATCTTTGCTCATGTAATTAAGTTTAAAGTTTTGTTAATTGCACTGTTAAACATGATATTGTGTTGGTATCGTGGATTACCCATTGAAAGATTCATCGTTATTCATGTAATTACTTGATTTGTGTGGTATCATGGATTACCCTTTGGAAAGATTCAATCTTTATTCGTAATAATCATCTCAGGTGGGAAGAAGAAGGAGGTGAAAAAGGAAACCGGGTTAGGCTTATCTTTCAAAAAAGATGTGAACTTTGGAGAATGGTACTCTGAGGTAATGTAAATTTAATAATAATAATATATGAAGTCTATTTATGAATTTTTATGGAAAAAAATGTGATGCAGGTTTTGAACTTTACGTCTTTATTGATCGGATTGTAGGTTGTTGTGAATGGTGAGATGATTGAGTATTACGACATTTCCGGATGCTACATTTTGAGGCCTACCACAATGGCAATCTGGGACATCTTGAAAGTAAGCTTATTGTAATTCAATCATAATTCCGTGAATCGGAAGTTAGTGTTGTGTTTAACTTCTGATTAAATCCCAGTTTAGTTTAAAAAGTAAAAGTTCCTTCAATAACCCCAAAAATATAGTAATAGTTGCAGCAATCGGTCTGAAGTCTGAATTACTTCTATTCCTTTTTGTTTCGGCTGCACGGTTTTGCATTACTTCAGTTTCATTTGTCGAAGCGTTTGTTTAATATCAATGGTTTTAGTTGCATTTCTTCTCTCTTCCTTTTATACTCTTCAAAATTCGATTTCATGCTCTTGGTGTGTGAAGAACGGATGACTGTGCTTTAATTAATCTATACACTTTTGAACTTGCAGGATTTTTTTGACGACAAAATCAAGAAAATGAAGATAAAAAATTGCTATTTCCCACTATTTGTATCCCCCGGAGTATTAGAGAAGGAGAAAGATCACATTGAAGGGTTTGCCCCGGAGGTAACTATCATTTCAAATTACCCTCTTCCGAACAGGTCTACCTACACTAACAAATATTTGAAATTTTCATATTACCGTGTACCGAAAGTTGATAATATGGGTTAAATTCAAGGTTATTTGATCACCGAAGTCAAATCATGACAACACAAACAGAATGAAGTGGGTAATGTACTATTATTTGTCGATTTAATTGTCAACGAAGAATGAAAGAATAAATGTTTCTGTAATCCCCTTCCCTTTACAAAGCGTAATTATAAAAACAAGAGCAAAGATGTCACGGCCTGTGTTCTATGGACTCATGTATGTTTATTAAAAACTTGTGCTTCAGGTTGCATGGGTCACAAAGAGCGGAAAATCTGATCTAGAGGTTCCAATTGCTATACGACCCACCAGTGAAACTGTCATGTACCCATACTTTTCTAAGTGGATTAGAGGACACCGTGATCTACCATTGAGACTTAACCAGTGGTGTAATGTTGTCCGCTGGGAGTTCAGCAATCCCACTCCTTTCATCAGGTATGCTGTTAGGCAAAAGCTGTTTTTGCAAAATGTTCAGACGCTATACGAATCCCCCAAGATCATCATGCTTGGTCCAGTTATCAAAATAAAGAATGGAACAGTCTCATCTAGGGTGGTGTGATCGAATACATAGGCGTTGATCAATCATTCCCTAATTGAAGCTTGTTTTGTACTTTCGTGTTTATAGGAGTCGTGAATTTCTTTGGCAAGAGGGTCATACTGCTTTTGCAACACAGGCGGAGGCAGATACCGAGGTATGACATGACAACTTTACATTCAGTGAGTCTATGGTAGTTGTTATCCTGCTACGCTCATGGCTTTCTTGAATTTTTACGGTTTGTTAAATTTTTCGGTCAGGTTCTTCAAATATTGGAACTCTACAGGCAGGTGTACGAAGATTACTTGGCTGTTCCCGTTGTCAAGGGAAAGAAAAGCGAGTTGGAGAAGTTTGCTGGAGGTTACTATACTACCAGTGTTGAGGTACATTAAGTTATTTATTCAAGGCAGTCGAGCTAACATACACTCTAGCTACTTAATGTTTGACCTCTCCTAATTGGGTGAATTCGCACGTGCTTCAGGCCTTTATTCCAAATACTGGACGCGGGGTGCAAGGTGCAACCTCTCATTGTTTGGGTCAAAATTTTGCAAAGATGTTCGACATAACTTTTGAAAACGAAAAAGGAGACAAGGCGATGGTTTGGCAGAACTCATGGGCATACAGTACTCGAACGGTAGGAAACGATCATTCGTTTGATGTCATTCTTGGCTCAAATTTCTTTACGGCTCAATTTCATGTATGGATATGCAGATAGGGGTGATGGTGATGACGCACGGTGATGACAAGGGATTGGTATTACCCCCAAAAGTGGCTGAATTGCAAATCATAGTGGTTCCGGTTCCATTCAAAGATGCAGATACACAAGGAATCTATGATGCTTGTACTGCTACTGTCAACACTTTGATAGAAGCTGGTTTCCGAGTTGAGGCTGATCTTCGAGACAATTATTCTCCAGGCTGGAAGTACTCTCAGTGGGAGATGAAGGGTGTTCCTCTGAGGATCGAGATCGGCCCAAAGGATATGGCTAAGAATCAGGTATATGTATATCCTTCTTTTCGTCTTAATCCTTTAACTTAATGATAATTACCTGATTTTGTTCTCACATGGTTTAATCTCGTGAATCGTGATAATATTATTGTTTAACAGGTTCGTGTTGTTCGACGTGATAACTCTGCAAAGACGGATATTCCTATGAGTGATTTGAAGGATCAAGTGAAGGAATTGCTGGATCAAATTCAACAAAATTTGTTTGAAGTGGCTAAACAAAAGCGAGATGCATGCATCCAAGTCATTAAGACGTGGGATGAATTTGTGGATGCCTTAGCTCACAAAAAGTTAATCCTGGCTCCCTGGTCTGATGAAGAGGTACCTTTAGTAGCATCGATGTCATTTTACATGGCATAAGATCTTGGCTGATGACATTTAAACTACGTTTAGATTCAATGGATTGCTATATCTCAACTCTTTTCCATTGTGTATTCAGGAAGTTGAGAAAGATGTAAAAGCACGAACGAAGGGTGAAATGGGAGCAGCCAAGACTCTATGTACTCCATTTGACCAGCCAGAGATGGAGGAAGGTATACACCCGTCTTAACAAAACTACTACGAAGTCCATGTTTCACCTTGGCAGTCAAACGATGTCGTTTAACCTATGTTAGAAATGAATTAATGGTCAAAGTTGAATGCTTGAATCTCGTTAACCAAAATCGTTTTGTACTTGTCACTATGGTGAATGAGTGTATCTTAAATGTGAAACGGTCTCATCTAAGTTTTTGCTAGTACTCCGTATATAATGAGTCGATTGAATTGATTGTGAATTTTTTTTTTCAGGAACCGTATGCTTTGCTTCGGGAAAACCGGCTAAGAAATGGACTTACTGGGGTAGGAGCTACTAAGTACTAACCTAACCTAGTGCAAAGGCTGAAACTATGGTACTGTTTTCTTATTCCGTCATTTGCGCACCTCTATTCCTGCAATACACACTTCAAATGTGTTGTGAAAATTCATAATTTCGTTTGAAACAAACTCAAGAGTTTCTGTTAGTCTGCGTAGTTGCATTAACTTGTCAGCAAGTTTTGTGTGTGATAGTCGTATTCTAAGATGGATATATCATATATACACTATTAAGGCTGTGGAATCAGGTTTCGAATTGTTAATCACCATCTCTTCCCGCATGCTTTGCTTGGCGTCCTATCAGACCCTGGATCGGCCTGTGGGGGTTTCAGCTGGCGTGAGTTAGGAATAGGCCTAGCAAGCGGGTCAACCAGATCGGGTTCGGGTCTGGTCAATTCCGGGCCTTGGAAATTGGGTCAACTTTGGGTTGGGTCATTTTTTCAAGTTTTTTTAGGGATACGGAGTATATTTTATTTTGGGTGGCCTAGGTTATGGGTAGGCTGGTGCAGGTCAACAGGCTTCGTTTGTTGTGTATGTGCGAGTGCGATTACATCATGTACCTTGAAATTACTCGGAAAAAAACGTAAATTTGTTGGACTTTTTCCTTCATGAGCAATTTTTTGTTGGCAACAAGGAAATCAGTATCAGATTTGAAAACCTGAAAAGGGTAGCTGAAAACATGAAAATTATGAGAACCCATGTTCTCAATTGCAGAAAACAGCATGATTAATCGATTATGATTCTATCAATCAGTTAAGTTCAGAACACAGTTTGTTCAAATTGATGACAGAATGAATCAATTATGTTATCAAATTGCAAGAATTTGTGATTAAAGAGGGATAAGCAAGGTTTATGAATGTGGTTTGAATTAGGGGTGTTCACCGGTCCAAACCCGGACCGGACCGGTTTGACCCGCGGACCGGAAACCCAAAAAACCCAAACCCGCGGACCGGACCGGTTAACAAAGAAATTCGGACCGGACCGGACCCTCTTAAGACCGGACCGGACCGTAAAAATACACTAAATTTGATATTTTTTTAAAGTGTGGACCGGACCGGACCGGGGACCGGTTACCAACTTTTTTGGGACCCGGAGACCGGACCGGTACGTGCCCCGGTCTGGACCGACCCGGACCTTACGGTCCGGTCCGGTCCAGTTTGCCGGTCCGGGTCAATTTTTGAACACCCCTAGTTTGAATACAAGATGAGATCGAAATGCAGCATTTATTAACAAGCAAAAAGGGATTAGATCGATTAGGTTGAAGTCTTGAAGATGAATTTTGGTAAAAGTAGTTAAATTGCCACATTAGAATTTAGAAAACACAAATTCTCACATGAAACGATTTTACGATACGATTATTGTGAGACCTCTCACATAGGAGTAAGTTATTAAAATAATAAAATATTCCTATGTAATTATTCTCGAGTTGATCACTCTTACACATTCACACTTAGGCGCTAATATGAACGGAGTGCTGTTTTTCGTCGTCGGCATTTCAGTCACGTCGTCGGCATTTCAGTCACGTCGTCGGCGCTTTATAATGTAAAAGACGATCTTGCCCTTGCCTTAAAAGAAGACACCACACCCAATGATGTGACACCTCTCTTTGTTGCCCATTTGAAAATAAGTTCATTTTTTTTTTATGTTTTGCTTTTCAATAGGTTTAGGTAGTATTAAGATGAGCAATTGGGAGCAGTACAAGGATTATTGGGAATAATAATCCACTTGCACAAGCATTTAATGTGCCGTGTTTACTACCCTCAAAAATAATTCTTCATTTGACTCACTCTATTTCCCAGGGAGATTAATCACCCCCAATTCCCAATTTCTACTACCATCCTCTATATATTAAAACAGAAACCACTTCCCACTTTTTGAGACAATGTGAGGCTCCCATTTTGAAATAAGCCTCATTTTTTACACTTTCTACTTCTCATCCAGTGTGAACACAATGTTGCATGCATTCAAATTAAATGCCTCAAATTAGTTCAAAATCTCCTCCGAAAAACAACAACAACGAGATTCAAACCCGTGTCCTTTGAGTGCAATCCCACCTTACCAAACCAATGAGCCAACCCATTAACCTGTGAGAAAATTGTAGAAAAAACATATAGTAGCCTTCATAATTGTTGTTAATTGCTCTCCATAATTGCTTCCCTTGATTTTCTCAATTCTTCATTAATTAATCATCTTCATAACTATTCTCCATAATTTACTTCAACGTTTCACGAAGTAGCTTTGTTAATTGATCCTTCTCGAAAATGCATCAGCAATTAAATTGATTTTATTAATTGTCATTCTTCATCACTTATTCTCTAATTTTACGTTTCCCACCCCAATTTTCCCTCTTCCCAACTATCCCTCTAATTAATAATTCATTATCTCACTTTTTTTCAATTTTTCAATCACATCAATTCATACTATAAATAAGATTCTAGGCATTGCAATCTGAATTCATATTGTAAAAACTGGAAAAAAAACATCTATTTTAATTTGCATATCTAGATATATATGAATTTCGTTTTTTTTATTTATTAATATAATTGCCAATTGATATTTCAGAAATCTGATTTTGTTTTTCGAATTGATTGGTGAATTTTCAGGCAGAAGAAAACCAAAATAATGGAAATTGAAAGATCGAATCATCCTGGTATTTTTTCAATTTTTGATTTAGTTGATTTCGTGTACCGATTTGTTTTATTTTTACATTCAATCGAAATCAATTTTTGAAATTCAATAACAAAAAACTAATTCAGTGAATTTGTATTTTCTATTTGTTATTTCGTCCAATTCAGTGTTATTTTTCTTCCAATTTTTTTGGATTAATTTGTAATTCAATTGATTATCAGTAAGTATCGTCTTTTTCTTCCTTTCCTTATTTTCACAATTTTATTCATTATTCATGTTTTTTAGCACATTTTTTTTATCGTATTCATTATTCGTATCGTATTTTTAGCACACTATATACGAATTTTCCCAATTTAGTATTTTTTTGTGTTTTTTTTGTAGATCAAATTTGATGGTGAAGATCAATTCGATGTTGATGGTGAAGATCATGAGTTTTGAAGATTATTTTGAGTTTAAAGTAAAATAAGACGGAGAGTGAAAGCATACACTTTTTTTTTGATGTTTTTTAATAAGAACTTTTTTTATGTTTAAAGAAATAAAAACTTTATTTCTTTTCATTTATTTTAGTTATGTTTTGAATTTTTTTGCTAATTATGTTTTGGGTTTCATATTTGTTTTCATTTTGAATATTTTGTACTCCGTAGGTGTGAAATGCTTTCATGGTGCAATGCGGAAGTGGCAAAGTTTTGTTTTAACACTGGTATTTTTTGTAATGTATCTCATATGAACGAAGAAACGACTCATGAGGTAAGTAATCCAGTATTTATTATCTTGAGCAATAAGTTCGACCCGTTTTCTAATTGTCAAATCGTCAATCTCAACCCGTCATAGCGTGTCAATATAGTATAATTAAGTTAAATTTGAACAATAAGCTACTCCGTAAATAATTAAGCTACACTCGATTATTATTGTTCCTAAATAGTGTTTCTTTGTATTTCATTTTATTTTTTGTAATGTAGTTATTAGTTAGTTTATTCGCCAACATTATAAACCTTATTTTTACTATTGTTTTTTTCAATTCTCTTTTGGTTAAAATAAAGAGTCGATAACGAGAAAAAGTAAAGAGTCGAAATGAATAAAAGACGGGTTTCGTAAATAGTGTCTTACACTGTCACGGTACAAAAGTCGACACAAGTATGAAATCGGGTTAAAAATATATTTTCTTAATATTTTTTAAACTTTTAGCATAATTTTTTACAAAAGTCGGCACAGGGCATAAGTTGATGCATGTATTTTTATTTTTATTTTAAAACTTACTCCGTACCTATTATATCATGGAATATAATCAAAATCAATATTCAATTAATTACACTTACAAAGGAAGTAATTAATTTAAAAGAAAAAAAAGGTTGAATTAAAAAAAATGAAAATTTGACCAAAAAATGTTCAATTAATTACACTCACACGATAATCCACTATTACTTATTCTAATTTATTGAGAAACTCATCTTTCAGTTTTGCATAAAAGAAAAGTTGACCGGATAAATTTATATCTCATCATAAGTTACTATTCTTCCCATAAATTGGTTTCATAAATAGTGTGTTACACTGTCACGGTACAAAACTCGGCACAGATATGAAATCGGGTTAAAAACGAGCAAGATAAATAAATATATAAATAGACCAAAGTCGTACTAATAAGTTAAAATAAATATTCGAGACAAACTCGAAATTAAAATAAATATCAGTATTAGGAAAAATAAATATTGAGACATTAGTAATCTTAACATTGGTATGGTTTTCGTTGGTATATTCGATGATGGATTTTTATTGGTTTTATGCTCGGTGCAGTATTGATAATGTCGGGCATCTAAACATGCTCTTATTCGGCAAGTAAAGCTGAGCTCTCGACAGACCATTGGTTACGTATTGTAAATTCTTCCAGATAAGCGTATTGCGTGTCCGGGAAGTATAGTAATAGACGCTTGATGTAAAAGATTATCTCTCAGCTTCAGCGCTAATAGTATATATGCGATATAATATGGAGTAACAAGTTGTATCGGGTAGACGGTTATATTCGCAGGTTATTAGGTTATCAGCTTATTAGTTAACTTGAAATTTGATTTTTTTTTACTACTTAACTTCGCTTAAGTATGACACTTAATTGTTATTATATACAAAGTATTTATTTATATTTCAAATTCTTCTCACAATTGTCAAATCTATATATTTGATGTCATGTATTTTTTTTTTTTTTAAACTTACCTATTATATCATGGAATATAATCAAAATCAATCTCCAATTAATTACATTTACAAAGGAAGTAATAAATTCAAAAGAAAACAAGGTTAACTAACAAAATGAAAATTTGACCAATTTTTTTTTTTAAAAAAAAAAGAAAATTTGACCAAAAAAGTCCAATTAATTACACTTACACGTTAACCCACCATTAATTATTTCAGTTTTTTGAGAAATTCATCTTTCAGTTTTGCATAAAAGAAAAGTTGACTAAAAAATTTATATCTCATCATAATTTATTATTCTCCCCATAAATATGTTTCCCCTTTCCATAGACTTTTCTCTCCTCCCCGTAAATTGATTTTCCCGTAATTTTTTCCTTCATTAATATAATGAACAAATGTATCAAAATCACTATTAATAGACTTAAATATTGAAATTAATTGATGCGTTGCGTCGAATCTAAATTAATTACTCCGTATTTTTTTGCTTAAGAACATTTCATATAAAAATGTCAAATAACCCGAGTATGAAGGTCACGGTCGGGTCAGAATATAGGGTGATGAGGTGTTGTCATATTATTAAAGATTACTAATATTTTTATTTATATTATAAATATTAATTTAAATTGACAAAAAAACACCGTATATTGGAATTATTAAATAATAATCCGTCTAAAATTATAAAATTCATTTTTTGATTTAAAATATTAAAATAATAATTTAGTAATTTCTTATCTCACTAATGTATATTCCAGTAAATTTGGTAAATAATTATTCATTATGTAAAATATATTGATATAAAAGTATATCGATCACGTCTAAGTTTAACCACGTCTACGCATTAATACTAATTGCATAGAAAATGAAACAAACATTAATCAATTTTCAATTGTGCATTAATGTGGTTTTCGTTTTCAATGATATACATTGGTTTACAAAACTACTTGTGGACATGACGTAGGTCCACCCCGACGCGGCCACGCGCGGGTTTGGGTAGGCGAATGAATCTCGTGGTGAGATTGTTCTCGGGTTCGAAATTTAAGTCAAAATGGAGTCGCCACCGAATTTTGTGGTTATTCAGAACCATACGAGCCCACTCTATGTCGTCATGGGCTATACACAAAGTAAGCCCACTTCGATTTCAGAGTTCATTGGGCTCGTCCCTTTGCATTGCGATACCGATACCATCTACACCGGTATCGTGTAAAGAATGACTCTCGTGCGCCAAGGGTTTCGGACATCCGGAAACCAAGGTTCTGAGTAAGGGGTGAGGGTACGTGTTGGGAAGCCCACTAAGGACACCCAACCCCGCCCACACATGGCGGCCTCTACTAAGACATCGTTCGTGTTCGTGTGCGCGCGCTAGTAAAACGATTAAATGATATGCAAACAGCGTTTTCGGGCTAAGCATGCGAGTTGTTGATTAACTACGTCATTTAATGCATCTTGATTCACGTCAAAGTGATTTAGCATGTGATGTTCATTTAAATAAATAAATGACAAACATCAAATAATAGAAAACTCGTAAATAAATTACAAATTACACGGGCGGAATACAACCCGGAATTCACAATACAACGAGCAATAAAATAGAATAATTGAATCATAAGCAGCAAATGTTAACTAGAAACGGACCCGTATATAATAAATATAAACTAGACCGTAAGTTGTGCAAATGGACGAACCTTAATTAATTACGCATTATATTGCATATTAATCAAAGGACGGAGGTTCGAGACCTAGGCGTGATTCTAGCCCGATCTCGAACCTCGATGTCTTGTCCCGACTTATCACCTCGAGAAATGGAGTCTAAATTAATTATGTGTCGGATACGACTAAAGAGTCGTCGACATAAAATTAATAGTGCTAGACTGTCGATCAAAATCGTTTTAAGTGATGTGATATGCATGAGTTTTGAAAAATAAGATCACATGATTGACTTTACACGTGTCGACTAAAAGTCGTAAAAAAATGACGAGGCTCGAATGTTGCATTAAAGCTCTCGGATTACTGGGCTACAGGACCCACTCGATCGAGTCATGGCATGGGCTCGGTCGAGTGCGCCTTTAAGGTAGCTACTGGCCAGTTTTTGGTGTGCTACTCGATCGAGTGGGCTTGTGCACTCGATCGAGTGCTCTCTGTACGAGTGTTTAATTAGTGTTTTAAAACGACCCATTTTATAGCTTTTATGTTTTTGAATCGAGATGCAATTACGCTAAATATAAATATTGTCCAATTTATATTAGTTTAAATCTCGATGGCTCGTCATACTCGACATTCGGTTATAGAACCGACATCTAGTATTTAGAGCGAATTTGCAAAATCGAGTTTGATCGGGCTAGAACAAATATCGATTCCCTCCGCGTCATAATGTCGTAATCAATCCTTTCGGATCGTGTGACAATTAATTCGCCGTCAATGGGTTTCGTCCTAATCCGATTTGTCGATGATTCTTTAGAATAATATTTTGAAAGAAATGTGGTCGGACATATTTAACGACGAATCTCCACGATCTATTACGCCCTTAAGTGTTTAGGGCGGCGCACCAAGCCAACTCCCCCAAACCAAACCTTTGCTTGTCCTCAAGCAAACCAAACATATAATACAAGAGAGGACAAGTGATGCGAAGCACGACTAAGAGCAAGCTTACAATCATTCTACTAAAAATCGGCTCAAGTCGGTTAAAAACACACAATGTCAAAAATATAACTAAATCAATAGTCATGCCTTAAATGAACAATTGTTTGCCAACCTTTCAATCTTGCAAGACCATCAATGTCGGACTTCCTCGCGGTTATCGCTCAACACTCATAAGAACGGGTGAGTATATAAATGTGAAGATAAGAAAGAATAAGAACACTCACTCGACTTATGAAACATGCATGCAATCGAACATGAAATCAATCTCCTCAATCAAATACGTGTTTCACCAATCAGGACCATAGTACATGCCAAAGACTTACAAAGGGTGGCTAAATGAGTAAGGGAAGAAAATGGATTGTGCCTAAGCACGTATGGGAATGTGGAGCAAAAACCGGGCCCAATCGCAGCTACACAATAAAAAGTATCCATAAAAACCCCCAGCAAATAACGTCGAACCACCAACTAGAGGTATAAATTCAAGATTAGGTGTAAGAGGGAATTTTGTCCATCCTCTCAATTAATCTCTAGTTTCAATCTTTTCGACCATTCCCCGAAATATTACAAGAAGCATATTTTTCATATTTCATTTTTTTTTTCATTTTCAATTTATTTCCTTTTCTTTTCTTCACTTTTTTCTTTCATGCTTCTATTTTTTTTTTCAATTTGGATAGGGGGAAGGCGAGTACAAAGTCGCACCAACGATATTACACACTAAAGTCCAAAAGATGTAAAAATCTCGAAATATGACCGATTAGTGAAGTAATTCCCAACTAAGTTCACTGCGACTGTCCCGACAGGGTAGGCTATTCTGGGTTGTAGTTAAATAATATAGGCAATAAAAACAGACTTACAACGGCTGAAATGGGCTAAACAAAGGAAAACGACCTAAATCTACAAGGTAGTAAAAATGGGTCATTTTTTGCTATGTGGAGCTCATCAAAAACAAAATTGCCTTTCCTCATGTACCTCCTCCTCAAACCAAACATGTATTCAATATCAAGAGACGGATGTCATATTTATGCAAATTGATGTTACACATTCCACAAGGAGAAAATCACTCAATTCCTAAATAATAATGAGACCAGTTATGGATGTTACTGGCCTAGGAAGCTCTAAAATCCTCAGAATTTTGTGGCTTGCCGACAAGTGGTCAAATTTACTCATTTGACAATTAAAAGTTCAAATAGGCATATCATATCAATTTAATCAAATCTCAAGACAAAACACGTTTTCAGGCACGAAGTAAGCTGAAAATTAGGAGAAATCATGTTAAGAGCATTATCATCATCGCCGTTTTGCATGCTTCTACATCAGACACACCACATAAAAAATAAAATATTTTTGGAATTTTATGATTTTTTCAATTTTTTTTGGATTTTTATATTTTTTGAAAGCAGTAAAACACACGACGGAAAATGAAACACACAAAAGCACACAAACTCTCCCCCAAACCTAAATGTCACAGTGTCCTCAATGTGACTCTAAAGTAGATAAGACAGAAAATCCACAGCCAATCCTAAGGACAACTTGACCTAAGGGGAAGGAAAAACCTAAGAAAACATGAAAAACAAAAATGAAAAGGAAAGAAATTACCGTATACAAGGGCAGCTCCCCCTAACCAGCTGCAAAGTGGGGGTTCGTCTTATAGATCAGTTGTCCACAGATGACTGTGATCAAAACAGCTTAAGGCTCTCAAGAGTCGATCAAACATCTGCGCATGTGCTACACAAAAGCATAAGTAGCACCAGGATATATAGAAGACAAACAGAGACAAAGTCAATGATCGTCTTAGCCTATCAGACAAGCTAGACCAACCCTCAGCATGGTGGTCATAGTGCATAAGAAGAGTAAGAATGTTAATAGGCGGCTCGTAAGACAAGACATACACATCAAATATCTCAGATTCACCCCAAGGCTTATCATCGGGTATAGATTGCATAAAAGAAGAGTTAGAACTCCTAAGACTACTCAAAGGATCAATCTTACCGATCTCCGTGAAAGATTTATCACAATCCTCCCCACTAATCATAAGCTCAAACAAAGGGTCAAGAGAAATATAATCAAGACAATCAATAGGTGGAAGTGGGTCGTCCTCAATATAAGGGAAAAACTCAAATGTCTCTAAAATTGGTGTTTCAAAGAAATCATTCTCGCTATCCCATGTAGCCACACCTCTTCCACTCAAGGAATCGTCAAAAAGTGTATTCTTCTCTTCCCTTTCATTTTTCCTCTCAAGCTTAAGATCCTCTCTTTTGTTCCATTCTGTCTCCAAAACCTCATAATTGACATCAAATGACACTCTCTCAAAATCACACAAATCAAAATCCTTAATGTTATCCTCAATTAAAAGAGCATCATTCATAGCATCCAAACACATGTTTTCCTCAAAAAACACACATTCTAGCTCACAGTCATTCATGGCGGTTTGGTGATCTTGAATAGATTGAACATTATACCCATCATCATCATCATCATCATCATCATCAATTATGTTCACAAGAGATGGAGATAGAACACTTACCTGGAGGTTCTTCACTACTTCCATAGGCGTACCCGATTGACTTTGTTGCTTTTGGCTTGCTAATTGGGCAATTTGATTGTTCAAGATTTCATAATGATCTAGCAATTGGCCTATTTGAGTATCTTGCTTTTGTTGAGCTTGCACGAATTGCAGCAACAAAGCCTCAATTTCCGCCTTGTCATTTATCCGCCTCAACTCTAATTCAGCACTATTACGGGCTAAATATTTAAGGATTTCCAATCGTTCCTCGTAAGAGATATAATTAAACATCCCTCCGCAATTTTCCTCAATTCTAGCCCGTGACTCATCATCAACACCATTATATATCATATGACACATATCCCGTATATCAACATTAAAGTCATTTTGAATAATGAAAGACTCAAATCTATCCCAATAATTATGTAGTGACTCATGTTTGAATTGTGGGAAGTAAAAATTGGTCATAATGGTGAATGATAAAAAAAAATATACAAAATAAAATAAAAAAATTATATACAAAAAAAAATAACCTAGAACCTAAAAAAGATAAACAACTAAATAACACCGTCTCCCCGGCAACGGCGCCAAAATTTGACAGGGTTAGTCGTATCCCTAATCAAAGATACCCTAAGGTCACTAACTAATGTAGATAGCGAAGTCAGGGGTCGAACCACAAGGAGATGGGAATTCAATTATTTATCCTAAGAATTAGATTCTAGATTATAGGTCACAGTTTTGGTTGATTTGGTAAACTAATGACTAATTACTGATAAATAAATCAATAAGGAAAAAAAAGTCTAGGGTCTCAGGTTCACAATGAATATTACTCGGGTCAGGGAGTCAACTAACAGGTCAATAATCGAACTACCTAAGGTGTAGGTCTGGTCGGTACACTACAACCTTTAGATCTAAACTTAACCTGCGGTCGCTAGCATTAAGTCAGTCTACCCAAACTATCGTGGCCTAATTAGTTCTTAACCCGGTCGGCGAAAAGTCCTAATTTGCGATACTAATTAATTGAATTATGCATCAAACAATTAATTAGAGTTTAAACGATATTCAGGCAATAGTTCATACGATTAGAAACAGGTCAATTGACTATCACCCTAATAATACGCATCGATTCCCTTAAACCCTAGATGAAATCTAGCTACGCATATTAATTATAATCGGACTAACAAAAGACGAATTGCAATTAAACATGACAAAAATGATACGATCTAATCTACGGAAGCAATAATAAATCTACACTATAAAACAATACAAAGAATAAATTAAGACGGAAATTAAAGTAGAAACTGAAATTGAAATTAAAATTAAGAATAATAATACCGGAGAATTCAAGATCTGAGACGGAGAACTAGGTTCAGTGTATCTCGCAAAGTAAACTAGACTAAGAAAACTAAGATAATAAAAAGTGTGTAGAAGAAGGTAAAAGAAAAGATAAAAGATGTCCCAAACAAGAGTCGGACAACTGATATATAAAGAGTATCAGTTGGACTCAAAAGCAGGCCCAAATTCTAAGACGAAATAAGAATGACGCGTGGCCCGGATTGGGTGCACTCGATCGAGTGCCTGACGGCACTCTATCGAGTGACACATCCAAATATGGGCAGGAGCTTCACGAAGTAGCACTCGATCGAGTGCAGTAGGGGCACTCGATCGAGTAGCGTTGTAGGTCACAGCATCGCGCGCTCGACTTCAAACGGCTTTCATTTCTTCATTACTTGTTCAAATTGGACGTGTAATATACCGTTGGAAAGCTAAGAGAGAGAGCTTTCTAACTCCACCAAAATCACTTTGATTGGAGTTGTAGAACTCAAGATATGAACGTTAGAAGTTGACCCTTGTGTAGGCGATCATTCTCTCATCTCGTTTTGTGTCTTTTCCTTCTTGCGTCTTTGTTTCTTCGTATATTCCACATCTTCTTCCTTCGATTCAACGCTTAGATGTGAATTCTTCAATTATCGATTCCGTAATGCTCTTATTAGCTCCAAATGCATCCAAATCTACAAAATACACACAAATACGGAAGTATCGACATTCAAAGCATATTGCATCATTATTAACGTGTTAAGCATGAAAACCGAGATAAAACTAACAATTAAGGGGATCCAAATATGTATATAAATAACGCTTATCAACCTCGAAGGGCGCCACCTCCAATACGACTTGTAAAGGGATTAAATAGACTTTAGGCGGAATTCGTAATTAAACATATTCGACCCAAAAGTTCGACCGTCGTTGCAAACTTAAGTCCTCGGCATTTTATGTAAGTAGAGTTATGGTGTATGTCTTTGACGAGTTTTGATCTCGGGATTTTGAATATGTATGTGTGTGTGTATGTGTATGAGTGCCTAGAACTCAAGATGATGAAGGTTTTTAATGTGTGAGGTTGAATGAGGATTGAAAGGGTTGGAAAAACCTTGTTTTTTGAAGGTGGTAAAAGGTTCAAAGAGTTGTGAATGTTGTAGTGATTAGGGGTGGAAAAGCCTTGTCAAATGACTTAGGGTGACAGGGTATTTATAGGGAAATACCCCGGTTTAAGGTCACTCGATCGAGTGCCCTAGTGCACTCGGTCGAGTGCCTTCAGAAATGAATCTGGTCCGCTTTTTGAGGCTTCACTCGACCGAGTGGGTCAATCCACTCGACCGAGTGGGTCAATTAGGATGAGATATTTTAGGAATGATCTGTTGACTTTTTTGAATGATTTGGTTGTTGTGACTTGATTCATTTTGTGTACTTGGACATAATGTGAGGCTGGTTCGTCTCGGGATTCGACTTTGACCGGGTTTTGACTCGGTCGCTAAAAGGCTGTTTTATTTCCGGTGACGGTTTTGGCCCAAATTAGTCTCATTTTATTGAAAACGGCCCACTGGGCCTGGATTTGAGGTCGGTTTTGAGAGATTTGCACTCCGCTAAATGCCCACGTCGGATACTATTGATTTCGAGTCCGTATTCGAGCGTATTAAGTCACGTTTACGTCCGATCATCATCGGGTGTTTTGTCGGGAACTGCTATAGACACTAGCAGGCAAAATGCGGGTGTCTACAGAGCCCCCACTCTGACTGAGGCTTGGACAAGGCGAAATTCAGAGTAGCTACCAGGCCAATCGAGGATTACGACCTGGCAGCCTTCCGGTCGGGTCGGTTATAGTCCATTAGACTTGCGTGAAGGGCTCGCCAGCCATAAGAAAAGGGGTCATACCTGTCCTGATGACGATAGCTCCGTGGGGAGTCGGACTTGCCTTTGAAGTCCTAGGTGTACCTGTATTTGCACGTAATATCTAGGTGAAACACCGACTCATGCTGGGGAGTAAAGTAGCTGCGCGGGGACTTGCTTCTGAAGTCTTGGGTGTACTCGTATGCCGACACATGACAACTTGCATGTAGCATTCCAGGGGAGACACTGCCTTTGAAGTTCCGTTGGGAAGCACTAGCTGTTACCTGAAATGTTAGATACATAGGCAGAAATAGCAGGCATAGTATATAGCAAGATAGCACATAAGAAATGCAGTTAGCATCTATAGACTGGCTTGCGCTGGGGAAAATGATTTTTGCTTCATTTTGAAATCGAAGTTCTGAAAGCAACTCACGTGCCAGGAGATAGGTTTTTAAAATTGAAAGGGGTAGAAAAGAAATTTGCAGTTTAAATAGACTGAAATTTGACCTTGTCGAAAAGGATTTTATCAAATGGCTAAGTTTTGCAAACTTTGAAGTGAAAATTTGAGGAGGGAGGTACCGACGGACTCGACTCTGGACGTGACAGGACGACGAGTTGACAGACACGACTTGGACTCTCGAGGGGTTGGACTGTGACTCGGTAGAGGGGTGGGTCACCTAAGATGACAAGACTCTTAAGCTACGCTATTCCGTAGCCTAGGCGAGTGGCAACACGGTCGAACATCGAAATAGGATAGATATGTTATAGGGTGGCTGCAGTAGTCTGTAACGAGACTGTAACGACAGGACTTAGTAGTAGCAATGTTATAGTCTGGTGCTCTTTTGGATCTTTTGTTTTGGGGTACAGTCCCAAAATGGGTGTCGCATCGAGTCCTTGATAGATTCTCGTCTTTGACTGAGCCGAGTACTAGGACACACTATAGAAAGGTGGCTAGATTTTTGAAAGTATTTGGATTATGTGGGTGGATGGAGAACTTCTGCCTAAGAGAAGCCCCCAGGACGACAAAGCTAACTGTTGAGAACATGACAGTGTCATGATAGGAATGATGGTGCTTTCTGAATTTGTGTCAATATGGGTGGTTGTGCCCTTGTTGAAAGGCTGCCTACGTATTCACGTGTAGTGAAATCAAACCAAGCCGTAGTTCAGTGGATTGAAAGATATATTATGGTGCCTAGTTTATTACGGCTTTGTGTGTAACTAGCCATAGCGATGGTGTAGGCTAGGTGCATTCCCAATGATGTCTTGATCAAAGGGCGAGAATGGTTAGGATGTTGATCCTGTGACTGTGAGCGTTCTCCGGGGTAGCCCCCAGAGGTGGTGTGAACTATTTGGGCATGTTCTATGCCGACCGCAGGTTAAGTTCCCGTGTTTGGGGTTGGTAACTGGTTTGGATGTTTTTGGAAATGTGGAGCTAGGTCGCAAGTGGCTTTGATGATTCGAAATCTGGAGCTCGATTTTGTGGAGCTAAGGCTTCGAGGGTAAGGTATTGCAATGTGGTAGGAAAGGGGGAAGTCGAGTAAAAATGACTCGGACTTCGATCAGGGTAGGTTTGATAATGCGGGATCTGATTTCCATGTCTGGCCCTAATGGTTAGGGGTATCCTATGGAGCTTGAATCCTCAAAATTCTGGGCTGTCTCTTAGCCTAGGTCTCGGGAAGGTCTTGAAGGTTGTAATGTGGGAAGGCTAAGTGTGGTATTAGCTAACCAGCTGATTGTTTCTCCCCTTTTTGATGGTATAGGTATCGATAATGTTTTGAATTGGCCGTACCCCGGTCAAGGGACTTTCACTTGAGTTGAACGTTGACCACAGTCATGGGTATTTGATTTTTTTTTTTTTGGGTTGACCTCTTAGCTCCGGTCGTGGGATCCTTCACTTGAGTTGACTGTGTCCCGGTCAAGGGATTGATCGTATCTGGTCGAGGGATGTTGAGAGTTCTTTTTTGGTCATGGCCAACTCTTTTGTTTCGGCCTTTTGCTTTTTTTCTTTGGACTTCTGTTTTTTTGTCCAGTTTTTTTTTTCCGGCTATCCCTCCCTTTGATGTTGTGGGTGGATATGGGGGTGGGTCCATCGGTTGGATTAGGCTTGTGGAGCTAAACCTTTGTAAGGTGTAAGCCTAGTTGGTGAGTGCAACTCACGGTGGAGTACTCTACGGTAAGCATGGTGATTTGGATCTCGGTATTGTCATCATAATTCCGAGCAGGCTTAGTGGGAGCATCGTCCCGAGTTGGGTATTTTTGGCATCAAGCCTATAGAGTCACAATGCTTCTTTTTTGCTTCTGGTCAGACTAACGCCTAAGGTAGGGATTGATCAGTCTTATTGGAGGGGTGTTTATTGTGGGAAATGGGCTTGCCTCCTGTCTTGAACCCAAACTAGAAGACTACCTAGATTTATCATAGGATTCGATATCGCTCCTACTAGGGGTAGTTATATGGTTGTCTATGCCGAACGTGGAACAGGTAAGGGAAAACATGGGTCTCAGTTCCTGCAGTCATTATAGACGTGCCTATAATAGTCACGTGCATGTGCTCACAGTGTATGATGGTGTTCATCATGTTCTCGGAAACACATAAGGAAGCATATATGAGAGATTGAAAAAGTTGATTTTATTGAATTTTGGAAAGAGGACAGAATACTGTTGACTCTGACTCTGACATCGGAATTGAAAGAATAGAACATCCTAGACTCGAACTCAGACTCGGACTTAAATCAAATCTGGACTTCCGGATGCTCGGTTGGTATATGTTCTTTTTGGTAAGGTCCTTGATTGGAGAAAATGACAGGTGCCACGACTCGCCTAAACTCGACTTTGCGCAAATGCAAGAGAGGGAGTCAAACTAGACACGGCCCGGGGTGACGGGTCGACAAAGACTCTTGGACCGGGATACTCGAATGTTGACCTAGACGAGGTAATGACCTTGGGTTGGACTCGACGATGAGACTCAAGCTGCACGAGGGTAAGTCCGAGAATGGGGCGACCGTGTTTGACCGCGTCACGTGTTTGGACCAACCGTGGCGACCTAAACCTTTAGGAGACTCGGGTGTTCGTAGCATAGGTACGACTCAAAAAAGACATCATAAGGACGCCGGTGTATGATGAACGTAAGGTATCCCTTAAGGTGACTGTGGTCGAATGCTTGGGTGGAGGACAGCCCCCAAGTGAGACTGAAGACTCTGATAGGACTCAGATGGTGCAGCATCTGAATGACTCGACAGTGACACACGTGAGACACCATGTGTAGGACATGACCCTTAGAGCAACCGTGATTGATCGCTCTGCTGAAGGGTAGCCCCCGAGTGAGATTGTAGGTTTCGTTAAGACTCGAGTGTCGGACGAGTGACCCTTAGATGTAAGGACCACAAACCTTTTGTTATAGGGTTATGCCTTGTAAAAGGTTGACTCGGCCTCGAGAAAAGGCAGACGGGGTAAGGGAAGAAACTCGCGATGTAAGATCGGCAGAGTTTCGACGCTAGAGACCCTTGACTTGACTTGAATAAGGATAGACCCTGTGATTAGGGTAGACCCTAAAGTTAAAGAACTTGAATTGGGATGACTCGACTAACGGATTGAAAGACGGGCAAAATTCCCCTAGGAAAGGTCGTGGGGACCGTCCTGTCGGAGGGAAAGATCGCGTGTGACTTTCTAGTTAGGACTCGAGTGTTCAGACGAACCTTCCATTTACGAGTGTATGACTCGTGTTGGTCGGTTATGCCTTTAGGAAAGGCGGACTAGGTTGGGGAAGAAACCCGTGATGTAGGATCGACGGAGTTTCGACGCTAAAGACCTTCGACGTATTACGAAAAGACCCGACACACGAATTACGGTAGGTCCTATAATAAGGAAGGTTTTTGAAAATTGATTGAATTTTGAAAATTGAAAGGACAGACCTGAAATTGGCAGTGGGCCAATAGGACCGGGCATTTTGAAATATTAGAATGGTTGCGAGTAATTTCGCGTTTTGAAAATTGAGGAGGCGATCCCGTCTTTTGAAATTGGCAGCATGCCGACAGGGCCGAGTTTTTTTTTGATAAGTTGAATATTTGGAATTTTGAAAATTTGAATATCGAAAATAAATTTCCGAAAATTTGAAAATCGAAAATAAGATCCCGAAGATTTGAAAATCGAAAACGGCATCTCGGAGATTTGAAAATCGAGAATGGAATCTCGAAGACTTGAAAATCGAGGTGGAATTTTGAAGATTTGAAAATTGAAGTTGAATTTTGAAAATTCGAAAGTCGAAAGGGAATCGAAAATTCGAAATTTGAAATGGGAAGCATGCCGGCTAAAAATAGGCTATTTTGAGTCAAATCGTAAGTCTAAATTTCGGCAGCATTCCGAGTTTTTGAAATTGGATATTTTGAAAAAACGGGTCCCGAAACGGACAGTATTTCGGGTTTTTCAAAATTTGGTATCTTTTGGAAATATGCATTTTTTGAAATGACGGTTTTTGAAAAATGACACGTAAACCAAGCAGCACGTAGTCAAGCAAGCATTATAACGACGCTTATGTATGCTTTATACTAAGTCTCGGTCGGTCAAAATAGGGTCTATACCAACAACGATGGCTTTCTCGTGTGAAGGACGGACTCCCTAAGCCGAGTTGGTCTTAGGACATGCCGCGAAACCGAGACGAGTTCCACCATCGATGTCTTTAGCGCACCCATGTAGGAATGCACCGTGGTATAGTGGGACGTCGGTCACAAGTAACCGGCCCGGGCAAAATTTGGGTTATGCATGAATCATTAAACTAATGCGCGTACATTAATATTCGAACGATTTCTCTTCGAGTCTCACCCTAGGAACCCCGATGACATGTGGTACATCAGGTATCCCCAGCGGAGTCGCCAAATTGTGGACATGACGTAGGTCCACCCCGACGCGGCCACGCGCGGGTTTGGGTAGGCGAATGAATCTCGTGGTGAGATTGTTCTCGGGTTCGAAATTTAAGTCAAAATGGAGTCGCCACCGAATTTTGTGGTTATTCAGAACCATACGAGCCCACTCTATGTCGTCATGGGCTATACACAAAGTAAGCCCACTTCGATTTCAGAGTTCATTGGGCTCGTCCCTTTGCATTGCGATACCGATACCATCTACACCGGTATCGTGTAAAGAATGACTCTCGTGCGTCAAGGGTTTCGGACATCCGGAAACCAAGGTTCTGAGTAAGGGGTGAGGGTACGTGTTGGGAAGCCCACTAAGGACACCCAACCCCGCCCACACATGGCGGCCTCTACTAAGACATCGTTCGTGTTCGTGTGCGCGCGCTAGTAAAACGATTAAATGATATGCAAACAGCGTTTTCGGGCTAAGCATGCGAGTTGTTGATTAACTACGTCATTTAATGCATCTTGATTCACGTCAAAGTGATTTAGCATGTGATGTTCATTTAAATAAATAAATGGCAAACATCAAATAATAGAAAACTCGTAAATAAATTACAAATTACACGGGCGGAATACAACCCGGAATTCACAATACAACGACCAATAAAATAGAATAATTGAATCATAAGCAGCAAATGTTAACTAGAAACGGACCCGTATATAATAAATATAAACTAGACCGTAAGTTGTGCAAATGGACGAACCTTAATTAATTACGCATTATATTGCATATTAATCAAAGGACGGAGGTTCGAGACCTAGGCGTGATTCTAGCCCGATCTCGAACCTCGATGTCTTGTCCCGACTTATCACCTCGAGAAATGGAGTCTAAATTAATTATGTGTCGGATACGACTAAAGAGTCGTCGACATAAAATTAATAGTGCTAGACCGTCGATCAAAATCGTTTTAAGTGATGTGATATGCATGAGTTTTGAAAAATAAGATCACATGATTGACTTTACACGTGTCGACTAAAAGTCGTAAAAAAATGACGAGGCTCGAATGTTGCATTAAAGCTCTCGGATTACTGGGCTACAGGACCCACTCGATCGAGTCATGGCATGGGCTCGGTCGAGTGCGCCTTTAAGGTAGCTACTGGCCAGTTTTTGGTGTGCTACTCGATCGAGTGGGCTTGTGCACTCGATCGAGTGCTCTCTGTACGAGTGTTTAATTAGTGTTTTAAAACGACCCATTTTATAGCTTTTATGTTTTTGAATCGAGATGCAATTACGCTAAATATAAATATTGTCCAATTTATATTAGTTTAAATCTCGATGGCTCGTCATACTCGACATTCGGTTATAGAACCGACATCTAGTATTTAGAGCGAATTTGCAAAATCGAGTTTGATCGGGCTAGAACAAATATCGATTCCCTCCGCGTCATAATGTCGTAATCAATCCTTTCGGATCGTGTGACAATTAATTCGCCGTCAATGGGTTTCGTCCTAATCCGATTTGTCGATGATTCTTTAGAATAATATTTTGAAAGAAATGTGGTCGGACATATTTAACGACGAATCTCCACGATCTATTACGCCCTTAAGTGTTTAGGGCGGCGCACCTCGAAGGGCGCCACCTCCAATACGACTTGTAAAGGGATTAAATAGACTTTAGGCGGAATTCGTAATTAAACATATTCGACCCAAAAGTTCGACCGTCGTTGCAAACTTAAGTCCTCGGCATTTTAATATCGGAATTTGGCCTTAAGGCCTACGATCATTAATTTAGCCTCAACGGACGTTGCTCGGATCGTTTTGAAAATAGTTTTGTTAAATAATTATACGCGGTATTAATATTATAACAAAATGTAAATGACGATAATTAAATGTTAGAGGTTAGAATACGATAAGTAAATGTTAGATGTTAGTTGACATAAAATAAAAGGTTAGATTGCAAAATTAAAATGTTAGTAACGAAAATGAAATGTTAGTGTTAGTAGTTAGTAATAATAATAATAATAATAATAATAATAATAAGAATAAGAATAAGAATAAGAATAAGAATAATAATAATAATAATAATAGTAATAATAATAATAATAATAATAATAATACATATATTTATATAATCGAAAAGAAAAGAGTAAGGAGAAAGAGATGATGGGATTTAATGACACCCTCAACCTACATGCTTAAATGATCTCGGAAACGGACTCGTAGTGGCGGCGTGAGCGCGGGAGTGTCGAGATATGTAAGTAGAGTTATGGTGTATGTCTTTGACGAGTTTTGATCTCGGGATTTTGAATATGTATGTGTGTGTATGTGTATGAGTGCCTAGAACTCAAGATGATGAAGGTTTTTAATGTGTGAGGTTGAATGAGGATTGAAAGGATTGGAAAAACCTTGTTTTTTGAAGGTGGTAAAAGGTTCAAAGAGTTGTGAATGTTGTAGTGATTAGGGGTGGAAAAGCCTTGTCAAATGACTTAGGGTGACGGGGTATTTATAGGGAAATACCCCGGTTTAAGGTCACTCGATCGAGTGCCCTAGTGCACTCGGTCGAGTGCCTTCAGAAATGAATCTGGTCCGCTTTTTGAGGCTTCACTCGACCGAGTGGGTCAATCCACTCGATCGAGTGGATCAATTAGGATGAGATATTTTAGGAATGATTTGTTGACTTTTTTGAATGATTTGGTTGTTGTGACTTGATTCATTTTGTGTACTTGGACATAATGTGAGGCTGGTTCGTCTCGGGATTCGACTTTGACCGGGTTTTGACTCGGTCGCTAAAAGGCTGTTTTATTTACGGTGACGGTTTTGGCCCAAATTAGTCTCATTTTATTGAAAACGGCCCACTGGGCCTGGATTTGAGGTCGGTTTTGAGAGATTTGCACTCCGCTAAATGCCCACGTCGGATACTATTGATTTCGAGTCCGTATTCGAGCGTATTAAGTCACGTTTACGTCCGATCATCATCGGGTGTTTTGTCGGGAACTGCTATAGACACTAGCAGGCAAAATGCGGGTGTCTACACTACTATTGATTCTATGTTACAAAACTAATTGCATCAGAAAGAAGGTAAGAGCCTTAATTAAGTTGTATTTTATGGGATTGATTGAAACAATAGTAAGAATTAGTAAATAGTGAATAAATGGGTCTTTCACGGGTGCACAAGTTTATATATATTACTTCTATTTACGATCATGTATATGTAAATCGTAATTTTATTAATTTTTAATAAATTATAATTTTACAAGATCATACTAAGAGGATAGACTGTCAATAGTGTATTTATTTTACAAGATCATACGAAATTGTTTATACGTTCAATAGTTAAGAAGTAACAACTCGAGAATTGACTGCTTGAGAGTGATAATTAATCATACTGCCAAGATTAAAATAAAAATAAAAAATAACATCATTTTAGAATTCAGGAAAAAAATATTATTTATCCCGCCAACTACAAGTTTACGCTATTGTAAATTTTCATAAAGATGAGCTTTGACATTAAATGAATTGCTATCTCAAGTTGACATAAACCGCCGTTTTGGAAAATCTTTGATTTGAAAAGGGTTGGATGGGTCCGGTTAAGTGAATCGTGGTTCGAGTTATTGTTATAATACGGGTAAGAAATTGTTTATCGCACCTTTTCCTTTTTTAAAAACTAAATTCGTAAAAAAAAATGAGCTTACTTTGGAGTAGTTAATACTCATATTTCATTTGCATTTCGTATGTTTCATACTGATACAGATATAATTACGAATGTTTATCATATTTTAACGAATATTTTATTTTACATGTTATATAAATTAATTACCAAAAAATATTATAAATCATTTCTAACATTTTGAATTCTAAAATTAATTACTCCATATTTGGTTCACATATTCTAAAAAGTTAGACCTATCAAACGGGTCGAGTGAATAGGGTCACGAGTCGAGTCGAACGTTCAAATATGTGTCCGATCATACGGGTATTATCTTAACTGTGATTTGTTGTTAACTGTGATTTGTTGTTATATATGAGTCGAGTATGCGTTCGTATCTTAACTGTGATTTGTTGTTACGCGTATTATCTTCATTAATGCTTTTAGATGATTTTGTTGCACCACACAAAATTTGTATATCAAATCATTGCATTGGAACTTCGTCAAATTGGAAAACATTCGACGAGATCTTCTTTAATTTCAATAAACTCAATTAGTTACTTATCTTTTTTTTATCAGTGTAACACCTCATTACTTGCCCACACATAAAAACATGTAACGTTCTGTCTTTATTTTCGTCCAGTTATTAGTATACTAACTATTGCCTTAGTCCCTTAGTGTATTCTCTCCAAACCATACTGATTTCATTATACCGTATATGAAACTGAAACTGTACAACCCGTGAAATTTTTCATGTCTCTCATGTGAGAAGCATGTCTCTCATGTGCTAAATTTGGTAAATGATTGTTCATCATGTAAAATATATTGATATAAAAGTATATGATCATGTCTAAGTTTAATCACGTCTCTGCATTAATACTAATTGCATAGAAAATGTAACACACATTAATCAATTTTCAATCGTGCATTAATGTAGTTTTGGTTTTCAATGATATACATTGGTTTACAAAACTACTATTGATTTTCACGGGTATCATACTTTTCTTAGACACACATTTCAATGTGTAACGTGTTGTTTTTAGTTTCGTACACCTATTAGTATGCTAACTAACTTTCAGTCCCTTAACGTATCCTCTCCAAACGATATTGGCTTCATAATATTTTATATGAAACTAAAACTGGATAACCCGTGAAATTTTTCACGGGTAACACACTAGTTAACCCTAATTGTTTCTCCCACCATCTTCCTTGGCACTCTCATCCTAGAAAATTGGTGAACAACTCTTCAATCTCTACTCAATTCATCATCAATAATCTCACCAGACACTCATATTTACCCATTGACACACCACTATAAAATGGATTCCGATTTCATTCGATCATCCACCGTCTTCCTCTTCAATTCATCTTTTGCCATAATCTTTCATCTATATTTAGTTTTAGTATTTCAACTTTTAATTCATTTTTCATGTTTTTTCAGTTTTGCTTCATTCTGATTTGGTTTCATGAAATTCAATTCATTCAGTACAGTTCTTTACAAATTTCCACTTCTTTGTTTATCAAATTTTTTAATTATCAGTTTACAGTTGTGATTTATAACAATTAGTAAAAACTTTTTATATGTTTTCATGTTATTAGTATTTCAGATTTTTATTTTTTATTTTTAATTTTTGATTGTTGTTGTGTTGCAGAGTCCTAAAAGGATTATTAGGACTAATATTATTGTTTTTGTTTATTAGGACTAATATTATTGTTTTTGTTTATTAGAACTTATTAAATATGATTTTTTTTAATAGGACTTACTAATTTTTTTTTATTGTACTTATTAATAGGATTCAATTTCAAATGTTACGAGTATTCATTTTAAATAAGTCCATTTTTTTGATCTTTTAATTTGCAAGGGTTATCAAGGAGTATATGTGTATATAATCACACCAAAGCTATTCAAATATACAATTGCATTTTAGGATTAGACGTAGTAAATTTTCACGGGTAATGACCTCGAAAACATTCCCCATGCATTAGAGCTTTGATCTATTTACTCAACCATTGCATCTCGAGAAATGGCAGAACCAAGATGCCTTTTCAGTTAAATGTTCCGATTTGTAAATTTCAATTTGTCAATTTATTTCCTACGGTGCATCTTCCCCAGTACATATTGGCTACATAAATCATCTTGGCTAATGACTTCATAAATACCCTATTAATCACTTCAAATCTATTCTTCCACAATTTTTTATCTTCCTCACATCATCATATATAGATCCCCCATTCTTTTACATCAACTGTCATATTTCTTACTTCATGTTCTTATTCTTTTTCTAAATTTTGAAGGTTATTCTACTAAATTTTGCTTTTTTGTAATCTTAACAGGGGAGATTAGAGAGAAATCGAGATAAATTGAAACAATCAGATAAACTGATAAGTGTGGTTTGTAGTGCCTATTTTATAGCGTTTTGGTCCCATTTTCCTTGTAGAATCGCTCCTTGGGAGCGGTTTAGGGGCTTCTTATGCTTCCTTTAGTTCGTTTCAGGTTCCCGAGACCGATTTGGAAGAGTTGGAGCGATTCCGACTCGATACATACACATTTTGGAGCCAACGAGATAAAGGAACGATGACTCGACGCTTTGGAATCGACCCCGAGACCTTGGGACCCAATCCCGAGCCTCCGAGACCCGATCCCGAGTCCCGAGAATCGATGAGAAGTCCATAAGAGGCAAGGAGGAACCAAAAGGGTCATATTGGAGGCCTACAAGACCCATCCCCGACGGGTATGCACCTAATCCCGTCGGGGATGAAGTGCACTTCGGAGGAGGCTACTGCAGTGCCGTCCCGGTCGGGTTCGCCTCATCCCGGTCGGGACCATCGTGCCGTCCCGGTCGGGTTCGCCTCATCCCGGTCGGGACCATCGTGCCGTCCCGGTCGGGTTCGCCTCATCCCGGTCGGGACCATCGTGTCATCCCGGTCGGGTTCGTGCCATCCCGGTCGGGACCATTGGTTCGTCCCGATCGGGACCATTCCTTCCCGGTCGGGAAGGACTCAGCTCCTAGTCCGCTCCCTTCCTTCACTTCTCTCACTTGTGGAACACTATATATACCCCTCTTGTAATCATTTTGAAGGACACAAAACCCTAGAGAGAAATAGTGCCTCTTAGATAAACCTTAGTTCAAAACTCTCCTTAATTACTCTCTACTTAGCATTAATCTAGTGTTAATCTTAGTTTCTACTTTGGATTTTTGAAGACTTGTAATTGATATTTCAATCTTGACAACATTGAATATCTCTTTGGGTTGAAGTTTATTCAAAGTTTGAATCTTTCCATTCTTTTGTTGTGTTGGTATAATCCTTCTTGCCTTTTTCTCTTTTAATACTAGTTCTACATTAAAGTTTCCATCTTTATTTAGTGAATTGTGTTTTCTTTGTGTTTCATACAACATGAATATGTTAGCTTGCATGTTAGTTTCTTTTATGTATGTTGATGTTAGTTTAGTTATGAGTGAGTAAATTCTTGTGGGGTTAGTGGGGAGATTAAGTGTAGGTTATGGGTAATTAGACTTGATTGTGGGTAAAGGTGAGACCTTTGTTGTTAGTCTCTTGTCAAGAACACCATGTGTTTGTGGATTTGGTTATTTGAGTTGTAGTGGCCATACTTCTCATACTAGTCCCCATCTTTTCATTGTGTCATTGACTTTTGGTTGAGTTCTTGTGTATTGAGTGACACTTGCATGAGAATCCGGGTTTGTCTTCGACGCGAGAGCGCGGACCGACCTTAATAACTAAGTGTAGCCTACACCCTCAATTTCCCGATTACCCTACTATACTTATGAACCCAAACTAACCCTACTCCTTTCGTATTTGATAACCACCCCTTAGTTAGTCTCTAATTCACTAGATTGCTAGTTTATTTGTCTATTAGTTATTTCACTTTATCATCGCTTTAATTAGTTATTGTTAGCTTAGTCCTTACTTCTCCTCCATAATACTTTTCCTTTTGTCGTCCCCGTGTGTTTGTTTGGTATCTTAATTTCGTTTTAGGTTGACCGAGTCTAAACCCTACCTCACCGTCTCCGTGAACACGATCCCGACTTACCCTAGCTACCCACTAGGTTAGTTGGTTATTTATTGTTGGTTAGGACCCACGACAAATCCTACCATCAATTTGGCGCCGTTGCCGGGGACGGTGCTTGTTTAGACTTTGTTTGCTTATTTTCTAGATTGAGTTACCATCTTGTGTTTTCGTCAATATAAATTGTATTCCATCTTGTGTTTCATCCATCTCTCCTTGCTTCTTCGTTGTGTAGAGTTTATTTCTTTCTTGTCTAGTGCCCACAAAGCACTAGACTTCTCACGTTTGTTTCCTAGTCCACAGTTTATGCCTAGAGGCGGAAACCATCCTCTTCTCTTCAACTCAGATCCGGAAAGGTTTTTCCGAAACCTTCGAAAAAGGACAGTTGTTAGAACGAGAGGTTCCCAACCGGGCACGAGCGAAGATTCCGAGCAAAGCGTGGAGATTGATCTAAATTCCCCACCGGGAGGAGCTACCGACGAAGGATTTTCAAACTTCTTCGGCACCCACAATTCTAGCGCATCCCATTCTACATCACCGGCATACTCTCCATCCACTTCACCACCTACATCTCCAACCTCTTCTATTCCAAGTTCCACACCCACATCACCAATCCGACACATCATGCCTAAGTTCTCTTCACACTCGACGTTTACGGAGGATGTCTTGCCCGGTCCCGCCACTATGCCGGGTACTTATACCGGGAACTTTATAGCCAAGACGGCATTCATCCAATTGGTTGAGCGGAACCAATTTAGCGGGTTACCTACCGAGGATCCACACCAACATATGGAGGCTTTTTCCGATTATTGTGATGCCATTTCGCAAGCGGGAATCACCCAAGACCAAATTCGGTGGGTCCTCTTTCCCTTCTCCTTGATTGGTAAAGCAAAGCAATGGTATAAGGAACTCAACAAGGCGGCCCTAGGAATCAATACTTGGAAGAAGCTAGCATTAGCCTTCTATCAAAAATTCTATCCACCGGAAAAGACCAACCAACTAAGGGCTTCAATCACGGGGTTTCAACAACGTGACGATGAGGGGCTCTATGAGTCGTGGGAAAGATTTAAGGCTTTAATTCGCTCTTGTCCTCATCATGGATTGTCGGAGTGGTTTCTCGTCCAACAATTTTGGAATGGTTTGTTTGAAGATTCGAGGGGCATACTTAATATGGGTTCGAATGGCCGTTTTACCGAAGTGGATGATGACCAAACTTGGTCAAGGATAGAGGAGATGGCGGTGCATAACTCCCAATATTCTAGACCTAGGAAGGTAAATAGAGGGGGAAGGCATGACATTGATGCTATTACTCAACTTAGTGCCGATTTGGGTGCTCAATTGAAAACTCATATGGATGCTATCGACAAAAAGCTTCAAGGGCAAGCCGACTTATTTCAAGGCACAAGTTCTTCCACCCAACCAACCATGCAACAAGTCAATGCCATGGATTCGTCGTTTAATCCATCAAACCATGGTATGTGCGAAAATTGTGGAATCTTCGGGCATGAGTGTTTGAGCAATGTGGAACAAGTCGATGCTTTTCAAGCATATAAGCAAGGGACACCATTCTCCAATTACTACAATGCCAACACTCACAAGCACCCTTTTCTATCTTACAAGACTCAAAATGTCCAAAACCCTCAAGTCTTCCAAGGTGCTCAACAAGGCCAACAACAAGGCCAACAACAAGGCCGACAAACATATGTTGCTCCCCCTTTTAGGGGCAACCAAGGAAATCAAGGCTACCAAAGCAATAAAGGTTACCAAGGAAACCAAGGCTACCAAGGCAATCAAAGGCCTTTCAACAACTTTCAACAACCAAACGCCTATCAAAACCAAGGTGGCTATAACAATCAACAAAACTTCAACAATCAAGGTAATTTTAATTATCAAGCTCACCAAGGTGGTTTCCATGGAAACCCTAACTCCCAAGGCTTTCAAAGCAACAACCAAGGGTACCAAAATCAAGGAAATTTTCAAGGTTACCAAAATCAAGGGAATTTTCAAGGTCAAAATCAAGGTAACTTTCAAGCTCAAGGAAACTTCCAAAACCAACAACAAGATGCCAAGCCTAGGAGTAAATCTCCTACTTATGATTATGGTTTTCCTCTAACTATTGCGAATGTTCCCCATACTCAACAAGCTCCAACACCCGATTTTGATATGCAAAAGACAATGTTGGACATGCAAAGAAGCAATCAAGAGGTACAACGCAATCAAATGGAAATGCAAAGAAATCAACAAGAATTCTATGCTCAAATCCAAAGAGATAACAAGGCTAGAGACACTCATGTGAAGATGTTGGAAACTCAATTGTCTCAAGTGGCCTCGGGTAATTCTTCAAGGCAAAGAGGGCAATTGCCTCCTCAAGGCACGACACCAAACCAAGCCACCGCTAATGCTATCACCTTGAGGAGTGGTTCTAGCTATGAGCCACCTATGATGCCTAAGGAAGATGATTATGGAGGAAAACAAAGGGAGGAGCCTATACTTGAAGAGGTTGATCAACCTCTAGAGGATTCTTGTGATGAAGAAGTCCCTAACCCGGATTTAGGGGAAGAAGTGATTGTTGAAGACATTGACGAGGGTGGTAATGTTCTTTCTTCGCAAAGAACCTCGTCTACTTTCATCCCACGTGACAAAACCAAATCTAAAGGAACTTCTCCCTCAAAGTCAAAAGAAACCCATGGTGAGAAATTGAAGTCCAAAGAAGTGAGGGAAGCTACTAAGGTTCAACTACCTTTTCCCTCAAGACAAGCCAAGTCCAAAACGGACAAGCAATTTGACAAGTTTCTTGAGCTCGTGAAGAACCTAGAAGTGACTATTCCTTTTACCGAATTGATTACTCAAGTGCCTACCTATGCTCGGTTTATGAAGGAGATCCTATCTAGGAAGAGATCGTTGGGAGAGCCCGAAACTATTGCTTTTACGGGGGGATTGAGCGACATGTACCTACAACCATCCCCACCTAAGCTTAAGGATCCGGGAAGCTTCTCCATCCCGTGTAAGATTGGGAATGTACACATCGAGAGAGTCCTTTGTGATTTGGGAGCGAGTGTGAGTGTTATACCTTACTCCATTTGTGAGAAGGTAGGCATGAATGAGCTTAAATGCACAACCATCACACTCCAAATGGCGGATCGATCAATCAAGCGCCCCCTTGGCATATTAGAGGATGTGCCGGTTCGAATAGGCAAGTTCTTTGTTCCGGTTGATTTCATAGTGCTTGACATGGCCGAGGACGCCAACATTCCAATCATCCTTGGACGCCCGTTTCTCCATACGGCGGGTGCCCTTATAGATGTAAAGAATGGAAGATTGACTTTGGAGATTGGAGATGAGAAGATCTCTTTTGACCTCCATAGCACAATGAAGACTCCAAATACCAATGACTCTTGTTGTGTAATCGATGTACTTGATGAAGTCGTTGAGGATGCCACCGAGACATTATTGGTGAAAGATCCTCTTGAAGCTCTCCTAACCATGGGACTTGAAAGAGCTAAAGGTGGACTATGGGACGAAGACTTGGATGTACTTGAAGAAGCTCTAGATGGGGAGAACCGGGTCGAAGATCAAGCTACACTTTGTGGGATCTACTCGGTTGAGGTACAATCTCTAGATCTTAAACCCCTTCCCCCTAATTTATCTTATGCCTATCTAGATGATAAAAAGTCTTGTCCGGTCATAGTTAATTCCGAACTCGAGTCTAACCAATTGGATGCGTTGCTTAAGGTTTTGCGGAAATATAAGAGCACCATTGGCTATAGTCTTGATGACATACAAGGGATTAGTCCCGATTTTTGCATGCATAGGATACATTTAGAAGACGATTATAAGCCTAGTGTCCAAGGACAAAGAAGGCTTAATCCTAACATGCAAGAAGTCGTAAAGAAGGAGATCATGAAACTCCTTGATGCCGGTATCATATATCCCATATCAAACTCAAATTGGGTTAGTCCTATTCAAGTGGTTCCCAAGAAGGGTGGAATCACGGTCATAAAGAATGAAAGAGATGAACTAGTGCCCACTAGGTGTGTCACCGGTCATCGAATGTGCATTGACTATAGGAAACTCAATAATGCCACCAAGAAAGATCACTTCCCCATCCCATTCATTGACCAAATGTTAGAGAGGTTGGCTTCCCACACTCACTTTTGCTTCCTTGACGGTTTTTCGGGATTTTTCCAAATCCCGATTCACCCGGATGACCAACCTAAGACCACTTTCACTTGTCCTTATGGAACCTTTGCATATAGACGCATGCCTTTTGGCTTGTGTAATGCCCCGGCCACCTTCCAAAGGTGTATGATGGGCATCTTTTCGGACTATATCGAGTCTATTGTTGAGGTTTTCATGGATGATTTTAGTGTTTATGGTAAAGACTTTGAGTCATGTTTGGTAAATTTGTCTAAAGTGTTAGCTAAATGTGAAGAAGTGAACTTGGTGTTGAATTGGGAAAAATGCCATTTCATGGTAAATGAGGGCATTGTGTTAGGTCACTTGATCAAAGATCGGGGCATTCAAGTAGACGGGGCAAAAGTTCAAGTCATCGAGCATTTGCCCCCGCCTACGAATGTCAAGGGAGTTCGGAGTTTCTTAGGCCATGCGGGATTCTACCGCCGATTTATAAAAGACTTTTCAAAATTGGCCAAGCCTCTCACCGAACTCCTCTTGAAGGATGCCCCAGTTATATGGACTAATGCGTGCAATGAGGCTTTTGCTAGGTTAAAGGAGGCCTTGATCACCGCTCCCGTTATCAAATCACCGGATTGGTCCAAGTCGTTCGAGGTGATGTGCGATGCTAGTGACTATGCGGTAGGGGCCGTGTTAGGTCAAAGGGACGGGAAAGCCTTACATGCCATATATTACGCTAGCAAAACCCTAGACAACACCGAAGCTCGGTATGCTACGACCGAGAAAGAGCTATTGGCTATTGTGTACGCCCTCACCAAGTTTAGATCATATCTTCTCGGCTCTACGGTGATAGTCTTCACCGATCATTCCGCTTTGAAATATCTACTAGCCAAGAAGGACTCGAAGCCACGATTACTCCGTTGGATTCTTCTTCTCCAAGAATTCGACTTAGAGATTCGTGATAAGAAGGGCGCCGAGAACGTAGTAGCGGATCACCTATCACGCCTTCGAGTTGAAGACCTCGAGAAATCTCACATCGATGATTCATTCCCGGACGATGCTATAATGATTGTTTGCACTACATCGTCGGACCAACCTCCTTGGTTCGCCGACTATGCAAACTATATTGTGGGAGGTGTTCTTCCCCCGGATTTGAATTACCAACAAAAGAAGAGGTTCTTCTACGAGGTCAAGCAATACTTTTGGGATGACCCGCAACTATTCAAAGCATGTGCCGATGGCTTATATAGGAAGTGTGTCCCTCAATGGGAACAAAAGGGTATTATGGAAGCTTGTCATTCGTCCCCATACGGCGGACATCACGGTGCCTCAAGGACGGTCGCAAAAATACTACAATCCGGGTTCTATTGGCCAACGATGTTTCAAAATGCAAAGGAATTTGTTTCCCAATGTGACGCGTGCCAAAGGACCGGGAACATATCGTGGAGGCATGAGATGCCGCAAAGAGGGATTTTGGAGCTTGAATTATTTGACGTATGGGGGATAGATTACCAAGGCCCATTTCCATCGTCAAAGGGAAATCGCTACATCCTAGTAGCCGTGGACTATGTTTCGAAGTGGGTGGAAGCCGTTGCCACACCCACTAATGACGCTAGGGTTGTAATGAATCTCCTAAAGAAGGTGATATTCCCCCGGTTCGGAGTTCCTCGTGCCATTATAAGCGATGGAGGAACCCACTTCCATGAAAAACGTCTTGATGCTATCTTGTTGAAATATGGCGTACATCATAGGACCGGCTTGGCTTATCACCCTCAATCAAGCGGCCAAGTAGAAATTTCGAACCGGGAAATCAAAGCTATCCTTGAGAAAGTCGTCACAAGGAACCGGAAGGATTGGAGCATGAAGCTCGACGACACGCTATGGGCATACCGGACGGCGTTTAAGACACCTATTGGCACATCGCCATATAGGCTTGTCTACGGGAAAGCGTGCCACCTTCCGGTCGAAATGGAGTTCAAAGCTTTTTGGGCTATAAAAGAACTCAACCTCGATCCTACTCTAGTCGGTGAGAAGCGATTGCTTCAATTACATGAATTAGAAGAATTCCGACTACAAGCCTATGAAAGTGCGCGGATCTACAAGGAACGCACTAAATTATGGCATGACAAGAGGATAAACAAGAGGTCGTTTCAAGTGGGTGACAAGGTGCTACTATTCAATTCGAGGCTTAAGCTATTCCCCGGGAAGCTCCGCTCACGTTGGTACGGACCGTTCACCATCACGGAAGTCGGACGGTATGGAGACTTCGAGTTGAGCGATGAAAAGGGTGAACCGTTCCGGGCAAACGGTCAAAGGATCAAACTCTACAACGAGAGTGCAACCAAGGAATTGGTGGAGGTACTTCGCCTCCAACCAATCCCCTCATAACCAAATCCAACAAACTCGGTTTGGCGGCGTTCCTCAAGAACCGCCATGTTGTAAATATCTTTTCCCTTCTTTTTATTTCTTGTGAATTATTTCGTGTTTCTTGTTTTTCCCTTAGATTTGGTGTGCGTAAAAATTGCTTTGGCCATCTTCTTATGAGTGTGGTGAGGGAGAGAGTTTTCATGAGATTGTGAAGTTGTGTAGGGAGATTTATGATTGTTGAGTTAGTGTGTTGAGTATTTGGAGGCGACTACTTGAAGCGATAAATCAAGCTTTCCAGCCCGGTTTTCTATTTCTCCTACTCGATGGGATTTTTTTTGGAAGACGTGGGCTAGGTGGTCGTTTTTGAGCTGGGAACAAGCTTTTGGGAATGGGATTCCGGATCCCGAGGGGTTACGTATGAAGGCAAGTTGCTAAGGTCGTACTCTTGGAGCATCCCGTCCGGGACAGGTTCATCCCGGTCGGGATAGAGGAGCCGTCCCGGTCGGGACCATGCCGTCCCGGTCGGGACGAAGTGTCAACTTGGAGGGTCTACTGTCAAGTCATCCCGTTCGGGACGAGTCCATCCCGGTCGGGACGGAAGAGTCATCCCGGTCGGGACCATGCCGTCCCGGTCGGGACGAAGTGTCAACTTGGAGGGTCTACTGTCAAGCCATCCCGGTCGGGACGAGTTCATCCCGGTCGGGACGGAAGAGCCATCCCGGTCGGGACCATGCCGTCCCGGTCGGGACGAAGTGGTAATCTGGAGCATCTACTGTTAAGCCATCCCGGTCGGGACGACTTCATCCCGGTCGGGACGGCGGAAGCATCCCGGTCGGGATCATACCTTCCCGGTCGGGACGAAGTGGTCTTTTGGAGCCTCTACTGTTAAGCCATCCCGGTCGGGACGACTTCATCCCGGTCGGGACGGCGGAGGCAACCCGGACGAGATCTTCTCTTCCCGGTCTGGACGACGAGAGCTTTGGCCATCTACTTCCAAGGCCCATCCCACCCTCCTTATAACCCCCATACTCAACCCAACCCTCACATACTCAACTTCATCTTCAACCTCTCTCCAAACTCAAAACCCCATTATTCAACCTAACCCCAAATCACCATAAATCCTCACTTCATCCACCAAAATTCATCAAATCACTCTCAAAACACTTCAAAATCGGTTTCCACCACATTAATAACTATCCTAGACCCATTTTTTACCATTAAAACCCCCAAAAACAAAAAAAATCAAGTTTTTCATACCACTTTTTCCCCAAATCCGAAATTTGGGGTTTTCTTTCCTAACTTGACTGAGCTTCTTTGGGTGGGTTTTGGAGGCTTATTACATCAATACTAAGCTTCTTGTTGGTATTTTTGTGGGTTCTAGAAACTATTTTTGGGTGAAAATCGATTTGGTTGTTTAGCATCAAACTTCTTCAACAATGGCTCCAAAGAAGAGAGGGCAATCAGTAGTTAGCAGAAAACGAAAGAGTGCGTCGAGCTCTAGGACCGAGGTCGAGGTCGAGGCCGGAGAGCAAGAAATTGCATGTCACCCGGATTTTCCCAACCTTGTTTTTGAGTCGGAACTGCAAAAGGAGAAATTCTCCAATCTCCTTGGTAAGAACCTTGAACCAACTCAATTTTTGTGCAAATCAATTCTTAGGAAGCTTGGGTTGCTTGAGCAAAGTAGGCAATTTTTTGTTGGGGTGGGGATGGAAACGCTCTTTGACATGCATGAGCTCATTTATAGGCAACTCACATTAGAGTTCCTTAGTAGCTTTCGCCTCGATTTGCATGGCTTACCACATAGGGTATATTTTAGGATCAACAACACATCCTATATGCGCACCCTCCCCCGATTCGGTGAGATTTTTGGCCTCCCCTCCACCACTAATAGTAGCATTCCTGACGAATTTAATGTGGCGGATGTCTGGCGTAGTATCACGGGTCTTACACTCGTGGACTTTAGGCACTTGTCAAATCGTCTAGTCCATCACCCGGTCCTTCGTCTATGGCACCGATTAGTGGCGGGTACCTTATTTGGGAGGTGCGAAACGGGTACCTTCACCCAACAAGAATTGACCATTATTGGGGCATACTTGAATATAAAGCGTCAACGTCGATTCACCCCCGACATTGTTCTTGCTATAGCTAAGCATTTCGAAAAGATTAGTAAATGGGGGAAACATATGAGAGAAATTGTCATTGGGGGACTTGTTACTCATATAGCTAAGAGGGTTAGTGCGGAATTTCGGGAGGAGGACTTGATCCCCGTACCGGGGGACACAAGAATAAATGAGGACCGTTTGGCTCAATACCATAGGTGGATTGCGTACGACAAGGTGCATAAAAAGTACCAATGGAACACGGCGGGTCGGGCACATTTCTTCCTACCATGTAACACACTCCCGATCCTTGCGCCTTTGGAGCGATCCACCACCCCGGTCCAAGAGCCTAACTTCTTAATCCCCTTTGTTGGAAGTGACCCCGGTGCCTCCTCCTCACATACCCAACCCCAACGACAACAACAACAACCCCAACGACAACAACAACAACCCCAACGACAACAACAACAACAACCCCACTACCAACAACAACAACAAGCTACACTACCCCATCACTACTATCCCACCCCCCCGTCATTCATTAACGTCCCTCTGTATGCACCTTACACTCCCTTTGTCTACCCTTCGCCCCCGACCGACCTTTCTATGGCCGCTATGCTTAATGCCCTACATCTTGGGCAATATGAGCATAGGAGGGATGACTACTATGCCCAATACCCCGGGTACCACCTCCTAGCTCAACAAGGGTATATAAACCCGCAAGGGAACCTCCCATCGTGGTATAGACCGGAATACTTCCAAGGCCACGGTAATAACGATGAGGAGTTCGAGGAGGAGGACGCTTGGGATGTGAATAGGGGGAGGGTGATTTTGGAGCCGGTGAAGAAGAAGAAGAAGATAGTGATGATGATGATGACGGTAATGGAAGTGAAGAGGAGGATGACGACGAGCCCGATGACTATTGACTATTGAACGATGGAGATATGTCGGTTGCTAACCACTTGGTAAGGCGACTAACGTTCTTTTCCGTTTTTTTGTTGCTCGTCCATTATGCATCCCCTCATTTATGTGATTTGGTGGCCCTCGGGGCCCTTTTGAGAAATTGCTCCCGGTGACTCTTGACGACTTGATTACGTCAAGAGTTACTTCAAAATCCAAACGATAATTTGTTAGTTAACTTAATTTTTATTTCTTTTTAATTATTTTTTCTTTATTTTATTTTTCTTTCTTAGGATAATTGGTAGGATTTAGTGGAAATCGGGCGGAATCCGGGCTAGGTGACGTGATTACACCTAGTCCTCCCCTCCCATTTCAATTTTTTTGTTTCCTTTTACCTTTCTCCCTTCCATATCTTCTCTTGACTCGGGTCTAGGTGACGTGATTACACCTAGGCCCGAAACCCTCTATATTTTCTTCATCTTTAGTCTTTTTCACCGTATTTTTATTTCTTTTCTTTTGTGTCTTCCACACACTGTCGATCGAGCATGAGGACATTGCTCGATTTAAGTGTGGGGGAGTTATAGTTCTTTTTCATTTTTCTTGATTTCTTTCTAAAAAAAAAAAAAAAAATCCCAAAAACATTTTCTCTTGTGTTTTATTTTGTTTGTGTTGTGTATATTTGTTGTTTGTGTGCGTTTTGCCTCCCCTTTTCCTTGTAGGTTGCTCGACGACCATCAATTTCGGAAAGCTCTACAAAAGCTCGGTAATATCATTCCTTTCCCTTTTCCCTATTTCCGTCACGGAGTTTGGAGATTGTGTTTGTGTTGATTGTGGCTCGGGTGGAGCTTTGTGAAGTTTGGGTTACATAAGCAACTTGTTTGGAATGTAAGGGGTGGTGTTTGTTAATTGTTGTGTATGTTTACTCTTACTTTTCTTTTCTTCTTTTTGTGTTTTCTTTCTCTCTTGTCTTCGTCTTGTATAGTTTGTGTTAGGTGTAGTTAGAGTGTTTCTTTTTCGAAAACCCGGTTATGTGATTTGTGTGCAAGTGCCTCTTATTCTCTAGTTAGCGTCACTTTTTGGATTTGTGGACTTTATTCTAGTAGAATGACCTTTAAACAATAATTATATTGACCTTTTGCCTTGAGTCCATCTTTTCTACTAAGTGTTTACACCGAGATTTGCACTTGACCACCTTGTCCACCCCCAGAGTGTTAGGCCTTGGTGTCCGGGTTTCATTTCCTTAGGTGACCTTATTCAAGTAACCGCTTTCTAGTCCAAATTCTTCACCTTTTTTGTGGGTTAGGAAGGGGTGCACACCTAACTTACCTACTTTCCTACCATTCCTCCATTTCCGTTTAATAAGCTTTGCATATTGTAATTGGCAAGTTGCATTGAGACGTTGTCATGGGCAAGCCAATCGAGAAAGAATGGGGCTAAAAAAAAAAAAAAAAAAAAAACAAAGGAAAATGCCCAAAAATTTGCCCCCAATTGATTGACTTAAGGGGAGGAGAAGAAGATCAAGAATGAAAGAAAGTGTGTTAGCCCAAAGTCAAAGAATAAACCTCAAAAACATTCCCAAAAACGAAACAAAAACAATAAACCTTTTCCCTTGTCGATGTGTCACCGTGAAGGGCCTACCAACGGACCGAGTCCCGAGGAAGGAAGATAGCGGTGACTATTCGATTATCCTTCTTTTCACCTAGCCTTTTGTCGATGCATCGCCGTGAAGGGCCTACCAACGGACCGAGTCCCGAGGAAGGAAGATAGCGGTGACTATTCGATTGTCTCCCTCTTTGCTTAGCATTTTTCCCTTTTTTTTGTTTGGACTAGTTGGTTACTTTGAATTTGGGACGACCCTCTAGGCTTTGCTTGGGGAATGAAATCACACTTACCTACAGTGTCGACTCACTCCGGGGTTCATCCTTTTTCCACTCCATTTATCGTCTTGGTGTAAATTCCCCTTAGTAGATTAGAAGGACTTCGACAAGCTGTCAATTTAATTGTTGCTTAGCCGTCATACTATTAGAATTTGTGTCCCTTCCTTCTTGTGTAGCTAACTTGAGAATGTTTCACTTGCCCTGAATTCATAACCGGAGTCTTCCCACCGTTTCGATGAGGAACTCGGTGTTTTTCTTAGCTTGGATACGTCTCTTTTTGTTTGTTCATGTGCTTGTTTGTTTCGTGTGCGAGGCGTATCCACCATTTTTGTCACAAGACCTCACTTGTCTTGCGAGGAGTGTTTTGCCTCATAAACACTTCGGCGTGAGTTGAAAGGGCGTAGGGTGCGCTAATACCCACTCGGATAATAGTTTTTTTTTTAGTTAGTTAGTTAGTTAGTTCGTGCTTACTCGAGGGCGAGTAAGGGTTAAGTGTGGGGGAGTTGATAAGTGTGGTTTGTAGTGCCTATTTTATAGCGTTTTGGTCCCATTTTCCTTGTAGAATCGCTCCTTGGGAGCGGTTTAGGGGCTTCTTATGCTTCCTTTAGTTCGTTTCAGGTTCCCGAGACCGATTTGGAAGAGTTGGAGCGATTCCGACTCGATACATACACATTTTGGAGCCAACGAGATAAAGGAACGATGACTCGACGCTTTGGAATCGACCCCGAGACCTTGGGACCCAATCCCGAGCCTCCGAGACCCGATCCCTTGTCCCGAGAATCGATGAGAAGTCCATAAGAGGCAAGGAGGAACCAAAAGGGTCATATTGGAGGCCTACAAGACCCATCCCCGACGGGTATGCACCTAATCCCGTCGGGGATGAAGTGCACTTCGGAGGAGGCTACTGCAGTGCCGTCCCGGTCGGGTTCGCCTCATCCCGGTCGGGACCATCGTGCCGTCCCGGTCGGGTTCGCCTCATCCCGGTCGGGACCATCGTGACATCCCGGTCGGGTTCGTGCCATCCCGGTCGGGACCATTGGTTCGTCCCGATCGGGACCATTCCTTCCCGGTCGGGAAGGACTCAGCTCCTAGTCCGCTCCCTTCCTTCACTTCTCTCACTTGTGGAACACTATATATACCCCTCTTGTAATCATTTTGAAGGACACAAAACCCTAGAGAGAAATAGTGCCTCTTAGATAAACCTTAGTTCAAAACTCTCCTTAATTACTCTCTACTTAGCATTAATCTAGTGTTAATCTTAGTTTCTACTTTGGATTTTTGAAGACTTGTAATTGATATTTCAATCTTGACAACATTGAATATCTCTTTGGGTTGAAGTTTATTCAAAGTTTGAATCTTTCCATTCCTTTGTTGTGTTGGTATAATCCTTCTTGCCTTTTTCTCTTTTAATACTAGTTCTACATTAAAGTTTCCATCTTTATTTAGTGAATTGTGTTTTCTTTGTGTTTCATACAACATGAATATGTTAGCTTGCATGTTAGTTTCTTTTATGTATGTTGATGTTAGTTTAGTTATGAGTGAGTAAATTCTTGTGGGGTTAGTGGGGAGATTAAGTGTAGGTTATGGGTAATTAGACTTGATTGTGGGTAAAGGTGAGACCTTTGTTGTTAGTCTCTTGTCAAGAACACCATGTGTTTGTGGATTTGGTTATTTGAGTTGTAGTGGCCATACTTCTCATACTAGTCCCCATCTTTTCATTGTGTCATTGACTTTTGGTTGAGTTCTTGTGTATTGAGTGACACTTGCATGAGAATCCGGGTTTGTCTTCGACGCGAGAGCGCGGACCGACCTTAATAACTAAGTGTAGCCTACACCCTCAATTTCCCGATTACCCTACTATACTTATGAACCCAAACTAACCCTACTCCTTTCGTATTTGATAACCACCCCTTAGTTAGTCTCTAATTCACTAGATTGCTAGTTTATTTGTCTATTAGTTATTTCACTTTATCATCGCTTTAATTAGTTATTGTTAGCTTAGTCCTTACTTCTCCTCCATAATACTTTTCCTTTTGTCGTCCCCGTGTGTTTGTTTGGTATCTTAATTTCATTTTAGGTTGACCGAGTCTAAACCCTACCTCACCGTCTCCGTGAACACGATCCCGACTTACCCTAGCTACCCACTAGGTTAGTTGGTTATTTATTGTTGGTTAGGACCCACGACAAATCCTACCATCATAAACGCACCACCAACAATGGAATCACAAATAATCACCGAATCACCAACAACAGCAGTTACGCACCACCGATAACAGTAAAAACGCGACCAACCAGCACCAGCAACAACAATCGACCAGGCGAATCAGACGAAAACAAAATCACGAATTATCAAGGGAGGAGAGCAGTTGTTATGTCTTGGTTTTACGGTTTAGATGTACTACATATTTGACATAAATAGTCTATTTGTGCTTTTGGCAAATACTGATATGATACAGTTGGACGGGACCTCCAATGTGGATCACGAATCGAATATCGAATTATGATCATAATATAGGCTAGAAATTTATCATCCTATTTTTTAAAAAAAAATTGAAAAAATTATTTAATTATTGTAGTAGTGTAGTTATTGTAGTTTTCTCATACGGAGTATAACTTAGTATTGTACTCTAGCCGTTCCATTCAATTGTTTGTCTTCGATTAAAATATACTGACAATGAATATAAAAGACAAACAATTGAATAGAACAAAGGGAGTACAATACAATAGTTATTTAAATTTTTGTTTTTTTGCTGTGTTTCACACTAATTTAGTGTGGGGAAAATAATATTTTAGGAGATATATATTCAACGTCATTAGATACAAGCAAGTTCATCTTATTCTACACACAAGTACGGAACAATTGTCATAACCTTCAAATTCTCCGTTTCTCTTTTTCATTCTCCATAAAAATTTGTACTTCCACCAACTTTCTAATATCTACCCTTTGGATATTTATCTAGGTGAATATAAAATAATCAAATGAGAAATATTATTCTTCCCTATATTTATCCTTCCCCATAAAAATTATTTTTTCCCTAAATTTTAATTTCGTGTTAATATAATGTTACACATACTCATGTAGATATTCATGTCATTTTATAAACTAAGAAGTCAGAACAAAATTTTATGAATGTAAAACGTTTTTTGTGAGCTCTCTTATTATTATCGTTAAAAATTTGCATTTTTTTTATATAAAAGAAGAATTAGTTTAGTGTGAGACAATTTATCAAAAGACTTATTCGTCATGTAAATCACATTCTCAATCCAAATTATTAGTGATTGTTCCTTATCAAACGTAAATAACCTGTTGGAACGGAGCAAATACTCCCTATAAGATTGAGTTGAGTTGTTATCAGGTCATCTAATTATGATCAACTTATGTGGCAATTTGTGTTTTTTTATTGTTCTAATTAAAAATTGCAAACTAAAATTTAGGCTGAGTTTCAAATGGATCACAATGGGTCGATCAACATATATTTTATAATAAGGTTGAATCAAACTGTTATCGTGTCAGCTATTTATGATTGTACAATGGTTCAATTTGGATTTATTTTAATTTGTCCATTTTAAGAGAGTTTGTTATTTTTTTTTTATCTTCCTATTTTAATATGCTACCAAACCCATGTATTGGGGATGAAAAGATAAAAAAAATGGAGGAAGTAGTACTTACATTTAAAATCAATTTATCATCAACTTATTTCCATGTAATATGAGAAAAATAGCATGTACTCCGTGAATAATAATATTATGGCCAATTACACAAAAACTCCTATGAGATAGTCTCACGGTAAATTTATCGTGAGACCTCTCACATAGGAGGTTATTATTAAATTAATAACAAGCTCTATGTGAGAGGTCTCACAGTAACTTTACCGTGAGACTGTCTCACAAGAGACTTATTGGTCCAATTAATCGTGTCCACAAACATAACTTCAATTGTTTAAAATATACTCCGTATCACCAAGCATATCATCAAACATATCAACAAACCTAAGCGTTTAAAAAATGTTAATAAACCGTTAAAAAATGTCGGGCTTCGAGTTAAAAACCGCGAAAAAAATTCGAGCTTCGGGTTAAAAACCGTTAATAACGCGTTCGAAAAATGTTAATTGTCTTTATTTATTTTAAATATAAATACAATTTTCATTCTTAATTTCAATTCTTAATAATTTATTTCCCTTTTATTTAATATTGCATTTATATTAGAATACCGATATATAGAATTTTTTACACATAACAAACCTTGACTCGATTCATTGAACTTTTTATCATTATAATAATCATGTAATAAAAATATGATTTAAAACATACTACTCCGTATTTTTTTTATAATAATATTATTATCAAAGAAATTTTGAAAATAAATAATAAATACCCCCTCCCCTTCTTTTATATGATCCACATTAGTGTTTGGGAGAAAATTAATAACGGTGGAATACGGGAATGTTGATGAAAATGAAAGTGAAAAAATAAAGTGGGGTCACAAATAATAAGAACCATAAAATACATACAAAGGAAAGTGACAAAATAATTTAGAATTACCAAAATAGAAAATGCGTAAGATTATAGAGAAAGGGATGAAGTATTTTTTTCTCCGTACTATTTTGTGAACTTTTAGTCTAAAATATTACTATTACGGAGTAATTTTTTTTAATTACCTAATTTCGGCTCGGGTCATGACTTAGGCGGGTTCTGTCCCAAAATATTTGCGTTTTAAAGGCCATAACGTACATTATAGGCCTTCTTCGTTTTTGTATGAATTGTGTCACTCTCCGAATTGTTATTTACCTGCATACTCACGTGAGTTCTTTGACTTCGATATTGAACCCACTATAATAATCCTATGCTTCAATATTCATTTCATTTACGTTATTTTAAGCCAATATCGTCTTTCAGATCACCCTCATATGGATTGCGATTTGCCTTTTTGATGAAAAAAAATTGCTTCAACTCCGTGAATTTTCACGGGTATTACACTTAATTTCTAACTTTCTATATATTATTTTCAAAAAAATATTCGCAAACCCGTGACGTGTCACGGGTATTACACGAGTGTTATGTAATTTTAGAAGTTAGATTAGTTATTGAAACTCGTTAATGAAGCGGTTTTTAATTTTCAAATCGTTTCGTTATTATCTTGTCCTTATTATATATTCACTCAAACTCCACTCACCATATTTAATTTTATTTTTTTTCACTTTAAAAAAAAGCGTCTTTTCTTTAGAAAAACTCGACTTTTCTAGAAACTCAACTTTTCAAGAAATTAGATTGTCGGCGGTTTTTAATGTGAAAAGACAACAACGTTCTTCCCTAATTACATTCACTAACTTTGTTAATGAAATTAAAAAGTTTAATCATGTTAATGAAACTCGATAATAAAACGTTTTTTTTTTGAAAACCGTCATTTTATTATGTTACGGATTATGTTATATTATATATCCTCCCCGGCCCCACTCACAACAACACTAATATTATTAATAATATTAAAATTGTATTAATAGACGATTTTAGGGGATTTTAGAATCAAATATAGATAATATTTTAGTAGATTTATCAATAATGTTCAATTGGTTCAGTGGTAAAGAAGCTTATTTGTGTTTAAGAGATTGTGGGTTCGTGCCTTGGTAATTACAGATTCTTTTAATTTTGCATCTGGGCGTGGATTTTGGGCGTCCAGGGGACCCCCAGACGCCGGTTCTGGGCGTCCAGGTCGATTTCCAGCGGCCCCAAACCCAGAAAACGCGCCCCTATTCGCACAAATCGATCACAATCTCACCCAAACCGATACCAAAATCGAATATAGAAAAACATATTCCCGAGTTACATTCAGACAATGTCTCAAAAACCGTTCAAAAGTTCAAAAAACCGTAATTTCAAATTAGTCGGGAATATAATAGTTACATTAATAAAGAAACTTAATTAATTTCATTAATCACAATTACAGAAGGGTAAAAGAGTTACGTTGAGACACGTGCCTCAAAAATCGTTCAAAAATACAAAGACCGTAATTTTAATTTACTCGGAAATATTAATTAAATTAATTAAGAAACTTAATTAATATCATTAATCACAATTAGGAAAGGGTAAAAGAGTAAATTCACGTATAAAGCGCCGACGACGTGGCTGAAATGCCGACTACGAAATGTAGTAGGGATATGAACGTAATTCACACCCTACTCAATTAGATAAATGCGACAATATTTAAGCATTTACTGTAACTTTTATCAAATTAGTCTATTTGACCTGTTTTTAATTTTACGAGTCGTAACCATACTTCAGGACATAAAATATTCACTCATCTCACAAGACTAATGTTCCGTCCGTTCTATTTGATTCTTTCCATTTACTTTTTTTTTTAGATTTGACAATATACATTTTCTTTTGTCTATATCTTTAGTTACGCATTTCTAAAAATTATAAATAATTGATATTTATAACGTGCGCAATTAGAAAATTTAAATAAAAGTCTACCTAACAATATTTTATCTTATACTTCGTATATTATCCGAAAAACCAAATACAAAGAATCAGATGAAATAGACGAAGTAAATAAGAGTGGAGTAGCAGTACAAGATTCAAAGGTGAAGGAAAACCCAACATATCACGAAGTGAATACGGAATATTTATTTTTACTGTGAGACGGTCTCAAGTTACTGTTATTTTATTTCTATCACCGTCAATAAGTTTCACGTTAATTTATTATTTCCATTGAAGCGCAGCATTATAAACTCATTGTTCAACTTCCGATGCCTTTCTCAAAACCTCATTAAAAGAACTTCACTCTACTCTCAATTTTCATCCTTCTCTGTAATGGCAAACACCGGTGAAGGCGGCAAGAGTAAATCGACTTCAAAGTCTGGTTAGTCAATGCTACTTTCAATCAAAACTTCTTAGTTATAATCACCCATTTGATTAGATTGTTGGTATTGTGGATTAGGTATTGAAAAGATTCAATCTTTGTTCATGTAATTAAGTTTAATTTCTTGTTAATTACCCATTGAAACATTAGAATTTGTTGGTGTTGTTGATTAGCCATTGAAACATTAGAATTTGTTGGTGTTGTTGATTAGCCATTGAAACATTAGAATTTGTTGGTTTTGTTGATTAGTCATTGAAACATTAGAATAAAGATTCAAGCTTTGTCCATGTAATTGAGTTTAAAGTTTGGTCAACTACCCATTGAAGCATTAGAATTGTTGGTTTTGTGGTTTAGTCATGGAAAAGGTTCAAGCTTTGTTCATGTAATTAAGTTTAAAGTTTTGCTAATTGCTACCCATTCAAACATTAGAATTCGTTGGTATTGCGGCTGAAAATTTCAATCTTTGTTCATGTGATTAAGTTTAATGTCTGGTCAATTATACACTGAAGCATTAGAATTGTTGGTATTGTCGATTAGCCATTCAAAGATTCAATCTTTGTTCAGGTAATGAAGTTTACTTTTTGTTAATCATTATATTGTGTTGGTAGTTGGTACTGTGGTTAGCCATGAAAAATTCAATCTTTGTTCATGTGCGAGTAATCAAGTTTAAAGTTTTGTTAATCGCTCAGTTAGCATTATACTGTGTTGGTATCGTGGATTATCCATTGAAATGATTCAATCGTTATTCATGTAATTACTTGATTTGTGTGGTATCATGGATTATCCTTTGGAAAGATTCAATCTTTATTCGTGATAATCTTCTCAGGTGGGAAGAAGAAGAAGGAGGTGAAAAAGGAAACCGGGTTAGGCTTATCTTTCAAAAAAGATGCGAACTTTGGAGAATGGTACTCTGAGGTAATGTAAATTTAATAATAATAATAATAATAATAATAATAATAATAATAATAATGATATATGAAGTCTATATATGAATTTTTATGGAAAAAAAATGTGATGTAGGTTTTGAACTTTACGTCTTTATTGATCGGATTGTAGGTTGTTGTGAATGGTGAGATGATTGAGTATTACGACATTTCCGGATGCTACATTTTGAGGCCTACCACAATGGCAATCTGGGACATCTTGAAAGTAAGCTTATTGTAAATTCAATCGTAATTCCATGAATCAATAGTTGTCACTTGCAAGAACTGTTTCTGTATGTGATGCTATTTTAGAAAATTATGCATAAGCTTTGATTTCATTCAGGTGCTTCAAGTATTGTGTATTGACGTCTGTTTAAATCCTCGTTTAGTTCAAAATGTGAAAATTCCTTCAATAACCCCAAAAATATAATAGTTGCAGAAATTGATCTGAAGTCTGAATTACTTCTATTCCTCTTTGTTTTGGCTGCATGGTTTTGCATTACGTCAGTTTCGTTTTGTCGAGGCGAGTGTCCCAGATTTTCTGCTCTTGTCGTGTGAAAAAAGGATGACTGTGCTTTAATTAATCTCTACACTTTTGAACTTGCAGGATTTTTTTGATGACAAAATCAAGAAAATGAAGATAAAGAATTGCTATTTCCCACTATTTGTATCCCCTGGAGTATTAGAGAAGGAGAAAGATCACATCGAAGGGTTTGCCCCAGAGGTAACTATCGTTTCAAATTACCCTCTTCCGAACAGGTTTACACTATCAAAATTTTGAAATCTTCATATTACCGTGTACTGAAAGTTGAAATTATGAGTTAATTCAACATTATTTGATCACCGAAGTCAAATCATGACAACACAAACAGAATGAAGGGAGTATTGTACTGTTATTTATCGATGCAATTGTTAACGAAGACTGAAAGAATAAATGTTTCCGTATTCCCATTCCCTTTACAGAGCATAATTATAAAAACAAGAGCAAAGATGGACTCATTTATGTTTATTTAAAACTTGTGCTTCAGGTTGCATGGGTCACAAAGAGCGGAAAATCTGATCTAGAGGTTCCAATTGCTATACGCCCCACCAGTGAAACTGTCATGTACCCATACTTTTCTAAGTGGATTAGAGGACACCGTGATCTACCATTGAGACTTAACCAGTGGTGTAACGTCGTCCGCTGGGAGTTCAGCAATCCCACTCCTTTCATCAGGTAGCTTTTAGTGAAAATGTGAAATTTTGTAGATGACAAACGTGGAATCGTAATTATACTGTACCTCTCTTTAGCCCTGCTATCATGTCATATTGTGATTAAAGCTTGTTTTGTACTTTCGTGTTTATAGGAGCCGTGAATTTCTTTGGCAAGAGGGCCATACAGCTTTTGCAACACAGGCAGAGGCAGATGCCGAGGTATAACATGACAACTTGACATTCAGTGAGTTTATGGTAGTTGTTATCCTGCTACTCTCTTAGAGCAAGGTTGTGTGGAGGTTCGAGGCAGCGAACCTCAAATTGAAGATGTTTGGTTACATGAAAACACCAATGCTCGTCATTCATGAGAATTTATTTGAATGTTTTACAATAAAAGAAATGGCTTTCTAGAATTTTTACGGTTTGTCAAATTTTTCGGCCAGGTTCTTCAAATATTGGAACTCTACAGGCAGGTGTACGAAGATTACTTGGCTGTTCCCGTTGTCAAGGGAAAGAAAAGCGAGTTGGAGAAGTTTGCTGGAGGTTACTATACTACCAGCGTTGAGGTACATGAAGTTTTTTCGAGGCAGTCAAGCTAACATGCACCCTAGCTACTTAATGTTTGACCTCTTCTAATTGGGTGAATTCGTACGTGCTTCAGGCCTTTATTCCAAATACTGGACGCGGGGTGCAAGGTGCAACCTCTCATTGTTTGGGTCAAAATTTTGCAAAGATGTTCGACATAACTTTTGAAAACGAAAAAGGAGACAAGGCGATGGTTTGGCAGAACTCGTGGGCATACAGTACTCGAACGGTAGGAAACACTCATTCGTTTGATGTTATTCTTGGCTCAAATTTCTTTACGGCTCAATTTCATGTATGGATATGCAGATAGGGGTGATGGTGATGACGCACGGTGATGACAAGGGATTGGTATTACCCCCAAAAGTGGCTGAGTTGCAAATCATAGTGATTCCGGTTCCATTCAAAGATGCAGATACACAAGGAATCTATGATGCTTGTACTGCTACTGTCAACACTTTGACAGAAGCTGGTTTCCGAGTTGAGGCAGATCTTCGAGACAATTATTCTCCAGGCTGGAAGTACTCTCAGTGGGAGATGAAGGGTGTTCCTCTGAGGATCGAGATCGGCCCAAAGGATATGGCCAAGAATCAGGTATATATATATATATCCTTCTTTTCGTCTTAATCCTTTAACTTAATGATAATTACCTGATTTTGTTCTCACATGGGTTAATCTCGTGAATCGTGATAATATTATTGTTTAACAGGTTCGTGTTGTTCGACGTGATAACTCTGCAAAGGCGGATATTCCTATGAGTGATTTGAAGGATCAAGTGAAGGAATTGCTGGATCAAATTCAACAAAATTTGTTTGAAGTGGCTAAACAGAAACGAGATGCATGCATCCAAGTAATTAAGACGTGGGATGAATTTGTGGATGCCTTAGCTCACAAAAAGTTAATCCTGGCTCCCTGGTCTGATGAAGAGGTACCTTTAGTAGCGTCGATGTCATCTTACATGGCATAAGATCTTGGCTTGATGACATTTAAACTACGTTTAGATTCAATGGATTGCTATATCTCAACTCTTTTCCATTGTGTATTCAGGAAGTTGAGAAAGATGTAAAAGCACGAACGAAGGGTGAAATGGGAGCAGCCAAGACTCTATGTACTCCATTTGACCAGCCAGAGATGGAGGAAGGTATACACCCGTCTCAACGTTCATATGCTTTAACCAAAGGAATTAAGGGTCAGAGTTGACACTCGTTAACCAAAGTCGTTTTGTACTTATCACTTGGTTATATGGAGAATCAGTTTATCTTTAGACGGTCTCATCTAAGTTTTTGCTATATAATATGAGTCGCTTGAATTGATTGTGAAATCTTTTTCAGGAACCGTATGCTTTGCTTCGGGAAAACCGGCTAAGAAATGGACTTACTGGGGTAGGAGCTATTAACCTAAGGCAAAGGCTGAAACTATGGTACTGTTCTCTTTTTCCGTCATTTGCGCACCTTTATTCCTTCTATACACCCTTCGAATGTTTTGCGAAATTCATAATTTCAATAGAAAATTCACAGCAAGTTTTGTGTAAGATAGTCATATTCCTTCCTTGATGGATATACACTATTAAGGTTATGGAATGAGGTTTCGATTTGTTATTTTATGTTAATTAAGGCGGCCCTTGCTGTCAGACCTTGTATTGGCCCAGGCCCAGGCCCAATACCTTTTATTTTTGGCTGTCTTAGGTTAGGGGTAGGCGGGTAGGCTGGTAGGCTCGGTCAAATCCGAAGCAGCTAACCGGTGTGGGGTGGCCCATTGGTTTAGCCAGCTCTATCCACATGGAAAGGATGGGGCAAAAAAGTAGTGGAAGAGATAATAACGTGAAGATCAAGCTTCCTTCCTAAAGCCTGTTATTTGATGGAAGAAAGAAAAAAAGGGCATTCTTTTAGGACTTTAGTCCTTTGTTAATTGGATCACTTAAAACGACACCGTATTTTACATGGACCTTTATCCACTAAAAGAGCTGTTGTTAGGACACAAGTTATTCTGTCTTAAACTTATAATGGGTCAAGCAGTTGAGAAAAAGACAAAAAAAGCGTAGGAGTTAGTGTTATTTAATCCGTTATAATTTTGAGTTAGATCCTGTGAAGGGGAGACGTAAAATAAAACACTTGGGTGAGTAGTAGTGGAAATGCTTTAAAACATGCCTTATCTAAAATTAAAAAAAAAAAAAAAACATTGACCAACTTCTTCAAGTGTCTTTTGCTCTTTTTCATGTACAAACCTAAACCTTAGCCTGATGGATTGATTTTGTACGCAACGGAAAGTTGTTTAGCAATACCAAAAAGTAATTTACTACTTTTTAATTGGCTTAATGGAGTAGATGATTGTGCATTTTTTTAAACAAAACTTAATTAATTACGTAACACGTAAGTCTGGGTGAGATCGTCATCGTCTTAACAAAGTGATTGAGACAATGTTTGTTGTGTACTTGTGTATGTCCCCCTCGACACAAACTGAAACAGGGTTTTGTACTCGTATAGACTTAATTATTTGTTCATGTTCATATGAACATGATGACGAGTGTTTTAAGTCACATAATTTGCTTAACATTCGTGATTTAACTTGTTGCCTATGGTCCACAGATCACGGATCTTAACCACTTGGCTAAGACCATACGAGTATCTAACATGGATGAAGTAGCATAGGCTGCTACTTTGATTAAAGCAAATGGTCATGCCAACAAAGCTAAGTAAACCTTTTATTTCAAAAATACTCTAACAACTAGTCAAACAATTAAATGCTCAAATACAATTAGAATTTAAATTTTGATTTTCTTTTGTCAGAAGTTTCCATTTTTTTATTTATTTTTTAGTTATTTGGTCATATCATATTTCTTCACTTGAAATTATTAATTTGATTATTTTCTTAATTCAAATTTTAATTGTTTTCTCAAGTGTGATAGATGATGTACTCCGTATTAGTTTCTACTTTTCTAGGCTTGGTGAAATTTTTATCGATTGGATTTGACCGAGGGAGTATGTACTTTCTAGTTTTTTTTGTTTTTTTTTTTCCATGGCATGAGTCGTAGAAGCAAAGCCAATATGATAGTGGGTGATAAAGCTTTAACTTATTTAGGCACATTGAGAGGCTTAAAAGCTAAGATGAGCCAATTTTTCTATAATCTCTTAAACAAAACAAAACAAAACAATACTTATACTACTATTACTTAGCTTTGTAAATTTCAAACACTTGTAAAGTGTAGCTCTCACTTAACCTTGCACAATCAAGGAATACAACTTATTGCTCTTGCTTTAGAGAGCAATTAAAAGTCAATTAGACAATTAATTAATTAATCAGCTACTCTCCCTTGTGACGGAGGTATCCGTCATTTTATTATAACGGGTCAAATACTCCTCATTTTGTTGTAGTATTTTGTCTTTTTTTTTTTTATGTAAACGGGTCATATTTGACCCGTGATAAGTCACAAACAAGACTTTGTGTTAATTGATAAACATAGTATGTACTGAAGTAATTAAAAGTTGATAATGACTAGTTAACAAATAGGGGAACTTGTATGGAAATAAAATACAATTGAAAAGGTTTGGAATTGTCAACATATTAGGCTAATGGACTACATTCTTTGTCCACAGGGTTGTTCTTGGGTAATTGGTTAGAAAATGACCCTAAGATTAAGCATTTCATGTCACTTACTACTCCCTCCACTTATAGTTTATCAATTAGATATTCAGAATCCTCTTCATTTTGTTCTCTTTTCATTAATCGATGAACAATGATTCTGGTTAATATTGACACTTTAGTTGTGTGCCCTAAGGCTCAAATATAATGATCATTGGAATTGAATTTCCATCCAATTGGGAGTTGAGTTTTGTTTAGGCGTCAAAGCTTGTTAAACTAGTTTGAGTATTCTTGGTTTTTCGAGTCCTTCAAACATCGTCATGGACTCATTGACATGTTTTTTTTTTTTGAAGTTATGAAGATATATTATTACGTGACGCGTCACATCTATCCTTTTTTTTGAAGATGTATGATTGATTTACCTTTCCATTATTAGGGAAGCACATTGGGGGCGGATTAAATTTATGCACTTGGATTCTTTCAAGAGTGGGAATATAAAAGGTGAACAAGGACATTCAATGGAGTAATATGTAGATGGATATGAATCATATGATTGGATGGCATACAATGTTTCAAAGATGAATTTCGTGTGTAATGGGAAATATTCGTCATATTATGTAACAGATCAAACATTTAATCATTTGGATAAAAAATGATCCTATTTGGGAAAGATCAAGAGTTTGTTCTAGTGGTATGAGTCCTCTTACACTTGTCGACATAATTTCTAAGAACGGTGATTTGTTCTTAGAACTCCTTACTAATATACGAGTAGTGAATAACTCGTCACAAGAGAGACTATAGATGCTGCAATGTCGTGAAAGTGTCAACTCAGCAATTCTTGTGCTTCTGGGAGCACAACGGCCCTACACTAAACCCATTCAACGCCCACTTTCACATGCACACTTTACTCATTTCCACTCAACTTGCACAATCCTCCTATAATTGACACCCAAATATCACAATAATTGCGCCCAAAAAACAAAGACAAAATCATTGTATTACTAATCATTTTTAACCTAAAGTACATATACTCGTACAAAGATCCTCTGTAACAATGAAATCCGAAGTTGGATACTAACCTGCGACAAATTTAGCTCATTTAGATAAAACTTAAATAAAATAAGTTTATCGCTGTCCAAAATATCACAACATAATACCACCAAAATTCAAGAAACATTTAATCTCACGTATTATTCGTCTAATTTAACACAAATTCATTTTTAATGTCTAATATTTTACAAATCAATTTAATCTCAAATTAATTTACACTCCAAAACCATTAAATACGAGAGCCAAATAATTGATTCAATTTTAATCACCAACCCAAAATTATTTACACTACAAACCTACTTAACATGATAAAAAAAATATAAATTGGATCTCAGCCATCGGTGCGTTTCAGGCTTAAAACACATTTGACCGACCACCACAACCACTGAGCCCATTCCCACCTCGAGCTCGAGTGGCACTAAGCCCGGCCGAGTCGAGAATGGCAGCCCAATCGACCTCGTCATCCTCCTCAATCATACTCTCCCGCCTCCCCTTCAACAACACCAACATCCTCCTCGCCTTCTCCTTTGCCCGCTCGCTTCCCGTCTCCTCCACCCTCTGCAACACCTCCACCACCTTCGCTTCCCTCGCCGCCACCTTGAACCTCAAACTCCCACAGCTCAACGCATACAACACCGATACGCAATTCTCTCGAATTGACTCGGAGGTCACTTCACCGCGACTCAGCATCGCCACCAGGTGCTCCACCGCGTTCGCGTCAATCATCGCCGACTTCCCCGCTGCGCTTGCTGCTAGCTGGTACAGCACCAGGAGAACTCTCCCTGCGATCGCGTCGTTTGAGGAGCGTAGAATAGCGAGCAACGGAGGTACGGCGCCGAGTTTCACGAGTTTGACTCTGTTGCTGTGGTCGAGTGCGAGGTTATACAAGGCTAATACTGAGTCACTCCGAGTTCGTTCTGAGTCGGACCGGATTAAGCAGTGCATCAATGGCGGCAAAGCTCCGAGAACTCCGATTGCAGTTCGATTCTTCTCCTCTAACGAAAGCGAGAAAATGGCTCCTGCAGCGTGGTGTTGCGTCTCAGATAATCTTCCTTTCAAAAGATCGACAATCGTTGGAACAATTCCTGACCTAACGATCTTGATTTTGTTCTGATTTTCCAGCGATAAGTTCACTAATGCGGCAATGGCGTTCACCTGAACCTTCTCGTAGCTCGAAATCAACAATGGCCGAATTGCAATCAACAATCTCGTCGTACACAACTTCACTCTCGCTAATTCATCGTTTCTCGTGATTTTCCGAAGATTCATCGCACTTTGCTCTTGCTCATACGGATCGTCACTCTTAAACTTCGCGATATACGCTTCGTCGTCGCAATTATCGTCGAAATCGTTAGCGCTAGGGTTCACGACTTCGCCGGAATGTTGAAATTCCGACGACGATGAATTCCGATACGGCGACCAACACTCCAGCCGAGTCATAAACGGAAGCGAACTGAGCGGACTCGCCGCAGCAAGAACCGACTCGTCGGAACTCGTCGAGTCAAAGCGATTCACCTTCCGAGTCAACTCAGAAATAGCAAACGACTCGTCAGGGTTAGCCTTCTCCTTCATAACTTCATCAATCAAAAACCTCTCCGACGGCCGAATCACGCCATTCGACGCCCTCACCTTGTCCGCAACCGCGTCAAAACTCTTGGCCTTGGGAAAAACGACGCCGTTTTGGGCGCACCATCTCGGGATAGCAGTCTGCAGGGCCAAATTGGGGATAACGGTGGAAAAGTCGGGGCAGGTGCCGTCAGGTAGGTCGGGGATGAAATCGGCGTCTCGGCAGAGCTGGACACAGGTGCGGTCGAGGGTGTGACCGGAGGCTATGACGACAGGTTCGGTGATGAGGGTGTGGCAGAGGGGGCATAGGTATTCTGAGGGAGGCTCAGGCTCAGGTGGTGGGAGTGGAGGTGGAGGTTGGGGTGCGCGCGAAGGTGAGGATCGGAAAAGGGATATTTTGAGTTTGAGGAATTTGATGTTTTTTTTCATGGTGAGGTGATTTGGTGGAGGTTGGTTAAGTTGATTGGGAGTAGTACATTTTTATGGGGGAGGTTAGGGAGGGAGGGACAATAGAATGAGTCCAAGCGGAGGAATATTAGGGTGGGATGATGATGTTGATTGTTTGATAGAGTCCAGGGAGTAGTTGATAAAAACTAAAAAGGTTCAACAAAATGAGATATCGTTATTGGTTGGGGTATCGAGTATCGATAAATATTTCTATCGTATACACGTATAAAAGACTCAAGTTTGTTTATTACTCGTATGCTATACGAGTATGATTCTTAATGATGTAATCACACCCTTTATAAATGATATTATCAATGTTCGATTATGTCATGTAGACTTTATACAGTTTTTCTAACGTGTATTCTAGGGACACACGTTAAGGAGTCGAGTAAGGAAAATTTCAAATGAATATATATCATGAGAAGATGAAATATAAATATACATTTACCATGATTAGATAATTATCCACATGAAACTTTTCTTACTCGGCTTCATAACGTGTCTCCCTAGGGCACACATTAAAAAAACCGCTACTCCCTCCGTTCAAGTTGAACCTTACTCCTCCCCCACTAACATCTTTCCACTTATTATTTTAATCCCTCCATCTGAATAAAAGTGAGAAGATCGTTGTTGGTGGGAGAGAGTATATATTTACATAAATGTCTCCATGCACCCTACATTTAATACTTAACTTTTATCCTTTTGTACCCTTTTATTGTAGAAGGAAAAGTTCAACTTGAACGAAGAGAGTACTATATAAGTAATTACTCCTTTCGAATAAGGAGAGAGTATTATATTATTAAAAGTATTACGGTGTATTGAAAAAAAAAGTAGGAAAGAGAAATATTACTTCATATTATATATTAATTAAATGAGAAAAAATGGATTTTGAAAAAGCATGAGAAATGAATATTATATTAATTAAATGAGAAAAAATGGCGTAATATAAGAAAATAGTGAATGTAAAAGTGTAAAGTTGTACTCCCTCCGTTTCAACCATTTGTATACATTTGCTTTATGCACGTATGTCGATGTTCGTTTTCTTTTACCTATATCTTTAGTTATGTGTTACTAAAAGTACAAAAATAAATGACCTAAAATATAAATAAGGGGAAAAAAAAAAAGTGTTTCAGACTTTCAGTCAAATTAAAAAACATGGAAGATTATCATTCGAAATCGAAGTGATTACAATTTACAATATTATAATTGTCAATACTCCTATTATGACTGAAATAAAATCTTTATTACTCCGTATTTACTGCACCGGAAGATAGGTGGTTTGTGCAGAGGCAGAGGCAGAGCATGGCAGATAGGTTAAGTAGGCTCCCCGACGACATCCTCATCAACATCCTCTCCTTCCGTCCTCTAAAATCCGCCATTGCCACCGACATTCTATCACGTCGATGGCGCTATCTCTGGACCCACTTAAGGGCCATCCGCTTCCACAATGTCACACCCGATTTCCTCGTCACTGCTGATCAAATCATGAAAAAACTCGCCTCACCCACCATTCATACTTTCACTCTCCAATTTTCAGAAGATTATGTTCACAGCTCACATGGCCAGGCTCTACTCGATTCTTGGATTCGCCAAGTCTGTCAACGTGACGTCTGTCATCTTGATGTCAAATGTCACCGTCGTCCATCGATTAAACCCCCTTTCGAAGCCCCCGCTTGTGTTGTTCAAACGACGTCGTTGGTGTCAATCAAATTGAGGCCCAAGTATTGGTTCAACCTCAACGGCGATCCAATCACCCCGCTTCCTAATTTGAAGGAGCTCCACATCTATGTCTTTCCATCGCAGTTTGATTGGCTGGGCAGATTGATCGCGGTATGTCCGTTGCTCGAGGAATTGTCCGTCAGGGTGGTTACACCGCGCATGAATGACGAAACTCGTTACTATGAAACAGTAATTGTTAATTGTTCAAACCCTAATTTGAAGCGATTATCGATGATAATAGGGCATGATCGGCTGATAAAAAAGGTGGTTATCGATGCACCAAAGTTAGACCACTTGTACATCAACGCTGCTGAATCGCAGGCCATTGTGTTTCGTGACAAACCGATGACTCTGCAAGAAGCAGAAGTGAGTCATCCTCCTATTTTTTACGGCCACCCGAAAAAACAACCCAACAATGAGCATGAGCATATGGATTTGTACGAAGCTATATCCAATGTCAGGATCCTAACCCTAAAGTTTGCTGACTATCTTTTCATTCTCCACACCTTCACCTCGTTTTCGAATTTAACCCATCTCACGCTGCGTTTGAATCAGCGTCCTGAAATCGACACATTATTGGAGTTGTTGGCACTCTGTCCAGTACTGGATGATCTGATATTGATATGTAACTTTAAGTGCCATGATGACCATGAGAGGCCGATCACGTTTGGTCAGGTACTCAGTAGCGTTGAGATAGTCACGACTTATCGTCTTCATGCTCAGCATAGCTTGTATTTTTCAGCGCTTACCAAGTACGTGTTAGGGAATGCACCCAGCTTGGACCGGTTTGTTTTTTGTGTCGTACTTGGTCTAGGACGACAAGCGCGTTATGAAGAAGAGGAACGTTCATTCTGGGATAGTATCTCTACATTTCCGAGGGCTTCAGCAAATTGCGAGGTTGTATTTACAGGGAAATACCTCGTAATACCTCCAGAGGACGGTGCATGACGTGTGAGACGACTGTTATTCTAGCGAGTATTATTATGCCTAGTTATATCTTTTATATGGCAGATTAGCAGATTGTTTTCTATCCGATTTCATAATGTAATTTTTTTTTTTTTTTTTTTTTTTCCGCTTCGTTGGTGATCCAATTTGTGTGATTAATAAGCTTCTTAGTTTGGAGATCGAAGTTAGACACATTTGAACCCTTATTTGCAGTGATTGTCATTTACCCTTTACATTTAAGATGTTTGTTATAGAGGCGAGTTTTGATGGGATTCAAACACCAGATCACGATGGAAGAATACTACGAGTATTTTCGTATCTTCATAATTGGGGATTATGATTATTATATAATCCATTGTTATTAGTCAACCTTGTTTATTTGAGTTGGTATTAAGTCTTGCTTTGACTATACTTATTATTTGACTTATTGAGTCAATGAATGAATCCAAAACAAGGTCCACTATTCAACATATAAAAAACATTGGGACGTACAGTTAGTTAATGGTAGTTTCATTTAAAAATATCGTTCAAAGACTATTTTGTTTGACATTATGTGCAAATGATTCCATACTAATTTCGTTTTGGTGTTTAATCAATCATATTTTTATCACATATTCTCACGCGCCACGATTTTATATTATCTCCGTCCCAATGAATTATTTGTATTTATTTTTGGCACAAAGGGAAAGGGGTCCACTGATGAAATGACATGTGAAGTCAAATTAATGACGATAGTCAAATTAGATATAAAAATATTCCTAAAATAAAAAGGCAAATAATTCATTGAGATGTCCAATATGGAATAGACAAACAATTAATTGGGACGTGGAAAGTAATACAATTATTATAGGAAATCTCACAATGTATTGTGACTTGTGACACCGTCTCATGTAAAACTTATTTGTTGTAAAAAAAAAATGCATTATTATCTGGGATTAATGAGAAAAATGTGAAATCTGTAGCCGTTGATTATGGGCCTTTAAGAAGCCCATTGGGATGACTCTGGGCCTGTTACTTATTGACAAGGGCTTATGTCAGTCACCATCAGCACAATGTCATATTTTGTCAACAACTCATTTACGATTTATTAGAGCGTGAGGTGAAAACAAGAGTTTGAGTTTCATCTTCTTCGTCTTGTGTTCAATTGTTCATCATGTAAAATTTGAGCTCGAATTTACTTGAATTTTTTAAAAAAATTAAGCTCACAATTCACAAACAAGCCCGCGCTATCTCTTCTCATTAGTCATTACGAGTATTACCCATAGACTCTTACAACACAAGAATTCAATTAAAGTTTAGGTTAATAATAATACTCTCTCCGGTTCTTTGATAATTGAATATATTTTTGCTAGTGAACCTGTTTTATTTCATTAGTGAGACTCACCTCAACACTGATAATCGGAGGGAATAGTATCTTTGTGAGCTGGTGGCTACAGCCTACAGGCTATGAATTGTGAACAATTTCACCATGATCGAGAATGACCTAATTACGACAAACCAAAACAAAAAAGGTACTAACAATTGAGTTATTTTATTTTAATAACCTATTAATTTACGTTCATTACTTATATAATTATTACTCCGTAGCTAGTTGTCTATATACAGTACTCGGTATCAAATTATCAAAGTATACGGGATAAATAACATATAAGAATCATTTATATCAAGCTATTACCTTACATACATGAGCTAAAATTCACCGCGACCATACAACTATAGGTTTCACTGTAAGACAATCTTACAATATATATCTGAGTCATTTTAAGTAATTGAAATGATCCCTACTCGACCCTTGAAAGATCCGATCTGAAACTAAAAGAGTGAAAATAACATACGAGTAATATATGAACCACAAGTTAGTTGTAGAGTACAAAATTAATAATCACCATCCAGAAGTTTATACCAATAATAGACATAAAAACAAAACTAAAATCTCAATCGCAGGTAATCCTAATATAATAATATTCACTAACTAATACAACCGTCAAAAAACACAACCCTAATATGTCGATCAAGTTATATATCATCAGTACGCTTTCTACGTTCTTTGTTAATCAGCTATTTTAAGTACCAAAATAATCTAATAATTATACTATGAAACACAAAACACAAAGATCGTCATTAAATATTACTATTACTATTAATGTTATACAAATTAATACGGATGGAGTACTACCTCTAATTTTTTAGAATTTATTAAAATATCGTTCACAAATTTTAAAAATTATGTGCATTAATTCCAAAGAATCGGAGATAATAAAGATCAAGGAGTATGAGCAAAATAATATTAGATCGAAAGTTACTCAATGATTTAGGATCAGCTAACGTAAAATAGTTCATATATGTCTCTAAATAATACTCCAAATTATATTTATACATATGAAAAAAACAAAATGATACAGATCTAGCTAGGGCACAAGTTTTAACAACTAGCTACCAACATAGTACAAATTTCTTCAAATAATGATGAAAAATACAAAGAAATACGGAGTAAAAGTTAATTAAAGAGTACATAAATTTTCTTTCATACAAAAAAAAGAAAAAAGTACAATAATAATAATAATAATAATAATACATAAAATTAAGATACCATATTGAATAAAAGCTTGAGATGAGGTAGCTAGCTAGGGTTAAGCAAAGAATCGGACCGAGATGCTTGATTCCCCAATACAGGTAGAGCAACTTAAGATCGAGATGAAGATCAAAGGTATTTAGATGAAATTGAATATGATTAATAATAACCCCCTTGATTTTAATTTGTAATTTGTAATTAATTACTAACTTTATATTAGATAATAAAGCTAAGAGCAATAATAATAATCAACTTCAATTCCTTCCTTCCTTCCTTCTTGAACTTGATCTCTTCTTCTTCTTCTTATATGTTGCTCAAAAGTGATTACGTTACACTTTCCGTTTCAATCATTTGTTTCCCTTTTATACTACTGTTGGATTGATGATGACCAGTATTTTGATAAAAGATAAACAAATTATCGAGACTGGAGGGAGTGTTATTGGATCATGTAGAAGTAATGAAATAAAGTGGATGATTTTAGAAGGGGAGGTAGGGGGTTGAAAAATGATGAGAAAGTGAAAGTGGAAGGAATGATGAAGGAGGTTGAAAAGGAAAATGAGTGGAGTAGTGGTAAGAGTGTAGTAAGTGTTATGATGATGATGAACATGATGAAGATGATGAAGAGTCAGAAGAAGAAGAAGATAATTGCAAAAAAACATCATCATTGTCTATGATCATGTCTTTGCTTCTTTTCTCTCTTTCTCTTTGTCTTTGTATATATGGACTTATGGAGGGGTAGGGTTTGGAAATATTATCCTCTTTTCCCCTGGCCGGACTTATTTGGTAAGACGGTTTTACATTATACTGTATAAGATACGATAGGTTTGAAAAGATTGCTCACTTATAGTATTAAACTAATAAAGAAGTGATCGATCTTCCTTTTTGGCAAAAATGATTTACCATCGTTTAATTTAAACTCGTTTTTTCTACTCATATATATGATTTATTGTATAGTTTCAACCACGAGAGCGATTGTAATGTTTGATAGAGATTGAACTAGGCCACATGCTATGAGTATGGATCATCTTTTGTGACGTTACCAACTAAGTTAGTCGACATAAGAAAAAGAGTAACCATATATATATACGATTATATTTTAAATTTGACACTTATTACTAGTTAGGTTACAATTTTATTGATGGTGATAGTAAAGATTTGAAATAGCAAATAGTTATTGCATGTTAGGTTGAGAGTGTAACTTTGTACTACTACTATTTTGATTATAGAGTACTATTGATAAATTGGTAAAAATGCTTTATTACCCATGTAGTAAATCTAATTTTATGTTTTACTATAGTGCATTATTGATAATTTGATATCATGCATATATACAAGGATATTAAATCATTAATACAATCACCTTAAATTCATATTTCTCTCATGATTGATGACCTAATTTAAGTACTAAAGTATGTACGTACTTAACTTGATGTCATATTTTCTTATGAATTCTACATTTTGAAATACGTAACTCACTATATATTTAGCCTAGGTTGAATGTTCGTTCATTCACATGTTATTTTATCTTGCTCTCTAAGCTAGCTGCTCGATCAAACGTTCATACTTCAATTGTTTTAAAAATATTGTGTTATACTCGGTACTAGTACTATATATTTCTCCAAGCTAAGTTATTATTTGCATTAAAAATGAAAAATTCAATCACTTTTGCATATTCTGAATTTAGTTGTTGTCACCAATGCAATAGCTCTGAAGAATCCAGATAATGAGGTAAAAAAGACTTTATATTCTATTAATTAAACAATTATTTATTGTAAATAAAAAGCAAGGCTTTTCACTAATATATGGATTATTGTGACAAAAAGGCTGAATATGGACTGCATATACATAACATGGGTTTTTAATAGAATATTTTGTTGGGACTTGAATTGGAGTGATGAAGATGAGATGCTTTCTTTAGGGCTTTATTGGGTCAACAACAAGACAAATGCATTAGAGTAAGGAATGACAGATTATTAATCACACTTTATTTACTCATCTTAACAGATGAAAGAATAATCATGATTAAAGCTTCTTGTATGTGCTCTTTCTTTTTGTTATTGGCAGCCTCATGCCCTTCATTGTCCACAGATTCAAAGTAATACCCGACTTTAACGTGCTACTGCATAGGGTATTAGTTATGGTTTAAGGAGTTAAAATGAGATTATAGTACTACGTATATATCATTCATACTGTCGTACCGTATGTACCAACAAAGTGCATAAGTACAATTTATTATCGAAAATGTCTTGACCCAGTGGTTAAGACTAGTTATCTGGACAATACATCACATTTTCGAATCTCCCTACCATGTACAGCATCATAATGCGACTAAGTGTGCGTTTAGTTAGAAAAAGCGTGCACTTCATGTTGGGAGTTGCCTTAGGCCACGCCATGTAGTTGCATTGGTCTGATTCGGTTTGATGAATAGTTGAGCCACTCGACCCTAACCTAGCTAGACCGAATAAAGGGAGTAGATTAATTCAACATGCATGACACACTTTTGTACACGATTGTACCCAGGCCAATCCTAACTCGTTTCAGTTTGGTTGTATTTGGTTTAGATTTATTATGTTTAAATGTTCATAGTCATTATATGCTATCGATTTATCTTTATAGGGTTCACTCGTCCATAATAAACGTGGTCTATCCACAAAAATGATCTCTATCTTTTTAACTTGGATTTCACTCTGTTTGGTCGTTCTATTTTATAAGACGGTCCTATACGAGAATTGTCAGTGTTCGTTTTAGTTCATATCCAATTAACTTTTACCTTATGGTCCAATGAAAAAGGCACAAAAGCCCATTGATAGACCGGTGATAATGATCACGTCTAATTAGTGGTAAGACCTTTCTTAGGTCACATTATTTTGAACTGAAGTAGGTTTGAATTGAATTAAACTAAACTGAAATGATTGAAACAAATGAGTATTTTAAAATTGAAACAAAGTATAAGAAAAAGGTTAAACGTGTCTTCTTCCAAATATGATACGGGGTTCGATTCTAACTTGAATATAATGTTCATTCCAACCGAAAAAAACAAAACAGAAAACAAGGCGGGAAATAATAATGTTTTGTTTACACACAAAATCGATCATCTCCGTATTTTCATTCAGGACTTTCATCAAACACCTTCCGCGCCAAAAACTCACCCCCTTTACATTCAATCGTAAAACCCTAATTTCTACTTCATCCCTAAAATCATCGCACTTTGAAACCCTAGATTCACAACAAAAAGACCAAATTTCCATCTATGTCGATTCTCTTCTTCAATGGAATCAGGTACCTCTTTTACTCACTGTTTCTTTTGCTGATTATACAGCTCGTTACTAGTCTTTATAAGGCGGTTTTAATCTGATTACTCTATGAAAATTCGTGTATATTGATCTTTTGTAGTGTTGTTTAGTTGAATTTTAAGTGGGGTTGGTATATTTTTTTTGTATAAAACCGGTTTATAGTATGTTTACCGAATGCCGAATTCGCCATGAATACACCTTTACCGATTCACGATTCGCTCTTATAGAATATGTGTATTACGATTTGCGATTTTCAGAGTGCTCGATTCATATATATGCTGATATGCTCATGATATGTGCACAGAAGTTTTTGATTTAATTTTGGGTCTGGATATTTTTTTGGTGCACATTGTAGAAGATGAATTTAACTGCTGTTACGGAGAGGGGTGAAGTGATGGAGAGGCACATTGAGGATTCTCTTGCAATTCTACCATCGATAAACGAGTATTATGAGTCACATTGTGGTTGTTCGCGTGGAAGTCTTAATCTCGTTGATGTCGGAAGTGGTGCTGGACTTCCTGGATTGGTTTTAGCCATTGCTTGCCCAAGTAAGGAACTCATCATATTTTAATGAAATTTGGGGAAATACAAATAAGGGATGGTTCTTAGCTAGCTCGGCTAAAAATGGTATTTTGATTTTGTACTTTACTATCTTAGGCGATGGCTTGATACTCGTCTCATGTAATTTCCATGCAGGGTTACCTTGTTAACTGAGGATCCGATCAAATAAATGGAACATTAACTTGTTGGGTTATTTGCTCTTCTAATAATTTGTGATTTATATTTTGGCGAAAACTTAAGACAAAATAGCAAGGAGATATATCATCCTGTGATGTTGGAGGCGATAATTATGAGTGTGCCCTTCTTTCTGGGTCGGTTTATGTGATAATGTTCAAGAATAATCGAGTTAAAACCTGGTGCCAAAAGACTATACAATGGGAACTTTGGTGAACTTGTAACAAACAAAGTACAAAATGTGAGGGAATGGGGTATGGAATCTAGCTCATTATGTGTGTTTTTAGCTTGCGGGGGACTTTAGTGGTGTATTATGTAAAGTTGATTTGAGGATTACTTGCTTGTTCCGTTGTGCCTAGCCGTATTATTTTTTTCATTCGATTTTGGTCAATATTGAATTGTATATTGATGATCTGCAATTGTGTATAGGTTGGAATTTCACTCTTTTAGAGTCCTTGAACAAGCGTTGTTTGTTCTTGGAACATGCGATCAGTGCTGCTGGTGTGACAAATGCACAAGTTGTCCGTGATAGGGCTGAGGTATTTCTTCCTGAATTTCCACTGTGTACTTTTTAAGTGCTTATGCTTCAAAATGATACATACATTCTGCTTGAAGTTTGCACATGATACATATCTTTGGTTATAGGGCAGATTGCTGGACAAAAACCAGAGTTTAGAGAGTCATTTGACGTTGCAATTGCTAGGGCTGTTGCAGAACTGAGGGTTTTAGGTGAACACCTAATTCTATCAAATTATTCAATTGCATCTTGAATTTCCTTGTATCTTCTCTCATAGTTTTTTAATTCTGTACAGCTGAGTATTGCCTTCCCTTGGTTCGTGTCGGTGGTCTTTTTGTAGCTGCAAAAGGTCACGATCCTCAGGTATTGACTTTGCTCGTGCGTAAACTGCTCTCTATATGCATTTTTTTTGTTAGTATTCACTTTTCAATTTGAGGTATGCTACTCGTTATACAAGGCAGTAATGAATAAGGCCAAAGTGTTTTTTCAGTTTATACGGAACATAATTAAATAAATCAGGCTTTTAGTGGATAATATTACGTTGGAATGTTTGATAATATTTGGAATTGGCATGCTTTTCATCTTTCTAATACTGAATAAAATAGAAATGAAGTCTCTAATCAACTAAAAGCCGAAACATCCTCACTAGACATGATAATTTCTGCTCCTGAGATCTTCTGTGGAATTCTTAGTGCAGTCTTATAGAGTAGTTGTGTTTGGCGACGAAGGTAGGGTTGTCTGAACTTTGAAATAATCAAACCAGTTACATTAGGCAGATGATGTCATGCATTCTCCCTAACCCGAATCTGTGATTCTTGATGTATCAGTCAGCATATTTTGCACTGACTTTGCGTTCTGCAGATGCTACGTTTTCGAATGACTTTAATCGTTAACTCAGATTTGTCCTTTACTATGCTTGATCAGGAGGAAGTTAAAAATGCAGAAAGGGCAATAAAGTTGATGGGCGCATCTGTTGTAGATCAGCAGTTAGGTATGGTTTCAACTTTCACAAAAATTCGTATGAGACGGTCTTACAATAACGTTATTGTGAGATCTCTCATATAAGGGATGCTTACTTTTAATTTTTTTGATTCTAGTTTTATTTTTTAGCTGGTTATTAGTGTGTTTTACTTATCTCTCACAGTAAATTTGTGTGAGACCGTCTCATGAGAGACTGATTGTTCAACTTTTAAGGATAATGCATGTGGTGCATTTTGTATGACTGGAGAGTGCTAGACTGTTAGTTGAGTGATGGTAAGCATTCATTTTTTGAGCTACCGTTTGTAAATTTATGTGATGTCGATAGAAGAACAAAAAAGGCAGCATTAGGTATATCAACCATTGTGTGCAATGATATGTTTACTCCTCTCACCTAAGCAGAAACGTTCTAAAATCACTTTCATGCTACGGAGTATATCTACCTGACATTTACACATTCTCGTGTCTTTGAATAGTGGAATCGCACAGCCCTTACGGACAGAGAACTGCTATTATATGTGTCAAGGACCATCCAACCCCGAGAAAGTATCCTCGCGAGCCAGGTACACCAGCGAAAATTCCCTTATAAGCTGCTGATTGATGCCCTTCTATTTATCTGTATCATAAGAGCTTGTACTACAGTTCGATATTTTGGTGTAATGATCCTGTGTTCTTTCTGTCACAAATTCGTAACTGCAATTAATCAAAGCCTTTAAATCTGTAATGTCATCTCCGGATTCTGGGGCATGCATAAATCAAGCAAAACATTATACTCCCTCCGAGTTTCTATCATTTACCCATATTCCTTTTTGGGCTGAGTTTTATTTTTTATCCACTTTTTGTTTTAAAAAATAAATGTGTGGTTCATATTTTACCCATTCATTTCTCTCTCTTCCTATTTCTTTTTTAACCACTTATTTTCTCTTCCTTAATTTTCACTCCAAAACCAAATGGGGCAATCATAGGAACTCGAAGGGAGTATTTAGATTTACCTTACTTATTAATTAAGAGTTGTTTACCGTGTAGAGGGCAATTTTACTTCTAAAACGATGATTCTTATCACGACATAACGACAGTATTTATTTTGTTCTTTGTTTCACTATATCTTTGTTTTGACTTCATTATAAGTGGCAGGAAATTGGTAGTTTGGCTAGAATTAGTATTTTTTTTCCCGGTTAACTAGGACTAGTTAACCTTTACCCAGTAGTGACACTTTACATTTGGGATCCTTTTAAGTCCGCTTTTATTTTATTCTTTGGAAAAGAGAATTACAAGGACGATTATAATATGGACGGTCTTGTATTGAGTGCTGTTTTTCGTCGTCGGCATTTCAGCCACGTCGTCGACGCTTTTTAATGTAAAAGACGATCTTGCCCTTGCCTTAATTAGATTAGTTAACTAATGTTATGTAATTTTAGAAGTTAGATTAGTTATTGAAACTCGTTAATGAAGCGGTTTTTAATTTTTCAAACCGTTTCGTTATTATCTTGTCCTTATTATATATCCACTCAAACTCCACTCACCATATTTAATTTTATTTTCTCTCACTTAAAAAAAAGCATCTTTTCTTTAGAGAAACCCGACTTTTCTAGAAATTAGGTTGTCGGCGGTTTTTACTTTTTAATGTGAAAAGACAACAACGTCATTCCCTAATTACATTCACTAACTTTGTTAATAAAATTCGATAATAAAACGTTTTTTTTTTTTGAAAACTGTCATTTTATTATGTTACAGATTATGTTATATTATATATCCTCCCCCACCCACAACAACACTAATATTATTATAATATTAAAATTGTATTAATAGGTGATTTTAGGGGGTTTTAGAATCAAATATAGATAATATTTTAGTAAAATTTATCAACAATGTTCAATTGGTTTAGTGGTAAGGGGCTCATTTGTGTTTGAGAGGTTGTGGGTTCGAGTCTTGGTAATTACAATTTTTTGTAATTTTGCATCTGGGCCTGTTGGGCGTGGGTTTTGGGCGTCCAGGGGACCCCCAGGCGCCGATTTTGGGCGTCTAGGGGACCCCTCAGGCGCCGGTTTTGGGCGTCCAGGTCGATTTCCAGCGGCCCCAAACCCAGAAAACGCGCCCTATTCGCACAAATCGATCCTAATCTCACCCAAACCGATACCAAAATCGAATATAGAAAAACATATTCTCGAGTTACATTGAGACACGTGTCTCAAAAACCGTTCAAAAAACCATAATTTCAAATTAGTCGGGAATATAATAGTTACATTAATTAAGAAACTTAATTAATTTCATTAATCACAATTACAGAAGGGTAAAAGAGTTACGTTGAGACACGTGCCTCAAAAATCGTTCAAAAGTACAAAAATCGTAATTTTAATTTACTCGGAAATATTAATTAAATTAATTAAGAAACTTAATTAATATCATTACTCACAATTAGAAAAGGGTAAAAGAGTAAATTCACGTATAAAGCGCCGACGACGAAATGTAGTAGGGCTTGTATTTAGTAATGCATGAAATAGTTGGACCAGTTGGTACTTGGTAGTATCGTCAGTGATGACATTATTGACAAAGTCAGGTATCTGGAAAGTGGCCTATTTGACCCACAACACAATTAAGTACCGTACTAGATAAAAAAATTCTGACGGTAAAATATTACTCCGTAGTTACTTAATAAAAGTGGATAAAATATTGATACGGAGGGAGTAATACGTAGATAAAATATAATTAAAATATTTAAATATTATATTTGTAGAAAATTGTGACTAATATATTTGTTACAAATAAGAATTTTAGTGATTCCATCCTATGACACAAATTCTCACATAGATAGATAAAGACAAATGCTTTATTATTTTGATGTATTTCGATTTTGTCCAATTATATGGGTGATATTTGAATCTGTTGAGTAACTGAGCCCCCTATTTATGGGCCTAAGTCCCAAAGTCTATGACTCTAGAAGAATGAAACATTGGTGGCTTGACCCGCAGATAGAAGTTTCGGTCCGTATATGACCACTCCTATAATCATATGGCAAAGCTTGATTGTCAAATTTCAACATCTATTTATTTATTGGAAGCTTCTTTCAAAAATTGAAGTTTTTTTTTTCAAATGTTGTTGGATGAGATTACTGGCTAACTTTATTTTGTTGGATAAAAAAGTCCAAATAATACTCTTATTTATTTGAAATTTGAACATAAATTGCGTTTATTATAATTTAACGGAAAAAGAAGAGTAGACATGAATGATACTATGTCCTCAAACGTTAAAGGAGTGCGAGATCTATTTTGCATATGTTACAAAACATGAATGACAGGGATTCTAACATACTGTATATGCTTATGTCCATATTTATTGCTTCCATACTAGGAGTAAATGTAATTGCTAGTTAACGCAGAACATTCGTATATCGTCGAAAATTCAGTAAATTAAGCTGAAGAAAACACATACGGAGTAGGAAAGAACATCATTTGACGTATGTGGGTATGTACGAGTATGTTGCATATATTGTACGCGTACATTGGTGGTAAGAAAACTAGTTGAACCAACAAGGCAAGAAAGCATAGTGTATAATGTATATATAGAATAAAATAAAGGTATAACTCCCAATTAAACCAACATGTTGGTCCAAGTCCAAAGCATCTAAAGTCTAAACTCAACGCGGCATACTTTTCTCCTACATTATCATCATCCTCCATACTCATACTCATATTATAAATACCAACTTCATGCAACCAAGCAATTCAAAGGAATCCATCAAAATAAAATATAAAAAAAAAACTCATAACATTAATTAATTTAACACCTTCATCGTCAATCTCCTAATTACTAATTCTCACCCGATCGAAAGACCAAAACTCGTTATTATTATCATTATTATCGTCGTTGTCATCATCATCTCAGTCTCATAATTGAAAATGGCAAATACCAACTACGAGAGTTCATGGGCCGACCAATGGGACTCTGAACCCGCGTATGGCACCAGCAACAACAACAACAACAACAACAACGAGAACAAAAGCAAGAAGAATGATGGTGCGGCGAAGAAGAAGGTGGAAGAAGGGTTAGCCAAGACCAAAGAAGTTGCTTCTAATGGTTTTAAGAAGGTCAAGCATGGCACCTCTTTGGGTTTTACTTGGATCAAGGATAAATATAACAAAAACACCCAAAAATAATTGAGTTTTTTTTTTTGGTTCTTTCGTATCATAATACCCCTATACCATAAAAATATAAGTTATGTAGTTAAAATATATTACTCCACTTGTATACTCCCTCCGTTCCTAAAAAAAATTGTCTCATTTTCTTATTATATTTGAGGAGTATTTTAATGAAAAAGGACAATCTTAGTGGGACGGAGGTAGTATGATTTTTGGTTTGATATTGTACTAATTTTTACAATTTGTAATTTAGCTTCGTAACTCTGCGTATTAAATACGAATAGCATTTTATTTTTGTATATTTTTGGGATTTTTAGTGTAATTTTTCCATTTTATTTTTGTATATGGAATTTATTTTGTGTTAATCCTTTATTATTCCTGTTATCAATAATCAAAATCCTACGCTTTAAGCATTATTTAGGTATACGTAGAATTGTTGACGGGTAAATATAATATTTACGTACCATAGAAAAGCCGTTTCTTAATCGATCATAATTTTTTTTAATAATAAATACTCCTTTCGAGTTCCTATTGTCCCACTTTCTTTTTTGGATTGAGTTTGATTTTTGTCTCACTTTCATTTTTAGGTCATCAATGTGTGGTTCACAATTACTCTCCTATTTCTCTCTCTTGCTCCCTGTTTTTCGAACCATTCATTTTCTCTTCCTTATTTTTCACCCAAAAGCTTTTAGAACAATAATAGGAACTCGGAGGGAGTACTTCTTCATTTTTTATTTTTAGTCTATTTTAATAAAATACTCTTTGTATATATTGGAGACAGAAAAATAAAAAATAAAGGGAATAACATAATATTTTAATTAGTGTTTGATGACAAAGAGATAATATAAACTAGTCTAGAAGGGCTTTCATTAATGGTTTGAAACGTTGAAGCAAGAAAAGATCAAGGAGGCAATATTTTTTGTCACGCCTTTTAGTTAATCATTTATACTCGTAGTTATTTATATTCCGTATATTCATAACACAGAATTTAATTATAGGAATTAAAGAAAAGTCATTCGTATATTCAGGTTCGTGTAATATAATTAGAACGTCTCTCATATCAAATTGGAAAAATCATCGGGTCGAGTTTTGACAGGGGTACTCACAAACCTTCAAATTTCGGTTATAATGTCCCAGGACTCTCAGCCTTTGGACCGGCCTGATTAAACCAGATTGAATAGACAAATAATATATTTAAAAATAATATTCTAAGAAAAAAAATCAATCTCAAAATTTTCAACCTAAACTGATACAGTTGGAACAAAAAATCGAATCGAAACCAAAATTCTTAAAATTTATATAGACTTTTTTAGGTCATTTCTAAATACCGCTCCCAAAAATTACTAAATACCGTCCCTTTTTGTTTTTTTTTTCCAAGTTTGCCCTTCACCATTTTTTATATATTTAATTTTAGTTATTATCTTAAAATAAATAATTTATTAAAAAAATACTCCGTATGTGATTTGATTTATATAATTTATTAAAAAACATTTATTGAACATGGCATTATATATATTCGATGAAAATCTTAGTGAACCCTACACTAAATTTTATCGTCATAAAAAACTCGACTATTATGGCCGAGTTTTTTAACGATTTATTTAATCATCAATTGCCTTTCCAATACTCTAATGATCAAAATAATACTATTAATTAATTATTCAAATTTTAATGATATTGATCGAGAACCGGACGCATGCCGCACGATTTTCTCTTTTACAGAAAAAAATTGTTTAGGGTAAAATAAACTAAACTGACTTGGTAGTTTAGTACTATGTTTTACACTAAACTGACCTGGTAGTTTAGTCTGTTTTTGCAAAGTTTGACTCAAAAATGATTTTTTTTTGTCGTCGAAGAGTTATCATCTTGAAAAACTCCGTCGTATAAAATTATCATGATAGAGTGATCGGTCGAACAACAATGAAAGACCCAAATAAAATAAGGGGCCGTTTGGTACGAGGTATTCAGTAAAGGGAAAGGGAATCAAAGTTCACGATTCCCTTTGTTTGGGTTTGTTTAGCCAAATCAATCATTCCCTTTCCCCCTCCTTTTTCCCCAAACTCCTCTACCTTCTTACCCCCACCCCCAAGGTAATTGCATTCCCTTTCCCCCACTCACCAACCTAGTCATCACGTCACCATCACCACCAACCACCGCCACCACCACCACACCACCACCACCACCGCCACCACCACCACACCACCACCACCAAGACCCACCTACCACCATTACGAACACCACCACACTTTCGGGTCAAGTCAAATATGAGTCGAAGTTGGGTCAAAATAATTTTTGATACCTTAATTTATCAATTAAAAAGAAAATGTTTTTTTTTAAATTTATCGTATTGCAGTAATTATTAGTCCGTATATTTACCATATTTACAATTAAAAAAGTGTAAAAATAATACTCCTTATATTATAGGTATTTTATTATCAAAAGATACTACAAAAATTAATTTTTATTATTTTTACAATTTAGATATTAATTTATTTATTTTATAATTTTTTATTTTACATAAGTATAAATAATATGATGGCACACCGCTAATGTCGAGTTTGAGTGAAAGTTGCGTGAAATTCATTATCTCTCATTGAAACCAAACAACAACCTAAATTTGGGGTAATTCCATTCCTTTTCCTCTGCTTCCCTTTGTTGATTTCATTCCCTTTCCCTTTGATGAACCAAACGCCCCTAAGAATATATAACTAAAATAAGGTTAAGGACAAAATTGGAAAAAAAAAGGAACGGTATTTGGTAAAAAAACGGGGCCGTAGCAGTACTTAGAAATTAAGCTTTTTTACAATTGACGTTGCGAGACTTTTACTCCGTATTTTACAGTATATACGGAGTATTTGGTAAATAGGCCCATTTCCCCACGTTTCTACTTTGGTGAAGCAACCTTATCACACAATCACACATCATTGTCTGAGTCCTTGTATCCTCCATTTTCAGTGATTAAGCTCAGTACTCTGTTGTGCAGCACTGCAGCATAAGATAAGATGTCGATGTCGATCCCAATACCAAATCGTCAACTATTCATCAATGGTGAATGGAGAGAACCCATCAAAAAAAATCGCATCCCCATCATCAATCCTGCCACTGAGCAAATCATTGGTTACTTACTTACTTACTTACTTCTTCTTCTTCTAAATTACTCTCCTGATTTTTTCACTTACTGTAATTTTTTGGGTTGAAAATTAGTTTGTGAAACTGTGTTAAAATTCTGATCTTTCAAGGTTTAGGGCTCAAGTTTTGTGAAGAAATCTCTGTTTGTTGTGTTTGGTATCAGGATTTACTAGATTTATGATCAAAGATTAAATCTTTAGGTTTTAGTTAGCTGTCAACTATTTTGGATTTCGGATAATGATTCATGTTACCCGATCCCAAATCGTTTCGAGATTAAGGCTCTTATGTTGTTGTTCTCAATTATTTCTGAAGTTTCAGCCCTTTTAATGATCCAGTTTTTGGTCTGTAGTTTTGTGTCTAATGGATGTTGTCTGTAAATTTCTGATCAAAGATCGAACCTTTATATTTAGTCAGTTGTAACTTGTAAGTATTCTATATCTGAAGTTTGATCTTTATGTATAGTTTCCATATAGGAGCAGTAGCTTACACATTTGTGTATTTCCATTAGAGTTTTTCCCTATATAGGATCTCAAAATTTGAAACCCAATTATCTGAATTCCTTTCCATCTGAAATTCGGAATGGATTTTGATGATAATATTTGTTGAACTCAAATTCTCATATGACTGTCCCATATGAGAACTAATTGGGGTATATGTATACGGTTTATAGTTAAACGGGTCGGTGAGACACATTATATCAACAGGAGACCGCCTTCCAAGAGATGAATTGTATATGTGCTTATCCGTCATCATGTGTATGTAGGTGATATCCCGGCTGCCACGGCTGAGGATGTGGAGGTGGCAGTAGCAGCTGCTCGAGATGCCCTTACTCGAAACAAGGGGCAAGACTGGGGTTCTGCAACTGGAGCTTATCGTGCCAAGTACCTGCGCGCTATTGCTGCTAAGGTATAGACTCTTAATTCGTGTCAGTTCAAGAAAATATCTGGTGTAATAAATCCGAGGTTTATGCCCGATAACAACTTCTTATGCAGGTCACAGAAAAAAAGGATCAGCTCGGAAAGCTTGAAGCCCTTGATAATGGGAAGCCTTTGGATGAAGCACTATGGGACATTGTGAGCCTATGTTTGTATAATAAAATATCATGTTTCTTTGGTTTATAAATTCCCAGTACTGATCCATACTCTCGTAATTCTTTTTAATGTTTAGGATGATGTTGCTTCGTGTTTTGAGTATTTTGCCGATCAAGCGGAAGCCCTAGATGCTAAACAAAAGGCTCCACTTGCCCTTCCTATGGATACATTTAAAGGTCATGTGCTTAAGCAGCCTCTCGGTGTTGTTGGCTTGATCACTCCATGGTACTTTCTTCTGTCTTTATTTCTCTATCTCCCGTAAACAAAGAGAGACAGAATTTGAGATATATTCTATTGATTATAAATAGCGAAATTTTGTGAGAACATGTGTTGGCTAATGGCTATGATGATCGATTGGTCAAAAATTGGAAGCTGGGATGTTCTATGAGCTAATCATGTTTCACGGTTTTACGAGCGTGGAGATTTGCACGTGAATGTGATGAACATCATTCTATACCAAACACGATGATTATTGATCTTCCACTTTTCTTGATTTTGTAGGAATTATCCGCTTCTAATGGCTACTTGGAAAGTTGCTCCGGCTCTTGCAGCTGGATGTACAGCTATACTTAAGCCTTCTGAGTTGGCATCAGTGTATGTCTCATGAGAAATCCCATTAAACCATAATCTGTCTAACTCCAATGCGAACACACCTAAAATGTTATGTACTGTATTCCTGCTTTCAGGACCTGCCTGGAATTGGCTGAAGTGTGCAGAGAAGTGGGACTTCCTCCCGGTGTGTTGAATATTTTAACAGGGTTAGGTCCCGATGCTGGCGCCCCAATAGCATCTCATCCGGATGTTGACAAGGTTCCGATTTTTCCTTTTATCCCATTTATATTAGCCCTCATTTTACTAATTACTACTTACGGAGTACTAATTATGATACATGCTGTAGTGATGCAATTACTAATTATGTCAATTAGGTTGCGTTTACTGGGAGTACGGCTACTGGAAGCAAGATCATGTCTTCTGCTGCCCAACTAGTCAAGGTGCGTTGCGCTGACACATAGACTAGTTATATTGTTTCCTTGGGTGCCTTTGTTTCTAACATCGACAACTCTTGCAGCCGGTTACATTAGAACTCGGAGGGAAAAGTCCTATTGTTGTGTTTGAGGATGTTGATCTTGATCAAGGTTAGTACATACACATCTCGTTAAGTTTTGTACATCAGAAAATAAAAATCTTGTTGTATCATGGAACACTTGAGGATTTTGTTTAATTTAACAGCTGCTGAATGGACTGCTTTTGGTTGTTTCTGGACAAACGGTCAAATCTGCAGTGCAACCTCGAGATTGCTTGTGCATGTAAGTATCTCTTTTTAGAAACATTGCAAGAAATGTGTATGAGATAATTAGCTAGGATTTTATTTCTAATATTCTGCTTACTTTTCTCTGAACTTTATAGAGCAATTATAAACCCAAGAGAACATTCGTAGTTTGTTACTTTGTTCTACTGCTTTTAGCAACAGACGTGTAAGAACTCCGTATCTGGTTACATTATTATTTCAGGAAAACATTGCAGCTGAATTTTTGGACAGGCTTGTGAAATGGGTCAAAAACATAAAGATTTCCGACCCATTTGAAGAAGGTTGTCGGATGGGTCCCGTTATTAGCAAGGGACAGGTACGATGCATTGCATTCTCCATGTGTTGATGTTTTCAAAGACCCGAGCTTGGGCTGTGACACCATATAATGTTTGCCTTTATGTGTTACAGTACGAGAAAGTTCTAAACTTCATTTCAACAGCAAAGAGTGAGGGTGCAACTGTTTTATGTGGAGGTTCCCGTCCCGAGGTAACCAAATATCACAAAAACTTGTTTGAGACCGTCTCATACAAGGCTTAGTGACCCAATACTCTTTAATAAAGCGATGCTAAGTTGCTATGCCGTATGAGCTCTATCTAACAGAACATTCTATATGAAATTTCCAGCATCTTAAGAAGGGGTACTTTGTCGAACCTACAATTATAACTGATGTAACCACGTCCATGCAAATATGGAGGGAGGAGGTTTTCGGCCCCGTATTATGTGTGAAAACATTTAGCTCTGATGATGAAGCCATTGAATTGGCAAACGACACCCAGTAAGATTTTATGGCTTCCCTGAAGTGACTCATCTTATCATTTTTTGGGGGAGTGTCTTATGCCGATTCTTATATGTGTTTCATAGGTATGGATTAGGTGCGGCTGTGTTATCCAAAGATCTCGAAAGGTGTGAGAGGGTAACCAAGGTGAGCTACCCGTTTTTTTTTTTTTTTTGAATTTTTCTATGCTGGTCTCAGTTGAAGTTACGATTTTACCTGGTCAATTCTACGATATAGGCACTGCAAGCGGGTATTGTGTGGGTCAACTGCTCACAACCATGCTTTTGCCAAGCTCCCTGGGGAGGCACCAAGCGTAGCGGTTTTGGACGCGAGCTAGGCGAATGGTAAGTCCGTGAGACTGAAATAGAGTACTATTTTGTACTCCGTACCTGTAATATCTTTTCTCTTAGATTTCTGCCTATAGTTAGACGGTTAGGATCCAACTTGAAATGAAAACCCGAGCCTAAACTGTAACATGAATCGACATACAAATCGCTCTGTAAATAACTTGAAAATAACGCCCAAAAATGAACTGACCCAACCTAACACAATGCGGCTGCCCCATTTTTCTCGTCTGTGGCGATGCTCATTGCAACGGCTGGCTTGGTGCTGATCCTATTAGTGATTTGTTAGACAACCAATTGTGTATAAACCTTGGTCACGACTCATGAGTACCGTTGATGACTTTCAAGAATGAATGCAAATTCACCAATGAATGCGTTCTAACTTGGACGTGTGATGTGGACAGGGGTATCGAGAATTACTTGAACGTCAAGCAAGTGACTCAATATATATCGGATGAGCCATGGGGATGGTACAAGTCTCCGTCAAAGCTCTGAGTAAACTTTACAAGCAACACGGGAATGCGCGTCCTTCACTCGCTCCTTGATCCAATTTCTCTTGAATAAAAGATGTGAGAGCTGATTATTTGTATCATCATGTAATGTATCATGTATGTGTGCCCTACAGAATATGGGTGTCCTTTTCTCTGTTTGTGAGCTTCTGTGTACCATGGATGATGGACCCTTATCTTATCGATGAAAAGACCGGCTTGGTGCATGTTTACAGAGACGTTTATGATGCTGACATGACTTACATTACCACTCCCATGACTTCAGTCGGCATGTATACCAAATTACGTAAATTGATCATACAAAACCGTTACTCAAAAGAGGCAACTTATCTTTAACCGCCCCTAAAATGGATATATGTAGACGTGGCAAGCATTACCTGAACAGACCCGACCCAATTAAGGTAGACGAGAACCCAATTCAACTTGACGGGATGACAAGAACTCATAATGACCCGGTCACCAACTCAACCCGACCCAAACCAATGATGTACCGTAATCCGATATGACCCAATTAAGGTAGACAAGAACCTGATTCGACTTGACTCGACATATCCGAACTCATAATGACCCGACCGGATGTCCCCACATTCCAAGATGTCGTTGACAAAGGGTCGACTTGTATCTGCATCACTGTATGTATGACTGTTAAGTCTTTAATGTATGTAACAGTTACAGTATAATTCAATCAAATTGATCAACAACCAACCCATATCTCTATTCTCTAATCTCTTCATTAATTAATTAATTCATAATAATCCTTCTACTTTTCCTCAATTTCCAACTTTAATCCCCTTTTTTTAATTACTTTCTCTGCAATTTGATCATATAATTAATCATATGTAACTTGCATTTCTAGATCAGAACACATTGATTTCACTCTTATTAGCTTTTTTTTGCATGAAAGTTTGAAACTTTTTGAATTACTCTAATTTTTGTATTACTATGGGAAGCTCAAATGCGAGAGTTGTTGCTGTGATCATGGTGGGTGGACCCACTAAAGGTATCCCATTCAATTCATTTCTCCTCCATTTTCATGGGTTTTCAGCTTTTCAATTCCTATCATCACTTTTGAGTTTTGATTGATTAAACTGTTCAAAAATCCCTATTTGATTGAGATTTTTTTTTTTTTTTTGTATAAAACTAATTCTTAATGATCAATGGGTTTATCTTGATCAGTCATTTACTGAATCAGAAGTCGGATTTACGTAGTCTTACCCTTGTCTTAGCAACATAAAAGAGACAACTTTTGCATGATCCGAGATGAAAACTGCGTCGAGAACTGCATTGAATGACTGCTAATTCACAATCAAAGGAAGTGCAGCCAGTTTAGTGAACTGTTTGTGATTATTTGAACCTAATTTAATTGTGTGAGATTGGATTTATGCAATCTTACTTCTTACCCTTGTCTTAGCAACTTAAAAGAGAGAAACTTTTAATGATCCGAGATGAAAACTGTGTCGAAAACTGCATTGAATGATGCTAATTCACAATAAAAATCAAAGAAGCGCGACCAATTTAGTGAACTGTTTGTTCAGAATTTGAACTTAATTTAATTGTATATGAGATAGGATATATGCAGTCCTACCCTTGTCTTAGCAACATAAAAGAGACAACTTTTGAATGATCCGAGATGAAAATTGTGTTGAGAACTGCAATGAAGGACCGTTCGGTCATAATAAAAAGAAGCGCGACCGGTTTGTTCAGAATTTGAACTTAATTGAAGAAAATTTTGGTGGGAAACTTGAGGTTTTATTAGATGATTAGGTATATAATTATGCCTTTAATGGTGTAATTTGGTGATTAACAAACAGGTACCAGATTTAGGCCATTGTCTTTGAATATACCAAAGCCACTTTTTCCATTAGCTGGACAACCTATGGTTCACCACCCAATTTCTGCTTGCAAAAGGGTATGTATATGTTCTTCGATCAATTTCACATCAACTTAATCACGGTATAATCTTTGTTGTTTAAGTATCTTGATTCATCGTTTAATAATGGTTGTTACACACATTTGATGGTTAGATTCCGAACCTAGCACAGATCTACTTGATTGGTTTTTACGAGGAGCGAGAATTTGCATTATATGTGTCTGCTATATCTAATGAGCTTAGACTTCCTGTCAGGTGAAATTTTCCCGATTTGATCATCTCCTGCTTTTTGAGTATTATAAATGAATACATGTGTGACTGGAAGTTTTTGATGTTTAGATACTTGAAGGAAGACAAGCCTCATGGTTCTGCTGGCTGTCTCTACACTTTCAGGGATATAATCATGGAAGACAATCCAGTTTGTAACATCTCCGTTTTACATCCTCCATTTTCTTTTTTTTTGTGAAATAACTGTCGTTTGATGCAATTTTCATTGTATTTCAGTCTCAAATATTCTTGCTGAACTGCGATGTTTGCTGCAGTTTTCCCTTGCCAGAAATGCTTGGTAATAGTAATACTAGTCTTTACATGCTTAATTAATTTCATGATGATTGTTAATTTATGATGGCTTAACATGAAAAAAGGTGAAAGCTTCTGAGTTTCCGTATTATTCTGTCAAATTCAGATGCTCATAGACGATACGGAGGAATGGGGACTATATTAGTAAGCAAGGTAACTACTCAACACTGTACAACAGAAAACCTTCTGCTGTCAATTCAGTATTTTTTAATGTTGGATCGAGTTATCATGAAATGTGGTTGGACAGGTTTCTGCAGAGTCAGCCAATCAGTTTGGTGAACTGGTCGCCGACACTGACACCCACGAGGTTTTGCATTATACCGAGAGGCCTGAAACTTTTGTAAGTAACACATTTGGTTTGCTTCATGCTTTACTTAGTTTGATAGAGAAGTACGACTAAGATTTATTTGTAAATTGCAGGTAAGTGATCGAATAAACTGCGGGGTGTATGTATTTTCACCTGATATATTTACAGCAATCGAAGGCGTCTCCAGTCATCGGATAGATTCAGGTGAGGCGACATAAACGATCATGTAGATCAGAATTTACTGTTTTCTAACACAAACTTCATTCCCCCCCTGCAGATAATATCAGGCGTATAACCAGCTTGAAACACTTCATTCTGCAACAAAGTACTTCTCTTCTCCTTGCAAACTAATTTATCGCAATGGTTTCAGTATGAATTTTTTTTTTTTTTTTAACTTTTTCGGTTAAAGAGTTTTTTTTTTGTTTGGGTAGGAGTTTGCCCCGGATTTTGTAAGATTAGGGCAGGACATATTGACGCCATTAGCCGGGAAGAAGCAGATGTATACCTATGAGACGATGGACTTCTGGGAGCAGATCAAGACTCCCGGGTATGACGATCCTTACTCAAGGAATAAGGACTACTGCAAAACCCATGCCTATGCATAGTTCTTTTTTTTTACTGAAATATCATATCTTGCAGGATGTCCCTTAAATGTTCGGGTCTATATCTCAACCAATTTCGAGTGAGTTCACCGCATCTTTTGGCGAGTGGTGATGGTACAAAAACTGCTATGATTATCGGTGATGTATATGTCCATCCCTCTGCCAAATTACATCCCACAGCTAAGGTATGTACACCCTCCTCCACTGCATGTCCTAAGTTCTTGCTGTATTTTTGTGTTTTAACAAACTGTGTACTCTAAATTGGGATAGATTGGTCCGAATGTGTCGATATCTGCAAACGCACGTGTTGGAGCTGGTGCTAGGCTCGTCAACTGTATATTGCTCGATGGTGTTGAGATCAAGGTAATACTGAATCACTGATTTACACACATTGTGGGAAAATACATACACTGCAGTTTGTGGTATCAGTAACTGTTCATATAAGCTAAACTCAGAATGTTTGCATTCTACAGGAAAATGCAGTCGTGATCCATTCAATTATTGGTTGGAAATCAACCGTTGGAAAATGGTCTCGGGTTCAGGTGAATCCAAATTCTATATATATACAGTACTAATATACATAGAAGATACATTTATCCGTCATTTAAGAAACCTGATGATCTTGTTTTCGATCTGTCTTTCCAGGCTGAAGGGAATTACAATGCCAAGCTCGGAATTACAATCTTGGGTACATTTTTTTTCTTCTTCTTGTTTCTTATTATTTCTAAATCTTTTTCCTAGACTTTGCTCATTCATTCATGAATCATGATGTTTATCCTATTTAAGGGGAATCTGTAATCGTCGAAGATGAAGTGGTTGTGATAAAGAGCATTGTGCTTCCACACAAGACCCTTAACGTAAGTGTCCAAGACGAAATCATACTGTAGTTACAACTTACAACTACGACGACTTGCATACAGTACAATGGCCGGCGCATGATTGAGGGAGTCCGGGGTCCAAGACATCGGAAACCACCTTTTCTTTGTGTAATTGTGTGCTTTTACCTAAAGAGATATCCGAAGCCCTTCAGGCCTCATCATCGTAATGTTTTTTTTTATCAAATGAGCATACTATGTTGTGGATAAAAATCGAACTCCCAACCTGGTCTTTTATGTTTTTTTTGTAAGAATTTTCAACAGACCGAGAGAACTGAAAATTGTACATTGTTGACAGTTGTGGTTGAGAAAATCATCATTAGTTATAGCATTATGTACTACATTAATGTTTATATAACTTTCTGGAGAGAAAATCATCACAGTTTTTGCTTTAATTTCGTTATTATTCCATTTGCATTTGAATATTTGATAATGGACCGAGAGACGACTCGTTAATGCAAATTTTAGGGATAAAGAGAGTCCACTTTTTTGTCAAGTATGGACTACATATGGGCGTAAAACTATAATTAGATATGTGGCAAATTTTTGTTTATGATAAGAATATCCATCATAAATTTTTGACGGATAAAAAAGTATCCATTTGGATAGATAAAGACAAATACTTTGTTTACCCCTTAAGTTTGCCATATCTAACTTACGGAATACTAGTGTACTAATATGACATTTGACATGTCACCGATTTGCGATTGATATCTCTATCACAAAGCGCAGATTTGACGCAAGACTTTTACAAAGTGACGCATACCGACAGACGTATTACAATTTGGCATATTATGAAGTACTGTATGAAGTTATGAACAATGTCTATCACTGTATATTTAGTTTTGAGTGACGCATGACTGCTCCGGTAAGTGACACAATGTCTTTTGTCAGAGGATACACGTCAATGACAAATACCCTATTTTCATCTTCCACTTTTCCACATTTTCTCTATCCTGCTCAACTCAACATCTACCTCACCTTTCCACTAACTCTTAAATTTTTTCCAAAAACATCCGACATCAACAACAATTCATTTCTCACTCTTTCTCTTACTTTTTTATACCCCACAATATTCACCTCAATAATTCATCCATTTACATTTAATTAAAAAATAATTATTGTTAACTTTTAATTAATAATTATTATTGACTAACTTTTAATTTTTGGTTCGGTATCGAGTTTATAAATATATATTGGACTTTTAAAATTATTTTCAGTTTTTATGTAAAAGTAAATAGATCTTTTTTATAAAAAATTATTTGAATCACTTCATTTTTCGCCAATCATTGATTCCGAGGAAGAATTACTTATGTTCAGATAACTTTGAGAGTCAAAAAATATAAAAGTAATTTTATTACTAATATATAAACGTAATTAGGAGGTAATTATACAATTAGTTATAACAACTTAGCATAAACATAGCCAAACAACTTAAGAAAGCAAATTAAAACATTAACGATTAAAACATTATTCTTAGTACGTCGTATATATCCATTTGTATATATTAAATCACTCTCATTTATGTTTAAGATGGGAAAATTGTTCGGTCTTTAATTTTATTCGGTCGCGTTTAAATCGGGTTGAGTTGATGTTCAGTTCGTCAGTCATCGGGGTCAATCGGGTAACATGTAACATTCAACTCAGGTTGAGTTGGTTTTGGGTGGCTGTATTTTTGAGTGAGTCAAATGTGTCTACTGATAACCCGCAAATAACTAAAATAATACTCCGTAAATATATATTCGTATTGAGCTTAGTTAAGTAAATATATTTAACTAATCATAGATTAACAATACTAATTATATATATAATAATAAACGATGTTTAGCGATTAAATACGTACGCATTTTTTTGTTTTATATGAAAATGAATATTTTAATAAAAAAAACAAAAGCTAACATATTTTACTATTAAAAAAATAAAAAAATAAAACAAGAACTACGCTTTTCTCTGCACCTCTTCATTCTCGCCTCTTCTCGGACAGGCAAGGATCTCGTGCACTATTCCTTATCTAATCAGTCATGTCTTCATTTTTTTTATTGTTATTTCTCCTACTTGGCCATTCTTGTTCTTGCTTAAAAGGTTCAATGTGGATGCTCTTAGCCCCATAATAATTATTCAATTTTACACGTTATAACTTACTCCTGCTAAGTTTGAATAAAATATATTCGTCTTAAACACATGTAAAATAAGATAATTCAGATGTCGTTGTGCTTGAATCTTCTTTTAGTTTGATAGAAAAATTAATGACACCAAATTTAACTTAATACGTACTTAATATGAATGTATTATTGATTGGATCTCAAAATAAACCGGAACCTAAATTTGTTAACAATAACGAAAAGACAAAGACCGTACCGAATAGAATGAGAAATGTAAATAGTTAGTATGGGCCCACTTTTGATAGCCCAAAATATAATAGGCCTAATAAAGTCAATGTAAAGCAGATTATGGACCACATTATTTTCTTTAATGGACCAACAAAAGTGGAACACGCCACTACACTACCCTAGTACGAGGTCGAGGTGGGGTATGGGTAGGTGGAAGTGGAACACAAACAAATGTCCTCCATGTAAAATTACTCCAAAAAAAACATACAAAATCTTTATTACGATTACATATCCGATTTAATATAAAATCGACAAATAAATAAGAACAAAAAGTAAAATATATATTCTTATATAGGATAGTACTCCTCTACTCAATCCATTTTAAGCTTTAAAATACAGAGTATGACCATTGATCGTCTCTACTGGTCCTAGTAAGTTCATCTGACACATCATCAAATTATGATACCTCCTCCAACTTTCTAACATAAAGATCTGACCATTTGATACTGATTTAGGTGAGTATAAAATAATCAGAAGAAAAGATCTTAGAAAGTTAGAGGAAGTAGAGTATTTACTCCGTATTTGTGTAATAAACGATGTGTGAGAGAGTACATGAAGTGACGTACAGAATTAGATACCAGAGAGTCCTTATTGGGAGTATGATTAAAAAGGCAATGATCAAATTGAAGTCATCTTCCAAGTCAGTGTCAAGACAAGTCATGAATTCCTATACAAAAACACCATTGTCTTCAGCCCAAGCTTGATGGAATCCTCCACTCATAACACACAATTTCACACTCTCCATCACAAAACACAATAATCACATCAAATTCTTGTACGAAACCCGTCTCATCGACCACTCAACTCGTTCAAGTTGTGCGAATAAAGATCGAGTTCAACCGTCTTACAACAAGTCATTGTAACATTTAAACATGGCACGAGAAATGTTGGATGTGAAAATAGGATTAAAAGAAGAGGTGGTGAGCAGAGCATGCAGCATAGCAATGAAAGCTCATAAATTGCCTCCTCATACTCCTTACATATGTGAGAAAGCTACTTCGTCGGAGATCATATTCGGGTTTCCGGGTTCATGGGATATGGGTGACTGGTTGACCCATCAGCCATTCGGGTTAACCAAGATCAGTCTCAACATTTTCCCATCACTTAAAACCATAGGCTGGAATAAAGCTGCAAGTGTCAATCAAGGGTTTGTTACTAAATTTGAAGCACTTTTGGCTAACAACACATCTTTCATAAATGAGGTACTTCTATTAAATGCTTCTTCTTTCCAGATTATGTCCCTCCCCTCCGTCTTGATATTATAACGGATCAAATAATGTCCATGTGGCTGGACCCGTTATAAGATTGATTAAGACTCATAATCCTTTTTTTACGATCATTTGTGAAATTATTATTAGTTGGAATGATATTTGTACATTCCGTACAAGTTTTTCCTACTGCAATGGAGAGTGGAGACAGTGCTAAATCTTAATCTAATCTAAATTCAAAACAAGTGGGAGAGCTTACTCTTAAACACTGCTCCCTCCGTCTTTCTCAATAGTTAACTGCATTTGAAATCCCATCACATAAACGGCAATACAATAATTTTTTTCATAAAAAAAATACTACTCGTACATGATTTTTCGATAAATTTTTGTTGGTACTCCTAATGGCGGATTCAAAAAATTTCTATTCGGGATCCAAGGAAAAGAGACGCTATTTTTCCGTAAAAAAAATGTCAATTTTATTACAGTAATTTTTACCTTAAAAATTGGACAATTTAAAAAAAAAAAAAAACAAATCTTGAAAAGTGTTGCTGAATGTCTGAAATCATGATTCTCAGGTGGAAAATGCTGCAACAGAGAAGAAGCAAATAGTGTTTACAGGACATTCATCAGGTGGACCAATTGCCATTTTTGCAACTCTTTGGTTCTTAGAAATCAGAAATCAAAAAAACCTAAACCATTTATTACCACCTCATTGTGTAACCTTTGGGTCGCCTCTTGTCGGTGATAGGATTTTCAACCATTCGCTAAAACGACAGCAATATTACCAACATTTTACACATTTTGTCATGAAATATGACATCATACCTCGGATCTCTCTTACCCCTCTTTCTGCCATCGAGAAAGAATTGAACACGATTCTCAACTACTTCAATCCAACATCTCCGTTTTACTCCAGTGATGCTATTGCAGCAAATCCTGAAGCTTCGCAGTTTTTTCTGACGGTAATGAGGAATGCATCGTCCGTTACCAGTCATGCAGCCTGCAAATTCATGGGATGCACAAACATGCTGTTAGAAAACTTGACTAAATTCGTTGAACTAAGCCCCTACCGGCCTTTCGGGACCTATGTCTTCTGCTCTGGGGATGGTAAATTTGCTGTGGTAGAAAATCCGGATGCAGTTTTCCAAATTCTTTTTTACAGTCTTCAAGTAACATCGCATGCAGAATGGGCGAACGTGGCACAAAAGAGCTTAAGAGATCATTTGTTTTACGAGCATGAATTACTCGGGAGTTACAGAATGGCAGCTGTAACTTACCTTGAGCATTTAGAAACACTGCCTTTATCAGAAAACGATGTTGGAGAAAGTCGGATCTTAGTCATCAGTAATGCCTTGAATGATCTCGGCCTGGTGAGTTCTAAACTCTCCTTTATTACTCTGCAATGTGTGTAGATGTTGTCGTTGAGGTCTCCTAAACCTAGCCATATACATAGACTGACAAAATTTACCTGACCCGGACACCTGAACTTGAACCGAAGACCCAAGATTGACCTGTAATCCGAATTCACCTGGATGTTATTACCACATACGAACCGACATCCCTGAAAAGTTAAAAATAACAAGCCCAGAAATAATCTGACCCGACCCGAGGCACACTGGCTCGGAAACGACCCGGTTAACCCGTTTCCAAGGTATAAATATTATTCTTTTAAATTCACTACTACTAGCATTTGCTAATTTGAGGCGGATAATATTTCCAGAGTGCAAGAGCTAGATTATGTCTTCGAGCAGCCGGAGAGTTAGAGAAACACAAAGAAAGAAACCTGAAGGAAATCACAAGCAACAAGATCAAAATCGAAAAGACGCTAAATATGTTGGAAATATATAAAGCCAATTGCGAGGACCGGAAAGTAGGATATTATGATGCATTCAAGCAGCAAGCACACACTGAAGACTTCAACAACAACATAAGGAGACTGGAATTAGCAGGCAGCTGGGACGAGATAATCGAAATGAACAATAGATATGAGTTACCTGACGAGTTTGAAGGGCAGAAAGAGTGGATCGAGATAGGTACCAGGTATAGGCGCCTAGTTGAGCCTTTAGATATAGCCAACTACTATCGACATTTGAAGAACGAGGACACGGGTCCGTACATGTACAAGGGACGACCAACTCGGTATATACATACACAGAGATGGCTGGAACACGGGTTGAAAATGGAGCGTGACCCGTTACCAGAATCGTGTTTTTGGGCTGAGGTTGAAGAGCTTAGCATTCATACCTGTAACAAACAGTTCTCTGAGGATGTTACTCAGAGGATTATCCTATTGGAAAGAAAAGTATCGGTATGGGTGGAAAACGGGTTGCTGGGTAAAGATGTTTTCTTGGACGGCTCCACATTTACACAGTGGTGGAATATGCTACCTGTCCAGCATCGATCAGTTTCCTGTATCAAAGGTCTTTTCAACAAGGATTCCCCAGTGTTTGCAGGCATATCTAAATAGAAATAGAGATGTGCATGTAGGAAGTAGGATTAGTTTGTAGTAGAAGACAATATTATTGTTAAGAGAATTTACCTGAGTTTCATAGGCAGCAGAATGCGAAGAAAGCTTTGAGCAGTCGCATGTAAATCAGCATCAGTCAGATAATTCCATATCACTCACCCTTCCAGAGTTCCACAATGAGAAAGAGTCCGGAAAATTCCAAGTCGTGATATTAATCATATCACAAAACCAAGCCAATTTGTTTTCTATCAAAATTTTCCATCATGTAAGTCACAATCAACAAAAAAAGGGTAAGTACAAGCCCAGTTTACTCAGCGACAAGTGAGAATATATCTCAGGAATATCACAGATTTGTCGTTGAATACTGTCTATCTTACACAACTCCAATATGCTCAATAAGCAGCTCTAGCGCTCTCAGCTTCTCATAATTACAAACAAATCGAGACAGTTCAGATACAAAGAGCTGCATCAGCCACCAGAAAACATCGCTAAATTTGTAACAGAGGTTGAATAACCTGTAAAATGAAACTTACTGTACAATATAGATATCCAGCACACTAGTATACAGAGAATGAGCTCAAAACTTTCTCCTTTATTAATTAAAACAACAATTTACTCCAATATCTAATATAATAAAGCAACATGCTTCAGTGACACGACATATATAAAATAAGCATGAAATAATAGGAGTAGAGAACTAGAGAGTCATGCAGAAGTCTAATGTAGCCATTTCTATACCACTTATCTATTCACATACCAGTAAAATGTTTCTTTACAACCAGAGAAGGACAACACAAATTAGAACCAAACTCAAACTAAAGTCTGCTCGGTGACACTTGTTTATGACCACAAACTTATACCCCCATCTACCAACTAAAAGCCGGCAAGATGACCAAGATACTAATAGAGTGATAGACACACAAAATCAAACGAGTGTTCCATCATACACAAGCTCACAAAAATAGACACTAATTCGCCACTAAACCCTTGAAAACATGCTACATGAGCGTGCCAGTCGAACTGTTAGACCACTACCAGTTACAGTTGCTTTCGTGGCTGTATCTGAAGTATAGGTCTTCCTGCACCCTGGACAACGGGCATCCTCCTCAAGAATCCTTTTATGACAGAAAAGGCACAAGTGGAACCCACAAGGACAAGGGAGAAAACTCGAATCTGTCAGGTCCAAATCTTCACAGCATATAGGGCAAGAGGTTGGCACAGGAGGAGGAATATTACTAACCCAAGGACTTGGACTGTGACAATAGAGCCTCTCTGATTTGTCAGGAAAACTTCGTTGTTTTGACAGGTTCGGCAGGTTCTGCGGCCTAAAACTGTCATCTGGTCTCCATGCTTTGCAATTCAGTCCACCCCCTTTTAAAATTTCCACTTTCTCTGAAAACTCATCAATTTTTTTATCCCGAGCTTGTCGATTATCAAAATCAGGATGCATAATAGATCTTGTTTCATCATCGAGAGAGTCATCATCACGACCCCATTTGGCATTAGCCTCGGAACCAACCAAAGCGTCCGCCACCGCCTCCCAATCATCCAAGCAATCATCATCTCCCTCAGATTCACATCCAACCCCGCCACCGCCACCTGCCTCCTCTTCTGTTGTACTGCTAGAACAGTAGCCCCCACTACCAAAACTCAAATTGCTTCCACTGCTGCTACTAGTACTGTTCCCACTACTCCCAGCATAGTTATTCCCTGAATTGTTCACACTGTTCAACGGACTATTCATCAGCGACTCCTCTGAATCACTGTCGTGGTTGTGGATCACCTCCACGCTTACATTCATGTCCACCCTTTCACAACATGGTTCCTTCCCCTTTCCCTTCCCCTTCCTTGACTCAATTGTCGGATCGTTAAATTCCCTACTCCCAACCTCATTATCACTCCGTTTCTCTTTAGGAATCTTATTCTTCACTGTTAAAACACATCATACACACATGTTATCACAACAACAATCAATCAAACAAATCCACATGAGACAGAAATACTCCCATCCACTTCATTTCGTCTGTGATCATTCCATTCACTTCCACACATTTCTAATTTGATCCCCCTTTGCAAATTAAAAGATAATACTACCCACACTAAGCAACCCAATTGTGTAGAAGCCTAGAGGGTAAATGGATAAATTTATCACTTAATTCCATGTGTTTTTCTCTATCTAAATAATTGTGTAAAAAGCAAATGTATAGACGTGAATGGAATGAAGAGAGTATGATTTAGCTCCTCGTAAACTTTTATTTTTCTTTTCTACAAAAACCAATACCTAGCTCAACAAAAAAAGAAATAAAAATGCAAACCCACTTCCGAGATACATAAAAATTACAGGAACCGAAAAATTAAATTCACCCCATCCCCGTCAATTGCTTAGTTTTCAATTCCTACGAGAAGGAAGTAGAAGTAGTACAGTACAACATAAGGGGACGGGGATTGGAGACTAAAACTGTCTTAACTACTAAGCTAAGACCTTTTCAGTTCATCTTCGAGAAACTCTAATCAAAGGTAAACGAATGATTCAATTAAAAAAGACGGGAGTATCGGAAAATGATTGAAAGCAGGTTACCTTGCGAAAGCCACTGCTCTCGACGAGCATCAAGCTTGCACTGCTTCAATTTCGCAGACCGATTCGCCTACAAACCAAATTCCACACACCAAACACAAAAATCATATTTTAATAACAACCCAATTCATATAATTATATAATCGTATGATTGCGCAAATTAAACACAAATCACATTGCAAATCACGCAACATCTCATATAATTCCATCATGCATATCATTAAAAAAAACAAGATTAAATTATACAGAAGCGGAAACTGGATAGAAATTGAAATGGGGGAAATTGAGATAGGGAAAGAGAGGAAATTACTCGCTTCTTCTTGGCGAAATCTTTGGGGGCATTGGGAATTGATGCATTGATGATTGAATCGGAAACCATGGTCGTTGGATTGGGGGGTGATTTGTTGTTGTTGTTGTTGATTAAGAATGAATGAAAAACCCTAATTTTTTGATTTGTTGTTGAATGGAAGTGGTGATTAATTTTGGGGGGCTGATGGTAAAGATAGTGTACAAGTGTGGATAGATAATTGCGTCTTCAACTTTCTCTTGGTAATTCTAATTCCCACGACAACATCTCCTAAACTTCTTGTTTCTAGCCATGTATGTCTCTTCGGTTTACGCCATGTTTCTTCTCCTTCCCGGTTCAGTTCAGTTCAGTTCTGTCTATCTAACTTGAGTTCATCCGGACTCAGTCACGTTATTATTATTAAAACAACCTAGCTACCGAAATAAAATGTCCTTACAGACCTAATCTCGAACTGTAGATGTTGTAGTTCAATGACGGACACAAAGGTACTACCTACAATAGGTCACATGTTCGATTCTCTTCCAGCTATTGTAATAAGAGACTAAGACCCTGTTCTTTTGGACTTATTCAATCAGTTTCAGTTCAGTTCAGTCCCAGGACTTCAGGAGGCTTATTTTGTCTCTGTATTTCAGACCACTTCAGTTAAGTTAAGTTCGAACAAGACCTAAATGCGATTCTCGTTTGACAAAAGAAAGAGTTTACATGATATTGATCCGACAAACTAATTCAATGAATTGTACGATCTCAAAATCATCTCGATCTAGCAAATGGATTCAATAATTTATACGGAGTATTCAATAAGTAGTATACATTGTGTAGGGATTGAGTCGGGTTTGGATCGAATCTGTAATTAAAAAATATTTGCACACATACGCACAAATCAAGTGAAGAAAGTAGAGCACCCTTGCGCGCAAATGAATGGTGAACTAACCAAGAACATCCTAATTTAATCACCCAATTTCAAAAGAAAAACACTTTGCTACATTGACAAACAATATCATCTTCTATAATCAGGTTAATTTCTTCCTCAAAGTTCTTAACTTTGTTTTGATTTCCTCCTTTTTTTTTTTCTACCCCCAATTCTCAATTTTATTCACCTTACTTTTTTAATTGAATAGCTAATGCATGTATTATTTGATTTTGAAGTGATTTTTTCAGAAATTGTAGAGTGAATGACACTCATATATCTTTGATTGCAGTCTGTATGTTGATTTTTTTCTGGGTTAATGATAAAAATTTGATCTTTTCTGTAGTTATAATTGTTGGGTTGTATTTATGAATTCATTTTTCTTTAATTAGACTCTTATTTCTGCTGATTATTTCTGGGATTATGGCAAAGTTTAATACTTTTTGTAATTATAATTGTTGGGTTCTTCTTAATTTAGCCAATTATTTTGAATATTAATTTGACATTGCATGTTAATATATATTTCACTCAAAGTTCATTTCTGGGTTTCAATTTTATACTATGTTACTCCCTCACTTCATTGGTAGGAGTGACATTCCGACTTCATTTTGGACTGAATTCTTGACATTTTTTCATAAAATAGCCGAGTCTGATACTTGGGTACCCACCTGTGTCCCGACTCTTCAAACCGAATCTTCGTAACATAAGTTGCATAAAAGACAACACTTTAAAGGGTTTAGGGTTAGATTATTGTATTCTTTTGGTTAATTTCCGAAAGAGTGAAGCTTTAATGTCACTAATGAAGAACCTTTGCTGACCTTTCTGCAAATTCGACAAAGTTCCGTCTTTTGTAAAAATTAAATCTATCACCTTATCCATTTTTTCTTATTATAGTCTCTTTAGTTGAATTGTACTTATGAGTAATGAACTAGACTCTCTCTAGCTCACTCGATTAGCTCATTGATTTATTTTTTTCTGCGTAGAGAAAAAGGTCAAATGAGACTAATCGAGTAAAATAGAGGAAATATTTATGTTTTATTAGCGCTTGTATCACTATGTTGGAATGATGTTCTTATGTAATCGCTTATTGATGTTTACGGCTTACTGCAGTGTATTGATACTATTGGAAGTCTTGCTATTGGATTGTTTGATTTTCATCTGAATGGAGAGTGAAGACGGGATGGACAGTGACAGCTTTGATGAGGATTTGCATCCTCCCAACTCTTTTGCCGTGGATATTGAAGAAGCAGATGAGGGTGAAGGAGCGGGAGAGGGAGAGGAAGAAGAAGAGAATGACGAAGAGGAAGAAGAAGAGAAAGACAAAGAGGAAGAGGAAGAGGAAGAGGAAGAGGAAGAGGGAGATGGGGAAAGAGGCGAGGGAAACGAAGGGGAGGAAGGAGGGAATGAAATGGAAGAAGGGGGAGAAGGGTCCATTGTGATATTCAAAGGCGTGATGGATCCTCTGGATTTTGTTGAGAGTAATACTGGTGATTTCCAACTTTATCAACAGTTTGAACGAATTGATTATGAAGCCTTGGCTGAGAGGAAAAGGAAGTCCGTTGAGTCTGCTGATCAAGAGTACTTCACTGATTCACTCTTAATCTGCACGGCCTTTTGTCCTGCACGCCTTTTCTGCAACCTGATTACATGTTTAGTGTTCACGGGTCAAATATTAATCATTTAGATAGGAACGGACAAAAGCTGATAACCTCGGAAATGACAAATGCTTTATCCTCCTCTATCTAAAAAAGAGTAATACTCGACCTGTTACAACAAAAACACAAATAGCATCTTTATAAGGGAGACTAACTGTTTCTCTTTGCGCTCTTGCATCTTGTGGCCATATTGCTGTGATAGATATACTAATTTGGTTATTTGGCAGGCAGGGGTTAGTGAAGAAGCCCCGGGAGACTATTGGAGCGACGCTAGAGGAAGTAGCAGAAGTTATGAATCTTGGTTGTCGAAGACGACGTAAGAAGGTATTGTTTTCTTCAACAGGAAGATTCACTTTACAACTTATGTATGGTTCCAATAATGTGATAGGAGCTAAATATTGTGAAAACTGAAATTAAAAGACATAATTTTGAGTCAAAGTTCTGATTCTTGCGTAAACAGTTGTCTATATAGATTTTTTTCATACAGTTAACTTCGATTCTCCATACATTAAATATTCGTTCTGTTTTCTCAGGACAAGAGGAAAGGGAGGCGTAAGGGATCACGAAACAATCTCAACCCTGAAATTACGAAAAAGCTCGGGGATGCCAATCTTCACTATGCACACGGCCACTATGAAGCTGTATGCCTCACTTGATCTACACTAAATATAAACAATTTTTTTAGTATTTTTACTGATTACATACATGTCCCATTATCGTCAAATTGAAACCCTTCCCCCCCTTTTTAAATTGTATAATTATCATTTCGGATACAGGCAATTAGTGTGTTGAAGGAGGTCGTTCGGCTGGCGCCAAACCTACCCGACCCATATCACACACTTGGTCTTGTATATAAGGCAAAGGGTGACGTAAAGAAAGCCACCGATTTCTACATGTTTGCTGCATATCTTAGTCCAAAAGACGCATCTCTGTGGAAACGTCTTGTGACTAGCTCCATGTAAGCATCTTTGACATTTTTCTTTAAAGGGTTCCCATGCGAACTTATCAAAAAAATTGTTTCCGACGTGAACTTATCAAAAAACTTATCGGACCTTTTAGCAATTTTCTTATAGGATTTGTTTAAGTTGGAGCCTTCAAGGGTGCCTTGTGAGTAAACCCGGCAAAACTGACCTGACCCAAATAATCCCGACCTACACCCAACCTATACCCATAACTCAAATTGACCCTACCTGATCTGACTCGACCTGAATGTTTAATGCCGCATATGAACCAACATCCCTAAAAGAGTTGATAATAGCCCGATTGGCACAAACCCAATAATGAACTGGCTGGAACTAACATTGACACAACCCGACCCAATGATGCCAGATGTGATTTATTCTCGTAATTTTTCTTATGCAGAGAGCAGGGAAATACTGGTCAAGCTTGGTATTGCCTTTCTAGAGCAATTACTGCAGATCCATCCGATGTTACCCTTAGATACCTTCGAGCTTCACTTTTTATGGAGGCAGGCGATTCCTTAAAAGCTGCTGAAACATATGATCAGATAGTTCGAATGAGTCCCGATAATGTTGAAGCTCTCAAGAAGGCAACAATGGTTTCTACCTTCTCCCTTTGTAGGACTTCCGTGACGTGTAAGTGTAATTATAATCTTATACTCCTATATTTTATTCTCACCTTTTTTTACGTGCTTTGTGTTACAGTTGTATAACCAAGGTGGCCGGTATGAAAACTCTATAAGCATGTTGGAGGCGTATCTCAAACATCATCCAACTGATGCTGACCTTGTTGTTATTGATTTGTTGGCTTCGTCATACATTGCACAGAATGACTATACTAAAGCTCTTCAGCACATTGAAAGTGCCGAAGGGATTTGTGGTTCTCGAGAATTTCCATTGCGCCTCACAATTAAAAAAGGGATTTGCCACGTCCATCTTGCAGATATGGACAAGGCACAGGTATCCCCCCTTTCGCAATTATATATTCTTCCCATTTCACTTTTTGCGGCCTCACATACGCTTTGATCATATTTTCTTGTCGGAAATATGTCTGTGATGTGTATCATAACTTAATGTTTCGTATTTTGCTACTTTTTCACGATTAAATTTGCAAACTTTGACCTTGAAAAGTGAAATGGGAAGAACACAACGTTAACCTTAATCATTGATTTCAAAAATATGTAGCGACAGATTAGGCAAAGGGGTCGTTGAATTGTGAAACAACCATTGCTCGACACTGATGGCGTTGTTGTAATTTGTATATATTGTATCGACTGAGCTTTGTTTACTTTCACTAAAGCATCTCTATTGTCCAGACTTGTTTCCGACTTCTGGAAAAAGGAATTACTGAGCATCAGGCTGACCTCATAATAGCGGTGGCAAACACATTCCTGGAGCTTCAGAAATTTGAATCTGCATTGAAGTATTACCTGATGCTCGAAGTCTATCCCTCTTATTACGTATGATTTCATGCTGCAAATCCCACAGTTTTCATTCCTCATCTCATTTCTCGTGTTTTGATTTAATTTTCTTCTATAATACGCTAAGATTAATTTGTATGTTGGATATTCGTTTCAGGGACTCGTAAGTTTAAAAATTGCCAACTGTTATTCGGCTTTAAAAGAAACAGCATCAGCTATACACTTCTTCTACAAAGGTTTGAAATTTTATGGATCTTGAATTCTCCGTTGGTATTCCTTGTGATGTTGATCATTAAGAAATTATGAAATCGATCCCGTTATCTTAATTAAAAGTATGCGGGTTATCAGTATGAACAAACACTTTTCAACTGGAATATAACTTCTCAATTACGTGCCTAATTTCCATATGCTTTTATGTCATTTCAGCTTTAGGAGCGCATGAAAATGATATTGATACTCGCTTAACGTTGGCATCACTTCTTTTTGAGGAAAATAAAAAAGATGAAGCGATGAAATTACTTTCTCCTCCAATAAATTCAGGTAGTAAATTAGCTGTTGCGAAATTGTATAGGATAAGAGTTGCGCCTCAATTTTTTTTTAAAAATTTAAATGTGTCTTTTACCAGGATTATCAAACGACAGGGACGGGGATGCAGATAATTCTGAGAACTGGTGGAGTAATGTGAAAGTAAAATTGAAGCTATCTCAATTTTATAAAAGTCGAGGGATGCTCGAGGCCTTTGTTGAAGCAATATATCCTCTTGTCCGTGACTCGCTTAAAATTGATTCCTTGCATCAAAAGGTACTTTAGAGAGATCTACTTTACGTTCATAATAACTGTGTCTTTAGAGTGCGTTGAAATCAAACTGATTAGTACTACGGAGTATTAAATATCCAATCTTCTCATTTTATTTATAGCATTTCTCGTGACGTTGAATATATAACCTCTTTTCCTTTTCATTTTTTAAAAATAAAATTTTCAGGTAAAACGGAGAAAATCCCTCTCTAGGAGTGAGCTCTTGGAGAGAGTTAAAATTTTAGGTGATCATCAAACAGATTCAGTCTTCGGACAATTTAGAAAACCAGCTTTGAAGAGCGATGTGTGAGTCTCCAAATCTTTGCTTTGAGTACAGTTCAGTAGTTCCTTCTTATGCTTTGAGTACTCATTTTTATGCGTGGGAATATCGCTTATTCATTCTTATATTCACCAACGTAGGTTAAAAGCCACCCGAGCAAGGAGAAAGTTGCTTGAAAAGAGAGCATTAGCAAACGAAGACAAGACATCTGCTGCAATGGATGTCGGATTTGAGTGGGAAAGTGATGATTCCGATGATGATATTCCGGTACATTGGCATCAAATCTGTTTCATTAGCTACCATTTAAAACTCCGTTAGAATCTCTTAATTTTTCTAACGTCTGTTTTTGATCCTCTCAGCAACAACCATTGAAGGCACCTCCATGGCCCGATTTCTTCAAAGATGAGGAGAATTATAACCTCATTTCAGATGTGAGTCGTATCATCCTTTCTTTGCCAATATCACTTCCATAAATCATTAAATCGTGCCTCCAGTTATACTCGGGATTTGTAATATTTTGCTATGCTGAATGTATTTTATTTGTACGTTTATAGTTATGTAGAGCGTTGACATCATTGAGAAGATATAGCGAGGCACTGGAATTGATAACGCTCTGTTTGAAAATAACTTACAAGACTTTGCCTACTGAGAAGAAGGAAAAATTCCGGTCCCTTGGCGCTGGTATGTGTTAAACATGAATTTCTCAGATAAGAGATTCCTTACACTTTAACCCGTTTGTGCATTAGTTAGTTAAAAAAAAAAATTGCCTGCAGAAATAGCGATGAACATCACTGATCCCTCTGATGGGTTTGATTACGTACGTTACTTGGTTCAGCAGCGTCCACAGAGTAAAGCTGCCTGGAACAGCTACTATAAGTTGGTCTTAAGGTAAGTAATACCGTCACATGCTCAAAATGATCCAACCAAAATTGACCTGACCCATCTGCGACCTTGACCTGTTTGTACATTTCTGTTGTTAGTTGCAGCAGCGGTTGCTGCGATGCTAAATTGTGGCTCAATTTGTTTATGCTGCTATCCTCGTCCGTGTTTTCTCAGATTAGAGAACCGGCTTTCAAAGCATCACAAGTTCCTTCATCATATGCGAGTGGAGCACAAAGATTTAGTACCACCCATGATCATCTCGGGAAATCAGTTTACGTCAATTTCCCAACACCAAGTAGCTGCAAGAGAGTATCTCGAAGCTTATAAACAAATGCCCGATTCCCCTTTAATCAATCTTTGTGCAGGTCTGCCATTTTTGGTGACCTTCAAACATAATTCCCATCTCATATACATACTCCCACCAATATTTTTTTTTAATTTTATTTTAGCTGCGGATGTTATTTTTTTGGGGTTCTTTTTCAGGGTCCGCGTTGATCAATTTAGCCCTTGGATATCGACTTCAAAACAAGCACCAATGTGTTGCACAAGGCTTAGCATTTCTGTACAACAATATACGAATTTGTGAAAACAGTCAGGTGATCTTTTAAGTTTATGTGTTGAAAATTGTGCCGGCTTTTCCTTGGCAGCGACACAAATGGTTGGTTACTGGTTACTGGTTGCAACAAGGTGAAGAAAATTTTAAAATTTTCAGGAATCGCTATATAATGTAGCTCGGGCATGTCACCACGTGGGCCTCGTTTCACTGGCAGCATCATACTACGAGAAGGTACTTGCAATTCGTCAGGAGGACGTCCCTATACCGGAGGCTATGAGGATGGGGAAAGAAGCGACAAGGAGAGATCCGAAACCAGGGTATTGTGACCTTAGAAGAGAGGCAGCCTTTAACCTGCACTTGATTTACAAGAATAGTGGGGCTGTTGATCTTGCTAGGCAGATCCTCATGAATTACTGCACTTTTTGACACCTCTGTTTTTTTTATGACTCATAATTTGTGTAAATTTATGAAAAAGAAATTAGATTTTTATTTTAATGTTCCCTTTGTGTTCATAATTTATGATTTTCGGTTTTTCTAACGTGATATTAACATGAATATTGTCCAAGTATGATAAATTGAAGCTAATATTTCAATTTCTCATGATAGCATTCAGGTTAATGTTACTTTAATTAACTTATTAAAATAGTCCAATAACATCGTATGATTAGATGGAACGAACACTTTAATCTTCTTCCGTTTTATTCACATACTCCTACTTGAGTCATTATAAGATTATATCATACTAAATCATGCCAAAGTGGATTCGTCCCTTATTGGATCATGGGCTATATTAGGTCACGTTATTTTTCATCCCTGTCTACCATCAATAGTTTAGCTAGGGTTGCGTTATTTTCCCCTTACAAAATAACCGAAACATAAACTATTCATAAAGACGGAGGTAGCTTATCAAATACTCCGTACAGAGTATATAATAATAATAATAATAATAATTTGTTGACAGCTAATAATACAAGATCTTTCGTTATACAAAGTACTCCGTACAAAATAGAAACTTCTTTTAAAAAATCATACGGTTATTGGATTAAAGCGTTGGTTCCATCTAATCATATGATATTATTGGAATATTTTAATAACGGGACAAATATATTGTATGTGATGACAATAGAGTTGTAATAACTTGGTTTAATTTAACGATATGATTGCAGAGAAAGTGATTAGTAGTCCATAACATACACGTTGGTCCATACAACAAATAGGAGCAAGTGTGATAATATGATATCCTTGGTTAAAACTTGTGTACAATTAAACTGTCCTGTATAACTAAAGTAATCAAGAAATATATAAAGAGTGATGATTAAGTTAAGCTAATCGATCATGCATATTTTTTTGTATGTGCATAGTCTAGTCTTGTTAATTTTAGTTATGAGTAAACGTCAAGTTAATCTCCAGCTCACACTTTCTGATTCTTTCATTCATCATCTAAATACTCCATGCATATATATTCCTCTATACACTTCCTTCAATTCCATCTTTGATTTTTCACGCTCTGCAAAACCACACTAGCTTATTACTACATCTATAGTACGGAGTAATGTTCTACCCAACGTATTTGTGTTAGTTATATACGGAGTACTTGTCATGAGTTTATCCGTCTTACTAAGACTTAAAACGGTTAAAATATCATACCACATGTATAGACGATTAGACAGAATAGATGTTTTGCTAATCCCTAGCTAGACAAATTACTTTTATCTTTTCTATGATATATACTCCGTACTTATTAACCTGTTAGAAATTTGTTACGGATATTTTTGTTACAAACAAGAATTACAATATTTTAGATTAAATATATACTCTACATTGGAGTAAGTCAAAACCCTACAAATTAAATAAATACACTCCATCCATATAAATGAATAAATTATGCAATAGTAGAAGTCGTTTTCTAGGATGATGAGACAAACTAGAATATATATATATATATATATATATATATATATATATATATATATATATATATATATATATATATATATATATATATATATGAATGATGAGACATTGAGAGGCTATAGTGTTACGGAGGAGTAGTAACTTATTAGTAGTACTAGTATCATAAATATTGGAAAAAGACTAAGTAAGTAAGAGGAGGGAGAATATATAATAAATTAATGGTATGGGGCACCATTGCTGTAGTAAGCAAAAAGTAAAGAGAGGATTATGGTCTCCTGAAGAGGATGAGAAGCTTTTTAATCATATTACTAACCATGGCCATTCCTCTTGGAGCTCTGTTCCCAAGCTTGCTGGTACGTACTCTATTCTACTTCTCCCTTTTACGTACTCTACTTTTCGACGGTTTTATCTCTACTTATAGTAAGAGATAATAATGGAAATGGGATGGGCTCTGTGTCGTCGACCTAACGTGTTGGTGAAATGAAAATGAAGGTCGTCTATGCACAATTTATAGCTAGTCCATATTTATCGTGTCGTGTCGTGTCGTGTAGTGCTTGTGCTTGGGCTTGTCCAAGCAACTCCTCATTTTCAGCAATATTTCTTTGCTTTTTGTGTCTGCCCCAATCGTGTTGTTATTAGGCTAGGCACCATCTTTTATCTTAAAATTCAGTGAGCCAGTGCACGGCTAGGCTCGTACTTTATTTGACCGTGAACTATACTAGACCGTGTCCATATCCACTTCCCTCACTAGTGGATATGAAGATTAGTGTCACATTATTTATCGTATTTACCATCTTTCAGAAGAATAAGGCGTAGGGTTAAGACAATAATACACACTTAATTAATTATATTGTAGGGTTACAAAGATGCGGGAAAAGCTGCAGATTGAGGTGGATAAACTACTTAAGGCCAGATCTAAGACGAGGCTCATTCACAAAAGATGAAGAAAGAACCATAATCGAAGTACATAGAATTCTAGGCAATCGATGGTCTCAAATCGCCACGCACCTGCCCGGAAGAACAGATAACGAGATTAAAAACTTTTGGAACTCATGCATCAAGAAAAAACTTATTGCTCAAGGATTAGACCCCAACACTCATAATCTCCTATCATCTCATCATAAAAAATCCAATAACACAACTAATAAACTCTCCAAAAATACTACAACATCTACTCCCTTACCATTCTCAGTCGATAATCGGTCCAAAACTCGAGACATTATTATGGGTAAAGTAGTCGATCAATCGAGCTTTGTACCCGACCATGAGATCGAGTTACCCAATATAAGCTTTGAGTTGAATGAGACGACGACTAGTGTGAAGATTTGCGACAATAATAATAATAATTCGAGTAACGTTATTGTTGATAATGGAATAACATCGTCGTTATGGAATAGTGAAACATTTCAAGAGACATCTGATAAAATTGGAAGGACGACACAAGATGAGTTTATTTGCGACGACCAGGGCTTCGAGACTTGTTTTAATAATAGTAACTCGGGTTTTGATAGTTATTTCGAGGATTATTGTTCTAATAATGTTGTACCTGATGAGTTACTGTATGGTGATATTGGATCCGTTATGGAGCAAGTCGAATGGGCTAATAATAATTGTTGATATAAAAAAAGTCCAACAGATAATTATTGTTTATGTTGACCGGATGATTAAGGGGTTTGGCTTGTTGGAGAAAGTTGTTTAATTTGTGACAGACACTTAGAGGGAAGATTAAGTGTTCCATATGCGATGGATAATACTCAAAATTGAATCATTTAAGAATTTTTTTAGCAAGCGACAATCATTTTATGTTATACGTTTGCTATTTACATGACCAACAAAATATCTCACATTTTTCGAAAAATCACTTGAAACAGACGAATTTGAAGGTTATTATCCACTTTTTTCGGCTCGATTTGGTCATGAAATTAAATGTCTCAAAACCTGCACATTAGCTACTACATACATTTCAGATCGAATGTCTCGGTGTAACAGAATGAAGATATGTATGGTTTAAAATAAACACATTTAAAAGTATTCGACTATCTTTCGAGTAATGTTGGACTAGGGCGAAACCTTCGATACATTACTCGAAACTGAGCCGTTTTAGAGTTTTTTTTAACAACCGTCGGTCTTTTTATGTTATACGGTTCCTATTTAGATGACCAACAAAATATTTCACGTTTTTCGAAAAATCACCTGAAACGGGCGAATATAATTTGAAGGTTATTATCCATGTTTTCGGCCCGATTCAGTCGCAAAATTAATTGTCTCCAAATTAGGACAATAACTACTCCATACATTATACATTATAGAAATATCACGGTGAAACAAAAGGTATGTATGAGTTAAAATAAATACATTTAAAAGTCATTCGATTATCTTTCAAGAAACATCGGATTAGGACGATATCTTCGATACATATATACTTGAACCTAAACCATTTTAGAGTTTTTTTAACAACCGTCAGTCATTTTATGTTATATGGGTCCTATTTAGATGATAAACAAAATATCTCACATTTTTTTAAAAATCACCTAAAACGTGTGAATTTGAAGATTATTATCCTCGTTTTTCGGCCCGATTTATTCCCGAAATTAAATGTCTTAAAATTTGCACATTAACTACTCCATACATTATAGAAATGTCACGGTGAAACAGAAGATACACATGAGTTAAAATAAACACATTTAAAAGTGATTCGACTATATTTCGAGTAACGTTAAATTAGGGGGAAATCTTCGATACATATACTCGAAATTGAACCATTTTAGAGTTTTATTAATAACCATTGGTCATTATATGTTATACGGGTCCTATTTACATAGTCAACAAAATATCTCACATTTTTCAAAAAATCACCTGAAACAGGCGAATTTGAAGGTTATTGTCTACGTTTTTTGGGCCGATTCAGTCCCGAAATTAATTGTCTCCAAATTTGCACATTAACTGCTCCATACATTATAGAAATTTCACGGTGAAATAGAAGGTACGCATGAGTTAAAATAAATATATTTAAAAGTCATTCGATTATCTTTCGAGTAACGTCGGATTTGGGTGAAATCTACGATACATATATATACTCGAAGCTGAACCATTTTAGATGTTTTTTAACAAGCAGCAGACATTATATGTTATACGGGTTCTATCTACATGGCCAACTAAATATCTCATATTTATTGAAAAAATCAACTAAAACAGGCGAATTTGAAGGTTATTATCCATGTTTTTCGGCCTGATTTGATCCCGAAATTAAAAGTCTCCAAATTCGCATGATAACTACTTAATACATTATAGAAATGTCACCGTGGAACAAAAGATACGTATGATTTATAATAAACACATTTAAAAGTCATTCGACTATCGTCAGATTAGGACAAAATTTTCGATACATATACTCGAAGCTGAACCATTTTAGAGTTTTTTTAACAACCGTCAGTCATTTTATGATATAAGGTATCTATTTAGATGTCCAACAAAATAGCTCACATTTTTCGAAAAATCACTTGAAACGGGCGAAATTGAAGGTTATTATCTACGTTTTCGGGCCAAGTCGGTACCGAAATTAATTGTCTATAAATCCGTACAGTAACTAGCTACTCCATACATTATAAAAATTTCACGGTGAAACAGTAGGTACGCACACATACATGAGTTAAAATATACATTTAAAAGTCATTCAATTATCTTTCGAGTAACGTCGCTGAAACACCCACAATGATTGAAGATGTCCTATTTATGAGCTTTGCTTAAAGGAATTTGAAGTACTACTCATATCAACAAAGTACACTTCCTTTTCTGGTCATCCATGCAAAAAAACGACTCCACAGTTAAGCAAGCTTGGCTGGGAGTAGTCTAAGGATGAGTGACCTCCTGGGAAGGTTTCCGGGATGTGCATGAGTGAGGACAAAATGCGCTGGAAAGGTGATTAGTGTGTTTTGTACTGATTATTTCTTGTGTTTAGTCCCGGTTTCTCTTATGAAATCGCTCCTTGGAGCGGTTTTCGAGGCTACTTACGCTTCTTCTAGCTTGTTTTAGGTTCCTAGAGCTATCTTGAAGAAACGGAACTATTTCGACTCATTTCCGATGCATATGGAGCCAAATAAGAGAAGCGGCGATGACTCGGTGGCTTAGACTCGATCCCGAGTCCCCTAGGGCCCACTTAATGATATCCGGAACACCGAGCATCGATAAGAAGCCAAGGAAGAGCAAAACAGGACCCATCCCGATCGGGACCATACCTTCCCGGTCGGGAAGGAGGAAGATTCCCGGACGGGACGAGCCCTTCCCGTTCGGGAAGGATGGAGCAAAACAGCCCCCTCTGTGAAGCCGTCCCGATCGGGTTCGTGTCATCCCGGTCGGGACCATCGTTTCTTCCCGATCGGGAGCATTCCTTCCCGGTCGGGAAGGACTCAGCTCCTAGTCCGCTCCTTTCTTTCACTTCTCTCACTTGTGGAACACTATATATACCCCTCTTGTAATCATTTTAAAGGACACAAAACCCTAGAGAGAAATAGTGCCTCTTAGATAAACCTTAGTTCAAAACTCTCCTTAATTACTTCCTACTTAGCATTAATCTAGTGGTAATCTTAGTTGATACTTTGGATACTTGAAGGCTTGTATTAGATGTTTCAATCTTGACAACTTTGAACATCTTTTGGGTTGGATTTTATGCAAAGTTTCAATCTTTCCATTTCATATTTGTGTTGGTATAATTTCCTTAATCTCTTTCCTTTTATTCTTAGTTATTCATTAAAGTTTCAATCTTTATCTCTTGAATATTGTTTATTTAGTTTATCTTGCATAATGAATGTTTTAGCTTTTGTGTTATTTTCCTTTGGTTATGTTAGTATTAGTTTAGTCATGAGTGAGTAGACTTTTTGTGGGGTTAGTAGGGGGATTAGACGTTAATTATGGGTGATTAAGGTTAAGCATGGTTAAAAGTTGAATCTTTATTGCTTGTCACTAGTTTTGCATGTTGGGTGTTTGATAAATTGCTTGTTAGGGTGGTAGTGGCCATACTACTCTACTTGTTGCTTCTCTCTTGATGTTTGCTTGACTTGTGATGAACTTTTCATGTTTTGGGTGTTCAATTGCATGAATCGTTGGGTTCGTTTAGTTGCGAGAGCACGAGCTTGCCTTAGTGATTAGATGACACTTTGATCCTCGTTTTCCCTTAGCCTATTACGTCTATGAACTCGATCTAACCCTACTCCTTTACCTATTTGATTTCATCTCCATTTTAGATATTGTTATAGTTGTTTGCTTTAGTTCATTCCTATTCGAATCATTTAGTTTTGTTTAACTTAGTTTCTAGTCTTATCCAAACTCAAAAGAAAATATTTTCCCTCATTGTTTCTTGTGACTTTGTCTTAAACCTAAGCATACTCTAGTCTTTTCTCCACCGTCTTCGTGGACCGACCCGACTTGCCCCTAGCTACTAGTTAGGATAGTTGGTTTAATTGGTGTAGGATCGACGACAAATCTTACCATCAAAAGGACTCGTGTTTGGTCTGTGAGACTAGTACAAAGCCCGGAGAGCTACCGGAGTTAACATTTACGGTCCTAGGATTGGGTCGTGGTGTTACAAATGGTATCAGAGCAACCCTGCGACCGTCCATTTGGCACCTAGCGGGGGTGGATTCTGGGTCAGCAGTTATGCTGCCAGGCGCAACGAGGACGTTGTGTTCTTCAAGTGGGAGTGATTGAAACACCGCACATTAATTGAAGATGTCCTATTTATGAGCTTTCCTTAAAGAAATTTTCAACCATTCAAAAGAACTCCGCAGTTAGGCGTGCTTGGCTGGGAGTAGTCTAAGGATGAGTGACCTCCTGGAAGGTTTCCGGGATGCGCATGAGTGACGACAAAATGCTCTGGAAAGGACTCGTGTTTGGTCTGTGGGACTAGTACAAAGCCTTGAGAGCTACCGCAGTTAACATTTACGATCCTAAGATTGGGCCGGGGTGTTACAGTCGCATTAGGGCGAAATCTACGGTACATATCTATATTCGAAGCTGAACAATTTTAGATTTTTTTCTAACAAGCGGCGGACATTACATTATACGGGTGCTATTTACTTGGACAACAAAATATCTCACATTTTTCGAAAAATCACTTAAAATGGGCGAAATTGAAAGTAATTATCCACGTTTTTTGAGCCATTTCGATCCCGAAATTGATTGTCTCCAAATTTGTACATTAACTACTCCATACATTATAGAAATATCACAGTGAAACAGAAGGTACGCATGAGTTAAAATAAATATATTTAACAGTCATTCGATTATATTTCGAGTAACGTCGGATTAGGGTGAAATCTACGATATATACACACACTCGAAGCTGAACCATTTTAGAGTTTTTTTTAACAACTGGCAGCAAACCTGTCGAACGAGTCGGGCAGTCGGGTTTCTAGTTCGGTCATTTCAGGTTCGGGTAAAATACGAGTCAAGTGTATTTCAGGTTTGAAAAATACGGGTATTATACGGATCGGGTTTGTACGGGTTTCGAGTCGAGTTTCAAGTCAAATACGGGTTATTAACGCACTTTGAAAACATTAATTTTCTTTACTTTTTTTAATCATAAATACAATTTTATTCTTATATTCTAAATCATCTCATTTAATATATGATATTATTGTGAATAAACATGTTTTGTTTAATACATTCTTTAATATACATTGATATTTTATTTCTATAGGAAATACGAATATATATGACAAACTTTGACTCGATTCATTGATTTTTTTTCTCATTATAATAATCATGTTATAAAAAATTGATTTTAAATATATATATAAATATTATTTCTTAAAAACTTTGAAAATGAAAAAATATTTCTTAGTGTCTTTGAGAAATTTTAGTGTATAATAGCAATATTTTTTAATTTATCTATTTTCGGGCGGGTAACGGGTTCGGGCGGGTTTTGAGTTTTGACCCAATATTTTGGGTTATTATCGGATCGGGTCACTTTCGGGTTTCGGTCATTTTCGGGCGGGTTTTTTTGGGATTTTTTTCGGGCGGTTTCTGGTCGGGTTTTCGGGTTAGGTCAATTTTTGACGGGTCTAACCGACGGTCATTTTATGTTATACGATTTCTATTTAGATGGACAACAAAATATCTCACATTTTTCGAAAAATCACATGAAATGGACGAATTTGAAAGTTATTATCCATGTTTTCGGTCCCGAAATTAATTGTCTCCAAATTCGGACAATAACTACTCCATAAATTATAGAAATATCACGGTGAAACAAAAGGTACGTATGATCATTCGATTATCTTTCAAGAAACATCGAATTAGGACGATATCTTTGATACATATATACTCGAACCTGAACCATTTTAGAGTTTTTTAAACAACCGTCAGTCATTTTGTGTTATACGGGTCCTAATTAGATGGTTAGCAAAATATCTCACATTTTTCGAAAAATCACCTGAAACGTGCGAATTTGAAGATTATTATTCACGTTTTTCAGTCCAATTTGGTCCCGAAATTAAATGTCTTAAAATTTGCACATTGACTACTCGATACATTATTATAGAAATGTCACGGTGAAATGGAAGGTACACATGAGTTAAAATAAACACATTTAAATTAAAAGTCATTCGACTATCTTTCGAGTAACCTTAGATTAGGGCAAAATCTTCCATACATATACACGATATTGAACCAATTTAGAGTTTTATTAATAACCGTCGGACATTATATGTTATACGGGTGCTATTTACTTGGCCATCAAAATATCTCACATTTTTCAAAAAATCACCTGAAACGGACGAATTTGAAAGTTATTATCCACGTTTTTAGAGCCGATTCGGTTCCGAAATTAATTTCTCCAAATTTGCACATTAACTACTCCATACATTATAGAAATGTCACGGTGAAATAGAAGGTACGTGTGGTTTAAAATAAACACATTTAAAAGTCATTCGACTATTAACGTCATATTAGGGCGAAATCTTCGATTCATATACTCGAAACTGAATCATTTTAGAGTTTTTTTGACAACCGTCGGTCATTTTACGATATACGGGTACTATTTAGATGGTCAACAAAATATCTCACATTTTTCGAAAAATCACCTGAAACGGGCGAAATTGAAGGTTATTATCCACGTTTTTCGACCTGATTTGGTCCCGAAATTAAATGACTTAACGCTTGCACATTAACTACTCCATTCATTTTAGAAATATCTCGGTGTAAAAGAAAGTACGTATGGTTGAAAATAAACTCATTTAAAAGTCATTCGACTATATCTCGAGTAACGTCAATTCAAATTAGGACAAAATTATCTTCGATACATATACTCGAAACTGAACAATTTTAGAGTTTTTTTAACAACCGTCGGTTATTTTATGTTATACGAGTCTTATTTAGATAGTCAACAAAATATCTCACATTTTTCGAAAAATTAACTGAAACGGGCGAATTTGAAGGTTATTATCTACGTTTTTCGGGCGGATTCGGTCCCAAAATTAATTGTCTCTAAATTCCTACAATAACTACTAAATACATTATAGAAATGTCACACTGAAACAGAAGGTACGCACGCCTGAGCTAAATAAATACTCTGTACATTTAAAAGTCATTCAATTACCTTTCGATTAATCGTCAAATTAGGACGAAATCTACGATACATATATATACTCGAAGTTGAACCATTTTATATTTTTTTAACAAGCGATGGACATTATATGTTACACGGGTCCTATTTACATGGCCAACTAAATATCTCACATTTTTTTTAAATCATCTAAAATGTGCAAAATTGAAGGTTATTATCCACATTTTTCGACCCGATTTGGTCCCGAAATTAAATGACTTAGCTTCAAACTTGCACATTAACTAGTTCACAGATTTTAGAAATATCTCGGTGTAATAGAAGGTACGTATTGTTGCAAATAAACAAATTTAAAAGTCATTCGACTATATTTCGAGTAACGTCAGAGTAGGGCGAAATCATCGATACGTATACTCGAAACTAAACCGTTTTAGAGTTATTAGTAACAATCATCGGTCATTTTATGATATACGGGTCCTATTTAGATGATTAACAAAATATCTCACTTTTTGAAAGATCACCATAAACAGGCAAATTTGAAGATTATTATCCAGGTTTTTCGGGCCTATTCGGTCCCGAAATTAATTGTCTCCAAATTCTAACAATAACTACTTCATACATTATAGAAATGTCATGGTGAAACAGAAGCTAAGGTATGCATGAGTTAAAATAGACACATTTAAAAGTCATTCAACTATCTTTCGAGTAACGTTATATTAGGGCAAATCTTCGATACATATACTCGAAACTGAACCATTTTAAGTTTTTTTAACAACCGTCGGTCATGATATGCTACACCGGTCCTATTTACATGATAGGCCAAATTAGGCATAATTCTATGTTACACGGGTTCCAATTATTGTTATTAGGCATAATTCTATTCCTATCGACAAATTTTGTTAAAAAAATTTGGGCTTTCGAGCAACTATAAGCATTTCGAAAAATAGCCATAAACGACCGATTTTAAGGTTATTATCCACGTTCTTTTGACATTTGGGTCCCGAAATAAAAACAGTCAATATTCGCGCTGAATAAAGTAGAAACCTAGTAAAATGCCCCAGTGTAGTATTAGAGTAATTTGGATTTCAAAGGATACTTTTAGAAGTCATAACATTGCGTTATGATGCGTGTCATAATCAATCGAAACAAGTTTTATACTCCATTTTATATCGCCACGGGAGTTCTAATTATTGTTATTAGGCAGTATTCTATTCCTATCGAAAAGTTTCGTGAAAAAAATTGGCGCTTTCGAGCAACTTTCAGCATTGTCAAAAAATAGTCCAAAATGACCAATTTTGATGGTTATTATCCACGTATTTTCGACATTTTGGGTCCCAAAATAAAAAGAGTAGTCAATATTCGCACTGAATAGAGTAGACACCTAGTAAAATATGCCGGTGTAATATTAGAGTCATTTGGATATCAAAGAATACTTTCCATCCTTTGGGAATTAAGTTTGTAAGTCAGTTTCTATGCCTATTGCCTAACCCAACACCTTCAATTTTCAAGAGCCTCCATATATAAGTTGCTGGCTTTCAGAGCTGAGGAAGATGATACGGAAATAAAGTCATGTTGCGAAGCTACCTGCGTTAAAAACTCAATCTCACCCTCTTTGCTCCATTTATGATCCACAGCTTTGACAGAAATGTATGTCAGCAATGTAGTTGGACAAAGCTTCGTGACCATTCCTTAGATGTTTGTGCTCGGATGTGAATCCTCTGATTTCTTGCCCACCAATTCTACAGTCGTTAGAGGCCAAAGTATTCATCATGGGTCACCACTTTTCTGCATCCTTCTGCATGCTGTGGTTACTAGTATTAGTATAGATGGACTTCCAAACATGAAGCTTTTGTATGTATACTCCTGTGTTCCCAAATTGAAGGAGACACATACAACACTTTCACCCCAACAACTATGCTTTGGGGTCGGATTATATTTCGAGTATTAGTATTAGCATGCTGTGATTATATTTCGAGTAACGTCGGATTAGGGTGAAATCTACGATATATACACACACTCGAAGCTGAACCATTTTAGAGTTTTTTTTAACAACTGGCAGCAGACCTGTCGAACGAGTCGGGCAGTCGGGTTTCTAGTTCGGTCATTTAGGTTTGGGTAAAATACGAGTCAAGTGTATTTCAGGTTTGAAAAATACGGGTATTATACGGATCGGGTTTGTACGGGTTTCGAGTCGAGTTTCAAGTCAAATACGGGTTATTAACGCACTTTGAAAACATTAATTTTCTTTACTTTTTTTAATCATAAATACAATTTTATTCTTATATTCTAAATCATCTCATTTAATATATGATATTATTGTGAATAAACATGTTTTGTTTAATACATTCTTTAATATACATTGATATTTTATTTCTATAGGAAATACGAATATATATGACAAACTTTGACTCGATTCATTGATTTTTTTTCTCATTATAATAATCATGTTATAAAAAATTGATTTTAAATATATATATAAATATTATTTCTTAAAAACTTTGAAAATGAAAAAATATTTCTTAGTGTCTTTGAGAAATTTTAGTGTATAATAGCAATATTTTTTTAATTTATCTATTTTCGGGCGGGTAACGGGTTCGGGCGGGTTTTGAGTTTTGACCCAATATTTTGGGTTATTATCGGATCGGGTCACTTTCGGGTTTCGGTCATTTTCGGGCGGGTTTTTTTGGGATTTTTTTCGGGCGGTTTCTGGTCGGGTTTTCGGGTCAGGTCAATTTTTGACGGGTCTAACCGACGGTCATTTTATGTTATACGATTTCTATTTAGATGGACAACAAAATATCTCACATTTTTCGAAAAATCACATGAAATGGACGAATTTGAAAGTTATTATCCATGTTTTCGGCCCGATTCGGCCCCGAAATTAATTGTCTCCAAATTCGGACAATAACTACTCCATAACTTATAGAAATATCACGGTGAAACAGAAGGTACGTATGATCATTCGATTATCTTTCAAGAAACATCGGATTAGGACGATATCTTTAATACATATATACTCGAACCTGAACCATTTTAGAGTTTTTTAAACAACCGTCAGTCATTTTGTGTTATACGGGTCCTATTTAGATGGTTAGCAAAATATCTCACATTTTTCAAAAAATCACCTGAAACGTGCGAATTTGAAGATTATTCACGTTTTCCAGTCCAATTTGGTCCCAAAATTAAATGTCTTAAAATTTGCACATTGACTACTGTAGACACCCGCATTTTGCCTGCTAGTGTCTATAGCAGTTCCCAACAAACACCCGATGATGATCGGACGCAAACGTGACTTAGTATACTCGGATTTGGGCCCGAAATCAATAATATCTGACATGGACTTTTAGCGGAGTAATAATCTTACAAAACAGACATCAAATTCAGGCCCAGTGGGTCGTTCCGAGCAAAATGAGACTAATTTGGGCCAAAACCGACACCAAAAATAAATCCCGTCTTTTAGCGACCGGGTCAAAACCCGGTCAAAGACGAAACCGTCTCATAAATCAGCCAGGTTCAGCTGGCGCACAAATCCAAATTCAAAAATCAATCAAAACAAACAATATCAATTCCTTCCTATTTTGTCTCGATTTGCTTGACCCACTCGATCGAGTGGATTGACCCACTCGGTCGAGTGGAGCGTCAAAAAACCGGACCAGATTCATTCCTGAAGGCACTCGACCGAGTGCACTAGGGCACTCGATCGAGTGACCCTAAGTCGTGGGGTTTCTCCTATAAATACCCCCTTAACCCCATTCATTTCAAAAACTTTTACCAACACTTACACATCCATTTTTACCCCATATTCACCTCACATTTCAGTCACATTTTCTACACTACAAGCCTTAGCAACCCTAAGCCCTATACACAAGAAACCGAGTCCCTTGTCCCTCGATAAACCGACAACACACACACACACACACCATAACTTGCATACATCCTCGATACTCCATAGTCCCGTCACTATTCGCGAGCCCATTTCCGAGGTCCTTACTAAGCATGTATGTTGAGGGTGTCCTAAACCCCATCTCGATCTTTATTGCTTTTATTTACATTCTTGTAACGTTAATATTATACTTATAATAGTATTGACACTAACTCTAACCTTCTAACATTTTACCTTTTTTTGCATACTAACTTTTACATTTCGTTGCTAACATTATAACCATACCGCGTATATATATATATCTAGTATCAAAATCTCGGTTTCGGATACGTTTGACTACAATTGTCGCCTAAAGTCCGTCTAATCCTTTTACGAGCAACGACGGAGGTGGAGCCCTTTCGAGGAGCCCCGCCCCAATGTGCTCAAAGGCGTGACGTGATCGCGACTAATCGTAGTTGAACGTATTCGATCCCATTTTAATTAGTGCGGAACCCATTGACACGAAAACCGACATCATATAAACCGAAAGGGTTAGTTTCGATGTCGTGTCGTAGAGAGAAGCATTTCGTTACTAATTCAAATTTTCTAATACAAACATTTCATAAAATCCCGACGACGGTATTATGATCGTATATATACACGATTGTAGTACCGGAGGTTGAGTTAAATTCGAATCAAGCGATATTTGTATTTAACTCGACCGACCGTCGTTTTCAAACCCAAAAACCAAACGAGTTAACGCTCGTACAGGGACTACTCGACCGAGTGCACAGGTCACTCGATCGAGTAGTGTCCATAAAACTGGGCAGATTACCTTTCGAGGGCACACTCGACCGAGTCAGACCATGACTCGACCGAGTGGGTCCTGTAACCCAGAAAACCGAGAGCTTAAATGCAACATTTAAGCCTCGTCTTGTTTTTACGACTCTTAGTCGACGCGTGTAAAGCCAATCACGTGAATCCACTTTCCAAAACCCACGTTTATCGTGGCAACTCCTCTTCCAAAAGTCCGATAACGGTATTACAATCATATGAGACATGATTACATTACCGGCAAACCGAATTAAATTTAAATTCGTCCATATTTTAATTTAATTCGGCCAACTCTCGATTTAAAACATATAAAGCACGAGTCATAACTCGTACAGGTGCCACTCGACCGAGTACACCTGCTACTCGATCGAGTAACACCCCAAACCGTGGGCAGAAGCTTCTTTTAGGACGCACTCGACCGAGTCAGGCCATGACTCGACCGAGTGAGTCCTGTAGCCCCATAACCGAGGGCCTTGACACACCTTCCAAGCCTCGCCTTTTTGTCGACATTAGTCATCACGTGTAAAGACTATCACGTGACTCTCTTATTTTCAAGAACCATGCACAACACGACACGTAGAACGACTTTGACCACCCTTTGACATGATAAGTCGGGACAAGACTACGGGATGTGAGATCGGGCTAGCAACACGCCACAGTCTCATATTTCCGTCCTTCGTTTAGTACACTATACAATGTGTATTTAATCGGGGTTAGTCCATCTACACATTTCGCAGTCTAACTTACATACGGGTCCGTCCATATCTCTGTATCGCATTATTTTTATTACTTTCACGTATTGCCGTATTGTGAATTCCGGGTTGTATTTCCGCCCGTGTAACTTGTACGTTACCTTTTTCATTTAATTTCGAGCTTTGTTTATTTACTTGCTTTTACGCCTTATAAACGAACCTCGCATGCTAAATCACTTTGACCAAAAATAAGATGCATTAAATGACGTAGTTCACATACTATTAATATGCTTAGCCCGAAAACGCTGTTTGCATATCATTTAATCGTTTTACTAGCGCGCACACACGAACACGAACGATGTCTTAGTAGAGGCCGCCATGTGCGGGCGGGGTTGGGTGTCCTTAGTGGGCTTCCCAACACGTACCCTCACCCCTTACTCAGAACCTTTGGTTTCCGGATGTCCGAAACCCTTGGCGCACGAGAGTCATTCTATATACGAAAGCCGGTTTATACGGTATCGGTATTGCAATGCAAAGGGACGAGCCCAATGAACTCTGAAATCGAAGTGGGCTTACTTTGTGTAAAGCCCATGACGACATAGAGTGGGCTCGTATGGTTCCGAATAACCACAAAATTCGGTGGCGACTCCATTTTGACTTAAATTTCGAACCCGAGAGCAATCTCACCACGAGATTCATTCGCCTACCCAAACCCGCGCGTGGCCGCGTCGGGGTGGACCTACGTCATGTCCACAACTACTCCATACATTATTATAGAAATGTCACGGTGAAATGGAAGGTACGTATGAGTTAAAATAAACACATTTAAATTAAAAGTCATTCGATTATCTTTCGAGTAACGTTAGATTAGGGCAAAATCTTCGATACATATACACGATATTGAACCAATTTAGAGTTTTATTAATAACCGTCAGACATTATATGTTATACGGGTGCTATTTACTTGGCCAACAAAATATTTCACATTTTTCGAAAAATCACATGAAACAGGCGAATTTGAAGGTTATTATCCACGTTTTTTGGGCCAATTCGGTCCCGAAATTAATTTCTCCAAATTTGCACATTAACTACTCCACACATTATAGAAATGTCACGGTGAAATAGAAGGTACGCATGGTTTAAAATAAACACATTTAAAAGTCATTCGACTATCTTTCGAGTAACGTCAGATTAGGGTGAAATCTTCGATTCATATACTCGAAACTGAATCATTTTAGAGTTTTTTTAACAACCGTCGGTCATTTTACGATATACGGGTCCTATTTAGATGGTCAACAAAATATCCCACATTTTTCAAAAAAATCACCTTAAACGGGCGAAATTGAAGGTTATTATCCACGTTTTTTTACCCGATTTGGTCCCGAAATTATATGACTTAACGCTTGCACATTAACTACTCCATTCATTTTAGAAATATCTCGGTGTAAAAGAAAGTACGTATGGTTGAAAATAAACTCATTTAAAAGTCATTCGACTATATCTCGAGTAACGTCAATTCAAATTAGGACAAAATTATCTTCGATACAGATACTCGAAACTGAACAATTTTAGAGTTTTTTTAACAACCGTCAGTCATTTTATGTTATACGGGTTCTATTTAGATAGTCAACAAAATATCTCACATTTTTCAAAAAATTACCTAAAACGGGCGAATTTAAAGGTTATTATCTACGTTTTTCGGGCGGATTCGGTCCCAAAATTAATTGTATCTAAATTCCTACAATAACTACTAAATACATTATAGAAATGTCACGCTGAAACAGAAGGTACGCACGCCTGAGCTAAATAAATACTCCGTACATTTAAAAGTCATTCAATTACCTTTCGATTAACCGTCGAATTAGGGCGAAATCTACGATACATATATATACTCGAAGCTGAACCATTTTATATTTTTTTAACAAGCGATGGACATTATATGTTACACGGGTCCTATTTACATGGCCAACTAAATATCTCACATTTTTTGAAAATCATCTAAATGTGCGAAATTGAAGGTTATTATCCTTATTTTTCGACCCGATTTGGTCCCGAAATTAAATGACTTAGCTTCAAACTTGCACATTAACTAGTTCATAGATTTTAGAAATATCTCGGTGTAATAGAAGGTACGTATGGTTGCAAATAAACTTATTTAAAAGTCATTCGACTATATTTCGAGTAACGTCAGAGTAGGGCGAAATCATCGATACGTATACTCGAAACTGAACCAATTTAGAGTTATTAGTAACAATCACGGTCATTTTACGATATACGGGTCCTATTTAGATTACTAACAAAATATCTCACATTTTTCGATAAATCACCATAAACAGGCGAATTTAAAGATTATTATCCAGGTTTTTCGGGCCTATTCGGTCCCAAAATTAATTGTCTCCAAATTCTAACAATAACTACTTCATACATTATAGAAATGTCACGGTGAAACAGAAGCTAAGGTATGCACGAGTTAAAATAGACACATTTAAAAGTCATTCAACTATCTTTCGATAGAGGTGATCATGGGCCGGGTTGGGTCGGGTTTGGGCCGGGCTTTGCCATAAAATTACAGCCCACCTTGCGGGTCGGGTCGGGCCGGGCCCACCAAACGGGCCGATTTGTAAGGCCCAAACCCGGCCCGTTCGGACTTTTTCGATACATATACTCGAAACTGAACCATTTTAAGTTTTTTTAACAACCGTCGGTCATGATATGCTAGACCTGTCCTATTTACATGATAGGCAAAATTAGGCATAATTCTATGTTACACGGGTTCCAATTATTGTTATTAGCAGAATTCTATTCCTATCGACAAGTTTTGTTAAAAAAAAATTGGGCTTTCGAGCAACTATAAGCATTGTCGAAAAATAGCCATAAACGACCGATTTTAAGGTTATTATCCACGTTCTTTCGACATTTGGGTCCCGAAATAAAAATAGTCAATATTCGCGCTGAATAAAGTAGAAACCTAGTAAACTGTCCCAGTGTAATATTAGAGTAATTTGGATTTCAAAGGATACTTTTAGAAGCCATAACATTGCGTTATGACGCGTGTCAGAATCAATCGAAACAAGTTCTATACTCCATTTTATATCGTCACGGGAGTTCTAATTATTGTTATTAAGCAGTATTCTATTCCTATCGAAAAGTTTCATGAAAAAAAATGGCGCTTTCGAGCAACTGTCAGCATTGTCGAAAAATAGCAAAAATCGATCGATTTTGAAGGTTATTATCCACGGTTTTGGACATTTTGGATCCCGAAATAAAAATAGTCAATATTAACGCTGAATAAAATAGACGCCTAGTAAAATGTCCCGACGTAATGTTAGAGTCATTTGGATTTCAAAGAATACTTTTAGAAGCCATAACATTGCGTTACGAGTCTTATGACACTTGTCGGAATCAATCGAAACAAGTTCTACACTCTATTTTATATCGTCTCGTGGGTTCTAATTATTGTTATTACTTATTAGGTAGTATTCTATTCCTATCGACAAGTTTTTTAAAAAAAATTGGGCTTTCGAGCAACTTTAAGCATTGTCGAAAAATAGCCAAAAACGACAGATTTTGAAGATTATTATCCACGTTTTTTCGACATTTTGGGTCAGGAAATAAAAATAGTCAATATTCGCGCTGAATAAAGTAGAAACCTAGTAAAATGTCCCGGTGTAATATTAGAGTCATTTGGAATTCAACGGATACTTTTAGAAGCCATAACATTGCGTTATGACACGTGTCGGAATCAATCGAAACAAGTTCTATACTGCATTTTATATCGTCTCGGGGTTCTAGTTATTGTTATTAGGCAGTATTCTATTCCTATCGACAAGTTTTGTTAAAAAAATTTGGGCTTTCAAGCAACTATAAGCATTGTCAAAAAATAGCCAAAACGACAGATTTTGAAGATTATTATCCACGTATTTTCGACATTTTGGGTAACGAAATAAAAATTGTCAATATTTGAGCTGAATAAAGTAGACACCTAGTAAAATGTCTCGGTGTAATATTAGATTCATTTTGAATAGGATGCTTTTAGAAGCCTTAGCATTGCGTTATGACGCGTGTCGGAATCAATCGAAACAAGTTCTATACCCCATTTTATATCATCTGGGGGGTTCTAGTTATTGTTATTAAACAGTATTCCATTCTTATCGACAAGTTTCGTGAAAAAAAAATTGTGCATTCGAGCAACTTTCATCATTGTCGAAAAATAGTCCAAAATGACCAATTTTGATGGTTTATCCACGTATTTTCGACATTTTGGGTCCCGAAATAAAAAGAATCAATATTCGCACTGAATAGAGTAGACACCTAGTAAAATGTCCCAGTGTAATATTAGAGTCATTTGGATATCAAAGGATACTTTTAGAAGCCACAAAATTGCGTTATGACACGTGTCGGAATCAATCGAAACAAGTTCTATACTCCATTTTATATCATCTCGGGGGTTCTAGTTATTGTTATTAGGCAGTATTCTATTCCAATCGACAAGTTTCGTGAAAAAAACTTGCGCTTTCGAGCAACTTTCAGCATTGTCGAAATATAGTAAAAAACGACTGATTTTGAAGTATCCACATTCTTTCGACATTTTGGGTTCCGAAATAAAAATAGTCAATATTCGCGCTGAATAAAGTAGACATCTAGTAAAATGTCCCGGTATAATTTTAGATTCGTTTGGATTTCAAAGGACACTTTTAGAAGCCATAACATTGCGTTATGACACGTGTCGGAATCAATCGAAATAAGTTCTATACTGCATTTTATATCGTCTCGGGGGTTCTATTATTGTTATTAAAAAGTATTTCATTCCTATCGACAAGCACTAGTAGAAGAACCCCCTATAGAGTCGGTTGAATTAAACCTACGGTGGCGGTTTTGTAGCGACATGATTGGTGGGGACACTATAGGTACGTGGCGGTTGTAAAACCGCCAGCATAGCTTATCTATGGTGTCGGTTATCAACTTAGAACCGCCATTATAGGTAAGATAAGTTGGTGGTTCTTTAGTTAAAACTGCCACCATAGATAAGATATAGTGTCGCTTAGCAAGTTAGAACCGCCACCAAAGGTTAGCTATGGTGTCGATGGTCATAAAGAACCGCCACCGTAGAGTAGGGGTGGTAATGAGACGATATAGCTCGCGAGCAGCTCGATCTTGATCAAAGCTCGGCTCGTGCGAGCTTGACTCGACGACTTAACGAGCCGAGCAAGCTCGGCTCAAAAAGCTCGCGAGCAACTCGATTGATGTGATTAGTTAATATTTTGCTCCCATTTAAAAAAAAATACTAATAATAGTTAAATAATTTTTTCACCATATAAAATATTCTTATTGATTTGCCTAATACTTAGTATATGTTTTTTTGATCCCAATTTATTAAAACACATCGGTGAAAAAAAACGTAAATTTTAATAATTATATATAGGCTCGAACTCGCATTTTAGCTCACGAGCTTGTTTGCGATCTCAGTTTTTTCAAACTCAGGTAAACTCGAGATCGGCTCGAGTTCAAATTTTGCTTAACGAGCACGAGTCGAGCAACGCCAAGGTCGTGCTCGGCGCGGCTTGTTTACACCCTACCGTAGAGTAACCTATAGTGTCACTTGTAAGCCAAGAACCACCACCGTAGAGTAACTTATGATGTCAATTGTAAATAGAACCGCCAGGAAAGAGTAAGATATGGTGTCATTTATAATACAAAAACCGTCACCGTAACGTAATATATGGTTTCAGCTATGTTACTATGGTGTCGGTTCTTAACTTATGATGTCTCTTGTAAGTCCAAAACTATTTGAATTGCCAGAAACCCAAATCAATCGGTATTGGTTTTATTTCATAGCGTAAACCAAGTTTACATGGATGGTTCTAAAAATAATAATGTTACACATTGACACATGATAATATTTCATAAAGACAAGTCTATGTAGCGATCACTCTTAATTTTTTTCATCACACTTCTCTTGAAATTTTGGTCACTTGCACAAAAACATTAAAAACAATCCTTTTACATATTTCAAACTATCACAGGAATAATGAAATAGAACTGAGACACTGATGCGTGGACAACAGACCCAGTCCAAGAAGAAAACTACGATACATACTCACAGAGAAGTCAGTTCAGAACATTTCTGATATTCTCACATTGATGAAAGTATTTAGCTTTGCATGTCTTTTGGCACAATATTAGCACAATGAGAGAGATGTATTTCACCGGGGATCAGCCTGTTCTTTATGAATAGCATTTTCAGGTTCACAGCTCCCGTCACTCGGATTCACTTGTTCCACAGAGGCTTGACTAACAGGATCATCCCCTTCAATCTCTGTGGCCTGACTAAGTTGTTCGGGCTGAGGCTGAGGCTGAGCTGCTTCCGAGCTAGCTTGTTCCTTGGGGGTCTGGCAATCGACCCCGTTCTCCTTCATATATGTTTTTAAAGGGACACTTGCTAACTGAAAAACATTTGCAGCAAGGCTCCCCTCACCTTTCCCTAGCTTCGAGTTTTGTTCACGGTCTGGACAACAGTTCAGATCAAGCCCAGAACCACTGTCGCCTAACTCACTGGTAAAATCTCGACCTTCGTCGACACCCGTTTGAGCAAGCTCTGTCTGCAAGGAATCCATCTCCAGCTGTAATTTCTGATTTTCATTGCAAATTTTATCGTCTTCACAATTAGAATCCAGTTTCTGGTGGCATTTAAGGACCATCTCGGCTTCTTGATCGGATTGCCGCTTCTTTTTTCTCATCATTAGCGTTTTAAAACGCCGTTTCACTGTCATGCAGACAGTGCATGTGCAGGTTGACTTGTGCTTGCCCTTCCCACTAGGCGGTTGAATACAAACAATACATGAACAGCCAGGGCGGTGCCTAGGATGCTTGGTGGTCGTTGCAATGGCCGATGTCCCTGGTTCATTTGGGTTATCTCCCAAAACGGCTGCGTTGGCTAGAGCACTCAGCCCAGAGGATTCTTGTTCCTGAATCACTCTATTGGCCATTGTCGATCTTTTCTTCTTATAATCTACACGAGTAAGAAGCGACCCAAAAGGGACGGAAGGAACTATCAGAGATAAGAAGCTTTCTTACACGTCATCACCATTTATAAATTTAGTACAATATATTCAATGCCCGTAAAAACGAGAAAAAATGTATTAAAAATGGAACCGCGGGTAGAATATCCCACAGTTTAATCAAGGTTTGAAATTCGATCACAGAGTTGATGGTCACAGACTAGTCTAGATCATTTTGTCATAAATGCAGCGGATAATGCATTAATAATGTGGTCGCAGTAACACTATCCAAACCTTACAACTTGGTCGAGATGAGTGTCTGCAGGGGATTAAGATCTACACAAACAGTCGATAATGAAGTTGATAGTGGGTGGTCGGGAGGAATAAAGGGAACACATTCAGTCAATTCAGATCCACGAATAGAACACTCTGATTCAGCACAAACGAATGCCTTCCTCTCTTGCACAAGACATCATTCTCAGATCAGGAAAGCGAGATCTTACAGTTGGAGCACATAATGAATCAATAGTATAGAAATAGGTCTTTCATAGAATTCATACAGATAAAAGAGAGAAAAATGTGATTGGCTGAAATCTCAATTCATGAAATTTTCAGCTAGTAGTAAAACAAAATACAGGTATGATTATGATCAGTCGCCAACAACCAGCTCAACTACTATATGCATGCATGATTAAATGACTCCAGCAAATTGGATTCAAAACAAGCAAAACATGGAGATCCACTTGCATCACACTATTCATCGAAACGTGAAAATACAACTGTATAAATATACCATACCCTTGCCATGATTAGAAAAATTTTCAAGCTCCCTTGGGCTTAATTCATCTGGAGCAGAACAGAAGCACCTATAATCACATAAGCAGATAGATATATGTCATCAGAGGACCGTTTATATCAACACTAGTGAAATACGCACATATGCGCGTTAATAGAGCTATGATGAATCTAGAAACCTGGCTGAGTCCCAAGCATTATCTGCACACGTCCACTTTGGAGGGAGTAAAAAATCTGCAGGTAGTCTTCGCCACTTTGAGCAGCTGTCACACTGCGCCCATTGATCTATCACTCTAACATAGACAGTATTTCAGGAGAATGCCAAATCTAAAATCTAAATTATAGATTATCATTAATGGAATCTGGCACCGAACTAATGGAGGATGAATGCACTCACCAAGCAGGCAAGGGAAAGGGGAAGGAGGGCAATAAGTATCTTACAGAAATACTACTTCCACCCCATTTGTATTGTATTTTCTCATTTAACTTTCAATGCCAACTTTGACCATCCAAATTTTGTGAAGGTACATCATCTAAAATTGTCACAGTTTTGTTTATTGAAAAAACAGAGTAACTGTTTTCGTGTGACCCATAATGAAAGTTGCATGGCCTCACTACTACTAATCAAAGCAAGAAGCACGTCACTGAGATCACATTGAGAAAATAAAGGAATGTTAACGGATTGTTATTCAAAACACCTAAAATAAAATCTTGAGTTCATTAAGGAACACCAAAAAAAAACCTTAACAAATTATACTCGTATTTTTTTAGCGAGATTTTGATTGTGGTAGTTGATTTAGAATGAGACTCGTACTCAAGGTTAGAAAAGAAAAAAAAAAGTAAAGCTATTTTACTAAATTGTGCGCAGTTCTTGTATGGCAAAGTGATCCCTTTGACGGGAAGTTTCATTTTCAATAGGTTTTGCATGCAAGTAGTGTTTAAGTTATTGCAATTACTTATTTAACCCTACCTCCAATCCCTACTACTCATTTTCTTCAACCACCCACTACCCCATCACCCTCACCACTACCAGCACCACTCAAACCACCAATGTTCTTAAGTTCTTTACCTCCTTAATAAACCACCCCACCCTAGAAAACAGTCCCCCACCACAAGAAAACCCATCCCACCCCCTTGAAGAATGCATCTATCAGAGGTTTTCGAGAGTGGGGAAGACATTTCGTGAGTGGGAGATGGTTTTTGAGGGCGGGATGGGTTTTGAGCGGGTTTTCCACAGCAGTCTGGTGGTATTAGGGGGTGGAGAATGTTATCGGTGGATGTTGGGGGGGGGGGGGGGTAGTCCGGTGGTTTGGGGTGTCTGGTTAAGTGTTTGGTGGTGAGGAGGTGGTACTGGATTAATAACTTTACAAATGGAATTGAAAACATGATGTGTGAACTGTTTAGTCCTCCCTACTGTATCCGTTTTCTAAGGAAATTTTCTAGAACAAATAAATTTTGAGTTAAAGCAGAAATATTAAGTACTTCAACGAAATTGCTTAATGAATATCTTTATAGTTTCAGATCCAGCGTCAAGTAAATATCAGTCTATCAGCAACAATATTACTCAAAACATGCACTAATCCCCACCCCACCACAAAAAGTAGTGTACTTTTACCAAAAGTTAAGAATAGCCAAAAAGTTGACATTTTAATTGTGGCAACATTGTCCATCTGTAACAAATAGTCTGTTGGTAAATAAGAATTTCACTCTCAGAAACATGAAGTAATTCTAATCATTATGAATAAATGAGAGGAAATTTACCCGGAAGAATGAGCTGCAAAGACACTGCTCTTCCCAAAAACTGGTGGTTCCTATACAACAAACAACATGCAGCATATATATTTATGTGTAACTAACTATAAAGAAGATAGAAACGCAAACAATTATTAAAAAGTGAGAATCGCCAAAGGGAAAATGCCTTGAACTACATTGAAGTTAAATTAAATACTCCGTATACGAATAAAGCTGTGAAGCAAACTTAATTAAAGCTATTACCTCACTGAGCATTGGGCATAAGCATGCCGTTCGCAACTTTTTGAAATTTAAGTTGAACTAAGAGGCGTTTGGTTTGGGGTCTACAGGAAAGGGAAAGGGAAACAACTTCTATCATCCCCTTAGTTGTTGTTTGTTTAAGCTTTTTTTTCATTCCCTTTCCCTTCTCTAATCCTCCCCATTCCCCCAAACCCTTCTACCTTCATTACCTCACCCCCCTAGGGTTTGAGTTTGATTACCCATTACTTCTCCCTCACCATTCTTTCCCTCTCACAATTCTTTCCCTTAAACCTTATAAATTTTGACTCGACTATTTGACCCATTTATTTTTGGGTCAAGACCCATATTTTTTTTACCCGTGACCCATTTGACCCAAATTTGATATGACTCATTAATTTAGATTTGAGATCCACCCCGTTAATTTATTATATTTAAAATAACAATTAAAAAATTATTAACTTTAACATGGTAAATTATAAAAATAATTAAAAAATGCAATTCATATTACTTTTATATACTCCGTATCATTTACTAATAAGATATCGGTAAAGTCATATAGTTTTTTAAAAAATTTAAATTTTAAACACGGTTTTTGAATAGTCAATACGAAAAGAAAAAAAAATATTGTTAAAAAGGAAGGCATCATAAATTATTTTGTCCCTAACATATATAGTGACCCGTGTTTGACTCAACTCGTATTCATATCCGACCTATAACTGTTTACCATTCTCTTACATTTTGTAACCAAACAAATAGTAACATCAAAGGGTAACTTTTTCCTTTCCTTTTCATTCCCTTACCCCTTCGCCAACCAAACAGCCCCTAAGTATACAATACAACATAATAGGTGAATAAATAAGTAGGATAAAACAATCTTACTTCATATTCTTCAAACTCAAAGTCATCCACCACAACAATGCTCGGTTTTATATTTTGAGGAGGTCGAAGCATACCCTGCACCTCCTCCCATGTCAACCTCAATGCTTGAACATCTTGGTTATCCATAAGCAATCTCTTACTCTTAGCACCTATATTTCGACCTTTTTTCTTTTCTGTCGTTGTCATAGATGATGGTAACAAGCCTTCCTCTGATGGTTCACCACACTTCTCACCATTTTGCATGTAGACATTTCCACCAGCAAAATCCAGTGGCCTGGATAAAACATTCAGATGAGTATCTGTGGGACCCTTACCCTTCATAGACTGAGGAAGGCCAGAGCAGCCATTGGTCACTGGTAGATCCTGAACAATAGCCGAAATAATATAAACAACTTGAAATCAGGAAATATTGCAACATTATGCTTTGGTAATGATTTCTAGATCAACACTATTTCAGCTAAATTCAACACCAGATTATGTCAGCAATTTCTGTACGGTCTATTTAGTATAAAGTACAAACATTATAGTGGTGGAGACCTGCAATTTTCATGCAAGCTACCTGAATAGAAGAGTTTGATGCTTTCCGAAATCCCATAATAAGTTTCCCCTCAGGATCTTTGCGGCTAAAGGTTACTGCAGCAGAACAAATAACATCATTACAGGTCTTTCCATGGTATAAATTTTGGTTGGAGATGGAGCCAGTCATCACAATCAAATCTCAGTCATTTCCCTCTAATCTGGCCAATTCTACCTCAAATTGCAGTTAAGGTAACCTCCAAAGCTTAGATAACTTGGTCGTTATTCAAAATCATGGTCATATTTGCTAGTTGCTACCATGGGTCTTTCTACCAAAGTAAAATCACACGCAACTACATTAGTTACGCAGTCAGGAAATCAGTATGGTGAAACATAGAAAGCCCACATCCATCAATATATATATATATATAGGACAAGAAAGCAAGGATACCAGTATCACCAGCTTGCAGCTGCATTGATTGTATACAGGGAGTCACACCCTCTAAAACATACATCCTGCTGTTGTTGTTTGGCCAAAATCTGAACTGAAACACCCATTCCTTCCCCTTGACATCTTGAATTTTTATAGGAAGTCCCTCAGGTTGAGATATAGGAGGAAAATACGCCTACAAGCAACTCAGTTTACTAATTACTGCTAACAAGTCAAATAGCATGTAGAATAATAAGCTCACATAGTTTAAGGGTGCTAAGATAAATTACCTCGGCACATGCTTTAGGAAGAACAAGACGACCTATTCGACCAGCATCACTAGCACTCAATACTTTTTCAAACAGCGGAAGAATAGTACAGTTTGAACTTTTTGATAGCCAGTTAAGGAAATTACTATGCGGCAACTAGTAAATGAGAGCAACAACCACAACAACAAAGCACACTCTTATGGAGCCAACAAAAATCCTCATTTTGAACATTAACGAATTAAATAATGGGAAAATCGGATAAATTTTCAATATGTAAAAAAACTAGTAGATTCACTTTTCAAATTTAAAAAAAAAATTGAAAAAGAAAACAGATGACTATTAATAATTATAAGAAAATGAAAATAATGGAGTGAAAAAAAAAATAGAGAGAAGGAGAGAGAGAGTATTAAGTGAATAGGTAATTCAAAATTCAGGAATATTATAAACTAAAATGATGATAAAGTGAAAACAGGATTAGTAAATAATAAGAATGTCCTACATAAATCATCAATTGGAGTAATTTGCAGTAAAAGAGAAATTATAAACGACAGCGGATACTCTCCAGATATTTGCTGCAGTTCTTGCTCCGTAATCCTTGGCCAATAACGAGGAAGCAATTGGTGACGGCCCCGTCCCTCAAAAGGGGGTTTGGCCACACGTAACGGAGGTATCATATTCACAGTTGTGTCAGGAGCTAAGGAGTAAGGCGACTTTGGTTGTGTTGGTACAAGATTAGGAGATACAAATCCTTGATTAGAAAAATTAGACATCTTTCTGGAATCTCTTTTTTCATCAACAATTGTGCCAGATGTAAACGTGAGATTTCCAGATGGAGCACCCAAACAAATATTTAGGTTTGGATGTGCGGCTGATTCGTAGTGATCTCTATTTTGCATCTTATTGCTAGAAACGTCAAGCCTGTCCTTCAGAAAAGATCCCATGGAAGTCTGGGCTAAAGCTGAGGCCCACGTAGCTCCACCTCTCCAAGTCCCAGCTATGGCAGGAGTCTCCTTATTCAATAGTGGTGGTTGTGGTGTCACAACGGCTTCTGAAGGAGGGAAAATAAGCCCCTCTTGTTTTAGCATACCAAAGGAGGCACTAGCATTCAGATTGTGGGACATGGATAGTTGATGACCCCCGTTACTATCCCCACGATTACCGATACTTTCACTATTCTCGGTCATGGTGCATTGTTCAAATTTATCGCATCTAGCTCCAGTCGATCTCTGCATAAAAAGTATGAAGTTGAAAATGATTTTACTTGGATAAACTTAAGCCACGATAAACAATACTCCCTCCATCCCAATTTTATTCTCCCTTTTTCCTTATTTGTACATCCCAAATTAATTGCACCCTTTCCAAATATAATACTACCTCCATATCTAAATGACTGTCCCCTTTCTATAATATATGCGAGGAGTATTTTATTGAAAGGGGAAGATCATTTAGATATGGAGGGAGTAACTAAAGATATTCAAGTCCCCATTTTACCCCTAGTTTAATAAGCTTCCTATTCACATTATATCTTTTATTTTATGTTTAAACTTATTAAGCAAAGGGTATTAATGATATACACTTAGTATTTATTAAATCTAAACTTAAGTCAATGGGGGCAATAGAATTGGGGGGTATGATCTAGAAGGAACCAAACCTATCTAACATTAGTGTGTCATGTAACCTCTAAATTATATGTTCAAGATATTGAAACTGAATAAATTGTAGGGTTTTTCACTCCTCAACTATCGGCTTTCCCAGGTAGTACCCGCCTTTTTCGAATTACAAGGTGTACCCCTGAATTTTGTAAATTACTCTATATTGTAACCAAAGTTATAATTTTTCAACGAAAATTTCTCAATTGATGATGGAAATAGTGATTATTCCCTAATTGACTTTCATCATGATGAATGGTAAAGAAAAAGAGGTGGTATGAAGCATTAAATTTGATTGATTAATATGTTAATTTGGTTATGATATGGAGTGATAAGTTAAGTTCAGGGGAACACCTTGTAATTCGAAAAAGACGGGGTACCACTTGGAAAAGCCAATAGTTGAGGGGTATCCCATAGAAAAACCCTAAATTGTATGTAGTCAATAGATGAAAACGGGACTTCAAGAATTATGGAAGGGTTCTCCATTCTCCAATTGCATCTATTAACAATCAGCCTCACTGCATCATAATCACAGGAGTAAGGCTTCATACATCAGACCTCTTCTTACACTCCCAATTACGACAACCTCTTCCGAACAGGTATAACATAAGCTCGACAAGATGGACTCCATTGTCAGAGAGCAAAAGTTATTGTTTTTTGCCAACAATAAGGTGCTCTCTTATGCTTTCAAGGAGCTATACAAAGAAAAATAAATGGAGAGTAGCTCGGTAGCTCTTGATGTGTTTTTAGGAAGGAGAAAAGAAGAGGAAATTCTCCATTTGAGATAGTACATAGCAAGTGGAAGTGTGAAGGAATTTTATTTTTTTTTTAAATTATATAAAACAAAGATGACCAAAAAATGAAATGGAAATCAAGTAGAATTTATTTTTTTGTTATTGCAGGTGTAAAATCAATTTCACTATTGTACATGGAGAACAAAACAAGTGCTCTCTATCTGGTACTATTGTACATTCAGTCACAAAACAATCATTTAAACAAACTCAATGAGGAAAGAAATAAAAAAGGAAAGATATAATCCAACTTACTGAATTAGAGGCCATATTATTTCTCACACATCCTATGCACTTCACACCACCACCATCCAGTAATTCAATCAAAGACAGAGAAGCGATGCATCCACAGTGGAGCCGCTAGAAAGCAAAAGACAATCAGCTTCTACATGCACAATAATCAACAAGATGAACACTAGTTATAGGGAAAAAAATCACCTTGCCACAGGCATGACAGTTTCTCCAACCAGAATCATCCGTGTGGAATTCCTCACAGTAAAGGTGTTGCTCAAAAGCATACCTGGCATAGAGAGAGTCCATGAGTTCAAAAGTCTAGAGACGCCCCTATAATTGTTTGTATTACACTTAGGAGCTCAAATGGAAAAACTACAACTTGTCCAAGTTAAATGATGGAATATGCCAAAAGGTTTAGAAAGATGAAGCCACATATTTAGATGAACGCTAGTTGTAAAAAATACTGTAGACTTCCGCCTTGGTGGGATACTCATGCACACCAAAAACGAAACATTTTCAAAATATTTTTAGTTATGCGATAATACAAAAATGTGATATAAAATGGTAACTTTGATGCTCCGTATAAGAGTAATTTCTAGCTAGATTCAGAAACTTAATGAATGAGTAATGGGCCGACGGAACCCCTATTCCAAATGGAAGGCTACCAATACAAAGCAAATTGGCTACGGAGAAAAAAATCTACTACAAAATTACCACATTGCCTCAAAAGCTCCGGATATGGCAAGGTAAGGGTGGATTGGTTGTATATTATTGAAAGCATAATGATTTACTTTCAGATGACCCATAGAAAAAAGCACGTCAAGATTTGCATAGCTGATACAGCTCAACAGAACATATTTTTAGGATTCTTGTTTCAGTCCCCAGTGACACGCCCCATTAACATACCTGTACTTCCCAGCAATGATAATGCAAACTAGCCCAAGGAATTGCAGCAATGACCCAACACCAATCATTCACACACAGGCCACTAGCAATTCGTAAGAGCGTTTCCACGAAATCAAATTTATATTTAATGTGAGTTCAATATTACATTTAAATCACTTAGCAGCATAAATGTTCAGCACAGCTGAAGTCTTGGTTGTCAAAAGAGCATAATAAGTTCATATAACGTGCAGTCCTATATAAAGATTATATCTTTAGAACCAAATACACTATGGATTCCAAGATGTATCCACATCTCTAATTTATACTCTGGATTCAGCTGAAAGATAGTCCCAACGATATGAAATCTTCAAAAAGCTCACTTTTTTCTGATTTCTACTTTCGCAACGCCACATCTCATAAAAAGATACTCCGTAATCTACACATTTACCTGTCTTTATTCTGAGGGGTCATCACTACGAGTATTATTCTTCACATCACAACCACCAACTCCATTATCCCACACAACAACAAAGACACGGTTGTTTAATTACTCTGAGTCAGCTCATATGCAACCATTAAGGAGCCAAAATGAAAATAAAAGGTGTCAAAATCGCCAAAAACAACCTTTTAAGTTAAGGTACACAACTTATACTTTCTTCCCTTTCACACAAGTCACTTTTTATCTGAATTTTTCTCCTATGGATATTGGATCGAGTTTGTGAGTATCACCGCTCCATGAACACATGGACATATAAGCACACCAACATACTAATGAACATATTACCATCAACGAAGCTTGAGCTTATTCAACAAAAATTGTACTCCGTACAATATATACTCAGAAATTATGAATTAAAATTAGGCAAACAATCCATAGTATATTAGACCTCAATTTGCCACCAAAATTAAATTAATGGCAGAGGGTATAAAAATAAATTAACACGTAAAAAGGTGATGGGGTTAAAAACATGGAAGAAATAGGAACAAAAAATCGATTAGAATAGAAAAATTACCCGCACTTATCGCATAAAATAGCCAATTCACCGGATCGCAAACTCCAGCCAGTCTTCCATTCAGCAGACGACGTCGTATTACACAATATATTCATACAAGTCTTCATACCCATTTGGCAAAAGATGATTTGTTGTTCTGCAATGTTCCTGTAAAGAACAAATTTGATGTAGTTATTTCAGTTTTGATTTGAACTTCTGAAATGGAGGGGAAAAGTATACTGTAGATTTCTTTTTCAATTTGAACTTTCTTATTGTAGAACCTTAATCAAAGAATTTCGCCGATTGAAATTTAAAATTATGATTCGTAAAGTAAGTGGATAGCGAGTAGTACGAAATTATACATATTGATTGTACAAAATTACTACTCCCTCCATCCTCTTGAATTAGCCCCATTTCCATTTTTTTGTGAGGGGAAAAGTGGGTCCTTGAGACTTATTCAGGAGAATGGAGGGGGTACAGTACTGTTGCATCAACGCTTAGCATGTATGGACCAAGATTTGACGATGGTGGTTTGGTCTGAGTAATTTTCATTATAAAGAAATTTGGTGAAGCACAATTAAATTATTATAAACAACCAGTACCAGTGTTACCAGATTCGCAGTTCGCCCGCACGATTTCCGACGACGCGAACTAATTCACCTTCACCATCACCATCACCAACCAACTGAATTTTGAAATAGAAAAAACAACAAAAATCAATCCGGAACAAATACTATTACCTTGACTCCCTTGAAAAATCTTCAAAGTTTCGACTTTCGAACACCACCAAACTTTTCAATTTTTTCGAGGAAGATGAGAGATGAGGAGGATGATAAGCGAGGAGGAGGAAATAAAGATGATGTATTAGGGGGAGGAATAGGTTGATTTCAGTTTTTTCAATTTCAATTTTCAATTTTCAATTTTTTTTAGGTTCATTAGGAGGACTGGAGGAGGAAGATGAAAGATGTTTGGGTTAATTAAGTTGTGTGTTTGGGTGTAGACGTGTAGTGGCAGAGACTAAATCATAGTGTTCCTTTTACTCAAAAAAAAAATATATATATATATTTAACCTGTAAATAATTTTCACTTATTCACTCATTTTAGGAATGAATTATTATTATGTTGTATTTGTATGGTAATAAAGAGTTGTATTTTAATTTATCGTGATAATATCATTGAGTTTTCTTCCTTAATTAACAAGTTAACGTTCGAAAAACCTATTTAACTAAACTGGTGTTTGTTATTAAATTTGTTATTTGAATTGTTAATTAATTTAATAATTAATTTGATAACTAATTTGATAATTATATTGTTAACTCGTTAAAATATTAAAATCATGTTGGAATCACACAACACCGAGTCAGCGTAAAAAAGGAGTCGATCACAACAACGTCAAGGTAGGGTAGAACCCTCCGGTTCACAAACACCACAATCGGAGGGACATGATCAATTTACGACCTCACAATTTAACCAATGGTTTGGTATCACGCCTTCATTCATGAACTTTGGCACCCCGAGCGGGTCGACCCCTTACGGTTACGATTTAATCGAGGCGCAAACGGGACAAGGGTCCCAACAACCTTTTAACCTGACGCCCAACCAATTTATTTTTTGATACGTCCACAGTGTCGAAGAGACCACCTTTACCACTGTATCGTTTTACAAAAACAGGTCAATTCGGTCATACTGGTCAATTCGGTCGAACGGGTCAAACACCGTTTACACAATTTGGACCATAATCGTCTACAAAATCTGCACACGACACATCGGCACAAAGAGTGTCAAAATTCACAAATGTTATACCACAAACCGAAACGGATTAACCACTCGGCAATGAGATAATTTGGCAGACATAAGCAAAAATGACTGAATTAAAGCACAAGTAAAGCATGACAAAGTTTCACTAAGAGTATAGATAAAAAATTTGTTAGGTGTAATAACTGTAAGACTATGTTAAGTGCTAAAAGTTCATCGAGTACCGGTCACCTAGGACGACACGCTAAAAAATGTGTTCCCAAAGACGTCGGTCAAACATCCATTGACCAATTTGTGACCCGACCCCCTCACAACAAGACTATAACTATGATTATGACGAATTATCCAAAATGATAATTCAAACAGAAAAACCTTTGCTCTAACTGAACACCCAGCGTTTAACAGATACTCAAGAGCAAACCAACCGACTCATAAAGAAACGAGTTGTAAAAGTGTTAAAACTAAAGCACTGAAACAATATATGGAGACTAAAATTAAATGGAGCTTATAAAAATCTTCAAAAAAATGAAATCTAGAATATCGTTAATGTCCGATGGTTGGGATTCTGGTTACGATTACTCTAATTACCTATGTTTAACGGTTCACTAGCTAGATGAGGATTGAGTTTTACAAAAAAAAAATGCTAGATTAGAAAGTCCGTATATACCGCTAATAACATCCACGACATTAATGCGAGAACGGTATGCGAGTATGAAATTAGAGATAAAATTTTGACCGTTACTTTTGATAATGCAGCGTCATTAACTTCTTGCGCTAACATGTTGAAGACTAGTCTACGTAATGTTTTTTTAGATGGTAAATTGTTACATATTCAAAGTGTTTGTCACATTTTAAACTTATGTGTTAAGGACGGTCTAGTGGGTCTACGATACTATCACCCCAAGTTTAAAGCAGTAGTTATGCACTTGAATACGTGTCAATTAAGGCGTCAAGATTGGTGTGACTTTTGTAAATTAAATACAGAAAATTTTCCGCGGAAAACAACGCGAAGTGGAATTCAATGTACACAACGTTGAGGTTTGTTTAGATTATAAGGATCAGCGGACTAATTTTTAGAACTCTTGTACCGAATCATAGACGTAATTATTTCTTCAATTACAATTTTACAAGTCCGCTTTAATTATTTTTTAGTTTTATATAGACTTCAAAGATTGTATTTGTAACTTTTAGTTTGTATGATGATTATTCAATAAAAATAATATTTCTTTCCTCCTATTTACGTTTCTTACTTCTTAGTTCTTATATTATTTAATTGTTATTATAATCAATTTTAACTTTCATAATTGTTATATAACTTCTTAATATATTTAAATATTAACTTATAATTATATTCAAATATTATATTATTAACTATAACACTATAACTTATACGAGTATTAATTTTAACTTATAACACTATAACTTATAAATATTATATTTTTTATAAACACCTGAATCATAATTAATATCGGAATCGCAACAAAAAATATTCAGATCACACACAAAACGCACATCGTATTTTCTGCACATCGTACAAAACGCATACAAAATATTTGACCGAGTTTGAAGGTTATTATCCACGTATTTATCCACCTTCGACAAGATGAATTGAGGAAGAAGATGAAGTGAAGCATAAGATGAATTGAGATAGAAGAAGATGGAGTGAAGATAAAGTTTGAAGTTAAAAAACCCATAATTGTATGGGGTTACCTGAAAGGTCAGTATTAGCGAAATATTGACCGGCGTAGGCGGTAGCAAGTGAGACAATTTTATTCGTGTATAATATGTCTTATACATGGTTTTATTCCCGTATTATTTAAAGTTGATTTTATTTATGGAATATCACTCAAAGCTGGTATTATTCCCGTTAAATAACCCTAATGTAAAAATCATATGACTGGTTTGACATTCCGTATTGCATTGTAATGAGCTACTACCTAGGGAAACCGAGATGTTAACACCTTTAATTACTCGAGAATGTCTTGATAAGACTCCTGTGTAAATGAGGGTGTTACACATACTCGAAACTGAACCATTTTAAAGTTTTTTTTAACAACCGTCGGTCATTATATGTTACACGAGTCCTATTTACATGATAGCTAAATATCTCACATTTTTCGAAAAATCACCTGAAACGGGCGAACTTGAAGATTATTATCCACGTTTTTCGGGCCGATTCGGTCCCGAAATTAGTTGTCTCTAAATTCGCAAAATAACTAATTCATACATTATAGAAATGTCACGGTGAAACAGAAGGTACACATGAGTTAAAATAAATACATTTAAAAGTCATTCGATTATCTTTCGAGTAATGTTGGATTAGGCCGAAATCTACGATACATACATATACTCGAAACCGAACCATTTAAGATTTTTTTTAACAAGTGGCAAACATTATTTGTTTTACAGATCCTATTTACATAACCAGCTAAATATCTCTCATTTATCGAAAAATCATTTAAAACGGGCGAATTTATTTGAAGGTTATTATCTATTTTTTTCGGCCTGATTTGCTTGGTCTCGAAATTAAAAGTCTCCAAATTCGCATAGTAACTACTTAATACATTATAGAAATGTCACCGTGGAACAAAGGATATGTCATATGTATGATTTATAATAAACACATTTAAAAGTCATCCGACTATCTTTCGAGTAACGTCAGATTAGGGCGAAATCTTCGATACATATCCTCAAAGATGAACCATTTTAGAGTTTTTTTTAACAATTGTTAGTCATTTTATGATATGTGGGTACTATTTAGATGACCAATAAATTGAAATATCTCACATCGGAAGAAATTGAATGCATCGCTCCAAATTCGCACAATAACTACGTCATACATTGTAGAAATTTCTTTGTGGAACAGAAGATATGAGTGAAATTTTAGCCAAATAACCTTGTTATTGAATTGACATGTCTATGGTGATAACGAGATGAGAAAACCCGCGAGCAATCAAAGCTCGACTTAATTTCACAACTTAACGAGTCAAACTTAAACACATTACTAGCTCTACATACTCGAACTAATACAAATTACGGAGTAGTTCATATCGGAGTAGTATTTATTTAATTATTTTCTCTCATTTATTAGGAAGATATTAATCATATGAAATGTTTTGAATGTTGCCTGATATTTCTTATTTATTTTTACTATTGTAATTAAGTCCTACTCCAATTATTGACTCAAAAAAAAAGTCCTACTCCAATTAAGAATAACCCACCAAATTAATAAAACGCGTCTTAGGAAATCCCACTCCTTTTGATATTAGGAGATTACGTTGCCCTATATATAAACCTGAAGGCAGTTAATTAATGCATAAAGTACATACGGAGTACAATAATACGAGTATCATTACGAAGTTATTATAATAACAATTATTATTATTACTCCGTATTATTATTACTAGGGTTACACACTCATTAATCTCATAAATGGCTTTAATTAATGAAGATTCCATTAAAGTACAAGTTAATGAAGATGACTTTAAGCAAGAAGATTCCTATAACCTAAGTATGTCCGATTTCTTGGGTCTTGACTTGTACATCACCGTATCTCAACTCGATGAAGAGTATGTGCCTTCTACTGCTGCTTCTGCTAACAATAAGTATGTGAAGCAAGTTTCGTTGTTGGAGACGACGCAAAAGAAGGAAGAAAAGCATGTTGACAACCATGGTTGTTATTGTTGTGTCGAGGAGGATGAGGATGACGATGATGATGAGGAAGAGTTTTGGTATGCATGTTCATACCGAAGATTTAGATGCCAGAAAGCAAGAGCAAGAGTAGCTTGTCGTACTAAGAAGACTTAAAAGAAAATCAATAACTGTCGAATTTTTATTGTCACCAAGTACGGAGTATTTGTTTATGTTTCGCATATAATCCGTATTATTTTTCAATGTGGATGTAGCAAGGAAATTAATCAATTATACATTATCGTCTTGTTTTAATTTATATACTTTTACGTACGCACAACAATTTAAATGTCTAACTATATATATATTCAACTTTATACTCCATATATCATCAACTTGTAAAAAGGTAAATAAATGAGTAAGATGAAGAAAATAATTTGTAAAGAAAAGTAAAGGAGTAATTAGAATATTGAAATTATAATATATCGTAGAAATGAAAAATATATATATCGATTACGAGTTATTTTTGAATTTTAGGGGAGGAGTGAATCAGTATGATTTTACCAAGAAGATAATTAAAAAGATTAGTCAAGTGAAATATTTATTTTCATTACAAAACTCGAAACTTTTATCATAAAACTCAAAATCATAAAACAAATTGTACATAAAACTGTGTACAATTGATTTGTATAATGAGATCAAGCTAGGGCTACCTAAATTATGCCACTTCTATTAAAATAAAATAAAATAATAATAATAATAATAATAATAATAATAATAATAGAACGTGTGCGAAAAAAAAATTCAAACGTTCATTACCTTAGTAAATTTACTTTTTGAATAATATTTTTTCTGTAAAAATAATTTATGTTTGAGCGAATTTAATTACTAAAATGATCCCAAAAATTTTAAAGACAATACGGTCTCTCGATAATTACCTTACATCAAATTAATTAGTCATGACTTTCCAAATATATTTGCATGGACGAAATATTATTCCCCTAGAAAGATTTTGGATCCACTAATTAGATTATAGAAAGATTTTTGATCTTGCATGTTCACACCTTTCTCCACCCTCTACTTTATATATATGCATGATCCTACGAATTAAACGTACATGAATTATTAACGAATTAACTCTCAATCTTACTACAGTATAATTCTTCTTAATAATTCTTGTACTCCACTGCAACTATTTTTTCTTCAAGTTTCTTTTAGTTTAATGATGGAAGAAGTCCAAGAAGAAGGGATGATGGAAAAAGCAGGCAATGAGGATCAGATGAAAAGACGAAGCCGAGGAAAGCAGATAATTCCAATGAAGCTAATCGAAGACAAGAGTGCAAGGCTAGTTGCCTTCTCGAAGCGAAGAAAAACTTTGTTTAAATCGTTGGACGAATTGTACATTAGGTTCGGGATTGAGGCCGCGGCTGTTACTATTTCTGAATCGGGCAAGTTTTACTCTCATGGTCGTCCTAATGAAGATCATGTCATCAACCGTTTTATTAATAATAATAATAATAATAATTGTAGTGAATTTTGGTGGGATGAGCCGATTGATAATCTTGGGTTAGTCGATTTGGAGAGGTTTAAGGTCGCATTAGAGGGTTTAAGGAATGAAGTCCTGACCAAGATCGATGGAAATCATGGAATGAATTAGCCGTTATTCGAGGAGTGATACTCATCAACTGGATTCCATAAAACACTAATTTGTTTGTTTGGAGTTATGTTAAGTATTTTTTATCTTGCATTAACTAACTCGTGTTATTTTTTATTTTTACTACTCGTATTGTTTTTTTTACGTGCATAGAACTCTAAAATAAATATCAAGGGTGACTGGCTAGCTCAGGCTCACAAATTGGTAAATAATTAAAATATCATTGTAATAATTAAATCCGACCTCATTTCCAATTAATTAGAACGACGACGTGTCTTAATTACCCGTAGTAAATAATCCTACTCCCTTTTAGATTAGGACTAGTTCTAAGCCCGGCGATGCCCGGGCTGTAACGTCTAATTTTTTCTCGTAGAAAGACCTTTTGAGTACACCGAAACTTGATTTTAATGAGTGCGTACATTATTTGTTATGCAGATAAATTAAAAGATTTAAAATAACTTATTAAAATATATATTTTCAATTACTCCACTAAAGAATTACTCCGTGATGCATTACTCCATACTTTATAACCAAAGAAAATAACTCAAATTAAATGTTTATTTGTGTAACATTTATCGATACATACACAAGTATATCTAAGCTATATTACAGAAAAAACTTTAGACGAACTCAAACAAATAATTTTTACGGTGACTCAATATATATGAATGGTAATTTAATCTAATACCTACGGAATATAATTCTATAGATGATATTGGTTATGTCTTTTGATAAATATCTTTAGACACACAATATTATAATGAATCCAACAGTTACGAAATCATGATTTAAAATAGTGGAAAGATACATTAATTTTTAAATTAATCCCTCTTTTTAAAAGTGATCTCATCTATATAATAAGGTGTATGCTATACTTTTTTTATGATAAATATTTTTGTCAAATGTAAACCATTAGACATAACATTATGTAACGTTGTCTCTCGCACATACATCTGTTACCGAATTAATAATGACGGTATAACCGGAAAGAAGTAAGGAAATTAATCGATCAAAATTGGGATTATTGTGAGACCGTCTTACGATAACTAATCGTGAGACATACTAATAGAATTAAAATAATATTAAAACTATGTAGGTGAGAGGTGTCACGATAAATTTATGGTGAGACCGTCTCATACAAGAATTTGTGTATTTATAATGAATCAACCAACATTAAAAAATCATTATGGATTCGTGCCCTTGTAATTCAATTTGTATTTTACGGGACTCGTATTCATTTCAACCTGTATTCTAACTCTACACGAGGCCTGACAGGCTGACAATCCGTTTGACATGTGGAGTTACGATCCAACATAAAAATAATAATAACAATATTAATGAAAAGGTAAATTGCAATTTTCATAATGGCAAAAATGAAAACTCCTTAATTGAGGGGTAAAATGGGAAAAAAAAAATTACGCAAATTCTTTGGCTCACCTTTCCCCCTTAAAATAAGGTAATGAAATGAAATTAGAATAACCTCGCTCAATATAAACATGAAGGATGATTCATACATACAATATCATTATCAACAAATATTATCACGTGACTAGAGTACCATCAAGATGTATCCTGCCCAATTTCACGTCCAAACGACAAGTATAAGTCACTTTTACAAAATAAACCGATTTTCAGGTAGAGTTGGTTTAATACATATCGGACCCCCCAAACTTTCTCCGTTCTTCCTCATATTTTGTGTGGACGTTTCTATCGATCCGGTGAAAACTCCGTAAATTTTCAACCACTTTTATTCTGGACCCCGCCGAATCTCTAAAAAACACGTATCATACACTACAAATCGTGCTACCTTGGAGGTCATATCGGGGAACGTTTCAGATCAACCAGATCTTCTTCCTACCACGTGACTAGGATGTCTTCAGGAGGTTACCTGCCCGATTTCATGGCCAAAAGACAAATTTAGGTTGCTTTTACACGATAAACGAGTTTTCAGGTATGGATGGTTTAACACACCGAAACTCCAAACGTTCTACGTTGCTCTTCATATTTTGTGGGGACATTCCTATTGACCCGATGAAAACTCCGTACAATTTTCAGCCATTTTTATTTTGTACCCCAAAATCTCCGAAAAAACGTATATTATACACTTCAAATCGAGTGGTTTGGGAGGTCATATCGGAGTCTGTTTCGAAACAACTTGATTTTCATCCCACGTGACTAGGGTGCTTTCAGGATGTTCCCTGCCCAATTTCACGGTCAAACGAAAAGTATAGGTAACTTTTACACGATAAACGAGTTTTCAGGTAGGTGTGGTTTAACACACACCGGAGCACCCAAACGTTCTTCGTTGTTCCTTATATTTTGTGGAGAAATTCCTATCGACCCGATGAAAACTCCGTACAATTTCCAACCATTTTTATTTCGGACCCCAAAATCTCCTAAAAAATTGTGTATTATACACTTCAAATCGAACTGTTCGGGAAGTCATCTCGAGCCCCGTTTCAAAATAGCTTGCTTTTCATACCTCGTGACTAGGTGTATTCAAGATGTTCTCTGCCCGATTTCACGACCAAACGAAAAGTATAGGTCACTTTTACACAATAAATGAGATTTCAGGTAGGTGTGATTTAACACACCGGAGCACCCAAACGTTCTACTTTGCTCCTCATCTTTTGTGGGGACATTCCTATTTGAACCGATGAATACTCCGTACAATTTTCAGTCATTTTTATTTCGGATCCCAAAATCTCCGAAAAACGTGTATTATACACTTCAAATTGAGCTGTTCGGGAGGTCATATCGAACCCCATTTCAAAACAGCTTGATTTTCATACCACGTGACAAGTGTATCTTCATGATGTTCCCCGCCCAATTTTACGGTCAAACGACAAGTATAGGTTGTTTTTACGATAAACAATCTTTAACCACCAAACGTTCTTTACTGCTCCTCATATTTTGTGGGGACATTACTATCGAGCCGATGAATATTTAGTACAATTTTCAGTCATTTTTATTTCGGACTCCAAAATCTCAAAAAAAAAACGTGTATTATACGCTTCAAATCGAGTTGTTCGGGAGGTCATATCGGACCCCATTTCAAAACAGCTTGATTTTCATAGCACGTGACTAGTGAAAAACGTGTATTATACACTTCAAATTGAGCTGTTCGGGAGGTCATATCGAACCCCATTTCAAAACAGCTTGATTTTCATACCACGTTACAAGTGTATCTTCATGATGTTCCCCGCCCAATTTTACGGTCAAACGACAAGTATAGGTTGTTTTTACGATAAACAATCTTTAACCACCAAACGTTCTTCACTGCTCCTCATATTTTGTGGGGACATTACTATCGAGCCGATGAATATTTAGTACAATTTTCAGTCATTTTTATTTCGGACTCCAAAATCTCCAAAAAAAAAACGTGTATTATACGCTTCAAATCGAGTTGTTCGGGAGGTCATATCGGACCCCATTTCAAAACAGCTTGATTTTCATAGCACGTGACTAGTGTATCTTCAGGATGTTTCCCGCCCGATTTCACAGCCAAACGACAAGTAGAAGTTGCTTTTACACGAAAAATGAGTTTTCAGGTACGTGTGGTTTAACACGCACCGGAACCCCCAATCGTTCTTCATTGCTCCTCTTATTTTGTGGGAACATTTCTATCGACCCAATGAAAACTCTATACAATTTTCAACCATTTTTATTTCGGACCCCAAAATCTCCGAAAAACGTGTATTATACACTTCAAATCGAGCTGTTCGGGATGTCATATCGAGCCCCATTTTGAAACAACTTGATTTTCATACCATGTGATTAGGGTGTCTCCAGGACTAATTTTACGGCCAAACAACAAATATAGGTTGCTTTTACACGATAAACAAGCTTTTAGGTGGTTTAACGCACACCGGAACCACCAAACGTTCTTCGCTGCTCCTCATATTTTGTGGGGACATTACTATCGAGCCGATGAATACTTAGTACAATTTTCAGTCATTTTTATTTCGGACTCCAAAATCTCCAAAAAAAAACGTGTATTATACGCTTCAAATTGAGTTGTTTGGGAGGTCATATCGGACCCCATTTCAAAACAGCTTGATTTTCATAGCACGTGACTAGTGTATCTTCAGGATGTTTCCCGCCCGATTTCACAGCCAAACGACAAGTAGAAGTTGCTTTTACACGAAAAACGAGTTTTCAGGTACGTGTGGTTTAACACGCACCAGAAACCCCAATCGTTCTCCGATTCTCGTCATATTTTGTGGGGAATTACCCCATTGAATAAAATCTACCTCACATATGAATAAATAATGAGACAATTCCAAAGAATAGGAGGGAGTACTCACCCGTAATTAATAACGCAAGGGCAAAAGTAGTTTGTCGAAGTAGGAAGAACCATAAGTGAAGAGACTATACGATATTCTTTCTTTATCTTGTTAGTTTCGCATACCTGGGTACTATTTTTTCAGAGTGTATCGTAAAATATTATACATTGTCTTGTTTCATAAACTCTATGGAACTCGAAGCATCAAAACCTTCTATATGCTCAAAACTGAAAATAAAGTTCAAAGCGGCTATATGTTTACCGAGCAGGGAGCAGACATCAACGAATAATACGGAGTAGTTTAGTTACGTTCAATCTATACAGAGAAAAGGGATTAGGGAAATATGTATCGGATTATGTAGAAATATCTTACTTAACCAGGTTAATTAGCCATAGGCACCTGAGGCGATGCAAGTCTCGTTCAGTCTCTCCCCTTGCGTTTTGCATCAGGCGTAGGAGGATCAGATGGCCTTGAGTGTAGGCATGAATCCTTTTATTAACTGCAAATCGGGAAACAGAAAGGTTGCATGCATCTACTTGTCGGACAAAGATATAAGCTGCCAAACACAAGTGAACTGAGTGAGCATATAAACATCTAAAATAACAAAAAAAAAACATTCGCTTTTGAAACAGACTGAAGAAAACAGATGATGGATAACATCGGTTTTAAGAATAATGAAATACATTTCTTTTTTGGGTTTGAGAGAGCGATAAGGGCGGTTTTGATGCTGAAAGATGGTTAAACTTGATCATGTGCATCACCACTTCCTAAATTAGCATGCTGCATTACATTAAACTGATATAAACGGCATTTGTATATAATCGATCTTCTAAGAATAATTTTACGCATTGAAAAAAAAAAATATCGAACCTGGTGGGCCGATTGAGCCATTCTGTGGTCATCTGGCAAAGATTCAGTCATGTCACCAAGTACAGGCTCGAGACAGCCGATTTGGTTCTTTGCCCTTTTTTCTGTTGATGGGTTATCCTCGTGTTCCTTTTTCCTTTTCCTTTGGAAAGTGTACTTAAGAACCTTACTATCCTTTGATGGTGGACTACTGAGCTCATCACTCGTCATCTGCACTTTAACATCCAAATCTAATGAAATTGAGTTCTTCATCGCGGACTCTGAACTCGAGCCTGAAGCATCTAAGCTATCTTCAATCACAACCTCATCTTCAACACATGTAATGTTTTTTCCACCTTCCTCATCTTTTTTCAGTTCCTTCACATTTTCTGGGTGATCCAATGATTCTAATCCCCGAGTAAGGGAAAACCGGCTTTTCAGAAGGTTTCCTTCACAAGCACGTATTCTTTGGGTGCATCCATTTCGATGTAGTTGGGGTTCTTTCCTTCTACTAATTATTGATGGGAGCTCCGGCTCATTGAAAAAACTGTCTATCCGATGTGCTTGAGATTGGGAAGCTAAGAGTGCTTTATCTGCCATTACATCGAGCTTCGTATGGGCCTCGTTCAGTTCTGCCCTAAGACTGCTTACTATCTCCTCCGCTTCTTGAAGTTGTGCTTCGAGCTCTTCAATTTTTCTATGTTGATTTTGGGATTTTGCCTCCACTTCAATAATCTGCTCCATGTGCCAGAATTGATCAGTCGGTCAAATCAACATTTAAATGAATTATGCATCTGATTGACAAAAGTTAGAAAATACTTTGGTAGCCTATGTTTCTGATACGAAAGACAGTTTAAACAAGAAGAGGGAGACACAAAACAGTAGAGGTAAGAGCATAAGTTTAAACACGTAGCAAAATCAAAAATCTTTCATACACCGAGAAGCCAAAGCTTAACCTTTTGTCTGCATAGGGGAGTGACCCCCTTACGCTTAGAAACAAGTACTACCATTTACCTGATCAACCTTTTGATGTGCGATGATAAACTCACGTTAGTTCTAACAATAACATCTTAGAAGTCGGGAAAAAAAATAACTTTTCATGTCAAATACCTTGACATGGAAATAACTTCCAAGAATTGGTATTGAGGTGAAAAAATGGTCTCTAACCTACAATCGACAACATCACATAGCATAGGTAGCTAGCCTAAGCAGCATTACCAAACAAAAACTAGCACGCACGGAGTGCCCAACCAAAATAAAGTTCCAAAATGAAGTCGATGACTTTCTTCACAAAACTATTATCTTGTGGAAATTACAACTTCACAAGGCAATAAGAAAAATTTCAGCAAAAGCATCCACCGCCTGTTCAGGGTCTTGACGGCGGACTTAAAAAGCCACCTACAGACGCTTTACGGGGGTGCGCTTGTTTAGTAAGCAAGAAGCGGAATGGGCGGACCCAGGTTGAATTTAAAACCATTGAAGATCACAAATTCACAACCCTTTGCACGTCATCAATTTAAAATACCAACATTACCACAATACATCTAAAACATCAACTATTTGCTGACTTCTTGTTCGAAAGAGCAAATGTAATCAATTTCATATCTTTCCAAAGTCAAGTTCACAGAATTCATCACAGAACTCGACAAAAACCCCCCACCAATCATTTCAAACACTAAATCACCATCAATAAAATTGCCTACAACCTTATCTCAATGCACATAAAATTCGGTCAAGCAGCAGACAGTAGTGTTGAAATATACACAGCCTAATCCTCGATGAAACATAAACGATTTGCTGACTTCAAATTATAATTAATTTTACAACACTAAATCAGCGAAAACCAACCAAATTCAAAAAAAACAATCACATTACTTTAGAATCCATGGTTTGTTTAAGCCGAAGCAAAAGGTGAAGAGCTTCGTCTTTAGTCGTCGTAAGCTGATGATAATACTGCTGAGCTTTCCTCTCCGATGCCAAAACCCTAACCGCTGCCTCCTTCGCCGTATTCAATATGATTTCAGCATATGCTTTCTTCAATGCAGTCATTTTCTGCAATAACAAACAACAACCCAATTACAAACCCACCAAAATTTAACGGATCATTCACGAAATCAACCAAAACCCACTTCATCAATCAATCAACTAATTAAAAAAAAAACACATTCTAAAACTTTGATTTCCCCCCCAACAAAACACAAAACGTTCCCAGAATCAGTACTTTACTGTTACTGCTGTTTATTACAGTTAATCAATTAGGTAAAATAAAGTGTGAAAAAACGGAAATTTTCCTAAATTAACTGAATTATTCACAAAACCAAGCAAAACCCATTTCATAAATCAACCAATTACTCCAAAAAAACACATAAAGATTTGATTTTTACCCAACTAATCAAAGTTTACACCCTAAATCAGTAGTTGATAATCACAGCTGTTAATTACAGTTGATCAATCAGGTAAAACAAAGTGAGAAAAAACGGAAATTTTTACCTGAGATTCATCCACCATTGTTGCTGGATTGACGTTAGGGGATTAAATTAATGAAATAGAATTGATTTTCTGGGGTTTTTGTGTAGTATACGAGTAGTTTTTATTTTTGAAAGCTGCCTTCAATTGGAAAAAGTTGAGTAGTTAGTTGTGTTGGCTGTTGGGGGAATGTTTTGAATTACGGTTTTATCCCTAGACGTTATTCCTCTTTCCTTCCCTTTTTTCGTCAACCATAACGTCAAGTTCGTCAACAAATGTCCCGCTAACCCATGTGCTTCTTTACTTAACACCTTACACCTTCTTCAATCGGATTCTACTCTGGATCGATAAGTTCATTAAGATTGAATCTCAAATCAACCAAGTATATAATCGTGATGTTAAAATACGGTAAAATTATTCTTTTAAACTTTAAATCTTAAATGACTATTGAATTACTCTGTATGCTATTTATGTATCACGATGTGCCTACAAATTGTCAAATCCATACGACTAGTTCTTTTCCACCTTTAAAATTGTATATATAAGATTTGTAGATTTCGTAAAAATAGATGTTATTCATGTTGGATGGTCGTATAAGCCATCAGGTTACGATGATGCTTTAGATTTGAGACAAGTTGAACGATAAGATCCTAAAAAACCAAGATTTTTTTCATCTAGTCGGATTGAACGATCATAGGATTACATGATCGTTGATGGTTTCTGAATGATCCAGGTTAGAACGAAAATACAATGATATATGTAACATAATCACTAAGAAAAAATCTTTTCTTTTAACACGTGTACAAAATTAGAAAAACCGATAAAACAAATTTGAAGAAATGGGCTACATCCTACATCTTAGAAGACAAGCTCAAACCAGAAAGTGATGTATGAATAAGAATGGGAGTTCTAACATTATGAACCCCATCTGACCACACCAAATCCGCAGTCACCTGTCTCCAATACGCATTATCACCGGCTACCTTAACCCGAAACGACTTCTCTTTCTTCGACGAATCAAACCGTAACACTGAGGGTAAAACCGTCACAGTAACATTATTTTCACTGACACGCGACACGATCGCATTGTAAACAGAATTCGGATCACCCACATTTGTGACTTGTCTACGAAACCACACTTTGAATCGATAAAATGGTTTGACTGTCGACACCAATGCCGGGTAGTTCAGATCCCTCGGTGGTATACGGGTTTTATCAGAAACGGGTTCTTGGACGGTTATTAGGCTCAATTTTGTTTTGTCGTAGGCAATGCTATAAAGCAGGGCGAGGTAGTCCGATTTCGTTATGTTGTAAACTAGACCGGGATTGACCGCTAATGCCGGTTTCAGGTCACCAGACCCGAATGCAATTTCTCCGTCTTCGTTTGCTGAATAATCTATGTCTAACGGTCGTGCTACACATGACGAAATAAACATGTTAGTCTGTCCACTACCAGGTGCTGAAATTCTACCTGTGTGGGAAAATAAGAGTGTGAATATTTAGCTTTGCTAAATATAGAAATGATGAAACAAGGCGTAAGCATGCGAGAATAGTTAGAAAAAATATTTTTTATTGCTTTACTATTTTCATGAGTGAATGAAGGTAGATCATTCAATTATTAGTAAATAGAGTATTATATAATGTTTTGCATATGTTTCATCATATTATAACAACAACAAACACACTTGTAACAAGATTAGAATTAATACAATTTACCTTTTGTCAATCTTTCTTACGACATTTATATTTCTTCATACAAGTTTTGTTCACGCTATATAATTTCTTGGTGTAATTCAGTGAGGGATATATTTCATATTAATCTATTAGAAGGTCATAAATTCCGCTGCTACTCCAACAATTGGTATCAGAGCCAACATCAAAATTTAGAGTGGCAAAACTTTATTTTTTGTGATCAAAGATAATGTCTTCTACTAGTGGAACCGTCAAGGTCGGCAAATATGAAATTAAAAAGTTCAATGGAAAAAATGATTTTTCCTATTGGAGGATGCAGATGAAAAATCAGCTTATTTCACAAAAATTGCATAAGGCGTTAGCGGGTAAAGAACAAAAACCTGTGAATATGAAGATGAGGATTGGGAAGAATTGGATCTTGAAGCACGGGCAACGATAATCTTATGTCTTGAGAGGGATGTTTGCTTTTTTGGTGAATGAAGAAGCAACGGCTGCTGGCGTGTGGGCGAAGTCAGAGAATAATTTCATGGTAAAAACTCTAACAAATCGGATCTATTTAAAATCCAGATTGTATACATGCAAGATGGAGGAAGACACCTCAATCCAGGATTATGTCAATAAGTTTGATGGGATTATATCAGACTTGAAGGATATTGGAGTAAAGATTGAAGATGAAGACCAAGCACTTATGTTGCTACTTTCATTGAACAACAAGTATGAAAATCTAGTACAAACGTTGATGCTTGTGGGTGAGACTCTTACCATGGATGAGACTAGAACGTCACTATTATCGGATGAACTTCGAAAGGTTGCTATTAGTGGGATGTCTGGTAATGGTGGAGAGAATAACGAACAGACGCAAGGGTTGTATGCTACTAGAGGAAGGACAAATGAAAGAGCAAATAGTGGGGGTAAGAAGTCTAGATCAAAATCTAGAACTCCTGCGGAAAGAGCATGTTTCAAATGTGGTGAGCTTGGGCACTTCAAGGCAACTTGTCCGAATAAGAGGGTATTCAAGAAACATACCAAAAACGACAACAAAGGCAAGCGACAAGACTTTCAGGAGGCGGGTTACGTCTCAAATGATGAGGATGATTGTTTCTCCGTCTTAGAGCAAGACCATGATATCTCCGGTAATATAAGTGGATGCTTGATTCAGGCGCTTCACATCATATGTGCCCAAATAGGGAGTGGTTTACTACCTATCAAAGTACAAATGGTGGAACAGTTTTAATGGGCAATAACCATGCCTGCAAAATTATGGGGTATGGTACAATACGAATCAAGATGCATGTGGAGTGGTAAGGACTTTGACGAATGTGAGACACGTCCCAAATTTGCGGAAAAACCTTATTTCTCTAGGTATATTAGAGGAAAATGGTTGCAAGATAATCTTAGAAAAAGGAGCCTTAAAGATTGTTCGTGGTTCATTGGTTGTGATGAAGGGAATTCGTCATAGGAATCTTTATTCTCTTATGGGAAAAATTGTCATGGGAGATTTGGCGGTTGGAATCACTAGAAGTAATGATCAAACTGAATGTACGAGGATGTGGCACATGCGCCTTGGGCATATGTCGGAAAAAGGTCTATCACTGCTTGGTAAGGAAGACTTGTTGAAGAACATGAAAAAGCCATGCATGGAATTTTGTGAACATTGTGTGTATGGCAAAGCACATAGGTTGCGGTTCTGTACAAGTAAGCACAAAAGTAGAGGGATGTTGGACTACGTGCATACCGATGTTTGGGGTCCGGCTAAAGTTACTTCAAAGGGCGGTTCTAGGTACTTTGTTACATATGTTGATGATTATTCTAGGTATGCTTGGATTTATTTCTTGAAGCATAAGAATGAGGTATTTGATATCTTTATGTGTTAGAAAGCAATGGTTGAGAACAGGACGGGTAGAAGACTGAAAACTCTGAGATCGGATAATGGTACAGAGTACACAGAGGGTTCTTTCAAGAAGTTTTGTGATCAGGAAGGCATTGTGAGACACTGGACAGTAAAAGGTACACCACAACAGAATGGAGTCGCGGAAAGACAGAACCGTACACTTCTTGAGAAAGCAAGGTGTATGCGCTCTAATTCTGGGGTAGGTAAAGAATGGTGGGCAGAAGCGATTGCTACAGCTTGTTACATAGTAAATTGATCCCCACATTCTAGTTTAGGTGGAGACACCCCCCTACAGGGTGCGGTTAAGTGAACATGCGGATTATGACAAACTTAGAATTTTCGGATGCACAGCTTATTATCATGTTAAGGATAATAAACTTGATAATAAAGCTAAAAAGGCAATATTCTTAGGATATACAAAGGGAGTCAACGGTTATCGCCTTTGGAGTGTAGAAGATTCAAAGTTTGTGATCAGCAGGGATGTTACATTTGACGAAAAATCTACGGTAGCTTTGTCTTCAGATTCTATCTCAACAACTTGTTTATTTGATATCACCGCATCATCACCAGTAGGTACTGCAGCTTTTGACAAAGCTACCATAGATTTTTCATCAAATGTAACATCCTTGTTGATCACAAACTTTGAATCTTCTACACTCCAAAGGCGATAACCGTTGACTCCCTTTGTATATCTTCTCAAGAACAAGTGTGTTTGTTCATGAGCTTTTCGGAGACTGTCAGGATTCGAGCATGCGACTTTTGGTCACGCAAGCCCTGATACCATATTACTTGAATTTCTCAACTGATGGTTGAGTCCGACTATTATATTTATATCATATAATAGTCCTACGTGTATTTTTTTGTATTGTCAAGTTTTGATTGAGAGAGTTTTATCAGAGAGCAGAGGTTGACTTATAAGCTGAAGAAGACGAGTGTGTACCTGTAGTCATAAGAGCGGATTTGATAGGAGCAGGAGACCAATCTGGGTGAAACGATTTAACGTAAGCAGCTGCACCGGCTACATGAGGGCAAGACATCGATGTTCCCGACATAATCTCGTAACCATTTGGTGTCGCAGCTAGAATCTCAACTCCCGGTGCAGTTATATCTGGCTACGGTTATTAACAACAACAACAAAACGAGCGATAGAGTTCATGATCTGATGATGAATACAAAAAATTATTAAAACATCTATTTTTTAAGACGGACATATTCATTTTAAGATTAAAACAAATCACGTACTGCTACGTGATATTTTCATGAATCTTAAGTGGGAAACAAATATATATATACATATGTTGGTCTTAAATAAAAAAATGGTATCGTATTTACTTTCATGATTTCAGGTAAGACGGTGTTTGGTCCTCGTGACAAGAAGCTAGCCACTCTAGTTACTTCAGCTCGAACGGCTACACTCTTATTAATTGTAGCTTTTATGTTCCTGTAAAATCGAGGTTAGTCGATCATTCATTAACCAGCTAATTAAGTACTTTGTAATTAGTACTGCAGACGTACTGTTTGGATGCCTTGTAATTCTTAAGAACTTCAAAGTCAAGTTCGGGTATCCACGCCTGAGGCATAGAAGTTGGGTACGAGATGTCTTGGTCTGAAATTAAAGGTAAGATCATACCCGCGACAGACAGTCTTGACAGACGTTCAGTATCGTTAGCATCGCGTTCAAGCCCGTAGGCTCGATCACACATAATGATGCTGCTCTCTAGTACCGAATCATTCAAACAAATTTTCAGTTCACAAACCCTGTACCACAATAAAGCACACCAACGCGTTTGTCAGATCTATTCGTACAGAAATCCTGACGTATAGGAAGTAAGATTCAGGACTCATGAAATCGAACAACTTACTTAGCATACTGAATGTTGCATTCGGAGGTTACTAAATCTTCTCCATATAGTACGGGCCGATCTCTTGAAGCGAACAGATTTACAGCGGAACTCTGTTTCGTTTGTCAGAATAAAAAAAAAAGATGTATGTAAAACCGTCTTGTACAAGATTCTGAGACAAAATGCAACTAACCGAAAATGGCATAGCATTATCGACAACCAGCTTGTTAATGATACGACGGTCCATTTTACTCGCGGCAACAGTAAGCAACCAAGGCGCGACACTAGTCGTTACACCCAATTTACCATCATTACCTGTATATCAAAATCTATATTACAGTAGTTTTCTGGGGTTTGAATCCTGTGAGCATCAAAAAAAGAATTTTACCTGCGGCTTGGACGGTCAGGATATTTTTCTCCATAGCGTGAAAAGAAGCGACAGAGATGGCATTATCGTTTATGAAATCTTGTGGCAAGTTACCGAAACCAAGGGAGAGAGATATGATGTCGACAGCATCAGCAATGGCATCATCAAAGGCGGCTAAGATGTCCTCCAAAGAGCAGCCGTCTGAAGCACAGACCTTGTAAGCGGCGATTCTTAGCTTGCAGAAGGGACACCTCCTCGAGCCGTCCCTTCTGCAATCCCATCAAAGCTTGCCTTCCTTACGACCCTCCCGCCCGCAGTCGATGCTGTGTGTGTTCCGTGTCCTTCCTGGTCCCTTGCTGTCTTGTCGTCCGTGTAGAACCGGCCTCCTATCAGCTTCCTGCCATATAACTTCTTTCATACAGTAAGATATAAATATATTAGTTGAGCCTCAACCATCACCTTAACCGTAAGACATAGTTCAGAAGTTAATTATTATTACTTGTTGCAAGTGAAATTGAAGCCTCCTTGACAAACACCCTTCCATTTGGTTGGAATGGGACCGAGTCCACGGTCGTTGAAGCTTTCTGATTCAGGCCAGATTCCGGTGTCAAGTACGCCGATAATTATATCGCTCTCGACGTCAAGATTACGGTTCACATTCTCATATAACCCCGTGAAATCCCATGATCGTGTTGTGTAAAGTTCCGCTTTCTTGTTTGGAAATATCGACACTACGCCCTCCATGCCTACATGCATATACATTCACCTTAATGTTGTTAATTACTTAGTTTTCTGTTTGACTTTCTTAAGTCAAAGTTTAGTGCACTACTAAACTTTGAATATGACTTTGACCATGATGGTCCGTGAATAAGTACCAAAATAGAAACTGCCACGTTAAATTACAAATAGATTGCAAAAAGTCAAACGGGAAGAACATGTAATTACGGACGAAGAATTAAGTAATTATACATACCTTGTATGGCTTCTTTCTCATCGATGGTGAGCTTGGCTACAAAACCATTGAAGCTCCTTGTGTAGCTCTAATCAAGGAACCACTTATTGAACTACAAAATCCACGATATTATACACATTATTTTTGAATTCAAATCCCGTCACCAACATATTTATATGATTAAAAAATTTATGAAGAGAAGAATAATAATCACTTTTTGGTCATTTGAACTTGTTGGAGCATACTAAGATGGTGAGCGGAAGGCGAATATTCATCATTTTCAGGTAGCGATCCCATGTACACGATATATTCTGCAGTTTTATGCAAATTAATACGAGTACCATAATTTAAAGACCATTGTGTCGAATAACCCTTGATACCTCGTGTTGGACAAAGGGTGAACTTAAATATAAATAAATGAGCAAGTCAAAGAAAATTACCTACATTTGTAGAAATAATTTATTTTTATCATTACATTATTGAAAATATGTTCAAACTATTCTCAATGAAAATTCTATATTCCGTATATGTTTAAGAATGATTTTATTTCCATGCAATAAGAATGATTTTATTTTGATGCAAATGTTAGATGTCGGCTACTTCAATTGAAATTTACTAGAGTTTTGAGTTAGTTTGTGATTATGACTTGGAGAATCAAAACACGGTAATTACGTTCTTTTTTCCTACTGGTAGAAAAAAAACAACAACAACAACAAAAAGATAACTCACTTGTGCATCTTCATTAGCCTTGCAATGACTACACCACATTACCTCAACAAAAATTAGGAATAAAAAGACGTGAAAAACCCGAATTATCTCGTTTTTCATTGTGTTGAAGATTTTAAGTACGTATTTTTCTGTATTATTATTATTATTATTATTATTATTATTTCTGAGTGCATTCATACAAAAAAGTTGGTTGTTCTGACTAGTACGAGAAACATTTCTTTTATTTATGACATAAGCTAAAAAAAAAACGATCATAATGTAAGTTATTATTTTAATCTTATTTACTCGTATTTAAGAAATGATCATTAACTAAAAAAAAAAAATTGTTGTTGTTACAAATTAATTCACTAACTAGACATTTAATCGAAGCTTATGGCAATAGTAAAGTTAGAGGAGTCAATTGGGTTAGTCGGGTTGGATTTGACTTGGTTAAGAGTCTACCTTTGGGTTTGGTTCATGTCAGGTTACTCCGTCGGTTATGGTTAGGTCATGCAAATACAATTGTCGTATCTGGTCGGGTTTGGGTTGAGTCAAGTCATTATTAGGTGAATTCAGATAATTTGTAGAGAGTTGGGTAGCTTTGGGTAGACTCGATAGAATGGAGTAATAGATTTGTAAGAATTCGGGATCATACTGATAATTTATTGCTCGACTTGACTCATTAATTCATTTTTCAAAAAAAGTTTTTTTGGTAGAGTATATACTATCGTTATTTTTCGATTTTATCACTTCATAACTCATTCAGGAGTTAGGTCATTTTTGAGGTTAGGTAAGTCAAGTTAAATCAGGTTTGATTTCGGGATTACTTTAATCGGATCATACCAGAATAGTACTGGTAACATTTTCGGGTTTACCTTAGTCGGATCGCGGATACATGAATGATGGGAGGCCCATTCATCATCGAAAAGAAGCCCACAAATTACAACACTAAACTACTGAACTAGGGTTTGTGAATATAAACCCAAATCATCTCCATTCTCTGCCATTGCTAGGGTTTTTATACTCCATTTCTCTCTGCCGCATTTCCCTCTAACCCCAATTCACCTCCACCACCTTCATCAATGGCGCCCAAATCAGCAAGGACCACCAGCAGAAACCCGGATCTGGTCCGGGGTATCGGAAAGTACACCAGAGCTCAGATGTACCACAAGAGAGGTCTTTGGGCAATCAAGGCCAAAAACGGTGGCGTATTCCCTACTCACGCTCCTAAGGCCGCCGCCGCCGTCGCCGCCGTCAAGCCGCCCAAGTTCTACCCTGCTGACGATATCAAGAAGCCCCTTATCAACAAGCGTAGACCTAAGCCTACCAAGCTCAGGTTTTCCCCTCTTTTCTCCATTCTTCTTCTTCTTCTTCTTCCTCATACATCGATGGTGTTTAATTAATTGATTTGTATGGATATAGGGCAAGCATTACTCCAGGAACAGTGTTGATTGTGTTGGCTGGAAGGTTCAAGGGAAAGAGAGTTGTGTTCCTTAAGCAGCTTTCTTCTGGGTTGCTTCTTGTTACTGGTTATTTCTCTTTTCTCTTCTTCCTTATTATTTTTATTCATATTTCAATTCTGTAGTGCATTTTTGTATTGTAGTAATAGAAATGTTGTAAATTTGAGGATTTCTTTATTATGGGAGTAGTTCATTTTATGAGTAAAACCGTCTCACGTAAATTTAGTGTGATCTACTAGTTGTGTTGGAGAATTAGTGATTTCAAAGAGATTGTATGAGTGCGTATTTGATAACCAATGGCTACACTATTTTACATACGTCAACAAATTAGGAATGGAAAGATGTTACAGTAAAAAGCTGGTGATTAATTTTCCGTATATTCATAGAAAATTTCTAGGTTGGAACTTTAGTCGATGACATGAGTTAGCTGTTTCATCAAAGCTAATGTCGATACTACTGTGAATTCCATTCCAAAAGTTTAAAGCCATAAGTTCTGATTAGTGCTATGAGTGCATAGCATATGAGCGTAATGTAATGTCTCTCAACATTTCAGCTTTTCCAAATGATATCACAATATTCTCTCATTGTTTCATCATTTTGATTGACTCGAGGCTCCTTGTTTGTAATCGTTATTTCATAAAACACATAGACATCTGATATAAGGAATTAGACATCGTTGCTCAGGTTTGTAAAGCTCAACACATTCCTATAATTGTGTGTTTGAATTCAGGTCCCTTCAAGATCAATGGTGTTCCTATTAGAAGGGTGAACCAAGCTTATGTCATTGGAACTTCTACCAAAGTTGATCTGTCTGGAGTCAATGTAGAAAACATCGACGACAAATTCTTCTCAAAGCCTGCTGAGAAGAAGAAGAAGAAGGGCGAAGGAGAGTTCTTTGAGGCCGACAAGGAGGAGAAGGAAGTCATCCCACAAGAGAAGAAAGATGCTCAAAAGGCAGTTGATGTTCCATTGACGAAGAACATCGAGGCAGTTGCTGACTTGAAGGCATATCTTGGAGCAAGGTTTTCGTTGAAGTCTGGGGTGAAGCCGCACGAGCTTGTATTTTGAATCATTCAGTCAAGCAAGCTTATAATAGACTCTAAGCAAACTAGTAGTGTCCTTGTTTTGTAGTTCCTTGGATTTTCACAACTTCTATTGTGTTTTGGTCAGTCTTTTGTGCAAGTTTTGAATTATTATTTTCTGGAGAATGAATACTTTTGTGAAATCGGATTCTTATATCATTTTCGTCTAATAGCCTCACTTTTCTACTTAATGGTTTGTTATCTTCCATCAGTACTTGGGGTTGGGGTATCTAATGATGCATCAGAGTAGGGGCGAGGAAATCTTGGTGGTACTTACTGATTTGTGTTCCATACTGAGTTTATTGTGAGACATTTGACATAGCTGGTTGTTAAGTCAATGTAAAGTTTGTCTTTCATTGTATAATGCTCGACAGTCTCATACTATTCTCTCCGTTCAACTCCAAGCTTTTCTTTTACTTTTAGCTTTCCTTTTACTTTTTCTACATAGATATATTTTTTCTAATAGATTGTCGTGAATATCGAAAGTTATCCGCGATTGCAAATAGTGTCAAAATAAGGAAGGAGAAGGTTGGAGTTGAACGGAGTGAGTATGTGGTTTGAGTTTGGCCAATGTAGTTAGTTATTGTTGCTGTCTACTGTCTAACTATAATAGATAAACGGAATTGTTATTTCATACACGGGTTTTACTACGTTGTACACATTTTGTCATTATTTTTTTCCGTGTTTACCCTTCTCTTTCAAAAAACTTCTCTTCTAAAAAAACTTCATTAACCCTGGACAAATTAATCAACCACTTCACCATCATCGAAAGCTATTCGAAATGGAACACGTAAGGTAGATCTGGTTAAAATGGGGTCACAAATAATACGAACTAGAAAATATTTATTAAAAAAGAAAGTGAAAATCTTATTAAATTTTCCTAAAAGGGAAATGTGGAAATCTTATTGAATGGAAAATAGTACTTTATTCTCATCTTATTGAAAACACAAAATCTTGGAAGAGACGATCTCTCACTAACTTATTGAGAGACCACTCTTCAGTACCACTCTATATCATATTCGTACCCCTTAAATGATAACTTTGTTTTGTACCTGTTTTTATAAGAAGCGTACTCTCTTTACATTTCTTCTATTAGATTTGGTACCACTGTTACTTCCATTTGTACTTAGACTCTTAATGAGAGACCGTTTCTCAGGAGACCTACTCGATTGAAAAAATGCTCAAGCTATCCATATAGCTCATTGATTTCGTAAACTGTTAAGTTATCAATTGAAAGCAATCACAAACCTTTTATTCAAGGTGGAATGAATGTGATGGTACCAGCTCGCCTTTTGTCCTAGGTTCGTCGCAAGTCTCAAAAGACAACACGGCCCACCCATGCCCACCAAATTTTGATAAAAAAGACGGGCCGGTTTCATGTCACCATAAGCCGGCCCCTTCACGGTCCAGTTCAAGGCCAGGCCATCTCAGCTCACACCCAACCAATTTGATGCAACATAGTGAGTAAGATTAGTAGAATACACCACAATCAATCCACTAATTTCATGTGTTCACTAAGCCGGAAAAAATAGGACTACAAGTGTGTAGTGTAACAGTATCTTTTTATACAAAGGCATTAATTATATTTGTAATACAACAAAGTCTTATACAAAAGACACTCACCCTCAACCAAAATCTGTTTTTTTTTTTACCAAAACAATAAAACGAGAATAAATTACACAAAAGGAGACAGGATATTAAATAAAAGCCTCTGCTCTACAAGACCGACCCTTCTGAAAAACAGGCCCGTGTGTTGTCTTCTCTATAGCATTCATAATCATAATCATAACCCATAATCCAATCCCTGTGCACTAATCTTTTTGTTTCTTTCTTTATAGTCTATGATGATGATGATGATGACACCCCCCTTTGAGGCATGTTTAATTCCAAGGGTTTCAAAGCATCTTGAACGATTTCTTGGACGGTTCGGTTTCGTCGACAAACATCCACGAGTTCCTCAATTGGAACCATAACGTCGTTGATATTAGCCCCGGATGCTGCCTGAGATAGAGCTTGCATGAATCTTGAGCTCTCGATTTCTGTCACCGCTGTCTTTGGAATCAATGACATGCTCTCATTTGCCCATTCCAAAGATTTTACCCCATAAGTTCTGATTAGTGCTATAAGTGCATACGTTACCTGCGTGATATTGACCGCCATTTTAGCTTTACCAAATGATATTGACCGCCATGTTAATGAAAAATCACTATCACAACAGGATGGAAGCTCCAGCAAAACAAACATAACACTTGGAAGAAAAAAAAAATTACTGGCTAACAAATGCAATTAATTATGACAATTTCATATATTATCATGTTTATAATTATTGAATTGCTTGGGTATTTTTCTTGACTTTTTAAGCATGTCGGACTACTTCCATTTTGGGATTAGTCTCATGCGACTAAGAGTACTCAAGTAGAATGGTGGGTTTTTAGGTTTTGAGTGAGCAAGCATGAAACCTTGCTCAACCTGAACCTGAACCTGAAGTGATAACCGTTTCAAAACTGAAATTATCGATAGTTTAGCATTACTGAGGTGAGAGATACCGTTTCAAAACGGGAACTTGGAAGAGCTCCAGTCAGAGATGCAATTAATATTCTGGTGATTGTTGCCCCTCTGGGAATGATCACACTGTCTCTAATAGGCAAGCACTGCATGCCGTCACGTGAATTTGTGAGATCAAAGACATCAGATAAGAACGATAATATGGAGTTTGAGGCCTCCCTGCAAGAGTTTATGAAGATCAAGAGAGTTGTCAGCCAACGTTTCAAGAGACACCAAAATAGACACGTCATTTAATATTTTAGTTGGTGAGGTCAATTTGCACCATAAAACTCCAACGACACATGGCAAACGGGTGAACCAGGGTGAATAAGATATTTATCATGGGAAAGGGAGAGCAAGACAGCAAAACACCTGTGTTGTACTGTGATCCCAATCATAGCACAATCAACAAGTGAAGGGAACACCGGTGATGGGATGAATATTTGTGGGCAATAGCGGATGCATCTTGAAGCCAACAAGAAACAATCATCAGCTATATCTGGCCTGGAAGTAAAATCCTGGCAAAAAATTCCAACTTTAATTTACGCAAAAACACAAATATCCCAAAATTATAGTGTTACGGAAACTACAGAACATACTTTTAATGTTACAAGAAGACCTGCTGTTCGTCTAAAAAGGGCCTCCACTAAATTTTTCAGATATTCTGAACCAGATGGATCTGAACCGAATATCTGCAACAAAAAAGCACAGGATGATGATAGGAAGAGAATACCGAACAACACTTTGAGATAATATTCATAAACAATGTCCAACTCTCCATAGTTTTGGCTTCTCTGAATTTGTCGGGTTTTTACTTGTGAAATATCATTTTGCTTATGAGGCTCTCCTATATATTTGGGCCAAAAGCAAATGAAGCAATTCCAAAGAATTAAGAGGTATATATACCTTTATGACTTCGCTAGAGAGATATAAAAAGCACGGCTGGAGATGGTGCTGGTATAATCCTTGAATCTCCTCTAGCATTGCTCCAATTGTGACTCCCATGAATCTTCCAGAAGTTCTTACCTTTCAAAACAAAAGTTAGGATTGTGTTATAAAGCCTATAAAAATTGAAACAAAACCGAGTAAAGAAGACTAGCAGAGAATATAAAACAGCAATCAACAAAGTGGAAAATAAATGCAAACAAGCACTATTATAAATATAGAGCATCATAGAACGACATGATTATGCTATGTATTGACCTCTTCCTGGACATGACATTGTTGTGAAAAAAAAATCATGCAACTGTTGCTACAATACACAGTAGACTAATGCATTGAATTACGGTCTTTAGAAGACAATTGCAGTTCAAAGTAGACTTACAGCATATTTGCATGCCTTGCAAAGTGATTCCATTGTCCGCATGTCCCATGCACGACTGTAATTGAGAAAAATAAAATAATTCGGTGATACATTGTCCAAAGTCTTACTCTTGACACACATCAATCATATACTTTAGACACTTACACATCGAAGATGGTTTTGAATATTGGCCAGATCCTCTGAACTGCATCTGCAACAGCCTCAGGTTGGTTGACATATCTAACATGAAGAAAATACATGATGAAAATCCGCTAAGATCATTGGATGAAGGTTCTAGGGGTTAAAAATTCAAGCACATTCTTATACCTAAAAATATAGGCCAGTCGATCTATATGAACAGTTAGTTCACGAGGCCCCTTTTGTCCCAAAATAACTGGGCCTTGATTGATCATTTCCTGATTGTTCAGATCACAAAGTAAGAACACACTAAAACACTTGACGTAAAAGTAAAAACAAAAAAAACATTTAAGCCGACATCGTAAGATTATTAAACCTGGAGGGGGGTGACAACAGGCAGGCATAGTGCTTCCACAGCCTTTTTCGCATGGTCCGAAGGAAGTTCCGTGATCACCATGCTGCATACAAAGACTTATCAGGCTATAGCACAACATGACACAAACGCTCACTATCTGAATATTTCCAACAATGATACCTAAGTGCTTCAACCAAGTGAAGCGAGTCTTCAGGAGATACTCTGAAGTTTCCAGCATCAGCATAAACTGCCTTGTGGTAGATATGGAAGAGGCCATCCAAAGATCCACACAGCTTTTTCCGACAATCTTCAAGCAAAATAATTAATTTCATTGAATAACACGGAGCCAAGATTCAGATATAATATAATTATATATTACATCCGTCCCTTAAATATTGTCCCGTTTCATTAAAATACTCCTCACATATAATGAGGGAATTGGGCAATCTTTAAGGGACGGAGGGAGTATCAGATAACACCATGATGCAATCACATCTTTTAGATCTAAAAAAGCTATCGAAGAAGTTGCACGAGTTGCTACAATACAATTTTAAATGCGAAAAGGTGTTTCAAAGTTTTCCTTCCTCAAGAAAATATTATGAGCACCTACACTGACACGTCGCTCACTCTTCAGACACAACGAGAATGAAGGAGAGTCATTCTTGGGATATAAAGTTGAAGAGGGTGGCTCTGGGAGAGTAAGAGCAATAGAGAGCGTTATCTCCAAGACAGTAAATTTATTTACAACGTTATTGGATCAAGAATTGGTCATCCGAAATCAGTATCTTTGTCTTTCAAATATAGGGGTATGGATGCATATATCCGAATTCCGCTTACAGCAGGTAGTAGCCATTGAGTAATGTTACTGTTGTCGTATCAAATCAATAATGGATATGTTTTCCTACATTATCAGGATCAAGAATGGTAGCCATTGAGTATATGCAGGATGATGATAAAAGATCTACAACATATTAGCATCATAAGTTTATGAATCATACCAGCACATATATGTCTGAATGCCAATGCTGCAGCAGCAGCAGTATCTTCAGATGTGCTCATACCGCTCATAAGTATGTCCACCAGTGAAGGCAGAATAGAAAGTCCATTTGACGAAGCATCAAGCCATTTTGAGTATGCCCCGATTGTCAAGCAGACTGAAAAAGTAAACAATCACAGAAATTTAGGCATATCACTCTTCAGTTCTCATTATAAACACACCTACTACAAGATAGGCTGTTTCACAAACTTCAGACAAGAGACTATATGTATAGAGTGTATTACCTGTTTGAAGTAGCTGAGGATGATGGGGAAGCTTCGTAAGCAAAGACATTACCTGCAGTGAGTTATATTACCATGAGAAGAGAGCATTTTAGCTGTACATATTGGTTTTCTTTCCAACAAAAATGCCATCAACACCAGCTCCCGTCAACTCATTGCCCTTCCCACCAAAATCAACCTCTTAAAAAGGAATTTTATTCTACACTAGAGATCCATTTTACAGCCCACCATTTTATTTTGAACTATAATGAAATGCAAAAGACAGAAAACCTATATGGCAGAATAATACCAATATGTAAGCTACAACTATCAGAGCTTGTTAAGATGATATTCTAATTCACACAGAGAACTTGTATGCTTTTTAGTGGATGAGATATCAGTAACCTTAAATATAGCAAATAGTCAAGAGTTAGTGCTTCACTGCTTTTAATGATATGATCATACAGAAATGTTTAAGTTAGGCAGGCCAAGGAAGCCTTAAGAACCTGGGGCATCACTTCCATCTCCATACTTGGCACACTCTCTGATATGGCCCTTATACAGTACAAGGCAGCCTCAGCTGGACGCCATTCACTGCTTCGACCATTTTCACAGCTTGCCATAGCCTGATATAACAGCACCATTAAAACACAAAAAAGAAAACACAAAAAAAATTAAAGAAAGAAAGTTGTTCAATGTCCCCTACAAGCCGCTCGACCATAATCAGACACCAGTCCTTTCCAACAATAATAGACAAAAGCAGGATGGCAGGTTGAAGGTGTCTCCTAAAATGGAATGTATTACTTTGTGTGCATTTCTATATTTTTCTTAGTAAACGCCCAATTCAGCTCACCAACCAATAACAAAGAAGGCAGATCTTTCTCCGCCTGCTTCGAATATATATGTAGGAGTCCAAAAAATATAGTAACCTCGAAGTATTCATGACCAAACAATAGCTCAGTGTATTTTTGATTTTGTGGTGAAAGTTATAGGATGCAGGAATTACCAATCTTAGTGTCAAATCTGCAAATTTTTCACATACGGTGATCTGAATGGTCATTAAAACCTTGAAAGGCATCCAATCATTTCCATATAATAGGTGCACAAGAAGCTTCGGCATCCATAACAGGAGGAAAAGGTAGAACCAACAGAGTGGAAATATTTAAAAATTATATATACCTGAGCCAGTTTCATATAAAGTATTTTCAGAACTTTATCACCACCTAGGACCAGTGCTGCATCAATTAGAACATCCGCAACAGCTATCGCCAACAAGAATGTAGGCAAGTGTCAACAAAGGCAAAAGATAGACCATAGTGAACTAACATATTGCATAGATATATTTTGATAGCTGGACTGGGCAACATGATGAATTGATGATGTATGATACAGTATGCATCAATGTTAGATATTGAATATTACCATATCTGGTTTGTTTAAAATCTTTAAGGTCCTCCTTTGAAAGCTCCATATATTCATCAGGGTATTGAACCCGAAAACTAACCTGTCAGGAAAAAAACTGAATCATTGAATCATTGACATAAAGCAATCGGTTTATAAGACGAGGCCACATAGTGCTTCATATAAAAACCAACGCGCTACAACAAATACAATGTTCTACTGAAGAGCAACTCCTATAACAAACCATGCAGCAGACTGCTGCTGAGGAGCCACATATATAGTACTATATCTGTACACAATATTGTCACTAATAAGGTGCCTAATGTGTAACCTAAAACAAAGCATAAAAGGCCAAATATTTAGAAGTTCACATATAAGTATAACCCTGAAACTCACCAAGGAGACCAGAGATTCATACGATGAATGAAATATATGCAATCTCCTATTCCTCTCAGCTTCAATGGCTGCCTCATTACCGAAAGGTAAATACAGATCTCTGGAACATGATAAACAGATCAGTGATGAACTGCTGAAGATTAAAACAAAAAGGCAAGCACTTGCTACATAAGACGAACCTTTCAATCAAGTAAATTTGTAAATTGTGCCAGAAGTTAAATGTCATCGAAGCAATTTCAAACTCTGGGTGTGAGGCGACTTCCAGCAACGAGTTCACTATCATCATTGATTCATCTGTGCCTGGAACGAAGAAAATCAAGAGACATAAAAAAAGCCCAGACAGGAAAGCCACTATAATTTTCAATAGTAGACTATGTAAAATACAGTACGGGAGCAATTGCGGCAACGATTACAAATCTCAGGGTCGAGGTATCGCAGATGTGATGTGACAGGTCCCCACCAATGTGATCATGATTTCCACAACATTTACCAAATGCAGTGAGTCCTGACTTATACTCAAGATATTACCAAATGCATTAGATCCCCTAGTATTATACAAATATAAACACCACATAGAAACACAAGTTTTGGTGTCATTTCCCAATGTTTTCTGCCCAAAAAAAGATATGGCAGTGCAGATTAGGTGAAAAATATATGTGAAGTAGTGCCGAATGGTGAAACTCCGAAATGATGGTTGAGGATGATGGGATATCAGCCTTTTAACTGGGGTGTGGCATTGACTGTGTTGCATAACGAGAATCAACAAGTGTAACAGCAGCATTATTATACTACACACAGCTGACACAGAGATCACTGCCATGTATATTAGCCTCAATCTTAGTTGGCATTAAGACTTGACAGGAAAGCAAGGCTTAACTGGTTTTGTTTAACCCCATGTGTTTGAACTGAGTGACATGAATATTTAGCCTCTCCAACAAGAATAAAATTGATAGCACTTATAATGATGAATTGCTGATGCAGCCATGTAGAGACACAAAAGGAGCTTGGCCCTATTAAGGAATTGCACAATTACAAAGATAACTCATATAGTCATTTCTAAAATAACCCAGCCTTTTATGCAAAGTACAGTCTTAGAGTCAGCACAAACAGCTGACAGCATTGGCAGGAAAGAGCAAACAAAGCTTCCATTCTTACCAGTTGCAATCAGTTTAACATATGAATCACCCATATCAGCAAACAAACGACCAATGGCTTTCACGTCTTCCTCGTCCTGTCGGTAAATGAAAAGAAAAAAGGTAAAAACGGAAGTTAATTGATAAAAATACATAAATATCAATAAAATCTCTAGCCATACACCAATAAAAAGGGGCGTGTATATTTGCATTTGCAGTTTATCAACGCCGCAAAAGCACTAATGCATCTTTAAAAACATATACCAAGTTCAGAATGTGACAGAACAAAAGATATCATAGATCTAGAAGACAGCACTGTCTAGAGTACCTTAGAACGGTCGTTAAGCAGAGGCCTTAGATTCATCACTTGAGGAACAATGACTTGGATTAAGGGTAACTGAACAGAAACATCGGCAGAACTTCCTGCTGCCGAGCAATGGATCAGCTCTGAAACAGCTGCAAAATCAAAGGAGAAAGCTAAGTGATAATTTCAAACAGGAGATTTACTAGATAAGGAAACACAGCAGCTATGGCCTCCAACAGTAGAGAATCAAGTGTGGTGCTAGAATGCAATAACCAGAAGATTGATGTTTGTGCATGAAAAACAACAAAAGACTCTAGTTTATATATATTAGACACCCAAATACTCAAGCCGATATGTTATAAATCGGTCACCCATTTTGTAGTTAATTTAACTACGGAGTATATGCCTAAAACTGGTTTGATAAGTATAGTTGGCGTCTTGGTTCACATAGAATCAAGTAAATTCGCAAAAACCTAACACCATAGAAAACTGTTTTACCGATAAAAAAACCCCAAAAGACAAAGTAGCCGATATTGTGAATTTTCAAACAAATCCGTAGCCTAAAACACATCACTTTCATCATGAAATCGCAGAATCAGATGTACACTAACGGGTACTCCTCAATGTGCATCACAATGAGAACGACTTAGATAATATAATCACTTTTTTATGGGTCCTTATAGCCTGATTGAAGAAAGAAGTGTGGGATATATATATATATATATATATATATATATATATATATATATATATATATATATATATATATATATATATATATATATGAGGGCAAACTGGAAAAAAATGAAAGTACCGGAAAAATCATACCGTTAACAGCAGCTTCTGAAAGTATTTCAGAATTCAAGCTAGAAAGAGCTGTAAGAGCCAACGGATGAGAAGCAAGCGCGGATGGAGTGATCCTGAAAGGAAAAAAGGAACCAGACTAGTCTCCCAAAACAACTTTGAAGAATAGACAAAGAACTCTAACGCTAGCCCATTTGTTTCATAGCGAGAACTCACTCACCCACGTCTCAAGCGAAGCCAAGAAGCAAATGCCTCAAGAACCTGGAAAGCACTCGGTTAAAAAATACGGAAAAAAATCAGCAGGAGCAATGAGTTCACACTTATCACAGGAAAAGAGATAACTAACAAAACATCTCAACATAGTTCAAAACAGGGAAAATTTAAGTAGGCCACGGTGATCACTCAACTTATATAAATGTTTATGGCAACAGAAAATATAGGATACTAATGTATATCTCGAGAAAAATCAAAAAGATTGGGTGAAGAATGCTAAGCAACAGAGATAAACAATTCAACAAAGTTTAAAACACGCAAGTCAGGCAGAAAAATATTTAAAAAGACCCCAATTTTTTTTCCTGGATCCACCACAGATCTGCTGATAAACACAGACTGAACCACTATTTCGAAGGGCACAATATTGGAAGAATACACCAGCCCAAAGACCTTTGAATTAAAATACTGGAAAGTAGATTCCAGATTAATGATTGCACCTGCTCCTTCAGTTCACTGGCATTTAAACAAGCGGTCAATAGGCTAAAAGCAACTTCCATGGCAGAAGTAAGCTCCTTCTCAAATTGGCGACGCCTTTCAGGACGAGCTGATATTCTATGATTAAAAACCTCCTGTTTCCATGCACAAAAAATCTCAAGAATGGTTAGAAATGTTTAATTGATGCATTGACAGGGGTTCACACTCCACATTTAAACAGTATAGCAGATGTTGGCCACAATTTATACACAGATCTAAATAGACACTTTTGTAAAATATGGATCTCACAAGTTTGTGCAATAATTTCAGCTGCACGGACATTGTATCGCAACTACATTTGACCGTTCATTTTATTAGTGAAACATCCAACCTTCATCTCTTTGAGACAGCAAGTTTCCACTTAAAATACCTCAACGGTTTAAAGTTGATCAACTAAAAATCAAAGCTAATGCAAATCTATTAAAAAGATTTCACATATAAAGAAAAATGGAGATAGATACTAGGATCAGATAACATTTATACGATAGATTATACTCCAGAAAAAATATAAAAATCCGGTTAGTAATCTACATACCTCAGGCAGAACCTTCAACAGCTCTAAAAAACTTGGGATACATTCTGGACGAGAACTCATTTCATTGTTCAGCCAAGTCATAATTCCTCCATCTCCCCAATCTTGTACAGAGACATGAACAGCCAATGCAGCCACTGCCAGGCTAATCTAGAGGTCCACATGAGCAAAAAATTTGTGTCAAGTACTGTACTATCGAGAGAAACATGACTATGTAGCGCATATTCAGTTAAGGACATATTCAAACAATACCTGGGTTCTAACTTTAGGAGGCCCATGGTAAAACTTATTTAGCAAGCTCTGCATTAGAAGACACCACATCGTAAGTGCATAACTAGATAGAAATATTATCTTACGCATGAAGCCCAACATATTTGATGCATATCATAAAACTAAAATAGATAAAATAATACGAGCAATACTCATGCATTGAATAGGGGCAAGTTTATCACCAACATAAAGGTCCACAAGTGCTTATCAATACCAATCGCAAAGCAAATAATTAGTGCCTTGGACTTTAGGGTGGAAGATTTATAATGAAAAAAATACATAGTCGAACATCAGAAGACTGTGAATAAGTAGAGTTCCATCAAAAGCTTAATATGGAAAATTTAAGAAGCTCATTGCAGATGTTTCACTATTTCAATCTATTTATTCCTTAACAGTTAACACATATTTCTGTCATACAAAATCATATGTTATACTCCGTACAAAGTATTTCTTCATCCATCCTATAGTAATTTGAAGATTGAGCTACATAATATTTGAAGATTACTATGCCTAACCAAGATTTAAATATATCTTCCTAGCTGTCTTCACAAATGTTCACTATACATTTTTGTCTTTCCCTATTCTTCTATTCACTCTTCATTAATGAATTGACTATCATACTTATTTTGTTATCATCTTTGAATTTCATTATTTTACCAAACTTGGTCCATTTAAAACGATGATACATGTTAGTTGATGCTGCCTTATTATCAGACTATAGCTTTGATGTTTGGGACTTGTAAATTTCAGGCTTAAAAGTTTTTCATGGCATTAGTAAGTACACATAGTAAACACGTCAACATGAAACCCTGATAATAACATCAACCAACTTATTTTTAAGATAATTACATAAAGAAGTGGCCTTTCGATTTGTGAAATGTCTTTGTACACACAAAAATAAATGAACATGTATGCGTGAAAAGGCTGCAAGTAGTTCACAAAAATATTGATCGTATTCTAGTGAACAGACGTACGGCATAGAGTAGCTTACATTCAAAGAATCCCGTAATGGACGGAAAGCTTCAATAGGAAGCTCTTCGAAATCACGTTGTACCTAATTTAGTGAATCAAAAATTCAAAAAATAAAAATAAAAATTAGAGCTATCCTATAACTGAAAAATACGGTCCTGTTAGAGGAGATGAGATACCTTGCTTCTCAAAGTTTGTGAGCAAAAGATTAAAGTTTCCAAGTTGCTAGTTGGATCATGAAGCAGGTTGTCTGCAACCTACAACAAAGATAACATTTACTCTGTGGCACAAAAAAAGAAACATTTGAGAAACTTTTCTGAACAAAAATATTGCATGTTCGTCGAAAGCATACTAACAGCTTCTTACAGCAACATAACATCCTTCCAGTTGTATAAGGGGCATTTTCCATAATGTGAAGTCTTCATTCTTTATTTTTACCCGGTTTAAAGAGTTCCAAACTCACAACTTCTCAACTTTAAGTCTAACCAGGCAACATCAAATGTCTAAACTCTACGTACCCTCGTTGTCTCCATTTTAACCAACAAGTCAATAGGTCACAATTAGTATACAAGACAGCAAACGTTTACTGGAAAAGACATAAGCAACCTCTCCAATATCATATCACAGGGTTAAGGATGACACACTAACGGTGTATAATCCCCTCCCCGCCCTTACTTTATGGGCATCTAGGCAATTTTACATTGGTGATGAGTCTGATGACTACAAAGAATATCCTAAATATGCTTGAATGGCTATGTAACAATATAAAACCAAGAGCAATATTGAAGATACAACGGGTAGAGGGTAACGAGAATAAGACCTACATACCTAAAGGACAATCACCAAAGTAAATAAAATCATTGCATTGCACATTTGTCACCAAAAGAATTGCCGTATTGCATGTCTGTACAACAGCTATGTTTCTTTTTCCTTCAACTATTTTAATTATAATCCTTTATGTTATGAGGCAAGCGCAATCAATTATCTAACTAAACATTCACGTTTATCATGAATATTACGAACCAATTAATACCCGGGATTACTCTCTCAGGACGAACAGTTCCGCCACAATAATACCAGAAATCATTACAATAGCCTGAACAACTGACCTAATGCCAACAAACATGATTATGCTTTTAAAGTAGAATAAATCAAAAGTCTGCAGCAATGAATGCATCATTGAGATCAAATACATAGAAGGATTAAAACCCTAAATAACTACTTCAGTTCAATAAAAAAATTAATCTCCATCGAAATTATACTATAATCAAGCGAATGCATAACAGAACTTGATCATAATTACCGCAAAAAAAATAGCTCAATCGCAAGGACTTGCTTTCACCAACTCAAAGCACTAAGGGGTCGTTTGGTACCTAAAATTAATTGTAGTTCCATCACTTCCATGGAAGTCGCAATTCCCGTGATTATACATTTCACGTAGGAGAAAGTTGTTTGGTTAGGAATGTGGAAATAAATTCCATAGAAATTCCCACCTACGTACAATGGCCTAGATAAGCAATTTCCTCCTTATGGAAGGATTAGATTTCCTTTTGTAATTCCAATTAATGTGATTCGGGGCAAACAAATAAACCACTCAGTTTACAAATCCGTGAACTATGGGAACTACAATTCACGTGTTTTAGGGAGGGTAGCAAAAGGTCCTAAGACTATTCCATAAACTAAACTAATCACAGATTTTGCATCACCTTAACCTAACTTTTCATCGCTGTAATCCATCAAATGCATATGACAACTCGATCAAAATTACAGTATTAAAATAAAATAAAAAATATTGCTCAAAATGTAAATTCCTGATTCCACCAACTCTAAGCACTGAAACTAATCATAGCTCGATGTCAAGGACTTGATTTCCGCCAACTCTAAGCACTAAAACTAGTCCATAACCTAAAAATCACACATTTTGCATCACCTTAACCTAATTTTTCATCACTATAACAATTAATTAAATGAATATCATAACACGGTCAAAACTACAGCCAAAAAAACTGCTTTTTTTCACCGATTCGAACGATAAACTATTCCATAACCTAGACATGACTCAATTTTGCAGCATCGTAATTCGTAACCTAATTTCTCAACATCTTGATTTTCACCAATTCTAACCAATTGAACTATTCTGTAACCTAAACATACCTCGATTTCACAGCATCAAAACCTAATTTTCCATCACTATAATCAATCAAATGCATATCATAACGCGATCAAAATTACAGCCAAAAAAACTGCTTGATCTCCACAGCTTAATTTTCACCAATTCGAAACAATAAAACCATTCCATAACCTAAACTAATCACACATTTGGCATCACCTTAACCTAATTTTTTATCACCATAATCAATTAAATGCATATCATAACACGAGCAAAATTACAGCAAAAAAAAATGATTGATGTCAGCAGTTTGATTTTCGCCAATTCGAAACGATAAAACTGTTCCATAAACTAAACATATCTCAATTTCACAGCATCGTGACCTAATTTTTCATCACTATAATCAATTAAATGCATTCAAAAAAAACTGCTTGATCTCAGCAGCTTGATTTTCACCAATTCGAAACAATAAAACCATTCCGAAACCTAACATACCTCAATTCACAGCATCGTAACCTAATTTTTCAGCACTATAATCAATCAAATGCCTATCATGACACGATCAAAATTACTTCCAAAATAACAGCTTGATCTCAATAGCTTGATTTTCACCAATTCGACACGATAAAAAACTAAACATACCTCAATTTCGCAGCATCTTAACCTAATTTTTCAGCACTATAATCAATCAAATGCATATCATGACACGATCAAAAAACTGCTTGATCTCAACAGCTTGATTTTCACCAAGTCGACACGATAAAAACCTAAACATACCTCAATTTCGCAGCATCTTAACCTAATTTTTCATCACTACAGTCAATCAAATGCATATCACAACTCGATCAAAATCACATTCACCAAAACAAACTACTCAAATCACAAATCCTCAATCGAAAACATCTCAAACAAGCGAAAGATCGTAAAAGCGAATCGAAAAAAGTTGAGAACCGTAGTACCTGCCAAGCATCGAGAGTGCGCTGAAAATCTTGAAGCCAGCGATCAGCTTGCATACGAACGGCGTCGTCTGGATGATGATAAAGCGCATGAAGAGCTTCTTTGACTGTGTTTTGAAGCTCCATTGCCGCCATTGTTTTTCGCTTTCTCTCTCTAGACAACGAATAGCACAGTGAGAAGTTGGAAGTGAGGAGAGAGAGAGAGATAAGAAAGGAAAAGAGGGATTTTTTTTTGTTTTTGTTTTTGTGTTGTGACTTGTGCGTCTATGTGTTTTGTAAATTTTGAAATCTCTTAATTTCGGGATGATTTCTTTTGTTTAGGTATTTTTTTGGGTTTTCCTTGGGAAAATATTTAAATGGTAACAAATTGGATATTTTATACTCCATTTTTATTGACGTATTATGTATATGTACGATACACGTATAAAATCATAAAGAATGTTGCTCTTTTGAAACATAGTCTTCCGACAAAGAGAAGGTCTCCTGAGGGACGGTCTCTCATTAACTTTACTGAGAGATTAAGTACAAGTGGAAGTAACAAATGGTAAGCTTGTTATAAAAACAGGTACAAAACAAAGTTGTCATTTAAGGGTACGAATAATACATAGAGTGGTATTGAATAATGGTCTCTCAATAAATTATCGAGAGACTGTCTCTCCCAATATTTTGCGTCCGACAAATAATGTAAAACTATCCTAGAAAACACTTGTTACCATTTTGGATAACTACGCTAAAAAAAATAGTTTCACGGTATGTTATTGTGATAGTACTACTAGTCTACTACTTTTGATCCTAAAAATTGAGATACTCCGTACTAATTTTGATCATAAGAATTGAGATAACATCGTTTCTTAATTTTTAGGGGATAATGTAAAGTCGGAATCTTGATTACAATGACGAGAGAGTATGAACATTGAACTTGGGTTTGAAGTGTCACTCAAAGGTCCGGCTTGTTTGAACTTTGAATGGAGATCAAGGTCGATGGCTCGCACCTTTTAGCAATTACTTTGTTTGAATGGAGTTTTAGCCCAGTTCAAATCAGTTTAGTTCAATCTCAACAGTTTCATTTTGTCTCTTAAATTAGGCTACTTCAAACTTCAGTTCAATCTAATTCAATTTACTTCGATAAAAAAAACTGACCCACGAAATTGTATCAAGTTTTTTCTACGAGTATTTTTTTGGGATAATCAATGAGGAGGAGATCGTGCTCATAGACGGGAGAGAAGTACTGTAGCACCTAAACAAAAAGAAATGAACAAACAAATTCTCCTAAACCAAACTGCTAAACAACTGAAAAATCTTATGACACTTTACAAACCGTGCACATCACCTCTGATCTCAACACCTTCATTGTCTTCTTACTTCCCTAACCTCCGCCCTTCATCACAAACCTCCATTAAAATGACCTCCACCACCACCTCCTCCATTGATGGTTCTCCTACTGCTGCTGAACTAGAACCCATTTTCAAGGAGAAAAAGATTCTTCGATCCAAAATTCGTAAATCTCTCAAAGAAATGACCCCTTCTCAGCGTTCCCATGAAGGTATAAATTGTTTGATTTTTTTACATGTTTTGGTTTGATTATTTGGAAAAAAGATTGCATTTTTTTTAGGTTTTGTGTTGTATGATGAATTGGGTTTTTGCTGGATTGATTATTTAGTTAATGTACTTATCTGGGTAGCTATTGATTTGAGTTATTTAGGTTTAAGATAGTGATGGTAGGTTTAATTGGATAATCAAAGTTGCTGAAAGAAGAAAAAGTTTTTACTTTTAGGTGGTAATAAAGTCTTGAGTGGCAAATGTGAGCTAGTTTAGTTGGTAAAGTCGCGATATTGATTAGGTTCAGAACCTGTCGTCATCAATCTCTCAGAGAAACGAGCCCTTCCCAACAATCTCATGAGGGTGAAATGTCCGATTTACATGTTTTGGGTTGGTTATTGGAGAAAGATGGCATTTTTTTGTGATGTCTGATGAATTGGGTTTTTGCTGAGTTGATTGTTTAGTCAATGTACTTATCTGGGTAGTTACTGATTTGAGGTATTGGAGAGAATTTAGCTGAAGCTGGTGCTTGAGGGTTATTGAGATGTATTAGGATGATTTGTGTTGCTGAAAGAGTAAAAAGTTGTTACTTTTAGCCTTCTAGGTGGTTATAAAGTATTGAGTGGCAAATGTGAGCTAGTTTAGTTGGTAAAGTCACGATATTGATTGGGTTCAAAACCTGTCGTCATCAATCTCTCATAGTAATGAGCCCTTCCCAACAATCTCATGAAGGTAAAATGTTTGATTGTACATCTTTTGGTTCAGTTATTTGTAGAAAGATTGCATCTTCTTTGTTTTTGTGATGTATCATGAATTGGGTTTCTGCTGGATCAGTTGTTAATTTAATTTACTTATCTGGGTAGTTATTGGTTTGAGTAATTGTGGAGTATGTAGATCAAGCTGGTGTTTGAGGTTTAAGATAGTTACTGTAGGTTTATGGGATGTAATGGGATTATATATGTTGCTGAAAGAGTGAAAATTTGTTACTTTTTGGTGGTAAAAAAGTCCCGAGTGGCAAATGTGAGCTAGTTTAGTTGGTAAGTCGATATTGATTGGGTTCAAAACCCGTCATAATTAAAAGTGCCCTTGTGACTCCCTTTACAAAAAGAAGTTAATTGCTTGAACTGTTTCCTGGATCATCTGAGACTTTGTAGATGTTAGCTTTCCCAATTAAATTTAGAAGGTTATTGGATAAACTAGACATAACTCCTCTATGGAATGTGAAAATGGTCGGAGAAGGGGGTCTTTGATTTGGGAAGGTTCTTTGTAATCTTATATTGGTCCGCCTTTATCAACAAACGGCGATATAAGCTTGTCTGCTCGAAACTTAAGGGGTGTAAAGTATGTGAATGCTGGCTTTCTTCTGTTTGAGCTTGAATATTCGTTTAATTGTATGTCTCCTTTTGATAGTTTGATTCTATCCCTGTCAGATGATGTAATTCAGCGCCTAGTTCTGGATGCGCCATGGTTCAAGTCAAGCCGAAGGTTATGTGCTTATATCAGCTGCCGCCCATTGCGAGAAGTTGATACATCCAAAATTTTGGCAGAGATTTTACAGGGTTCAGACAAAGGTTTGACAGTTATCTATTAGTAATCGATCCCCTCGATGAATAGTTTACGCTTGCTCCGTGCCTCGATAAATCCCTTCTGACACTCAATTTTGCGAGTCCTTGATTAAAATAATGTAGATATGCTCTCATAAAATTGAGTGACAGGAGGGATTCTCGAGTAACATTATCAATACTCGGTAGATAACATAACAATACTTGATCAACTCAAGTTGTTCTTCTTATTGACTATTCTAAACTTCAGCATTTGCTTTCAGATACGGAGAAGCTACCTGAGAAAACTCTTTATGTGCCACGGGTGGAAGACAAGAACTGTCATATGCGGATGCTTAACATAACCGGCATTGACGATCTAATTGCAAACTCAATGGACATACTTGAGCCCGCTGGAATAGATAGCAACGGAAATCAACGAGAAGATGGTAATTCATATTTCAAACCTTGTTTCCTGCAAATCATAATTTATCGCTATCTGCTTGAAGTCGCATTTGTAATCTGAATGTTTCACTTTCTGCTTGTTCTCATGTTAATGCATATGTTCCCTTATTCTTATTTCCCCGGTTGATATATAGAGGTCACTAAATCAAGCTTTCTGAATGTATATTTCTTATTGCAGTTATGCAAACTGCTCAATCAGTCGACCTCATGATATTACCCGGTACCACCTCCGTCACTTGTTCTCCCAGTAGCAGATGAACATTTTTTTACGTGACTAAAAGTCTAAAACCCGTCTGCAGGACTTGCATTTGACAGATCTGGAAGGCGCTTAGGCCGTGGAGGAGGGTATGTTTTCGATTCGAACGGTCTTACCAGTGAAGTTTTCTAAATTACGCTGTGTTCTAACCAAAACCATGTACTCGTCATTCCTAATTGTGATCTTGGTAACTTTTGAAGTTACTACGACACGTTCCTGAGCAACTATCAACAGCTTGCCAATGAGAAGAACTGGAAGCAGCCGTTACTTGGTATGTTCTTGACTCCTCTTTGTACCGATTCTTGTAGTGTCTGTACTTTAAACTCGAGAAACTCGTCTGTTGTACTCCGCACTCATTTCCTCCTTTCTGTGTTGTGTAGTTGCCTTGTCATATTCTGTTCAAATATTGGAGGATGAAGTTATTCCATTAACTCCCAATGATGTTGACATCGATGCTTTAGTATCTCCATCCGGCATCATTCCTATCACCTCAACTGCTCTTCACAGGTATTTTTCAACTATCTAAATCACAGGATTGTCTATCGAGTATCAACCACAGAATTGGGGTTTGCGGACTCGTTGCTTTATAAATCCGGCTGATACCTCCTTAAAATGTGGTTTTGAATTTTGATACCCTTCAAAACCTTTATTGGCCTTGATTTACACAAACTATGAGACACTTTTACATGTAAGACCAGACCAAGCCATTAAACTTGTACTAAATGAGTTAACATGTAAAGATTTAGGGTGATCTCATAACATGTAAAAACGTCTCACTTTAGTTCAGCCACTTCACTTTAGTTCAATTCAGCCTCATTAAGTTCATTTTGTCTCTTAAGTGTGGAGTTGAGTTCACTTTAGCCGAAAAAGAACAAGACCTAATGCCATGATTTGAGCTCCACCATCCACTACTACTACGTGCTCATTTATGAATACTTCGAATGATTTTACCCTGGCTTATAAATTATCGCAGGATGGAGCACGGCATCTGAATTTCATCCCTAGAAATTAATCACCAAGGGTTATTGAAGATTCATTCAAACACCACCTGATTTCATGATCATGCAACTTGGCTGTTTAACATGATGTGGTTTGCTTAGTTGCTTTTACTGGTTTGAGTTATAAGCGTTGTGGCTCATGCAAACATGCATTTGGTCTATGGCTACTATATTAGCGCCCTGATCCTGAAGTATTTCAAGTGATGACAGTTTGAGTTCCGCGCTCTGTGACTCTACGCTAAGATTGCATTTACTGTATTTTCAACGACACTTCTTGTTTATATTACCCCGGCTGGCAAAATGTGCAGAATATTGAACATCACTTGCTTATATGATGACGTTTTTCTGGAGGTTTTTTTTTTTTTGGGTGTAACTATGCTGTTTAGCAGAGTGTATCTGACAGATTCTGGACAGGCAACGCTTTCTGATTTAACCTGCTATTATGCTCGATGCTTATAATGTTAATCGAAAAGACAAAACTAAGAAGCCAATAGACGATGAATTTATGACCCAAAGGTACAGAGGATAATAATAATTTCCCAATTCTCATCATACTACAGATCATGAAACATTGGCGATAAAATACTCATCGAAAATGATTCTGATTTCTGAATATCTATCATCAATGAAGAGCTTTTAACCACAGTTCACCGGGTTGCAAACAATCACGCTGATCAGGTCCTCCTGTAGCTGCAGTCTTGACTACTGAACATCACTCTACTGTTCCACTCGGATCAAATGACAGCATTTCCTGCTGATTTACCTAATAATCATCGTTTGCCTTGATTAGCTTTAGTAGCTAAACAAACTAAGTGGTATGAGTACATTATAAAAAAGGAGAATCACAGAGAAGGAATCCATACCTTATTCGAGCTATTGGAGTTTCAATGCGTGCGTGTCTTAATCAAGAGATTACTTCCCGAAATGATGAATTAGCTCCTGCATCAAGTTTCGATTGTTTATTTACACTCCTTTGATGCGGATGAAGGCTGCAAATGGCCTCATTTTTTCCCGTGTGCAAGTAAACCACCACTGTGCAACTCCAATACTGTCTTTTTAGCACGAAGTAAAGTTCCGTGCATCTAAACCCTCCACCCTGTTCCAGCCAATATGCAGGACCCCTTGAGGCCCTCAAGGCCTCAACTCGATGCTGTGTGTTCTGAAGTAGCTAGGTTCACTTTATCGACAGCATTGGCCTCTTACGTAGATTGTAGGCATAGCAACCTGGTTTCGACGTCCAAAAATAATCATTGTGCATAACCAGCACTTGTCCCGCTGCTTGGAAGTAGGCCGCTACTAGCCATATCACTTAGAATATTAAGTACCTCCTCCATGTTGCCTGCTTTAAGGTTAACCTCAACAAGGACTTTAGCAAGCTCTGCATCGGTAAGTTTACAGCTTCTCAACACATTCTCCAAAACTTCTCCAGCTTCCTCGTTCATCTCTTCTTTAGACAGCGATTTGATCAAGACAAGAACTGTCACCGTATGGGGAATGAAACCGGACCGCACCATTATGTTGTATAACTCATACGCTTTGGATGAATTCCCCCATTTCGAATGACCATGTACAAGAACGTTGTACACAGCTTCAGAAGGCTTCTGTCCTCGTTGCAGCAACGATTCAAAGACTTTATCCGCTTCCTTCATCAACCCCTTCACGCAGAAACCTTTCAGAAGCGCCGCCGCACTGCTGAATTCACTGTTTCCACAGCTTTCTATTAGCGTGTCATACGTGATGGTATCAGGGACTGAATCCTCATAGAACATCTTGAACAGTAGCCTCTTTGCTTCCTTGGTACGGGATTGTTTATTAAGGCCGTTTATAAGCACGCTGTAAGTGACAACATCAGGAAGAAGACCTTTGTGGATCATTTCGTCGTGCAGATGAAAAGCTTGTCTGATATTCCCTTGCTGACAGTAGGAAGTTATCAGTGTTGTGTAAGTGACTTCATCGGGTGGCAAATTTAAATGTAACATCTCTTCAAAAAGAGCGTAGGCATGGGTAAGCCTGTTTTCCTGACAAAGTCCCTTTATGAGAGAGGAATAGGTAATAACATCTGGTAAAATACCTCTTGAGACCATCTCTTGCTTCATCTCGAATGCCCTGTCGAGCTCTAAACTTCGACAGAAGCCGGATATAACAGTACTGTAACTCACAACATCCGGAAGCAACTTTTTATCAGTCATATCTTGAATCAAGTGCATCGCTTCGTCCATCTTCCCCATTACACAATGCCCTTTGATTAGGGCATTGTAAGTCACTAGAGAAGGTGAAAACCCACGGTCTGTCATTTCCTTCAGTAAACGATAGGCTTCATTAAGCAAACCCTGCTGAGAAAAACCGTCAATCAAGGTCGTATATGTTATCTCATTGGGACTAAGCCCTCTGGTGCACATCTGATCGAAGAATTCCATGGCACGGCTCAAATTGCCGTCTTTACACATGCTGTTGATCAAAGATGTGTAAGTAACAACATCAGGAGACAGGCCATTACTCATCATCTGAGAATGCAGAACTAAAGCCTGGTGGAAGTTACCTAGCTTACAGTGAGCATGAACAAGGGTATTATACGTGACTTCATCAGGTTGAAGACCATCTTTAGTCATATCATCAAGCACATCAGTGGCTTGGTCGATGCTGCCCTCTCGACAAAGACCATTAATCAGAGTGTTGTAAGTGATCAAGTTAGGCTGCAGACTGTTGGACTTGATGAAACGGAACATATTAATGGTATCGCGGGGTCGACCTAATCTAAAGAAGGCATTAAGAAGGGTATTACAGGAGACAAGATTAGGGAGACAGCCAATTCTTCGCATATGAGAGAAGAACCCTAACGCCCTGCGCAAGTCCCCTGAAGCAGAAAAGGCCCGAATCAAAATATTGAAAGTAAAGACATTGGGTGAAATGGCAAGACGGGTAGTCATGTCGTGGTACAAACTCTGAGCTAGAAGCAGCTGCGAGGAGGTAGGGGTGCGGAGTGTAATGGCATGAAGAAGGGAATTATAAGAAAGAATGCCAGGCATAAAGCCATGGTGGATGGCCAGGCGAAGGGTAAGAAGAGCCTTATCGATGAACTGAAGAGACGAGTAAGATTTAACCATGAGATCAAACACCGAGGACGAGGAGGAGGTGGCGGATGAAGAAGGGCGGAACAATTGGTAAGAAGATTGGAGATGGTGGAAGACAAGCTCACCAGAAGGGTCGTGGCGGTGGGATTGGACAGCGAGGTCTTGGGCGAGAGGAAGAGCGTCTTTGAAAAGGTGGAAACGGGAAAGGATGTGAAGGGAGTAAATTTTAGGGCGAGTGTCGAAAAAGGGATGGGTACGAGCCCATTGGATGAATTTGAGCGTTAGGGAGGGGTAAGATTGGGTTTTGAGAAGCAATAAGCAAGCCGCCTCCGAGCTGAATGTTGGGAGCAAAGATGAGAGTTGCTGTGGATGTCGACGGAGGTATGTCATTGCTTTCTCTGCCACCTCGATCGCAAGGAAATCCCTGTGTTTGGTCATCTTCACCCTCGCGGTTGGTACCTAGAACAACATAAGGTAACAACAACATCAACGACAAATAAGTTACGGAGTCTAAAATACACAACAGCATCAACAACATAAGGTTGATGCTAATCTAAAGAAGGCATTAATACCATTGTAAGTCCGATGCTTATACTTAGCTAACACTTCGTGACTATTCTTTAACTCATTTTCCCGACAACAGTTTAAACACACTAAACTTCTGAAACGGCAATTACTAAGCCGAATACTAAAAAATCTAGCATAACCACAAACTGCAATGTACTATACATAAATACAAACACTCGAAAAACTACATAAGATAAAATTTCACATAATCACGTATGCACATAATCCAGTGGTGGATCCATGATTCGAGGCTAGGAGTAGGAGGCAAAACTCTCCAAGGGGGGCGAACTATTAATGCAATGCAATTAGGTAAACTCGAAATAAAATCACAAATATATCAATCTTATCACTTCCTAGGCCACTACTAATCCCTAACTCCGCCATCAACATAATCACACACAAGTTAAAACGCGGTAGTTATCGTGTTACCTTAATTCACAAATTGAAAAAACCCACAAATCAATTGAAAAAATCCCTGAACTAGTAATTTTATTTGTAAAAAATTGTAGCAAAGTTTCAGCCTTTCAGCTGCTGCAATAGGGTTTAGGGTACTGTGTTTCATTCTAAACCATGGTTAATGGATTCCCTGGGTTACCTAGCGAATCGTGAGTCATTAGAACCGAATTCTATCTACACATGACACACACTCCATAACAGCGAATCGTGAATTGATAAAAGCGTATCCGGTAAATTCATGCGACAGATTGCAGAAATAAGAAAAATTGTAGCAATATTTGAGTTAAAACGGGGGTTTCATTCAAAATTCAGTAAATGAGTCATTGAAACAATAAATTCATGTGAATAATATACAAATTAAAATTGTAATTGAAGAGCAAATATATTTGTTAAATTGGGTATTGGGTGTGAATTGATGATGTCCAATTTCACACTATAATACAAGCAAAAGCAATCAAAACATCAAAAAAAATAAATGGGAAAAGAGAAGATAGCAATACCAAGAGAGTTGATTGAGAGGTGAAAATGGCGCATATGAATGTTTGAATATGGAAACTACTGCCGGACAGTCGCGAGGTTTAGGCCACTTTCATTCAGAAAAGTAGTCACTTTAAATTACATTCAACAAAATTGGGATGTTTGAAGTTAGTCTCAAACTCGAACTGAACTCAAATAAAGTTGGGTGAATTGAATTAAATTGAGGGGAGTGATTGTGGACTGGATCGAATTGAGTAAATTGAATCGAAGTTAAAAAGAATATAACCTTAACCTAGTTCCAATTTCTAATAATTGATTTCTATTACCTCCGGTCAACAATTCTATTCAAATGGTTCATTATTTACTGAACGATCTAACAATCACAAATAAAAATAATCAACGATGACATGAAAGTTAAGGAGTAAATTGTAAACTTATTTATAGGTTTAGGATAGTTTCTTCCTTTTTTTACAGAGTATTTTTCTTCCATGATATTGTGTCATGCAGATGCAATATTTTTATATTAATTGCAATTTTATAACGTCTCCTTTCTCATTTTTTTCATCATGTATGGACCGAGTACCATTTTTCCTTTTCAAAATGATGCCAAAAAATACTCCGTACAAACTTGTAAAATAGTTGGAAATTGGAAGTTGTTATCAAGATAGTGCTACCAATATTTACGTTGTTACATTGGATCCTGCGAGGTTGAACATGATTATGAATGTTGAGATCTACTTTTGGTCACTAATTCCTATAACTACAACTACCACCGTCCTAATTACTTCCATCTTAACCACTAGAATAAAACATCTTCGATTCTTACTCCTATATTACTTGCATACATGTCAGAGGTTACTTTTGTTTCTTACTATACTCGGGACTTGAGTTCGGAACTTCAATGTGGTAGGCAGGGAGGGTCCTTGTCGTGGGACCGAAAATCAACCTTGAAAACTTGACACATGAGTCGTGAACATGGGGAAGATGGGGAGAGTTAAAGAGACTGAATTCACCAAACATGCTCAAACCCAACCCCATACACAATTCAATATTGGGGGTGCCATGCCCATGCCTAAGTCTAGTACTAGTACTATAACTTTTGGACCACAATGTCTTCGTCTATATAATGTATGGAGTTCATTACTCCACACAACAACAATAACTAACCTCTCGCTAGCTGGTTAAGTCACTGGTAATCAACCAATCATGATGGGGATTGAATCCCGTCAACAACATATTTGCGAAATGATTGTGTACATGAGGAGACGATCTCATCTGTCGTTTCTACCTCGTACCAAAAACGTGTTTATAATCCTATCGAAATGTTGACAACACCCAAAACAGAGAAGATACATACTCCTACTTTTTGGTGGTGTATACTACAGTATATAAGAGTGTTTTCAAGATGAACCACTTTTGTGTTTTTAATCTAACCTTTGTACATTAGTCTTAAACAAGAGGATATACAGCTTTTGATCCAATGAAAAATACAGGAATCCCCCAACTGAATGAGTCACAAATGATCCGAAGCTGCTGCCTACGATACAATGCCAAGCAGGTCCATAAACTCCGTCAAATTCCTGCAATCAAATTGGCCAACAACAAACAGCATCTCATCAAAAACCAACTTTGATTCTCATACTCGACTATTGTTTTTTTTTTTTTTACAAAAATCCCATCTTTTGGCTTGAAATGAAGCTGTACAAGCATCATACACACATTCAAGTATCGAGTATCAGACAATCGGATAATGTTCAAGTCACTGGACATGAAAAGCTCAGTTCAAATCCTACATAGAACCGAAATACTCATCAATCTTACCCATACTTCTAATCAAAGTCATTACAGTATAAATTTTTCGAAGTTATTGCGTATATCTGTTCCCAAAAAAACCACCCGGGGCTGGTCGACCTGTGTTTAGCTCCATCAATGATCAATGGTCTAAGTTCATATGCCAATCAAAATAATGATCTCACTAAAACAACTCAATGTTGGGCAAAACTTTGACTCAAGGGTTCCTCCAAATTATGTTTTGTTTGGTCTATAGGAGCCAAAAAGACTGATGCTCTCAGGGTTCGAACTCTAAGTCAATGACTTTACCGACTAAGCTAGTTGATATGAACGAATCAAAGAACAAGATGAAAACAATTGGTAAAAGTAAGCATATATACCTTTTTGAGGGATAAAGCAAGATTTTTAGAAGTGAATTTCTCAAGACTATCTTTAATCTTTCTAGCAAAACCAACAGCATGGATCTGAATAAAAGGGGGCATATCAGCAGCCACCAACTTTGCACTATTTGTCACCATAAAATCACTCAACTCCACTTCCACATCACTATATGCTGACTTACTCATACTCATACTCTTACTCAAACTCATACTCTTACTCTTACTCTTACTCAGTACTACTACTTCTTCTTCCTTATGACTTCTACTATCAACTTTCTTGACATCTTTTCCACTTTCCAAAACTACCCTTTTCCCTTTCTTCACTGTTTTATGATTTGAAGGGTGTAACATAGCTGATTTGGAGAGGGACTTGGCTTGTGAGTGGACATCAATGAGCTTTGGTGGAGGGTAGTTTAGGGATTTTTGGGGTAGTGGGTTGGGGTTAGGGTTAAGCCTAGAGAAGTGGTTGGTGAGGTTGTATACAGTGGAGGTGGTGGTAGAAGGAGAAGGGTGTAGTTGTCTTTTGACAGTGACAGTGACAGTGGGTTTTGGCTCTGGTTCTGGTGGTGCTGATGCTGATGCTGCTAACCTGCGCCTGTTGCTGGAGGTGGGTAATTGAGACATTTGTTTTTCTGGGGTTGTAATGAAGTAAAGACTAAAGAGAGAGGAGATGGAGATTTGGGGTTTGTGTTGTGTTGTGTTGTGTTGTGTTGGAAAAGTGTGGGGAGAATAGTTATTTTGTGTTTTAACTAACACAACTTCAGTGTTCAAGTGGTGTAGTAGACTGGTAGGGTAAGGACTAATGAGGATGTTGCTGGGATGTTGAGAAATCAGAAATGTGGGAAATGTCTTTCCCTCAACAACAAAATGTGAACAATGGAAAGGAATACTATATCACATTAATAAAAGAAAATGATTTTTCTAATGTTTATCTAGTGAACACACGTTAATAAATTATTTATGACAAGAATAACATTGATATTGTCTTTAAGTATGTTAATTATGAGTTAATATATCAATTTCATGTGATATTATCAATGTAATTCTTCCTAATATTTTATTACGTTGACGGAAATTTGTCATAATTTTCCGTATATAGCATGAAATATCATTAAAAAAAACATTAAAAAAAATCTCAGACTTATTTATTACTCCATATAGATTTTTTTGGATATAGGTCAGAATCATAGACTCACCGTGTTTATAGAAACTCCAAGCTCAATAATTAGTCAATGTCAAATAAAGAAACTCCAAGCTCAATAATTTGGAATATAAAAGGTGAAATAAGAATGCAAAACATATTCACCCAACAATACAAGAGTATTGTACTGTATTAGTATTCTACTCCGTAATAGCTTGACTCATTTAAGAAACATTTTAAGGACTCATTTGGTTACTCGCTTAATTATCGGGAAGTGCAAAATCTCGAGAAGTGCATTTTCAGGGAGTTGTTTGTTTGTCTATTTCATGGGAATTGACACTTTCCAGGAAATTTCACTTCCTCCATAATGGGGAAGTTGCTCACCAAGCCCTCTTGATGTGTAGAACTTCCCGCATGAAGTCATTTCCCACATGGCAACCAAACAATATTTAATTCACGTGAATTTAAATTTCCGATAACTTCATCTTCCCATGGTGAACCAAACGAGTCCTAAATAGAAGTAGTAGAAGATTATTCAAAGAGTTAATTAAATAGGTAATATTCAATCAATTTTAATAACGGAATAATCCGTTATAAGGGACGTTATTTTCTTTAACAAGTGGGTTCTACTCATAGCGCAGCTTTCCATGACTTGGGTGCAAAAAGAAGAGAGGACGGGGCAACTTTGAGAGCATTTGACTAATTGTCCCAACAACCAAACCTTAACTACAGTAATCACTCAATTAATTATTTCATTATATGGGTCCAAATATTCCACCGTACAGTGTTTCGTTTTTATTTTTTGGAGTGGAGGAACATGGTTGAGTGGATTCAACATAGTTTCACTATCATGCACGTCCTCTCATGCTTGTCGCCTTGTCATCACGAATTTACCATTACATACCGTTTCCAAACGTGTAAACTAGTTTAACCGATAAAATTGTTCCATTTTATGTATTTTCATTATATCACTAAGATCTTTCTATTTTTATTTCACTATGAGGGATATAATAATGAAATGGAAAAATCATTTTAATATGAAGGGAGAGTAATATTCATCACATGGCTCAAGATCCAAAAGCATTACTAATTTGACTGGGATAATGTTCAAAACCAATCACATTAATATTGGTCTTTCTAGTCGTTATTTAGCAATAAAGGCAGTCACAAGGAGTTATGAGTTATGACCAAAGAAAAAGTAACTCTGGCGGATATATCCGTTATAAATTAATGATGGAATAATTATAGGAAGTACCACAAAGTTGGATAAAACAAACATAGGAAAAGTACTCCGTAGTAAATTACTCCCTGTAAAAGTAGAGAGAAGTTAAGTGACGAGATCACCTAGACAAGAGAGAAGTGTAATAGAAGATTAGAAGATATCAATGAAACAAAGGGAGTATTTATCAGTATTATTTAAGTCATCAAAAATAAGAATTTGTGATGGCCAAAAGGGTACTGACATATCAAATTCAGATGACAGTATTAAAATCAAGGTTTAATGCTTAAACTAGCAATCACGCCATAAATACAGGTAATTAAGCTGGCTGCCGCAATCCCACAACATACTTACAAAGCAAAATAGTGTCGACTGTCAACAAAGAGAAGCTATTTGAGTGTACTCATAAATTCGATTCAAAAGTAGTCAACATGGCTGTGGTCCTGTTACACCAAAATCAACCAAACAAAACACAACGGAGTACATATTTGGGCAACGAGTTAATGACGGAAGAGGCAGACACATTTCTCTAGAAAAATCCGGTAACAATCTATTCATTTCAGCCTACAATGATCCATCTACTCCCCCCACATTAAATGTCCATGTAGTAGATTCAAACATCAGAATTCTAGGGGTTCATCTTCATCAAACTGGGTTTTACCCACATGACAACAGCTTTCTACCCTTCACTTGGGATAATAGACTACTTACAAGTTACAACTATCCACAAACCAAGTTGAAATCCTACATCAGCCAGAACTTAGTTCGGGCATCAACATTTTGTAATGAGAATTTACAGTGGGGTAGAAACTAAAAAACTTAACATAGCTTTTCTTTCATCCACACTCTCCATTTACCTCCTCAGCCCACTGCAGTTCTATGCCTCCATATAACATCAGCATTCCAAGTAATACCAAGGGCTCTCGTGAATGGTGGGGAAAGGGAAGCAGGTGTATGCTAACTTCATCTTGTATAAACAACACAAAAATCGTTTCCAAAGAACCTACAGTGAAATTGCATCGATAATGGCATTGAAATTGAATTGACTACTACAGAAAAATCAAACAATTTTAACAAGATGTTTTGCTTTAATAGAACTAAAGAAATACGGAGTATAGTCTTCAGCTCCATTAGAGAGAACAAAAAATGCACTTAACGTACATCAACATGGCTAAAATATCATACATCATACTGGAATGGTTGAGCTGTCATATAGTTAGAGCATAGAGATACATACATGATCGAGAGTGAGAAAATTACCATTTTGGGAAGATGGGATAACTGTCTAACTATGCTGGGAATCGCCACTATTAGCTCCAAGGGCTAGGCTGACGAGCATCTCTAAAACAGGAAGTACCACCAGATGCTGCTGGAGAAGGAGAGGATGCCATATAATTTGTCCCAGAGACAGATACGGTGGGTATGTTTGAGGACTGGCCCTGGTTTCCTGAAGGAGCGAAGCGTGACGGACTTCCAGCAGCTACCATTGCTGCTCGAGAAGGATAAGAAGCCTGCACAACAGAAGGCTCACATAATGGTTCATGACTTCATTCTTTCAACTGAGACGTGTAGATATCAACTCTTACAACTTTCAAGCCAGATAAATTGTTTAATTGAGACTTTAAACCCATCAAACTTTACCGCATTATGCTGGAAAAAGGGCGGCTTTCTCAATGCAGACTCTGCAGAAGGTGATGTACTGTTCAATCGGAGCAATTGCCGAGGATGCTGATTATGATTGACAGTGTCATCTCCCACTTCCATATCAACGTTGACATTGACATCTGAACCTGCTCTGGGAGTAGTATGTCTTGTCATTGACCCGGAGTCATTTGAAGCATCCACTTGAAGGGGAAGAGGAGGACGATTTGCTTGCACATTACTTCGTCTCTTTAGCTCTTCTTCTGCATTCAAAATCTTTGCACACACACAAAAAAAAATTATACCAAAGCTGAGTAAGAAATCACACGAAAGGTAAAGAAGGGAATGAAATTCAAAAGTCAAACAATTTAATAGAAGGGAATCAAGAGTTGTAAGCAAAACATAACCACCACCAACCAAACCCTTGATATACAATAAGTTTTTGATGTGAGTAAGGATATTTATCCAACAAAAACAGCACAAAGCTTTAAGTTCACAAAAATACGGAGTAGTACACTATATACTCCCTCCATTTCACTAACATCTTTCTTTCCATTTTGGATAGTTTCTCTAAGATCGCCCTCTTTCCTTTTTCAAAAGAATGCATGGCTAATATTATCTCGTTTCATACCTCACTCAACCTCAACCACATATTCTCCATCCCAAAAATATTGTCCCCAAAAGCAACAAGAAAATCATATACTTAGTGCCTTAAATAACCCGATCACACACTTTGCATAGTTGCATAAAGCATACAGTCACTTACTTGCTTAAGTGCTTGTACTAGATTATGTTTCTTTTCATTTAGAATGTGCAGCTTCTCCTCAATCTCCCTTTTCCGCTTCTCTTTCTCATCAGTGGCGTCTGAATTACCATTCACCTTCCCAACAAATGAAAAATCATCATTAGTTAAAGGTGAAGTTCTTAGAAAGACATAAGAACAGATTCAATGAGCAAAAAGGTACCGAGTCAAAATCGTACAATCGGTTGAGCTACTACTATAAAGCCTGGGGAGATTCAAATGTACAAACCTCTGCTTTAACTGATCTACACAATTGCTCTCTTAGTATGTGAAGATATAGAACTACAATAGCCGAATCACTGCCACCTCAAATTAGAAAATTTTAGAAAAAATAATCTCAAGAAATAACATAATTTTAAATCAAGAGTTGTGGTCTGCCCTCACGCCATAGAACACGCCCAACTCATATATAAACTACACTACTAAGTACTAACTACAAGTCCAAAAGCATTGCTATGAATATGATCAAAGAGTTATAGCCTTTAATCAACAGAATAGTAATCTCCTTAAATGAGCCTCATAATTATCATCAAAACATAATTAATCCTTTCAGAATTACAAAACTATCCGTGCAAATACGCAACGTTTTATAGGAATAATGCATTAAATCTACAAACCCTCTCAATTACACTCAAGTTCTTTGGTAACCTACTACTTCACCAAACGAATAACCAAAACCATAAACTTGTCACCTTAGTCCTTCAAATAAGCCTCTCAATTATCACCAAAACATCATTAATTCTTTTGATAATAGAATTGCATAACTATATCAATCACCTATACAAATTTCAAATTCAAATCCTCTCAATTACATTCCATTTCTTCGGAAACCTACTACATCATCATAATAGTAAGTTAGTAACCCAAACCGTAAACTGCCCACTTTCGTCCATCAAATAAACCTCCATCATCAAAACAGCATTAATCCTTTCGATTATAGAATTCCACAAGTATTTATATCAATCATCCATTTCTAATTCTAACCCTCCCAATTACACCATGTATTTGAAAACCTACTACATCATCATAATAGTAACCAAAACCGTAAACTGCCCACTTTCATCCATCAAATAAGCCTCCATCATCAAACAGCATAAATCCTTTCAATTATAGAATTCCACAAGTATTCATATCAATCATCTATACAAATACTAATTCTAATCCTCCAAGTTACACACCATTTATTTGGAAACCTACTACATCATCATAATAGTAACCAAAACCGTAAATTACCCACTTTCGTCCATCAAATAAGCCTCCATCATCAAAACACCATCAATCCTTTCGATTATAGAATTCCACAAGTATTCATATCAATCATCTATACAAAATCTGATTCTAATCCTCCCAATTACACACCATTTATTTGGAAACCTACTACATCATCATAATAGTAACCAAAACCGAAAACTACCCACTTTTGTCCGTCAAATAAGCCTCCATCATCAAAACACCATCAATCCTTTCGATTATAAAATTCCACAAGTATTCATATCAATCATCTATACAAATTCTAAATCTAATCCTCCCAATTACACACCATTTATTTGGAAACCTACTACATCACCATAATAGTAACCAAAACCATAAACTACCCACTTTCGTCCATCAAATAAGCCTCAATCATCAAAACACCAGTAATCCTTACGATTATAGAACTCCACAAGTATTCATATCAATCATCTATACAAATTCTAATTCTAATCCTCCCAATTACACGCCATTTCGTTGGTAACCTGCAACTTCACCAAATTACTAACCAAAACAGTAAACTCGTCACCTTTGTCCTTCACATAAGCTCTCAATTATAATCCAAACGTCATAATCTTTTCGATTATAGAATTGCATTACTGTTCATATCATTCACCAATAGAAAATCAATTTCTAATTCCCTCAATCAAATTCCATTTCTTTGGTACCCTACTACAACAAATCAATAGCCAAAACCGTAAACTCGTCAACTTAGTCCTTCGATAAGCCTCTCAGTTATCATCAAGACATCAAAAATCCTTTCGATTACAGAATTGCATAGCTGTTCATATCAATGACCTATACAAACTCAATTTCTAATCCTCTCATTTACACTCCGCTCCCATACAAAACCTAATTATCCACCAAAACTAGACAAACAACAGCGAAGTAGAGCAAAATCAAACCAGCAGAACACGTATTAGCTATCCTTTTTTTCTCAAAACAATCACCAATACAAATTCGTAACAATCACCGATATTAATTCAATAACTTATCTCTCACTTAAGCAAATTTATCAGTGATCATATAACAGTAATATGTAGCAAAAATGCAAAATCAATGCTGCGATGCAAAAATTAGGCTGTCCTCCTCAAATGTGATCACTAATCGTCTCAAAATTAGGTTGTCCTCGTCGAATTCATCACTTAGAACAATTCAATCACCTATACAAATATGATCACTACTCGTCTCAAGATTAGGTTGTCCTCGAATTCATCACTTAGACCAATTCAATCACCTACACAAATGTGACCACTAATCGTCTCAATAAACGAAATAACCAGTAATCAATCAGATAGCAGCAAAATAGATCAGAATCAAACTTCCGAAGCAGAAATTAGGCCATCCTCTTTCTCATAACAATCACCTATACAAATTCAATTACTAAACCTCTCAAATTAAAACTATTCATGTAAAATTCACTAGTAAAACCATCAACTAACCAAAATTAATCAAATAAACAGCGAAATCAAACCTGCGAAGCAGAAATTAGGTTATCCTCTTTCTCTACCTCCTTCTCCTTATCATCCTCTTTCTCCTTATCAACTCCGCCATTATCAACAGGTTGAAGTTCACCACTAACTTCCTTAGAAAGTGCGATATCGGCGTCAATAACCGCCTCCGGTGAAGGACTAGGGTTTTCGGTAGCTAATTGAGGTTGTTCCGGCGGCGGCGTTAGCGGCGGAGGAGGGGGAGAAGGGAGAGCGGAGATGCGGCGGCGGAAGAGGCGGCGGAAGTCGTTGAGAGAGAGGCGAGGAGAAGGCATCAGCCATCTTCGAGGTGTTTCTTGTGGAACTCTGTGTAAGTTTCCTCTGTACAACGATATCGCTACCATTGCGCTTCCGCGAGAGAGAGAGAGAGAGGGGAAAGAGGGGCAACTGACAAGCTAGTAACCGATACGGAGTCCTAATTGTTTTTAATTTTAAAATGGATAGATATTCATTCCCGGCTCGATTATTCGTTTATCGCTCCCCTCAACCCTCTTTGTTATTTACGCCAAGATCATAGGTAAATAATTGACGGAAGGACTGACGGAACGGGTATATAATATTATTATATCCTCACAAATAATACGGAGTATAAAAGTAAAAAAATGAAGATGTAAGTTTAAAACATATATTGACAAGTGTGAAATACAAAAGAAAAGGATGAAGTATCAAATATTTTCACATTTGCTTTATTTATTTTATTTTTTAAAATCCAATCATCTCAGTGCTTTTTTGCATGAGTTTAAACTAGTTATATAAAGAAATAAGCAAATCTCCTGATAATTACTCGATCTCATCAATTTCATAAGCAATAATTAATAAACTCAAATGAGTAATAATAAATCACAAATAATAGTTTCAAGAATTCTTAACTCATCTTAAATAGTCTTACTTTTAAAATAAATTAAACTTAGTATAATGGGTCCTCCATGAGCCCTGGAAAATTCAAAAACATGTCATTTTCTTGATCAAGCATTGCCTCCAAAAACATGGAAGCTTTCGACGAAGATGAACCTCCCTGAAACGCCTCACCCTCCGTCTCCAAATCGCCTATTTCACCCACCCGACTTTGCTTTGAACCCAAACCACTTTGTATTCCCTCAAATTCTTCTTCTTCTTGTTCTTGTTCTTGTTCTTGGGCTTGTTTAGTCGACTCGTCTAGGAGAAAATCATGCCAACTGAACAATGACGACTCAGGGGACCTAACAATTTCCCCTGCATTATTATTATTATTATTATAAGTCGAAGAAAAATCGAATGAAGAATAACATGAATTGAATGATGAAGAATTGTTAAAGGGTAGTTGAACTGATTTAAAATGTGTTCCTTGATCTGTGACAAGACTTATAGCTTGTAACTGAGAAAGGAGATCTAGTGAATTATTAGTATTAGTATTAGTATTAGTATTAATTGAACTGATATTTTCATCTTGGGAGAAAATTAACGGGTTTGAGATGAAACTACTACTGCTGTTGTTGGATGATAAAATAGAGGAAGTTTCGGGTTTTGCATTTGGTATGGAGAATGATGAGGCGACTTTCTTTAAATCGGCTTTCATAGTTCCTATGTATCGAGAATTAGTAGTAGTAGTAGTCGTCACTCTCGAGAGGCCATTGATCTTTCCATAATCGGCAAGGATTTGAGAGAAGGGTTTGTGGGTGACGGGATCAATCCCTCTTTCGCTCAGTTTCTTCTTCAACTTCGTGTTCCAATGAACTTTGATATCGTTGTCTGTTCTTCCCGAAAGTTGATGCGCTATTATAGCCCACCTAGTGCAACATAACACAAGGATGAATGTGGCATGAGTGCATGACTACAATATATACAGGACGACAATAGTAAAGATCTTACGTTCCACTTTTGTGTCACATTTTGTGTATCGTTTCATACACTCGATCTCTGACATATTGTAGTTGGCCTGGGTTATTAGTTGGATTAGTTTATGATGAGACTGTCCCATGTAACGATTTGCGAAAAAAAGAAAAAATGAATGTTGTAAAATGCAAATGTGATGGAGAAAACATGATTCAATAATGTGTGACTTCAAGAGAAAGTCATGCATTTTTTACTAGTAACAATCTATATACTAGTACTCCAAGTAGCCAAGCTAAGCTAATAAGTTTAACACGAATTCTTGTATATTGTTTCATCGTGACTCGTGAGATCAACAAAATCACTTTGGTCGATAGAATCATCTAAAAATCAAAACTTTAAGGTGATAATTGAGATCAAAATATTATATTTCGAGCATTCGATCTTTGGTCACGTTGGTTCTGATACCACGATTAATAAATTATTTTAACCAAAGTCTCGAGGTGATGACTTGGTTGTGAGGCTCAACTATATCGTAATTGACCCTCAGATAAGATTCAAATGCAAAAGAAAGTCACCGAAAATATGTAAAGACCGTGTTACTGTATAGAGACTATTTTAGTTGGGTGAAGTGAAGTAGTAAATTAAAGGTGGAAAGGAAAGAAGAGAGGACCTGCTACCAACAGCTGCATGAAGCTTGATGATAAGTTCCTCCTCTTGTTCAGAAAAACTCTCATTATTACTCCATTTTCCTCTACAACCACTTTTCCCACATCTACTTTTCACCCCTAAACATGTTTCTTCTTCACATTCATTCATCAATCACCCAAAACAAAATCAATTTTAAACCATATATGTTATAATGTTACTCGTACGTGTATATAATTAGTGGTTAATTGATAACCCATAATGCAAAAAAATTGTCATAAAATGTAAACGGTATTTTCCATAGACGAAATAAAGATAAAACCTAGATACGGAGCACGGAGTATATAATTAGGTTACAAATATAATGAAATACTAAGTATAAATTAGATAGCTTTTTAATTATATTCGGGTAAAAAAATCATGGTTATGTATAAAGAGAAGTTAATTATGATCATGATAAAAAAAGATTAATTAAAATTTTAATATTTTAATCCTCAAAAAAATCGTGGTGCCAACAAATAGACCTTTTTTGTAATGTTTTAATGTCAGTATGTCTTTAAAAGACATTATTAACTACTCGATATAATACTCCAGTATTACGTATATTTATACAATGGAATATGAGAAAATAATTCGCAGAGTTGTTTGAATTTTTATAACATAATAAAATTTCAACCAATTGATACAAATATTTTTGTTACGGGTGAATTGGAATTTGGAAACAATATCGTGTTTTATGACATTATTGTCTTTTTAAGTTACAATAAATTAATGCAAAGTATTGAACAAAGGGATGTTCACATACCTGATTTCCCATGTTTTGATGATACATAGTTCAAGATCTTAGCATCATTTTCTTCTCTCCAATTCCTTTTCTTATAATTAAGTTTTTCATTACATGGTGGTCTTACCATCTTACTATATCTCTAAAATAAAATTTGTATAATTTTCTAATTTTACAGAAATAAAAATAAAAAATATTAGGAAGATAAATAAAATAATTAATTAATTCGAGAAAAATGAAGCATAAAACCTCCCATAACAAACACAGATTCCTTTCATTGGTGAGGTATAAGAAGTGAGAATTCGAAATTGAGGGGTTAAGGGAGCGTCTCGAAATATGAAAAGCGTAATTTTCATGATTATATGAACTTTTTTTCTTAAGCATAAGCATAAGCATGCATATTTTGCTTTTAGTTTTAAGGGGAATTCAGGTTTAATATGGGTGATTTATTTGGTTAAGGGTTGTAAACTTGTAACCCATATTATATGGAATATGGAATTGTTTATGTTTGTTAATTTTGATTGAGAAAAAGAAAATGACTTTTTTGGTTACTAAACAATCACAAGTTATGCAAGGATAGTATTTTTTAAATGCATTTTATTACTTGGATACGAATTTAATGGAAATATATATGGAATTAATTGGTATTAAGTTGGTAGGAATATACTCCTTGTCTCTAGGCTCGAACCTTATAAACAACATAACTCGACCATAATAAACTGATAATCACAATGAATTAGGACAAAATTATTTTTAATTGGAAATATTTATTTCGAGATAGCAAGAACTATGACATGATATCTTTTTTTGATGCGTATATCATCCAGTTTAGTCCAGATTCGAGTTGAGTAGGATCATAACGACGATAACTTACATACTTGGCTATGTGGATTGGTAATGGTTGTAGTACTGTACTACTAGCACATAGGCTTCAACTTGTGTATTGTTGGATCATGCAATAATAAGTCTGGGTCCTTGTACGTTTTGTTTGAGATAAATTTTTGGGCCTACTTCACCTTTTATTCACCAATTTTTTTGTGCTTCCTAAAATATTTTGTCTGTCTCAAAAAAAATTGGTGTGATGATTGAATATATAAACAATGATACTTTCTTTATGATGATTCATAATGTTAGGTAAGGTTGTGTGAGTGAATGGAATGGCAAAATGGTAACTATTTTAATTTAATAGGGACGAAGTTGTAAAAACGGATAGACTAAAAAGGAAAGTTGAGAAATGGGACAATCTTTAAGAACCGACTTGAAAAGAAATACAGGACAATCTTAGTGGAACGAAGGAAGTATATATAGTACGTATATATTAGTTGCATTTAGAAACTCTCATGTAAAACTATCTTATATTATAAGGACCGATCTAAATTAGAAGAAGTTTAACTTTTAAAAAAGGTTTTCAACTGAAATGGGAATGAACGTACTAGACCATTTATTTGGGCTTGTAGATAATAAACTTGATTTCATAGTATGAGACGGTCTTATCAAACAATTTGTGCTTCAAATTTTAGTTACAATGTTAGTATTCAGGCTCGAACCTACACTACATCCTTTATTGTAACTTTGTTGTGGCCTTGTGGGTGCTCTCACGAAGAGGTAAACCTGATACGTATTGCAGCGGAGAATGAACACGAAGGGATAGGAGATTGGAAAGCTAGACCTATAGCTCGACAATCACGAGTTCAAGACAAGACCTATTGACTCGAAACTCAAATAAACAACACAAGAAACGCGTCAAGTGCTGATTACGAATTGTGCTCAACAATCTGTCGAGAAACACAAAGCTTGATTAATAATTTTTTGTGTGTAAAACTTCATGCTATTTGCTACAAAACAAAGGCTATAAGTAGCCAAGCAATTAAACTGAAAACAACCCAAGAGTTGTCATAAACAACCCTTTTTAATTCAAGCTAATTAAGACAATTTATTTGCTAGAATTCAGGACTTGAACTTCCTGTTATTTGCAGAGTCACTCGAGATACTCCTTTATTAATTTCCGTCTTCAACCGGAAGTTAGCAAGCAAACGAACTGGGCCCGTGACAGGATTCCCGCTGAAGTAACGGCCAATGGACCAAGGTTTCCGAGCTCCGCATCATTCCCTCCCCCTTGAAACGGAATTGACCTCAGTTCAAGAAGGCCGTCATCATCAAGATAAGGAGAAAGATCACCCACATTAAAAGTGGCGTGGACACCATAATCACCCGGAAGCTCAATTTTATATGCATTGTCATTCACGCGATCAATAACTTTATAAGGTCCCTCGGCTCGAGGCATAAGCTTGTTTTTTCTCTTGGTCGGAAACCGCTCCTTCCTCAAATTTACCCAAACCAGGTCACCCTTTTGAAAAACCCGAGGCCTTTTGTGCTTGTTGGATTTTTGTTGATACTGAGCATTAATGGACTCGATTCTTTCTCGAACTTGTTGATGCAATTTAATCATGGATTTTAATTTTGCTTCAGCATCTTTATGAACTAACTCTTCCTTGGAAAACGGAATCAAATCGAGAGGCAGAAATGGATTAACTCCATACACGACTTCAAAAGGAGAATGACCCGTGGCATAAGTCGGTGAGCGATTGTAAGCGAACTCGGCATGAGCGAGTTTAACATCCCAATCCTTCTGAGTACGACTAACCAGCCCGCGTAATAAAGTTCCCAAGGTCCGATTAGTGACTTCCGTCTGCCCATCTGTCTGCGGATGATGCGAGGTACTGAACAACAATTTAGTACCCAATTTCCTCCAGAGAGTATTCCAAAAATAGCTCAAAAACTTCGAATCCCGATCGGAAACAATAGTTCTCGGTACACCATGTAAACGGACAATTTCTCTGAAATAGATATCAGCCACATTGCTCGCGTCATCCGTCTTATGACATGCTACAAAATGCGCCATTTTCGAGAACCTATCAACCACAACCATGACTGCGTCTTTACCTCGCTGTGTGCGCGGTAATGCTACTACAAAATCCATGGAGACGTCCTCCCAAGGTTTGTTCGGGACTGGCAATGGCGTATAAACACCGGGCTTGAATGAGCTCTTAGCAATATGACAAGTAACACATTTGTTCACAATGCTATTTACATCAGCCTGCATTTTCGGCCAAAAAAAATGCTCTTTGAGTACTTCAAGCGTCTTGTTAATACCGAAATGCCCAGCTAACCCGCCCCCATGAGCCTCACGCACTAAGAGTTCCCGAATAGGATGTTTCGGAATGCATAATTTGTTGCCCTTGAACAAGAAATCCTCCTGTAAGACAAACTCCAAATACCCCTTCTCCTTGCACTTTTCAAATATTTCACCAAAATCAGTGTCAGCTAAATAATGATCCTTTAATGACTCGAAACCAAGCAACCGTACATCCAAGGTGGACAATAACGTGTATCGGCGAGACAAAGCATCGGCCACCACATTACTTTTGCCATCTTTATACTTCGAGGAGAAGTGAAAAGATTGCAAAAACTCGACCCATTTAGCATGACGCGGACTCAATTTTTGTTGCCCATTTATATACTTTAACGACTCATGATCCGAGTGTAAAATAAAATGATTTGGACGCAAATAATGACTCCAGTGATTAAGGGCCCTAACAATCGCATAAAATTCCTTATCGTAAGTGCAATAATTCAATCTAGCCCCCCCTAATTTCTCCGAAAAATAAGCAATGGGTCGCTTACCTTGGATCAACACAGCCCCGATACCGACTCCGCTCGCATCACACTCGACCTCAAAGGGTTGGGAAAAATCAGGTAATGCCAAAATCGGTGCGGAACATAAACGGTCTTTGATCAGTTCGAAAGCTTCTTGAGCATCGTTGGTCCACCCAAATGTTCCTTTCTTCAAACAATTTGTAATTGGACTGACAATTGAGCTAAAATCTCGTATAAACTGTCTATAAAATGAGGCAAGACCATGAAAGGAACGCACCTCGCTTACTGTTTTGGGAACAGGCCAAGTACGAATTGCCTCAATTTTAGCTTGATCCACGGATACACCTTCTTTTGACACGACATAGCCCAAGAATATTACACTGTCAACGAAGAATGAACATTTTTCCCTTTTTCCGAACAATTTTTGGACCCTAAGAGCTCCAAAAACGAGACGTAAATGTTGCAGATGGTCGTCCTCGTTTTTGCTATACACCAAAATATCGTCAAGGTAAACAACGACAAACTTACCCAAAAAGGATTTCAATACCTCATTCATTAAGCGCATAAAAGTACTTGGTGCATTCGTGAGGCCGAATGGCATGACGGTCCACTCATATAGGCCGTGTTTCGTCTTGAAAGCGGTTTTCCACTCGTCTCCTTCACGCATTCGAATTTGGTGGTACCCACTTCGTAAATCGATTTTCGAAAATACCTTCGAGCCATGTAATTCATCGAGCATGTCGTCGAGTCTAGGAATCGGAAACCGATATTTAATTGTGATGTTGTTGACAGCTCTTGAATCGACACACATACGCCAAGTACCGTCCTTCTTTGGAACGAGTAAAACGGGTACGACACATGGACTCATGCTCTCTCGGACATAACCACGCTCCACCAGTTCGTCAATTTGAATTTGGAGTTCTCTAGTTTCCTCCGGGTTACATCTATAGGCTGCTTTATTTGGCAATGGAGCTCCAGGAATGAGATCAATTTGATGCTCGATTCCCCGGATAAGAGGTAAGCCTGGCGGCAGATTATCTGGAAAAACATCCTGATATTCAATTAACAATTCATCCACCAATATATTCGAACACGAACCTGACTTTGTCTCAGTCTTTTCTTTGGCCACCAACAAATAGATCGTTTCTCCCTGCTTGATAGCCTGACCAATTTCTCGTTCCCTGACCAGCATGGTCGTCTTCTTCTTCTTGGTACTCATGGCTCGAATTTCTTGAGATGACATGGGCTTCAAAACAATTTTTTTGCCCTTATCTCTCAACTCATATTCATTACTCCGCCCTCGATGCACCACATCCCTATCAAATTGCCAAGGACGACCTAATAAAATGTGACACGCGTCCATTGGAATTACGTCACACAAAATCTCGTCACAGTATGATCCCATTGCTAAGCCAACAAGTACTTGCTTCGATACCTTTATTTTATTGCCATCATCGAGCCAATGCAATGAATATGGTTTAGGATGAGCCGTGGTAATCAGCCCTAATTTTGTGACCATGTCGCTAGAAGCGACATTGGTGCAACTCCCACCATCGATGATCAAACTACACCACTTACTCCCAATTTGACATTTTGTATGAAACAATTGATCTCTCTGTTCTGAATCATTCGGGCCTACTTTGGTTTGCAAGGAACGCAGGACCAAAGCGGTATCAAATATAGGAGCACTGTAATCCTCAACCACTTCTTCCTCCTCACCTTTTCCCTCGTCAAAATCAAATATACTACCCAATCTTTCCTTTTCATCGGCGTCTAATAACTCGTCTCGGGCGGTTACGGCCTCTCTTAATGTTACTACCCGTTTGTTTGGACACACACTCTGATAATGCCCAAATCCCTGACACTTAAAACATCTAACCCTCGATAAACTGGTTTCTTTGTGTGTGTCGGAAGACTTAAAGGAGGTTTTAGGAGTGTTGCTCAAAACAGGGGAAGATTCGGTTTTGTGTATGACAGTGGTACTGTTAATTGACGAACCGGGCTTTGATGTAAATTCGTTTTTATAACTACTACCCGTCCTGTTATAGTCCCCACCCGAACTCCCGTACTTCGACTTTCCCTGAGCTTCAATTTTTAGGCAAAGCCCACATAGCGTATCAAACTCAGAATAGGGATAGAGTTCTACGACATTAGCAATATTTTGATTCAACCCTCGTAAAAATCTCGCCATTTTTTGTTCTTCTATTTCCTCCAATTCACCCATTAATGACAAATTTTCAAACTCGTCGATGTACTCACCTACGCTCAATTTCCCTTGCCTAAAATCAGCAATTTTGCGATAGGTAGCAATTTTATGGGTCGTTGGTACATACCTTTTGCGGAGTTTGCGTTTTAGAGACTCCCAAGACGCAATTTTGTCCTTTCCAGCCCGAGCACGTTTGGATTTAAAGCCCTCGAACCACAGTGATGCGCCTTTGCTCAGTCTCAAGATAACGTACTTGCATCTCTTTTCGTCACTGAGATCTTTAAAATCGAACAATCGTTCGATCCTCCTTTCCCACTCCAAGTAATCTTCTGGGTTGGTACCGCCAACGAATTCCGGAAGGTCTGAAACCTTAAATTCGTCTGGCTTCGATCGAAGGCTAGATCGACTTCCCGTAGGACGATTGCGTAACAACTCTCTAAGATTTTCGAGTATCATATCGTCGTCGAATTCTGCCATTTTTTAATATAATAATAATTTTTTTTTTTTTTTTACGAAAGGGAGAACAGAGACAGAACAAGGATCGATTCAATGGAAATCAAGACCCGGAGCTCTGATACCACTTATGATACGTATTGCAGCGGAGAATGAACACGAAGGGATAGGAGATTGGAAAGCTAGACCTATAACTCGACAATCACGAGTTCAAGACAAGACCTATTGACTCGAAACTCAAATAAACAACACAAGAAACGCGTCAAGTGCTGATTACGAATTGTGCTCAACAATCTGTCGAGAAACACAAAGCTTGATTAATAATTTTTTGTGTGTAAAACTTCATGCTATTTGCTACAAAACAAAGGCTATAAGTAGCCAAGCAATTAAACTGAAAACAACCCAAGAGTTGTCATAAACAACCCTTTTTAATTCAAGCTAATTAAGACAATTTATTTGCTAGAATTCAGGACTTGAACTTCCTGTTATTTGCAGAGTCACTCGAGATACTCCTTTATTAATTTCCGTCTTCAACCGGAAGTTAGCAAGCAAACGAACTGGGCCCGTGACAGGATTCCCGCTGAAGTAACGGCCAATGGACCAAGGTTTCCGAGCTCCGCATCAAAACCATTGATCAAAAAGTTCACTCACTCCTCGTTAACAGGATTCGGATTAACCGCTTTTTCAAATCTCGTCGTTAATGTTTATGTCGCAATTAATCCACATTATTCCTTGAAACGGGTTCAGAATCATCTTCTCTTTTACCTAATAAACTAACTACAGAGTAATTAATATGTCCGACATTTGACCGAAGATGTCTTAGCCTAGTGGTTAAGACTAGGTGCTCTGGGACAATAGGTCTCAAGTTCCCCTCCCCCATATTGATATTGTAATGCGACTAAATGCGTTCTTCGTTGAACGAAAAAAAAATATGTACTACATTTGAATCTCTTTCACTTATATTATAATGTGAATAAGTATATGTTTTGAAAAAATTAATCGATAATGTAGTAAATGATAAGAGGGCAATCAGTCCAATCATTGTAATTTTGTTTAATTAATGTCGGAAGTTCTCCTAACCATGTTATACAGATCAAATGAATAAGGTTCACCAAAATGCCAACACATTGTAATTAGATGTCTATTCATACGTATTATATTAACTGTTCATGATCATGTATATGCAGAGTGCAAATTCTCATGAGACTAATTGGGGTTAGAAAAAACTTAATAATTTATCGAGTTAGGTACTACTTAGGTCAGGTCAACTCGTGTATCAGATCAAGCTCGAGATTGGCAAAAGAATTGAGTAATTAGTTCATAAAGGGCAAAAAAATGCCGTAGCCAGGATTTGAACCTGGAATCGGTTGGATAGTTGATTTGCCAATGTGCTACTACGGCTTCCTTGAATAAACGGAAGAAAAGAAAAATTATTGTATGAAGTAAGAAAAATTGGTATCATCTAAATAATAATCAAAGTAACTTGTGCTTGTCTAAACAAAAAAAATTCGTAATAAAACAATTGGTTGAGTTTTAACATAAGTGAATTTATATAAAAAAAATTATCATCAAAAAACTTTTCTCGAAAATTTGTCTTGTACTATAGTGTAAGTCTTGTAATATTAGAAGTGTATCATTTACGGATCATTTCTCGAGAAATTTACAAAACTAACATAAAATTAAATGACATGATTCTCTATTACTATGTGATTGATCTCGTTTTAAGATAATTTTAGTGTCATATTATGTGGTAACCCACCATTTTTTTTAAATAAAAATTTTCGATAAATATTTATTTTTCAACCGACTATTCTATGCTAAAACGTGTACTCCGTACGTAGAGATTACTATTATGAAACATAAAATCCAATTCCATTTGGTAAGATCAAATGAATAAGGTTCACCAAAATGCAATGTGTCCAATCATTGTAATTTTGATTGATTAATGTTGGAAGTTCTATGAAGCCTGCAGTTATACAGATCAAACGAATAAGGTTCACCAAAATGCCAACACATTCTAATTAGATGTCTATTCATATTACATAGTTGTTCTTTTAAGAATGGGTAAGCTCGAGTGTTAAGAGCTTCCTTACTTCAATCGAGAGATTGTGAGTTCAATTTTCATCTGTGACGTAGTGCGCTCTTCTCTAAACCAAAAAAATACTTACTTCGAGTATCAGGTTAAGCTTTGAACCAGGAATCATGGATAGTTGATTTGCCAATGTGCTACTACGACTTCCTTACATAAACACATAGAAAAATACACTATTATAGAAATTGGTACTCCGTGCATCACCTACGAGTATGTAAATAATAACCAAAGTAACTGTCATTTTCTATAAAAAAAAATTCATACGGAGTAATAAAAAAAAATAAAAAAATTGATTGAGTTTTAACATGATCAGTGAATTTTATATATAAAAAAAAAAGTTTCCCGAAAATCTGTCTTGTATTATAGTGTAAGTCTGGTAATATCTAGAGTATCATTTACCAATTATTTCTCGAGAAATTTACAAAAACTAACATAAAATGACATGATTTTCTATTACTATGTGATTGATCTCGTTTTAAGATAATTTTAATGTTATATTATGTGGTAACCCTCCATTTTAAAAAAATAAAAATAAAATTGTCGATAATTTTTTTTTCTACCGACAATTTTATGCTAAAACTTGTACGTACTACTATTTCGAAACATACAATCCAATTCCATTTCATAAGATTGAGGATGAATGTTACTAAAAGGCAATCGATTTACAATATTTTTTCTAACAATCACCGTAATTTATTTAAGAATATAGATTATACATACTCCGTATTTTTTTAAAAGGTTATACTCCCTCCGTTCCATTTGATTGTTTGCATTTACTTTTTGGACACTAATTAATATTTATAGGTGAATGAAATCGTCAATATAACTTCTAATATATAAAATAGAAATAAATATAACCATATAATAAATATTAAATAGTTGTTAGTGGGTCACAACTTTTAATTTATAGTATAAAAAACGTGGTATGCAAGTAAGCAACAAACTACTCATATCTCGAAATCGAGTTCTCGAATTGTTCATGTATATGGAAGTTGGATACTTATTTAGATCCTTATTCCTTAGACGACGTGACATGTTTTGCCCTCGATTTTTTCTTTTACGTTACTTAGATCTTCATTTGATGTGACATTCATTGTATTCAAATCTCAATTTTATTCTATTAATATGGAATTCTAATTTTAATATTGTATCTCCAATTATTTTATTTTAATCAATAATGTTTATAACAAAAAAAATATTAACTGTGCACAATTTCATGGATGTTTATTTTTGCTCATACCGTCTTCATGTTAGCGAGAAAGTATCTATGTATTGGGACAGAAGTAGATTAATCAATAACCGTCTCCATGCCCACACAATCAATAACGACTCAAAGTTCCATGAAAATAATACCAGATTAAATGGACGAGGTAAGAAAAGGTCGCGCATTAGTAGGAATCAAATAACGAGTATTACTAGTATAGAGGACATTACTGTCTTTTATTCAATGTCTGTGGCCACATGATTATATGAACGTTGTTTTACGGCTAATTGTCTAATTACTCTGTATATGCATGGTTTTTGAGCTTTATGATAAAGTTGTTCACCTTATATGAGTAAGATTTTGAACTCTATTATCAAGTTTTATGAGCTTCTTTATATAAACATTAAGTTCAATAAATTATAATGCAACTAAAAAATGCATATAAATTCAATTGATTTTAATTTGAATGTCAAAATAATAAAATATAACCCAAAATATATTAATTAAAAGCTAAGGAAAAAAGTACGGAGTATAATATAAACTCAATCTAATTTAATTTAAGTGTATAATGCTCTTATAGGTACAAATGATGATATATACTACAATATATAATCTTATTTCAGTGAAGATAACAGGAGTAGTATTAAGAAAAGTAAAATGAAGAATAGGTAGACGACTTGGACCTTAACTTGACCAAGAAAGAGAAAGCATTAGGTCGCCAAAACTGACTCTTAATTTTTGCAATATAATCGTGAATGCGGCTAATTTCCATGATACTTTGAAAAACTACATGCATTATATTTAGCCCTGCCCCTACATACACGTCTAATTACTTACTCGTATTATTGTGCCGTCTTGCTTTTACAAGTCCCTCCATCCGCTTCTCATGCTCTCTACCAAAAGTCGTGTACAAATGTTGTCTAACGTCAAACTCCGTCTATAACATGTAACTCAATAAGGACTACTCCATAGTAAATAAGAAACCACGAAAAAAGAAGGGGACACGTGTTATGTTCACGTTAAAAAAAATTGTTGTCTAAATGCATACGGAGTACATAATACACATTGTTAGACTAATTTCAGTAAAAAAAAAAACTTGAAATAATCTCACCAAGAAAAAAGTTTATTGTACAGTACATATATTTAAAACTTGACAATACACAAGCTATTAATTTTTTTTTAAAAAAATTATGTCATTCTAAATTGTTTACTTTTCTAACACATGAATCACTATACGAGGTGTGCACTTGCACGGAAACTAAACTAATATAGGTAGCAAACTATTTGTAATTATGATTGAGGTACCGTGAACAATACTCCGTATATTTCATCTTTAATTTTTCTTACAAAGTACTCTGCATTACTCGTAATTAATGTTACTTGGTGTATATTTAGTTAAACAAAAAAGTTATATGGAGTATCTACGTACTTACTAGTTACTACATTTTATGAGTACATTTTATTATTGTATGTATCTTCTTGAGTTTATTTGATGTGTGTACTTAAGTGACATTTCACCAAATGACATTAATTACCCAACAAAACTGTTAAATCCAAGTACTATGGCAATTAATTCACCGCCCTCCTTGCATTCCTTTGTCTTTTAGCTTCACAGACAGTCATTAATGAATCCCTTTGATTGATATTTAGCACTTTGTCAAATTATTACCAACTGCAAGATTACCTCTTCAATCCAGATTTAATACTTCACATTTTTTTATGGGATATTAATCAATAGTTTATATTCTCATTTTTGGTAATTCTATATCATACTATACTTTATTCTTTAGTGTAATATTCACCGTCCGTATTCAATATCACATACGTTAACTACCCAGTGAAATGGATGAAGTAATTTCGAAAGTGATTGATAATGTTATACTCGTACTCCATAACTATATTTGTAATATAAAGGATATTATTGTGTAAAAGTAAAAATCTTGAAGTTAGTCTTCTTCTAGTCATAAACCTGTAACTAGAAGTAATCTTTATTGTGTCGTTTTCGTAATAACCTTGAAAAGGGCATACAATAATAAAATGTACTCATCAACTTAATGAGAAATCACTCACTTTATCCGCCGAGAATAGTTTCATTATTTTAGTATTACGATGAAATAAATACATAATCAATCGATACTCATTTAGTTTAAAAAACATATCGAAATGTAAATGATAAAACTTACTCCTTTGTAACTCGTAAAGTAATGAGATATGCTACAGTACTACTCATCATGCATCTCCTAGTACCATCTAATCGCTCTTTCGCACTCTTCAATATTCAAACCCTACAAATCAAACAATCTTTGAAAAGTCGGGTTTTCAATACCGTTAACGAGAGACGTCTGATAGAACAATTTGGAATTTAAAATGTGGAATAATAATTAGTCCAATCAAAGTAAGTTAACTAAAACATTAATGACACGAACTGGTTTGAAAAAGAAACTTGATTGATTTGGTGATATCAGCCGTTCCACTCACCTCACCTCTTCTCCTCTCTTCCTTCTTCTTCATTCTCTCTGTCACGCGTTTCAATCTTCTTCCTTCTTCCACTCTTGTACTTCATCCATCTTCTTCTGCATCTTGATCACCTAACTCTCTCTACTCACTTTCTCTCTCTTCATTCTTCCACTCAACACAGTTTATTCTCTCTCTAAATCCACTCTTTAAGTTATTCCTCCCACTTTTTTGTTAACTTCCTACCTTAAAACTTTAAAGGGGTTTTCTAATTTCACTTCCAATTGCAAAACCCACTTTCTACTTTCTTCTCTAACCCCTTAATTTTTCTGGGTTTTGATTTTGCAATCAGAATTAGGGTTTGTGTGGAGTTTTGGGGATGAAGAGAGGGGGAGGAGGAGGGGGGAAAATGGAGACATTTGTGGGAATCACACGAGCAAGATCGGTACAAATTTTGGCGTTGTTAGGGTTACTGTACATGATTTTCATGACATATGAAGTTCCATTCGTGTTACGAAACGTTTCGAGCGACACCTCCATCGACGTTTCGTTCCAAAACGACGCGTTTGTAAGGCCGCAACGACAGCTCGATAGTGAGGAAGAGTTGCAGGTGAAGGAAGCTCCGATCCGACCGTTCGAAGAACCGTTAAGAGTACCCTTACCTTCATCAATCTCTCCGAAACCTCAACATCGACGAATTCGGGAGTACAAGTCGATTTCCGGTTTGATTTTCGATTGGCGAGCGTTGAATAGTAGCGAAAAGGACGGGTTTTCAGGGCTTCATAAATCGGCGATAATGGCGTTTCAATTGGGGGAAAATTTGTGGGAGGAATTGATATCGGGTAGGGTTAGAATCGAGTTAGAAAAAGAGAATCGGACCGAGTTACCTTGCCCTAACTCGGTTTCGTTATCAGGAATTCAGTTTATGGAGAAGGGGAAAGTGATGGTTTTGCCATGTGGGATGACTTTAGGTTCCCACATTACTCTGGTCGCGAAACCGCGAATCGCGCATCCGGAATATGACCCGAAAATATCGTTGTTGAAGGAGGGTGATCAAAGTGTCATGATTTCGCAGTTTAGGATGGAATTGATTGGGTTGAAGACGGTTGATGGCGAAGACCCACCTCGGATTTTGCATTATAATCCGAGGTTGAAGGGGGATTGGAGTGGTAAGCCTGTTATTGAGCAAAACACTTGTTATAGGCAGCAATGGGGGACCTCAGTTCGCTGCGAGGGGTGGAAATCTAATTCTGAGGAGGAGACTGGTATGGTTTCGACTTTTGCGAATTTGATTGTTTTCAGGTTGTAATTTGGATCATGTGTTGTTGTTTTGGTGCATCTGATTGAGGTTTGCTGTGTTTGTTAGTTGTGGCTACTTTCAGGTAATTTGATGCTTTTTGGGTTGCAATTTTGATCATGAGTTGTTTTGGTGCATTAGATTTGATGTCAGAATTCGGAAACTTGGAATGATATGTTTTGTTTGCAGTGAAAAGGAGCATACTTTTCGGGTGGTTGTAGTTGATTTTCGACTGATGTTGACTAATTTGGTAGTGATGAGTTTGGGTGATTAAGATTTCAACTTGTATGGATGATTTTCGATTCAGCTTGTTATAGTTTTCTCATTTGGTAGCCGTCTTTCATTGTGTTAGCAACCCAAAAAAGCAGTTTCATGATGAAAATACTCAAATAATGTTATGATTAAAAGTCAGTTTAGTTGCCCCTTTTTATCCTTTTATGACCCAACACAGTAAATTACTAGGTTTTGGCTCCATTGTAAATGTAAACACTAGTAAAAATGAGTTCACGAACATTTTGTATGGTTTTCATTTTCACTTTCGGGGCTTAATTGTTTCTCTGTATTACACTGTATGTATGTATGTATAATCTATCAATATCCTCGAGGTTAAACTGGTCTCGGTTCACAATTATATGCTGCTTGCTTTACAGTTGATGGTCTAGTGAAATGTGAGAAATGGATCCGGGACGATGATAACCATGCAGAAGAATCTAGGTCGACATGGTGGTTGAGTCGGCTATTGAGTAGACCAAAGAAGGTGACTATGGACTGGCCTTTTCCCTTTGCTGAGGATAAGCTCTTCGTTATGACCCTCAGCGCTGGTTTGGAAGGTTATCATGTCAACGTAGATGGGAGGCATGTCACGTCCTTTGCTTATCGCACTGTGAGTGGCACTTATAACCTTTCTTTTCCCGTGAAAGCACCTCGGACTTGTTAGAATACGGTTTATTTTTGTTCTTCTTTTTGCCTGTGTTTGCAGGGTTTTTCTCTTGAAGATGCAACTGGATTAACCTTGGGGGGCGACATTGATTTGCATTCTGTATTTGCGGCTGCTTTGCCATCATCGCATCCTAATTTCGCTCCGCAGAGACATCTTGAGATGTCTAGAAGGTGGCAAGCTCCTCCTCTTCCCGATGCCCCCGTGGAGCTCTTTATTGGCATTCTTTCTGCTGGTAACCACTTTGCCGAGAGAATGGCTGTTAGGAAGTCTTGGATGCAACACCGGCTTATAAGAAGTTCTAAAGTCGTGGCTCGTTTCTTTGTAGCATTGGTTAGTGCTACTTAACTTTCATGCACGTTTGGTTATACCCTGTTCTTTCTAGCATATTTTTAGTTCACTTCAGCTCCATTTTGTCTTGGCCCACTACAACCCAATTCAGTTAAGTTAAAGCTCAAGAACAAGGCCCTAGTAACGCTAATTTTGCCATTTTCTCTTTTGTGCTAACGTAACAAGCCTTTTTTTTCAGCATACAAGAAATGAAGTAAACGTGGAGTTAAAGAAAGAAGCAGATTTTTTCGGTGACATCGTAGTAGTCCCTTACATGGATAACTATGACCTTGTTGTCGTGAAGACTGTGGCGATTTGTGAATATGGGGTAAGACATTAAATTCTTACAATATGCAATTTCCATTCATTTCTGTAATGTGGGAAATTAGAATATATGAATATGTTTTTATGACAACAGGTTCGCACAGTGGCAGCCAAGTACGTGATGAAGTGTGATGACGACACTTTTGTGCGGGTTGACGCAATCTTAAGAGAAGCGAACAGAGTTCCTGAAAGCAAGAGTTTGTATGTGGGGAATATCAACTACTATCACAAGCCCTTGCGCCACGGTAAATGGGCTGTTACCTACGAGGTATGTCAGTCAGAGTACCATGCAATTGCTCCTCCACTGTCGGTTTTTACCTTGTTGGAGTTCATTTGAAAGTTATCTTGGATTTTTCAATAACTCGAGAAAATAATTCACCTTTCCTCCCTATTTCTGATTCAGGAGTGGCCGGAGGAAGACTATCCACCCTATGCAAATGGCCCGGGCTATATACTGTCAGCAGATATCGCCAACTTCATTGTCTCCGAGTTTGAGAAGCATAAATTACGGGTAAGCTTCTACTTGCAACGTCATCATAACCCTACTAAAATATGAAATAGTTGAAGTCATGAAATATAGTAGTAATGGATAATAAATCGGGACATATATGTATGAATGCAGTTGTTCAAGATGGAAGACGTGAGTATGGGAATGTGGGTAGAGCGCTTCAATAGTTCGAGGACAGTGGAGTATGTACACAGCCTGAAATATTGCCAGTTTGGTTGTATAGAAGACTACTACACAGCTCATTATCAATCTCCGAAGCAAATGATCTGCCTGTGGGACAAGTTGCAACAACTAGGTCGCGCTGTTTGCTGTAATATGAGATGATGATGATGATAGTTTCTCGATTCCTCGATCAATTAGATTACGTACGTAGCAATTTTGAAGCCGGTTTAGATGTCTTCCTGTAAATCCAAATCCTGATCCTGCAAGGCTCTCTCTATTTTAGGTTAGTTTCCACATTCCCGAATTCAGTTATTTTCTCCTGTTATCTCATCTCTAACTGAATTTGCGAGCTGGGTGAGCCTGAGCCGTTGATAGATGACCCTGTTGAGAAATATGCAGTTGTAATTCTATGTAGAAAACAGTAAATGAGAATGAAATTCCCGAGTTTAATTTCTAACTTATTTCGACCACATACTCTTGTTTAAGACTCCAATATCCGTTCTTACTGTGAGAGATAATCCGTCACAAGTGAGACTGACTGTTCGATGACAGTGTATGTAGGGTTTTGTCACTTTTGTGTCCTTGACATACAGTAGAGGTAACTGTGCTTATTTATAAGGGCAGCATGTTCTTAAAGGACATATGAAAGGGATACATCATTACCAATCAATCAATCAATAATGGACTAATCTCAACTTCAAGTTTGGACCATAAGTAAACAAACATGATGAATTGTGTGGGGTTACTTTTTTTTTTTTACAGGATAATATGCTTGGCTAAGTTAGTGTAATGATCTCTTAACATGGGACAGGTTTTATGAGTAAGGATTTAAGCTTTACAGATAATCTCTCCCGAATTTCAATGGATATATGTGTTCTATCACTAAAATGAGTTCTAAAGTTGTCAATTGATTGGGTTTTTTTCTTGGGTTAAATTAAAATTTGTACTCGGAATGTATATAGGTTTAAAAGAGGAGCTAGTAACATCGAGGTTGTCAAAATCTGTAACAATATAGTGACGGAATTATAAGCGAATCGACAATTTTTACATGCATATTTTCGTCCTAGATTTGTAGGCGACGAGCATGTATTATTCACGACATTTTTGACCTTTTTCAGTACTCCATATTACTAACAATTTAGTATTCATGGATTCTTAGGACAATTTTAATGTTAAAAAGGTTTGGAATGATGTACACCTCCAAAAGTCTTGATCTTTCGGTTTATTTTTAGTTCAGTTCAATTTCGTTTATCCCATTAAATTTATTTTGTCTTAACCACTACAGTTCGTCTCAATTCAAATCATTTTTCCACGTCAGTCGAAAAGAATACAAGTGAAATGGGAAGCTAAGAATCCGAGATAGAGATAGAGATAGAGATATCTTCTTTCTATAAAAGAAGACACCGCTTGCAGTGACTTGGCGCAACGTAGGAGCAGTATTTTGAAATAAGTCATCTTTTTTGATCTTTTGGAATAGTGGCATATATTAGGGTAAGAAATTGAAATGAGATTGTTTAGGGGAGAAGTAATCTCTCCCCTCATTAATTTCTCCTGCATCGTGAACTGCAATTCACAAAAAATTATTTATTGTGAAATTATTATTTATTGTGAACTGCATCGAGAAATTATTTATTGATTTTCATTGATTATTCACAATTCACATTATTTATTGATTTCCATTGCACAATAAAAATATTAAAATCCGATCTTTAAAATTATTTTATTACTACTTGATAAAAAAAAAGTCGTATTAAATTGAAAATTTGTTTAATAAAAGTAATTTTTTTTAATTATAAATCAATTTAATATATAAATTATAAATATTACAACTAATATTTTATCGTAGTAATTTTAATAATTCTCTTTGATCTAAGGGGTCGAATAGGTAGTGTCAGTTCTAGACCCTAAATTAACGGATCATTTTTCATATGTAGAAGAAGTTTTTCATACGTATGTCAAATTGTCACGTCTTCATACGTAGTGACCTATTTACGTATTTTATCTTCTAAAAGATGAGCTTATCTCAAATTATAAGACATAATACTGTATTAGCTTAGCTGCTTCACTTGCATGAGTATTTTTTGATCATGAGAATTAGATTAGCCAAGTACATCCGCACAAGTTTTAAAAACCGTAATACTTCAAATTCATTGCTTACCAATTCTTTTTCAAATGACACTTATACACACAACGACCCCAAAATATCTGTGTTTTTCTGACCGCTTTTTTTTTACATCCAATCTTTTTTTGAAAATTTTTGTGACATGGCAGTACCCTAGAAATACATAGTCGTTTTTATATGAATTTGCTTACCAAATGTCGGAAATAACATTCGTGTTGTTAGTACCAAACTACACCTCCAATGTTTTGCTCTTACTAATTTCCAATAACAAAAAAAATTGTTCACAACCCCGTGACGTGTCACATGTATCACACTATATTGTACGAGTATTATATCGATGAAATGAAGTACCCTTCACTTATTTGTTTAATAATAGAAAAATGAAAATGAATTTACTTTTTTAAAGCTATACTAAATACGAGTAACACTTTATATTAACGGGTCGGCTTATTGGGTAGTCAAGTAAAACAGTTTAATGCGTTGAGTCGTCTAACGTCATAACTCGACTCAGAATTACACATTTTATATTATATTGTTATTTTCCATCTATCATTTTGATGGAATAATATCGTATACTAAGAAACTCAATGTATTAATATATTCTTTATAACAAACCTATAATTAGCGACAATACTGCATTCACAATGTTCATGCTGTAGACACCCACATTTTGACCCCCAGGTGTCTATAGCAGTTCCCGCCAAACACCCGATGATGATAGGACGTAAACGTGCTTTGGTAGACTCGGATATGGGCTTGTAATTATGGACATTTGGTTTAGACATTTTAAGGAGTACAAATCTCACAAAACCAACCTCAAATCCAGGCCCAGTGGGTCGTTTCGAGTCAAATGACACTAATTTGGGTCGAAACCGTCACCAGGGGTAAAACCGTCTTTTAGCGACCGAGTCAAAACCCGGTCAAAGATATTTTCCGAGGCATAAAATCTGCCGTGTCACCCTACCAATCCGGTTTGAACTCGGATACTACAAAAATCAGCCTTCACAAATATTAAACAAATCTGTTTAAGGATAGAATTCAATCTCAGGTAGAAGTTCTATCCGGAAACCGAAACGGAATACCACCGATAATACAGAAAAATCAGACCGAAAAATACCGAGAAAGTCAGCCAAAAAGCAACATCCAAAATCCCGACACCTTTCCGAAGCCTCGAAGCCCCGAGAAACTGTCCCCATCGTCCGGCCAAACCCGACGTCCAAACCACCCACCTAAACCGACACCCTAAACTCATCCTCATCATCTCGACGCTCCTAAGTTTAAGCTACTTTCCGACGAGCCTTATCCCGAGAAAACAAAGCATGTAGGTTGAGGGTGTTTCAAATCCCGTTTTTCTCCCTTTCACAATTTTTTTTTTGTCACAATTTTTCGTCCAATTTCTATTCTTTTTTCAAAACGTTTTTTTACTTTTTCCAAAATCATTCTAACTATTTGATAGCGATTTCATAATCGAATATCGAAAATATGAATCGGGTATAAATTAATCCATATTTGTACGCGATTTATAAAAATTAACGATTTTTCGACAAAATAAAAAAACCGAACAGACCGCCACGCGAGTCGCGCGCCTGTCAGGCGACTCGCGCGGTGGCCTGATTGGCCGGGTCCTCTTTTTTTCGTTTCCTCGCTTTTCTATTTTTTTATTCTCTTCGAGTCTTACATAAAAAGCGACTTTCGCAACATATTTCGATAAATACCTTTTCTTTGACCTCGGTCAACGCGTGCTAATCCATCACGTGACATAAATCTTTTCAAAAATCATGCATATTATTTATTTACATCTTTATTCGATTTATTCAACCGTTACTAACTCGTTTGCTCCTTCTTTGTAGCGATTTATTTTTATCGTTTGTTTTATTAGACTAAAACGAATTCACATGCTAAAATAACTTTGACGTTATTAGTTTAACATGCATTAAACGACCTAGCAACCCCTTTATTTATTTTTCCTCACATCTCTTAGGAAAATAATCTCTGCATATCATTCAATCGTCGAACTAACGCGTGTACACCAAAATCGAACGATATCTTAGTAAAGGCCGCTAAGTGCGGGCGGGGTTGGGTGTTCTCGCTGAACTTCCCAACACGTACCCTCACCCCTTACTCAGAACCGTGGTTTCCGGATGTCCGAATCCATTGGCAACGAGAGTCATTCAATATACGATTAACCGCCCAGTCGGCATCGGTATCGATATGCTAAGGGACGAACCCAATAAACTCTGACATCGGAAATGGGCCAGGCTTTAAGTATGGCCCACTACGACATAGAGTGGGTTCGAATGGTTCCGAATAACCATAAAATTCGGTGGCGACTCCTACTACGATTTAAAATTCTATTCGATCCATCTCATATGGAAATTCATTCGCCTCCCCAAACCCGCGCTTCGCCGCGTCGGGGTGGACCTATGTCATGTCCACAATTTGGCGACTCCGCTGGGGATTAACTGATGTGTCACTTACCATCGGCATCCTCAGGGTGAGACTCGAAAAGAAATCGTTCGATTAGTAATGTACACGTTATAGTTCAATGGTTCATGCATAACCCCGTTCTATCCCGGGCCGGTTACTTGTGACCGACGTCCCACTATACCACGGTGCATTCCCACTTGGATGCACTAAAGACTTCAATGGCGGAACTCGTTTAGGTTTTGCGGCATGTCCTAAGACCAACTCGGCTTAGGGAGTCCGTCCTCAGTACGAGAAAGCCATCGTTGTTGGTATAGACCCTATTAGACCGACCGAGACTTAGACTAAGAGCATATATACATGGCATCGTTATACTGATTCTATGACTACATGCTACTTGATCTCCTTTGGTCTTTTCAAAAAACCGTCATTTTTCAAAAATTCGCATCTTTTCAAACTCATCTACTTTTTTCAAAACCCGGAAAGCTGCCGAATTTAGGACTTATGATTTTGACTCAAAATAGCCTATTTTTAGCCGGTATGCTGTCCAAACCTTTTCAAAAAAAAGCCCGAAATCTCGGCCCGATACCCCTCTTTCTCGGTTTTCAAAAAAAATCGGGTCTTCCAATCCGACCTTTGCTCGGTTTTCAAATCCAAATTCCCTTTTCAAAACCCTCTTCTTCTTAGGACTTCCCGTATTTAGCAGTGTCGGGTCTTGTCATAGGTTGTAAGAGTCTATAGCGTCGAAACTCCGTCGATCTTATATCACGAGTTTCCACCCCATCCCAGTCCGCCTTACTTGTCAAGGCACGGCCCACCTTCGTAGGACTAACTCCTATAAAGGAAAGCCCGTTTACACACTCGAGTCCAAAGTCTGGGGAATTCTCACGTAGACCTTCCTTCGAACGGGACTAGGCCCACTTTGCCGAATCCTAAGAAAAGCCCACCGTCCACGAGTCACCCGTCTAGGTGTCTTTTCCGAGTCAACCTTTTACAAGGCATAGCCTTATAACAAAAGGTTCGTGATCCTTACATCTAAGGGTCACTCGTCCGACACTCGAGTCTTAACAAAGTCTTCAGTCCCACTCGGGGGCTACCCTTCAGTAGAGCGATCAATCACGGTTGCTCTAAGGGTCTTCTCTTACACGTGTTGTCTCACGTATCCCACTTCCGAGTCACTTAGGTGTCACACCATCTGAGTCCTATCAGATTCTTTAGCCTCACTCGGGGGCTATCCCCCACCGAGCAGTCAACCACGGTCATTCTAAGGGCACCCCACGTTCATCATACACTGGCGTCCTTATGATGCCTTCTTCGAGTCGTACCTATGCTACAAATACTCGAGTCATCAAGGGTTAGGTCACCACGGTTGGTCCGAGCACGCGACGCGGTCAAACACGGTTGCCTCATTTTCGGACTCGCCCTCATACCCCGTCCGAGTCTCATGGTCGAGTCCAAGCCAGGGTCGTTACCTCGTCTAGATCAACGTTCGAGTATCCCGGTCCAAGAGTCTTTGTCGACCCGTCACCCCGGGCCATGTCTAGTTTGACTCCCTCTCTTGCACTTGCGCAAAGCCGAGTTTAGGCGAGTCGTGACACCCGTCGTTCTCTCCAATCAAAGACCTTACCAAAAAAAAAACAACCAACTGGCATCCGAGTCCGGATTTGATTCGAGTCTAAGTCTGAGTTCGAGTCTAGGATACCCTACATCCTCATTTCCAAATCAGCGTCAGAGTCATTTGTATTCTGTCCTCTTTTCGAAAATTCAATAAGATCAGCTTTCAATATTCTTTCTCATATATGCTTTCCTTATGTGTTTCCGAGAACATGATGAACACCATCATACACTGTGAGCACACGCACGTGACTATTATAGGCACATCTATAATGACTGCAGGAAACCGAGCCTGTGTTTTTCTTTTACCTATTCCATGTCTGGTATAGAAAGCCACATAACTACCCGTAGCAGGAGCATATCGAATCCTATGACAAATCTGGGTAGTCTACTAGTTTGGGTTCAAGACGGGAGGCAAGCCCACTTCCCACAATAAACACTCTTCCAATAAGACTAACCAAACCCTACCTTAGGTGTTAGTCTGACCGACAAAAAAAAAAGTTGGACAAAAAAAAATCAAAAGTCCAAGAGAAAAAAGCAAAAGGTCAAAACAAAAAAGCTGGCCATGATCAAAAAAGAATTATCAACATCTCTCGACCAGACACGGTCAACTCAAATGAAGAATCCCATGACCGGGGCTAAGAGGTCAACCCAAAGAATTCAAAAACCCATGACCGTGAAACGGTCAATTCAAAAATTATCAATACTCATACCATCCAATAAGGGAGAGACAATCAAGCTGGTCAGCTAACACCACATTTAGCCTTCCCACATTACAACCCTCAAGACCTTCTCGAGACCTAGGCTAGAGACAACCCAGAATTTTGAGGATTCAAGCTCCATAGGATACACCCTAACCTTTAGGGCCAGACATGGAAATCAGATCCCGCATTATCAAACCTGCCCAATCGAAGCTCGAGCCATTCTACTCGACTTCCCCTTTACATAACAGAATTCACAATCACCATATGCAAATCCGAGAGCAAAACTCGTTAAAATCTCCGAGAGCAAAACTCATCAAATCCCCGAGAGCAAAACTCGTGAAAATCCCCGAGAGCAAAACTCATCAAATCCCCGAGAGCAAAACTCATCAAATCCCCGAGAGCAGAACTCATTAAAATCCCATCCCAATTCTTCTCATTCAAACCAGTTACCAGCCCCAAACACGGGAGCTCAACTTGCAGTCGGCATAGAACATGCCCAAATAGTTCACACCACCTCTGGGGGCTACCCCGGAGAACGCTCACAGTCACAGGATCAACATCCTAACTATTCTAGCCCTTTGATCAAGACATCACTGGGAATGCACCTAGCCTACACCATCGCTATGGCTAGTTACACACAAAGCCCTAGTAAACTAGGCACCATTATATATCTTTCAATCCACTGAACTACGGCTTGGTTTGATTTCACTACACGTGAATACGTAGGCAGCCTTTCAACAGAGGCACAACCACCCACATTGACACACATTCAAAAAGCACCATCATTCCGGTCACGACACTGTCATGTTCTCAACAGCTAGCTTTGTCATTCTGGGGGCTTCTCCTAAGCAGAAGTTCTCCATCCACTCACATAATCCAAATACTTTCCAAAATCTAGCCACCTTTCTATAGTGTGTCCTAGTACTCGGTTTAGTCAAAGACGAGAATCTGTCAGGATTCGGAGCAATACCCACTTTGGAAATGTCCTAAAAATCAAAAATTCAAAAGAACACCAGTCTACGACATTGCTACCACAAAGCCCTGTCGTACGGAAACAATCTCACTCTGAGGATTCAACCATGTTGCCACTCGCCTAGGCTACGGAATAGCGCAACTTAAGTGTCTTGTCATCTTAGGTGGCCCATCCCCTACCGAGTCACGGTCCAACCCTTAGGGAGTCCAGTCGTGTCTGCCGACTCGTCCGGTCACGTCCAGAGTCGAGTCTGTCGTTATATCTCCCACTTCATCTAAGCATACAGGCCTAACCAGGAAATTCCAGGAATCCGTGTCAGAATCCGAATAGGAATCAAAGTCATCCTAAGCATCCTTATTTCCAAACCTTCCAAAAAATGCAGGATTTTCCTCTTTTCAAAATTTTCGAAAAAATCACCTTTTTCTTCCCCAGCATGAGTCAGTGTTTCGCCTAAATGTTACATACAAATTATGTCAGCATACAGGTACACCCAAGACTCCCAGAAATTCTAAGTTCCCCAGTGGAAAAAACTCGAGCAACTCCATTCAGGATATATCTGCAAACAGATATGCCCACGGCTTCCAAGGCAAGCTCCCGCGCAATTCTAAGACAGGGTATATCTGCACACAGGTATACCCATAGCTTCCTAGGCAAGCTCCCGCGACATTATCAGCATCAGCTCAGGTATGATTTCTATTCTATGGCTGGCGAGCCCTTCACGCAGGTCTAATGGACCCTAAACGACCCGATCGGAAGTCTGCCAGGTTTTAATCCTTGATTGACCTGGTAGCTACTCTGACTTTTGCCTTGTCCAAGCCTCAGTCAGAGTGGGGACTAAGAAACTCAATGTATTAATATATTCTTTATAACAAACCTATAATTAGCGACAATACTGCATTCACAATGTTCATGTTGTAGACACCCACATTTTGACCCCCAGGTGTCTATAGCAGTTCCCGCCAAACACCCGATGATGATAGGACGTAAACGTGCTTTGGTAGACTCGGATATGGGCTTGTAATTATGGACATTTGGTTTAGACATTTTAAGGAGTACAAATCTCACAAAACCAACCTCAAATCCAGGCCCAGTGGGTCGTTTCGAGTCAAATGACACTAATTTGGGTCGAAACCGTCACCAGGGGTAAAACCGTCTTTTAGCGACCGAGTCAAAACCCGGTCAAAGATATTTTCCGAGGCATAAAATCTGCCGTGTCACCCTACCAATCCGGTTTGAACTCGGATACTACAAAAATCAGCCTTCACAAATATTAAACAAATCTGTTTAAGGATAGAATTCAATCTCAGGTAGAAGTTCTATCCGGAAACCGAAACGGAATACCACCGATAATACAGAAAAATCAGACCGAAAAATACCGAGAAAGTCAGCCAAAAAGCAACATCCAAAATCCCGACACCTTTCCGAAGCCTCGAAGCCCCGAGAAACTGTCCCCATCGTCCGGCCAAACCCGACGTCCAAACCACCCACCTAAACCGACACCCTAAACTCATCCTCATCATCTCGACGCTCCTAAGTTTAAGCTACTTTCCGACGAGCCTTATCCCGAGAAAACAAAGCATGTAGGTTGAGGGTGTTTCAAATCCCGTTTTTCTCCCTTTCACAATTTTTTTTTTGTCACAATTTTTCGTCCAATTTCTATTCTTTTTTCAAAACGTTTTTTTACTTTTTCCAAAATCATTCTAACTATTTGATAGCGATTTCATAATCGAATATCGAAAATATGAATCGGGTATAAATTAATCCATATTTGTACGCGATTTATAAAAAGTAACGATTTTTCGACAAAATAAAAAAACCGAACAGACCGCCACGCGAGTCGCGCGCCTGTCAGGCGACTCGCGCGGTGGCCTGATTGGCCGGGTCCTCTTTTTTTCGTTTCCTCGCTTTTCTATTTTTTTATTCTCTTCGAGTCTTACATAAAAAGCGACTTTCGCAACATATTTCGATAAATACCTTTTCTTTGACCTCGGTCAACGCGTGCTAATCCATCACGTGACATAAATCTTTTCAAAAATCATGCATATTATTTATTTACATCTTTATTCGATTTATTCAACCGTTACTAACTCGTTTGCTCCTTCTTTGTAGCGATTTATTTTTATCGTTTGTTTTATTAGACTAAAACGAATTCACATGCTAAAATAACTTTGACGTTATTAGTTTAACATGCATTAAACGACCTAGCAACCCATTTATTTATTTTTCCTCACATGTCTTAGGAAAATAATCTCTGCATATCATTCAATCGTCGAACTAACGCGTGTACACCAAAATCGAACGATATCTTAGTAAAGGCCGCTAAGTGCGGGCGGGGTTGGGTGTTCTCGCTGAACTTCCCAACACGTACCCTTACCCCTTACTCAGAACCGTGGTTTCCGGATGTCCGAATCCATTGGCAACGAGAGTCATTCAATATACGATTAACCGCCCAGTCGGCATCGGTATCGATATGCTAAGGGACGAACCCAATAAACTCTGACATCGGAAATGGGCCAGGCTTTAAGTATGGCCCACTACGACATAGAGTGGGTTCGAATGGTTCCGAATAACCATAAAATTCGGTGGCGACTCCTACTACGATTTAAAATTCTATTCGATCCATCTCATATGGAAATTCATTCGCCTCCCCAAACCCGCGCTTCGCCGCGTCGGGGTGGACCTATGTCATGTCCACAATTTGGCGACTCCGCTGGGGATTAACTGATGTGTCACTTACCATCGGCATCCTCAGGGTGAGACTCGAAAAGAAATCGTTCGATTAGTAATGTACACGTTATAGTTCAATGGTTCATGCATAACCCCGTTCTATCCCGGGCCGGTTACTTGTGACCGACGTCCCACTATACCACGGTGCATTCCCACTTGGATGCACTAAAGACTTCAATGGCGGAACTCGTTTAGGTTTTGCGGCATGTCCTAAGACCAACTCGGCTTAGGGAGTCCGTCCTCAGTACGAGAAAGCCATCGTTGTTGGTATAGACCCTATTAGACCGACCGAGACTTAGACTAAGAGCATATATACATGGCATCGTTATACTGATTCTATGACTACATGCTACTTGATCTCCTTTGGTCTTTTCAAAAAACCGTCATTTTTCAAAAATTCGCATCTTTTCAAACTCATCTACTTTTTTCAAAACCCGGAAAGCTGCCGAATTTAGGACTTATGATTTTGACTCAAAATAGCCTATTTTTAGCCGGTATGCTGTCCAAACCTTTTCAAAAAAAAGCCCGAAATCTCGGCCCGATACCCCTCTTTCTCGGTTTTCAAAAAAAATCGGGTCTTCCAATCCGACCTTTGCTCGGTTTTCAAATCCAAATTCCCTTTTCAAAACCCTCTTCTTCTTAGGACTTCCCGTATTTAGCAGTGTCGGGTCTTGTCATAGGTTGTAAGAGTCTATAGCGTCGAAACTCCGTCGATCTTATATCACGAGTTTCCACCCCATCCCAGTCCGCCTTACTTGTCAAGGCACGACCCACCTTCGTAGGACTAACTCCTATAAAGGAAAGCCCGTTTACACACTCGAGTCCAAAGTCTGGGGAATTCTCACGTAGACCTTCCTTCGAACGGGACTAGGCCCACTTTGCCGAATCCTAAGAAAAGCCCACCGTCCACGAGTCACCCGTCTAGGTGTCTTTTCCGAGTCAAACTTTTACAAGGCATAGCCTTATAACAAAAGGTTCGTGATCCTTACATCTAAGGGTCACTCGTCCGACACTCGAGTCTTAACAAAGTCTTCAGTCCCACTCGGGGGCTACCCTTCAGTAGAGCGATCAATCACGGTTGCTCTAAGGGTCTTCTCTTACACGTGTTGTCTCACGTATCCCACTTCCGAGTCACTTAGGTGTCACACCATCTGAGTCCTATCAGATTCTTTAGCCTCACTCGGGGGCTATCCCCCACCGAGCAGTCAACCACGGTCATTCTAAGGGCACCCCACGTTCATCATACACTGGCGTCCTTATGATGCCTTCTTCGAGTCGTACCTATGCTACAAATACTCGAGTCATCAAGGGTTAGGTCACCACGGTTGGTCCGAGCACGCGACGCGGTCAAACACGGTTGCCTCATTTTCGGACTCGCCCTCATACCCCGTCCGAGTCTCATGGTCGAGTCCAAGCCAGGGTCGTTACCTCGTCTAGATCAACGTTCGAGTATCCCGGTCCAAGAGTCTTTGTCGACCCGTCACCCCGGGCCATGTCTAGTTTGACTCCCTCTCTTGCACTTGCGCAAAGCCGAGTTTAGGCAAGTCGTGACACCCGTCGTTCTCTCCAATCAAAGACCTTACCAAAAAAAAACAACCAACTGGCATCCGAGTCCGGATTTGATTCGAGTCTAAGTCTGAGTTCGAGTCTAGGATACCCTACATCCTCATTTCCAAATCAGCGTCAGAGTCATTTGTATTCTGTCCTCTTTTCGAAAATTCAATAAGATCAGCTTTCAATATTCTTTCTCATATATGCTTTCCTTATGTGTTTCCGAGAACATGATGAACACCATCATACACTGTGAGCACACGCACGTGACTATTATAGGCACATCTATAATGACTGCAGGAAACCGAGCCTGTGTTTTTCTTTTACCTATTCCATGTCTGGTATAGAAAGCCACATAACTACCCGTAGCAGGAGCATATCGAATCCTATGACAAATCTGGGTAGTCTACTAGTTTGGGTTCAAGACGGGAGGCAAGCCCACTTCCCACAATAAACACTCTTCCAATAAGACTAACCAAACCCTACCTTAGGTGTTAGTCTGACCGACAAAAAAAAAAGTTGGACAAAAAAAAATCAAAAGTCCAAGAGAAAAAAGCAAAAGGTCAAAACAAAAAAGCTGGCCATGATCAAAAAAGAATTATCAACATCTCTCGACCAGACACGGTCAACTCAAATGAAGAATCCCATGACCGGGGCTAAGAGGTCAACCCAAAGAATTCAAAAACCCATGACCGTGAAACGGTCAATTCAAAAATTATCAATACTCATACCATCCAATAAGGGAGAGACAATCAAGCTGGTCAGCTAACACCACATTTAGCCTTCCCACATTACAACCCTCAAGACCTTCTCGAGACCTAGGCTAGAGACAACCCAGAATTTTGAGGATTCAAGCTCCATAGGATACACCCTAACCTTTAGGGCCAGACATGGAAATCAGATCCCGCATTATCAAACCTGCCCAATCGAAGCTCGAGCCATTCTACTCGACTTCCCCTTTACATAACAGAATTCACAATCACCATATGCAAATCCGAGAGCAAAACTCGTTAAAATCTCCGAGAGCAAAACTCATCAAATCCCCGAGAGCAAAAACTCATCAAATCCCCGAGAGCAAAACTCGTTAAAATCCCCGAGAGCAAAACTCATCAAATCCCCGAGAGCAGAACTCATTAAAATCCCATCCCAATTCTTCTCATTCAAACCAGTTACCAGCCCCAAACACGGGAGCTCAACTTGCAGTCGGCATAGAACATGCCCAAATAGTTCACACCACCTCTGGGGGCTACCCCGGAGAACGCTCACAGTCACAGGATCAACATCCTAACTATTCTAGCCCTTTGATCAAGACATCACTGGGAATGCACCTAGCCTACACCATCGCTATGGCTAGTTACACACAAAGCCCTAGTAAACTAGGCACCATTATATATCTTTCAATCCACTGAACTACGGCTTGGTTTGATTTCACTACACGTGAATACGTAGGCAGCCTTTCAACAGAGGCACAACCACCCACATTGACACACATTCAAAAAGCACCATCATTCCGGTCACGACACTGTCATGTTCTCAACAGCTAGCTTTGTCATTCTGGGGGCTTCTCCTAAGCAGAAGTTCTCCATCCACTCACATAATCCAAATACTTTCCAAAATCTAGCCACCTTTCTATAGTGTGTCCTAGTACTCGGTTTAGTCAAAGACGAGAATCTGTCAGGATTCGGAGCAATACCCACTTTGGAAATGTCCTAAAAATCAAAAATTCAAAAGAACACCAGTCTACGACATTGCTACCACAAAGCCCTGTCGTACGGAAACAATCTCACTCTGAGGATTCAACCATGTTGCCACTCGCCTAGGCTACGGAATAGCGCAACTTAAGTGTCTTGTCATCTTAGGTGGCCCATCCCCTACCGAGTCACGGTCCAACCCTTAGGGAGTCCAGTCGTGTCTGCCGACTCGTCCGGTCACGTCCAGAGTCGAGTCTGTCGTTATATCTCCCACTTCATCTAAGCATACAGGCCTAACCAGGAAATTCCAGGAATCCGTGTCAGAATCCGAATAGGAATCAAAGTCATCCTAAGCATCCTTATTTCCAAACCTTCCAAAAAATGCAGGATTTTCCTCTTTTCAAAATTTTCGAAAAAATCACCTTTTTCTTCCCCAGCATGAGTCAGTGTTTCGCCTAAATGTTACATACAAATTATGTCAGCATACAGGTACACCCAAGACTCCCAGAAATTCTAAGTTCCCCAGTGGAAAAAACTCGAGCAACTCCATTCAGGATATATCTGCAAACAGATATGCCCACGGCTTCCAAGGCAAGCTCCCGCGCAATTCTAAGACAGGGTATATCTGCACACAGGTATACCCATAGCTTCCTAGGCAAGCTCCCGCGACATTATCAGCATCAGCTCAGGTATGATTTCTATTCTATGGCTGGCGAGCCCTTCACGCAGGTCTAATGGACCCTAAACGACCCGATCGGAAGTCTGCCAGGTTTTAATCCTTGATTGACCTGGTAGCTACTCTGACTTTTGCCTTGTCCAAGCCTCAGTCAGAGTGGGGACTAAGAAACTCAATGTATTAATATATTCTTTATAACAAACCTATAATTAGCGACAATACTGCATTCACAATGTTCATGCTGTAGACACCCACATTTTGACCCCCAGGTGTCTATAGCAGTTCCCGCCAAACACCCGATGATGATAGGACGTAAACGTGCTTTGGTAGACTCGGATATGGGCTTGTAATTATGGACATTTGGTTTAGACATTTTAAGGAGTACAAATCTCACAAAACCAACCTCAAATCCAGGCCCAGTGGGTCGTTTCGAGTCAAATGACACTAATTTGGGTCGAAACCGTCACCAGGGTTAAAACCGTCTTTTAGCGACCGAGTCAAAACCCGGTCAAAGATATTTTCCGAGGCATAAAATCTGCCGTGTCACCCTACCAATCCGGTTTGAACTCGGATACTACAAAAATCAGCCTTCACAAATATTAAACAAATCTGTTTAAGGATAGAATTCAATCTCAGGTAGAAGTTCTATCCGGAAACCGAAACGGAATACCACCGATAATACAGAAAAATCAGACCGAAAAATACCGAGAAAGTCAGCCAAAAAGCAACATCCAAAATCCCGACACCTTTCCGAAGCCTCGAAGCCCCGAGAAACTGTCCCCATCGTCCGGCCAAACCCGACGTCCAAACCACCCACCTAAACCGACACCCTAAACTCATCCTCATCATCTCGACGCTCCTAAGTTTAAGCTACTTTCCGACGAGCCTTATCCCGAGAAAACAAAGCATGTAGGTTGAGGGTGTTTCAAATCCCGTTTTTCTCCCTTTCACAATTTTTTTTTTGTCACAATTTTTCGTCCAATTTCTATTCTTTTTTCAAAACGTTTTTTTACTTTTTCCAAAATCATTCTAACTATTTGATAGCGATTTCATAATCGAATATCGAAAATATGAATCGGGTATAAATTAATCCATATTTGTACGCGATTTATAAAAATTAACGATTTTTCGACAAAATAAAAAAACCGAACAGACCGCCACGCGAGTCGCGCGCCTGTCAGGCGACTCGCGCGGTGGCCTGATTGGCCGGGTCCTCTTTTTTTCGTTTCCTCGCTTTTCTATTTTTTTATTCTCTTCGAGTCTTACATAAAAAGCGACTTTCGCAACATATTTCGATAAATACCTTTTCTTTGACCTCGGTCAACGCGTGCTAATCCATCACGTGACATAAATCTTTTCAAAAATCATGCATATTATTTATTTACATCTTTATTCGATTTATTCAACCGTTACTAACTCGTTTGCTCCTTCTTTGTAGCGATTTATTTTTATCGTTTGTTTTATTAGACTAAAACGAATTCACATGCTAAAATAACTTTGACGTTATTAGTTTAACATGCATTAAACGACCTAGCAACCCCTTTATTTATTTTTCCTCACATCTCTTAGGAAAATAATCTCTGCATATCATTCAATCGTCGAACTAACGCGTGTACACCAAAATCGAACGATATCTTAGTAAAGGCCGCTAAGTGCGGGCGGGGTTGGGTGTTCTCGCTGAACTTCCCAACACGTACCCTCACCCCTTACTCAGAACCGTGGTTTCCGGATGTCCGAATCCATTGGCAACGAGAGTCATTCAATATACGATTAACCGCCCAGTCGGCATCGGTATCGATATGCTAAGGGACGAACCCAATAAACTCTGACATCGGAAATGGGCCAGGCTTTAAGTATGGCCCACTACGACATAGAGTGGGTTCGAATGGTTCCGAATAACCATAAAATTCGGTGGCGACTCCTACTACGATTTAAAATTCTATTCGATCCATCTCATATGGAAATTCATTCGCCTCCCCAAACCCGCGCTTCGCCGCGTCGGGGTGGACCTATGTCATGTCCACAATTTGGCGACTCCGCTGGGGATTAACTGATGTGTCACTTACCATCGGCATCCTCAGGGTGAGACTCGAAAAGAAATCGTTCGATTAGTAATGTACACGTTATAGTTCAATGGTTCATGCATAACCCCGTTCTATCCCGGGCCGGTTACTTGTGACCGACGTCCCACTATACCACGGTGCATTCCCACTTGGATGCACTAAAGACTTCAATGGCGGAACTCGTTTAGGTTTTGCGGCATGTCCTAAGACCAACTCGGCTTAGGGAGTCCGTCCTCAGTACGAGAAAGCCATCGTTGTTGGTATAGACCCTATTAGACCGACCGAGACTTAGACTAAGAGCATATATACATGGCATCGTTATACTGATTCTATGACTACATGCTACTTGATCTCCTTTGGTCTTTTCAAAAAACCGTCATTTTTCAAAAATTCGCATCTTTTCAAACTCATCTACTTTTTTCAAAACCCGGAAATCTGCCGAATTTAGGACTTATGATTTTGACTCAAAATAGCCTATTTTTAGCCGGTATGCTGTCCAAACCTTTTCAAAAAAAAGCCCGAAATCTCGGCCCGATACCCCTCTTTCTCGGTTTTCAAAAAAAATCGGGTCTTCCAATCCGACCTTTGCTCGGTTTTCAAATCCAAATTCCCTTTTCAAAACCCTCTTCTTCTTAGGACTTCCCGTATTTAGCAGTGTCGGGTCTTGTCATAGGTTGTAAGAGTCTATAGCGTCGAAACTCCGTCGATCTTATATCACGAGTTTCCACCCCATCCCAGTCCGCCTTACTTGTCAAGGCACGGCCCACCTTCGTAGGACTAACTCCTATAAAGGAAAGCCCGTTTACACACTCGAGTCCAAAGTCTGGGGAATTCTCACGTAGACCTTCCTTCGAACGGGACTAGGCCCACTTTGCCGAATCCTAAGAAAAGCCCACCGTCCACGAGTCACCCGTCTAGGTGTCTTTTCCGAGTCAACCTTTTACAAGGCATAGCCTTATAACAAAAGGTTCGTGATCCTTACATCTAAGGGTCACTCGTCCGACACTCGAGTCTTAACAAAGTCTTCAGTCCCACTCGGGGGCTACCCTTCAGTAGAGCGATCAATCACGATTGCTCTAAGGGTCTTCTCTTACACGTGTTGTCTCACGTATCCCACTTCCGAGTCACTTAGGTGTCACACCATCTGAGTCCTATCAGATTCTTTAGCCTCACTCGGGGGCTATCCCCCACCGAGCAGTCAACCACGGTCATTCTAAGGGCACCCCACGTTCATCATACACTGGCGTCCTTATGATGCCTTCTTCGAGTCGTACCTATGCTACAAATACTCGAGTCATCAAGGGTTAGGTCACCACGGTTGGTCCGAGCACGCGACGCGGTCAAACACGGTTGCCTCATTTTCGGACTCGCCCTCATACCCCGTCCGAGTCTCATGGTCGAGTCCAAGCCAGGGTCGTTACCTCGTCTAGATCAACGTTCGAGTATCCCGGTCCAAGAGTCTTTGTCGACCCGTCACCCCGGGCCATGTCTAGTTTGACTCCCTCTCTTGCACTTGCGCAAAGCCGAGTTTAGGCGAGTCGTGACACCCGTCGTTCTCTCCAATCAAAGACCTTACCAAAAAAAAAAACAACCAACTGGCATCCGAGTCCGGATTTGATTCGAGTCTAAGTCTGAGTTCGAGTCTAGGATACCCTACATCCTCATTTCCAAATCAGCGTCAGAGTCATTTGTATTCTGTCCTCTTTTCGAAAATTCAATAAGATCAGCTTTCAATATTCTTTCTCATATATGCTTTCCTTATGTGTTTCCGAGAACATGATGAACACCATCATACACTGTGAGCACACGCACGTGACTATTATAGGCACATCTATAATGACTGCAGGAAACCGAGCCTGTGTTTTTCTTTTACCTATTCCATGTCTGGTATAGAAAGCCACATAACTACCCGTAGCAGGAGCATATCGAATCCTATGACAAATCTGGGTAGTCTACTAGTTTGGGTTCAAGACGGGAGGCAAGCCCACTTCCCACAATAAACACTCTTCCAATAAGACTAACCAAACCCTACCTTAGGTGTTAGTCTGACCGACAAAAAAAAAAGTTGGACAAAAAAAAATCAAAAGTCCAAGAGAAAAAAGCAAAAGGTCAAAACAAAAAAGCTGGCCATGATCAAAAAAGAATTATCAACATCTCTCGACCAGACACGGTCAACTCAAATGAAGAATCCCATGACCGGGGCTAAGAGGTCAACCCAAAGAATTCAAAAACCCATGACCGTGAAACGGTCAATTCAAAAATTATCAATACTCATACCATCCAATAAGGGAGAGACAATCAAGCTGGTCAGCTAACACCACATTTAGCCTTCCCACATTACAACCCTCAAGACCTTCTCGAGACCTAGGCTAGAGACAACCCAGAATTTTGAGGATTCAAGCTCCATAGGATACACCCTAACCTTTAGGGCCAGACATGGAAATCAGATCCCGCATTATCAAACCTGCCCAATCGAAGCTCGAGCCATTCTACTCGACTTCCCCTTTACATAACAGAATTCACAATCACCATATGCAAATCCGAGAGCAAAACTCGTTAAAATCTCCGAGAGCAAAACTCATCAAATCCCCGAGAGCAAAACTCGTTAAAATCCCCGAGAGCAAAACTCATCAAATCCCCGAGAGCAAAACTCGTTAAAATCCCCGAGAGCAAAACTCATCAAATCCCCGAGAGCAGAACTCATTAAAATCCCATCCCAATTCTTCTCATTCAAACCAGTTACCAGCCCCAAACACGGGAGCTCAACTTGCAGTCGGCATAGAACATGCCCAAATAGTTCACACCACCTCTGGGGGCTACCCCGGAGAACGCTCACAGTCACAGGATCAACATCCTAACTATTCTAGCCCTTTGATCAAGACATCACTGGGAATGCACCTAGCCTACACCATCGCTATGGCTAGTTACACACAAAGCCCTAGTAAACTAGGCACCATTATATATCTTTCAATCCACTGAACTACGGCTTGGTTTGATTTCACTACACGTGAATACGTAGGCAGCCTTTCAACAGAGGCACAACCACCCACATTGACACACATTCAAAAAGCACCATCATTCCGGTCACGACACTGTCATGTTCTCAACAGCTAGCTTTGTCATTCTGGGGGCTTCTCCTAAGCAGAAGTTCTCCATCCACTCACATAATCCAAATACTTTCCAAAATCTAGCCACCTTTCTATAGTGTGTCCTAGTACTCGGTTTAGTCAAAGACGAGAATCTGTCAGGATTCGGAGCAATACCCACTTTGGAAATGTCCTAAAAATCAAAAATTCAAAAGAACACCAGTCTACGACATTGCTACCACAAAGCCCTGTCGTACGGAAACAATCTCACTCTGAGGATTCAACCATGTTGCCACTCGCCTAGGCTACGGAATAGCGCAACTTAAGTGTCTTGTCATCTTAGGTGGCCCATCCCCTACCGAGTCACGGTCCAACCCTTAGGGAGTCCAGTCGTGTCTGCCGACTCGTCCGGTCACGTCCAGAGTCGAGTCTGTCGTTATATCTCCCACTTCATCTAAGCATACAGGCCTAACCAGGAAATTCCAGGAATCCGTGTCAGAATCCGAATAGGAATCAAAGTCATCCTAAGCATCCTTATTTCCAAACCTTCCAAAAAATGCAGGATTTTCCTCTTTTCAAAATTTTCGAAAAAATCACCTTTTTCTTCCCCAGCATGAGTCAGTGTTTCGCCTAAATGTTACATACAAATTATGTCAGCATACAGGTACACCCAAGACTCCCAGAAATTCTAAGTTCCCCAGTGGAAAAAACTCGAGCAACTCCATTCAGGATATATCTGCAAACAGATATGCCCACGGCTTCCAAGGCAAGCTCCCGCGCAATTCTAAGACAGGGTATATCTGCACACAGGTATACCCATAGCTTCCTAGGCAAGCTCCCGCGACATTATCAGCATCAGCTCAGGTATGATTTCTATTCTATGGCTGGCGAGCCCTTCACGCAGGTCTAATGGACCCTAAACGACCCGATCGGAAGTCTGCCAGGTTTTAATCCTTGATTGACCTGGTAGCTACTCTGACTTTTGCCTTGTCCAAGCCTCAGTCAGAGTGGGGACTAAGAAACTCAATGTATTAATATATTCTTTATAACAAACCTATAATTAGCGACAATACTGCATTCACAATGTTCATGCTGTAGACACCCACATTTTGACCCCCAGGTGTCTATAGCAGTTCCCGCCAAACACCCGATGATGATAGGACGTAAACGTGCTTTGGTAGACTCGGATATGGGCTTGTAATTATGGACATTTGGTTTAGACATTTTAAGGAGTACAAATCTCACAAAACCAACCTCAAATCCAGGCCCAGTGGGTCGTTTCGAGTCAAATGACACTAATTTGGGTCGAAACCGTCACCAGGGGTAAAACCGTCTTTTAGCGACCGAGTCAAAACCCGGTCAAAGATATTTTCCGAGGCATAAAATCTGCCGTGTCACCCTACCAATCCGGTTTGAACTCGGATACTACAAAAATCAGCCTTCACAAATATTAAACAAATCTGTTTAAGGATAGAATTCAATCTCAGGTAGAAGTTCTATCCGGAAACCGAAACGGAATACCACCGATAATACAGAAAAATCAGACCGAAAAATACCGAGAAAGTCAGCCAAAAAGCAACATCCAAAATCCCGACACCTTTCCGAAGCCTCGAAGCCCCGAGAAACTGTCCCCATCGTCCGGCCAAACCCGACGTCCAAACCACCCACCTAAACCGACACCCTAAACTCATCCTCATCATCTCGACGCTCCTAAGTTTAAGCTACTTTCCGACGAGCCTTATCCCGAGAAAACAAAGCATGTAGGTTGAGGGTGTTTCAAATCCCGTTTTTCTCCCTTTCACAATTTTTTTTTTGTCACAATTTTTCGTCCAATTTCTATTCTTTTTTCAAAACGTTTTTTTACTTTTTCCAAAATCATTCTAACTATTTGATAGCGATTTCATAATCGAATATCGAAAATATGAATCGGGTATAAATTAATCCATATTTGTACGCGATTTATAAAAAGTAACGATTTTTCGACAAAATAAAAAAACCGAACAGACCGCCACGCGAGTCGCGCGCCTGTCAGGCGACTCGCGCGGTGGCCTGATTGGCCGGGTCCTCTTTTTTTCGTTTCCTCGCTTTTCTATTTTTTTATTCTCTTCGAGTCTTACATAAAAAGCGACTTTCGCAACATATTTCGATAAATACCTTTTCTTTGACCTCGGTCAACGCGTGCTAATCCATCACGTGACATAAATCTTTTCAAAAATCATGCATATTATTTATTTACATCTTTATTCGATTTATTCAACCGTTACTAACTCGTTTGCTCCTTCTTTGTAGCGATTTATTTTTATCGTTTGTTTTATTAGACTAAAACGAATTCACATGCTAAAATAACTTTGACGTTATTAGTTTAACATGCATTAAACGACCTAGCAACCCATTTATTTATTTTTCCTCACATGTCTTAGGAAAATAATCTCTGCATATCATTCAATCGTCGAACTAACGCGTGTACACCAAAATCGAACGATATCTTAGTAAAGGCCGCTAAGTGCGGGCGGGGTTGGGTGTTCTCGCTGAACTTCCCAACACGTACCCTTACCCCTTACTCAGAACCGTGGTTTCCGGATGTCCGAATCCATTGGCAACGAGAGTCATTCAATATACGATTAACCGCCCAGTCGGCATCGGTATCGATATGCTAAGGGACGAACCCAATAAACTCTGACATCGGAAATGGGCCAGGCTTTAAGTATGGCCCACTACGACATAGAGTGGGTTCGAATGGTTCCGAATAACCATAAAATTCGGTGGCGACTCCTACTACGATTTAAAATTCTATTCGATCCATCTCATATGGAAATTCATTCGCCTCCCCAAACCCGCGCTTCGCCGCGTCGGGGTGGACCTATGTCATGTCCACAATTTGGCGACTCCGCTGGGGATTAACTGATGTGTCACTTACCATCGGCATCCTCAGGGTGAGACTCGAAAAGAAATCGTTCGATTAGTAATGTACACGTTATAGTTCAATGGTTCATGCATAACCCCGTTCTATCCCGGGCCGGTTACTTGTGACCGACGTCCCACTATACCACGGTGCATTCCCACTTGGATGCACTAAAGACTTCAATGGCGGAACTCGTTTAGGTTTTGCGGCATGTCCTAAGACCAACTCGGCTTAGGGAGTCCGTCCTCAGTACGAGAAAGCCATCGTTGTTGGTATAGACCCTATTAGACCGACCGAGACTTAGACTAAGAGCATATATACATGGCATCGTTATACTGATTCTATGACTACATGCTACTTGATCTCCTTTGGTCTTTTCAAAAAACCGTCATTTTTCAAAAATTCGCATCTTTTCAAACTCATCTACTTTTTTCAAAACCCGGAAAGCTGCCGAATTTAGGACTTATGATTTTGACTCAAAATAGCCTATTTTTAGCCGGTATGCTGTCCAAACCTTTTCAAAAAAAAGCCCGAAATCTCGGCCCGATACCCCTCTTTCTCGGTTTTCAAAAAAAATCGGGTCTTCCAATCCGACCTTTGCTCGGTTTTCAAATCCAAATTCCCTTTTCAAAACCCTCTTCTTCTTAGGACTTCCCGTATTTAGCAGTGTCGGGTCTTGTCATAGGTTGTAAGAGTCTATAGCGTCGAAACTCCGTCGATCTTATATCACGAGTTTCCACCCCATCCCAGTCCGCCTTACTTGTCAAGGCACGGCCCACCTTCGTAGGACTAACTCCTATAAAGGAAAGCCCGTTTACACACTCGAGTCCAAAGTCTGGGGAATTCTCACGTAGACCTTCCTTCGAACGGGACTAGGCCCACTTTGCCGAATCCTAAGAAAAGCCCACCGTCCACGAGTCACCCGTCTAGGTGTCTTTTCCGAGTCAACCTTTTACAAGGCATAGCCTTATAACAAAAGGTTCGTGATCCTTACATCTAAGGGTCACTCGTCCGACACTCGAGTCTTAACAAAGTCTTCAGTCCCACTCGGGGGCTACCCTTCAGTAGAGCGATCAATCACGGTTGCTCTAAGGGTCTTCTCTTACACGTGTTGTCTCACGTATCCCACTTCCGAGTCACTTAGGTGTCACACCATCTGAGTCCTATCAGATTCTTTAGCCTCACTCGGGGGCTATCCCCCACCGAGCAGTCAACCACGGTCATTCTAAGGGCACCCCACGTTCATCATACACTGGCGTCCTTATGATGCCTTCTTCGAGTCGTACCTATGCTACAAATACTCGAGTCATCAAGGGTTAGGTCACCACGGTTGGTCCGAGCACGCGACGCGGTCAAACACGGTTGCCTCATTTTCGGACTCGCCCTCATACCCCGTCCGAGTCTCATGGTCGAGTCCAAGCCAGGGTCGTTACCTCGTCTAGATCAACGTTCGAGTATCCCGGTCCAAGAGTCTTTGTCGACCCGTCACCCCGGGCCATGTCTAGTTTGACTCCCTCTCTTGCACTTGCGCAAAGCCGAGTTTAGGCGAGTCGTGACACCCGTCGTTCTCTCCAATCAAAGACCTTACCAAAAAAAAAACAACCAACTGGCATCCGAGTCCGGATTTGATTCGAGTCTAAGTCTGAGTTCGAGTCTAGGATACCCTACATCCTCATTTCCAAATCAGCGTCAGAGTCATTTGTATTCTGTCCTCTTTTCGAAAATTCAATAAGATCAGCTTTCAATATTCTTTCTCATATATGCTTTCCTTATGTGTTTCCGAGAACATGATGAACACCATCATACACTGTGAGCACACGCACGTGACTATTATAGGCACATCTATAATGACTGCAGGAAACCGAGCCTGTGTTTTTCTTTTACCTATTCCATGTCTGGTATAGAAAGCCACATAACTACCCGTAGCAGGAGCATATCGAATCCTATGACAAATCTGGGTAGTCTACTAGTTTGGGTTCAAGACGGGAGGCAAGCCCACTTCCCACAATAAACACTCTTCCAATAAGACTAACCAAACCCTACCTTAGGTGTTAGTCTGACCGACAAAAAAAAAAGTTGGACAAAAAAAAATCAAAAGTCCAAGAGAAAAAAGCAAAAGGTCAAAACAAAAAAGCTGGCCATGATCAAAAAAGAATTATCAACATCTCTCGACCAGACACGGTCAACTCAAATGAAGAATCCCATGACCGGGGCTAAGAGGTCAACCCAAAGAATTCAAAAACCCATGACCGTGAAACGGTCAATTCAAAAATTATCAATACTCATACCATCCAATAAGGGAGAGACAATCAAGCTGGTCAGCTAACACCACATTTAGCCTTCCCACATTACAACCCTCAAGACCTTCTCGAGACCTAGGCTAGAGACAACCCAGAATTTTGAGGATTCAAGCTCCATAGGATACACCCTAACCTTTAGGGCCAGACATGGAAATCAGATCCCGCATTATCAAACCTGCCCAATCGAAGCTCGAGCCATTCTACTCGACTTCCCCTTTACATAACAGAATTCACAATCACCATATGCAAATCCGAGAGCAAAACTCGTTAAAATCTCCGAGAGCAAAACTCATCAAATCCCCGAGAGCAAAACTCGTTAAAATCCCCGAGAGCAAAACTCATCAAATCCCCGAGAGCAAAACTCGTTAAAATCCCCGAGAGCAAAACTCATCAAATCCCCGAGAGCAGAACTCATTAAAATCCCATCCCAATTCTTCTCATTCAAACCAGTTACCAGCCCCAAACACGGGAGCTCAACTTGCAGTCGGCATAGAACATGCCCAAATAGTTCACACCACCTCTGGGGGCTACCCCGGAGAACGCTCACAGTCACAGGATCAACATCCTAACTATTCTAGCCCTTTGATCAAGACATCACTGGGAATGCACCTAGCCTACACCATCGCTATGGCTAGTTACACACAAAGCCCTAGTAAACTAGGCACCATTATATATCTTTCAATCCACTGAACTACGGCTTGGTTTGATTTCACTACACGTGAATACGTAGGCAGCCTTTCAACAGAGGCACAACCACCCACATTGACACACATTCAAAAAGCACCATCATTCCGGTCACGACACTGTCATGTTCTCAACAGCTAGCTTTGTCATTCTGGGGGCTTCTCCTAAGCAGAAGTTCTCCATCCACTCACATAATCCAAATACTTTCCAAAATCTAGCCACCTTTCTATAGTGTGTCCTAGTACTCGGTTTAGTCAAAGACGAGAATCTGTCAGGATTCGGAGCAATACCCACTTTGGAAATGTCCTAAAAATCAAAAATTCAAAAGAACACCAGTCTACGACATTGCTACCACAAAGCCCTGTCGTACGGAAACAATCTCACTCTGAGGATTCAACCATGTTGTCACTCGCCTAGGCTACGGAATAGCGCAACTTAAGTGTCTTGTCATCTTAGGTGGCCCATCCCCTACCGAGTCACGGTCCAACCCTTAGGGAGTCCAGTCGTGTCTGCCGACTCGTCCGGTCACGTCCAGAGTCGAGTCTGTCGTTATATCTCCCACTTCATCTAAGCATACAGGCCTAACCAGGAAATTCCAGGAATCCGTGTCAGAATCCGAATAGGAATCAAAGTCATCCTAAGCATCCTTATTTCCAAACCTTCCAAAAAATGCAGGATTTTCCTCTTTTCAAAATTTTCGAAAAAATCACCTTTTTCTTCCCCAGCATGAGTCAGTGTTTCGCCTAAATGTTACATACAAATTATGTCAGCATACAGGTACACCCAAGACTCCCAGAAATTCTAAGTTCCCCAGTGGAAAAAACTCGAGCAACTCCATTCAGGATATATCTGCAAACAGATATGCCCACGGCTTCCAAGGCAAGCTCCCGCGCAATTCTAAGACAGGGTATATCTGCACACAGGTATACCCATAGCTTCCTAGGCAAGCTCCCGCGACATTATCAGCATCAGCTCAGGTATGATTTCTATTCTATGGCTGGCGAGCCCTTCACGCAGGTCTAATGGACCCTAAACGACCCGATCGGAAGTCTGCCAGGTTTTAATCCTTGATTGACCTGGTAGCTACTCTGACTTTTGCCTTGTCCAAGCCTCAGTCAGAGTGGGGGCTCTGTAGACACCCACATTTTGACCCCCAGGTGTCTATAGCAGTTCCCGCCAAACACCCGATGATGATAGGACGTAAACGTGCTTTGGTAGACTCGGATATGGGCTTGTAATTATGGACATTTGGTTTAGACATTTTAAGGAGTACAAATCTCACAAAACCAACCTCAAATCCAGGCCCAGTGGGTCGTTTCGAGTCAAATGACACTAATTTGGGTCGAAACCGTCACCAGGGGTAAAACCGTCTTTTAGCGACCGAGTCAAAACCCGGTCAAAGATATTTTCCGAGGCATAAAATCTGCCGTGTCACCCTACCAATCCGGTTTTAACTCGGATACTACAAAAATCAGCCTTCACAAATATTAAACAAATCTGTTTAAGGATAGAATTCAATCTCAGGTAGAAGTTCTATCCGGAAACCGAAACGGAATACCACCGATAATACAGAAAAATCAGACCGAAAAATACCGAGAAAGTCAGCCAAAAAGCAACATCCAAAATCCCGACACCTTTCCGAAGCCTCGAAGCCCCGAGAAACTGTCCCCATCGTCCGGCCAAACCCGACGTCCAAACCACCCACCTAAACCGACACCCTAAACTCATCCTCATCATCTCGACGCTCCTAAGTTTAAGCTACTTTCCGACGAGCCTTATCCCGAGAAAACAAAGCATGTAGGTTGAGGGTGTTTCAAATCCCGTTTTTCTCCCTTTCACAATTTTTTTTTTGTCACAATTTTTCGTCCAATTTCTATTCTTTTTTCAAAACATTTTTTTACTTTTTCCAAAATCATTCTAACTATTTGATAGCGATTTCATAATCGAATATCGAAAATATGAATCGGGTATAAATTAATCCATATTTGTACGCGATTTATAAAAATTAACGATTTTTCGACAAAATAAAAAAACCGAACAGACCGCCACGCGAGTCGCGCGCCTGTCAGGCGACTCGCGCGGTGGCCTGATTGGCCGGGTCCTCTTTTTTTCGTTTCCTCGCTTTTCTATTTTTTTATTCTCTTCGAGTCTTACATAAAAAGCGACTTTCGCAACATATTTCGATAAATACCTTTTCTTTGACCTCGGTCAACGCGTGCTAATCCATCACGTGACATAAATCTTTTCAAAAATCATGCATATTATTTATTTACATCTTTATTCGATTTATTCAACCGTTACTAACTCGTTTGCTCCTTCTTTGTAGCGATTTATTTTTATCGTTTGTTTTATTAGACTAAAACGAATTCACATGCTAAAATAACTTTGACGTTATTAGTTTAACATGCATTAAACGACCTAGCAACCCATTTATTTATTTTTCCTCACATGTCTTAGGAAAATAATCTCTGCATATCATTCAATCGTCGAACTAACGCGTGTACACCAAAATCGAACGATATCTTAGTAAAGGCCGCTAAGTGCGGGCGGGGTTGGGTGTTCTCGCTGAACTTCCCAACACGTACCCTCACCCCTTACTCAGAACCGTGGTTTCCGGATGTCCGAATCCATTGGCAACGAGAGTCATTCAATATACGATTAACCGCCCAGTCGGCATCGGTATCGATATGCTAAGGGACGAACCCAATAAACTCTGACATCGGAAATGGGCCAGGCTTTAAGTATGGCCCACTACGACATAGAGTGGGTTCGAATGGTTCCGAATAACCATAAAATTCGGTGGCGACTCCTACTACGATTTAAAATTCTATTCGATCCATCTCATATGGAAATTCATTCGCCTCCCCAAACCCGCGCTTCGCCGCGTCGGGGTGGACCTATGTCATGTCCACACATGCCATTTTCTCGAACAGATAAAAAGTGTACAACCCCGTAACGTGTCACGGGTATCACGTGAATGAATATAACGAGAGGAAATAGTACTTAGCTTAAATTTAAAATCAAATTATCATCAACTTCTTTCCACATAATATGAGAAAAATTGCATGTACTTAGTGAATAATAATATCATGTCCAATTAATCATATCCATAAACATAACATGAATTGTTTAAAATATAGGAGTACTTCGTATCAGCAAGCGTATCATCAAACATATCATCAAACCTAAGCATTTGTAACACGTTTGAAAAATGTTAACAAACCGTTAAAACATATCGGGCTTCGGGTCAAAAATCGTTAAAAAAATTGTTAAAACCGTTAAAAATCGTTAATAATGTGTTTGAAAAATGTCGGGTTTCGGGTCAAATACGCGTTAGTAACGCATTTAAAAAATGTTAATTGTCTTTACTTTTCTTAAAATGTAAATACAATTTCATTCTTAGTTTTTTTTAACATTTATTTAAAAAATGATATTAGTAAGAATAAACAAATTTTATTTAATTGCATTTATATTAGAAAATCGATATATAGAATTTTTTTACCCATAACAAACTTTGACTCAATTCATTGAATTTTTTATCATTATAATAATCATGTGATAAAAATATGATTTAAAATATACTACTCCGTATTTTTTTTATAATAATATTATTAACAAAGAAATTTTGAAAATGAATAAATATTTTTTACTATTTTGTGAACTTTTAGTCTAAAATATTAGTAATGTTTTTTAATTTACCTAATTTCTGCTCGGGGTCATGGCTCGGGCGGGTTCCGCTCCAGAATATTTGTGTTTTAGAGGTCATAACGTTCATTACAGGCCTTCTTACTTTTTTGTATGAGTTGTGTCAAACAAACATTATACACGTACTCATTTAGTCATTTCGACGTCATATGTCGTTATACGTAAGACATCTACATTTATCATACACTATCCGAAATTATTATTTACCTATATACTCACGTGAGTTCTTTGACTTCGATATTGAACACACTATAATAATCATATGCGTCAATATTCAATTCATTTACGTTATTTTAAGCCAATATCCTCTTTCCGTTCACCCTCATATGAATTGTGATTTGCCTTTTTGATGCGAAAAAACGTTTCAACCCCGTGAATTTTCACGGGTATTACGCTTTATTTCTAACTTCCTATTATTTTTAAAAAATGTTCACCAACCCGTGACGTGTCACGGGTATTACACTAGTGTATATAATGTGAAGCTGGAAAAATTGGTTACCCATCAATGGATACTTGAAACAATAGCATAATTAGGTACTGTAGATGATCCTTTTCTACTTTCTAAGTTGTTTTGTCAAATGACAGCCCAACCAATACCCAAACTTGTACCAAGTTCATTCTCCAGCCCATTTAATGTTGTACTCAACTAAGAATAATACATTGTAAGTCGGCCCAAATGTCCAACACCTTCACCTTTTGAGTGTGCTTGCTCCACGAAAGACAAAGCGAGTTTATGGGAATAAACCAATTTAAGCTCGCTCATCTTCATTTCCTAAAATAATCCTGTACTCCGTATTTGAGACTCAACCATTCCCTCCCTTTAGAATTTTAGTTCATCAGAGTCAATACGATCGAAGATTGCGTGCTCAAATCTGAATAGTCTCTAAAAAATCTCAAAAATGGATTTTCAGCACATTCAACTAAACCTATCAATTGATTCGGTAAATTATACTCCCTCCATTTATTAATGTTCTACCCATATTTCACTCTGGATCATTTTTTTTAATGTTTTACCCATTTCTATTTTTTTTTTCATATTAGTCTCTCACATTCATTTTTTACTCCCTCCGTTCCAATGAATTGTTTGCCTTTGGTTTTGGCACCAAGAGTAAGGATTCCAATGAAGAAGTGACAGGTGAAGCAAAACTCATGAAAATGATCAAATTACATACAAAAAACATTCCTAAAATAGAAAGGCAAACAATTCATTGAGACGCCCCAATATAGAATAGGCCAATAATTCATTGGAACGGAGGGAGTAATATTTTTTTACTATGGCCCACCTGTATCAACTTCTCCCTTATTTTCATTCTTTATTAAGAAACGTGTATAAAATATATGGGAATAACATTAATAAATGTAGGTAGTAATTTGTTTTTACCAATATCAATATCTTAGTGTACTGTTTAGCGATCGCCATAGACTCGTAATCTATTTATTTAATTATTAAAACTAAAATGTTACTCCCTCCATTCAACTCCACTCTTCACATTTCTTTTTTTGACACTATTCACACTTGAGAGGAATCTTCGATATTTTCGACAATCTATAAGTGAGAATATAGTCATGTGAGATTTTGTTTGATTCGTCTTTATGACTACATTATGAATATCAAATTTTTATAATTTTTGCTAATGTAAAATGAAAGATATCGCTAATATAAAACGCGCCTCGGCAAATGTGCCAAAATGAATAGTGACAAGTGGAGTTGAATGGAGGGAGTATTATTGTTATGATCGAGTTGGTGAGGGTCCATCATGAACGCTATAGGAATGAGTGAATGACCTACCTTCCCTATTCATCTACATATAGTTATGCTACACCATTACACCAACATCAATTCAATCTTTACTACTTAGAATACTACTAGTTGAATTATTGTATGTGTACATTATTTTTTTTATTTGGTTTTTTCCTCGTGAATGCCATGGATATAACGTGCCAATACATCTCCTCATTTTCTCTCGCAATCTCCTATATACTGTATTGATTTCCTTTATGGAGTATTTCTTTTCATCTATTTTAGATAATGATTCATGTATAAACTGTTTTATGATTTCAAAATGGTATTTTTGAGTATGTCACAATTTTTTTTTTACCGAGTACGTACAAAATAATGTGATGATGGCTCTATTTTTGATATCACATCTTAAATCTGGCAAGTGTTTCAATATACTTAAGAAAATATATCTTTTATGTATATTCATAATTCATTTGTCCAATGAAGAAAAACGTTGGATAAAAAATTACACTAGATTATTCAAAAAAAGTCATTCATCATGCAAACAAAATTACCCTGTCAAAAACACTACAGTATATAATTCAGTAAATTAAAGTATTTTTAAACCTAAATGATTAGTACTTTTCAGCATAGATTAGTCACTAGTATCATAAAATGATCGATCACGATTCTAAGACGTCAAAAACTTGGAACTTTGTAGCTTAGTGCAATTGACTCTACCTGTTATTCTAAGTACGGAAAATGAAAAACAACTTATAAAAAGTTCGGAATAAGATTTTCAATAACCTTTTTTGGGAGAAAAGTGAACTTATATTAGATCAATTTCCGCCAATGCAAGGATTGCATCCAGAAAAGAAACAACATACAAAGTCTCTCCCCCACTTCTCAGACACAACCGAGCTACATGGTGTGCAACAATATTACCGTTTCTTTTAACATGAGACCATAACAACTAATAAAGATTGACCGAAACTCCAACAAATCCTCAACTATGAGACCCATACTCTCACGACTAAAACTGCTTATATTAAGTAATAATAGGAGTACGAGTGGTAAAAGTTGTGGGTTCGATTATTATCTACTCCGACAATATAGTGCGTAAAATAAAGAAATTTAATTATGTTGTAGAAACGCGTTAAACCCTTAATAAATTTCCACACAAAGACATTAATTAAAACTAATAATGATGAGTTATTGATGATAATAAGAAATCATTGACTTTATATATATAGAACATACCCACCATCAACTAACTACTTGCCCATAAGGGTGTTGCCTAGTGGTTAAAACTTGTGGTCATTGGTCCAAGGGTCTCAGGTTCAAGCCCCTGCAAGCGCGAACTTGACCTTGGTGTGCGTGGTTTGCAGACTATGCGTACACCCGAGGGTTTACCCAGAACGCACCAAAAAGGTAGCGGCTGCGGGTTCCCTCGTTCATCAAAAAAAAAAAAAAAAACTAACTACTTAGTATAAAATGATGACCCCATAAAAACCCATTATCCTATCTTTTCCCTTCCTCCCCCCACTCCTTACCTCATATCTCCTTTTCTCTCTATATTAACTAACAAAAAAATCTTGAAAATATATACTTCTATGTAGGAGTAGCAATTCAATTAGTTGAATAAAAGCAAGAAATATTAAAATCAAAAAGTGAAATAACTTTTTGATATAAGTAGTCCATCCAATTAATTATATTTATTTATATGTAACATTGAAGATGGATCAAAAGATAATTCCACATATCAACAGAACAGAGTCTGGAAGAGTTGGAAGACTTGAGAGATTCTCCCATTATGTTGGTAACCCACTCACTTTTCTTACTTCTTTTCCATTTTCATTCATTTACATGCCTTTTTCTTTTCATTTTTTGTCCAATTTTGCCTATCCCAATCCATAAAATTAACGTAATTCATATGAATTTCATGGGTTTACTAGTACAAAAAAATATTGGTTACAATGATCGACTTTTGTTATCCAAAAAATCATTAATATGAATGATTGGATATTTGAATTTTTTTTATTCAACGAAGTGTGCACTAAGATAAGACATCTTCGGTATTAGATACACTGTATATTTGGATGTGAGGTTGTTAATAAGTGTGAGTGTCCAATGACACGAGAGTTTTGTAGTTGACCCAATAATATACGAGTATTTGGGACGGAATTGCCATTTTCCACTACTGAGAGAAAATGATTTGAAAACTTTTTACCGTTAAAAAGAAATGGGTGATCAGTACTTATTTACGCATTCCTCAGTGCTCAATTATGACCAATTGAGGATGTAACGTGAAATAAGATACTACGTGTCAAAGTCAGTTTCGTTATAATTTATGAAATTAAAATTTTAAGATGCCCAATTCAAAATTGGAGAAGTGACGTTTTTCCTTTGGAGTTTCGGTGTTGTTTACACAATTTTTTTAAGCCTCTTAAATTAAAAGTCGGTTTTAAGTACTTTTTAGAAATGTGTAACTTAAAAATGAAGGAAGAGAGAAACAGATGAGTGAATATGAGCCACATATTCATGACTTAAAAAGAGAGAATATAATTTAATTAGTTGGTATAATTTGTACGTGAGTTATATATACACGTATATGGTTATATAATAAGGGTTGGATTTTTTATGGATGTAATGTAGCAAGGCAAATCGGGTTCGAAGACCCGAACGAGTGTCCACAGTTATGCAAGTTAGCAAACGATTACTTGAAGAAAACGGAAGGATGTGAAAGCAACATTTTTGATTTTGTAGCCAATGAACCAGAGGCAGAGTCGCTCTATGTCAATTTTATTGAAGAAATTGATAGATGCATCCTTACTTATTTCTCCTTTCATTGGAGCCAAACTTCTTTAATGATTAACCAGGTAATTTTATTTTTATTACTTTCTCCGTCCCAACCATGTCTACCTGTGACTCTATGACCGTCAGAAACAAGCCTTATTGTCTACTCCCTCCAATCACTATGATTTACGCACTTATTATTTTAATCCCTCACATTTGAATAAAAGTGGGTAAATCATTGCGGGGCGGAGGGAGTACAAAATATTGTAAATTTGTAGTATTATTGGACTTACTAACCAATTTTTGTTTCTGGTATTTTGGTATTGGTAGATCATTTTGTGTTTGTGTATTTGCATTGGGTCATTTTTGGAATTGAGTGGTTACAGAGTACAGACATGACCATTCCAAGTCGATTCTAGTTCAGTTTAGATCAGGTCAACCCGGAGATTCACATGGTATTATGATAAAAAAAATGTGCACTTTGTAATGAAATGAATATTGTGAAGTGAGTAATTTATTTTGTGAAAGTGAAGGTGCTAGGTAAAGAAGATGTTGAGAGGAAAACAAAACTTAAAGACCTAGTGATGACAGCTACAAGGTTAGTCCTTATTCCAAACACTATTCTTATTCTTATTTTCATTTTTTTTTCCTACATTAATTACGTTTTTCTTTTTTTCTAGTAGTATAATGAGGTCGATTGTTTCATAAGTTTTAACTCTGCTGTATTTATGGGGTTTAAACTCGAGATTTTTGATTAAGTTGGAATTTGAGTTGACTAAGTGAGATAATGGTTATCAACATTAATTAATTAGTCAATTTAAGTTATAAAATAAGGCAGGGCACGAATGATGTGGTAGGTTGAGGTGAGGTTGAACAAATCAAGCTAACTAATTCATAATACACGAATAATCTATCTAATTAAGTTGTAAACGACAAATGTAAACAGGGGACATGCGTTAGCGATTAGACCATTATTACATTGTTGTGTCGTAGCTAAAATCTAGCTACTAACATTATTCATGACTTATTAGGATATCATATATAGATTTTGTAGTTGATTTCAATAATATATTTTTCTTTTTATATAATATTAAGTTGAAATAATTGTTTCATTATTTTGCTTTTATTAATTTTTGCGATTACTCTATTTATACTTTTTTGTACGATTTTACAAAGCACTCCCTCTATTTTCTTGAATTAACTCCACTTCTCTTTTTTTGTGAGAGAAAAAAAAAGAGGTGAGTCTGATTCAAGAAAACAAATTGAGTACAAATAAATCACTTTTATTCTAATGTTTTATTGACGTACTTATAAAAGAATTTCATTCTGTAGTGGAACATGGACTTTTGATAATTCGATTTACAAAATACTTATGCAAGGCTGATGACAAATAATTTGCACGGTCTTATTCTATAGTATGCTACAAAGTAGTTTTTTCTGGATCTATTAAGTTTTGATCTCAAATCATAAAATGAAATCTTAAGCGGCTAAACACTTGTTGGTTTTTTTGGTCTAACAAAATGCACTCAATCATTTTATATTTATCACAACTTATACTGTAGTATACAACCGTTATATCATAAAATAGACCTTAAAACTAGAAATTTATGGTAAAAAGTTAGATTATTTTAGGTTATTTAGTGACCATTTTGAGTTAAATAGTCCAATTTTTAATACGAAAACGTGGTAACTATTTATTTAAAATTGGTAACTAAAAGACCTAAAATGATCACTTTTTACCATAAATTGCAAATTATTACTATTGTCGCACTGGTACAACGATTGTACACGATAATTACTGAATATTAATAGGGAATGATTATTGGTCCTGCTACCTATTATCAAGGGAATCTCCGTCATAACTACTTGATTAAGATATTTAGTACGGAATATATAATAGTCCATTCTCTTCACCAAGATGTTCCCTATTTCTTTTTAGGGCTCGCTTGGGATAAGAGTAATGTATTAAGGGGGTAATGAAGCTTAAATGAACTAGAAAATGGAGGGAATGAGTGATTAGTGTTTCTATTTTATGGTGTAAAGTGGGAGAAGGGAGTAACAATTACCCCTGTATGGGAGTAATGCATTACTTATGGGGGAGGGGAGTAATGTATTACCCCAAAAGAGGTCATATTAGTCTCATTTTGATCTCTTTTTCTCCATTTCCGCTTAGCACCATCACTAGTCTCCTCCATTTTCTAGTTCATTTTATCTCTATTACCCCCTTAATACATTACTCCCCTCCCAAGCGAGCCCTTAGGAAAATTCACTAAGGGGGTGTTTGGTTGGGGGATTTTCGAATGGATTGTGATGGAATTACTCATCCTAGTGTTTGGTTGATGACTTTTGGATTAGAATTAGAAACCCAAGGGTTCTAATTCCTCTCCAACCCCTTGGAATCTCAATCCTAAGTTTCTACCCATGATTTCAATTCCAATCCCCTCTCATTTATCATGAAACACATTTTACAATCCATTACAGATTAAACCAAACAAGTATTAATAAATCTTGGGTTCTAACTCCATACCTCCCTGGTTTTAGAATCCATTCCATTCCTTTTCTATTGTTTGAACCAAACGACCCCTAAGATGTTACATTTTTCTTTTTAATACAGGTTTTGTAGTTCCTGTTATTTGTAACATCACTCTCTTTTCTCCATCTTAGAACGGAAGGGAGTGCGGAGAAATAAACTCTTTTTGGTAAGGAAATAAAATATGGACCATTTACCAAACCAAACATGTTACGAGTACATGTTTCCTCACCAACGAATGTAAGTGTAGTCTTTTCGACAACTGTATGGGGACTATTTGACCTCCATGACTCCATCATTGTTTGTTTGGTGCTATTTGTACATTCAACGTCGGTCGCTTCTGATTTCGAAAACCCATAGTACATGGCCTACCTTAGCTGAGTAGTTCATTTTTGACACCCGCCCAGCCCATTTACTTGGAATCAACTTTATTTGACCAATTATGTTCATTGAGATCTTTGTCCCATGGATTATGATTCATCATAATTCATAAATATACCATATCAATTTAGACCCTCTATTATTTCCCGTGATGTGCAAACTATGAAGAGTATTGTATTCATTATTCTTCTTAATTTGTCATGCTAACATAATCATAATGCAATAAACTGTATAGATATGAAAAGTTACTTGAAAGCGGTTAAACACTTAAACTAATGTAGTCGAAGATTACGAGTTGATAAGTTAACGGTTGCAATTAAAATTGTTTGGCAAACTAGTTGAAAAAATAACTATATTAATATTTGATAAAATACATAAATAAAGACATTATTGTAATAATTGAAGAGGTAAAAAAATGAGTTTTAAAAAAAGTTTGGGTTGGCTTAATGCTCACCTGCATACCCTAGGTAAACTTTTAGATTTGATCATTTATTACCATGTATGTATTCAGTCTTCTTCGATTGTCATGCAATTTAGAATAAACTCGATCACTAATTGGTACGGATTTGCGACTGAAGAGATGTTTTAATCTAGTAGTTAATTAGATGATATGTGAACAAGATCGTATACGAGTATTATTTGTTGGTAGTAGCACATTTTAATTGGTCTGCTTGGTCGTGGGTGATTTGTAGGAAACAAAGATTTGAAAGGGTAATGAGGAACTTGAAGGTAGTGAGAGTGCTTTCAACATTAGTAGAAGAAATGAGGGCCATTGGAGGAGTAGTAACATCAAATGGAGATGGAGATAATGGAGAGACTAAATGTACAGAGGTTATGGTCCCAATGGCTCACAATAAAAGAAGTCCCGTCCTCCTCCTCATGGGCGGCGGCATGGGCGCCGGCAAGAGCACCGTCCTCAAGGACATCCTTAAAGAGTACGTTCCTCTTGTTCGCCTCGTCTTTAATTTGTTATACAAACTTTGATGGTTTAATGTAGACCTAGTCCATCAAATGGGTCAGCCGGGCCCACATTGGCTGCGAGTCTGTATTTGGCCGGGCCCGGGTTCAAGAAAGAGAGCTTGGCCCGCCCAGCCACTATATTTAACAAACATGGTGTCGGGCTGGGTTTTGGTCAACACCACCCAACTCGACCTGACCTCGCCACCCTTAAGTATTAATTTTGGGTTGTGTACTTGTGTGGCAAGCCTATGCTCAGCTCGAACCTGGGCTATGACCATATCTAGCTCCACATGCATGTGTGTGACAAATGATGATTCTAGAATTTGATTTTTCTTATTTAACTTGAAAAAATGTGTACTCCATATAAAACAAAAGTATTAAATATTTGTTAGGTTGCAATAAACATTAGTTTGTTGAAATATAGGCGGGTTTATATATTTTTTAATGTATGAATAAGTAATTAAACCAAACAATGGTTTGAGGTGACTAAGTACTTAATCAATTACTATAATTAATAAGGAAAGAGGAATTAATTAGTGAAATAATAATGATGGGATGCAGGCCATTTTGGTCAGGAGTGGCGGCAAATGCAGTAGTAGTGGAAGCGGATGCGTTTAAAGAGACAGATGTCATATACAGAGCCCTTAGCTCCAGAGGTCATCATGGGGACATGCTTCAAACTGCTGAATTGGTACACACCCCGCCACCCTTTCTCCATCATCTTTCGATTAACGCAAAGGAGACGGTCTCATAATACTCAGATTTTTTATCTAACAATAGGTGGTTACATATTTAAGACTCTATTTAAGAATATACATACAAGTGATGGTAAGAATAATTTTTCACGCTACATACACTATATAATAATCCTATAAACCCGATTTCTATGTCACCTTTAGTGATAGGTTCTTAGCAACTGGCCTCAGAACTTACCCGTAAGGGTGGCGGGGGCCAGTTGATGGTCGTCTCCAAACCGACACAACACTATACCCTTTTGTCTGACCCTAGATAGAGGCAGCCGGACCAGTATGAGCCAGGGAATGGGCTGGATCGGACCTACCCGACCTATTCAACTGACCAAGTCTACTAGATTAAGACCATTCTAATTGTAATTAATTAAATACGCTTAAGATTTGTTGTAATTAAAGGCCAGCTAACTAATTGCAGTCATAATGTTTGGTACACGTATATATACATTGGATCCCATTATTTTATAAAAGGGTAGTGTTTTGTTTCTTGACAGTTGACTTTTCTTGCATGTTAATTTGCCCTACTCAATTTGTGTTTAAAGTAAAAACGTGCTACACCATGAGCATGACACACAAACATACTCCTATAACTTTTCATATTATGATCAATGTCATCCATAACTCCATGAACACTATCATCGATGTCTTAACCTAATAGTTAAGACGGAGATAGCCTGGACAATAAGTCAGAGGTTCGATCTCCCCTCTCCACTAATTGTGATGCGGATATATATATATGCGTTCTTCGTTGGCCAACAAACTCGTCTAATTAATTTTAATGAATATCATGAGATGTCAGCTAATTTAGTTGAACTTTGTTGATGAATGAATAGGTGCACCAGTCATCAACCGATGCAGCATCATCCTTACTAGTGACGGCACTAAATGAAGGAAGAGACGTGATAATGGACGGTACACTATCATGGGCACCCTTTGTGTCCCAAACAATAGAGATGGCTCGAAACGTTCACAAGTGGAGGTACCGGATGGGAGTCGGGTATAAGACCAGTGACGACGGTACGGTCATCGAAAACTATTGGGAGAGAGTCGGAGACGACGACCCGGACGAGAATTGCGTGCAAGAAAAGAATAGGAAGCCTTATAGGATTGAACTGGTGGGTGTTGTTTGTGACGCTTATCTTGCTGTTGTCAGGGGTATCAGGTACGGTACTCATTTCCTTTCACTTACTCCATAGTATTTAGTCGATAATAATTAATTAAGTAATTAAGGGGTAATTAAACAGGAGGGCAATAATGGTGAAAAGAGCAGTAAGAGTGAAGTCACAATTGGATTCGCACAAGAGATTTGCAAGTTGTTTCTCAAACTATTCACAACTTGTTGACAATGCTCGTCTTTATTGCACTAACACCGTTGGAGGTCCACCCATGGTACAATCATCTTTCTTTCCACTTCAAAATAAATTATTCTTAGTAGGGAATTCGATCGTGGCCCATACATCCATGCTAATCATATGGTCATGCATGACATACCATAGAATCTCTAAACAAATCGGGTTATGTTGAGTTTGTGTCTGTGTCACGTGTAAATAGGTTAACTCAAGACCGATCAAATTAAAGTTTGGATGAGATATAAATATTGACTTTGTTTATGGGTGTTCAACAAGTGGCCCGGACCAGACCGTAAGTTCCGGGTCGGTTCGGACAGCGACACATACCGGTCCAGTCTACGGGTCGCCAAAAACTTGGTGACCAGTCCGCGGTCCGGTCCACACTTAAAAAACATACTCCGTATAAAATTTAGTGCATTTTTATTTACGGTCCGGTCCGATCTTAAGAGGGTTCGGTCCAGTCCGGATTTCTTTATTAACCGGTCTGATCCGCGGGTCAATCCGGTTCGGTCCGGTCCGGTCTGGTTTGGACCGGTGAACACCCCTAGCTTTGTTTAATACTCCATTAAAGGTTGTCTGTGTTGGATTCGTGTTTGGGCAGCTCAACCCAAACTCTATCTCGGGTTAAATATTGTGTCGTGTCCACCAGTTGCATGAATGGATAATTAAAATTTATTCAAACTTTAGCGTATTTATGTTGATGTAAACAAAAGAGCGAGACACATTAGATAGGAGAAGTTTTGATTAAGTAGAAGGTAATTGATAAAACAATGTGAATGTGAATGTGGTAAATGATGCAGTTGATAGGATGGAAAGATTCATCAAGCAGATTATTAGTGGATGTTGAAGAGATTAAATGCTTAAGCATACTTAGCGAGCTTAATGATGAAGCAGAGTCCGTTTATGAACTTCATAAGGACCAAAGCCCATTAACTCACCCGGGTTCGGCTTGGAAAGAACTCGTATTGTCACCTACAAGGCCCGTTATTCAAAAGGATCTCAAAACCGCCATCCTAAGATGCGAAATTGTTCCTTTGTAGATTCATTTAGATCCGGAAAGACTCGTAAATTCGTTTTATGATGAGAGATATATATGCCAAAATATTAAAGAATAACTCAAAAGTAATTATATACTCATATTACAATTTGTTATGATTTATATTGGTCAAATTTATTACATAATACACAAATTCAAAGTTAAGTAAAAACAATTGTTTGTATTTGAGCTTATTAATGCTAGGAATCAAGGATGATCTTACTATAGGATTATCTTATAAACAATCTTATGTATTTTGGATACTTTTGCTCATTTAAATTTTTTGAATTCAATCTCAAACCAAAATCGTAGCAGTAAATCTTTTGTGAGACATATTTTAAGACCTCTCAAATGATATCTACATGTTGTTTCGGTGAGCAATCGGGTATGATATATCCTGAAGCAGACATGTGGTACGAATAGCTGAAAAATTATAGTTTTGGAGTTTTCCTTGGGCCGATAGAATTCACTGAGACATTTTATTTGTTGAAAAGTTTGTTCAGCGCGAATAAAGTCTCATTTTATTTTGGGATCAAAAAGTAAAAAATACGTGAATCTTCAAAATCGACCGTTTTCTACTATATTCTGAAGAAGTGAAAGTTGTTCAAAAACGCGCAAGATTTTTAACGAAAACTTGCCGATAGAAAAAGAATGCCTAAAAATGATTATTTGAACACTCCGACACGATATAAAATATGGTTATGAAATTGTTTCGACAGAATCCAACACGTCTTAAAAGGCAATTTCGGAGCTTTAAAAATTTGCTATTGTAAGCTAAATGACCCTAATAATTCACTGGGACATTTTATTTGGTGAGAAGTTTGTTCAGCGCGAATAAAGACACATTTTATTTGGGAATATACGTGGATAATAACCTTCAAAATCGATCATTTTCTACTATTTTCTGAAAAAGTGAAAGTTGTTCAAAAAGCGAAAGATTTTTGACCAAAAGTTGCCGATAGGAATAGAGTGCCTAATAATGATTATTCGAATACTCCGACACTTTATAAAATGTGATTATGAACTTATTTCGACAGATTTTGACACGTAATTAAAAGGCAATCTCGGGTATTTAAAAATTCGCTACTGTGAACAAATGACCCCTAATAATTCACCGGGACATTTTATTTTGTGAGAAGTTTGTTCCGCGCGAATAAAGATTCATTTTATTTCGGGACCTAAAAAGCTAAAAATACGTGGATAATAACCTTGAAAATCGATCGTTTTCAACTATTTTTGGAAGAAGTTAAAGTTGTTCAAAAATGCGAAAGATTTTCGAGCAAAAGTAGCCGATAGGAATAGAGTACCCAATAATGATTATTAGAACACTCCGACACGATATAAAATGTGATCGTGAACTTGTTTCGACAGATTTCGACACGACTTAAAAGACAATTTCGGAGCTTTAAAAATTTGCTATTGTGAGCCAAATGACCCTAATAATTCACTGGGACATCTTATTTGGAGAGAAGTTTGTTACAGTGCGAAGAAAGATCCATTTTATTTCGGGATCAAAAATACGTCGATAATAACCTTCAAAATCGATTGTTTTCTACTATTTCCTGAAGAAGTAAAAGTTGTTCAAAAACGCGAAATATTTTTGAAGAAAACTTGCTGATAGAAAAATAGTGCCTAACAATGATTATTCGAACACTCCGACACGATATAAAATGTTGTTTTGAACTTGTTTCGAGAGAATACAACACGTCTTAAAACGTAATGTCAGGGCTTTTAAAATTCGCTATTGTGAACCAAATGACCATTATAATTCCATGGGACATTTTATTTGGTGAGAATTTTGTTCAGCGCGAATAAAGACTCATTTTATTTCGGGACCCAAAAAGTCAAAAATACGTGGATAATAACCTTCAAAATCGATCGTTTTCTACTATTTTCTGAAAAAGTGAAAGTTGTTCAAAAACGCGAAATATTTTTGACCAAAAGTTGTCGATAGGAATTGAATGCCTAATAATGATTATTCGAATACTCCGACACGATATAAAATGTGATTATGAACTTGTTTCGACAGATTTTGACACATCTTAAAAGGCAATCTTGGAGATTTAAAAATTCGCTACTGTGAACAAATGACCCCTAATAATTCACTGGGACATTTTTTTTTGTGAGAAGTTTGTTCAACGCGAATAAAGATTCATTTTATTTCGGGATCCAAAAAGCTAAAAATACGTGGATAATAACACCTTCAAAATCGATCATTTTCTACTATTTTCGGAAGAAGTTAAAGTTGTTCAAAAACGCAAAAGATTTTCGACCAAAAGTTGCCGATAGGAATAAAGTGTCTAATAATGATTATTCGAACACTCCGACACGATATAAGATGTGGTATTGAACTTGTTTCGAGATTGTCCGATACATCTTAAAAGACAATCTTAGAGCTTTAAAAATTTGCTATTGTGAACCAAAAGACCTTAATAATTCATTTGGACATTTTATTTGGTGAGAAGTTTGTTCAACGCGAATAAAGACCCATTTATTTCGGGACCCTAAAAGCAAAAAATACGTGGATAATAACCTTTAAAATCGATCGTTTCCTACTATTTTCTAAAGAAGTGGAAGTTGTTCAAAAACACGAAAGATTTTTGAAAAAAACTTGCCGATAGGAAAAGAGTGCATAACAATGATTATTCGAACACTCCGACACGATATAAAATGTTGTTTTGAACGTGTTTCGACAGAATACAACACGTCTTAAAAGTTAAAACGCAATCTCGGGGCTTTTAAAATTCGCTATTGTGAACCAAATGACCCTAATAATTCACTGAGACATTTTATTTGGTGAGAAGTTTGTTCAGCGTGAATAAAGACCTATTTTATTTTGGGTCCTAAAACGCCAAAAATACGTGAATAATAACCTTCAAAATCGATTGTTTTCTACTATTTTCGGAAGAAGTGAAAGCTGTTCAAAAATGCGAAAGTTTTTTGAGGAAAACTTGTCGATAGGAAAAGAATGCCTAACAATGATTATTCGAACACCCCGACACGTTATAAAATGTGGCTTTGAACTTGTTTCGAGCGAATTGAACACGTCTTAAAAGGCAATCTCGAGGCTTTAAAAATTCGTTATTGTGAACAAATGACCTCTAACAATTCACTGGGACATTATATTTGATTGGTGAGAAGATTGTTCAGCACGAATAAAAATCCATTTTATTTCTGGACCCAAAATATAAAAAATACGTGGATAACAACCTTCAAAATCGATTGTTTTCTACAATTGTATATGGAAAAAATCGAATCGGATACGGATCGATTTTTTTTTTTTTAAACTGGATATCCGATACGGTTTACACCAATCCGATTTTGCTCGGATTTTGCTCATCCTAAGTATTTGTACGCGTCATGTGAACAAAATTTTGGAAATTATCACACAAAAAATATCAACTCAATACAATTGGGATATTTAGAATACGAATTATAGCGTAAGACGATGTCTTACATAATTAAACACTACAATTTACGAAGAAAATAATGAAATATTAATGTATGATATAACATAAAAGAACAATACATGCATGCATATTGCATAAATGTATTACGAATATTGATTAATTTATTTTATACCCACTAATTAACATACGAAGTACAAAACATAATAATAATAATAATAATAATAACCCTAATAATAATAATAATTATTATTATTATTATTATTATTATATAACATAATTTTCTTTTTCTTTTTCTTTTTCTTTTTCTTTTATGCCTTCTTGGTTCCACAAGCTAATCTTGCTCTTCCTTTCTCGCGATTAGACCTTCGGATTAAACCTGCATACCAAAACTCGGCCTCCTCGTCATCATCATCATCCTCCATCTCATCGACAAAATCGTGGTTGTTGTCGAGACACTTTTCTTTCTTCTCAAGAAGGTTCCTTTGTTCCTTCGTCTCCGAGGCATTATTATTGTTAGAAGCAATAGAAGGTAGTATCACGTAGTCGTCTTCATCTTCATCTTCGTTTAGTCGAGACACGGTGATGTACAAGTCGAAACCCAAAAGCTCGGCCATACTTTGGTTATAGGGATGTTCTTGCTTAAAATCATCGTCTTCAACTCCTACTCTTATGACATTATTGTCATTAACGAAAGCCATAATGTAATGACAGTCGATTGAGATTAATTAGTGTGAATAACTTGTCAATAATGATAATAATGTATGAGCCATTTCTCAGGTTTATATAGAGGTTAATATAATTTCCTAATACAAAAGGAAGTAGGATTAACTAAGACATACACGTTTTAATTAATCAGAAATGGACTAGGATTTCATTATTACAATGATATTTTTTTTTTTGAATTTTATTACAATGATATTTTGATTATTTACCAATTTGTGAGCCTAAGCTAGCTGCTCACTCTTGATATTTTATAGTTCTATGCACGTAAAATAGTAAAAATAAACAAGTTCGTTAACGCATTGGAATCCAGTTCATGAGTATCACTCCTCGAATAACAGTTAATTCCATCGATCTTGGTAAGGACTTCACTCCTTAAACCCTCTAATGCGACCTTAAACCTCTCTAAATAACGGCTAATTCTATCAATAATAGGCTCATCCCACCAAAAATCACGACAATTAGTATTAATATTAATATTAATATAACTACTACTATAATTATTATTAACATTAACATTATTATTATTATTATTATCATTATTAGCAATAAAATGGTGTATGACATCATCTTCATTATTAGGACGACCATGAGAATATAACTTAACCAATTCAGAGATAATAAGAGCAGCTGCCTCAACACCGAACATAATGTACAATTCGTGAAGCGATCTAAACAAAGTTGATCTTGGTTTCAAGAAGGTTACTAGCCTTGCAACGCATACTACAGTAGCCGAAACAATCAAAACAAAATTCTTCTCCTGTTTAATTAAGGAAATACACTTTGCACATACGATTACAAACTTAATTAGAAAGCTGAACAACATCTACGATGTTTGATGTAAAACTCAAGAAATATGTGAGATGCTGGTGCACTATACAACATTGCAACATACTACTTGGTAGTCCGGTAGGGAAACGGCGTGCCCAACATGGAAACAGGAGTTAGTAAGCAGGGATTGCAGCAAAACGATAGCCTGCAGCACCCCTCCATGAGTAATAGGCAATCCGTGTTTCATAGAACCCTGGAATTAACCAGTTTGAATCGTTACAGCATGTCATTGCCACATACTATTAAACAGAATAAAATGCTAAACGGATCAATCAAAAGTTCTTTTAGATGCTGACGTGCAGTCGACTGAAAATATCCTTTTACTTGATTTCAAGGCAGAAATAGCCAAGACTCCCTTTTCCATCAGAAACTATAAGATTATTTGGCTATCGTCTCCAAACATAAATTCAAATGTCTTATAAAAATAGCCACCCCACAAGTTCCGGTGGGGTTTGATCAGCTGATCCTTGAACCAAACAGTTTGCATAGGAGCACAATTCATTCCCAAACAAGGTTCTCCGGGAATGCACGGTATAAACAGGAAAATGCTTCACAGTTAATCACTTAATCTATATATGTTAATCCTCCAATTCGAATGAATTTTCCAATTTGTTTAAAATATTCCTCACAACTCTTAAAAAGTGGGGCAGTTCCTAGGAACCGGAGGAGTTTTAAGTAATTAGGAGGGGACATATAGTACGTTCACCGATCAATCTATCGCATTAAAACACACGATATTTCCATCGTACAATTCATCGTCATCTATTCAATTCCATTGAACTAAGAGATACGAGTACTCCATCAACTGCATAACAAAAGGAATTGCCACAAAAAGTTGAATAACCTAATAGGAGTACGACAGCACACCTGGAAGAAAGGTAAGCATTCCAAGAGCAAAGAGGCAATAAGCTTGTGCTTGCTCTCCACCCATATGACCAGTGAGTATGAAAGCTGATACGAAGAGGAGGAGGGAACCAAGGGAGAGAAGGAACAATGCAAGGAGAATCGACTTCCATGGAACTTGGTCTAGAGATTTTGGCATGTAATCAAATCGAGGATCATATCCCTTTCTTTTAACATGATCATCGTCACTCAAGTTGTATTTTTTATCATCCTCGTCATCAGCTAAGCGAGAATATTTGAAACTACGCCTTGACGCCATTAAATCACCCAAGAAATAGGGATGTAAAATCCGATTGCAGAACACCTACGATAAGGACTACTTTTCAGGTACTGAATTGCAATTACATGGCAAGATGATATAATTCATGCTATTCATAAGCTAGTTTCACAACGTCATAGCCCGGGAGAAGAACAAAGCAATAAAGGATGAGTAGAGTGTCTCGGGTTAAAGATAATGTAAGACATGGTTAAAATACACTAAAAACCCTTCAAAATAACTGAGTCTACCACTATATATGTGAGATATCTCGTATAGTGAGACGGCCTCATATGAGAATTATTGAGAAAAGATTTCATTGTCACAATACAAGTAAGCTCTATCGATGGCATAGAAAACAAACAACAAAACCATACTTTCAGTCATTTGTTTAGCAAATTTCCCGCTAATATTCCAAATCCAAAACCAAGCTCAGGCACTCGACAAGTCGTCTTTGCAGTGATCATGGTCTTATATAATATCAAGCTAACTACGGACGGCATACAGAAATCTAAAAACATGTACAAATGAAGGAAAACGTCAGCATAACAAAGTTCTTGCCAGATTACGTAATAGTTATGGCTTCATTCCGATTAATTGTCCACATTTTTCAAAATCACCATCGTCTAATAGCATATTCAAAAGGTTCTCAAACCAACCCTATATTTTCACGTTCGAGTACAATTTGCTACCAGAATGATGATTTTCCGATTATTTGGAGCCTCAAACCAACGAACTTTTGAAAGCGATCAATATCGATCAACTTGAGACTAATCGAGCAATTTGGGGGGGGGGGGGGGGGGGAATTAACCACAGTTTCAATTCGGATTATGAATTACGAAGTAGTTCATCAACGAGAATTCAGATTCAATCAATCGAAAAGTAACAAATCCAGTAAAACGATCACATAAACGACACGAATCAAAAGAAACGAAATTGTTCATAGAAAAGTGAAGGCATCAAAATCAAGGAAATGAAGGTGATGAAGAAAGAATAAAAAAAAGGGGGGACAAATTGGAAACCCTAGAAATCAGAATAGAGAGGTTCACCTGAGAGAAGAGTGATTGGGGATACACGAATTGGAAGGAATGCTTTATGTTTGATTAGTCACCGGTCGTCGAGGATTTGAAGTTGTGAAGACTTATGAGTCGGGATACAAAATACAATAAGGGGACTATTTATGAGTTAATTACCGACTTGTCCATTTTGTTTATTTGACGGAAATATTCATCGCAAACTCTTGAGTAGATAAAGTCAAATCATATGTTATTTTACTTCCTAAACTTATCTTTTCTAATAATGAGATACTCCGTATTATTTGACTCATCATCAAGCACAAGGAAAACTTAAATAAAAACAAAAGGTAAATTAATCATCATAAAACCAATATCGATACATTAAAGAGATATATCAATCAAAGTATTTGAAATCGTTATCAAACAATATCGATTTCACGATCTCCCACGCCTAAGCCCAAGAGTGGCAGTGAGTATCGTCAATCCTCGACTAGGCAACGGAGTTGCACGAGCCGTTACTAATATAAAAATTTGATATTCTCAATCCACTTATAAAGATTGATCAAACAAGATTTTTTTTTTTTATAGATGATCGAGAATATTGAAATTTTTCGCTAGTCATAATTCATAAATAGTATCCAAAAAACAAAAGTGTACAAATAATATTCACAAAAGGTAAACAAATAATACAAAAACAAATGACAGAAACGAATATAAAGGATTGAAACGGAAAGTGTGGAGTATTTGACATAACTACAAGTCTTCCTTGTGACGGATATAACCTATAAGTGAGAAAAGATGACCTGCTATCCCCCAAGTATCATTTTACCGTCACAAACAAGAATTTGTGTTGACAAAATCTTCTAATTATTGAAGAAACATTAGCGCTCCTAAACGAACAAAAATCTGGGAAGCAATAAACGTTTAAGAAAAAAGAAATAAACAGTTCACATTTGGATGGACTACCAGTCCAGAGACCGACGCTGCCAAAATCAACAGTGTACTTCAGAGAGCACTGATCTTACATTTTCTGGGAAGAACCACATAACATCTACCCATCAAATTAAGCCAGGAGCTGCAATATACGACAACTCGAATCATCATCCGACTGCTCAATCACTTGAACCACAATCAACCTCAAAAAAACCAAAATGATAATCAAGTTTCGAGAACAAAGATTCTGAAGAGAATTTAAAAAAGACAGACAGTACACACGACGAGTATTATATGAAGTTTGTCGTAAACCTTGAAATATTACTCTGTAAATGATCATATCAAGCCAGTTTACCCACTAGTGAGTAGCGGGCGGGTGCATTGGCTCATGATTGTCAACTTGATTGACTTAATCGGAATCTTCATAGACTTCACCATCATCCGAGAGTTCATCAAAAGATCTAATATCCAGTTGGTAACGCAGAATTCCTCCAATCCCTCCAAACCCTCTGCAAAATTGGGATCCTTCTTGTGATTTGTTGGTGACAAATTCAAGGGAGCAACCAAAGTTCTTGTACTCGTTCGCAAACCATTCCAGAGAAGATATCTTATCTTGAACCTCCAACTCCGCGTTCGTGGCAGGGTCACGGAAGTTGGTTTGATCCGCTTCTTGGTCCTTGTTGAAATGTTTTATAATGATCTCACCTGTTGCCGAGTGTTTCAGTACATACCGATTAATGTCGAGATTTTCCCAAACAATGAGTATCTCAACAGCCCCCATTTCTAGAGCCTTGAGTGTGTCTTCAACCCCAAACACATACTTTCCTGTGTCCTGACTGATTTCCTCAAAGTATTTTCCTATCAACTTCTTCTCTTGAATAAACTTGACATTGGCAAGAATTTCAGCTGACAGCTCAATAGCTTGATTGAAACCATTCTCCCCACCATAAGAAACATCAACAACATTCAATATTTTTGCTTGAAGACGAGGGTCAAACATGTCTGACTGACTAAGTTCAGTTTTAAAGTCAGCAGAACCAGCAAGAATAAGTCCGGAAACATTAGGCTGGCTAGTGGCGGGATTAATGAAAAATTGAGTGGCAAGTTCTGCCGTCTTTCTCACATAGTTGTGACGTTTCTCCATACGAAGACGAGCAAAACGTAAAGCAGATTGACCACCTCTACCATGCTTTTTTGGAAGATCAACAGTAAATTTGTGAAGTACTTCTCTAGTATTCCCACTCAAGGTCCCAAAAAGAGTACCGTTTCCATCCATGACTATGAAACCAAACTTGTCATCAGACTCCAAAAGTTCATTTAAGGCTTCAGTGTGGAACTTGTTATCACACAGGTATAAGGAAGCATTTATTGGCCTAAATGGCTCAAAATCTATCGTTACTTTCTTTTCCTTACCATCATCTGTTAAAATAGTTCCAGTGTAAAGCACAAGTCCATTAGGAGGAACCTTGTTGTATAGCTTTAACCTCTGTTGGGCAGAAGTAATAGCTGCGAGCACCGATTGACGGTTGACCCTACTCTTGATGTTGGAAGCAGTTCCATACTCATCACCCAACATCTTTGCGACACGAGAAATCTGATCACGAGGCGGCATGATAAGGGAAATCATGCTGGTTCCGTTTCCCCTTGCAGCTTCCAATGCTTTAATCAATTTCTTAATCTTCCATATTTCAATGTTTTTGTCGGTCTCATGGCCGTCTGACATCGTGAATCAAAGTGAAGCTAAAAAGCACCTGCAAAGGGTAAATATATCATCAGAACAGAATTCTATAAATAGTTTTAGACACAACGAAAGGAGTAGGGGACACGGAGAGAAGGAATGGAAATAGAAGAATAGATAGTCTATCGGAAGAATTAATTTTGTTGTGTGAATGAAAATAATCTCTCCACTCTTTTATCCCTATCTTAAACACAAACTCCATACATATTACAGAGAATCCATTACCTCCTTTTATCGACAAATTGCCCTATATCCATACCCAAATCCAAATAACGCAAGAGTTGAACCCTTTACTTTTACCAACACATATTGTTCCAAGGTCATCACAATCATAAATGGAACCCCTGCAAATATGCACAACAAATCGGGGCAAAAATACATCCTTATGTAACTCGTGATTGAGCTTCTGCCCTCACTTAGTAACCATACTAAGACTAGATGGTCGGTTTATCAATTTGGCTGATAGGATGACAATTGATCATTCATACTCTACAATACAACCCCACTTGTCCCAAAATTCTGACATCAATTCCAATACTCCTCCATTGAACCAAATAAACTACTCAGAACAAACTACCAAAAAAGCCGCAATAAAATCACCCGCAAATTCACCACAAATCGCAAATCCCATTTCAATATTTTCAGTGATCTCATAGTCGCATGTTTCTTGTCCCAAATTCTTACCATAACTTAACCACAATCCTGTTCTTTCATTTACAGGCCTCAAATTAACTCGACATTCAAGATTATTCCTCCTAGCAAATAAATCAATCAACACCCGCAATTTCAACCCCAATTCCTCATTGAAACATCAAAATACAGCAAATACACTCATCTTTTAGCTAAAACTTATCATCAACCACATAATTACACACTAATCCAACCCAAAACCGTAGTTTCACTCAGTATCTATCAAATTCCCAAATTGATTCAACTAATTCGATGACTACTCCCTCATTTTACAAACAAATTGACAACAATCTTCTATATTACAAAACGCACGCAAATCCATCCGATAAATCCCCAATTCTACTTCAAATTACTCAAATACTACGCATAAACCATAAAAAAACACTATCCTCCAGCTAAATCTCATCATCAATTCCATAACCACACCCCTAATCTAATCCGAAATCAAAATCATACCAACCATCTGAAATCGGACGAATCAGAAATCACGCAAAGCATAGAATAATTCAGCAATCAATCAGATGTAACGTCAACATAAGAAAAAAACAACAGAAACACAAAATGAACGAGTAAAATCAGAAATTAAACATAGAAGAAGAAGGAAGAGGAGAAAGATAACCAGAGATGTAGAATTAAATTGGGGAAGTGAGAGGGAAGAGGTGTGGATGCGGCTGCCTTGAGATAGAATGAGGGATTAGGGTTTGTTGATTAATTTTGTTTGTTCATATACAGAGACTGAGACACATACACCCAATTGTCTTGAGGAATTTTTATTTATTTCGGTTTATAGATTTGTTTTCACGCAACACTCTCTACCTCATTGTCTTGAGTCTTGACCATTTACTCGTGTATATCCTTGTAGCGCAAGGCTTTCAAATTAGGTTCCGTTCTTTTCGATTTATTTTCAATATTTTGGGTCAGTCTATAGTTTGCTTCCAAATATCTAGTAAATTAAATTAAATTAATTAAATTTGCTTTGAGTTGGTCTGTAATTATGGCTTGACTCCAATAAACACGTCGTTGTTCGGTAAAGGTGTAACACAAGGGGTAAAAAAATGTTTGTAGAACTTAAACCCGCTGCTCCGAATGATGTTTTCCTTACCGGCAAGGCATGGCAGGTTTTTTCAAAAAGAAATCTACCTTCATTTATTTTCACTTTCACGGTTTTAGTAGAGTTAAGAAGAGTGACGATTCTGTAAGGGCTCATTTGAAGGAGACACTAACGACCACTGGGAATGGCGGGTATAACTTCAATAAGGCTTGTTTACGGCCATGATCTGTCCTGTTAACGGTTCCAAATTACAGGAACTCCGGTCACCGGCAGCTCTGTGTTACAGAGGAATTTTGAAAGGTACAAAGATGAACTAGTGACTAGAGAGACATTGAAGTAGAAGGTGGGTTAAAAATACAACAAGGAAAACCCTAGCTCCATATAAAGTACTCCACAGTACATAAATTTGCAGCCAATCAAGCCAGCCACCCCCACCCTCAATAACAATAATACTACAAGACACTTTTGTCATCAGTCTGTGTTACCAAAATTTAAGAACAAAGGGCTTAGCTCTAAGTAGGCTGGCTAATTAAGTTCTCCATATTGTACACTAAACAAAGTAGAGTAACAAACTAATCACTAATCTCTCTCTCATCATCTACTAAATTTCTCTGCGCCGTGTTCATCCCCAGCACTGAAAATGGACTAAAATTACTTCATAGGATCACAGGAGTTACTCTTCTTTTCCATCGTCGTCCTTCACTAAAGCACTGGGTCCATCTTCAAAACCAGGACCAGGTGCCAGTTCATTAAGGTCGAGAAACCGTCTCTCTCCGACTCTATCTCCCTCGTCATCGCTTGGACTTTCCAACTTGGTCGACGGCCCGGTTTCATCTTTCTCCACTGCCATGGGAGTCGACTCATCAAACCCCCTTTCTCTTTCTCCGTCCTCCTCCCCCCCCTCTTGTGCTTCTTCTTCTTCTTCTCCATCTTCCTCACCCTCATCAGAGTCCCGACTACCCATCGAATACTCAGATGGGTTAGTCCTACTCTGTTTGATGGACTCGGTTTCAGATTCGGAGAATTCATATTTTTGGTAATCAATCTGGTTTCTTGTAGATCGTTTGCTCCGCCTTAAACCAGGGTCGATATCGCCAGTTGACCTCAACTTTGTTTGTCGGCGGGACTGGCCCCGTGCCTCCTTTAACCTCCCTCGAGGTTGGTCGCTATCTTCGCTAACGCTCATTGAATCGTCGTCTTCTTCCAACTCATCTCCGTTTTCATCGCTCCATTCCTCCTCATCATCTCCTTCGCCCTCCGAGCTGCTCGTCGCCTTCTTCTTTTGTTTGTGTTCCTCCAGATCCTCATCATCATAATACACCGCTTCCCCAACAATATCGTCATCGCTTTCCACGTATTCCTCATCCTCTGATAATGCACCAACAAACTCTTTCCCTGAATATCTCTGAGATTTTTGTCTCCTTCGGGAACTGTGTCAGCACTCAGCAATGAGAATATTATAATGTGAACAAAATTCAAGCTCACCTGTTATATAAATTACCAAATCACCTACCAGAATTAGAATAAATAACCTCACCTGCGATCCAGTTGTCCAGACTGTTGATCTTCATCCATTTCGTCCGAATCAGAGGGAGATAGGGGACTAAAAGATGCATGCAGTGAAGAATTTGACGAGCCATTCCGTCTACCATTAGCAGAGGGATCGCGTCTAGGTAGTTCTCTTCTAACTCCAGGTTCTGGAGAAGGATGCTTGCGCCTGATTCAGGACATGCAAGAAACTTATGTAAAAAAAGGCCACAACATTCATAAAAGAGACCATTGGACATTGGAACATTATTTATCTAAAGAGTGCATACTTGGTTACTTTGATAGCCTCATTGATTGAACGGTCAAAATCATCTGCATAATGATACAAAAACATAAACGGGTCAAATATAGTAGATGAGACAAAAGCCTTCTGTGTAGGGGACAAATACCTATAAATTTCGAAATTCTAAACATTGAAGCGGTCGATGATTATTTTCATTATTCACAAGATTATGCAATAAGGAAAAATCTGAAAGACAAAAGGATTCAAGGTTCGGGTTTGAAGGTGATGCTCTTACCAAAAGTGTAAGTAACAGGTTTTCGGTCACGAAGAGAGCGCCCAGCACCAAGTCCATCCATACTCACAAAATTATCGAGTAAAATAGCTTGCCTCTGTTGCTTTTTCAGCCACTTTTCTTTCCTCTGATGCAAAACAAAATGAGCAATATATCAAGTAGCAGGACAACAAACTACCATGGAAACACGAGTTACAACTGAATTTGCACCTATAGAAGATGAAAAAAGGTCCCACGTTAGGGGGAGCTACAAATTATGTAGTTGGGAGAAGGAGCTACCTTGTGAATCTTCTCGATCTCAGGAATCATATCGTTCTTCAACTTCTTGCCAAGCGAAACTTCTGTTCTGTTTGTGCTAGAGAATAGTTTTTCCTGCAGGCATAACCATGAAAAAAAGAATGGAAGAAGCATCCATGTCACATTCAAGTACATAAGCCTGCTCCCAACAAGATCAACTATTCAAGTAATCACTTAAATCCAATGCATAGTAGCATGCACATCGAGAAATAAACAAAAAATTAACTAAATAAATAGACGCGTAACTCAAATTTTTATCAAGGAGTAATGATACATTGACAGAAGGTGATGAATTTCATCTTCATATCAAAACTACTGGTACACCACACCAAGACAAATCACGGCACGATAGATCTCTTAAGTTGCGGCTCTAATTTGCAACATAAACAACTCCTAGAGGCCAAATGAATTACAGAATAAGAGGTAACTGAATGCTCATGAGTCATGACGCCATCACTATCACAGAGAAATAGAGAATCACTGATTTCCTGAAAGTTACACTCATGATGGGGTTTTCACACACATATATATAGTTTTCAAAGGCAAAAAAACTAACAAAAGGCACGAATTCGAAGCAAATTTTCCTAGGAATAAGGCTGCCTACCAACATTAGCAAGTAAAATAGCTGAGCTACTTTTACTTTACTATTCATAAACAACTCAAGCGGTAGAAGAAAAACTAATTAATGAAGACAGTACTGAGCCAGTCTAGTTTGATTTTTAGCAAGTTCTACGAGGCGCTAAGGACCCAAGGCAAAGGCGCACGTCTTTTGGAAGCGAGGTGCATTTTTAAAACAAACTTGTACTTTCCAAATAACGTTTTGGGCGATAGTACCCCTTTTAGGAGAACTCAAGTTGGCTTACAGGTAATGAAGTACTAACAGTTGGAGATAATAAGGAAAAGAAATGGCATAAATAAAGATCTAGCTAAAAAAGATATAAAAGGTGCAGTATTAGTGAGTCATGTCAAGCGCGTCTCATCTAAACGGCACATCTAAAATGCACCAAGGAGTTTTGGCTAGTGCCTCATCCAGGGTGCAGCTTAGGCGCATTCGAAATGCGTTTTTTCCAAGACTGAGGCTCAATTTGATGTCCAGTTTACAAGCTCAAACGACGACGATAGGTGTCAACTGCACCTTGTTTTTCCAGTATCATATGCATGAAATGAACAATCATGGATTCATGACAATACATCAGAAATCCTAAGAAAGATTCTTATGATGAAGGATCAACTTGTGTACGATGCAATGAGTTTGGTAAGAGCCAAGATGTCGGACAATTTCAGACTTGAGAAAGTCCAGCTTAAATTATAACCCTAGCTCAAGAGTCAAGACTACATCATCACACATATCTGTCAAAGACTGCCTACAAAGTGTTCAGCTCTGCTCTCTTACCAGTCAGAACGGCAACCCAATTAGGATAAATAGTTTCATGTACTCGATGTCCACCCAAAAAAAATAGCCAGACTCATGATAACAAATTAGACGAAACAAAAAGTAGGTAAAAAGGTGATACTTTTACGGAATAGGCAGAGCATACTTACAGAAACATCTAGAAATTCATCCAAATTAGTTGCCACTGTCTCCCATTCATACGATGTGCTAGGAAGAACATGGGAACCCTTGGTCTTTCCTTTCTTCACCTCAATGTTTTTCTCGACTTTCCGTGACTCCCGGTAAAGCCTATGGCCAACTTCTTCATCATCTTCATACCTACACAACAGCAAAGTTGTTGAGCTTATTTAATTAAATTCCAACTCTTGCAGACTTATTGACAAAACATAAGCATAACCACAAAATATTTAAAAAAAAATTAAAAATAAACAGCCAATATAGACATTTAGCATTAGATTAGCAGTACTACCAATATGAAATTCCATGTGAATCACCCCCAATTCGGGCTTTGCGGAATGCTGAAAGCTGAACACCGTGTTTGACCGAGTTATCAATATAATTTCTGATATCATCTTGCTGCAAATAAAAGGCGAAACATAAACAGCATAAGTATTGTGGGAACAGAAGTACACCGTACTATCACACCCATCCACCACTAAGAGGGTTAAATCGGGATAAAGGTCAGACTTAGGCAACCTTTC